>JAVJIF010029781.1:0-1420424 GCA_038442645.1 Agave tequilana
GTGCCTGCTTACCTTTTACTCATATCGACGATGTACCTTTACTTGGAGGTGAGCGAAGCATGGCAGATGAGATCTTCCCCATTCCGATTTACACTATAAAATGAAGGGGCGAGCTATAGTACCATAGAAATGGATATTCATCACCATTAAGCCATCAACAACACTTGCAAGGACAAGACAGCTTCGAGGCTACTGGTTTCATTTGGATTCACAAACACAAAGAGGGAAGAGAACAAAAACAAGAATAGAAAAGAAAAGGAAAACTCGATTCGATTCAAATAACAATTGAAGAAAAGATCACTTACACGATGTCACCTTCAGTACAAGCTTGCTCTCATTCCTCCATAAAAGTCTCCTCTCCTCTCAGTTACATAAATAAAACAAAATTATATAAAAGAAAACTAAAAACCTAAGTTATAAACTACAAATTAGCCTAAGTTTTGCTCTCTGCTTGGTCGTCCTTTTGCCTTTGAGATTGTAGGTATTTATAGAAGAAATTCAGAGGTTAGAGGAGTATGAAGATAGGTAAAGCTGGCTATTTCTAAATTTGAATCCTCCCGTTATCTCCAAACTTGATTTGATGTGGATATTCCGTTCTGATCTACAGTTTGTTGGTATGTTGATTACTGAATATCACTTATCAGGTGATAGAATTAGAAATAGTGATCAAAATAAGAGTTGTAGCCCTATAAGTCTGCTTTCTGGATCATCTTGAATCATCAGATTTGATATTCGGTAGCGAAAGTTATGATTCAAATACTAAAATGTATCCAGTCAGAATCTGAGTCAAACTTGCTTCATCTCATCCGTTGATCTTCTCTCTATCCATTTATCTCTCCGTATTTGATATTATCCTCGGTTGATCTTTAGCTAACCAAAATGGATATATAGAAATTTGAATTTTACCAGTTTCATTTGGTGTTATCTTTCTGATTTGCTCTGATCTTCTACTGAACATTTGCCCCAATCCTTGATTTGTTCTAACTAGATCTGGGATCAGCCTCAGCTAACCAAATAGATCCAGTTAAATCTGATTTTAACTGGTATTTATTTGGTTTAATCCTCTTTCTCTTCATTATTATCTTCTGCAAAATAGATATTTAAGATAAGGAAATTAGCAGATTTATTACACGATAAATATAGAAGTGTAATGAAAAGAATACAAAATATATGCACGATCTATGACCACAGAAGGGCTAATTCCCTTGATGTCTGCTATGGTCCATCCTGTGGCTTCTTTATGTTCCTCAAGAACATCTAGTAACTTTTCTTCTTGGTCCTTATCTAAATGAGTTGATATGATTACAAGTAAGGTTTCTGACTCACCTAGGAAGGCATACTTTAATGTGTCAGGTAAAGGTTTGAGCTCCAACTTGGGAGGCTCAACGATTGATGGAACAGGAACAGATGTTGACAATTGTGAGGGTTCTACCTTAGGTCTCTATAGGTTGGTGTCAATGATGGGGACAGAATCTAACAATGCGTTCACCTCTTCTACGACTCCTCAATATCAAAATTCATTCCAAAATGGGCCAAGCATTTCTCCAAGTGGTCTCATAGCAAGACTCCTCAAAGTTGTGATTGACCAACACATCAACCATGTTGACCTCCTCATGATCGTCCATTACATGTGGTTGGAAACTAGTATGGAACATTTAGGCCAACTGTCATATTCTTAAATGACAAGGTCATGACTCCATTCTTGCATCTAATAACAGCATCAGCAGTAGTAAGGAATGGTCTCCCTAAAATCACAGGGGAGTGATTGCTTCGATCTCTAACTGGTTCAGTGTCTAACACCACAAAGTCAACAGGAAAATAGAATTCATCGACCTTCAAAATAACATCCTTAACAATTCCCTTGGGGACCTTAACTAACCTATCTGCTAGAAGCAGTGTAAGGTTAGTGGGTTGTAACTCCCCTAAACCTAATTGTTTGTACACAGAATAGGGTAAAAGGTTTACACTTGCCTCTAACTCTAGTAGACACCGATCCATAACCTGATCTTCTATCCTAACAGAAATAGTTAGACTCCCTGGATCCTCATATTTAGGTGCAATGGGTTGCTGGATAAGACATGAAACTTGTGTAGCAAATGCAGCTTCATGAGGCACAGAACTTTTCCTCTGGACCGTGGTTAGGTCCTTTAAAAATTTAGCATATGAAGGTATCTGATTAATGGCATCCAAGAAGGGAATGTTGATATGGACGTTTTTGAAACCTTCCAAAATTTTCTCACAGTGATTTTTCTTCCTAGTTGGTTGAAGACGTTGAGGAAATGAGGCTTTGGGCACAAAAGATTTATCATGATTGTTAATAATAACTTGATCATCTTTCTTTGTTGACTCCTTTAGTTCCTTTTTTTATTTTTCTTTTACAATATTAGGATTGTTTGGTGGATCTTGGACTTGGTTCTCTACTCTCTTACCTGACCGTAAAGTGTGGATGGCTTGGATTTGACGGTTTGAAATAAAACTAATTTCAAACTGTTCTTTTGGAGTATTTTGAGGAGCAGGTTGTCCTCTCAGGTTGGGCACAATTTAACTAGGGAAATGTCCTTTCTCTCCCCCTAACAATTGCAGCTAACTGTTCTATCTGAACCTCGAGCCTGGCTATCGTCTGATCTGGAAAGTACAACTAGAGGGGGGTGAATATGTGTACGACTAATCTAATGAACTAAATGCGGAAATTAAAAAACTAATTGCAATAACACTTAATGCAACCAACGAGTGTAGCCGAATTCCCGGTGAAGGGCCCTGGACTAACTCCTCTTGATTCCTCTGGATAAGAGTTGAGGCACTATATGAAGCTCTCGTGATTAAGCACAAGTGAGGCACAAAAACACACAAGCATGTAAATGATATGGCAATATGAATTGATGCAAGGCACAATATAAATGAGAGAGAGAGAGTTGAGTCAATGGATCAACACAAAACCACGAAATGTTTCGAGGTTCGAGCACACAGCTCTACGTCCCTGCCTTCACACAGATGGATTTTCAATCCACTTGTCCACAGAGGACACCCACACAGGAAACCTCCACTGAGAATTTGAGGCAATAAAATAACCGAAGTACACAATTCCTCTCTCGATTACAAAGACAACCTCTCACTAGAGGCTAGGCACAAAGCCACCAATATCAACCTCACAAATGAGGGATAGGCACAAAGCCAATACAACCAATCAACCTCTCACTAGAGGGATAGGGCACAAAGCCACCACTCCAAAATCAACCTCTACCCAAGAGGGATACCACAAATAGGAGGGTTTACAACTTAGTGATCAAAAGATCACAAACCAATTCTTTTCCACAAAAACAAAGATCCTATAGAGAGGATAGAATGATATGGCTCAAGTGTGGAAAACAAAGTGTTTTGATCAAAAAAAATCACTTGGGAAAATCACCAAATAGATATAGAATTTTTAGACCAAAAACCAATTCCCAAAAGACTATATTCTTTGAAATAAAAACACTTTAAAACAAAATAGAGAATAGGAATTTTGAACTCAAAACTTTTTGCTTAAAACACTAGAAAAGATCTGAAATTTTTCACTCTAAAAATCTTAACCAAAACCTCTCTCAATGGGTATTTATAACCCCCAAAGAGATTTGCCCGTTGGCTGCTGACTAGGCCAGAAATGGCCTTCCGGTCGACCAGCCAACGGTCAAATTTTTGACCGTTGAGCCTACCGGTCGACCGGGCCCTGAACCAGAGAGCAACGGCTCTCTGGCCGGTCGACCGCCCGGTCGACTAGGGCAACCCGAGAGTGGGTTGCCTTCAGTCGGTCGACCGGCCAACTGATACGGCCAAAAGTGCAAATTCTTGTGCACGTCCGGTCGACCATTTCGGTCGACCGGCTCCTGGTCCGGTAGACCGGTCAACCGCTCCGGTCGACCGGCTCTAGGTCCGGTCGATCGGTCGGTCGACCGCCAGAGCCTGGCAGGGGATTTTCAGATCTAGAAAACTGGGTTTTTAATTACAAATTAAATCCCATAAAATCTTCTAAAAATCCAAAAAAATAGTTTTAGTATAATACTTTGATATACAAACATGTGTGGAAAAATTAACACATATTTCAAACAATTTAAACCATTTTTGTGTTATAGAAATTTTGCCGAAAACCAAAATCCGTATTTTCCAAAACTTGAATTTTTGAATTGAAAATTCGTTTTCTCCAAAACTCATTCAAATACAAAAACATAATATTTGAAACAACTTGAAGCATGTAGTATATGGATAGAAGCCAATATACATGAAAGATATATATATCATTGTTTTTGACATTACATCCAAAAATACGTTTTGTTTAAATATCAAAACACCAAACTCATGAATAGACTATCAAACTAAGTTTGTATAGGTAGTTGAAGCATACATGTATATAGAACATATCTAATATACATTAAACCATGTAAACTTGTTTTGATTCAATCTATTCATGAAAACCAAGATCGGTTAAACTAAAAACTGAAAACCAAATTCCAAAACATGAAACGTGTGTGTGTTGTGAACTTGAGCATACCACACTATCTAATCTTTACACATGGATCTAAAACACAAACTAAACACAGTACCGAGGTCTTCTTGATGAACTCCGTCTTCAAGTCGACTCTATCCAAACCGTGATCCACCGAGCTTGACTCCAATGAGTGCTAGATATGAACTTCACGTTCGGTGCTCTTGAATCACTAAGTGAAAGGCTTCAAAACACCTTTGTTGAAGCTAATCACCTACTAATATCTTGGCTAAATATCTGAAACTCAATATCACAAGATTATTAGTAAACATAACTACATGAGTTAATCATCATCAAAACTAGAGTGGAAGGCCTTCTGGGCCAACAATCTCCCGCTTTTTGATGATGACAAAACTCATGGAGTTATATATGCATGGATTAAAGTTAAGCTACAAAGAAGCTCCCCCTTGACTCATGCATAGCAATAAACAATAAATATGTGCAATGAATATTAAACATGAATATGCATAGACATGCATAAAACAATGAAATGAACATGCTTTTGATACCAAATAAAAAACATGCTCTTGATACAAAACATGAAATGCATCAAACATGCATAAAACAAGCTCTTGATACCAAAATAAATTATTTCTTCTTCTCATAAACATGTTCTTTAAATTATGTTCTTGATACCAACAAAAACAAACAAACTATGTTTCTAGAAACTAGTATTCATGCTCTAGATACCAATATCAACAAAATATAAAGCAAAATCTCTTGATATCAATATAAAAACATGCATATAAGACATGCATATAAACTCAAATACTTCTCCCCTTTTTGTCAATCATCAACAAAGGGGTGAAGGAAAACAAACATTATGATACCAATTAAAAATATATCAATATAGTGCATCATGATAGCAAATGTAAGTGAACACATAGGTAAACCAAAAAATTTTGAGGAATGCCATTGAAAGTAAATGAGGTATTGAAAACAAAACTTAAGGAACCAATCAAAATTTTGATACCAAAATGAAAACATATTAGATATCAATTGAAAACAAAACTTTATTACCAATTGCAAGATATTTTTCATTTACCAATTGAAAGTATTTTTCATTTTGAGCATATGATATCAAATTAAAATCATTTTTCAATCGTGATTCATCATAAAGTGTGGGAGTGGAATACCAAAGGTAAACAAAATACCAATTGAAAGATGAAATACGAATCTTCTCCCCCTTTATGAAAACTAAATAAATGATGCATAAGCTTGTATATGATACCAATTGAATATAATCAATTGAAATATATAGACATTTAAGAAATCAAGCTTAGCATAATCAAATTTGTGCTCAAAGATATAGAGATATAGTAAGCACAAATAAAACATATATATCTATGGAAAAATAAATACCAATTTAAATTGATACTATTTGAAGAGTAAGCTTACAAAAAAAAACATATATATGAGTATACAAAAAGAATGTCAAAATTGATACCAATTGAAACGATCCAATGATACCAATTGAAAACATAATATGATCAAGTGTATAACTCAAATTACCTACCACCCATTTTATGCACATGTTTAAAAGGATTTTTAAGAAGAAGCGTACAAGGCATGGTGGTCCAACCAACCCCTTTGATGGGTAGGGGTTTTCAAAAATAGGTTTGAAAATATAGTATGTTTGAAAACTCTACCATAACGAAGAATACGAACTAGTTATATGAAAATTTTGAAAAACTAGTACGAAATCCTTCAAGCAAGGAATAAAATAAAATTATATTTCATGAAAAAACATGTAGATCACATGGTCACCAAACATCAAAATCTATATAGCACAAATTGTACTCATGAGAAAAAAAATCATGAGAAAACATTAATAAAGTGAGTGTATAAGAGTAATGTGAAACACATTTTCATGAAACTATGCAATCAAGCTTAATAAGAAAATCCTTAAAACATGAAAGTCATCAAAACTAGAGTTCTTCAAGGTATATGTATGTCATGTACAAGCTAAAGTATACATACATATCCAAAACATAACAAGTCCACAAAAATATATGCATGAAGGCAAGTGGCTCAAGGATATATATGTATAGCTAATAGTTTAGACACAATAGACATATACATGAAGCTAAACATACAAACATGAAAATCATGTAGAAAATGAGAATACAAGTCAAATGCATGAATCATAAAAACTAGACTATACTAGTATATCTAATGGGTACAAATAAGCTTTCAAGCACAAACATATAATGGTCTATTTGTAGCTCACTAGTTGTACAAGTATATATCCTAGTTTTAATGAAAACTAACATCTAAACAAGTAATTAAATTATAAAGCATAGAAATCAAAATAAAAACTCATATGATCATTATGCAAATGCATATGCATAGATCTAGGACATACACATTAGTTAAAACAAATGTGAGAACACAAAGGTATAAATCCATATTAAACATGGGTGTCTTAAATACTAATCATGTATGTCATAGGACTAATAAACATGGCATATGGCATAATGAGTATTAAAACAAGACACGCTAAAGATCAATGACATGAAAAGCATGCAAACATAAATGAGGAGTAAGAGATAGTTACCAAAACCATGAGGGCAACTCTCCATGTCTCCAAAACAAGGTGGTCTTCCCACCAAACTCCCCTTGAAAGTGATGCATCCTAATAGTCCTCTTTAAGCTCGGAACACATCCACCTCAAGGCACCATTACTCTCACGTCAAGCGAGAGCCCACACCTACATCAAATAAGATAGGGGTGGTCTTTGGTACCCATACTTTTTTAGGTCCATGAGGGTTAGTTCCTTTCCTAACCCAAACAAACTTAGTTGCTAAATTTACATCATGAACTCTATCGTAGCAAAATTTAGCAAGTGGCCCTTACGTCCACAATGTGTACACGTGTACACATGAGCATACATAGTGTGATGGGGGTGACCGTGAGAAGCATGTTTATGCCGTGATTTGTGTGCATGCAAAGAAGGAACTTGTTTCTTTCAAAATATAGATTCCAAACGTGTATCGTTCATGGCACAATGGCTCAAAGTGGAGCCCAAACAATCCATAGTCTTCTTTAACAAGTTTATATCATTTTCAATGTTAGAAGAAGTGGAGCATGCAATAGGTGAGCTAGAATGTGAAGCTACACTAGCATGGCAAACATGTGTATCTAAATCAACTTTCAAAGATACTTTTTTCTTTAAACAATCTTCCAATTCTTGTGAAATCAAATCAATTTTGTTTTTCAAAGAAACATTTTCTTTTACAACAAAATCAACTTTTGAAGATAAAGCCTCATTTTTCTTTAAAACATCATTGCAATCATTTCTATTTTTCAAAATTTTGTTTTCATTAAGTGCAAGATCAAGTTGGGATTTAAGCGAGTCACTTTCACTTGAAATCTCATCCCTTTCTTGCAAAACAATCTCAAGTGTAGAAGATAAATTTTTATTTTCTTCTTTTAACCCAAGACTTTCCTTTTTCAAAAGTTTGTATTTTGAAATCAAATTTTCACACTTTTTAGCAAGTTCATCATTCATGGCTTGTGCCTCTAAACACTCGTTGCAATAGGAACTAGTGCTAGCATCTAGTGGAGTGACCGAGTGTACCTCAAGGGAGTCATTCTCTGGACCATGAAGCAACGTTCATCGGTCTCGTCTCTTCTAGATCTCCTCATCTTATCGATAATCTTTGGTAGCTCGGGAGAAGTCAAAATACTCCATACTGCAAAAGCCGAATCATAATGAGAAAACACATGTAAATATTCTTTATGAAGAGATGCTTTAAGTGCCTTTAGGGCTAGTGCATTGGCCTCTATATGCCTGCTATCACTAAGGTAGGATTCCGTAGTAATGGCAAGGTAAACTTTATAACCTAGGGCTTGTAAATGACAATTCATCATAACCTTCCATATATCTAGTCTAGAGAAATCAAACATGGGAGGGCTATCCATGAGTGCAAATTATATGTGTGCAAATGTAGATTAACAAAACCAAGATCACACTCCTAGGTGGTTAAACCAAATATCAGGAGCGTAGGCTCTTATACCAATTGAAAGTACACCTAGAGGGGGGTGAATAGGTGTACGGCTAATCTAATGAACTAAATATGAAAATTAAAAACTAATTGCAATAACACTTAATGCAACCAACGAGTGTAGCCGAATTCCCGGTGAAGGGCTCTGGACTAACTCCTCTTGATTCCTCTGAATAAGAGTTGTGGCGCTATATGAAGCTCTCGTGGTTAAGCATAAGTGAGGCACACAAACACACAAGCATGTAAATGATATGGCAATATGAATTGATGCAAGGCACAATATAAATGAGAGAGAGAGAGAGTTAGAGTCAATGATCAAACGCAAACACACGAATATTTTTCGAGATTCGAGCACACAGCTCTACGTCCCCACCTTCACACAGAAGGATTTTCAATCCACTTGTCCACACTGGACTCCCACACAAGGAACCTCCACTGAGGATTTGGGGCAATATAATAACCGGAAGTACACAACTGCTTTCTCGATTACAAACACAACCTCTCACTAGAGGCTAGGCACAAAGCCACCAATATCAACCTCACAAATGAGGGATAGGCACAAAGACAATACAACCAATCAACCTCTCACTAGAGGGATAGGGCACAAAGTCACCACTCCAAAATCAACCTCTACCCAAGAGGGATACCACAAAGTAGGAGGGTTTACAACTTAGTGATCAAAAGATTACAAACCAATTCTTTTCCGCAAAAACAAAGATCCTATAGAGAGGATAGAATGATATGGCTCAAGTGCGAAAAACAAAGTGTTTTGATCAAAGAAAATCACTTGGGTAAATCAGCAAATAGATATAGAATTTTTAGACCAAAAAACAATTCCTAAAAGACTATTTTCTTTCAAATAAAAACACTTTAAAAAAATAGAGAATAGGAATTTTGAACTCAAAACTTTTTGCTTAAAACACTAGAAAAGATCAAAAATTTTTCACTCTAAAAATCTTAACCAAAACCTCTCTCAAAAGGGGTATGTATAACCCCCAAAATAGATTTGCCCGTTGGCTGCTGACTAGGCCAGAAATGGCCTTCCGGTCGACCGGCCGGTCGACCGGCCAACAGTCAAATTTTTGACTGTTGAGCCTACCGGTCAACCGCCCGGTCGACCAGGCCCTAAACCAGAGAGCAACGGCTCTCTAGCCGGTCGACCGCCCGGTCGACCGGGGCAACCCGAGAGTGGGTTGCCTTCAGTCGGTCGACCGCTCGGTCGACCGGCCAACTGATACGGCCAAGTGTACATTCTTGTGCACGTCCGGTCGATCGCTCCGGTCGATCGGCTCCTGGTCCGGTCGACCGCCAGAGCCTGGCAGGGGATTTTCAGAACTAGAAAACTGGGTTTTTAATTACAAATTAAATCCCATAAAATCTTCTAAAATCCACAAAAATAGTTTTAGCATAATACTTTGATATACAAACATGTGCATATACGAAACAAACATGTGTGAAAAAATTCACACATATTTCAAACAATTTAAACCATTTTCATCTAATGGAAATTTTGCCGAAAACCAAAATTCGTATTTTCCAAAACTTGAATTTTTGAATTGAAAATTCGTTTTGTCCAAAACTCATCCAAATACAAAAACATGATATTAACTTGTGAAACATGTAGTATATGGATAGAGTCCAATATACATGAAAGATATATGTATCATTGTTTTTGACATTAAATCCGAAAATACGTTTTGTTTAAATACCAAAACACCAAACTCATGAAATAGACTATCAAACTAAGTTTGTATAGGTAGTTGAGGTATACATGTATAAAGAACATATCTAATATACATTAAACCATGTAAACTTGTATTGATTCAATCTATTCATGAAAACTAAGATCGGTTAAACTAAAAACCGAAAACCAAATTCCAAATCATGAAACGTGTGTGTGTTGTGAACTTGAGCATACCACACTATCTAATCTTTACACATGGATCTAAGACACAAACTAAACACAGTACCGAGGTCTTCTTGATGAACTCCGTCTTCAAGTCGACTCGATCCAAACCGTGATCCACCGAGCTTGACTCCAATGAGTGCTAGATATGAACTTCACGCTTAGGCTCTTGAATCACTAAGTGAAAGGCTTCAAAATACCTTTGTTGAAGCTAATCACCTACTAATATCTTGGCTAAATATCTGAAACTCAATATCACAAGATTATTAGTAAACATAACTACATGAGTTAATCATCATCAAAACTAGAGTGGAAGGCCTTCTGGGCCAGCATGATCCTGATTGTGACACATTTGGGCTTGAGTTTGATTAGTTATTAGTTGGCTCTGCATGAATTTTTGAGAGTGTCCTCTAAAGATGGTTTTCTTTGATTGGGAGGGACATATGGAGGGACAGATGGTGTTGCATTGAATTAATTTTCCTTGTGAAATTGATTATTAGAAGATGGTCCTTGAAATGATGTTGATCCATCATATACTTATCCTTGAGGAGACCTCCATCAAAGGATGGGATGATTCCGCCATCCCGGATTGTATGTTTCACTAAATGGGTTGTTCTTGGGATTGTGCTTGCGAAATGTATTAAGTACATTTGCTTACTCCGCTTTGATAATTGGCAACCCAGGGCATTGTTCAACCAAGTGGTCTTGGCTATCACAAAGGATACAAATGGGAGACACCACTAGCTTGGATGGTTTGGGACCTGAAGATTGTGCTCCCTTGCTTAATTCTAATGCTTCAAGTCTTCATACTACTGATGTCAATTTGGCATCACTCTCAAAATTAGGGTTGACTTTATGTATACCACCCTTGTTATGACAGTTGAGGTGGTAAGTTGCTTATTATCAACACTAATAGGCTCCCATTCTAGAGTATTTTCTGCTACCTCTTTAAAGAATTACCATGCATCATCAGCCATTTTGCTCGTGAATATTCCATTACAAAGGGACTCAATCATGGTCTTATTCGAGTAGTCTAATTCTTCAAAATGAATTTGAATCAAACAAATCTTTTCGAATCCGTGATGGGGACACTCAAGTAAAAGTTCCTTGAATCTTTCAAAATATGTGAAGAACGTCTCCCCTTGTACTTGATGGAAGGTGTTGATGGCTTGACGTATGGTAGTAGTTTTCTTCTTAGAATAGAACTTCCTAGAGAAAACTTCAGCTAATCCTACCCAAGTAGAAATTGAACCCGGTTGGAGAGAAAGAAGCCAAGATTTGGCTCTTTCTTTCAGAGAAAGGGAAATAACCTAAGTTTAGGGATTCCTCTGTCATTTGATGATACTTTATGGTTCCACAAATATTCTTAATTTCCCTAGCGTGCTGGTATGGATTCTCATTTGCCAATCCCCGAAAGACTGGAAGCATCTGTGTCATCCCGGATTTAATCTCAATATTTGCCGTAAGGGCTGGCAAGATGATACAGGAAGGTTGGGTGGACCTTGTAGGATACATGTAATCCTTTAAGGTCATTTGTTTGGTTTCATTAGCATCACCCATTGTTGCAGTAAGGTCAAAAACAGTAATGGATTCTAATTGACCCTTAACACGGACCCACTTTCGCATGAACCAGGGTACTGCCCTGATGAAGGATTTTCTAAATCCTAGATAAGATTACACTCAAGATGACTCAATCAATCAATTGCAATCACGTGTTTTTTTATCTTGTATTTAATTTAAAGGTAATCAGTTTTTTTTTCAACCACTAATCTTAAGAGAATAGAATTTTTCCTAGTTAGACAGCTCCTAACTGGGTTGGAAGGATAGTGAGTTTACCGGTCACATCTGTCAAACAAGCGATTCAGTTCTTCCTCCAGGCCAGGCACCACTGTAATGGGTAAGTCACCTTTTCTAGACAAGGAAGTTCCTCTTTGAAAGTCTGAAAGTATTCATCAGAGTCTTCCCAAAATAGTTCCACTTAAATAAGCTCGAAATCCTAGTGGTTGAGTTCTAATTGATTTTAAATTAGTTCAAGCTTGGGAAAAAACTTATATGCGGTTGTGATTTTTGAGCCAAGGAACGGGTGATAAAATCGCGACCTTATGTGAGGGAGGACAACTCTTAAGATCTTTTTATGCAAGTATGCACTAATGCAGCACAAAATTCAATCAATAAACACCTCCAAAACCCCACTGACAAGAGATTCGTGGGTAGAGTTAGAAAAATACTAACCTTTCCGGTGACTATAAAGCAAGAAAATATTTATTTATTTTTATTTTATTTTAGCAAAGCAACATGCCATAAGCAAGCAAGCTTCTTCTTATTGTGCAAGTCTTCCTTGTTCATGCAAAATCCCTGCAAAAGAAAATCTGAAATTAAATCTTCGGGATGGAAAGAAAAATAATAAAAAAAAAATTTTGAATTATTTTTTAAAGAACCTTCTAAATTTTTTACAGTTTTAGAATTTTATTTTAATTTTTAATTGTTTTAATATTAAACTAGAAAAAGATAAGATGTTGATTTTCAAAACCAAAAATTTTCACAAGTCCCCGGCAACGGTGCCAAAAACTGTTCGCGTTTTGAAGTTCAAGAAAAACTCCATCGTTGTTGAATCACGTACAAGTTATGAAACCTAAACTTGTTAGAATCTTTTTAATAAAGTGTGTAGTGTCAAGTATAGGATTGAATCCACAGAGACTTTGTTCTTGAAAATTTAGTTATTAAAAATCTCACTTTTATCTTATTCTAGTTGAGAAATTTATTGGATGAAGGTTGGAATTTGTGTTCTTTAAAAATAAATGAATAAATATTGATCTTGTAAAAGAAAGCAAAATCAAAATAAAAATATGAATAAAGTAAAAGAAAAATAAAAATATGAAGAAAGTAAAAGAAGAAAGAAATACTAACCTTTTTACGAAGATTTGAATATCCAAAGTAAAAAAAAGAAATTAAGAGATTGGTACGAAGGGAAGAGGAAGATGAATCGGTAAACTTGTTTCTTATCATTCCTTGATATCTTCCTCCTTCAAACGATGCTGAAAGCAAAAGAAGCTAATAAAAGAAAAGAGAAAACTTAATGGAATCAAATATGCAATAAAAGAATAGCATAAAAAATAAAGAGAAAATTAAAGAAAGACTTAGACTGAACCCTGCAAGATCGTGAAGAAGAATTATTAATTTTATTCGATAAGCATCAAATACAAAGCCCTTGATCGTCTCCAATCTCCCATTACAACGCTCAAAACTCTCTTTTCTGGCTTTTTAGCTCCCTCATGTTCTCCCTCTCTCTCTCAATGAAAACATGTATTTGTAGGAAAATAGTGATAAGGGAGAGCATAGGGAGATAGGAAGAGTTGGCTATTTTTAAATTTCAATATTCCCCTTATCTCTAAACTTGATTTATCAAGAATTCTGATCTACAGGTTATTGGCGTGTTGATTACTGAATATTGCTTATCAGATGATAGAATTTGAAATGGTGATCGACATATTAGTCGTAGTCCTTTAAATCGTCTTTCTAGATCATCTTGAATCATCAGATTTAAGTCGGTAGCGAAAGTTATGATTAAAAATTATTTCCAATCTGAATCCGAATATAAATTGCTTCATCTCATCCATTGATTTCTCTCTATCCATTTATCCTCAGCAAACCCATAGGATCTTCAAAAATTTATTTTTCTTTGAATTTTTATAGTTTATCTTATCTGGTAAATTCAATCCTCAGATAAGATAGACTAAAGATTCTCTGAATTTGAGTCGATCCCTATTTGATTTGAACTTTTAGGTTTTTTTGGATAGGATTTATGTTTATCTTCTCTTTATCATCCTGCAAAGATTAGGACATTAAGATAAGTGAGTTTGTAATAATTTATTATAGAATATATGTAGGAATGTAATAATGTTTATGCAATTTATGTGCCCAAACAGTCGTGATCCACAAGGAGGAACTGTGATGAAAACGTTAAGTAAATTTCTTTCTTTTTAGTTTACAAAAACAAGTTAAAAGTTCTTCTCAGTTTCTGAAAAAGCAAATAAAAGAGTTAAGAAGATGATGATGTTGTTGATGTTTCAAAAGAAAGGGAAAGCTATGTTAAAAAGAAAGAATCAAAAGAAAAAAGAAATAGTTTATTTTTAAAATGTGTTTCTAAACTGAGAAATAAAAGAAATAAAAACTAAAGAATACTTACCTCTTCGGCGCTTGCTTTACCTTTGATCCATTGCAACGACTTACCTTGGCTTGAAGGCGATCAAAGCATGGCATATAGGATCTTTCCCATTCCTAATCTAAACTATGAATTAAAAGTGCAAGCAAAAAATAAAATAGAAATGGTTATCCATCTCCATAAGCCATCAATGGCACTTGCGAGGGTAAGGCATATTCAAGGCTATCAGCTTTATTTGGATTTACAAGCACCTCAGAGGAAAACAAAAAGAAAAACGAAAAGAATAGCATAAAATGCAACTTTGATTCAATTAAGTAACAATAAAGAAGAAAATTTATACTAGTGTCACTTCTTAATATAGCCTTCACTCTCTCTTATGAAACTCTTCTCTTATCTATGTTACATAAAAAATGGAAAATTACATAAAAAAACAAAAAAATTAACTTAAATCTAAAGCATAAGTCTAATCCTAACTCTCTACTAAAGTGGTTCCCTTTGCCTTCTGAAGTGGTGGCATTTATAGGTTGAAATGGATAAGGGAGAGTGTGCTTGAAGATGAGACCAAATCGCTGGCCTAACAGAAAAGATCTTCTGATAAGATTGGAGATAAGGTTGGAGATATGGATAAAATTAGTCGCCCAATAGAAAAGATTTTCTAATAATACCTCTTTTGAATCTCTCGATTTTGACAATATCCCTTTGATTCTTCAAGCTAATTAAATTGATTCTTTTCAATCTGATTTTAACTTTATTTAATTGGCTTTAATTTCAGTTAATCAAATAACTCCAATTAAATCAGAATTTAACTAGTTTTTATTTGATCTTATCTTCTCTCCTTCATTAAGACAAACCTGTAAAATAAGATATTATGACAAGGAATTAGCAGGATTTATTACAAGATAGATGCAGGAATATAATAATAGATATGCAATAAACGTGTACAATCACACCCCCACACCTATCTCTTGCTCCTCCTCAAACAAAATTGGAAAACTAAACCTAAGAATTTGTTAGACTATCTTCGCAAGTCACGCGACTACATTGAGCATGTGCAGCATGCCTTTAAACCTCTAGCTTTTCCCTGGAGGAGGAGCTGTAGTCTCCTGAGGGTTTTCAATGAATTACACCACCAAAATCCATAAAGAAAGAAAAATGAAGTGTTAGTATTTTTGAAAACACATTTTTGAAAAAGAAAGAATATTTGAAGAATTTGTGCAAAAATTCAAATAATCTATAAATTATAGGAAAACCAAACTTTTCATTCGTAAACATAGTTTCTGTTCAAAAATTTGTTATCAATCAAGGTAAGGTGTCTAACTATATTTCTTATTTAGTATATTATTTTACTCTAAGTTATATGTATCTTCATGACCATGAATATTTTACTCAGGATTCTTCAACTCTAACTCTTATACCTTATTTTTACTAATATTTGGTGGTGCTATCCCTTAGTTTTATTAGGCTTTCTAATCTGCCCATGTAACAAGCCTTAGGTCGATGACTCCTAAACCTGATGATCATACGACACCGGGTGAGAAAACACTTCAAGGACTTCAGGACTCAAGTAAACAAGGCCACAAACTAAGAATTTTATTAATTATATTGACACTTTTAGGCGTGAATACTTTACTTTATAAGGCACAAATACCCAGCTTAATTAGAAAATATTTGATAAATGTATTTTTCTTTTTTTACAAAGCATAAAAATCTTTGTTTTTGAATCCTAATTGTGTAAGTGTACAAAGTATGCATATTTCATCAAGGTAAAAATCAGGACTAAATTACTTCTCTAATTTCTTCTAACTCTAAAATCAAACGAACAATCTTATTTTGGCCTAATCTAAAAAATTCTAATTATGATTCTCCTGTTCCTTAAATTAAATTTAATTTCTTCCAAAAAATAGGGCAAAATTGTTTCTCTTTTCAAAATGTTTTTAAAAGCAAAGAAAATGTTATATTTTTTTATAAATTAAAAGTAAACCTATGTTATGTTAGAACCCTCCCCTACACCTACCTCATGCATTGTCCTCAATGTATGAATGAATGTATATGTGCATGAAAAAGAAGAAAGAGAAGAAAAAATATTACATCAAGGTTGTGGTTCCGATGGTGGTCGGATTGGGCCAAGCGTTGCTGCCCAATCTACGTAACATGAATTTTCAAAGAACCCACCTTGGATGACCTCTTTCCTGTTTGGATGCTTATTATCCCCGAATTGAATAGGATCACGCATGATCCTATCATGAAAATTATCCCCTTTATATGACCAATCTTGAAATATTATCTCAGAATCATTATGGTCTATACCTTGGTCCAACAAAAGAATGTGACTCAATGAAATGGTTTACTTGAGCTCAAGAATGAAAGGTTCAAGAACCAATACTGACTCAAAAATATAACTTAAATCATGTTTAGGTTCAGGAGTAGGTTTTGTTTAAGTGTTGGTTCCAAGTAAAAGAATTGAAATTCACATTCTTTTCCCATCAATGAAATATGACTCTTCAAAATCGGTGGTTCAACTTTTACCTCATAGGTATAGGAATCAATGTTGGCTCAGGAATTGGATTCAAATTAGGTAAGAATACTGAAGTCAACATAGATTCAAAAAAGGAATTGAATCACAAAGTTGGGGATTGGGGTCACACTCGTATTCAAGTTCAATATCCTTGAAATGTAAACTTACCAATCTGTTTAAGGTTTGAAATTGATCGAGCTCAATATGTTGTGGTGGAATTGAATCTTGATTAAAGTTACCAAGAAACTATGATTCTTAGTTCCCATCAATGTAGTTAGGAGAGTCGACAATGGTCATAGATTGGGCAGGGAGAGTTTCCTCATTCTTATACATATTTTCCAATTGACTAATTCTTCTTCTAGCCTATTAATGGACTGGGTAAAAGAATTTTGGCCTTGAATCATGTATGTAGTGCTATTTTCAAGGTCACATGATTCTTCTTACTGTAATCGGACTTGAAAAATGGAGTAAGGGTCTTGGATTTGAAAATTTTATGAGATACTTGAGTTTGTTGAGTTTCGAGATTGCAAGTACTCAAGTATAGCTTTCTCACCCCTTTTAATGTCAAAGCCTTCTTCTATAGGTTGACCAGAAAAAAGAGTATATGAAGATGTTTGTTGGAAAGGTGGTTGATAATATAACTCGGGACATTGTATCCCCACTGACTCGGTGAAGAGTGTGACGATTATTCTAATCTTGTTCATAATACGGGTTTAGGATATTTACTGATTTGGATTAGATGGTTGGTTAAAATTATGAAATGTCGGGTTGGTGTTATCTGAAAAGAAATCGTGGTGTAATATGGATTACTATTAAAATTGAAAGAATTATTGTTATAATCCATTTCACACAAACTGATAAAAATTAAAAAACAAACAAATAAACAAACAAAAAAGAAAGAAAAATCTAACCTATTTTAGGTTAAACCTTAGACCAAAATGACTCCTATCTTGTTAGACTATCCACTGGAGCTATATTGCAATAATCTGACCACAAGTTAATCGGTCAGGTTAGGGCAAGACTAATGGGAAGTACCCCTGCCTAAGAAACGGGCCTAATTATGTCAAACCTCTATTCTTCGAGATTTCACTTCTTAATTCCCAACTTTTGACACCGATTTGGCAAGAGTCAAACTCTACATAGGTCAATCTCTAAATAAGTCTGGGATATCCCTTGGGCCAACATTAACTCAGTTTTAGTTAGGTTGGGTTAGTGAGTGAGAAGATGATTTTCAGGTTAAGGGAGGGTAATGACTTTCCCACTTTATCTTTTTTAAGGTTGTGCCCTTAGTCATTTTCATGCGCGTGTGAAAATATTTAGCAAAAAGTAACACTCAAGGTGATCAAACAAGAATATTTCCTATACTAAATGCTATGCACACGTACCTTGGTTTCAACACTCTTCGATAGTAAAAAGAAATGTAGCGAAGTAAATAACTGCCTAAAACGCAGTCTAAGTATTTTTTTTAGCATTTGTAGACATGGGTTACTGTTAAATTTAAAAATATTATGCAGTATTAATCAATAGAGAAGAATATTAGTTTTTGAACCTGTGTTTTGCAGTGAATAATCCCGGCAAAAAAAATATCAATCACTAGTCCTACAGAATAGCCGCGCAAACGCGATTTTTGCCACATTTTCGTGGCAGTTCTGTATTTCCCCATGCTTTACTTTCTAGAGTAGAGGCACAAGCTAGCAATAGTCCTTGCAGCTGTTATTTTCTTAAAATTCAAACATGCACACAAAATAGAGAAGAAAAAATTAACCAATTAAGTAAATTAAAATGATTACTTACTATCCCACCCCGACAGCGACGCCAAATTTTGATTGAGGCGAACCTGTGCATAAAAAAATAGAAGTTTAGAGATGAAGAGATAGAGAGTGCTAGGTTCTCAATTCTACCGCTATAGCAAGTGGCTATACGGGTCGTGATCCACAAGGAGGGACTATGATGGAAGCGTTATTCTTTCTTTCTAGTTTACAAAAACAAGTTAAAAGTTCTTCTTAGTTTTAGAAAAAAATAAAAGAGTTAAGTAAAGATGATCTTGTTGATGTTTCAAAAGAAAGGAAAAACTAAGTAAAAAGAAAGAATCAAATGAAAAAAAATTGTTGGATTTTAGAATGTGTTTCTAAACTAAGAAATAAAAAGAAATAAAAACTAAAGAATGCTTACCTCTTCGGCACTTGCTTTACCTTTGATCTGTTACAACAAGTTACCTTGGCTTGAAGGCAATCAAAGCATGGCATATAGGATCTTCCCCATTCCTAATCTAAACTATGAATTAAAAGTGCAAGCAGAAAATAAAATAGAAATGGTTATCCATCACCATAAGTTATAAATGACATTTGCAAGGGCAAGACATATTCGAGGCTGTCAGATTCATTTGGATTTACAAGTACCTCAGAGGAAAACAAAACAGAAACAGAAAAAGAATAACATAAAATGCAACTTTGATTTAATTAATAATAACAAAAGAAAGGAAGAAAACTTGCACTGGTGTCACAACTCAATACAGCCTTTACTATCTTTCTCTTATGAAACTCTTCTCTCATCTAAGTTACATAAAGAATGTGAAAATTACATTAAAAGAAAAACAAAAACCTAAGTCAAATCTAAAGCATAAACCTAATCCTAACTCTAGACTAGAGTGGTGCCCTTTTGTCTTCCGAAGTGGTGGTATTTATAAGTTGAAATGGATAAGGGAGAGCATGCTTGAAGATGAGATTAAATTGCTGGCCTAACAGAAAAGATCTTCTGATAAAGTTAAAGATACAGTTAGAGATAAGCTTGGAGATATGAACAAAATCTCTTGTCAAACAAAAAAGATCTTCTGATAATATCTCTTTTGGATTTCTGGATTTTGATAATATCCCTTTGATTCTTCAAGATAACCAAATTGATTCTTCTAAATTCGATTTTAACAGTATTTATTTGGCTTTATCTTCAGTTAACCAAATAGAACCAATTAAATCATAATTTAACTGACTTTTATTTGGTCTCATCTTCTCTCCCTTCATTAAGACAAACCTACAAAATAAGACATTAAGACAAGGAATTAGTAGGATTTATTACAAGATAGCTATAAGAATATAATAATAGATATGCAATAAATGTGTACAATCACCAACCTAGGGCTTTTCAGCCTAAAAAGGATAATATCCAGCTTCCCCGAGTCTCTATATTGGATTGATTAGGTCTAATAAAAATAGACTTAATGGAGTATCTAAGCAACAAGCGAAAACTTCACTCCAAAGAAACTATTCATATCTTGCCATCCCAATGTGGAGAAGTGAGGTGTCAACTTGTGATTTCACTCTGTCGAATACTGTTTAGGGTCAATCCCCACAACATCTTCTCCAAGTTAGCAATTGGTATTCAATTAATTATCTGTCTAAACTTCTTAGAGACCCAAGTCTCGAAAGAAGAAGACAAAGGAGATATTGCACCTTGCAGTTGCCTCTGTTAACATGATAAGTAGAGGAAGGGATATATTATCATCCTGAACAAGAAGACAGGGGGTTCGCACTCCCCCAGCTAACTCCACGGATTCTGACTATAACCCCGGCTTAAGTCAGGTTCTGGTGGAATAAGTGGGTGCCTTCTAAGGTACCCGCTTTAGGGTAGTGATACCCTACAGCTATGGATAAACACGGGCTATATCACCAGCATCATTAAGGAACCTATTCCAATGGTTCGATGATGAAGAGGAAGCTAGTGGATATGCCTCTTTCGCTACTATCTGCTCTATACAAACAGGGCCTATATCAGCCAACATGGCTAATAACAATAATGATAACAACCTCTATCGATATATGGAGGCATATGAGCAAAATACTAGGGTCCAACAGGAGGCCTTGGAAAACATCCAGCAGATGTTAGCTCAGCTCCTGTTAAATCAAAGCAACAATGAAACCACCGGTGGCAATCATAATGAGGAGGAAAACCTTAACAATGAACATCCTAATACTGAAAAGTCAAAGAAAAGTTCTTCAATTGGTGCCAATATTATAAAAGGCATCCTCAGATTGTATCTCTAACTTAGAGGGATGAACAGAAAAAAGGAGGAATGACTAGTCCTTACCAGCTGGAATAGGATTCGGTGCCTTACCCCCCAAAGTTCAGGCCACCTGCTTTAAATATTACGATGTCAAGAGCTCACCTAATAAACATATATATTACGTTCAGTCGCAAATCATCAACGTGATAGATAATGATGTTATAATGGCCAGATTATACATCGGCAGCCTCAAGGGGTTTGTCTTTGATTAGTTCAAGAGATATCCCACTGACTCAATTAATTCTTGGGTGGACATGAAAAATCAATTTCTTTCTCGATTCTACGAGGATGATAACGAGGTGATCATAGACAAACTTCTCTCTACTTTCCAGAAAGGAGGAGAATTTTTGCGAGAACACATAGAGAGTTCCGTAACTTTTCTCTTATATGTTCTCAAGGCATGCCCTTGCCTATGTTGCTCCAAATATACGACACAACTTTCTCGACAGAGTGAAATTTTGTATGGGAGTTGTCAAAGCTCATACATGAAAAGAGCTTATCGAGCAAGCGGAGGTAGCTGAGAAATCAGCTAAAAAGTTTGAGCCCTCAGTACCTAAGAATAAATAGGCAACAACAAGGGGCGTGATGCAATCCTATCTTCTTAAGCCAGTGGGAAGGAAACCATGGTCGTCTAGCTATCTGGGAAAGCTCCACCAAAGAGTAAAAGGAGCAACACCATCAACAATCAAGAGTTCAAGTTTTCGCCAAAATAATACTCCTTCAAAGACGAGCAAGTAGTGACAATCTTCCATTTGCTTCACAAGGGTAACAAGCTCATGTTACTAGAAGTTCGGTGCCACAATGAAGTTGGACATACAAACGATCCCAACTACTATCTTTTTCACATGATGGTACATCATCCTACCAGCAAATGCCCTGTCCTCAAGGATAAGATTAAAGCATTAGTTGATGCTGGAATTCTGACTGTCTACTCAGAATAAAAAGAGTCACTACAAACATAGTAGCTCTTAATTTTGAGACTTTTTGAAATTGACCGTCCAGGATGGAGTTGCTCTCACCCCTAAAGCAAGGATGGAAGTCATAAACTCGTTGGCCAAGGTGCAAGAGGCTAAAGGTTTCGTCGCTTTCACAACAAAATCTGAGAAAATCATGTAAGTGCACCCAGACATTATCAAAGATGAGCATTGGGAATCAGACAAACCCAAACTCAAGGAAAAAACTTGCAACGTCATCTCTCTAGCTGTAGATGACAACATCACAATAGTAACTTCTCTCAGTATTCTGAAGATGAGAAGTCCACCTTCGCAGCACAGCCCGCTACTCCACAGCTGGTGGGCATACGGTCTGGTCTGGTAAACAATGCTTGCAATAGTACGACTAAACACCTGACGAGACACAACAGCCAATGAACGTCAGGAACCGCTGCACCTGTCCAGGTCCCTATGCCCAAGGACAAAGAAAACTAGAAGGAGAACCGATTCGATAAATCTTTGAAGAAGAACCCTTCTCAAAGACTAAAATCTCCTTTTCTCTTTGACATATTGGCACAACTGACCAATATCCCAGCTCGTATTACCCTGCATGAGCTACTCTGCCTTTCGAAGGAAATGAGAGAGACACTTAGGGATGTGCTTGCCAACTCAAAATTATTTCTGACACAAGTTTCTTCCATCCCTACTAATGATAAAGGGGCTTCATGTCCCCAATGTCATATGGTACTACAAGTACCATGCATCACCTTCACTGCTGAGGAAATGCTCCTCAAAGACAACTGGCATGACCAACCTTTGTATTACTCAGGTTACATTGGGTCTACACACATTGAGAGGATACAAGTTGATCCAGGGTCTACTTTAAGCATCATCCCCAAAAGGCTCCTCTATTTCTTTGGCATCCCATTGAGCAGGTTGTTGACGACGACTGTGATTTTATACGACTTCAACGCTGGGAGTAGTCATTCTTTGGGCAAGATTCATCTCCAATGTCATATTGGGATTTGAAATCTAAAGCGACGTGTTATGTCATCGACACCAACATGATTGTACACATAATTTGCATGTTTAGTATTATATTCCTGCATTTATTTTTTAATAAACTCTGCTAATTTAATCCTAATTATTTTTAAATATGTGCAGGCCCTATTTAGTGGAGAAGGAGAGAAAAAGAGCCCAAAAGTCCACTTAAATTCAGATTTAAATGAGCTTAATTCAAAATCAAGGAATAAGGAAAAAGATTTAAGGTGATCAGAGCGAATCGGAGCAGATAATATCAAATAGAAACCGGTTAAATTCAGATTTATTTGTATTTATTCGGTTAGCTTGAGGATCAACAGAGATATCGCCAAATCCAGAGAATAAATTGCGAAACCAATTAGATAAATGGACTATACAAAGCGAAGGAATGACCTGATATGGCCACATCCTGGCCATAGATCCGCCGCCAAAGCCGCTGCTTGGTTGCAGCATCTAGGGGAGCATTTGCTCCCCCTATCTGTTCACTTATCTCCCCTCTCCATTTGGCATATAAACACTACATTTCTCAGAGGCAAAAGGGGACGATTAGGTAGAGAAGGATTAACAGGCTAGTTTTCATTCTAGTTTAGTGTAGGTTTTTATTTTTATTTAATTTTTATTTCTTTGTAAACATAGGTTAGAGATTCATGTAAGCAAGAAAGATTTATGTTGAGAGTGACACCGATGTAACATTCCTTCTTTCTTTCATTGTTTCTCTATGTAACCAAAAGGTAAATTTTTTTATATTCTTCTTTGTTTTCTTGTTCTTATTCTTCTTTTTACTTTTCCTCTTCTGGTACTAATTGCAATCCAAGTGAGTCTTATAGCATCGAAAGAGCCTTGTCTTTGCGAGTGTCACTGATAGCTTATGATGATGGATTTTAGTCTCAGTCTGTATTATTTCATACTAGCGTTATCTTAATGATGTAATATGGAAGAGACAGGAATCAACTCTCATGGGCTATCTGCCGATCGCCTTCACTTCAAGGTAACACCATCGCCAAAGATTTAAGGTAAGCATTAGGCTAAAGGAGGTAAGTATTTCTTTTTCATTTTTTCTTTTCTTTTAATCCTTTAGTTTAAATCACTTCCAATCACCAACTTTTGTCTTTACTCTTTTCATTTGTTTTCTTTAGTTATGTTTTCTAAATTTCTAAATTCATCATCTCCTTCTATCTACCACCTTCACAAGTTAACATAGCTTTTTCCACTTTTTTTGTAAAGAACATGGAAGAACTTTTAACCATCTTTTGTAACATACAAAAGAACTTACTAAAAACTTTCATTGCTAGTCCCTCTTTATGGATCACAACCCGCATAGTCACTTGTTACCACGGTAGTATTGAGAACTTGCACATTCTATTCTTAAGTTCTAAAATTTTGTATTTGTGTGCAAGTCTAACCTCAATCAAATTTTGGCCCATTGCAAGGGAGGGATGGTAAGTAACTCTCTTTTTATTTTCTTTATTGGTTAACTTTCTTTCTGTTCTTGTTGTGTAGTGAATGATATCAAGGAAACAAGAATTGCAGTGGACATATAAGTGTCTATAGACTCTGCTATAGAAAGCAGAGCCCGAAGGACCTCAGTATTTCCTCGCAAACACGAAATCTAAGAGGACTACTCACCTAGCTTTTTTACAGGGTGATTGAACTTCAATGATTTAGTTTCTGCATGCTTTTGTTTCTCATTTAGTATACTCTGCAGATACCATCTAACACAACAGTTAAAGGTTAACAATAAATGCTAAAAACAGCTTAGACTTTGCATTTAGGCACGTGTCTATTTCGTTACATTTTCTATTTACTAATGAAGATTGCTGGAGCCAGGGTATGTGTGCATAGCATTTAGTATAAGGTTCATTCATGTATGAAATATTGCTTGAGTGTTACTTTTTTGCTATATACTTGTACACTGCACTAAACTGAATTAAGAGTTTGTCCTATAAATAAGATAAGGTGAGAAAAGTCATTACCCTCCCTTAGCCCACAAACAATCTCCTCACTTACTAACCCAAGCCTGACTTAAAACTGAGTAAATGTCGACCTTAGGGACATCTCGATTCAATAGAAGACTGACCTAAGAGGAAAGTTGATTAGAATTTGACTCTTACCAAATCGGTGTATAAGGTTGGGGATTGAGAGGTGAAACCTCAAAGAACAGTGGTTTGGCATAATTTGGCCCATTGCTTAGGCACAGATACCTCCCACTGGTCATGCCCTATCTGGCTGATTAACTTGTGGTAAGAATCTACAATATACCCCCATGTGAACAGTCTAACTAGTTAGGAGTCGTCTAGTTATAAGGTCTACCCTAAATTAAGTTAGATTTTTCATTGTTTGTTTGTTTGTTTGCTTGTTTTTGTTTTTTTTTTTGTTTTTGTTTTTTACATCTATGTGATATGGATTATAATTATAATTATTCCAATACATATAGTGATCCATACTTCACACCGATCTCTTTCGACTCGGACATTGCCAACTTGACATATTATAACTTTATGCAACTAAGTATGCCGTATTGGTCTTATTCAAATGAATATTATTCCCAATCTCAGTATTATGAACAAAATTGGAATAATTATCACCACTCCTTACTGAGTCAATGGGGATACAACTCTTCAAAGTCGTTGATAGGTAGTAAAAATTGCATATTTATCACTACATTTACTATCATGTTTCCTATTTATTCTTTTAATTATGCACTATTACTAAAGTTTTGTTATTTAATGTGTGCAGGCCTTGAGTATTTATTCATAAAGAATAAAAGCCTAAATGAAGCCCAAAAGGCCATGTCCAAGCCCAATGCAAAAGTTGCAATTAGCAAATGTCAAAGTTGCAATTACCAAGTGCCAAAGTTGCAAATACTAAAAGAAGAGGGAAGGGATAGACTTCTACTCAACCCTAAATGCTTGCAGGATGAGGATAAAGATAAAAGAAGGAAAGTGCAAAGATAAAATTCGTTTTGAAGAGATTTGAATTTAGGGTAACTTGCTTCCCAAGTTATCCTGAATTTTCAAAATAAAAAGTCGAGATGCCAGATCTAAACGGATGTACCCAGATGGATGGACCAGAGGAGGCTACGCGCGAAAGCGCGTGGCCAAGACAAGGCTATGGCCACGGAAACGCGGCCAAAGCCGCGTTTCCGCGGCCAGATGGATGAGAGGGGATACCTGCTTTTGCACGAGAGTTTTACCGGGACTCTACTTCTTCTAGCTCCTATAAATAACCTGCAGAACAACAAAGAGGCGCATCCAGGGACGGGAAATTAGGGTTTCTTTAGTTTTTCTCTTTTCAAATTTCTGTAATCTTCATTTCGTTTTTAGCATACTTTGGAGAAGAAGGAGCATTGTATTTGGACGCGATTTCAAATAAAGGTTACCTTTTTTGCCATTTAAATTCTTGTCATTTAATTTCGTTTTACTCTGTGATCTATCGGTTGTTTTGTTCTTCTTTCTCTCACAATTCTTCATGTTAAACAAAAAAAATTAAAAATAAAAAAAGATGATTAACTAATTCTAAAGTGTGGTCTGCTGATTTCTTAAACAACCCTAGAGCAGTTTAGGAATTGAATGAATTGATAATAATTTTTAGAAACCCTAGGTTTAAGACAGATTGCTTGAAGATTAGATTGATAGTTAGTTTTTCTAATCTAGGTTACACCTCTAAACTATTCTTCCCAACTTCATGCTTAAGTACTTTGACAGCATAACCTTAAGGTGAGACTTTTCTTATGCTGTACTTAGAAGTTAGGATGAACACTTGTTGGATTTTTAGTAGTGCAAACTAGTTAGATTCTAATATCATTTTTTTTTACTTGAACCTTTTCTAATAAACCTAGGATAGATTTTATGTATTTCAAGATGATATTCAATATTCTAGACTTGCACTATGAGTTGTGGTAGAAGATCAGTAAAACCACATATCTCCAATCATATATTCTAAATCTAATCTCTCTTTTGTTTAGTTCTAAGGATACAGAGAAATCATCCAAAAAGCTTGCATCGCATCCTTCTCTGTGGATCGACCCGCTTTGGCCCTTGCTGCAGCGGATAGAATTGAGAGTGAGAATTCATAAACTTTAGCTTTTTCTTTGCAATCTCAGTTTCTCAATCAAATTTTGGCGTCGTTGCCGGGGAAGGAACGGCACGATTTTCTCAAAACTAATTCTTTTATTCTTTCTGTTTGCAGGTTGGAGAATAGGAAAACTAATAGCAGCAAAGGACATATAGCAACTCTGTGCCTCTGCCTTCGAAGGCAGAGCAACAAAGCCTACTACAGAGCCGCGCAAACGTGGTAATAGCCGCGTTTTCGCGGCCTGAGTAGTTCACTACTCACTCTGTTTTCTGCAGGTTGCTGCAATTTGCAAGTTTGATTTACTGCTCTGTTAAATATTCTCTGTGATCACCCTGCATACAGCTAATTAATTAACAGTAACTTACTTGTTGAAAAAAAAATTAGACTCTTGCATCGTAGGCACGTGTCAATTCAATTTTTTTAATTTTGTTGAAGAGTGCTAGCGATAAGGTACGCTTGCATTGCATATAGATTAGGAAACACTCTTGGCTGATTTACTGCTTTTTGAGTGATTACTTATCTACTGCTTTACACCTACACAAAAAATTTTTAAGGGCAAAACCTATTAACAAGATAAGGTGGGGATTTCATCACCCTTCCTTGGCCCACAAATCATCTCCGTTACACTCACAACCCTAACCTTACGTAAAAATTGACTAGACGTTGGCCCCAGGTTAACTCGGACTCACTAGGAGATTGGCCGAAGGAGGAAGTTGTTTGAAATTAACTCTTACCAAATCGGTGTCTAGGAAGGGGATTAAGGGCCGAAAGCCTGAAGATTGGTGGTTATTTAATTAAGGAACGTCTTTGACAGAAAACCTCCCACCGGTCTTGCCACCTACCTGGCCGATTAACTTGTGGTTAAGGTCGGCAATATACCTCCTAAGGACATTCTAAAGTTAGGAGTCGTCTAGGTCAAGGCTTACCCTAGAATAGGAATTTTGACTGTTTTTCTTTTTTTTATTGATTGATTGGGTGAACTTGTTTGCTAATTGTGCATGTCCGCTTGGTCGAGAGACCCACTTACATCTAGACTAAGTAGAACCAGTTCACCACCCGAGCAAAAGCCCAACTCATACATGGCACAACCACCGTCACTACAAGATAGGTTCTATCCTATTAGGACCTCTCTTCCTTCTTGCATTCAGTTATCCGATAAAGGTGTTGACCAATTTGAGCTCAAGCCACAATACATCAACACTCTTCCCAAATTTCATGGGCTTGAATCTGAGGATGCATACTTTTTCATAAGGAATTTGAAGAAGTATGTCTCATGATGAAGATACCCAGCCTAGGAGAAGATGCCATCAAACTACGGTTTGTCCCATTCGCTTTGAAACACTTAGCAAAGAAATGGCTCTACAGTCTAGAGGCCGGTTCAATATCTTCGTGGGATAATTTCGTTAAGGCCTTCTTAAAGAAATTTTATCTCATCCACAAGACTGCACTAATTAGGAAGAGTATCTTACAGTTTAAGAAAACAACCAATGAACCTTTTAGAAATATTTCGAACGTTTTAAGGACCTCCTTGCCCAATGCCCTCACCATGGGATAGAGAAATGGCGACTTTGCCAAGTTCTATATGATGGATTAGAATATCAAACTAAAACACTATTAGAATCCATGTGCCAAGGAGGATTTTTGAAAAAGAACGAAAATGAAGGATGGTTATTATATGAAGAATTAGCTGATAATACCATCCAATGGGAACCAACTCCGGAAAAATTTAGGACTAATGACCCTACTTCTTCTAAAGGAGGTATCCATTCCATTGAGGCCAACATAGCTACCGATCCTAAGTTAGCTGCTGTGATGCGAAGACTAGAAGCTCTTGAAACTAATGACCAGTCTCTGTGAACCAAGTCAGCCCAACACCTTCGGCGGGCTATACTTATTGTCAAGACATGAACCATGTGTTCAAGGAATGTCCCATCTTTATCGCGCATCAAACCTTGCCCGAACATATGAGTGCGGCCTTCACAAGGCCCGCCAACAATCCATATTCGCCCACCTACAATCCCGGTTGGAGAAATCATCCCAATTTTTCATGGGGCCCAAGCAACAATGATCAAACGAGGCCCAAATTCTCCAACAATTTCCAAAATTCACCCTATCAACAAAATTTCCCTAGTCAAAATCCTCCACACTCTTTCCAATATTCACAAATGGAAACAAGACTCTCCAACATAGAAAGAAAGGTGGACACTCTAGTTAAAAGCCATGACACGCTGGCTCAAGTCTTGACTAGGATAGAGATCCAACTAATCAACAAGAAAGACAAAGGGAAACTCTACCAAGTCAACCATTGCCAAACCCTAGGAATCCTAGGCAAGCCAATGAGGCTCAAGACCGAAACCACTGTAACTTAGTTCATACACTAAGATCAGGGAAACAAGTTGATAATCACGTATCCATGCCACAGGACCCATCTCAGTTGTCCATTCCATCTAGTTCCACTCCATCTCCGCAAAACTCCAAAGAAACTGAAGTTGAGAAATCAGCAGGACAGGTGAACCAGCCTATAGCCCCATTTCCGAATCGGCTTAGGAGTAATAATAATGCACATATGGAGAAACTACTCAAGGTATTCAATCAGGTTAGGCTCAATATACCACTTCTTGATGCAATCCAACAGGTCCCTAGTTATGCCAAATTCCTTAAGGACATGTGCACCATGAAAAGAAAGACAAATGTGCCTAAGAAGGTTTTTCTAACCACTAACATTAGTGAGCTATTGTCCAACCAGATCCCAGTCAAGTACAAGGACCCTGGTTGCCCTACCATTTCTTGCACAATAGGTCGAGCTGAAATCAATCAAGCACTCCTCGATTTAGGAGCTAGCATTAATTTGCTTCCTTTCTCCGTATATCAATAACTTGGATTAGGAGAACTCAACCCAACCCAAGTTACAATCCAATTGGCTGATCGCTCAATCAAAGTTCCTAAGGAGAGATCAATGATGTCCTCATACGGGTGGGAGAATTTATTTACCCAGTCGATTTCATTGTTTTAAAGACATAACCTGTGTCTAATCCTAGGTCCCAAACTCCCGTCATCTTAGGATGCCCGTTCCTAGCAATCGCGAATGCAATCATAAATTATAGAAACGGATCCACGAGATTGACTTTTGGGATATGAACAAGGAAGTCAATGTTTTCAACTTAGGTAAGCATCCCTACGACATGACCGACCAACCCTTTGAGGTTAACTTCATTGAAAACATGACGAGTCAGCACAATGAGGAGATTATACTAGAGTCAAAGGAAGAGGAAGAGTTAGAATCAAGTGATCTCAACCTTGATGAGATTGAATGGGCAGCAAATCCAAGTTCTATAGTTATGAAAAATTCAAGCTTAACACCTCCACCCATCGAGCCACCTCCTTCATTGGAGTTAAAGACCTTGCCTAAACATCTTAAGTACGCCTACCTAGGTGAACAAGAGACGTTACCAGTCATAGTTGCCTCCAATTTGACTAATGGGTAAGAGGAAGACCTACTGGCAACCCTTAGGAGACATAGGGAAGCCATTGGTTGGACTATGACAGATATCAAGGGACTGAGCCCTACGATAGTCCTGTTGGCCCAGAGGGCCTTCCACTCTAGTTTTGATGATGATTAACTCATTTAGTTATGTTTACTAATGATCTTTTGATTTTAGTTTTAGATCATGTAACAAGATATTAGTTGGTGATTGCTTCAACAAGATGAGTTTTGAAGCCTCACATGGTGATTCCAGTGCCCGAGCATCAAGATCATACCTTTGCACTCGGTTGATCACGTTTGGAATCGAGTCGACTTGAAGATGAAGATCGTCAAGAAGACTTCGGTATCCATAGTTTAGTTTAAGTGTGTTTTAGATCCATTTGTAAAGATTAGATAGTTGATATGCTCAAGTTCACAACACACACAAGTTTTATATTTTGGATTTGGTTTTCATGAATAGATTGATCAAAACAAGTTTACTTTATTTTTATGTATATTAGATGTGCTCTATATACATACATGCTTACATGACTTATACAAACTTAGTTTGACATACCTATTCATGTAGTTTTATGTTTTAGTATTTTTAACAAAACATATTTTTGGATTTAAAGAAAAAACTATGATATATATATATATATATATATATATATATATATATATATATATATATATATATATATATATATGTTTCATGTATATTGGACTTATGTCCATATACAACATGCTTCAATGTGTTTAAATATCATGTTTTTGTATTTCAATGAGTTTTAGGAAAAATCAGTTTTCCTATTGAAAAATCCAAGTTTGATAAAATACTAGTTTTGGTTTTTGGTAAAAGTAATAAAACACAAAAATGGTTTCATATGCTTGATATTTGAGTTGAAATATTTATCACAAGTTTATATATCAATGCAAAATGATAAAACTATTTTTGGGGATTTTCACAAGATTTTATTGGATTTTTTAGAAATATTTTAAAATTGTTTTTCTGACCCAGTATATTGGCTGCCAGGCTTTGGCGGTCGACCGTATGCCAGAGCCAGTGGACCGGTCGGTCGACCGACGTGCACAGCCTTGTACACGTCTAGGCAGGCAATGGGCCAGTCGACCGGTCAGTCGACCGGACCAGAGAGCTTTGATTTCTGTATCTGGGCGGTTGACCGAGCGGTCGACCGGAAGCCCCAACGGTCACATTTATGACCGTTGGCGGTCGACCGCCGGCCTATCAGGCTGAAAAATCAGCCTAACCGCTAGTTTCTTGGGGAGCCTATAATTACCCCATCTCTTTGGGGATTTTGACAAGACTTTTGATAAGAAAAATTCCAGAGTTTCTCCAGTGTTTAAAACAAGTTTTCAAAAGTGTTTTTTGGGCTTTCAACTTCCAAATGGGTTTTGTGTTTTAGGGTTTGGGAAAATTAAAGAAAATAGAAATTTGGGAGATTTGTTTTGTTCTTCAATTCTATCATTTACAAAGAGTTTTCCAAGTGTTTTCTTTGAGTTTTTGTTTTCGAAACACCTAGTTTTTCCACATGAGCTATATCATCTATCCTATTCTATAGGATCATTTTATTTGTGGGAAAAGAGATTGTTTGAGGTTGATTGAGCCTCCAAGTTGTAAACCCTCCTTGACTTGTTGCATCCCTCTTTGGTAGAGGTTGATCGGAGTGGTGTTTGCTCCCTCTAGTAAGAGGTGGAGATTGTTTGTTGGCTACGGGCCTTATCCCTCTTCGGTAGAGGTGGACTGGTTGTATTGCCTCAGTGGCATTATAAGGTTGAGAGAGGAGTTCGGTACTCCTTTAGTGGATTAGAAATCCTTCTCGGTGAAGGCGGGGACGTAGAGCTAGGGTCTCGAACCTCGGAACATATCACTGTGTTTGCGTTTGATCCAATCTCTCTCTCTCTTTATTTGTGTTGTGCATCATTCTTATCATCATATCATATTTGCTTGTGTTGTGCCTTGCATCTTTCATATTGCTATATATCCATTATATGCTTGGCTTGTGTTTGTGTGCCTCACTTATACTTAACCACAAGAGCTTCATATAACACCTCAACCCTTATCTAGGGGAATTAAGAGGAGTTAGTCCAGAGCCCTTCACTGGAAATTCGGCTACACTTGTTGGTTGTATTAAGTGTGTTGCAAATTTGTTTTAGCTTCCGCATTTAGTTTCTAGATTAGCATTATCACCTGTTCACCCCCCTCTAGGTGATTTCAATTAGTTTCAGAGCCTACGCTCCTGATACTTTAGGCTTAACATCCTAGGAGTGAGATCCTTGTTTGCTAATCTATCATTTGCATTTGCACATTTGTTTTCTTGCACACATTTAGTTTGCACTCATGGATAGCCCTCCTATGTTTGACATTTCTAGACTTGAGATTTGGAAGGCCATGATGAGTAGCTATTTGAAGACCCTAGGATATAAGGTTCACCTTGCCATTACCAAGGAATCCTACCTTAGTGATAGCAAGCATATAGAGGCCAATGCACTAGCCCTTGAGGCTATTAGAAGCACATTAAATAAAGAATATCTTATACTTGCTTCTAACTTTGATTCCGCATTTGGAGTGTGGAACATGTTGACAACTACAACCACCACCTCCGAGCTTCAAATGCCAATCCAGCAAGAGGAGGAATATAGTGGAGAATCCGAGTCACAATGCTTAATGGTTCAAGGGAATGACTCCCTTGAGGTACAATCGGAATCTCAACTAGATAATGATGATGCTAGTTCTTCATGTAATGATTTTGTTGATGCCCATGCTTTGAATGAAGAACTATCTATTGTTTGTGAAAAATTTATAGAAAAATATAACATTTTGAAAAAGAAAAGTCTAGGCCTTAACAATGATAATAAAAATTTGATTTCTAGACTTAATAATGTTTTGCAAGAGAAGGAGGAGATTTCTAATGAAAGGAATTCATTAAAATCTCAACTTGATCTTGCCTTAAAAGAAAATGAGTTTTTGAAAAATAAAAATGATTGTAATAATATGTTGAAGAAAAATGAGTTTTTATCTTCAAAAGTTGATTTTGTTATAAAAGAGAATGTTGCTTTGAAAAATAAAATAATTTCCATTTCAAATGATTTAAATGTTTGTTTAAAGAAAAATGAAGTTTTGCAAAATAAGATTGATACACATGTTTGCCATGCTAGGATTGTTCCATCTAGATCACCTATTGCATGCCACACTTTTTTAATTGAAAAAGATATATCCATGCTTAAGAAGAGTGTAGATTGTTTGGGCTCCACTTTGAGCCATTGTGTTTCTAGTCATACACGTTTGGAATCTTTGTTTCGAAAGAAACAAGTTCCATATATTATGCATGCACACCTCCCACGACATACACATGCTCCTCATGGACACACCCATCACATGTACGCTCATGTGTACACTTGTACACATTGTGGACGTAAGGGCCACCTTGCTAAATTTTGCTATGATAGAATACATAATGTTAATTTAGCAACTAATTTTGTTTGGGTTAGAAAAGGTACTAACCCCCATGGACCCAAAAAGTTGTGGGTACCAAAGAGCACCCCTATTGTACTTGATGTAGGTGTGGGCTCTCACATGACGTGAGGGTAGCGGTATCTTGGAGTGGATGCGTTCTGACTTCATGGAAATCATTTAGATGCATCACATTCAAGGGATGTTTGGTGGGAGGACCACCATGTTTTCGGAGACAAGGAGAGTTGCCTTCTAGGTTTTTGTAACGGTCTCTAACTCCTAATTATTGTTTGCATGCCTTTCATGTTCATCACTTATAGCATGCTTTGATGTTTATAGATTATTATGTTAATGTCATGATTATTAGACCCTTGACATGCATGTATAGCCTTTGGGACACCCATGTTTAATATGGATCATTATTTTTGTGTTCTCATCATTGTTTAGCTATCATGTCTATCATAGTTCTAATAACATGTGAATTTACATAATGATCATGTTTATGTTTATCATATTGATTTTTATCTTGTTTTTATGCTTTAAATGTTGAATATATGTTTAAATGTTAGTTTTCATTAAGACTAAGATTTATACTTGTATATATAGTGGGCCACAAATAAATCTATATATATTTGAGCTTGAATGCTTATTTGAACCCATTAGATGTGCTAGTATAGTCTAGTTTTGATGATCCATGCATTTTAAACTTGTATTCCCATTTTTGAATTTATTTTATGATTATGTGTTTAACTTCATGTATATGTCCATCTTTTCTAAACTATTGATTATACATATACATCCTTTGAGCCACGTGCCTTCATGCATATATCTTTGTGGACTCGTTGTGTTTGGATATGTATGTATACTTTAGTTTATATAGGACATACATATACCTTGAAGTTTAAATAGTTTTGATGACTTTCATGTTTTCATGTTTCAAGGAATATTGAGCTTATTGTCCATCTTTCATAATTATGATCTTCATATCTTATTTTTACACTCACATTTATTGTTTACTCATGTTTTGTTTTCATGAGTCATATTTATGCCTAATTGACTTAGAGTGTTGATTATCATGTGGATTTCATGTTTCATGAAAAACATTTTTATTTTATTCCTTACTTGAAGGATTTCGTACTAGTTAACAAGTTTTTTTCATTTAACTAGTTCGTATTCTTCGTTATGGTAGATGTTTTCAAACATACATTATTTTCAAATCTAATTTTTGAAAACCCTACCATCAAAGGGCGTGGATGGGAGATCATGCTGATGTATGCTTTATAGTGAAAATCATTTTAAACTTGAACATGATTGGGAGGATAGGATATGAGATATACATTTGATATTATTGTTGTTTCAATTGGTATCATTGGATTCTTTCAATTGGTATCAATATTGACATTTTCTTGTATACTCATATATTTTTTTGTATGTATGTATGCTTACACTTGAAATAGTATCAATTTCGATTGGTATCTAATTTTTCATACATATATATTTTGTTTATGCTAAGCTTGAGCTCCATCTTTGTTTCAATTGATTTAGCTTTCAATTAGTATTCTTAAACAAGCTTATGCATGTGTTTAGTTTGTATTTCATAAAAGGGGAGAAAATTCAATTTTTCATATTTCTATTGGTATTTGTATTTTCACTCCCTTGCTTTATGATAGAAAATAATAATTTCAATTTGGTATCATATGTTTAAAAAGAATAATACTTTAAATTGGTATCAAATTTGTTTTGTTGAGAAAACTCAAAATTTTGTTTTAAGAATTGTTAAAATATTTTGATATGATTGCATATATGCAAGGAGAGCTTAACATCTCTTCTACATATAGATTCATGTTGAGTGTATCTTATATTGAGGAGCTTGACATCTCTTCTTTATGTGGTACACGTGGTAGGGGGAGCTTCACATCTCCTCTTATGCATTGCATATTTTGTGTTATGTGAATTAGGGCATGTCATACTTTCTTCATATAATGCATGTATGTAGGGAAGTTAACTTAGCGTCTTCCTCTTCATGAATGTATATAGCATATACCATTTATTTATTGATCTATGTTTACTTTCAATTGGTATCAAGATGCTATCTTTGACATATATTTAAATTGATATCTTAATTGATTGTAACCCCTTATTAATATTCTTTTTGTTTTAGTCAAAAAGGGGGAGAACATTGTTTTTATTGTTTTTGACCCCTTTGTTGATTCTTTGTTTTGAACAAAAAGGGGGAGAAAAAAAATTTATTGTTTTGCTTTTGCTTTTACCCCTTTATTGATGATTGACAAAAAGGGGGAGAATTATTTGAGAGTTTTATATGCATATTTATGTTTTGCATATATTAAGTTTAATTGGTATCTAGAGCATGTTTTGTTTTTGAAAATTTCATTGATATCAAGAGCATTTTATTGTTTATGCATATCTATGCATGTTTCATGTTTCATGTTTCATATTCATTGCATATTTATGTTTATCTGTTTATGCATGAGTTAAGGGGGACCTTCTTTGAAGCTTAACTTTAACCCATGCATATATAACTCCATGAGTTTTGTCATCATCAAAAAGGGGGAGATTGTTGGCCCAAAGGCCTTCCACTCTAGTTTTGATGATGATTAACTCATGTAGTTATGTTTACTAATAATCGTGTGATTTTAGTTTCAGATTATGTAACAAGATATTAATTGGTGATTGCTTCAACAAGATGAGTTTTGAAGCCTTCACAAGGTGATTCCAGTGCCCGAGCATCAAGATCATACCTTTGCACTCGGTGGATCACGTTTGGGATCGGGTCGACTTGAAGATGAAGATCGTCAAGAAGACTTAGGTATCCATAGTTTAGTTTAAGTGTGTTTTAGATCCATTTGTAAAGATTAGATAGTTGATATGCTCAAGTTCACAACACACACAAGTTTTATGTTTTGGATTTGGTTTTCATGAATAGATTGATCAAAACAAGTTTACTTTATTTTTATGTATATTAGATGAGCTCTATATACATACATTCTTACATGACTTATACAAACTTAGTTTGACATGCCTATTCATGAAGTTTTATGTTTTAGTATTTTTAACAAAACATATTTTTGGATTTAAAGACAAAAACTATGATATATATATATGTTTCATGTATATTGGACTTATGTCCATATGCAACATGCTTCAATGTGCTTAAATATCATGTTTTTGTATTTCAATGAGTTTTAGAAAAAATCAGTTTTCCTATTGAAAAATCCAAGTTTGATAAAATACTAGTTTTGGTTTTTAGTAAAAAAGATAAAACACAAAAATGGTTTCATATGCTTGATATTTGAGTTGAATGTTTATCACAAGTTTATATATCAATGCAAAATGATAAAACTATTTTTGGGGATTTTTACAAGATTTTATTGGATTTTTTAGAAATATTTTAAACCTGTTTTTCTGACCCAGTATATTGGCTGCCAGGCTTTGGTGGTCGACCGGGCCGGTCGACCGTATGCCAGAGCCGGTCGACCGGTCGGTCAACCGACATGCACAGCCTTGTGCACGTCTAGGCAAGCAATGGGCCGGTCGACCGGACAAGAGAGCTTTGTTCTCTGTATCTGGGCGGTCGACCAGGCGGTCGACCAGAAGCCCCAACGGTCACATTTATGACCGTTGGCGGTCGACAGGGCGGTCGACCGCCGGCCTGTCAGGCTGAAAAATCAGCCTAACGGCTAGTTTCTTGGGGAGCCCATAGATACCCCATCTCTTTGGGGATTTTGACAAGACTTTTGATAAGAAAAATTCCATAATTTCTCCAGTGTTTAAAACAAGTTTTCAAAAGTGTTTTTGGGCTTTCAACTTCCAAATTGGCTTTTTGTTTTAGGGTTTGGGAAAATCAAAGAAAATAGAAATTTGGGAGATTTGTTTTGTTCTTCAATTCTATCATTTACAAAGAGTTTTCCCAAGTGTTTTCTTTGAGTTTTTATTTTCCAAACACCTAGTTTTTCCACTTGAGCTATACCATCTATCCTATTCTATAGGATCATTTTATTTGTGGGAAAAGAGATTGTTTGAGGTTGATTGAGCCTCCAAGTTGTAAACCCTCCTTGACTTGTTGTATCCCTCTTTGGTAGAGGTTGATCGGAGTGGTGTTTGCTCCCTCTAGTAAGAGGTGGAGATTGTTTGTTGGCTACGGGCCTTATCCCTCTTCGGTAGAGGTGGATTGGTTGTATTGCCTCGGTGGCATTGTAAGGTTGAGAGAGGAGTTCGGTACTCCTTTAGTGGATTAGAAATCCTTCTCGGTGAAGGCGGGGACGTAGAGCTAGGGGCTCGAACCTCGGAATATATCATTGTGTTTGCGTTTGATCCAATCTCTCTCTCTCTCTCTTTATTTGTGTTGTGCATCATTCTTATCATCATATCATATTTGCTTGTGTTGTGCCTTGCATCTTTCATATTGCTATATATCTATTATATGCTTGGCTTGTGTTTGTGTGCCTCACTTATACTTAACCACAAGAGCTTCATATAGCACCTCAACCCTTATCTAGGGGAATCAAGAGGAGTTAGTCCAGAGCCCTTCATGGAGAATTCGGCTACACTTGTTGGTTGTATTAAGTGTGTTGCAAATTTGTTTTAGCTTCCGCATTTAGTTTCTAGATTAGCATTATCACCTATTCAGCCCCCCTCTAGGTGATTTCAAGTCTAGCATCGAATCCATCTAGAGGAAGGGATTAAACCGAAGAAGGATCCACAGCATAGGCTAAACCCACTCATGCAAGAGACTGTACAAGCTGAAATCGTGAAACTGTTAGATAATGGGATCATTTATCCCATTTCCGATAGCGAATGGGTTAACCCAATGCATGTGGTCCCTAAGAAGTCTAGCTTTACTGTGGTAGAAAACGACAAGCATGAGTTAGTGCAAACACGATTGCCCACCAAAGTTCGAGTATGCATAGACTATCGCAAGTTGAATGCCGCCACTAGGAAAGATCATTTTCCCCTCCCATTTATCGACCAAATGCTGGAACGATTAGCCGGTCATGAGTATTACTGTTTCTTGGACGGTTACTCAGGGTATAACCAAATCCCAATAGCCCCGGAGGACCAAGAAAAGACAACGTTCATGTGCCCATTTGGAACATTTGCCTATTGTCGAATGCCTTTCGGCCTATGTAATGCCCCCGCCACATTCCAACGTTGTATGTTAAGCCTTTTTTCTGATATGGTCGAGCGCTTCATAGAGATTTTCATGAACGACTTCTCCGTCTATGGGAATTCATTTGACCAATGTCTCCATCACTTGGAGCTAGTGCAGAATAGATGCACTGAAAAGAACTTGACCCTCAATTGGGAAAAGTGCCACTTCAAGGTGCAGCATGGGATTGTCCTAGATCATGAGATATCTAGGGAAGGGATCAAAGTAGACAAGGCTAAGGTGGAGATCATAGCCAAACTTCCAATTCCACGATGCGTGAAGGACATTCGTTCTTTCTTAGGACACGCTGAGTTTTACCGTAGGTTTATTAAGGATTTTAGCAAAATTGCTAAACCCCTTACAAACCTCCTAGCTAAAGACGTTCCCTTCATCTTTGACGATATGTGTAATAGCGCGTGGGAGAAGTTGAAATTGGAACTCATGTCTGCACCTATCATCTCACCTCCGGATTAGTCCAACACTTTTGAGATCATGTGAGATGCCTCCGATTTTTCGATAGGCGCTGTCTTAGGACAGCGCAAGGATAACAAGCAACACGTGATCTATTATTCAAGTAGGACACTCAATGACGCCTAAATGAACTATACTACAACCGAGAAAGAATTCTTGGCAGTAGTGTTCGCTTTGGAGAAATTCCGCCCATACCTACTTGGGACCAAGACTACAATTTTCACCGACCATTCTGCACTCGATACCTAATGCTAAAAAAGGATGCGAAGGCCCGACTCATTCGTTGGATCCTCCCCCTTCAAGAATTTGATCTCGAAATTCGAGATAAAAAAGGTGTTGAAAATGTTGTCGCAGACCATCTCTCTCGTGTGCCAAACGCACCTTCTGACGAACTGCCCATCAATGACAATTTTCCCGATGAACAACTTCTAGCTATCTCTAAGGAACCATGGTTTGCCGACATAGTAAATTACTTAGTCACAAACCAAACACTACCTAATCGGTCAAAACAGGATAGATATCGATTCTTGTCTCAAGTCCGGTAATTCATATGGGAAGATCCTTACCTTTTAAAATATTGTAGCGACCAAATTATTAGGAGATGTGTCCCCGATGAGGAAACTAGAAGCATTCTATCCTTTTGTCATGAATTTGCTTGCGGTGGACACTTTGGTCCCCGCAAAACTGCCGAAAAGATCCTACAAAGTGGCTTTTATTGGCCAACTTTGTTTAAAGACGCATTTGAATTTTGCAAAACGTGCACAAGATGTCAAATGATGGGAAGGATTTCTAAACGAAATATGATGCCCCTAAATCCAATTCTAGAAGTAGAACTTTTCGATGTTTGGGGCATTGATTTTATGGGACCCTTCCCTAATTCGTTTGGGCACCAATATATCTTGTTGGCCGTAGATTACGTATCGAAATGGGTTGAAGCCGTCCCTTGCAAGACAAATGACAACAAAGTTATTGTCAAATTCTTGAAAGAAAATATTTTCTCGCGCTTTGGAACCCCTCGTGCCATAATTAGTGACAATGGTACACATTTTTTGTAATAGAACTTTTGAAACACTTATGCGAAAATATGCCATAACTCACAAGTTATCTACGCTATACCATCCTCAAACCAGTGGACAGGTAGAAGTTTCCAATAGGCAAGTCAAGCTTATCTTGGAGAAAACTATGAATCAGAATATGAAGGACTGATACACCAAATTGGTGGATGCCCTATGGGCATATAAGACTGCCTTTAAAACGATTCTAGGAATGTCTCCCTACAGACTAGTCTTTGGAAAGGCTTGCCACCTTCCTGTTGAGTTAGAGCACCGGGCCTTATGGGCAATTAAGCAGCTGGATTTCGATCTAGAAAAGGCCGGTGAGCTTCGGAAATTGTAAATTTCTGAACTGGAAGAATTGAGGAACGAAGCATATGATAATGCGAAAATTGCGAAGGATAGGGTTAAGGTTTTCACGATAAGTTCATGACGAGAAAAACTTTTGTCCAAGGACAAAAAGTGTTACTTTATAACTCTAGACTTCATCTCTTTCCCGGCAAGTTAAAATCAAGATGGACAGGGCCCTTCATTGTTAAGACTGTGTTTTCACACGGAGTCATAGAGATCTACGAACCAAAAAATGGCAGTACATTCAAGGTAAATGGTCAACGTCTTAAAATCTTTTTGGAATCCATTCCGGAAGTACAAGCAGTCAGGGTCTTTTTGACCTAATGTATCGGTAACTCTATCTCTCTGCCAATTCATGCATCCATGCATTTCATTCATACATTGGGGACAATGCATGAGACAAGTGTGGGGGAAGGGTAAAATGTAAAAATTTAAAAAAATGAAAAATGAAAAATGAAAAATATATATATAAAATTTTAATTCTTTTTCTCTTTATTTGTTCTAACATAATAAAAACAAAAAAAATTAAAAAATTTTTTATAAAAAGGACAATATTTTGACTTATCTTTTTGACAGGGGACAGACGGGGCAGCGTGCGGCACGAGGCACAGCGCACGCGGCTCTAGAAGAGCAGCGAAAACGCAGCCTGGGCCGCGTTTTCGCGGCCGTATGGGCACGGCCGCGCCCGTGCTTTAGGCCAGGGGTTGTCCCCCTGGCCCCCTTTCCCCTGGTGCCTATAAATACCGCCTTGGGGCTCTTCAATTGGAGATATATAGAGAGTAGTGTAGTTTCTTTCCACGTTGTAGTTTAGGATAGTTTAGTTTAGGTTAGTTCTTCTTCTTCCTTTGTATTTTTCATTTCTTATAGATCTTGTAATAGGAGAGAGAGTGATATATGGTTGGAAAGCAAGAGTTCTTGTAATAGAAGGTGACAATCTATGAAAGATTCTCTCTTTACCTCTCTTTATTTTCTTCTCTCTAATCCCTTTTACATGTTTAGCTAATCTTTTCTCTCATGGCAACTAACTACTAACCACTAACTAGTCTAACTTCTTACTTGATAATCCACATGAATCTAATAGCCTCTACTTGGTCTTGCTCTTGCAAGGGCCATTGATGGCTCATGATGATGGATCTAACACTCTAACTTCCTAACTCTTTAACAAGCTAACATTATTTTACTCTATGCTTGCTTTTAGTTTTGATGGTTTAAGTGTAACTTGCTCTTGTTTTGTTGAGTTTGGATGTGATGAGTTAACATATAGGTCATGCTTTGAAAAGCTCTTGAACCAAGGACTAGTGATAGCCAAAGATACATGTGAGGCAACTATCACTAAGACGTTAGCATGTTAGTGGAGTCATTAGTAGTTAGTAGCCATAAGTTTTCTTTTTTTTTCACTTTGCTGTAGAAATACTATCAAAAACTACAAAAATCATATTCTTCTATATTTCTCACTTCTTTGTGTTTCACCGTACTTCTCTTTTCATTCTTTATTTTCTTTTTTTTTTCATTCTTTCAAACATTGAAGAACTTTTAACACACACATGAATCAACCGGTAAAGCTTCTATCACCTCCCGTCCTTATGAATTTGACTCGTCTTAGCCTTATGCTATAACGGAAGTATCGAGGAAGCCAAAGCACACACTTTAAACATTCATTTCAAAACAACACTTTTTGTGCACGGTTTTTCCCCGATAAGTTTCCTTACTCAATTTGGACAAATTTCCCAAGCAAACATGTATTTTCATACCCATAGATCTAGAAATTGAATCACCAATTTTGGATAGTCACATTCCCTTGATGAAAAAAATGTGAAATTAAATTTTTTAATTTGGACTCAACTCTTGAACCAAAATTGACTCTTGAACCCAAAGTTAATTTTTCTGAGTTAGTATTGGTTTCCGAACTTTTCATTTCGGAGCACAAATCATTTATTCCTCAAAATCACATTCTATTATTGGATTAAGGTATTGACCATAATGATTTAGTGATAATTTTTCAAGATTGGTCATGTAAACGGAACAATTTTCATGATAGGATCTTGCATGATCCTATTCATATTGGGATCATAATTATGTATAAAGAAAAGAGGTCAATAAAGGTGGGTTCCATGAGCCACCACATTATCTTGATTGGGTAGCAACGCTTGGACCAATCCGACCACCACTGGAACAACCAACTTGAGGTAACTTTATCCTTCTCTTTCTTCTTTTTTATGCATTTATGCATTCATTCATACATTAAGGACAATGCATAAGATAGGAGTGGGGGAGGTTTCTAACATAACATAGGTTTTCTATTTATTTAAAAAAAGAAAAAATTTAACATTTTCTTTACTTTTAAAAATATTTTGAAAAGAGAAACAATATTTTGACTTGCTTTTTATAAGAAATTACGTTAATTTCAAGCAATAAGAGAATCATAATTAGGATTTCTTATACTTGGTCAAAATAAGATTATTTGCTTGATTTCTATGGTTAGAAAGAAAATTTAGAAAAGTAATTTAGTCTTGATTTTTACTTTGATGAAATATGTATGCTTTACACACTTACACACTTAGGGTTCAAAAATAAAGATTCTTATTTCTTATAAAAAAAGAAACAATACATTTATATATAATAAAAATCTTCTGATTAAGTTGGACATTTGTGCCTCATAAAGTAAAAGTAGTCAAGCCTAAAAGTGGTCCATATAATAAAATCCTTAGTTTTATGGCCTTGTTTGCTCGAGTCCTGAAGTCCTTGTGGTGTTTTCTCACCTGATACCCTAAGACTGTCTGGTATAGGTGTCACTGACTAAAGGCTCGTTACATGGGCAGATTAAAAACCGTAAAAGAACTAAGAAATAATACCACCAAAAATATGAATACATATATAAAGCAAAAGAGTTAAAGTTAAAAAACCCTAGTCAAAATTTCACGGTCACGTGATTTATGGTAAAGTAATAGACTAGATAAGAAATACAATTTGACTCCTTCCTTGATTGATAATAAGTTTTTGAATAAAGATAGTATTTAGGAATGAAATATTTGATTTTCCTATAACTTATAGATTACTTGAACTCTTATAATAATACTTCAAATATTTTCTCTAATACTAATACTTTTTTTCTCTTTTTTTATAAATTTTGTAGGTGTAATCTACTAAAAAACCTTATATCATCTAGGGGTAATTTAGAAGTTTAATGACTTGTTGCACATTCTAAGTGCAACCATGATTCCTACGAAGTGAGTTAGATTGGGTTATCTCTATTTTTTCTTTTTATTTGTTTTGCTTGAGGACAAGCAAAGGATATAAGTGTGGAGTTGTGATAGTACACATAATTTGCATATTTAGTATTAGATTCTCACATTTATTTTTAATAAACTCTGCTAATTTAATCTGATTTATTGTTTAAATATATGCAGGCCCTGTTTAGTGAAGGAGAGAAAACAACGCCAAAAGCCACTTAATTCAGATTTAAATGAGCTTAATTAAAAAAATCAAAGATTGGGACAGAAGATTTAAGGACATCGAGCAAATCGGAGAAGATAATATCAAATAGAAACTGGTTTAATTCAGATTTATTTCGATTTATTTGCTTAGCTTGAGGATCAACAGAGATGTCGCCAAATCCAGAGAATAAATCATGAAACCAATTGGATAAATGGATGATACAAAGCGAATGAGTGATCTGCTCCCAGGATGTAGCCTATAAATACTGTATTTCTTAGAGGCAAAAAGGGACAATTAGGTAGAGAAGGATTCATGGCTAGTTTTCATTCTAGTTTAATGTAGATTTCATGTTTATGTATTTTTTATTTCTTTGCAAACATATGTTAGACAGAGATTCATGTAAGTAAGAGAGAGATTTATGTTGAGAGTGACACAGATGTAACCTTCCTCCTTTCTTTCATCATTTCTCTATGTAATAAAAAAGTACATTTTTTTATGTTCTTTGTTTTCTTGTTCTTGTTCTTCTTTTTTACTTTTCATCTTTTTGTACCAATTGCAATCCAAATGAGTCTTATAGCATCGAAAGAGCCTTGTCTTTGCGAGTGTCACCGATAGCTCATGACGATGGATTTTAATCTCAGTCTGTATCATTTCATACTTGTGTCGTCTTGATGATGTTATGTGGAAGAGATGGGAATAAACGCTTATGGGCTATGTGCTGATCACCTTCATTCAAGGTAACACAGTCACCAAAGATTCAAGGTAAGAATTTGGCCAAAAAAGGTAAATATTTCTTTTTGATTTCTTCTTTTTTTTTTAATCCTTTAGTTTAAATCACTTCCAATAACCAACTCTTTTCTTTACTCTTTTCATTTATTTTCGTTAACTAAGTTTTCTAAGTTTCTAAAATCATCATGTCTTTCTATCTTCCACCTTCATAAATTAACATAGCATTTTCCTCTATTCTTTGTAAAGAACATTAAAGAACTTTTAACTATTTTTTGTAACTTAAAAAAGAACTTACTAAAAGTATCCATCGCTAGTCCCTCCCTGTGGATCACGACCCACATAACCACTTACTATCACGGTAGTATTGAAAACTTGCACATTCTATTCTTAAGTTCTAAAATTCTATATTTTTGTGTGCAGGTCAAACCTCAATCAGGACATGTCTTACAACCTCTTGCTCGGACGGTCTTGGATCCATAATAACTGGATTGTGCCTTCCATACTCCACTAATGCTTCAAGTATGTGGATGACAAGGCAATGGTTAGGACAGTATTTGCCAAAACGTTACCGTCCAAAGGAGTTGAGAATAGTAAAGTGACCAAAGAACCTTAGCCAGACGACATCGATAGTCGCAATAAAGCAGACTCAGAATCAGGAGATGATCCAGTGGTTTCTTTTGATGAAGAAATAATTGTAGTATATTTTGATAATCCTGATTGTAATAATTCTGCTGAAATCGATAGCGAATAGGTCCTTAATGAAAATGTCAATTTCGATTGTTCTTTATGTCTTCATGATGCAAATAGTCCTATTGACATGAGTCCTTTACACATGCCTCTGTCAATGTTGACGGCATGCATGTAAGTAGAAGATAATGATGGATCCGTCTATGTAGTTCCATCTTTAAAGAAGGATCCATCGCCAATCCTTATTGGTAGAGTCTGACATTGGATTACCACATCAAATGACTCGAATGAAGACATGGAGCATCCATATTTCCTTTATTAAGCATGGTCATTGATTACTTAACAATTTTGCATATTTATTGTCACATTCTCATATTAATTTTTAATATAACTCTGCTATTTGATCTATTTTTGCTTAGTGATGTGCAGATCTTTATAAAAAGGAGAAAAATAGGAAAAGAGCCCAACAAACCTAAAAAGCCCTTCAGAGATTTGAGGCAATCATATTTGGAGATTGAAAGGAAATCTAATTAAATTTTTGATTGAAAAATTAATTATTCTCCAAGTAGAAGAAAGGATATTCTCAGCATATTTAGGGCTTAAATTCAAATTCTGAGAATATACCCTTTGATTATATGGCAAGATAGAGCCATAGAAGGAAACTTCAAAAGTCTACAATCAAAATTCGGATTTAGCCTGAGCATCATTTAGTTATTTGATCATAACATTTGTTATATACATGCAAATCTAATGATTCAAGATGATTCAGAAAGAAGACTGACAGGGCTACAATTTTTCTGTTGACTACTATTTCCGTTTCAATCATTTGATGAGTAATATTCAGCTATCAATATGACAGCTAGCTGTAGCCTAACTCAATTAAATTTCCAATGAAGAGAAGAAAAGAATATTCTCAGCATATTCACAGTTCAACTTTAAAATTCTGAGAATATACCTTTTTATGAGTCACCATTTTAATGAGTCACTACCCCAGACTTCCTCCTATAAATACCCTAGCAGAGGCATGAGCAGAGATATCTCAGACTCGAAGCAGAGATAGATTTTAGGCCAGTTTTTCATTTTTTTTAGTGTAGTTTTTTATTTTTCCTTTTATGTAATTTTTTACTTTGCTTTATGTAGCTGAGAGGAGAGACGAGTTTCATGAAGGAATGAGAGCAAGCTTGTACTAAGAGTGACACCGGTGTAAGTAAGTCTTTTCTTTCATTATTATTTGAATCGAATCGAAGTTTCATTTTATTCTTTACTCTTGTTTTCATTTACTTTTCTCTGATGTGTTGCAATCCAAGTGAATCTAATGCCTCGAGACTGTTTCACCATTGCAAGTGCCCTTGATGGCCTATGGTGATGAACAACCATTCTTTTGTTAGTTTAGCTTGCCCTTTTATTCATAGTGTAGATCAGGAATGGGGAAGATCCTACACGCCATACTTGATCGCTTTCAAGAACTAGGTAAGTCGTAGATACAATCAGAGGTATATGAGCGCTGAAGAGGTAAGTAATTTTTAGGCTTAACTTTCTTTCTTTTCTTTTAATTTTTAGTTTACATCACAAACACCATAATCTCACAACTCTTTTATCACTCTTTTCAATTTCTTTATATATATCCATTTTCTATTTTCTCCACCTTCTCAATCTACCACTTTCTTCCTAACTTAACTTTAACCTATTTTTCTTTTCTTTTAAAGAACTAAAAGATGATCTTTAACCATTGATTGTAACTTAAAAAAGAACTTGCTAAAAACGCTTCCATCGCTCTTCTCTCCTTGTGGATCACGACCCACAAAGCAACTTGCTGTAGCAGTAGAATTGAGCACCTTATACTACTATTCTAAAGTTCTGAAATTCTATATTCTTGTGTGCAAGTAAAACCTCAAACAAATTTTAGCGCCGTTACCGGGGAGGGATGGTAAGTTTTCTCTTTTTAGATTTACATTTTTGATTAACTTTCTTTTTTGTTCTTGGTGTATAAGTTTAACAACAAGAATTTTTTTGCTGCAGTGGACATATAAGTAGCCCTAGACTCTGCTCTAGAAAGCCGATCCCAGAAGCCCTCAGATTTGCTATATTCCTGTGACAATCTGAGTGAACTACTAGCCTGTATTTTTACGGGTTGGCTGAATTGCAAAGCTAAAATTTTGTAGCTATTTATTTCCTTATTTGTCTCAATGTACATATTTTCTAACCTCAACAGTAAAATGATCTTTGTTAAATGCTAAAAACGGTTTAGACTTTGCATTTAGGCACATGTCAATTTCATTTACTTTTTACATTACTGTTGAAAAGTACTGGAGCAAAAGGTACATATGCATAGATTATAGTTTAAGAAACATTCTTGGGTGATATTTGTTTGTGAATGTTACTTTTCTATATCTTGCACAGATTGCACTAAATTGATTTATGGGCTTGTCCTATAAAAAGGATAAGTTGGGGAAGTCATTACCCTCCCTTAGCCCACAAACCATCTCCTCACTTACTAACCAGCCTAACTAAAACTGAGTAGACATTGGCCCTAGGGACATCTCAGACTCATATAGGAGATTGACCAAAGGGGGAAGCTGATTTCAATTTGACTCTTGCCAAATCGGTGTCTAAGGTTAGGAATTGAGGGGCGAAATCCCGAAGGTTGGTGGTTTGGCATAATTAGGCCTGTTGTTTAGGCACGGATACCTCCCACCGATCTTGCCCTTACCTAGCTGATTAACTTGTAGTTAGATTCAGCAATATACCCCTCGTGGAAGTCTAACTAGTTAGGAGTCGTCTAGGTCAAAGGTCTACCCTAACTTAGGCTAGATTTTTCTTTTATTTGTTTGCATATTTGTTTGTTTTTGTTTGTTTGTGTTTGACATTTCTTCTGTGATATGGCTTATAATAATAATTTTTTCAATTTTAGTGGTAATCCATGTTACACTCTGACCTCTTTTTCGGATATTACCACCCTGCCATATCATAACGTTAACCAACTTAGTGTGCTGGATTGGTCTTATCCGAATCAATACAACCCATGGCCCCAATCTTATGACCATAATTATCAAATTAATTCCAACTCTTCACAGAGTCAATGGGGATTCACCTCCCCCGAGTCCAATTTTCAACCAACCTATCCTCCTTATCCACCTTGTCCATAATTTTCATAATATTCATTCCCCGATTTTGCTTCCTATACTCCTTTTTTAGACCAACCCATTGAAGAAAAAATTTGAGCTAGAAAAGAGTATAAAAGCTATGTAGGAGGCCGAATGAAATTTTTAGGCCTCCCCAATTCCACAATATTTCCAAGATTCCTACTCAGTTCCACTAGTTCATAGTAGAAAACCATCAATCTTAGAAATAAGTATGCGTGAGTCTGAGCAACAATCACAAAATCTGATGGATTCAAGATTTCACCACAAATTTTTAAATCAAAATTCATCTTTCAAGTCCAATCGCAACAAAATGATGAACTAATCGACTATGAAAAGTTATTTGAAGCCATGCTCAGGCTCAAATCACTCATAATTATGACATAGATATCATGGTCAAAAGTCTGCATTCTAGCCATTTGACCATTCCTGATGTCGCTAACCATTCTGTTGAGCCAAAGAATCATGTTGTTATGGAAAACAAGATTCCATTTCAGCACACCCATTTGAACTTGTCCAAAGTCCAAATGTTGAAAACCACGTTGACATTTTGGCAATTATCCCTTTCCTGAAATTGAACTTGAGAATGAATATAATCCTGAACCTCAACTTGGTAATTCAATTCTACTTCCTAATTCAATAATGACTCCAGTGTCTTCACCTGATTTCAATCCTTCTCCAGAGTCCACATTGGATCCTGTGCCTGTCTATCGGAAAATTGAATCACCAATCTTTTATGATCATCATTGAACTTGGCCAATTTCACACTTTTGAAAATTCTATTGACAAATCGGCAAGTTCCCATCTTTACAAAATTGAACTCAATGAGAAATGTGACCTTGATTCTCAAGTTTGTGATCCAGTTCAAATTTCTGAATCAATATTGACTCATGTTTTGCTACCTGATTTGAGCAATATTTTAGAGTCAGTTTTGATTTCCATACCTGTCATTCTTGAATTTGAGTCACCAATTTTAGAATGTCACATTCCATTGTGGGGAAATGAATGTGAACTTGAGTTTCAACTTCTTGATTTGACCTACTTCCTGAACAAATTTTGACTCCTGAACCTTTACTTGACTTCAGTCATTTTTCTGAGTCGATTGTAGTTCATGCCTTTCCTGATTCCATATCAATCCTTCCATCTTTTCATACTTTATTTTGGGACAGAGGTGTTGATAATAATGACTCTGAAATTAATTTGAAAATTTGAAAATTAGATGGGGTAAAATTCTTAATAAAAATCATTCATATATACATCATTTTAGTAGGCTACATTAGAGAGGTTTCTGGCGGGTTCCTCCAAACTCCACGCAAATTAGATTGGGCCGCATTTCGTGGACCAATCAGAGCATCACCTGAACCATCACCATAAGGTAATATTGTTCTTTCCTCTCTTCTTTTTCATGCATCTATGCATTAATTCATACATTGAGGACAATGTATGAAATAGGTGTGGGGGACGGTTCTAACATAATGTAGGTTTTCCTTTTATTTTTAAAAAAAATAATATTAATATTTTCTTTACTTTTAAAAACTTTTTGAAAATGGAAATAATATTTTGACATATTTTTTGTAAGAAATTAAATCAATTTTAAAGAATAGGAGAATCATAATTATGATTTCTTATACTTGGTCAAAATAAGATTATTTGTTTGATTTCTAAGGTTAGAAAGAAAATTTATGAAAGTAATTTAGTCTTCATCCTTACCTTGATAATACATGCATGCCTTATACACATACACACTTAGGGTTCAAAAATAAAGATTCTTATGTCTTATAAAAAAGAGAGAGGGAAAAAGAAAAAATAATATATATATAATTCCTCTGATTAAGCTGGGTATTTGTGCCTCATAAAGCATAAGTATTCACGCCTAAAGGCGGTTCATATAATAAAATCCTTAGTTTTGTGACCTTGTTTGCTCGAGTCCTTAAGCCCTTGGCGTGTCTTCTTCCCCGGTACCCTAAGACCATTTAGTTTGGGAGTCACCGATTAAAGGCTCGTTATATGGGCAGATTAGAAAGCCCAATAGAACTAAGGAATATTATCATCAAAAAAAAATATATATATATATATATAAATAAATAAGGCATAAGAGTTAGAGTTAAAGAACCCTAAATGAAAATTTCACGGTCACGAAGGTGCATATGACTTGAGGTAATGTAATAGACTAGATGAGAAGTACAATTTGACTCCTTATTTTGATTGATAACAAATTTTTAAATAGAGACTAAGTTTAGGAATAAAAAATTAAGATTTCCTATAACTTATAGATTACTTAATCCTTACGGTAATATTTCAAATATCTTTCTCTTTCAAAATGTGTTTTCAAAATACTAACATTTTTCTCTTTCTTTATTGATTTTGTTGGTGCAATCCACTGAGAACCCTCTTGAGACAAAACTCATCCTCTAGGAAAAATCTAGAGTTTTAACGGCTTGTTGCACATGCTCAGTGCAATCACATGACCTGCGAAAGTAGCCTAATAATTTCTTAGATTTAGTTTTGATGTTTTGCTCGAAGGCGAGCAAAAGATAGGTGTGAGGGTGTGATTACTCATCAATTTTACATATTTATTGTCACATTCTCATATTTCTTTTTTATAAAACTCTGCTATTTGATCTATTTTTTCTTAATGATTGATTGGAGTTTATTTATGCATCATTTTCTACCACCATGCTATGCTTTATCTGAATAAATATTTGATTTTTATTGCTTTTTTCTCTCTTTTTTCAGGTCCAATATTTAATGGAGAGGAGGCCCAACAATTATGATTTTTGAGAAATTAAAGAGTAATTTAGAAGCCCACAAGAAGAAAGCCCAGGTCTGAACAGATCCAAAGCGTATTCACAGTCTCTAGAAGATCCAACTGGGGATACGAGATACAACAGAAAAGCACAAAAATTGGCTAGCGCAGCGGCCAAGATACGGCCGCAGAAACACGGCACATGCTGCGGAACCATGGCACTCTTTTGGCCGTTACTCAGCGTTTGATCCGGAGGCTGAGGTGGGATGGCATCTTCTCATGAAGACTATAAATAGACCCCTAGGGCCTCTGTAATCAGGGAGGAGAAAAGAGCATTGTTTATAGGGAAATTGTTAGGGTTTCTCCAGTTTTCTTTTAGTCTCTTATGTAATTTTCTTTTTCTCCTTCTAGAATCCAGAAAAGAGAGAGTGAGAGTGAGCAATCTTTGTAATTTGAGAAGGTGCCATCACGATACAAGGATCAAGCTTTCAATCTTCTAATCTTTTCTTGTTCTAGTGCATTATTTTCTTTAAGCTTTTACTTTCTTCTATTTAATTTCTACAATGAACTGTTGCTTGTTCTTTATTCCCATGTCTAGCTAATTCATTAATATGACTAACTAATTTTTAATTTTACTAACTACTAATTCTTGGGTGATTGCTAACTTATATGATTCATTGGATGCTTATTCTTTTTAGTCTTGCAAATTACAAGTCTATCTTACCCCCAATGAATATGAGTTATTTTTTATTCTTTGCAAATTCTATGTTCCCCTCCATATGATTCATGTGAGCCTCACTTAGAGCCTTGTCTTTAGAACAAGTGCCTTGATGGAACATGAAGATGGAGCACTTCACTATGCTAATGACTACATTACAAGTTTCTTATTTCATGCTCGCTTTATTATAGCTTTGATGGACTAATGAATCTTGCATGTTTTCTTAGCATCCTTAAGAGTGACTATCCTTGTTTCATTATTGAAAACCTATTTAGTGAGCCTATGATTCAAGGAGGCAACTAGCCTAGCCTAGATGAGAAACACCCTCGACAGGGGACAATACAAGGACTTGGCAAAGCAAGACATACCATTGCCGATGAATTAATATGAGGCATGCATCACCCAATGAGAGTAGTAAGTTAGTAAATTAGAATGTTAGTTAATCATGGCTTTTCTTTCTATCATACTTAAAAAACCCCTCTTCTGAAAACTTTCTCTTTTCAAATTTCTCTATTTTTTTTCCATCTTTATTTTTGTTTCTTCCTTTCCTCTACAAAACCCAAAAAGATTTTCCACTCACTTTCTACATCGTTTTGTTTTTCATTTCTTAAACAAAGAAGAATCCTCATTTTTCTTCACGAAAATTTCAATATAAAAACCTTGAATGCTTCTATTTCTAACCCTCCCTGCGGATACGACCCGTCCTAGCTTATGCTACGAATGGTGATTCGGAAGGAGTAAAGTAGACCTACAAATACTTTCGGAGTTTTTGATCATCGGTACACGGACATCAACGGTTTATTCTAAATCCTTTCTCAATACAGTTAATCCTTCCGAACAAATTTTTGGCGCCATTGCCGGGGAGGGTAAAGGTTTTTATTGAATTTTTGGAACTAAAACGAATTTTTTCTTCTGTGTTGCAGGTTACAGGTCAGGGAAAGCAGGAAAAAAAGATTGCAGTAACATATAAGTGGTCTTGGGCCTCTGTTCTAGAAAGCAGAGACCAAGTACCCTCTGGATTGCCGTGTTTCCTCGGCTCTGGTCGGGGATCCGCGGCAAAAAGGAGTTCACTACTGACTGATTCTGTGCAGGGCTGTTTGCTTTGCAAAATTATAGTTTTCTGCAAACTTTATTTCTTGTATGCCATCATCAGGAGCCTGCTAATAAATCAACAGTAAAACATTTGTTGAAAAAGTTCAAAAAAATTGATTAGACATTTGCATTTTTGGCACGTGTCTTTTCAATTCATTTACTTTACTGTTGAAGAGTGCTGGAGCAAGGTACATTCGCATTGTATTTAGAATAGAACTCATCTCTTAGTTGATTTACATCGCTTTGAGTGAATCTTGTTTGCATATCTTGTACACTTGCACAAATTGATCTTAAGGGCACCACCCAATAACAAGATAAGGTAGGGATTTAATCACCCTTCCTTGCCCAAAAAGTCAGATTCCAAGCACTCACAATCCCAAGCTTTTTAATAAAAATTGATAGAAGTTGGCCCCTAGGGACATCCAGACTCGTTAAGAGATCAGCTGAGGTTGGAAATTATTTTTGATTCACACTCCAGTCAAATCAGTGTCTAAGGTTGGGGATTGAGGGGCGAAACCCCGAAGGCTGGTGGTTTGGCTTAATTACGCCCGTCGCTTCTGCGCGGATACCTCCCACCAATCTTGCCCCCACCTGGCTGATTAGCTGTGGTCTAACTCGAGCAATAACATTCTTCGTTTCATCGAACAGTTAGGAGTCATCTAGGTCCATATATCCTAGATAGCTTGTGATTGTTTTTCCTTTTTCTTGTTGTTATTTTCCTTTTTCGCTTGATTGCTTGGTGAACATTGTCTGTGATTGTGCATGCAAGAGTGGTATCGGGACCCAATTTCAGCAAGACTTGTTAGGACTTCTACACTTGCACAAACACCACTTCCTGACACAATTCCAATCATGGCTAACAATACTTCTCTCCAAGACAAGTTCTACCCCATTCGCACTTCACTTCCTTCATGCATTCTTTTACCTGAAGCAAATGGAAACAATTTTTAGCTTAAACCACAATTCATAAATACACTCCCGAGATTTATGGACTAGAATCCGAGGACGCATATTTCTTCATTCATGAGTTTGAAGAAGTGTGCTTGATGATGAGAATTCCCCAACTGGGGGGAGACGCTGTTAGATTAAGGTTCATTCCCTTCGCGCTTAAGGATATAGCCAAGAAGTGGCTATACAATCTGCCTGCCAGTTCTATCTCGACATGGGATGAATTTGTCAAAGTCTTTCTTAAGAAATTCTATCCCATTCACAAAATGGCCCTCATGAGATAAAACATAATGTAGTTTAAACAGGAATCAAATGAACCATTTTGGAAGTATTTTGAACGGTTTAAAGATTTACTAGCCCAATGTCCTCATCACGGCATAGAGAAGCGGCGACAATGCCAAATTCTCCATGACGGACTAGATTATCAAACTAAGACACTCCTCAAGACTATGTGTCAAGGGAAATTTTTAAAGAAAGATGAGAACTAGGGTTGGGATCTCTTTGAAGGTTTTGCAGAAAAAACCATTCAGTGGGAGTCTTGCCCTGAGAAAACCAATCCCAATACTTCCAGAGCTGGTATGCATTCGATTGAATCCACTATAGCTGCCGAGGTAAAGATAACTCAATTGATAAAAAGGCTAGAACTGCTCGAGGCTAGGGAACTAAATTCTGTGAATCAGGTCAACCCACCACCTGTGATCAACCCGGGTTGTACCTATTGCCATGCTCTCAACAAACTGTTTGAGGAGTGTCCTGTCTACCAAGCTCAAATGTACCCTGAGAATATGAATGCAGCATACACCAGACCTAGCTACAGTCCATACTCCACAACATACAACCTGGGATGGAGGAACCATCCAAATCTTTCTTGGAGTCAGTTTGGTCATGAGTAACGAAGACCATCATTTCCACACCAATATCCTGCTCAGTCTCATCAACCCAGTTTCCAATAGTGTCCACCAAATTTCCAAAATAGCTTCCAACATAACTTCCAGCCTACATATCAGCAACAACAAACACAAAATCATCCTGATAAAAAATTGTCAGATTTGGAAAGAATGATTGAAACCTTATCTAAAACCCAGGCCTCAATGATGAACACCCACAATCAGGCTATCAATAGGTCAGAGGTTCAGATAGGTCAACTGGCTAGCTCATTGAATGAAAGACAAAAGGGAACATTGCAAAGCCAGCCAGTGCCCAATCCTAAGAACATCTTCCCTATTCATGAAGCTGAAGATATAGGTCCAAGTTAGTGTAATATTGTTCATATTTTGAGATCTAAAAAGCAGATAGATAATAAGGTTTCTAATCATCCTGTTCCGAATAAATCAGTGTAAACATCTCTTGTTCCAGTACCACCAACTAAAAATGATTCATCTTCAAGTTCACAACCTTCAACCTCCAAATCAAATAATAAAGACAAAGCAGATGAGCAACCATACAAGCCTATTGTACCATTCCCTAATAGGCTAGCAAACCAAAAGACTAATACTCAAATGGAGAAAATTAGAGAAATGTTTAATCAAGTCCACATCAATGTACCCCTTCTTGATGCCATACAACAAGTCTCCTCATATGCCAAGTTCTTGAAAGATATGTGCACTAAGAAAAGGAAAACAAATGTTCCAAAGAAGGTCTTCCTTGCTTCTAATATAAGTGAGTTGCTAACTGGGCTAATTCCTGTGAAATATAAAGACCCAGGGAGTCCAACTATTTCTTGTATTATAGGACAGACCCCGATAAATAGGTCATTACTTGATCTAGGAGCCAGCATCAATCTTCTTCCTTTCTCTGTATATCAGCAACTCGGGTTAGGTGACCTCCGTCCAATCTGAGTTACTATACAACTAGCTGATCAATCTGTAAAGATTCTAAAGGGGGAGATTACAGATTTCTCATTCAGGTCTGGGAATTCATTTACCCCGTGGATTTCATTGTTCTAGAGATGCAACCCGTACATAATCCCAAAGCTCAGGCACTTGTCATTCTAGGACGACCCTTCCTAGCCACTGCAAACACAATCATCAACTGTAGGAATGGATCAATGCGTCTAACTTTTAGAGATATGACAAAAGAGGTAAATGTTTTCCACCTGGGAAAACAACCTCAAGATTTGGAAAATGAGTAATTTGAAGTGAACTTGATCGAGGGATTAGCAAGTGAACATGAAATGGAGATTGAATATGAGTCTGATAGAAAATTTGAATTGGAGTCTGATGACTTCAACCTTTATCAAATAATTGAATCCACAGTGGAGTGGGCAACAGATGCCGCCCCTATCCTTCTCTTACACAAGGAACAACTATTGATAGATCAAATGCCCACTTCCGAGCTTAAGGTTCTTCCTAGTTATCTCAAGTATCAGTACTTGGGTGAGAAGGAAGCATTTCCCGTGAAAATTGCGTCCCATCTTACGGAACAACAGGAAGAGGATCTTCTTGTAATATTAAGGGAAAATCGAGAAGCCATTGGTTGGACCATGGCTGATATAAAGGGAATCAGTCCATTCATTGTGCAATACCGGATTCATTTGACGGAAGATGCAAAACCTAAACGTGACCCACAATGTAGACTAAACCTGATCATGCAAGAGGCTGTTAGAGCTGAAATTTTGAAGCATTAGACATGGGATAATCTATCTCATATCTGATAGCCAGTGGGTTAGTCCAGTCCACGTTGTGCCAAAGAAAGCCGGGTTTACAGTGGTAGAAAACGATAAGAAAGAATTAGTACAAACTCGTCTTCCAACGAAGATTTGAATCTGTATTGATTACTGAAAATTAAACGCTGCCACGTGTAAAGACCACTTCCCCTTCCGTTCATAGATCAAATGCTCGAGAGACTAGCTGGACATGAGTATTACTCTTTCCTAGATGAATATTCAGAATACAATCAAATCCCTATCGCTCCCGAGGATCAAGACAAGAATACCTTCACCTGTCCCTTTGGAACATTGGTTTACCGAAGAATGCCCTTCGGCTTATGCAACGCTCCTGCAATGTTTCAACGTTGCATGCTTAGTCTTTTTTCCGACATGGTGGAAAAATATTTGGAGATTTTGATGGATGATTTTTCTATTTATGGTGATTCCTTTGAACAATCTTGCACCATCTTAAGTTAGTTTTACAACGATGCATGGAGAAAAACTTGAATTCAATTGGGAGAAGTGTCACTTTATGATAAGGCAAGGAATTGTCCTAGGGCATGAAGTTTCAAACAAAGGAATTGAGGTTCATAGATCGAAAGTGGACGTTATAACAAAGCTCCCTGAGCCAAAATGCTTAAAAGACATTAGATCATTTTTAGGGCACACTGGCTTCTATAGAAGATTTATTCAGGGCTTTAGCAAAATTGCTAGATCTTTAACAAATCTTTTAGGAAAAAATGTACCCATCAATTTTGATAAAGAGTGTCTCCAAACTTGGGAAGAACTTAAACACAGACTTGTTTCGGCACCAATAATCTCAGCGCCTGATTGGACTAGGCCTTTCGAAATCATATGTGATGCCTTCGATTATGCCATAGGGGCTGTTCTCGGACAACGTACTAATAACAGGCAACACATGATTTACTATGCTAGTAGGACGCTTAACGAGGCCCAACTAAATTACACGACAACTGAAAAGGATTTTTTAGCAGTTGTGCTTGTGTTGGAAAAATTTCGTCAATACCTACTAGGATCTAAGACAACGATTTTCACTGATCACTCCGCCTTTAGATACTTAATGCAAAAGAAGGATGCAAAGGCCAGACTGATTCGATGGATACTTCTTTTGCAAGAGTTTGATTTAGAAATTAAAGTCAAAAAGGGCGTTGAAAATGTGGTGGCAGATCACCTTTCGAGAATTCCTAACGCACCAATTGAGACTATACCTATCAATGAAGACTTTCCTGACGAACACATCTTTACGATGTGTAATGAGCCCTGGTATGCTGATATAGCAAACTACCTTGCAACCGGGCAAGCACCTTCAAATTGGTCAGATCAGGACAAGTATCGCTTTATGAAACAAGTACGGTTTTTCTTTTGGGATGAACCATATTTATTCAAATATTGCCCTGACCAGATAATTAGAAGGTGTCTTTCTGAGGATGAACATCATAGCGTCTTGTCATTTTGTCACGAGCTGGCTTGTGGTGGACACTTTGGTCCACGAAAGACTGCTGAGAAAGTCCTTCAGAGTGGGTCTATTGGCCCACTCTCTTTATGGACGCTTATACTTTCTGCAAGCTCTGTGCCAGATGTCAAATGACGGGTCGAATCACACATAGAGACATGATGCCCCTTACACTGATCCTTGAGGTAGAAATTTTTGATTTGTGGGGCATCGATTTCATGGGAACCTTCCCTCTATCTTATGGCAACCAATACATTTTGGCGGCCGTAGACTACGTTTCTAAATGGGCTGAACCTATTCAGACTAGGACAAATGATAACCAAGTTGTCATCAAGTTTTTACATGAAAACATCATTTCTCACTTCAGAGCCCCCCGTGCGATAATTAGTGACAACGGGAGTCATTTCTGCAAACGGGCTTTTGAAGCCCTAATGCGGAAGTACTCCATCTCTCATAAATTATCCACGGCCTATCATCCTCAGACAAACGGGCAAGTGGAGGTCACCAACAGACAAATTAAACTGATATTGGAGAAAACTGTCGGACAAAATCGTAAGGATTGGTTCATCAAACTCATTGATGCCCTATGGGCATATCAGACTGCCTACAAGACTGTCCTCGGTATGTCTCATATCGAGTTGTATTTGGAAAACCCTACCATTTACCTGTGGAGTTAGAACACCGTTCTATGTGGGCACTAAAACAGCTGAATTTGGACTTAGACAAAGCCGGTGATTTGAGAAAACTGCAGATATCCGAGTTAGAAGAGCTACGAAATGATGCATACGATAACGCTCGGATATTTAAACACAGAGGTAAGCTTTTCCATGATAAATCAATTCATAGGAAAAATTTTGTCTCAGGACAAAAAGTTCTATCGTACAACACTAGACTCCACCTTTTCCTGGTAAACTAAAAACCAGGTGGTCAGGCCCATACGTCATCCAGAACGTCTATCCTCATGGTGCCACTGAAATTTTCAATACCAAAGATGGCAACACTTTCAAAGTCAATGGTCAACGCCTAAAGCCATTTTTCACCATGGAGTCTGAGTCACACAATGTTATTGAACTGGGTCTTTGTGACCCAGTCTATACATGACCACGTAATTTTACACTTTTCCCGGTGTCTCCTGTACATCATGTTGGGGCCTCCTTTGTAAATATTTAAAAAAAAAATATTTTAGGTGCTAAATAGCACCTAGGTTTTTTTTTCTCTTTTTATACACTCCCTTTCTTTTTTTTAAATAATCTAGGGTTGTAAATTCCTAGTTTCCACTTGGGCAATTTTGGGATTCCGTCCTTCTCAGCTCCTTATAAATATCCCCCTTCCCGTGTTCTCTTCATTACCCTAGTTTCCATCTCAGATCTGAAACGCACTCAGCCAGCGCCGCCCCCAAATTTTTCTGAGCCCCTCTCTCCTCTATATTGCCGCGTTTCCACTGCAAAAGCCGCGCCTCCGCGGCCATCTGGAAAAGCCTGGACCGTTGCCAAATTTCTCTGCACACGCGACTATCTGAAGCCCCCCGATCTACCATCTACACATCTGCTACCATCACTGATTGCTCTCTGCAATCTCGTTTAAGTTTTTCCCCCACGTAGTCCGGGGGAGGTAACCCTTCTCGTTGCTTCATATTATTCATCATAGTACCGTCTATTTTTGCTAAAAAAGATTTTGCTAGAATTCTTAGCGATGTTAACGGTTATGGTCATATATTTTTAGATCGTATTCGCGCATGGGATTGGTATAGATTAGTTTATGATTACTTAGATCACGAGTCTTACTATTGTCCTGAGCTCGTCAAACTTTTTTACAATTCTATAGATCCCGCATCTATCAATTTTGACACATACCAGATCTTGGTGCACATGCCCACTGGGGATATTATTATCATGCTTCTTCTACTAGAGGAACTCACACATATCCCTTGCAACCCACATCATAGTGATCCCCTACCTTTAATCGATTACATGACTGTCATGGGGGCTCGTTGTACGGAACAAGATAGGGGGCTCAAAGCCAGTACTATATTTAGAAACGTACATTGTGTTGGTCGCTGGATTCAACGCAACATTTTAGGGTTTGACCACACGACCTCCTTTAACAGGCTAGTGCTATAGATTATACACGACCTGATGACTCGGTAACACACTATCTGTATTAACAGGATCATCTTTCATAGTATCATCACCAACTACTCCCGCACACGCGGTGCAAAGTACTCCCATCCAGTTTTGATCACTCGTCTTTGTAGGACTTTCTTATCAGATGCAGTTTTTGACTCATATGATAGGGTGTTCGTTACACAAGAGAGGGCGACTAGCACTTACAATAGTTGTCTTCATGCGGTCTGGACTCCTAGTGTCTAGTCCGAAGATGTCTCTGTGGAGTCCTCTTCGGAGGAACTTTTAGAGGAGGAGGATGAGCCGGCCTTTTGGCAACAGGACCCCCAGCTGATTCACGCGCATTCATGTCTACCATTTGGCGAGGCATGAAGAAGATATTTCGGGGGCAGATTCAACTACGCAAATAGGTTGAGGAGCAGACATCTCGTCTAGACCGTATTGAGGAGGGTCTGCGGCGATCACAGTCGGCCGGACCTAGCACCACCGCTGGTCCAAGCCGAAGGCGGGGGTGGCACCATTCTTTACCTATTTCATGCATATATTTTCTTGCATACATTAAGGATAATGCATGGGATAGGTATGGGGGGGTAGATACTAACATAGGATTTTTCTAGACTTTTTCTTTTAGGTTTCTAGGTATCTCTTTTCTTATATATATATAAAAAAAAGATAAAATTTTTTTTGATCTTTCTTTTAGATTTCTTAGGTTTCTCTTTTCTTACTAACATAGGATTTTTCTAGACTTTTTCTTTTAGGTTTCTAGGTTTCTCGTTTCTTACATATATATAAAAAAAAAGAAAAAATAATTTTTTTATCCATTTTTTGAAAAGAATTAACTTGATCATAGGTATTAAGGAAATTCTAAGCTAAGATTTCTTAATATAAGTCGAAATAAGAAATTTTGTTGGATCTTTAGGTGAAAAAAGAAATGAATAGAAAAGATAGCTAGATTTTGAATTTTTTCTAATTGCATGTTGAGGGATTAATTAAGGACTTAGTGACTTTGTTTACATAAATATAAAAAAAAATCATAAATAAAACTTGATCACTAATTAGCCGGTTGGTTGTGCCTTAAGAAGCATGACTAGTCATGCCTCAAAGTGGTTGAGTACTTAGCATTCGTGGCCGAGTTTACTCGAGACCTTGAACCTTAGGGATGTATCTTCATCTAGTGCCCTAAGACTATCTGGTCTGGGAGTCATCGGTAAAAGGCTCGCTACACGGGTAAATTAGAAAGCCTAATGAAGCTAAGAAAATGTAAATATATAATATAAAAAAGAAAAAAGAGAAAATATATAAAATAATATAATATATATATTATATATATGTGAACAAATGAACTAAAGTCTAAGAAAAATCCCTCATACATATCTATATGTGTTAGGCTTGATACAAAATTCAGTTTTCTCTCTATTCTTAGAAACTTATACATATAGATTGAAGAACATAGTTTCAAAAACAAAATTTATAAAAAGAATTTTTGTAATCCCCGAAATCGATCACACGAAATTCTTGAAGAAAATGGATCAGCCTGTTTCTCTTTTTCACTAACATTTTCTTTTTCTTTGGGATTTTGTGGGTGTAATCCGCTAAAAACCCTAAGGAGACAACACTCCTCCTCTAGGGTAGCCTAGAGGTTTAAAAGCTTGTTGCACGAGCTTAGTGCAATCGTGTCACCTACGAAAGTGGTGTAATAATTTAGTTAGGATTTTTCTCTTTGCTTATTTTCTCAGGGATGAGCAAAAGCTAGGTATGGGGGTATGATTGGAGTTCATTTATGCATCATTTTCTACCACCATGCTAAGCTTTATCTGAATAAATATTGGATTTTTATTGCTTTTTTCTCTCTTTTTTCAGGTCCAATGTTTAATGGAGAAGGGAAGGCCCAACAATTATGATTTTTAAGGAATTAAAGAGTAATTTAGAAGCCCACAAGAAGAAAGCCCAGGTCTGAAAAGATCCAAAGCGTATTCTCAGTTTCTAGAAGGTCCAGCTGGGGATACGAGATAAAGCAGAAAGGTACAAAAATCCGCTAGCGCAGCGGCCAAGATACGGCCGCGGAAAACGCGGCACATGCCGCGAAATCGCAGCAATCTTCTGGCCGTTACTTCAGCGTTTGATCTGGAGGCTGAGGTAGGATGACCTCTTGTCATGAGGACTATAAATAGACCCCTAGGGCCTCTGTAATCAGGGAGGAGAAAAGCGCAATATTTATAGGAAAATTGTTAGGGTTTCTCTAGGTTTTCTTTTAGTCTCTTGTGTAATTTTCTTTTTCTCCTTCTAGAATCCAGAAAAGAGAGAGTGAGAGTGAGCAATCTTTGTAATTGGAGAAGGTGACAACGCAATACAAGGATCAAGCTTTCAATCTTCCAATCTTTTCTTGTTCTAGTGCATTATTTTCTTTAAAATTTTTACTTTCTTCTATTTAATTTCTACAATGAACTGTTGCTTGTTCTTTATTCCCATGTCTAGCTAATTCATTAACATGGCTAACTAACTTTTAATTTTACTAACTACTAACTCTTGGGTGATTGCTAACTTATCTGATTCATTGGATGCTTTATTCTTTTTAGTCTTGCAAATTACAAGTCTATCTTACCCCCAATGAAGATGAGTTACTTTTATTCTTTGCAAATGCTATGTTCCCCCTCCATATGATTCATGTGAGCCTCACTTAGAGCCTTGTCTTTAGAACAAGTTCCTTAATGGAACATGAAGATGGAGCACTTCACTATGCTAATGACTACATTACAAGCTTCTTATTTCATGCTCGCTTTATTATAGCTTTGATGGACTAATGAATCTTGCATGTTTTCTTAGCATCCTTAAGAGTGACTATCCTTGTTCCATTGTTGAAAATCTATTTAGGGAACCTATGATTCAAGGAGGCAACTAGCCTAGCCTAGATAAGAAACACCCTCGACAGGGGACAATATAAGGACTTGGCAAAGCAAGACATACCATTGCCGATGAATCAATATGAGGCATGCATCACCCAACGAGAGTAGTAAGTTAGTAAATTAGAATGTTAGTTAGTCATGGCTTTTCTTTCTATCATACTTAAAAAACCCCTCTTCTGAAAACTTTCTCTTTTAAAATATCTCCATTTTTATTCCATCTTTATTTTCGTTTCTTCCTTTCCTCTACAAAACCCACAAAGATTTTTCACTCACTTTTTATATTGTTTTGTTTTTCATTTCTTAAACAAAGAAGAGTCCACATTTTTCTTCATGAAAATTTCAATATAAAAACCTTGAATGCTTCTATTGCTAACCCTCACTGTGGATATGACCCGTCCTAGCTTATGTTATGAACGGTGACTCGGAAGGAGTAAAGTAGACCTACATATACCTTCAGAGTTTTTGATCATCGGTACACGGACATCAACAGTTTATTCTAAACCCTTTCTCAATACAATTAATCCTTCCGAACAGTGATGTGCAAGCCTTTATAAAAAGGAGAAAAATAGGAAAAGAGCCCAACAAGACTAAAAAGCCCTATAAATTTAGAGATTTGTGGCAATCATATTTGGAGATGGAAAGAAAAATCTAATTAAATTTGTGATTGAAAAATCAATTATTCTCCAAGTAGAAGAAAGGATATTCTAAGCATATTTAGGGCTTAAATCCAAATTCTGAGAATATACCCATTGATTATATGGCAAGATAGAGTCAGAGAAGGAAACTACAAAAGTCTACAATCAAAATTTGGATTCAGCCTAAGCATCATTTAGTAATTTGATCCCAATGTTTGTTATATACATGCAAACCTGATGATTTAAGATGCTTTAGAAAGAATACTAAAAGTGCTACGACTTTTCTATTGACTATTATTTCCATTTCAATCGTTTGATTAGTCATATTTAGCCATCAATATGACAGCTAACTGCAGCCCAACTCAATTAAATTTTCAAACAAGAGAAGAAAAGAATATTCTCAGCATATTCACAGTTCAACTTCAAAATTTTGAGAATATGCCTTTTGATGAGTCAGTATTTTGATGAGTCACTACCCCAGGCTTCCTCCTATAAATACCCTAGTAGAGGCAGAGGCATGAGCAGAGATATCTCAGATTCAGAGCAGAGATAGATTTTAGGCCAGTTTTTTATTCTTTTTAGTGTAGGTTTTTATTTTTTCTTTTATGAAATTTTTACTTTTTTTTATGTAACTGAGAGGAGAGATGAATTTCATGAAGGAATGAGAGCAAGATTATATTGAGAGTGACACCGATGTAATTAAGTCTTTTCTTTCATTATTATTTGAATCGAATAGAAGTTTCTTTATATTCTTTACTCTAGTTTTCGTTTACTTTCCTCTGATATGTTGTACTCTAAGTGAGTCAGATAGTCTCGAGACTGCTTCGCCATTGCAAGTGCCCTTGATGGCCTATGGTGATGAGCAACTATTCTTTTGTTAGTTTAACTGCCCTTTTATTCATAGTGTAGATCGGGAATGGGAAAGATCCTACATGCCATGCTTGATCGCCTTCAACGACTAGGTAAGTCGTAGCTATGGATCCGAGGTATATGAGCACTGAAGAGGTAAATAATTTTTAGGTTTAACTTTCTTTCTTTTCTTTTAATTTTTAGTTTAGATCACCAACACCACAATCTCACAACTCTTTAATCACTCTTTTCAATTTCTTTGTATATATCGATTTTTTGTTTTCTCCACCTTCTCAATCTACCCCTTTTTTCCTAACTTAACTTTAACCTATTTTTCTTTTCTTTTAAAGAACTAAAAGAAGATCTTTAACTATTGATTGTAACTTAGAAAAGAACTTGCTAAAAAAGCTTCCATCGCTAGTCTCTCATTGTGGATCACGACCCGCATAGCCACTTGCTATAGCGGTAGAATTGAGCACTTTGCACTACTATTATAAAGTTTTGAAATTCTATATTCTTGTATGCAGATAAAATTTCAATCAGTCATCGCACCTTGTGATGAAGGAAATGGGATATGACCTACGTCGTGGTGAAGGCCTAAACTTTTGAATGGGACGATGCATATCTACAACTTTTCGTACCAAAAGGGAAGCCTAATAACTATAACAATCAGACTCGTAAGGGGTTGAGAAAAGCTATTGATTGAATTTAAACCTGCACACAAGAATACAAAATTTTAGAACTTAAAAATAAAATGTTCAAGTACTCAATACTACCGCTATAGCAAGTGGCTATGCAGGTCGTGATCCAAAAGGAAGGACTAGTAATGGAAGCTTTTTAGTAAGTTCTCTTTTATGCTACAAAGAATGGTTAAAGTTCTTCTTTTAGTTTTTTTAAAAGAAAATGAAAAAGAGTTAAAGTTAACTTAGAAAAAAAGTGGTAGATAGAGAAGGTGGAGAAAATAGAATTGGATATGTACAAAGAAATTGAAAAAAAATGAAAAAGATTTGAATGTTGATGGTGTTGGTGATCTAAGCTAAAGAATTAAAAGAAAGAAAACTAAAAATTACTTACCTCCTTTGGCCCAATACTTACCTTGAATCTGTGGCAATGATGTTACCTTGAAGTAGAGGCAATAAGTGCATAGCCCATAAGAGTTGATTCCCGTCTCTTCCACATTACATCATCAAGACGATACAAGTACGAAATGATATAGAATAAGACTAAAAATCCATCATCATGAGCTATCGGTGGCACTCGAAAAGGCAAGGCTCTTTCGATGCTATAAGACTCACTTGGATAGCAATTGATACCAAAAAGAAGAAAAGTAGAAAGGAAGAAGAAGAATACAAAAAACAAAGAAGAACTTACAAATGCAACAATAAATTCAATCTTGTAACAATAAGAGAAATGAAGAACAACTTACACTAGTGTCACTCTCAGTACAAGCTTCACTCTCGTTCTCCTATGAAACTCTGATCTCCTCTGAATTACATAAATAAAACTGAAAATTACATAAAAAGAAAAATAAAAACCTATACTAAAAAGAAGCAAAAACTGGCCTAAAGTCTATCTCTGCATGATCGCTTTATTTGCCTTTGAGATTGCAGGTATTTATAGGAGAAATACAGAGGGTAGAGGAGTATGAAGATAGGAAAAACTGGTTATTTCTGAATTTAAATCCTCCCCTTATCTCTAAACTTGATTGGATGTGGATATTCAGTTTTGATTTGCATCTTGTTGGCGTGTTGATTGCTGAATATAACTTATCAAATTATAGAATTTAAGATACTAATCAACTTAAGAGTTGTATTTCTTTAAGTCTTCTTTTTGTATCATCTTGAATCATCAAATTTGAGTTTCGATAGTGAAAGATATGATTCAAATACTAAAATGTATCCATTCAGAATCCGAGTCAAAATTGCTTTAACTCATCCGTTGATCTTCTCTCTATCCATTTATCCCTTTGGATTTGAACTCTTTACTTGATGTTATCCTTGGTTAATCTTTAGCTTTAACTACTTGTTCACAAAAAACTGAATTTAACCAACTAGATTTGGGATCATCTTCCTCTAACCAAATAGATCTAGTTAAACTTGAATTTAACTGAAATTTATTTGATTTTATCCTCTTTCTCCCCGTGATTATCTTCTGCAAAATAGACATTTAAGACAAGGAATTTAGCAGATTTATTACATGATAAATGTGAAGATGTAATAAAGAATAATGCAATATATGATGCAATCACACCCCCATACCTATCTTTTGCTTGTCCTCGAGCAAAACAATAAAACTAAACCAAAGATTGTAAGACCACTTTCGTGGGTCACGCGATTCCACTGAGCATGTGCAATAAGCTGTTAAACCTCTAGGTTTCCCCTAGAGGATGAGTTTTATCTTGTGAGGATTTTCAGTGGATTACACCTACAAAATCCATAAAGAGAAATAAAGTGTTAGTATTTTCGAAAACACATTTTGAAAGAGAAAAATATTTGAAATATTATTGTAAGATTTAAGTAATCTATAAGTTATAGGAAAACTGAATTTTTCATTCTTAAACTTAGTCTCTATTCAAAAATTTGTTATCAATCAAAGGAAGGAGTCAACTTGAACTTCTCATCTAGTTTATTACTTTACCCTAAATCATATGCACCTTCGCGACCGTGAAGTTTTGACTAAGGGTTCTTTTACTCTAACTCTAATGCCTCATTTATTTATTTATTTTTGGTGATAATATTCCTTAGTTTTATTAGGCTTTCTAATCTATCCATGTAATGAGCCTTTAATCGTTGACTCCCAAAGCAAACAGTCTTAGGGCACTGGGTGAGAAGATACCCCAAGGACTTAAGGACTCGAGCAAACAAGGCCACAAAACTAAGGATTTTATTTTACAAACCGCCTTTAGGTGTGAATACTTATACTTTATGAGGTACAAATTCCCAGCTTAATCGGAGGATTTATATATATATGTTTTTTTTAATTAGGCATAAGAATCTTTGTTTTGGAACCCTAAATGTGTAAGTGTATAAAGCATGCATATATTATCATGGTAAAGATCAAGACTAAATTACTTTCAGAAATTTTCTTCTTAACCTTGAAATCGAACAAATAATCTTATTTTGAACAAGTATAAGAAATCTTAATTATGATTCTCCTATTCCTTAAAATTGACTTAATTTCTTAAAAAAAATATGTCAAAATATTGTTTCTATTTTTAAAAAGTTTTTAAAAGTAAAGAAAATGTTAATAAATTTTTTTATAATAAAAAGGAAACATAAGTTATGTTAGAACCCTCCCCCACACCTATCTCATGCGTTATCCTCAATGTATGAATTAATGCATAGACACATGAAAAAGAAGAAAGGGAAGGAAAATATTACCTTAACGAGGTGGTTCCAGTGGTGGTCTGGTTGGTCCACAAAATTCGGCTAATCAAATTTGCATGGAATTCGGAGGAACCCAGCAGAAACCTCTCTAATATAACACACTAAAATGATGTATATATGAATGATCTTTATTAAGAATTTTACCTCATCGAATTTTCAAATTTCACAAATAATTTCGGAGCCAATTTTATCAACACCCTTGTCTCAAAATAGAGTGTGAAAAGATAGAATAATTGACTTGTACTTAGGAATTACGGTAACTAATAATGACTCAGAAAAGGGACTTAAGTCAAGTAAAGATTAAGGAGTCGAGATTGGTTCAGGAAGTGGGTCCAAATCAAGAAGTTGAAACTCAAGTCCACATTTATTTCCCAACGATGGAATATGACTTTCTAAGATTGGTGATTCAAGTTCAAGAATGACATATGCGATAATCAAAACTGACTCTAAAATATTACTCAAGTCGGATAACAAAACAGGAGTCAATACTGATTCAGGAATTTGAACTGGATCACAAATTTGAGAATTTAGGTCACATTTCACATTGAGTTCAGTTTCGTAAAAATGAGAACTTGCCAATTTGTGAATAGGACTTTCAAAAGTATGAAATTTGTCAAGTTCAATATGATGATTATAAAAGATTGGTGATTCAATTTCCAATGGACAGGCACAGGATCCAATGTGGACTCTGGAGAAGGATTGAAATCAGGTGAAGACACTGGAGTCATTATTGAATTAGGAGTAGAATTGATTACCAAGTTGAGGTCAGGATCATATTCATTCACAAGTTTAATTTCACGAAAGGGATAACTTGCCAAAATGTTAATATGGTTTTCAAAATTTGGAGTTTGGGTAAGTTCAAATAGGTGTGCTGAAATGGAATATATTTTTCAAAACAACATGATTCTTCGGACCTAACAGAATGGTTAGTGACATCAGAAATGGTCAAATTGTAATGGAGAGTTTGGACCATTATATCTATGTCATGATTACGAGCGATCTGAGCCTGAGTCATGGCTTCAAGCATCTTTTCATAGTCGATTGGTTAATCATTTTGTTGCGATTGGACTTGAAAAGATGAAGTTTTGTTTTGAAATTTGTGGTGAAATTGTGAGTCCGTCAATTTTTTTGACTGTAGCTTGGTCTCACGCATGCTCATTTTCAAGATTGATGGTTTTCTTTTTTGAACTGGTGAAAATGAGTATAAATCTTTGAAATATTGTGGATAAGGTGGATAAGGAGACAAGTTAGTTGAAAATTGGACTTGGGGGAGGTGAATCCCCATTGACTATATGAAGAGTTAAAATTATTTTAAAAATTATGATCATAAGATTGAGGGCATGGGTTATATTGATTCGGATAAGACCAATCCGACACACTAGGTTGGTTAAAGTTATGATATGCTGGGTTGATAATATCCGAAAAAGAGATTAGGGCGTAATATGGATTACCATTAAAATTGAAAAAATTATTGTTATAAGACATATCACACAGGAAATGTCAAACACAAACAAAGAAAAACAAAAAAAATAAGCAAACAAATAAAAAGAAAAAAAATCTAACTTAAGTTAGGGTAAACCTTAGACCTAGACGACTCCTAATTGGTTAGACTGTCCAGGGGGTATATTGCTGAATCTGACCACAAGTTAATCGGCCAAGTTAGGGCAAGATTGGTGGGAGGTATCCGTGCTTAAAGCAACGGGCCTAATTATACAAACCACCAGCTTTCAGGGTTTCGACCCTCAATCCCCAACCTTAAACACCGATTTGGCAAGAGTCAAATTCAAATTAACTTCCCCCTTAGGTCAGTCTCCTATTTGAGTCTGAGATGTCCCTAGGGCCAACATCTACTCAGTTTTAGTTTGGCTTGGATTAGTGAGTGAGGAGATTGTTTGTGGGCTAAGGGAGGGTAAAGACTTCCCCACCTTATCTTGTTTATAGGACAAGCCCTTAAATCAATTTAGTGCAGTGTACAAGTATATAGGAAAAAAGTAACACTCAAGCAATATTGCATATAAGAATGAACCTTATACTAAATGCTATGCACACATACCTTGGCTCAAGCACTCTTCAACAGTAAATAGAAAATGTAACGAAATAGGCACGTGACTAAATGCAAAGTCTAAATCATTTTTAGTATTTACAATTAATCTTTTACTGTTGTTTTTAGAAATTTATGTAGAGTGAGTCAAAAAAGGAAATAAATAGCTACAGATATTAAACTTTACAATTCAGCCAACCTGCAGAAAATATAGGCTAGTAGTTCAGTCAGATTGCCACAGAAATGTAGCAAATCTGAGAGCTTCTGGGTTCTACTTTCTTGAGCAGAGTCCAGGGCTACTTATATGTCCACTGCAGCAAAAATTCCTTATTGTCAAACCTATACACCAAGAAAAAAAAGAAATTTAACCAAAAATGTAAATCTAAAAGGAGAATAACTTACAATCCCTCCCCAGCAATTGCGCCAAAATTTGATTGAATTTAAAGATGCAAACAAGAATACAAAATTTTAGAACTTAAAAATAGAATGTGCAAGTACTTAATACTACCACTGTAGCAAGTGACTATGCGGGTCGTGATCCACAAGGAAGGACTAGCGATGGAAGATTTTTAGTAAGTTTTTTTTTGTGCTACAAAGAATGGTTAAAGTTCTTATTTTAGTTTTTTTAAAAAAAAGAAAAAGAGTTAAAGTTAAGTTAGGAAGAAAGTGGTAGATAGAGAAGGTGGAGAAAATAGAAGTGGATATATACAAAGAAATTGAAAAAGAGTGAAAAAGATTTAGATGTTGATGGTGTTGGTGATCTAAGCTAAATAATTAAAAGAAAGAAAACTAAAAATTACTTACCTTCTTTGGCCCAATACTTACATGTTGGTCTGAAGGCTCATCACTCTAGTTTTGATGATGATCAACTCATGTAGTTATAGTACTAATGATCTTGTGCTTAATTAGTGACAGATTTATGATCAAGATTTTAGTACGTTCATAGCTTCAACAAAGGATTTAAAGTCAAGTTTTGGAGCTAGCACGGTCTGATCCAAGAGCCATTGGATCGTGTTTGGACCAAGTCAAGAAGATGAGAAGACTTCAAGAAGATGAAGACTTGAGTCTAGGTTTATTTTTAGAAGATTTTGTTTTTAGTTAAAATGTAAAGGATAGAGTAGTTGGTGGATTGCTAAAGTACATATACACACACACTCTTGATTTAGTTTGCTTTAGAAAAGAATTTTCAATTTAGAAAATACCGTTTTGATCCTTTTGGTTAAAACATGTAAACTTGAATTTCCTATATTCTTGCCTTTTTAACCAAAACCTTATTTAGTGCTTAATGTCAAAAACACAGATATTTCACCATGTTTGTGTAGTGGATCATATCCATACACACTATGCTTTAAATGAGTTTAAATATCTTATTTTTGTATTTGGAGAAGTTTTGAAAAAACAAGTTTTGGAAAAATCAAGCTTGGAAAATACTGTTTTAGTTTGAGCCATATTTTTCATATTACAAAAATAGTCCAAATTATTTATAACATGCCTTGATTTTATGCAAGCATGTTTCTTTATCAAAGTATATTGGTAAAACTATTTTTGTAGATTTTTCAGTATTTTATGGGATTTTTATGTGAGCCAAAAGACCAAGTTTTTAATCCCTATTTCAGACCTGACCTGCCTTCAGCCAGTCGACCGACCCGGTCGACCGACGTGCACAGACGTGCACGCCAGTTCTGCGGGATGGCCGGCTGACCGACCCGGTCGACCGTCCAGAGAGCTCAGCTCTCTGGAAAGGCCCCGACGACCGAGCGGTCGACCGGACAGAGAGACTTGCTCTCTGTATCCTGGCTCGGTCGACCGCCCGGTTGACCGTTGGCTCAAACGGTCTGAAATATGACCGTTGGCCGGTTAGTCGGACGATCGACCGACAGCCTGACAGAACCCCAACGGCTAGTTTTTCTGAGCCTATAAATTTGGGGGTTTGGGCATTTTTTTTCCACAAGATTTTCAAGTGGGTTTTCATCAGTTTTTCCTGAACTATTTAGAGGTTTTCCTCCACTTGATTAAGAGCAAATATTTTCAATCAAAAGGAGAGTTTTTATCAAGAGTATTAAAAGAGATTCTTTGAGTTTTCCTCCACCATCTCTTTCCTTGTTTTCTCACACAACACTTGAGCTATCCATTGCTATATCTATCCTATAGGGAATTTGTTGTGAGAGGATTTTAGGTGATCAAGAGTTGTGATCACCAAAGTTCTACTTTGTTCTTTGAGGAGGCGGACGTGTGTGTTCGCATTGTTTCGGGTCCTAGTGGGGACTCGGTGTTTCGGGTTCGGGTGCGAACTCTTTGTTTGAGGTGCGGCCTCGGCGAGCCGGTGGGCTTGCGTGTGTACGGACTACGGAGTCTGAGAGTTGTAGGTGTTGCGGCACAGAGTGATCTGGTGGGATGAATTATAGTGGAAATCCTTCGTGTGTCGAAGGCGGGGATGTAGAGCAAGTGTTTTCGAACCTCGAAACAAATCCCTTGTGTTTGCGATTGCTCACTCTCTCTCTTTGTCTCTTGTTTATATCTTGCATGCTATTACTTGTCTTATCTTTACATGCTTGATATATTGTGTGCTTAATTGTTATGCTTGCTTGGGATTGTTTGCTAACACTTGTATTCAACCAAGAGAGCCAACGCGGCACCTCAACCCTTATCAAGGGGAATCTAGAGGTGTTTTTTCAGAGCCCTTCACGGGGAATTCGGTAACACTCTTGTGTTATACGTGGTGTTTAGTGTAAGAGTTTAGTTTAGGTTATAATAGTTTATACTTCCGCATTATTTGGCATTAAGTGACCATTAGATTAGCCATCACCTATTCACCCCCCTCTAGGTGATCCTACAATTGGTATCAAAGCCAAGGGCTCTGATTTTAGGTCTTACAACCTAGAGTTAAAGATCCTCATTTTAGGCTAATCACAATATTTTGTACACACACCATGGACTTCATGTCACCACCCACTTTTGACATTCTTAACTTTCAAGTTTGGAAGGTTAAGATGTCTTTGTACCTCAAGGCCCTAGGCATTCATGTTTACCTTGCCATCACTAATGATTATTGTTTAAATGGCAAGAATCTTGAGGCTAATGCAAAAGCCCTACATGCTTTAAAGTCTACCATAAATGATGACTATTTATCTTGGGTTTCTAATGTTGATTCGGCTTTTGTAGCTTGGAACATCATCACCTCCCTTGGCGAAAAGGATCTATATTATGCGGGAAGCGATTCGGACGTTGGAAGCGACACCTCCAACTTGTGCTATATGGTCTAAGGGGATAACCCCCTTGAGGTAACTACCGAATCTGAGGTAGATGAAGATAATAAAATGTCATATGATGAACTTGCTTCATTTTGTTAACAATAATTAGAAAAATATGACATGCTTAGAAAAGATAATAAAAATTTGAAAAAGAAGTTTGATTGCATGCATATAGAAAATGATTCATTTAGAACTAAGATTGCATGCTTAGAAAAAGAAAATAATGTTTTGAAAAATGAAAATGTTTCCCTTATGTCTAAATTAAATGATTTGTGTGAAGGGAACACTATTTTGAAGGAAAAAATTGATTTGGTGGAAAAACAAAGAGAAGTTATTTTTCAAGAAAATAAATCTTTGAAAAGAAAAGTTTTTGAAAATGAAAAAGATTTGGTTTCTAAAAAGAAAAAGAAAAATGATTCTTTATCTCATCATGCTTTACATGCCACAACTAATGAGATTAAAGATTTGAAAAATAAAATGGATTGTTTGAGTTCAACTTTGAACTCTTGTGCATTTAACCATACTAGGTTGGAGTCAATGTTTTCAAAGAAACAAACTCCACACATTCATGCACAACATCGTTATGCATATGCTTATGTTGCACGTCATGATCACACTCCTACACATAAGCATCCTAAGGTGTACAAATGTACACATTGTGGCCGCAAAGACCATTTAGCAAAATTTGGTTATGACAAGTTGCATCATTTTAATTTTGTTAATAATAAAAATGTTTGGGTGCCTTACAAAGCTAACCCCTAAGGACCCAAAAGAAAATGGGTACCAAAATCCCCACCTTTAGTTTTTGATGTAGGTAAGGGCTCTCACACGACGTGAGAGAGTTGGTGCCTTGATGGTGGATGCTCATGGACTTGATGGACACACATATAGATGCATCGCTATCAAGGAGTTTTGGTGGGTCAACCACCATGTTTGGAGATTTGGAATAGTTCTTTGGTTTGGTAACTATCTCTAAACTCCTAATTTATTTACATGCTTGTTCATATGTCATATTTTTAGCATGTTCATGTTTTATTTGTTTTTGTGCTTCATGTGGTAAACACTAGTTCAAATGTAGTTTTTATGAAAACTTGTATTTATACATGTACAAATAGTGAGAACAAATTGATTCATATATGTTTGCACTTCATGCTCATTTGTACCCACTATATGCACATGTTTAGCCTAGTTTTGATGATTTCCTCATTTACACTTGTTTTGCCAATTTTCGTGTTTTTACTTCATGTATATGTATTTTATATTCAAATCTAATAAATATACATGTATACCCCGTGAGTCTCTTGCCTTCATGCAAATACCTTTAATAGACTCTTTCATGTTTGGGATATGTATGCATATTGTTAGATTTAGATAAATCATACATATACCTAGAAGTTTATTATTTTTAATGAAAAATAAATTTTCATGTTTTGTTTGATAAAATAAAATGAATAATTTGTTTTGATCGTTTTGAGCCTAAATGAATATTTTCATGAAAATGCTATTTACATGATTATTGAACACTCACACTTCATTTGTTTTGTCATGACTTTGTTTCATGAACATATTTTTGAGCTTTATCGATTTTGAGTGTCAACTTTTGTGTATTTGGTATGATTCATGAAATACATATGTTTTGATTTCATGGCTTGAAGGATCTTTAACTAGTTTTTCAAAAATTACTTTTAACTAGTTATTTATTCTTCAATGTGTTATGAGATATACACATGATCCTATTTTGTTTCAATTGGTATCATTGAATCGTTTCAATTGGTATCATTTGATTCTATTTTTGTATATGCTCATATTTTGTTTTTCCTATATATGAATGTATCAATTTCAATTGGTATACTCATTCTTCATACATATATATGATTTGTTTTGTGCTTGTGTTAAAATCAATTTACATGTTTAAAAGCACAAACTTTGTTTATGCTAAGCTTACTTCAAATTTTTTATAAGCTTATGCATTATGTTTTAAAATTGGTATCAAAAATTAAAAAAAAATGTTTATTTGATATCTCAAGATGTGTTTTATTAAGAAAAATTCAAAGTTTTGTTTTATAAGAAAAATCAAAAGATTTTTGAGTTGTATTGCCTATATGCAAGGAGAGCTTAACATCTCTTCTACATATAAATTCATGTTGAGTGTATTGTATATTGAGGAGCTTGATAACTCTTCTTTATGTGATACACGTGTGTAGGGGGAGCTTCACATCTTCCTTTATGCATTACATAATATGTGTTATGTGAATTGGGGCTTGTCATCCCTTCTTCATGTAATGCATATGTGTAGGGAAGCTAACTTAACGTCTTCCTCTTCATGAATGTATATCGCATATAGTCCTTTATTGATTTAAGTTTACCCCTTCTTTGGTTCTTTGTTTCGGACAAAAAGGGGAGAAAAATTTGATGATTTTGTTTTACTTTAACCCCTTTGTTGATGATTGACAAAAAGGGGGAGAAAGATTTTGGTTTTATACGCATGTTTTGTGAAAAGGATTGTTTATGCATATATGTTTTGTTTTTGCAAATAGGAGAAAAAGAATTTGATTTGTTTTATGCTTGATTAGCATGTTTATCTCCTTCATTTGCATACATGTTTATGTGCCTCATTGCATATTTATTTATTTATTGTTTACGCATGAGTTAAGGGGGAGCTTCTTTGAATCTTTACTTTAATCCATGCATATATAACTTCATGAGTTTTCTCATCATCAAAAAGGGGGAGATTGTTGGCCCGAAGGCCCTTCAGTCTAGTTTTGATGATGATCAACTCATGTAGTTATAGTACTAATGATCTTGTGTTTAATTAGTGACAGATTTATGATCAAGATCTTAGTAGGTGCATAGCTTCAACAAAGAATTTAAAGTCAAGTTTTTGGAGCTAGTACGGTTTGATCCAAAAGCCATTGGATCGTGTTTGGACCAAGTCAAGAAGATGAGAAGACTTCAAGTGAAGACTTCAAGAAGATGAAGACTTGAGTCTAGGTTTGTTTTTAGAAGATTTTGTATTTAGTTAAAATGTAAAGGATAGAGTAGTTGGTGGATTGCTCAATTACATATATACACACACTCTTGATTTAGTTTGTTTTAGAAAAGAATTTTCAATTTGGAAAATACCGTTTTGATCCTTTTGGTTAAAACATGTAAACTTGAATTTCCTATATTCTTGCCTTTTTAACCAAAACCTTATTTAGTGCTTAATGTAAAAAACATAGATATTTCACCATGTTTGTGTAGTGGATCATATCCATACACACTATGCTTTAAATGAGTTTAGAATATCTTGTTTTTGTATTTGGAGAAGTTTTGGAAAAATAAGTTTTGGAAAAACCAAGTTTGGAAAATACTGTTTTAGTTTGAGCCATATTTTCCATATTACAAAAATAGTCCAAATCATTTATAACATGCCTTGATTTTATGCACGCATGTTTGTTTATCAAAGTATATTGGTAAAACTATTTTTGTAGATTTTTCAGCATTTTATGGGATTTTTATGTGAGCCAAAAGACCAAGTTTTTAATCCCTATTTCAGACCTGACCTGGCTTCAGCCGATCGACCGACCCGGTCGACCGACGTGCACAGACGTGCACGCCAGTTCTGCAGGATGGCCGGCCGCGCACAGACGTGCACGCCAGTTCTGTAGGATGGCCGGCCGCGCACAGGCGTGCACGCCAGTTCTGTATCCTGGCTCGATCGACCGCCCGGTCGACCGCTAGCTCAAACGGTCTAAAATATGACCGTTGGCCGGTTGGCCGGACGGTCGACCGACAGGCCTGACATAACCCCAACGGCTAGTTTTTCTGAGCCTATAAATTTGGGGGTTTGGGCATTGTTTTTTCACAAGATTTTCAAGTGTGTTTTCACCAGTTTTTCCTGAACTATTTAGAGGTTTTCCTCCACTTGATTAAGAGTAAATATTTCCAATCAATAGGAGAGTTTTTATAAGAGTGTTAAAAGAGATTCTCGGAGTTTTCCTCTACCATCTCTTTCCTTGTTTTCTCACACAACACTTGAGCTACCCACTGCTATATCTATCCTATAGGGAATTTGTTGTGATCACCAAAGTTCTACTTTGTTCTTTGAGGAGGCGGACGTGTGTGTTCGCATTGTTTCGGGTCCTAGTGGGGACTCGGTGTTTCAGGTTCGGGTGCGAACTCTTTATTTGAGGTGCGACCTCGGCGAGCCGGTGGGCTTGCGGTGTGTACGGACTAGGGAGTCCGAGAGTTATAGGTGTTGCGACACCGAGTGATCAGGTGGGATCGATCGAAGGCGGGGATGTAGAGCAAGTGTGCTCGAACCTCGAAACAAATCCCTTGTGTTTGCGATTGCTCACTCTCTCTCTCTCTCTTTGTCTCTTGTTTATATCTTGCATGCTATTACTTGTCTTATCTTTACATGCTTGATATATTGTGTGCTTAATTGTTATACTTGCTTGGGATTGTTTGCTAACACTTGTATTCAACCAAGAGAGCTAACGCAGCACCTCAACCCTTATCAAGGGGAATCTAGAGGAGTTTGTTCAGAGCCCTTCACGGGAAATTCGGCAACACTCTTGTGTTATACGTGGTGTTTAGTGTAAGAGTTTAGTTTAGGTCATAATAATTTATACTTCCGCATTATTTGGCATTAAGTGACCATTAGATTAGCCATCACCTATTCACCCCCCCAGGTGACCTTACATTACCTTGAATATGTGGCAATGATGTTACCTTGAAGTAGAGGCAATCAGCGCATAGCCCATAAGAGTTAATTCCCGTCTCTTCCACATTACATCATCAAGATGATATAATTATGAAATAATATAGAATAAGACTAAAAATCCATCGTTATGAGCTATCGGTGGCACTCGCGAAGGCAAGGCTCTTTTGATGCTATAAGACTCACTTGGATAGCAATTGGTACCAAAAAGAAGAAAAGTAGAATGGAAGAAGAAGAACACAAAAAATAAAGAAGAACTTACAAATGCAACGTAGATTCAATCTTGTAACAATAAGAGAAAAGAAGAACAACGTACACCGTTGTCACTCTCAATACAAGCTTCACTCACGTTCTCCTTGAAGCTTTGATCTCCTTTGAATTACATAAATAAAACTTCAAATTACATAAAAAGAAAATTAAAAAGCTACACTAGAAAGAAGGAAAAATTGGCCTAAAGTCTATCTCTGCATGATCGCTTCATTTGCCTTTGAAATTGCAGGTATATGTAGGAGAAATGGAGAAGGTACAGGAGTATAAAGATAAGAAAAACTGGTTATTTCTAAATTTGAATCCTCTTCTTATCTCTAAACTTGATTAGATGTGGATATTCAGTTCTGATCTGCAGCTTATTGGAATGTTGATTTCTAAATATAACTTATCAAATGACAGAATTAGAGATAGTGATCAACTTATAAGTTGTATCCCTTTAAGTCTTCTTTTTGGATAATTTTGAATCATCAGATTTGAGTTTCGGTAGCGAAAGTTATGATTCAAATACTAAAATGTATCCAGTCATAATCTGAGTCAAATTTGCTTCAACTCATTCGTTGATCTTCTCTCTATCCATTTATCTCTTTGGATTTGGACTCTGTATTTGACGTTATCCTTGGTTGATCTTTATTTTTAACTACTTAATTCACCAAAAACTGAATTTAACCAACAAGATATGGGATCTTCTTCCTCTAACCAAATAGATCTTGTTAAATCTGAATTTAACTAATATTTATTTGATTTTATCCTCTTTCTCCCATGATTGTCTCTGCAAAATAGACATTTAAGACAAGAAATTTGCAGATTTATTACATGATAAATGTGAAAAATGAAATAAAGAATAATGCAATAAATGTGTGCAATCAGCTATCCCGTCCACTTAATCTGATTTGGAATCCAAAGGGTCTCTAGCATAATATTCCTCATACTCATTGAAGAGAGAAAGAGTAAGCAATCACAACATGATGATATGTTCTGAGGTTCAAGACACTGATCTACGTCACTTTGAGGGATTTTCACTATGACCGATCTTAGTAAATCGTCAACTGTTATAAGTTCTTACTAAAACTCAATGGACTCACAACTCCTCTCTCGTGGTGCCACAACACCAACAACGGAGATCATAGCTCACTTGAGGCCACAACCTCTACAACTTCGCAATAGAAGAAATCGGTGATCTTCACTTGATCACAAAAGGCTCACAAGCACAATCCTATAACCAAGATGATGAGGTGAATCTCTTTGGAATTGTGTAGTGGAAATAGCTTGTAAAGATGTAGAGGGAAGGTTCAAGGTAAAAATCAAGAATGTGGAATTTTGGCTGAACAGAAAATCTTTAAGAAAAAGACAAACTTGATTAAATCTTGTTGTAAACTTGTAAAAACTTGTTCAAATTTCATGATGGGTTTTTCTACTGTCCCACGATTTATAGGGGATGAAAACGTAAGGAGAAAACCAAAAAGAGTCATTGGAAAAAGACACAGAAAAGACAAGGAAAAATTGCAGAAGGAAATCCTTCTATCGGTCGACCAGCCGGTCTACCACGAGCGGTTGGATTTTTGACCGTTGGGATAGCGGTCAACCAGTCAGTCGACCAATTTTTCCAACTAGAGAGCAAAGGTCTCTGTCGGTCGACCAGGGCGGTCGACCGGGACCAACTGAGAGCAAGGCGACTTGCAGTCGGTGGACCGTATGGTCGACCAAAGTGCACACGATAAACTTGGTGCATGTCAGTCGACTGCTCGGTCGACCGACAGAGCAATTCTGCTTCGCTATGGTCGACCGGTCTATCGACCGACCTCGGGCCGAAAACCTGCTTTGAATATCTTTTTTAAACTAATCTTTTTTTAGCAAAATTATACTTTGATCTTAAACATAAAATAAAGTTCTGGGAACTTGATAGAACCAGTGTGTGATCATGGATCAAAACAAAACAAAGTTAGAACTATATTTTATAATAACACTTTTCTAAATTGAAAACTGATTTTTCCGAAACTCATTTTTCCAAAACTCGATTTTGAAAACGATAAAAAGAATAGTTTTGATTCATTTTAAAACACTTTAGGAATATGAAAGATATGTGTGTGTCAATCCCAAAAAAGCTATCAACTTATATCATCTTGATTTTAACAAACGACTATAAATTCTATCTAAAATTTAAAAAGCAAAAATACAAATCTTGAAATAGTCTTCTCTTGCAATCTTGATCCTCGAGCTCGTCCATGTCCTTAGGCTCTGGGATCAACATGTTCTTGGATTCCAAACGTGTGAGTCTTGTGATGGAGCTGAAATACAATAAAGAGTTAACCTGAAACTTTGCTAAACGAAATTATTAAAAACATAACTACATATGTTTTGTTATCATCAAAACTAGGGCTAATGGCCTTTTAGCCAACGTGGAGTTTGTCTTCAAGAAGCTCTTCGCCATCATGACAACAACCAGTCAGATGGAGCAAGAAAAAGGCATTGAGTCATTCGACACCGATCCACGGGCCCAACAACTTATCTTAGATTGGAAAAGTATTTTGAACAACGCGAACCTCCTACTAAGGATAAAGTGATTCAAGTCGATATGGGTGATTAAACGCACCAGAGACTTATTTCCATAAGCGAAAGCCTGTCGCCAATATAGAAAGAAGACCTTATATCTATCATACGAGAATATATAGACGTTTTTGCATGGAGCTATGAAGATATGCCTTGTATCCATGCATCATCTTAATATTAAATCGGATGCTAAAATGGTTAAGAGGTGTCAACGATAGTTCAACCTAACATCATGGAGCAATCAAAACCGAAGTTCACAAACTCATCGAATGTGGCTTCATTTGCTAAAGCTGTGTTTAGCTTCAACCAAAGCTAATTTAAGCTATGGATCTTAAGCTGGACTAATTGATTCAGTCTTGCTGAAATCTTGGGGCAATTAAACCCCTGCAAAGCCTATAAATAACTTATTTTGTGAATGAGCTCAGAGGGGAAAAGGTTGTTTTTGGAGAGAATTCGCAAAAGGCTGAGAATTTTTGAGTAGCTGCAATCTTTGCTAAACAAGCGACCAGTTTCTCTAACTTCCAAGCTTTCATAGAGAACTTCATTTCTCTTTCAGGGTATTAATACTCTAATTGATCTTCTGATTTTAAAGGATCTTTTGAACCAGGCGAGAAATAATTCCAAGAAAAAGACCTGAAGACTCGATCGCTTGCATCGTCAACAGAACCAAGTGGTCGCGCGCTAACCAAACTTCTATGGCACACTTATCCAGATACTCTCAGAAGTGAGTTCTTGTAATTTTTTTGTAATTACTTGTAATTTTCATCAAAATTTTGTAAGTTTTTCCCTTCAAAAAATCAATGGAAAACATTCATGAGATGGGTGTGGAGAGGGTTCTAACATGGGTTCTCTTCTTTCTTTTTATATTAAAAAAATTCATTTTCCTTTTAAAACTTTTTGAAAAGAGAAACAATATTTTGACCTATTTTTATTAGAAATTAAGTTAACTTTAAGAAATAGGAGAATCATGATTAGAATTTCTTATGCTTGGTGAAAATATGATTATTTATTTGATTTCTACTGTTAGGAAGAAAAATTAAAAAAGTAATTTGGTCTTGAGTTTTACCATAAGAAAATATGCATACTTTATAGGCTTACACACTTAGGGTTCAAAAACAAAGATTCTTATACCTTATTAAAAAAGTGGAAAGAAAGAAAAAAAGTATATATATATATATATATATATATATATATATATATATATATATATATATATATATATATATATATATATATATATATATAGTAAAAATCCGCTGATTAAGCTGGGTATTTGTGCCTCTAATAAAATAAGTATTCACGCCTAAAAGTGGTCCATATAATTAATAAAAGCATTTAGTTTTGTGGCCTTGTTTGCTCGAGCACTTAAGTCCTTGGGGGTGTTTTCTCACCCGGTGCTCTAAGACCATCCGGTTTAGCCATCACCAACTAAAGGCTCGTTACATGAGTGAATTAGAGAGGCTAGTAGAACTAAAGGATATTATCAACATAATATATAAAAGTAAAGCATAGGACGTAGAGTGAAAGAATCCTTAGTCAAATATTCATGGTCCCAAGGTGCATATGATTTAGGGTAACTAAAAGACTAGGTGAGAAATACAGTTTTGATCCTTACCTTAATTCAAACATGCTTTTAATAGAGATTAAGTTAAGGCATGAATACTTTGGTAACCTTATGACTGATAGATTACATGGTTTTTGCAAGAATACTTCAAATATATTTTCTGTTTTTCAAAAATGTGTTTTCGAAACTACTAACACTTTGTTTCTTTTTCTTTTATAGATTTTGTACGTCTGAAAATCTTCATGAGAGAAAACTCGTCCTCTAGGGGTAATCTAGTGGTTTAACAGTTGTTGCACATACTAAGTACAACCGTGATTCCTACGAAAGCGTCTTAAATTAGGTTACCTCTATTATTCTTTTTATTTGTTTTGCTCGAGGATGAGCAAAATATAGGTGTAAGAGTGTGATCGTACATATATATTGCATATTTATTACTATATTCCCACATTTATCGTGCAATAAACTCTGCTATTTAACTTGTCTTAATATTTTCCAACTAGTTTGGATTTATTAGGATTTATTATCTTACCTTGAGAAATCAATGAAGATAAATCCTATATACAAAAGTCCAGAGGCATATTGTATCAGAAATCATAGAATATTTCAAAGAGAGAAGCCACACATCCCCGGATCTCGCCCAACGGCTAGATCCAGGCCACGAACATGCAACAATCTTGGTGAGATTTGATAAGCAGTTTTTGGTGTTATCCCCCACTGGCCCCCTTCTCCATTTTCTCCCATAAATACGGTAAATTTAGAAGGCAAACGGGCACCACTCCAGCAAAAAGTTAGAATTGAGTTTTTTGTTCTAATTTAACTTAGGTTTTTCTTTTTATATTTATGTAAATTTCTGTTTGTAAGCTTAGATTAGAGAAGAGATTCATGAGAGAAGGAAAGGATGAATTGTATAAGAGTGACACTAATGCAATCTTTTATCTTTCTTTTATCATTTTTTTAATTTAATCAAAAGTTTACCTTATTTATTCTTCTTCTTGCTTTTTTTTGTTTTGATTACAATCCAATTGAGTCTTATAGCATCAGAATCGCCTTACCCTTGTGAGTGCCACTGAGAACTTATAACGATGAACTCCTCCTTTTAAAAGTCTATATCATTTACTGTTTACTCCCCGAAATCTTGATGATATAATGTGGACGGGACTAAGTCCGATCTTATGGGCTATGCTGACTGCCTCCGAACACAAGATAAACCTTTGTTGAAGATTAAGGTGAGTATTCAAAACCAAAAGAGGTATATAACTTTTCTTAATTTATTTATTTTCATATCTTAGTTTAAAAACACTTTAAACCAACTCTTTCTTTCGATCTTAGTTTTTTCTTTTAATTAAATCAACAACACTTCTTCTTTTCATTCCATTATTATCTTTACTTTTAACTCTTCTCCTCTTCTAACTTAACCCTTTTCCTTTCTTTTCAAAAACTAAATGAAAACCATTTAATAATATTTAGTAATTTAAAAAGAATACTTAATGCTTTCAATGCAGTTCTTGTGGATCACGGCCTGTTGGCTGATTTGTCACATACATTGCATTTATGTTGTCACTTTACCACACTTGTATGCTAATAAATGATATTAATAAGTGTCTTTTTTCGTTGCTAAATACAGGCCCAAATGCTCAAAGAAATAAAAGAGTAACAAGCCCAAAAGCCCACTTTATTCTGAATTAATTCAGATTAAATTCGAAGTGAAGAAATCTGGGCTATCAAGGGGTTGAGAAAATCCCTCCTTGAATCGAGGAATCGAAGCTAAGGAAATCAAAAGCTGATTCAGTCCACGGTTGAAGCAGAAACAAGGAAACCAGCTGAAGATGCGAGATCCCCTTCAAACAAGGAAGCCTCCCCCTCTTGTTGTGGCCAACTGGCCACAACAGGGCCGCGGAAACGCGGCCCAAGCCGCGTTTCCGCGGCCAACTGAAGTCAGTTGGGGGAGCGTTTGCTCCCCCAACGATCACGGGATCCTATCTCTACAGGTTTTGGCTATAAAAAGGGCTTTTAGCAGAGCAAAAGGCAGCGAAGACTAGGATTAAATTTTGCACTTATTTTCTTAGGATCTAGTTTCATTGTTAGCTAGAAAGAAAGTTGTAATCTTGCTTTTTAAGTTGTAGTCCAGTTTCAAATTTTTGTGAGAGAGAGAACTGAGAGCTTGTACTTGAAGGTTGAAGTGACATCAATACAAAGGTCGGGCCGATTTCTCTTTCACTTGCAGTACGGTATGCTTTACATTATGTCGTTGTTTCTTCGCTTTCCATGAGTAGCTAAACGTTTTCTGGGCTAGCTATCTACTCTCTCTTGTTTTCTTCTCCTCTGTTTTTTTTAAAGAAAAAGTCCCGATGACTCATATGCATGCCTCCCTTATAAGCCTTTCTTTTTGAAAGTGTTCTTGAAGGCACATGAGGATGGGCATAGACAGTTGAATTCACTATTCTCTCTTGATCTTCTTGTGAATCATTTTTAATTCATTTTTGCTTCTTCGCGCTTTATGTTTTAATATCTGATTCCAACTCTTTCTTGAAGATAAAGAACTCAACCCCTCTACATCTTATGTGCTTTACTCAAAGCTCTCTAAAAAGAATCAACTTTAAGTCTTGCAAATGAACCCGAGGGACTTAATATTTTAAGAGAAGAATGAACAAGTGAGTAGGAAGATAGTAAGCCCAGATTTGATTTCATATTATTAAACAACAACACAACTCGCAAGCTTTTTTACAAATCACCTTCTCCAAATCCTTTTCTGAAAGTTAAAATTTCTCTTTTTCATCTCTTTTCCTTCCATTCTCTTTTTCTAAAAAAACTAACACATTTCTTTGTTTCTATTTGCTTCACCGAAACGCTTCTATCGCATCCCTCCTCGTGGACTCGACCCGTTAGCCACAAGCTACACGGTACATTCTTAACTTCATTGGTTGTTTCATTTGTTTTAGCAATCAATTTTTGGCGCCGTTGCCGGGGAGGGAACGGTGTAGTTGTTTTAACAATTCTTGTGTGTTAGTTTCAGGGAATTGAAGATCAAGATCTAGCATTCAAGCTTGCCGAGAAGACTTGAAAATTCTGTGCCCCTACTCTCGAAAGTAGGAAACAGAATTTCAAGAAATTGCTTTGCAAATCTGAAAATTTTTTGGGACTACTAAAAACTTTGTTTTGCAGGACATATTGCTCGCAAAAACTTTAGTTTTTATATGTCATATTTGTGCTAGTGTTTCTATACAACATCCCTGTTTTTAAGTCAACAGTAAAAGATTCGTTGAAAGTTAAAAATTGATTAGACATTTGCATTCTAGGCACAAGTCTTTTCAATTCTTTTACTTTACTGTTGAAGAGAGCTGGAGACAAGGTATGTATGCATAGCATATAGTTTAGGAAACATTCTTGGGTGTTATTGCTTTTGAATGCCACTTTCCTATATCTTGCACACTTGCACTAATCAATTCTAAGGGCAAAACCCTAATCAAGATAAGGTGGGGAAGTCATTACCCTTCCTTAGCCCACAAACCATCTCCAAGCACGCACAACCTAAGCCTAATTAAAACTTGATAGACGTTGGCCTTAGGGACATCTCGAACTCAATAGGAGATTATCCTAAAGAGGAAAAGTGTTGGAAGTTGACTCCTGTAAAATCAGTGTCAAGGAAAGGGATTGAGGGCCGAAAGCCCGAAGAGTTGTGGTTATTTAATTAAGGAACGTCATTTGACGGAAAACCTCCCACCACTCTTGCCCCGACCTGGCTGATTAGCTTGTGGTCAAGGTCTACATTCTACCTCTTGTGGACAATCAACCAGTTAGGAGTTGTCTAGGTCAAGGATACCTTAGACTAGGCTTGGTTGATTTTTCTTTATTGTTGACCGCTGTTTGAACTTGTAGTGATTGTGACTGTGATTGTGTATGCAAGTGTGGTCGAGAGACCCTAATTCATCTAGGTTGACTAGACACACATCACCACCTAAGTTTGAACCAAGACCAGATCCGGTAATGGCTCAATCCACATCACTGCAGGATAGGTTCTACCCCATTAGGACCTCACTTCCATCATGCATCTCACTTCCATCGGTTGGTGAATACAATTTTGAGCTCAAGCCTCAATTCATCAACACACTCCCCAAATTTCATGGTCTAGAGTCCGAAGATGCCTACTTCTTCATAAGAGAATTTGAGGAAGTATGTCTTATGATGAAAATCCCACACCTTGTAGACGATGCTATTAGGTTGAGATTTATCCCGTTTGCACTTAAGGACCTAGCAAAAAAGTGGCTCTACAGCTTAGCAGCCGGTTCCATCACATCTTGGGATGGTTTCATCAAGGTCTTCTTGAAGAAATTCTATCCTATCCATAAAACCGCTCTCATTAGGAAGACGATCATGCAATTTAAGCAAGAGCCTAGTGAACCGTTCTGGAGGTACTTTGAACGCTTTAAGGACCTCCTTGTCCAATGTCCACATCATGGAATAGAGAAATGGCGACAATGCCAAATTCTCTATGACGGTTTAGACTATTCCACCAAAACCCTCTTAGAAAGTATGTGCCAAGGGGGTTTCTTGCAGAAAGATGAAGATGAGGGATGGGATTTGTATGAAAATTTAGCTGAGAAAACCATCCAATGGGAATCTGCGAGTGAGACCCCTAAGAATCCTAACTCCATCTCTTCGAAAGGAGGTCTCCATTCCATAGAATCGTCCATCGCTAATGAGGCTAAGTTAGCTAATTTAGCTAGAAGACTGGAAGCTCTAGAGACAAAAGAACCAAGTCCAGTCAATCAAGTCAGCCCGAACCAATTTCCACCCCGGGCTGCACTTATTGTCAAGCCATGAACCATGTGTTTGAGGAATGCCCAGTGTTTCAAGCTCAGCAATCCTACCACGAACCGATGAATGCGGCCTTTTCAAGGCCGAACAATAACCCTTACGCCCCAACGTACAATCCCGGCTGGAGAAATCACCCTAATTTCTCATGGAGCCAGAACAACAATGACCATTCACGATTCAATCATGCTAACCTCTTCCAACATGGTAACAATTCTTCCAATCATCAACCCAACTTTTCAAATTTCCATAATAATTCCCCCAACCATCCACCAAGCTTTCCAAATTATCAACAGAACTTTCCTAACCAATCTCCACAATCCTCCTTTCAGAATCCTCAATTGGAAAGGAGAATGACTGACTTTGAAAGGAACATGGAGAGATATATGAAAAATCAAGACACTCTCATGCAAACCATTCAGAGGTTAGAGGTTCAAATGAGCCAACTAGCCAACCCACAGAATGAGAGACAAAAGGGTACCCTGCCTAGTCAGCCAGTCACCAATCCGAGGAATTCCCAACAAGCTCATTTGGCTGAGGATCCTTCATTCAATCAATGTAATGCTGTGCATACATTGAGGTCAGGAAAGAAAGTTGATAACCAAGTGTCAACACCCACCAATCCTATTCAGCACAACCACAATCAAGCTTCCACCTCATCCAATCCAAGCTCTTCCAAATCTGACGAGTCTGAAAAAGACAAGTCAGCCAGCCTGGTGCACCAGCCTATAGTACCATTTCCGAATAGGCTGAAAAACAATAAGCAAAATCCGCACATGGACAAGATAATAGAGATGTTTAATCAAGTGAAAATAAATGTGCCACTTCTTGATGCCATCCAACAAGTTCCTTCCTATGCTAAGTTTCTTAAGGACATGTGCACCAAGAAGAGAAAGACTAATGTTCTTAAGAAAGTCTTCCTAGCCATTAATATTAGTGAGCTATTTTCGGGTCCTATCCCTGTCAAGTACAAAGATCCAGGTAGCCCTACCATTGCCTGCACAATAGGACAAGCCGAGATTAGTCGTGCACTTCTTGACTTGGGAGCAAGTATCAACTTGCTTCCATTCTCTGTTTATCAACAACTCGGGTTGGGTGACCTTAGTCCAACTCGAGTCACCATCCAACTGGCTGACCGTTCTGTTAAAGTTCCAAAAGGGGAAATTAACGATGTCCTGATTCGGGTAGGGGAGTTCATATACCCTGTCGATTTCATAGTTTTGGAGACACAACCTGTGTCCAACACCAATCGTAGGGCTCAAACTCCGGTCATCCTAGGTCGACCATTCCTTGCCACTGCTAATGCCATCATCAATTGCAGGAATGAATCTATGAGGTTAACCTTTGGAGACATGACTAGAGAAGTCAATGTCTTCCATCTAGGAAAACAACCCCGTGACATCGAGGACCAAACTTTTGAAGTAAACCAAATTGAGAACTTGACAAGTGAACACGGGGAAGAATTGGAATCAGAAATGGAGATTGACTTCGAGTTAGAGTCTGATGACTTTAATCTCGATCAGGTGGTAGATTCTGCCGTGAATTGGGCTTCAAACCCGATTTCACCAACTATGGAGCCAACAGATTTGACCAGTCCTTCTAGTGAGCCTTCCTCTTCCTTAGAATTGAAAGCCCTTCCTGCGCATCTCAAGTACGCCTATCTAGGCGAACAAGTGACCTTTCCCGTCATCATTGCCTCCCATTTAAATGACGGGGAAGAAAAAGATTTGAAAGATATTCTAAGAAAACATAAGGAAGCCATCGGGTGGACTATGACTGATATCAAGGGATTAAGTCCAACCATCGTTCAACACCGCATCCATCTCAATGAAGATGCCACACCCAAGAGAGACCCGCAGCGTAGGTTAAACCCTATAATGCAAGAGGCTGTTCATACTGAAATCATAAAACTCTTAGACAATGGGATAATTTATCCCATTTCGGATAGCCAATGGGTCAGTCCTGTCCACGTGGTCCCAAAGAAATCTGGTTTCACCGTAGTGGAAAACGAGAACAAAGAGTTGGTTCAAACTCGACTTCCCACGAAGATTCGAGTTTGCATTGACTATAGGAAACTGAATGCTGCAACTCGTAAGGACCACTTTCCACTTCCCTTCATTGATCAGATGCTTGAACGTTTAGCAGGTCACGAGTACTACTGCTTCTTGGACGGTTACTCGGGCTATAACCAGATCCCTATCGCTCCTGAGGACCAAGAAAAGACCACGTTCACCTGTCCATTTGGGACATTTGCTTATCGTCGGATGCCATTCGGCTTATGCAATGCCCCAGCAACGTTTCAACGTTGCATGTTGAGTCTTTTCTCTGACATGGTAGAGCGCTTCTTAGAAATCTTCATGGATGATTTCTCCATCTACGGAGATTCATTCACTCAATGTCTCCACCATCTTGAACTCGTCCTCCAACGTTGTGCTGAAAAACATTTGACACTAAACTGGGAGAAATGCCACTTCATGGTGAAACATGGAATTGTCTTGGGTCATGAAATATCCAAGAAAGGAATAGAAGTGGATAGAGCCAAAATCGAGGTTATTGCTAAGCTTCCCATGCCCAAATGCGTTAAGGACATTAGATCCTTCCTAGGACACGCTGGTTTCTACTGTAGATTTATCAAGGATTTTAGCAAAATTGCTAGGCCCTTGACTAATCTGTTAGCTAAGGATGTGTCCTTCACTTTCGATGCTGACTGCATCACTTCTTGGGAGAAGCTTAAGAGAGAGCTGATTTCTGCACCAATTATATCTGCCCCGGATTGGTCTAAGCCGTTTGAGATTATGTGCGATGCTTCTGATTTTGCCATAGGCGCTGTCCTAGGACAACGTATTGATAGCAAGCAGCACGTGATCTACTACTCTAGTAGGACTCTCAATGACGCTCAACTGAACTACACTACGACCGAGAAGGAATTCTTGGCAGTAGTGTTTGCCTTAGAGAAGTTTCGTCCCTACCTACTAGGGTCCAAAACACCATCTTCACCGATCATTCTGCACTTAGGTATCTCATGATGAAGAAGGATGCCAAGGCCCGACTCATTCGTTGGATCCTCCTTCTTCAAGAATTCGATCTCGAAATTCGAGACAAGAAAGGTGTAGAAAATGTCGTTGCTGACCACCTCTCACGGATCCCTAATTCTCCATGCAACGAATTACCCATCAATGAGGATTTTCCTGATGAACAACTCTTAGCTATCTCTAGGGAACCTTGGTTTGCTGATATAGTGAACTACTTAGTCACAAACCAAACTCCATCTCATTGGTCCACAAACGATGTGCACCGGTTCTTGTCACAAGTCCGGTATTTCTTTTGGGAAGAACCGTATCTTTTCAAGTACTGTTCTGACCAAATTATTAGGAGATGCATTCCCGATGAGGAGGTTAAGAGTGTTCTGTCTTTTTGTCACGAACTTGCATGCGGTGGACACTTTGGTCCCCGCAAGACTGCTGAAAAGGTGTTACAAAGTGGGTTTTATTGGCCCACTCTGTTCAAGGATGCCTATGATTATTGCAAGACGTGCCCTAGATGCCAAATGGTAGGTAGGATCTCACATCGAAATATGATGCCCCTCAACCCAATTCTAGAAATAGAACTCTTTGATGTTTGGGGCATCGACTTTATGGGTCCATTTCCTAACTCATTTGGGAACCAATACATATTGGTTGCTGTGGACTACGTGTCCAAGTGGGTAGAAGCCATTCCATGCAAAACTAATGATAACAAAGTTGTCATAAAGTTTTTGAGAGAGAACATTTTTTCCCGCTTCGGAACCCCTCGTGCTATCATCAGTGATAATGGCACCCACTTTTGCAATAGATCTTTTGAAGCCCTTATGCGAAAGTATGCCATAACTCATAAGTTGTCCACACCATATCATCCTCAAACCAGTGGGCAAGTTGAGGTTTCAAATAGACAAGTCAAACTTATATTGGAGAAAACTGTGAATCAAAACCGGAAAGATTGGTCCTTAAAACTTGTAGATGCTCTATGGGCCTACAGGACCGCTTTCAAGACGATTTTAGGAATGTCTCCCTATAGGTTAGTCTATGGCAAACCTTGTCACTTGCCCGTTGAGTTAGAGCACCGAGCCTTATGGGCAATCAAGCAGTTAAATTTCGATTTGACTAAGGCCGGTGACCTTCGGAAATTACAAATTTCCGAATTGGAGGAATTGAGAAATGAGGCCTATGAAAATGCTAGGATCACTAAAGATAGAGTGAAGATTTTCCATGACAAGCACATCATAAGAAAAACCTTTGTCCCTGGTCAAAAAGTCTTACTCTACAATTCTAGGCTTCATCTTTTTCCAGGAAAATTGAAATCACGATGGACTGGGCCATTCGTTGTAAAAACCGTGTTCCCACATGGTGCAGTTGAGATCAGTGACCCCAAGAATGGAAATGACTTTAAGGTAAATGGTCAACGCCTTAAACCTTTCTTGGAATCGGTGCCGGTAGATGAAACGGTAAAGGGTCTTTTGACCCAGTGTATCGGTAACTTTCCTCCTTTCCATTTTATTTCATGCACTTATACATTTCTTTCATACATTGGGGACAATGCATGAGATAAGTGTGGGGGAGGGTTCTAACATTGCTGATTAAAAAATAAAAAAAATAATAAAAAAAAAGAAAAAAGAAAAAAAATGGATATATATAAATAAAAATAAAAATAAAAAAAAGATTTTGAAAAAAGGTAGACAATATTTTGATATATTTTTTGTAAGAATTTAAGTCAATTTTAAGGAATAGGAGAATCATAATTAGGATTTCTTACACTTGGTCGAAATAAAATAACTTGTTTGATTTTTAGAGTCAGGAAGAAATTTGGGAAAGTAATTTAGTCTTGATATTTACCTTGATGACATATGCACACAAAATACACTTACACACTTAGGGTTTGAAAACAGAAACTCTTATGCCTTATAAAAAAAAAAAAAAAAAAAAGTCTAATTATTGATTAGCTAGGTGCTTTGGCCTAAGCAAGCCTTAGTATTTATGCAAAAGATAATTAGACAAGTTTGAGAAAAAAAAAAAATATGTGTATCCTCTGATTAAGCTGGGTACTTATGCCTCATGAAGCATAAGTATTCACGCCTAAAAGGGGTACCTAGTATAAATAATGTGTATCCTCTGATTAAGCTGGGTATTTATGCCTCATGAAGCATAAGTATTCACGCCTAAAAGGGTTACATAGCATAAATAAAAACCTTGGTTTCGTGGCCTTATCTGCTCGGGTGTTTAGGTCCTTAGGGGTGTTTTCTCACCTGGTGCCCTAAAACCGTCTGGTTTGGGTGTCACCGACTGAAAGCTCGTTACATGGGCAGATTAGAAAGCCTAATGAAATTGAGGACTAAAAATTCACAAAAAAAAAAAATAAATAAATAAATATGAGGCATAGGAGTTAATGTTGAAGAACCCTTAGTAAACTTCACAGTCACGATGGTGCATACGAATCAGGGTAAATTAATAGACTAGATGAGAAGAACAATTTGACTCCTTACTTTAATTGATGACATGTTTTTGAATGGAGACTAAGTTTAGGAATGAAAAATTTGATATTCCTATAACTTATAGATTACTTAAGATCTCACAAATATACTTCAAATATTTCCTCCTTCAAAAATATAAAAAATATATATATATAAAAAAAAAATAAATAAAAAAATTTTGCTTTTCGAAAATACTAACCTTTTCTCTTCCTTTTGGATTTTGTGGGTGTAATCCGCTGAAAACCCTCACGAGACAAAACTCGTCCTCTAGGGGTGACCTAGAGGTTTAACGGCTTGTTGCACATGCTCAGTGCAATCGAGTGACCTGCGAAAGTGGTCTAATAATTGATTCTAGTTAGTCTAATGTTTTTGCTCGAGGGCGAGCAAAAGATAAGTGTGGGGGTGTGATTTGTCACATACATTGCATTTATGTTGTCACTTTACCACACTTGTATGCTAATAAATGATATTAATAAGTGTCTTTTTTCGTTGCTAAATACAGGCCCAAATGCTCAAAGAAATAAAAGAGTAACAAGCCCAAAAGCCCACTTTATTCTGAATTAATTCAGATTAAATTCGAAGTGAAGAAATCTGGGCTATCAAGGGGTTGAGAAAATCCCTCCTTGAATCGAGGAATCGAAGCTAAGGAAATCAAAAGCTGATTCAGTCCACGGTTGAAGCAGAAACAAGGAAACCAGCTGAAGATGCGAGATCCCCTTCAAACAAGGAAGCCTCCCCCTCTTGTTGTGGCCAACTGGCCACAACAGGGCCGCGGAAACGCGGCCCAAGCCGCGTTTCCGCGGCCAACTGAAGTCAGTTGGGGGAGCGTTTGCTCCCCCAACGATCACGGGATCCTATCTCTACAGGTTTTGGCTATAAAAGGGCTTTTAGCAGAGCAAAAGGCAGCGAAGACTAGGATTAAATTTTGCACTTATTTTCTTAGGATCTAGGTTCATTGTTAGCTAGAAAGAAAGTTGTAATCTTGCTTTTTAAGTTGTAGTCCAGTTTCAAATTTTTGTGAGAGAGAGAACTGAGAGCTTGTACTTGAAGGTTGAAGTGACATCAATACAAAGGTCGGGCCGATTTCTCTTTCACTTGCAGTACGGTATGCTTTACATTATGTCGTTGTTTTCTTCGCTTTCCATGAGTAGCTAAACGTTTTCTGGGCTAGCTATCTACTCTCTCTTGTTTTCTTCTCCTCTGTTTTTTTAAAGAAAAAGTCCCGATGACTCATATGCATGCCTCCCTTATAAGCCTTTCTTTTTGAAAGTGTTCTTGAAGGCACATGAGGATGGGCATAGATAGTTGAATTCACTATTCTCTCTTGATCTTCTTGTGAATCATTTTTAATTCATTCTTGCTTCTTCGCGCTTTATGTTTTAATATCTGATTCCAACTCTTTCTTGAAGATAAAGAACTCAACCCCTCTACATCTTATGTGCTTTACTCAAAGCTCTCTAAAAAGAATCAACTTTAAGTCTTGCAAATGAACCCGAGGGACTTAATATTTTAAGAGAAGAATGAACAAGTGAGTAGGAAGATAGTAAGCCCAGATTTGATTTCATATTATTAAACAACAACACAACTCGCAAGCTTTTTTACAAATCACCTTCTCCAAATCCTTTTCTGAAAGTTAAAATTTCTCTTTTTCATCTCTTTTCCTTCCATTCTCTTTTTCTAAAAAAAACTAACACATTTCTTTGTTTCTATTTGCTTCACCGAAACGCTTCTATCGCATCCCTCCTCGTGGACTCGACCCGTTAGCCACAAGCTACACGGTACATTCTTAACTTCATTGGTTGTTTCATTTGTTTTAGCAATCATTGGCCCAGAGGCCCTTCACTCTAGTTTTGATGATGATTAACTCATGTAATTATATTTTACTAATAATCTTGTGATATTTAGTTTCAGATATTTGATCAAGATATTAGTAGGTGATTAGCTTCAACAAAGGAGTTTTGGAGCTTTCACATGTTGATTTAAGAGATCGCGCGTCAAGATCGTATCTAGTACTCGGTTGGAGTCAAGCTCGGTGGATTGTGTATGGATCAAGTCGGCTTGGAGACAAGAAGACTTCAGAATTGTGTTCATTTTAGTATGTTTAAATTATTATGAAGATTAGATAGTGTTGATATGCTCAAGCTCACATACACACACAAGTTTTTAAAGTTTATTGGTTTTTGGTTTTCTGGTTTAACCAATTTTAGATTTCATGTCAAAAACATAGATAGATATCTTTATATGTATATTGGATTCTATCCATATACCATATGCTTCAAAGTTGTTTCAATATCATGTTTTTGTATTTAGATGAGTTTTGGAGAAAACGCTTTTCCATTTCAAAAATCAAAGTTTGGAAAATGCCGATTTTTATTTTAAGCCAAATTGCAATATCACAAAAATGGTTCAAATTATTTATAATATGTGTTGAATTCTTGTCACACATATTTGTATTTCAAAGATCTTATAAGAACATATTTCTGTTGAATTTATGTGATTTTATGGGATTTATTTGATAATAAAAAGACAAGTTATTTAATCCCTATAAGCTTGACCTGGCCTCCTGCCGGTCGACCGGACGGTTGATCGCTGCAGAAGTCAGTCGACCGGTCCGGTCGGCCGACATACACAAACATGCACGGCAGCTTGGGCTGGTCGACCGGGCGGTCGATCGTCCGAGATCTCTGCTCTTTGGAAATGGCCCCGCTCGCCCGGCGCGGTCGACCAATAGAGAGCTGCTGCTCTCTTTTTCCAGGCCCGGTCGACGGGCGGTCGACCGATGGCTCAACGGTCATAAAAATGACCGTTGGCAGGTCGACCGGGCGATCGACCGGAAGGTCATTTCTGACCTTTCCTGGCTGCCAACAGGCAGAATTTTGGTGGGTTATAAATACCCATCCTCTTGAGTTGTTTTAGCTAAGTTTTTAGAGACCAAATTTTCCCACCTTTACAAGTGTTTAAGAATAAGTTTTTAAAAGAGTTTTGGGCTTAAAGGTTTAATCTTTATTTGTTTTAAAAAGTGTTGAAAAATTCAAAGAAAATTAGAGTCGTTGGGAATTAGTTTTTGATCGTCATTTCTATAGCTATTATAGAAGTTTTCCCAAGCATTTTTCTTTGTGATTTTGATTTTCAAACTCTTTGTTTTCTCACACTTGAGCTACCATATCTATCCTATCTATTAGGATATAGTTTTGTGGGAAAATTTGTTTGTGGCTGTTGATACCACCAAGAGTTGTAAACCTTCTTTACTTTTTGTTATCCCTCTAGTGAGAGGTGAATGTGTTGATATCCCTCTAGTGAGAGGTGATTGTGGAGGTTGTGTTTGGTTGTTAGTATCCCTCTAGTGAGAGGTGATTGTGGAGGAGTTTGGTTGTGTTTATATCCCTCTACGTGTAGAGGTGATTGTTGTGGAGCTGTAGCTTACTGCCTTATCCCTTTAGTGAGAGGTTGATCTTGTTTGGCTAAGTGCCCATCCCTCTAAGTGTAGAGGTGATTTGTGTTGTGTCTTGCCTCTTGTGTAGAGGTTGTAATGTTAGAGAGAGGAGTCGTGCACTCCCGGTTTGAATTATCCAAATCCTCAGTGAAGGTTTCCTATCTGAGAAGTCCTGTATGGACGATATAAGGGAAAACCTTCTGTGTGAAGGCGGGGACGTAGAGCAGTGGCTCGAACCTCGAAACATATCTTATTGTTAGCGAATGATCCACTATCTCTTAACTCTCTCTCTCTCTCTCATGCTTGGGTTTGATTGTGTGCCATACTTGTGTTAAACAAAGAGAGCTTTACATAGCACCTCAACTCTTATTTAGAGGAATTTAGAGGAGATAGTCCAGATCCCTTCACCGAAAATTAGGCTACACTCTTTGGTTACACTAAGTTGTTGCAATTTGTTTTAATTCCGCATCATTTGTCATTAGATTAGCCTTACACCTATTCACCCCTCTCCAGGTACACTTTCAATTAGTATCAGAGCCTACGATCCTGATATTAGGTTTGACCACTTAGGAGTGAGATCTTGGTTTGCTAATCTACTATTTGCATTTGCACATTTACTTGTTTACGCACACTCATGGATTACCTTACCCCTCCCATGTTTGATGTTTCTAACATCGATATGTGAAAGTTTAAGATGAGTATGTATCTCAAGACCCTACGAATGCATGTTTACCTTGCCGCTACCAAGAAATATTATCTTGGTAATAGCAAGCATATAGAGGCTAATGCACAAGCCCTTGAGGCACTTAGAAGCACTCTAGGCAAAGAATATTTGCGTATAGTTTCTCATTGTGATTCTGCCTTACAGTGTGGAATGCCCTGACCTCTCCAAAGCTTCAAATGCCAAACATTGTAGAGAAGGAATCTAGTGAGGATGAATCCAGACAACATTGCTAAATGGTCCAAGGGAATGACTCCCTTGAGGTAAACTCGGACACCCATCTAGATGATTGTGCTAGTTCTTCCAGCGATGATTATGTTGATGTCGATGCATTAAATGAAGAACATCTCATGTTTGTGAAAACCTCTTACAAAAATATCAACTCTTGAAAAAGAAAACTTTTAAAATGAAAGAAGAAAATAAGGATTTGTTTTCGAAACTTGATATTGCTTTGCAAGAGAAGGATGAGATTTCAAATGAAAGGAACTCATTGAAATCTCAACTTGATCTTGCCCTAAATGAAAACAAAATCTTAAAATCTAAAAATAATTGTAATGAAGTTTTGAAGAAAAATGAAGTTCTATCTTCAAAACTTATTTTTGTTTTAAAAGAAAATGATTCTTTGAAATACAAAATTATTTCTATTTCAAAGGAATTGGATTTGATTTCTAATGAAAATAAATCATTGAAAAATGATTTTTCTTCACATGTTTGCCATGCTAGTATAGCTTCATCATCTAGCATACCTATTGCATGCTCCACTTTATCTTCAAGTATTAAAAATGATATTTATGTATTGAAGAAAAGTGTTGATTGTTTGGGCTCCACTTTGAGCCAATGTGCCATGAACCACACATGGTTGGAATCCATGTTTCGAAAGAAACAAGTTCTACATATGCATGCACACCATACATGGCATACACATGCTTCTCATGCTTACACACATGACACCAAGTATGCTCATGTGGACACTTGTACACATTGTGGACGTAAGGGCTACCTTGCAAGATTTTTTATGATAAAATACATAATGCAAATTTGCAAATAAATTTGTTTGGCTTAGGAAAGGTGCTAACCCCCATTGACCCAATAAGATATGGGTACCAAAATCCACTCCTATTTTATTTTATGTTGGTGTGGGCTCTCGCTTGACGTGAGAGCATTGGTGCCTTTAGGTGAATGCGTTCTGAGCTATATGGTGACATTTTTGGATGCATCACTTTCAAGGGGAGTTTGGTGGGGGCATCACCATGATTTAGAGGTATAGAGATGAGCCCTCTTGGTTTTGATAGCTATCTCTTACTCCTTATTTTGTTTACATGCTTTCATTATTGATTTTTAGCATGTCATACTTTAATGCTCATTATGCTATATACCATGAAAATTAGACCTATAACATACATGTATAGTATTTGAGATACACTCATGTTCATATGGATCCATATTTTGTGTTCCTACTTTAGTTTAGCTATCGTGTATATCATAGCTCTTAACATGTGCATTTAGCCTAATGATCATATTGGTTTATATTTTTTTTTTGCTTCATTTTATTACATGTTTAAATGTAACATTCATTAAAACTTGTGTATATACTTACACAACTAGTGAGCCACAAATTGATTATTATATGTTTGTGCTTAATTGCTCATTTGTACCATTGGATGTATTAGTATAGCCTAGTTTTGATGATTCATGCATTTCAAACTTGTAGTCCCATTATGTATATGTTTTCATATGTTTAGCTTCATGTATATGTTAATTTTGTTTAAAACTATTGGATATACATGTATACCCTTGAGTCATTTACCTTTTATGCAAAATTCTTTGCGGACTCGTTTGTATTTAGGATATGTATGTATACCTTTAGTTTTGACAAAACATACATATTCCTTGAAATTGGAATTATTTTGGTGAAAATTAAATTTTCATGTTTTTCATGTTTATAAAGGTATTTCATATTGAGCATAATTCACTATTCTCATGATTTTGTGATTACATGATTCTTACACTGAAAGTACTATTGTTTACTCATGATTTTTGTTTTCATGAGTCTCATATATGTGCTTTATAGACCTTGAGTGTCGATGATCGTGTGACTTACATGTTTTTCATGGAAAATCTTCATGTTTTATTCTTACTTGAAGGGTTTCGCACTAGTTTTCAAATATTATCTTTAAACTAGTCATTATTCTTCAATTGGTAGAGTTTTAAAACGTGTTAAATTATTTTCAAATCCTATTTTTGAAAACCCTCCCATCAAAAGGTGGACGGATGGGCGACCATGCCTTATGAGCCTAATTGGAAATCTTTTTAATATGTGCATGAAAATGAGGCATTTAAGAGTTATACATTTGATCCTCATCATATTTTTCAATTGGTATCTCAATTGATAATTTTTTTGTATACTCATATTTTGTTTTCTATATATGTAAGCTTCAAACTTCAAATAGTATCAATTTCGATTGGTATTTATATTTTCATACATATATATGAAATTTATTGTGCTTCCTATATCTTTATATCTTATAGCACAAATTATGTTTATGCTAAGCTTGCTTTACTCCTAAATGTCAATTATTTTTCAATTAGTAACTTATACAAGCTTATGCATGATTTTTACTGGTATTTCATAAAAGGAGAGAAAATTCATGTTTTCTCTTTCAATTCGTATTTTTCAATGGAGTTTATATTCAATTGATATCTTACTCCCATTCTTTATGATGAAAAATACTTTGTTTTGATATATGCTAACATTTTCAATATTGATATAATGTTTCATTTTAAATTGGTATCTATATTGATATAAGTTATGCTTACCTAAATCAATTTGGTTTTTACTTCCAATTGGTATCAAAAACTTATAAAACTTTTTTTTGTATCAAGTTACTTTGAAATCGATTGTTACTTTCAATTGGTATCAAGATTTCCTATATATATATTTCAATTGGTATCAAAAACATACAATGTGTCATTTTCTATTGGTATCAAAATTTATAAGATTTTTTTTTAAATTGGTATCAAGATATTTTCACATTGGTATGTTTTAGTATCTTAAAATTTTTGTCTACTTTCAATTGGTATCTTAAATATGTTTTGTTTATTTTCAATTGGTAACATAAATTTATATCATAATGTTTTGATATATACCTTTATAAAAAATTGATATATTTTTCAATTGGTATCATAATGTTTTGATTTGTATTTCTTATATGTAAAGGAAGCTTAACATCTTCTCTATATATAGATTCATGTTGAGTGTATGTCATATTGAAGTGATTGACCTTTCTTTGGTATGTAGTACACGTGTATAGTAGGAGCTTCACATCTCCTTTTATACATTACATATTATACTTTATGTGATTAGGGTTTAGTCGTCTCTTTTCATATAAATGCATGCATGTAGGGGGAGTTAACTTAACGTCTCTCCTCTTCATGAATATATATCGCATATATATCTTTATTATTTAATTGTTTTCACCCTTTGTTGATGATTGACAAAAAGGGGGAGACAAATTTGGAGAATGATTTTGAGTTTATATGCATGTTTAGAAAAAGGGGGAGAATGACTTTGAATTCTTTATGCTTGTATTTAGAAATTGAGTCTATATGCATGTTTACTTACAATTGACATCATATATGCAATGTTTATTTCTACAATTGGTATCGAGCATATATGTTTTTGTTTATGCAAAAGGGGAGAAGTATTCTTCACTTATGCATGTTTGTATTGATCATTCATTATATATCTTTATGTTTATTGCTAAGCATGAGTTAATGGGGAGCTTCTATGAAGCTTAACTTTAAACCATACATATATAACTCCATGAGTTTTGTCATCATCAAAAAGGGAGAGATTGTTAGCCCAAAGGCCCTTCGCTCTAGTTTTGATGATGATTAACTCATATAGTTATATTTTACTAATAATCTTATGATATTTAGTTTCAGATATTCTATCAAGATATTAGTAGGTGATTAGCTTCAACAAAGGAGTTTTGAAGCTTTCACATGTTGATTCAAGAGCTCACGCGTCAAGATCCTATCTAGTACTCGGATGGAGTCAAGCTCGGTGGATCAAGTTTGGATCGAGTTGGCTTGGAGACAAGAAGACTTCAGAATTGTGTTTAGTTTAGTATGTTTAGATCATTTTAAAGATTAGATAGTGTTGATATTCTCAAGTTCACATACACATACAAGTTTTTAAAGTTTATTGGTTTTTGGTTTTTCGGTTTAACCGATTTTGGATTTCATGTCAAAAGCATAGATAGATATCTTTATATGTATATTAGATTTTATTCATATACCATATGCTTCAAAGTTATTTCAATATCATATTTTTGTATTTAGATGAGTTTTGGAGAAAACGGTTTTCCATTTCAAAAATCCAAGTTTAGAAAATACCAATTTTTATTTTAAGCCAAATTGCAATATCACAAAAATGGTTCAAATTATTTATAATATGTGTTGAATTCTTATCACACATATTTGTATTTCAAAGTTCTTATAAGAACATATTTTTTTGAAATTTATGTGATTTTTATGGGATTTATTTGATAATAAAAGCACAAGTTTTTTAATCCCTAAAAGCTGGACCTTGCCTTCTGCCGGTCGACCGGACAGTCGACCGCTGCAGAAGTCGATCGACCAGTCCGGTTGGCCGACATGCACAAACGTGCACGGTAGCTTGGGCTGGTGGGCCGGTTGACCGGGCGGTCGACCGTCCAGAGAGCTGTGCTCTCTAGAAATGGCCCCGGTCGACCGACGGTGAGCTGCTGCTCTATGTTTCCAGGGCCGGTCGACTGGGCGGTCGACCGGTGGCTCAACGGTCAAAAAAATGACCATTGGCCGGTCGATTGAAAGGTCATTTCTAACCTTTCCTGGCTGCCAACGGGTAGAATTTTAGTGGGTTATAAATACCCATCCTCTTGAGCTGTTTTAGCTAAGTTTTTAAAGAGCAATTTTTTTCCACCTTTACAAGTGTTTAACAACAAGTTTTTAAAAGACCTTCGGGCTTAAAGATTTGATCTTTATTTGCTTTAAAAAGGGTTGGAAAATTCAAAGAAAATTAGAGTCTTTGGGAATTGATTTTGATCTTCATTTCTATAGTTATTCTAGAAGTTTTCTCAAGAGTTTTTCTTTGAAATTTTAATTTCCAAACTCTTTGTTTTCTCATACTAGAGCTATCATATCTATCCTATCTATTAGGATCTAGTTTTGTAAAAAAATTGGTTTGTGGTTTTGATACCACAAAGAGTTGTAAACCTTCTTTACTTTGTGTTATCGCTCTAGTGAGAGGTGATTGTGTTGATATCTCTCTAGTGAGAGGTGATTGTGGAGGTTATGTTTTGTTGTTCCCTCTAGTGATAGGTGAATGCGGTGGAGTTTAGTTGTGTTGGTATCCCTCTAAGTGTTGAGGTGATTGTTGTGGAGTTGTGGCTTACTGCCTTATCCCTCTAGTGAGAGGTTGATCTTGTTTGGCTAAGTGCCCATCCCTCTAAGTGTAGAGGTGATTTGTGTTGTACCTTGCCTCTTGTGTAGAGGTTAAATTATTGGAGAAAGGAGTTGTGTACTCCCGATTTGTATTACCTAAATCCTCAGTGGAGGTTCCCTGTGTGGGAAGTCCTGTGTGGACGATATAGTGAAAATCCTTCTGTGTGAAGGCGGGGACGTAGAGCAGTGGCTCGAACCTCGAAACATATCTTGTTGTTAGCGATTGATCCACTATCTCTTAACTCTTTCTTCTATTGTGCATTGCATCATATTGTTCATATTGTATATATGCTTGGGTTTGACTGTGTGCCATACTTGTGTTATACCAAGAGAGCTTTACATAGCACCTCAACTCTTATTTAGTGGAATTTAGAGGAGATAGTCCAGAGCCCTTCACTGAGAATTCGGCTGCACTCTTTAGTTACACTAAGTGTGTTGCAATTTGTTTTAATTCCGCATCATTTGTCATTAGATTAGCCTTACACCTATTCACCCCCCTTTAGGTGAACTTTCACAGCCCGGATAGCCGCTTGCTATAGCGGTAGTATTGAGAAACCTTAGCACCATTTCTAAACTTTATATTTTTCTGTGCAGTTTTCACCTCGATCACCTCAAGTTCTACATCAATTACTTCCATAGCCAGCTTGCCAAAGTTTTCAATTGTGGTGATGATGTCTCTATACTCGCATTCATTAGCGGGCTACATGTTTCTTACTAACTTTACAAAAATCCACCAAAGCACGACATCACTCTGATGATAGAGGTTCTACCCTGAGCTCAACCCTATAGTCAGTTAGAGGAAACAATGAAGAGTCTGCCAACCGCTCCGCCAAACATGGCGATGATGGAGAAAAGTCAAAGTCACAGTATGAAGCCACTATCAAAGCTAGAAACAAGAATAGGGGTCAAACCGCCTACATGAAATAGACATTCTCGGTTCTTTCACCGAGTTTACTTCAAGCCTTCAGGCCGACAGAACACTTCACTCCACTCAGGTTGTCCATTAATGAGGTCTTCAATGCCATCAAGGACCAACCATGGGTCAGGGGCCTAAGCCAATATAATACGATCTTACACTTTCCGAAGCAGAAGAGTATTGTTCCTACTACGATGTTAAAGAGCACAAAAGCATCCACTACTAGAAGAGCTAGTCCGCCAGGACTTCCTTAATGAATATACCCTTACTGTAGTGCCCCAATCCTATGGATACAGAGATGTTACTATGATTTATATACGCAGGTTGAAAATACCCTCACATATATATGTTGAGAATCAGTACAGGCAAGAATCAGAGTATGAAAATACGCGGTGCACATTCTAACATATCAGTACAATTATAAAGTTATCACAGGATGTGACACAATATTACAAGAATATTACATCACCAATAGGTGCAAATGCCAGAATATAAAGAGACATACAGTTATGAACAGTACAAATGGCACTCACGAGTACAAAAAAAACTTGAGAGGCGAGCAGGGGAGTCTAGAAGGATAAGTCCTCAAATTGGTCAACCGCTGAACCATGACGCTACCGTTGCGCCACTCTAATCAACAGGTAGTCCATCATGATCCAAGCTCTAGGATCTGTACATGGAAATCTAGGTGATTTAGTTTTTTACATGCACAAAAAAATACAGAATTTCAGAACTTTAAGAATATTATGTGCAAGTTCTCAATACTACCGCGATAGCAAGTGGCTATGTGGGTCTTGATCCATGAGGAGGGACTAGCGATGGAAGCTTTTTAATAAGTTCTCTTTTATGCTAGAAAGAATGGTTAAAGATCTCCTTTTAGTTCTTGAAAAGAAAGGAGAAAAATAAGTTATGGTTAAGTTTGGAAGAAAGTGGCAGATTGAGAAGGGGGAGAAAATGGAAAATGAATTTATATAAAGAAATTAAAAAGGGTGATGAAAGACTCTGTGAGGAGAAGTAATGATTATTCCAGTCTTATTCATAGTATTAAGACTGGGCATGTAATGATTCGGATAAGACCAATCTGGCACACTAGGTTGATTAGAGTTATCAAATGCCGGGTTGGTAACATCCGAAAAAGAGTTGGGGTGTAACATGGATTACCATTAAAGTTGGAAAAAATTGTTGTTATAAGCCATAACACACAAAAAATGTCAAAATCAAACAAAGAAAAACAAACAAATAAACAAACAAAAAGAAAAAAAATCTAACCTAAGTTAGGGTAAACCTTAGACCTAAACGACTCCTAACTGGTTAGCTTGTCCACGGGGGATATATTACTGAATCTGATCACAAGTTAATCAGCCAGGTAGGGGCAAGATCAGTGGGAGGTATTCGTGCCTAATCAACGGGCCTAATTATGCCAAGCCACCAACCTTCAGGGTTTCGCCCCTCAATCCCCAGCCTTAGACACTAATTTAGTAAGAGTCAAATTCAAATCAACTTTCCCCTTGGATCATTCTCCTATATGAGTCTGAAATGCTCCTAGGGTCAACATCTAATCAGTTTTAGTTAGGCTTGGGTTAGTGAGTGAGGAGATTGTTTGTGGTCTAAGGAAGGGTAATGATTTCTCCACCTTATCTTGTTTATAGGACAAGCCCTTAAAATTGATTGTGCAAAGTGTGCAGGATATAGAAAAGTAACATTCAACAAGCAAATAGTCACTCAAGAATGTTTTCTAAACTATATGCTATGCATACGTACCTTTTGCTCTAGCACTCTTCAATAGTAATATAAAATGTAAACGAATTTCACACGTGCCTAAATGCAAGTCTAAACCGTTTTTAACATTTAACAAACATCATTTTACTGTTGAGGTTAGAAAGTATGTACAGTGTGATAAATAAGAAAATAAATAGCTACAGAAATTTAGCTTTACAATTCAGCCAACCTACAAAAATACAAGTTAGTAGTTCACTTAGATTACCACTGGAATGTAGCAAATCTGAGGGCTTCTGGGCTCGGCTTTCTTGAGCAGAGCTCAGGGCCACTTATATGTTCACTGTAGCAAAATTTTTTTTGTTGTTAAATCTGTACACCAAGAACAAAGAAGAGAGTTAATTAGAAATGTAAACTTAAAAAAAGGATTACTTACCATCCCTCCCCTGTAACGGCGCCAAAATTTGATTAAGTTTTTTACCTACAAAAAAAAATACAGAATTTCAGAACTTTAAAAATATAATGTGCAAGTTCTCAATACTACAGCGAAGCATGTGGCTATGCGGCTCGTGATCCACAAGGAGAGACAGGGATGGAAGCTTTTTAGTAAGTTCTCTTTTATGCTACAAAGAATGGTTAAAAATCTTCTTTTAGTTCTTTAAAAGAAAGAAGGAAAAAAAGTTATGGTTAAGTTAAGAAGAAAGTGGTAGATTGAGAAGGTGGAGAAAATGGAAAATGAATTTATATAAAGAAATTAAAAAAAATGATGAAAGAGTTGGGAGATTGTGGTGTAGGTGATTAAACTCAAAGTTAAATGAAAAGAAAGAAAAACCTAAAAGAAATACTTACCTCCTCTGGCCAAATACTTACCTTAAGTTTGTGGCGTCGATGTTACCGTGAAGTGGAGGCATTCAGCGCATAGCCCATAAGAGTTGATTCCCGTCTCTTTCACATTACATCATCAAGACGATACAAGTATGAAATGATATAGATTGAGACTAAAATCCATCGTCATGAGCTATCGGTGGCACTCGCAAAGACAAGGCTCTTTCGATTCCATAAGACTCACTTGGATAGCAATTGGTACCAAAAGAAGAGAAGTAGAAAAGAAGAAGAAGAATACAAAAAAACCAAAAGAGGAACATAAAAATGTAACTATAGGTTCAAAGTTGTAACAATTAGAGAAAAAAGAACAACTTACACTAATGTCACTCTCAGCACCAGCTTCACTCTCATTCTCCTATGAAACTCTGATCTTCTCTGAATTACATAAATAAAACTAAAAATTACATAAAAAGAAAAATAAAAACCTACACTAAAATAAATGAAAAACTGGCCTAAAATCTATCTATGCATGGCTGCTCTTTTTGCTTTTGAGATTGTAGGTATTTATAGGAGAAATGCAGAGGGTAGAGAAGTATGAAGATAGGGGTAGGTGGTTATTTCTAAATTTGAATCCTCTCCTTATCTCCAAACTTGATTTGATGGGGATATTCAGTTCTGATTTGCAGCTTATTGGCATGTTAATTGCTGAATATAACTTATCAACTGACATAATTAGAAATAATAACCAACTTAAGAGGTGTAGCCCTTTAAGTCTTCTTTCTGGATCATCTAGAATCATCAGATTTGAGTTTCGGTAGGAAAAATTATAGTTCAAATACTAAAATATATCCAGTCAGAATCCGAGTCAAAATTGCTTCATCTCATCCATTGATCTTCTCTCTATCAATTTATCCTTTTGGATTTGAATTTGGACTCTGTTTTTGATGTTATCCTCGGTTGATCTTTAGCTTACCAAAATGGATTTGTAAAAAATTTAAATTTTATCAGTTTTCATTTGGTGTTATTTTTCTGATTTGCTCTGATCTTCAGCTGAACATTTGTCGCAATCCTTGATTTGTTCTAACTAGATCGGGGATCATCCTCAGCTAACCAAATAGATCCAATTAAATTTGATTTTTACTAATATTTATTTGTTTAATTCTCTTTCTTTTTATGATTATCTTCTGTAAAATAGAGATTTAAGACAAGAAGTTAGAAGATTTATTACACGATAAATGTAGGAGTGTAATGAAAAGAATACAAAATATGTGTACGATCACTAGAGTTGTCAGAAGCAATCCAACGAGCGTTTAGATGAGTGCTAAGTGGCATGCAGGGACAGGCACTCATATATCAATAAATCTGAATCATAAGCATGCATTGAAAATCGTATCGTGAGCACAGGCATACAAGAGCTAGAACAAGGCATCAAGTAAAGTAAATATGGCAAAACCAGTTGTATAAGCCGAAATTACCGATCCGTGAGATTAGTGCATTGAAGGAATAATACAAATAAGAAAACTCTAATTTATGTACCTTATATCTTACATTACCATATCCTAATTTCATATAGCCTGAATCGTTTAAACAAAGAAAATATTAGAAAATCGATAAAATCAAATAAAACCGAATACGAGCAAAACCAATTGTACAAGCTTAGTTTACGACTTCATGAGATAAGTATGTCAAATGAAAAATCCAAATAAGAAAACTCTCATCTATATACCTTATGCCTCACTTCACTATAATTCGAGTGTATACAACCTGAATTACAAAACAACACGACAAATTATTATATTAGCACTATGTTATTATTACTCGTCTGACCTATATATCAAAATATGTGTATTGGCGTACGTTCCATCCTGTAGGATCTAAAAACAATGGCACCACAAACACTAAAATAAAGATGAATAGTGTTTAAATAAAATACTTGCAAGAAAAGAAAAATGCACAGAATAAATCTTAGAAAAAATGTAAATGTAAACACGAGAGATTTCATCCTAGTTCGGTTCTCGTGACCTACGCCCAGTTCCTAAATAACCCGATTGAGATTTTTCTTATCCTGATTTTGATACTCCCAAAATTAACTCCTTGTACACGACTTGACAAAACACTCTTTGTCAAATCTGTACAACTCTTCTCTACACCAAGAAGACAATTTTTACAACTCTTCTCTTTGAATGATTACAATGTATCCTATAAGCCTTGAAACTTGTATGTGATCGTGAGCAAGGTTTCTTATAGGTGAACTCTCAGAATTCTTCACAATAGAATAGAAATTGTGTGAAGAAATGAATGTGAAAACTAGCTATCTGGAAAATAGAATTTTCAACAGAGTTTTGGACAGAAAACTATTGTTTTGAATTAGTGTATTCATCCTAGGATAACATCCCTATTTATAGGTGAAATCAATGGTCAGTTAGAGAAGTTATCTACTCAAATTTAAAAATCAGAACGTTGGATAAAACACCAAAAAATTAAAACTGAATAACAGTCAGAAACTGAAGTTAGTTGACTATGGTATAGGAGTAGTCGACTAGTATAAGAAATATTGTATGGGTTAGTCGACTAGCCTAAGAATTAAGTCAGCTATAAAAGGCTGACACATAATGATAAGTCTTTGGAAACTAATATTAGTCGATCAGCAGAGAAGGTAAGTCGATTCATGTTGGTTACAGTCAACAAACAAAGAACTGAAATTTTTCTGTGGAGAAACTTAGTCGACTATATAAAAGAGCAAGTCGACTATAGGATATGTTAGTCGACTAGACAAGGGTATAAGTCGATATCGAACTATTTTGTGTGTGTGATAACTTTTAAAAATATATTTAAAATATATAAAAAATAGTAAATATCTTTGAATTATCTTGAGAAATTAGAACTGAGCACTAGCTTTTAGGATAGAGCTCTAATGCATCTGCAACACAAATGTTATCATCAAAATCTAAGTTCCAACATTCTCCCCCTTTTGATGATGACAAGTTGTTTGCACAAAAAACTCTCCACAGAGATAAACTCCCCCTACAGAGAGTAGGTTATAACAAATATAGATAACAAGTGTTCTCCCCCTGAAAAAAATATATCATAGCATATATATATGAAAAATTATATTTTGCATGTCAAGTGTTTAGAATAAATATTATCAAATATCTACTTTTTCTATATAAGGTACCTATAAGATAAACATTTTGATTGCTACCAATCATGATAAAGGCAAAAAAACAATTAACCTTTAGGAACCCAAACTCAATTTGAATTTAGTTTTCATTTGTTAGAATAAACATAATCACAAGAATTACATACATGATGTATATATGATGCAATGTAAGCATTTTTATCCACAATATACTTTAATTTTTAAGAATCCATATATATTTGTTCCTAATTCTTTTTGAAATAGTATCATTATTTCTTTTCACAAAAGAATTATATGGATTATGATTCTTTCATAAACATGTGTAGATTTTTCAACATTATTTTTGAAAAACTAAGACCAACATGTAAAGATTTTTCAAACTTATCTTTTGAAAATTCAAGACCATAATGATTATTTGACATCTCTTGATAAAACAATAAATCATTTAAATTTTCTTTCCCCTTATTAAATTTTGTCGCATTTTTCAAAATTTCTTCATATTTAATTTTGATATTTGACATTTCTTTATCTAAAATAGAAATTCTAGAATTTAAAGAAACAGTTTCTTTTTTAAGCAAATCATTCTTTTAATAAATTCTCATTATCCTTTTTTAAAGATGAAATAACTTTTTCAAAGTTAACTTTTTGAGAATTTAAAGAAGACATTTGAGAAATATAAATTGAATTTTCATTATTTAGTCAATCATTTTCCTTTGTTACAACTTTATTTTAAGATCATCATATAATAAAGAAATGCATCTAATAATTCAGCATATTCTTGTATCTCATTTTCTTGAGCCATAAAATAAACATTGGCAGTTTCAGTAGCTCTTCTTCATATGAGGAAGATGAATCAGTATTCTCTCAAGTTGCATGATAATCTTTCTTCTTTTTGTTAAACTTTTTGATCTTGAAGTTCCCTTTGTATTTTAGCAATGGACAATCCTTCTTTATGTTACCTGGTTTGTTACACTTAAAACAAAAAGGATTATCATTAGTATCTTTATTCTTTTAAAAATTTACCTTGTTTTAAGAATTTTCTAAATTTTCTTGAGAGCATTACCCTCTCCTCTTCATCATCGTCTAAATTGTTCATATCTGAGGATGTATGGAAGGCAAGTACTTTCTTTTTGAATTGAAGTTGTTGTTCATCATTCTTCCTATCTTCAAGTTGAACTTCATTTGCCATTAAATTACCAATAAGGTTTTCTAATGACATTGTTGAAAGATCATTTGCTTCTTCTATTGTAGTGATTTTCTTCTCCCAATCTGATGTGAGTGCACGAAGAATCTTTTTAACTTTTTTAACTTGAGTATATTTCTTTCTAAGGACTACTAAGGATTTGTAATGTCGGTGAACCTTGTAATTATTTCTGAAATGTTTTCATTCTCTTTCATTTTGAAGAGTTCAAACCTATGAACAAGAACAAAAATTTTAAATTCTTTAACTTTATTTGTACCTTCATGTGTTATCTGTAAAATCTGCCATATTTGATTTGCAAATTTGGCTGTTGATGTACGATGGAATTCTTCATTGTTTAAGGCACAGAAAAGTGCATTCATTGATTTGGAATCAAGATTTGCAGACTTCTTTTGTTCCTCACCCCACAATTGTAATTGGTGAACGGCTTGGTGTATGGTGCGTTTACTGTGTTCCATAGTTCATAGTTGAGTGATTGCAAGTAGATCTTCATTCTACACTTCCAGTAGTTGTAATTTGATCCACCAAAAAATGGTGGACGTTGTGTAGAATGTCCTTCCTTGATTTGTGATGAAGGAAACTCCATTGCCATCCATGAACACTATATGTAGGGCTCCGATACTAAATGTAGGATCTAAAAACAATGACAATACAAATACTAAAACAAAGATGAATAGCGTTTAAATAAAGTACTTTCAAGAAAATAAAAGTGCACAGAATAAATCTTAGAAAAAATACAAACGCAAACACAAGAGATTTTATCCTGGTTTGGTCCTCGTAACCTACATCCATCCCCAAGCAAGCCGCTTGAGATTTTTCTTATCCTGATTTTGATACACCCAAAATCAACTCCTTATATACCACTTGACAAAACACCCTTTGCCAAATATGTACAACTCTTTTCTATACAGGGAAGAAAAAAACTTGTAAAACTTGTCTCATTGAATGATTACAATGTATCCTATAAGCCTTAAATCTTGTATGAGATCGTGAGCAAGGTTTCTTATTGGTGGACTCTCAGAATTCTTCACAATAAAATAGAAATTGTGTGAAGAAATGAAAGTGAAAACTAGTTTTCTGGAAAATAAAATTTTCAACAGAGTTTTGAACAGAAAACTAATGCTTTGAATTGGTGTATTTATTCTAAGATAGCATTCCTATTTATAGGTGAAATCAATGATCAGTTGAGGAAGTTATCAACTAAAATTTGAAAATCAAAATGTTGAAAAAAAAACACCAAAAAATCAAAACTGAATAACAGTCAGAAACTAAAGTTAGTCGACTAGGGTTTAGGTGTAGTCAACTAGTATAAGAAATATTGTCTGGGATAGTGACTAGCCTAAGAATCAAGTCGACTATAGAATGCTGACACATATGATAAGCCTCTGAAAACTAATATTAGTCGACCAGCAGAGAAGATAAGTCGACTAATATTGGTTACAGTCAACAAACAAAGAACTGATATTTTCTGTGGAGAAACTTAGTCTACTTATAAAAGAGCAAGTCGACTATAGGATATGTTAGTCAACTAGACAACGGTATAAGTCGACTATCTAACCATTTTGTGTGTGTGATCAAGGCTTTAATAATCTATTAAAAATACATAAAAATAGTAAATATTCTTGAATAATCTTGAGCAATTAGAACTCAGCACTAACTTTTGAGGTAGAGATCCAATGTATCTGCATCGCAAATGTTGCCATCAAAATCTATGTTCCAACATTCTCCCCCTTTTTGATAATGACAAGTTGTGTGCACAAAAAAACTCCCCTTACAGAAATAAACTCCACCTGCAGAGAACAGGTTATAACAAATATAGATAACAAGTATTCTCCCTCTGCAAAAAATATATCATGGCATATATATATGAAACATTATATTTTGCATTATCAAGTGTTTAGAATAAATATTATCAAATATTCACTTTTCTATATAAGGTACCTATAAGATAAAGATTTTGAATGCTACCAATCATGATAAGGACAAAAAAACAATTAACCTTTAGAAACCTGAACCAAATTTGAATTTGTTTTTCATTTGTTAGTATAAACATAATTACAAGAATTACATACATGATGTATATATGATGCAATATAAGCATTTTTATCCACAATACTTAAATTTTTAAAAATTCATATATATTTGTTCCTAATTCTTTCTGAAATAGTATTAGCATTTCTTTTCACAAAAGAATTATATGGATTATAATTCTTTTCATAAACATGCGTAGATTTTTCAACATTAGAGAAACTAAGACCAACATATACAGATTTTTCAAACTTATCTTTTGAAAATCCAAGACTAAAATGGTTATTCGATATCTTTTGATAAGACAATAAATTATTTAAATTTTCTTTTCCCTTATTAGTTTTTGTCACATTTTTCAAAATTTTTTCATATTTATTTTTGAAACTTGACATTTCTTTATCTAAATAGAAATTCTAGAATTTAAAGAAATAGTTTCTCTTTTAAGCAAATCATTCTTTTTAAGAAATTCTCATTATCTTTTTTTAAAGATGAAATAACTTTTCAAAGTCAACTTTTTGAGAATTTAAATGAAACATTTGAGAAATACAAATTGAATTTTCATTGTTGAGTCTTTCATTTTTCTTTGTTAAAAATTTATTTTTAATCTTTTCATTCTTAAGATCATCATATAATTCATGAAATGGATTTAATAATTCTACATATTCTTGTACCTCATTTTCTTGAGCCATAAAACAAACATTGACAGTTTCAGTGACTTCTTCTTCATCTAAGGAAGATGAATCAGTATTCTCCTAAGTTGCCTGACAATCTTTCTTCTTTTTGTTGAGATTTTTGAACTTGAAGTTCCCTTCGTATTTTAGTAATGGATAATCCTTCTTTATGTGACCCACTATGTTACACTTAAAAGAAATAGGATTATCATTAGTATCTTTATTCTTTTTAAACTTATCTTGTTTTAAGAATTTTCTGAATTTTCTTGAGAGCATTACCATCTCCTCTTCATTATCATTTGAATTGTCCATATCTGAGGATGTATGGAAGGCAAGTGCTTTCTTTTTGGATTGAAGTTGTTGTTCATCATTCTTCCTATCTTCAAGTTGAACTTCATATGCTATTAAATTACCAATAAGGTTTTCTAATGATATTGTTGAAAAATCATTTGCTTTTTCTATTACTGTGATTTTCTTCTCCCAATCTGATGTGAGTGCACGAAGAATCTTTCTAACTTTTTCAACTTGAGTGTATTTCTTTCCAAGGGCTACTAAGGAATTTATAATGTCGATAAACCTTGTAATCATTTCTGAAATGGTTTCATTCTCCTTCATTTCAAAGAATTCAAACCTGTGAATAAGAACAGAAATTTTAGAATCTTTAACTTTATTTGTACCTTCATGTGTTACCTATAAAATCAGCCATATTTGATTTGCAGATTTGGCTGTTGACACACGATTGAATTCTTCTTTATTCAAGGCACAGAAAAGCGCATTTATTGCTTTGACATCAAGATTTGTAGACTTCTTTTGTTCTTTACCCCACGCATTGTAATTGGTGATTGGCTTGTGTTCGAAAGTTAGGAGTTTGCTAATATTCAGATAGAGAGGGCTTAGAGTCAACCTTCGATACTCGTATGTTGATGTTCAAAAACTCCAAAATGTATTCACAGATTTTCTTTACTCCTTCCGAATCACCGTCGTAGCATAAGGTAACACGGGTCGATCCACAGGGAGAGTTTACGATAGAAGCATTCACGGTTTTGGAATTGAGTTAGTTTTAAGAAAGAAAACCGAAAGTTCTTCTATGTTCAAGAAAAACAAAATGACATAGAAAGTAGATGAAAAATTCTTTATTGATTTTGTTGCATAAAAAGGAAAAGGATCGAAAGGAAAGTGAAATGAACTTGGATGTAGCTTGAAATGAGAACTTTAAGAAAGGAAACTTTGAAAGGCTTTAGAGAGAAAAACCATGACTAGCTAACTCTTCTAATTTGCTAACTTACTTATCTCATAGGGTGATGCATGCCTCATGTTGATTCATCGGCAAAGGTTTGTCTTGCTTGTTTAGTCAAAATATTTTCCCATGTAGAGGATGAGTGATCTTCTAGGCTTGACTTGTAGCCTCATTGATTCATCGGCTCCCGAGATAGATTTTCAGTGGTGGAATCAAGGATAGTCACTCAAGGATATGCTAAGGAAGAAAATACAAGATTCATTAGTCCATCAAAACCATACTTGAGCTAGCATTGAAGTAAGAAAGTTGTACTACTAATCAATAACATAGTTAGGCGCTCCATCTCCATGTTCTATCAAGGCACTTGTTCTAAAGACAAGGCTCTAAATGAGGCTCACATGAATCATATAGAATGAAAACAAGCATTTGCCAAGAATTAAAGTAACTCATCTTCATTTGGGATAATAGAGACTTAAAATTACAAGACTACAATAAAGCATCCAATGAATCACATGAATTAGCAATCACCCAAGAGTTAGTAGTTAGTAAAATTAGAGATTAGCTAGTCATGTTAGAAAGTTAGCTAGACATTGAAGTAAAAAGCACATAACAATTCATTGTAGAAGAAGATGCAATAGTAATAAAAGCTTGAAGAAAGTAAAGCACTAGAATGAGTAAAGATGAGAAGAAAGAAGGATCAATTCTTGTATTTGAGTTGTCACCTCTCCAATTACAAGATCTCTCACTCTCTCTCTCTCTTTACTGAATTCTAGAAGGAGAAAGAAGATTACAAGAGCAACTAAAGAAAGCTAGAGAAAATCCCTACAATTCTCTCAAAAATACAAATCTCTTCTCTCCTTTTCTCTCCTCTTCTCCCCTCTATTTTTACAGAGGCCCTAGGGTCTATTTATAGGCTCCAGGGGATGAGGCCCTCAAATCGCAGCCGTGGGATTAAACGCTGGCTCAACGGCCAGATGCTTGCCGCGGATCCGCGGCCAAAGCCGCATTTCCGCGGTAGAATCTTGGCCGTTGCGCCAATGATTTCTGTTGCCATTTTGTTATCATCCGTATGCCTTGCTGGACCTTTTAGAAAGTAGGGAATATCCGTGGGCGAATCCAGACCTAGGCTTCACCTTTGGGCTTCTCCTATGGGCTTCTTTTTTTGCGCTCTTTAATTAATCCCTTAATTCCTTAAAAAACCTTGTTTATGGGCCTTCATCTCCATTAATGGAGGACCTGAAAAAAGAGAGAGAAAAAACAATACAAATCTTATTTTTCTTTATATAAAGCATGATATGGAAGTGAAAAATGATACAATAATGAACTCCAATCACACCCCATACCTAACTTTTGCTCGTCCCCGAACAAAAAGAAAAAGAGAAAAAATCCTAGCTAAATTATTGAACCACTTTCATAGGTGTCACGATTGCACTGAGCTCGTGCAACAAGCAATTAAACCTCTAGGTTACCCTAGAAGAGGAGTGCTGTCTCCTGAGGGTTTTCAACGGATTGCACCCACAAAATCCAAAAAAAAAAATGTTAGTGAAAAAATTTATGATCCATATTCTTCAAGAATTTCCTTGATCTATCGGTTTCGGGTTATCCTAAACTTATCTTTCTTTTTATAAGTTTCTATTTAAAGTTTTGTCTTCAGCTTAGGTTAAGTTTTTAAGGAATAGAGAGAAAACCGAATTTTGCATCAAGCCTAGTATATATACATCTATATATATGAGGAATTTTTCTTAGACTAGAGTTCATTTATTTACTAATATATACAATTTTTTTTCTTTTTTTACTTAATCATTTATTCATTTACACCTCCTTAGCTTCCTTAGGCTTTCTAATTTACCCATGTAGCGAGCCTTTTACCGATGACTTCCAGACCAGTCGGTCTTAGGGCACCAGATGAAGATACATCCCTAAGGTTCAAGGACTCGAGTAAACTAGGCCATGAATGCTAAGGACTTAACCACCTTTAGGCATGACTGGCCATGCTTCTTAAGGCACAACTGGCCAGCTTAATTAGTGGTTAAGTAATTATTTTATTTATTTATTTATTTATATTTTTCTTTATTATTATTATTTATTTATTTATTTATTTTTTTATTATATATATGTAAATAGAATCATTAAGTCTTTGATTAATCCCTCAATATGTTTAATGTATATAATGCTAAAGAGAGAATTAAAATCTAGCTATCTTTCTTATCCTTTTTTCTTAACCTAAAAATCCAACAAAACTCCTCTTTTCAACTTATATTAAGAAATCTTAGTTTAGAATATCCTTAATTCCTAAGATCAAGTTTGATTCTTTAAAAATGGATCAAAATTTTTTATTTTTTTTAAGGTTTTCCTAAAAAGAAAATGAAAAATCTAAAGAAACTGAAAAATCCTAAAAAGAAAATGAAAAATCTAAAGAAAATAAAAAATCCTAAAAAGAAAATGAAAAATCCTAAGTTAGTATCTACCCCCCATACCTATCTCATGCATTGTCCCCAATGTATGCAAGATAAAGTATGCATGAAATAGGTAAAGAAATAGTGTCACCCTCGTCGTCGTTTTGGACCAGCGGTGGTGCTGGGTCCAGCCGACTGTGAACACCTAAGACCTTCCTCAATACGGTCTAATCGAGACGTCTGCTCCTTAACTTGATTTTGTAGTTGACTTTGTCCCTGGAATATTTTCTTCATGCCCCGCCAAATGATGAACATGAAGGCACGTGAATTTGCAGGGGGGTCCTGTCGCCAAAAGACAGGCTCATCCTCTTCGTCTAAACTTTCCTCTGAAGAGGACTCCACTGGCACATCTTCCGGACTGGACACTAGGGGTCCAAACCGCATGAAGACAACTATTATAGGCACTAGTGGCCCTCTCATGTGCTATGAATACCCTATCATATGCGTCAAAAACATAATCAGGTAGGAAAGTCCTACATAGACGAGTAATCAGAATAGGGTGTGAATACTTAGCACCACGTGTGCGTGAGGAATTGGCAATGATACAATGGAAGATGGTTTTGTTAATGCAGACCGTGTGCTGCCGAATCATGAGGTCGTGTATTATTTGTAGCACGGGCCTGTTGAAGGAAGTTGTGTGGTCCAGTCCTAGAATATTGCCTTGAATCCATCGACCAACGCAATGCACATTTCGAAAAGTGGTACTGGCTTTGAGCCCTCGGTCCTGCTCTGTACAGCGAGCCCCCATGATGGACATGTAATCAATGAGAGGAAGGGGTCGCTATGTTGTGGGTAACAGGGGACGTGAGTGAGTTCCTCTAGTAGAGAAAGTGTGATAAAGATGTCACCCATGGGCATATGAACCGCGAATTGGTAAGTGTCTAAATTCACCGAAGCATGATAGATGAAAGTGTAAAATGATTTAACTAATTCAGGACAATAATATGCTTTGCGATCGGAATTATTATACACTAGAGCATACCAATCCCAAGCACGGATTCGATCTAGAAAAATATGCCCATACCCATTGACATCACTAAAATTTCGTGAATAATCTTTTTCTGCAAATAGTGATGGTGCCATGCTAAAGGATGTAAAGCAACGCAAGAGATCAGAGAATTAGAATGTAGACCACCCCCGGACTATGTGGGGGGAAACAAAATCCTAATTGCAGAGGGCACTCGGCCGAGAAATCAGATGATCGGGCACTGGATCAGACAAGTGCAGAGATCCGCGACTGCAGCAGAACTTGGCGGCCCTCCAGAGAGGCTCAGACGGCCGCGGAAGCGCGGCGTTTGCCAAGAAAACGCGGCAGAGAAGAGAAGGCAGAGGTGGAGAAAAAATTGAGGGGCGGCGCTGGAGTTGGGTGTTTCAGATCTGAGTTGAGATCTAGGGTGAGGGGAGAGACTTGGGGTAGAGGATATTTATAGGTAGCTGAGAGAGATGAATTCCCTAAATTACCCTAGAAGGATTTAGGATTTTACAACCCTAGGGTGATTTAAAAGGAATTCATGAAGAGAAGGAAGTTCTTGGTGCCATTTAGCACCAAAGTCCACTTATTTGTAGTTATTACATTTTTATATATTTTTTCTTTTATATTTTTTTTATTAATTATCTACAAAAGTGGTCCCAAAATGATATACAGGGAGTATAGGGAAAATGTACAAATGAAATGGTCACATGTAGACTGGGTCACAAAGACCCAGTTCATGAATATCTTGTGACTAGAACTCAGTGGTAAAAAATGGCTTCAAGCGTTGACTGTTGACAGTGAAAGTATTGCCATTTTTTGGATCAAAAATTTCAATGGCACCATGAGAGAAGACCTTTTGAACAATGTATGGTCCTGACCACCTGGTTTTCAATTTACCAGGGAAGAGGTGGAGTCTTGAGTTATATAACAAAACCTTTCTTCCTGAGACAAAAATTTTTTCGATGAATCGATTTATCGTGGAAGAGCTTAGTTCTGTGTTTTGCTATCCGAGCGTTGTCATATGCCTCATTTCTCAGCTCTTCTAGTTCGGATATTTTCAATTTCTCAAAGCACTGGCTTTGTCCAAGTCCAAGTTCAGCTGCTTTAATGCCCACATAGCTCGGTGTTCTAACTCCACAGGCAGGTTGCAGGGTTTTCCAAATACAACTCGATATGGCGACATACCGAGGACAGTCTTGTAAGCGGTCCTGTATGCCCATAGGGCATCAGTGAGTTTGATAGACCAATCCTTACGATTCTGTCCAACGGTTTTCTCCAATATGAGTTTGATTTGTCTATTGGTGACTTCCACTTGCCCGTTAGTCTGAGGATGATATGCCGTGGATAATTTGTGAGAAATAGAGTATCTGCGCATTAGGGCTTCAAAAGCTCGATTGCAGAAATGACTCCCGTTATCACTAATTATCGCACGGGGGGCTCCGAAGCCTGAGATGATATTTTCCCGAAAAAACTTGATGACAACTTGGTTGTCATTTGTCCTTTTGGAATTGCTTCAGCCCATTTGGAAACATAATCTACAGCCACCAAAATGTATTTGTTGCCATAGGACAGAGGAAAGGGTCCAATGAAGTCAATGCCTCACAAATCAAAAATTTCGACCTCCAAGATGGGTGTAAGGGGCATCATGTCTTTTCGCATGATTCGACCCATCATTTGACGTCTGTCACAGAGCTTGCAGAAAGTATACGCGTCTTTAAAGAGAGTGGGCCAGTAGAATCCACTCTGAAGTACTTTCTCAATAGTTTTCGTGGACCAAAATGTCCACCGCAAGCTAACTTGTGACAGAATGTCAAGACACTCTAATGTTCATCCTCAGGAAGACACATTGTATTATTTGGTCAGGACAATATTTGAATAAATATGGTTCATCCCAAAAGAAAAACCGCATTTGACTCATGAAGCGGTGTTTGTCCTGACCTGACCAATCGGAAGGTGTTCGCCCGGTTGCAAGGTAATTCTCTATATCGGCATACCGGGGCTCTTTACACATTGTAAAAATGTGTTCATCAGGAAAATTATCATTTATGGGTATTGTCTCCTTTGGTGCATTGGGGATTCGTGACAGGTGATCAGCTACCACATTCTCAACGCCCTTTTTATCGTTGATTTCCAAATCAAACTCTTGCAAAAGAAGTATCCATCGAATAAGTCTAGCCTTTGCGTCTTTCTTTTGCATTAAGTATTTGAGGGCGGAGTGATCGGTGAAAATAGTTGTCTTGGACCCTAGTAGGTATTGACGAAATTTTTCCAATGCAAACACAACAGCTAAAAATTCCTTTTCAGTAGATGTGTAATTGAGTTGGGCTTCATTTAGCGTCCTATTAGCATAGTAGATTACGTGTTGCCTAGTATCAATACGCTGCCCTAGAACAGCGCCGATAGCATAATCCGAGGCATCACATATAATCTCAAATGGCTTAGTCCAATCTGGCGCAGAAATTATCAGCGCCGAGACAAGTCTACACTTAAGCTCCTCCCAGCTTGCAAACATTCTTCATCGAATTTAAAGGGTACATCTTTTCCTAAGAGATTTGTTAAAGGTCTAGCAATTTTACTAAACCCTTGAATGAATCGTCTATAGAAACCGGCGTGCCCAAGGAATGATCTAATGTCTTTTAAGCATGTTGGCTCAGGGAGCTTTGTTATTACTTCCACTTTAGACTTATCAACCTCAATTCCTTTATTTGAAACTTCGTGCCTAAGAACGATTCCTTGCTTGACCATAAAGTGACACTTCTCCAAGTTGAGTGTCAAATTTTTCTCCATGCAGCGTTGTAAAACCAGCTTAAGATGGTACAAGCATTGTTCAAAGGAATCTTCATAAATCGAAAAATCATCCATGAAAATCTCCAAGAATCTCTCCACCTTGTCTGAAAAAGGACTCAGCATGCAACATTGAAACGTTGCGGGAGCATTACATAGGCCAAAGGGCATTCTTCGGTATGCAATTGTTCCAAAGGGACAAGTGAAGGTGGTTTTGTCTTGATCCTCGAGAGCGATAGGGATTTAATTATATCCTGAATATCCATCCAGGATACAGTAGTACTCATGTTCCTCTAGTCTCTCGAGCATTTGGTCAATGAATGGAAGGGGAAAGTGGTCTTTACGTGTGGCAGTGTTCAATTTTCGGTAATCGATACAAACTCGAATTTTCGTAGGAAATCGTGTTTGTACCAATTCTTTCTTATCGTTTTCTACCACGGTAAACCCTGCTTTCTTTGACAAAGCGTGGACTGGACTTACCCATTGGCTATCGGATATGGGATAGATAATCCCATTGTCTAACAGCTTCAAAATCTCAGCTCTGACAGCCTCCTGCATGATTGGGTTCAGTCTACGCTGTGGGTCACGTTTTGGTTTAGCATCCTCCGTCAAATGAATTCGGTGTTGTACTATGGAAGGACTAATCCCCTTTATGTCAGCCATGGTCCAACCAATGGCTTCTCGATTTTCTCTTAACACTGTAAGAAGATCCTCTTCTTGTTGTTTCGTGAGATGGGATGCAATGATCACGGGAAAAGCTTCTTTCTCATCCAAGTACTGGTACTTGAGATGGTTGGGAAGAATCTTAAGCTCAGAAGAAGGGACAGGATCTATCAATGGTTGTTCTTGGTGCAAGGGAAGAATAGGGGTGGTATTAGTGGCCCATTCCACAGTGGGCTCAACAATCTGATCAAGTTTGAAGTCATCAGACTCCAACTCAAATTCTTCATCAGACTCATATTCAACCTCCATGTCATGTTCACTTGTTAAACCCTCGATTAAGTTCACTTCAAATGACTCATTATCCAAATCTCGAAGTTGTTTTCTCAGGTGGAAAACAATCACCTCTTTTGTCATATCTCCAAAAGTTAGACGCATCGAGCCATTCCTACAGTTGATGATTGCATTTGCAGTGGCTAGGAAAGGGCGTCCGAGAAGACAGGTGTCTGAGCTCTGTGATTTTGTACGGGTTGCGTTTCTAGAACAAGGAAGTCTACGGGGCAAATTAATTCCCCGACCCATATTAAAACATCTGTAATCTCCCCCTTGGGAATCTTTACAGAGCGATCAGCCAGTTGTATAGTAACTTTGGTTGGACGGAGGTCGCCTAACCCAAGTTGCTGATACACAGAAAAGGGAAGAAGATTGATGCTGGCTCCTAAATCAAGTAATGCCCTGTTGATTGTGGTCTGTCCTATAATATAAAAAATGGTTGGACTCCCTGGGTCCTTATATTTCACAGGAATTTGCCCAGTGAGCAACTCACTTATGTTTGAAGCTAGGAAGACCTTTTTTGGGACATTTGTTTTCCTCTTCTTGGTGCACATTTCTTTTAAAAATTTGGCATATGATGGGACTTGTTGTACGACATCAAGAAGGGGTACATTGATTTGGACCTGATTAAACATTTCTCTAATCTTCTCCATATGAGCATTCAGCTTTTGTTTTGCTAGCCTATTTGGAAATGGTACAATAGGCTTATATGGTTGCTCATTTGTCTTTTCTTTGTCATTGGATTTGGAAGTTGATGGTTGTGAACTTGAAGATGGATTGTCTTGAGTTGGTTGTACCGGAACAGGAGGTGTTGATTTTGACACTGATTTGGTGGGTTGATTAGAAACCTTATTATCTACCCACTTTCCAGATCTCAGGATATGAACAGTGTTGCATTGACTGGGGTCCATGTCTTCAACTTCATGCAGAGGGAAGGGATTTTTTGGATTGGGCAATGGCTGACTTGGTAGCATTCCTTTTTGTCTTTCATTCACAGAGTTAGCCAATTGACCTACCAGAACCTGTATCTTGTTCATATCCTGATGGTGGTTTGTCATCATTGAAGCCTAGGTTTTGGATAGTGTTTCAATCATTTTTCCAAATCTGACATTCTTTTGTCTGGATGATTTTATGGTTGATGTTGCTGATATGTGGGCTGGAAGTTTGCTTGAAAATGTGGTGGATTCTGATATGATTGAAAATTTGGTGGACTCTGGTATGATTGAAAATGTGGTGGATTTTGGTGGTAACTGGGTTGATGAGACTGAGCAGGATATTAATGTGAAAATGGTTGCCTTGGTTGCTCAGGACCAGACTAACTCCAGGAAAAATTTGGATGGTTTCGCCACCCCGGATTGATTGTATGTTTTGGAGTATAGATTGTAGTTGGGTCTGGTATATGCTGCATTCGTATTTTCCTGATACATTTGAGACTGGTAAACAGGACATTCTTCGAACAGATGGTTAAGATCATGGCAATAGGTACAACCCGGGTTGACCACAGGTGGTGGGTTGACCTGGTTCACAGCAGTAGGTTCTCTAGCTTCAAGCAGTTTTATCCTCTTCATCAATTGTGTTATTTTCGCCTCGACAGCTATGGAGGATTCAATCGAATGCATATCAGTTCTGGAAGTGGTGGGATTGGTTTTTTCTGGGCATGACTCCCACTGAATTGTTTTTTCGGCTAAGGCTTCAAAGAGGTCCCAACCCTGATTCTCATCTTTCTTTAAAAATTCCCCTTGGTACATGGTTTCAAGGAGTGTCTTGGTTTGGTAGTCAAGTCCGTCATAGAGAATTTGGCACCGCCGCCACTTCTCTATGCCGTGATGACGACATAGGGCTAGTAAGTCTTTGAATCATTTGAAATACTTCCAGAATGGTTCATTAGATTCCTGCTTGAACTGCATTATGTTTTTTCTCATGAGGGCTGTCTTATGAATGGGATAGAACTTCTTAAGAAAGACTTTTACAAAATCATCCCATGAAGAGACATAATTGGCGGGAAGATTATATAGCCATTTCTTAGCTGTATCCTTAAGTGCAAAGGATATGAACCTTAATCTAACAGCGTCCTCAGTCAATTGGGAAATTTTCATCATCACACATACTTCTTCAAACTCATGAATGAAGAAATATGCATCCTCGGACTCTAGGCCATGAAACCGCGGGAGTGTATTTATGAATTGTGGCTTAAGCTCAAAGTTATTTCCATTTGTCACCGGTAAAAGAATGCATGATGGAAGTGAAGTACGAATGGGGTAGAACTTGTCTTGAAGAGAAGTGTTATTGGCCATAATTGGGATTGTGTCAGGAGGTGCTGTTTGTGCAAGTGTAGAAATCCTAACAAGTCTTGCAGAATTTGGATTCCGGTACCACTCTTGTATGCACAATCACAGACAACGTTCACCGATCACACAAGCGAAGAAAAAGAAAAATAACAAACAGGAAAAGAAAAAGCAATCACAAGCTATCTAGGATACCTGGACCTAGACGACTCCTAACTGTTCGATGAACCAAAGAAGGTTATTGCTTAAGTCAGACCACAGTTAATCAGCCAGGGAGGGCCAAAATACGGTGGGAGGTATTCGTACGTAAGCAATGGGCCTTAATTACGCCAAACCACGGTATCATCGAGGTGTAACCTCTTAATCCCCAACCTTAGACACTGATTTGACTGGAGTATGAATCAAAAACAATATCCAACTTCAGCTGATCTCCTACTGAATCCGGATGTCCCTAGGGCCAACGTCTATCAAATTTTATTAAAAAGATTGGGATTGTGAGTGCTTGGTTGATGATTTTGGGCCAAGGAAAGGGTGATGAAATACCCACCTTATCTTGTTTATTGGGTGATGCCCTTAAGATCAATTTTGTGCAAGTGTACAATATATGCAAACAAGGTTCACTCAAAGCGATGTAAATCAACCAAGAGGTGAGTCTTATTCTAAATGCAATGCGAACGTACCTAGCTCTAGCACTCTTCAACAATAAAGTAAATGAATTGAAAAGACACGTGCCTAAAAATACAAAGGTCTAATCAATTTTTAAACTTTTCAACAAATGTTTTATTGTTGAGTTATTAGCAGGATCCTAGTGAGAGCATACAAGAAATAAGATTTGCAGCAGCTATGTTTTTGCAAAGCAAGCAACCCTGCGCAAAACCAGTTAGTAGTCAACTCCTCTTTCCCGCGGATCCGCGACTTTGGCCGAGAAAACGCAGCAAATCAGAGGGCACTGGGTCTCTGCTTTCTTGAGCAGAGACCTAAGACCACTTATATGTTACTGCAGTACTTTGTTTCCTGTTTCCCTAATCTGTAACCTGCAATAGAGAAGAAAAATTCGTTTAGTTCTAAAACTTAAATAAAAACTGTTACTCTCCTCGGCAACGGCGCCAAAAATTTTGTTCGAAAATTAGGAGTTTACTAATATTCAGAGAGAGAGGGCTTAGAGTCAACCTTCGATGCTCGTATGTTGATGTTCAAAAACTCCGAAATGTATTCACAGATTTTCTTTACTCATTCTGAATCACCGTCGTAGTATAAGCTAAAACGGGTCAATCCATAGGGAGAGTTTACGATAGAAGCATTCACGGTTTTGGAATTGAGTTTGTTTTAAGAAAGAAAACAAAAGTTCTTCTATGTTCAAGAAAAACAAAATGACATAGAAAGTAGATGAAAAATTCTTTGTTGATTTTGTTGCATAAAAAGGAAAAGGATCAAAAGGAAAGTGAGATGAACTTGGATGTAGCTCGAAAAGAGAACTTTAAGAAAGGAAACTTTGAAAGACTTTAGAGAGAAAAATCATGACTATCTAACTCTTCTAATTTACTAACTTACTAATCTTATAGGGTGATGCATGCCTCATGTTGATTCATCGGCAAAGGTTTGTCTTGCTTGTTTGGTCAAAATATTTTACCAGGTAGAGGATGAGTGATCTTCTAGGCTTGACTTGTAGCCTCATTGATTCATCGGCTCCCGAGATAGATTTTCAGTGGTGGAATCAAGGATAGTCACTCAAGGATATGCTAAGGAAGAAAATACAAGATTCATTAATCCATCAAAGCCATACTCGAGCTAGCATTGAAGTAAGAAAGTTGTACTACTAATCAATAGCATAGTTAGGTGCTCCATCTCCATGTTCCATCAAGGCACTTGTTCTAAAGACAAGGCTCTAAATGAGGCTCACATGAATCATATGGAATGAAAACAAGCATTTGCCAAGAATTAAAGTAACTCATCTTCATTGGGGATAATAGAGACTTGAAATTACAAGATTACAATAAAGCATCCAATGAATCACATGAATTAGCAATTAACCAAGTGTTAGTAGTTAGTAAAATTAGAGGTTAGCTAGTCATGTTAGAAAGTTAGCTAGACATTGAAGTAAAAAGCACAAAACAATTCATTGTAGAAGAAGATGCAATAGTAATAAAAGCTTGAAGAAAGTAAAGCACTAGAATGAGTAAAGATGAGAAGAAAGAAGGATCAATTCTTGCATTTGAGTTGTCACTTCTCCAATTACAAGATCTCTCACTCTCTCTCTCTCTCTCTTTGCTGAATTTTAGAAGGAGAAAGAAGATTACAAGAGCAACTAAAGAAAGCTAGAGAAAATCCCTACAATTCTCTAAAAAATACAAAGCTCTTCTCTCCTTTTCTCTCCTCTTCTCTCCTCCATTTTTACAGAGGCCCTAGGGGTCTATTGATAGGCTCCAGGGAATGAGACCCTCAAATCGCAGCCATGGGATTAAACGCTGGCTCAACGGCCAGATGCTTGCCGTGGATCCGCGGCCAAAGCCGCGTTTCCGCGGCAGAATCTTGGCCGTTGCGCCAATGATTTTTGTTGCCATTCTGTTATCATCCATATGCCTTGCTGGACCTTCTAGAAGTAGGAAATATTCGTGGATGAATCCAGATCTAGGCTTCTCTTTTGGGTTTCTTCTTTTGGGCTCTTTAATTAATCCCTTAATTCCTTAAAAATTCCTTGTTTATGGGCCTTCATCTCCATTAATGGTGGACCTGAAAAAAGAGAGAGAAAAAACAATAAAAATCTTATTTTTCTTTATATAAAGCATGATATGGAAGTGTGATATGGAAGTGAAAAATGATACAATAATGAACTCCAATCAGCTTGGTGTATGGTGCTTTTACTATGTTCCATAGTTTATAGTTGAGTGATTGCAAGTAGATAATCATTTTACACTTTGAGTAGCTGTAATTTTATCCATCAAAAAATGGTGGACGTTGTGTAGAATGTCCTTCATTTGTGATGATGGAAACTCTGTTGACATCTTTTAATACTGTATGCAGGGCTCTGATACCAAATGTAGGATTTAAAAATAATGGCAATACTAACACTAAAATAAATATGAATAGCATTTAAATAAAATACTTTCAAGAAAAGGAAAATGCACAGAACAAATCTCAGAAAAAATGCAAACGCAAACACAAGAGATTTTATCCTAATTCGGTCCTTGTAACCTACGTCCAGTCCCCGAGCAACCCGCTTGAGATTTTCCTATCCTGATTTTGATACACCCAAAATCAACTCCTTGTACACCGTTTAATAAAACACCCTTTGTCAAATATGTACAACTCTTCTCTACACCGAGAAGACAACAACTTGTACAACTCGTCTCTTTGAATGATTACAATGTATCCTATAAGCCTTGAAACTTGTATGAGATTGTGAATAAGGTTTCTTATGAGTGTTCTCTCAGAATTCTTCATAATAGAATAGAATTGTGTGAAGAAATGAAAGTGGAAACTAGTTTTAAGGAAAATAGAATTTTCAACAGAGTTTTGGACAGAAAACTAATATTTTGAATTGGTGTATTCATCCTAAGACAACATCCCTATTTATAGGTGAAATCAATAGTCAGTTAGGGAAGTTATCAACTCAAATTTGAAAATCAAAACGTTAAAAAAAACACCAGAAAATCAAAACTAAATAATAGTCAGAAACTGAAGTTAGTCAACTAGGGTATGGCAGTAGTCGACTAGTATAAGAAATATTGCCTGGGTTAGTCAACCAGCCTAAGAATCAAGTCGACTATAGAAGGCTAAATAGAATGATAAGTCTCTGAAAAATAATATTCATCAACTAGCAGAGAAGGTAAGTCGATTAATGTTGGTTACAGTCAACAAACAGAGAACTGATACTTTTCTGTGGAGAGACTTAGTCGACTATATAAAGAGCAAGTCGACTATAGGATATGTCGACTAGACGAGGGTATAAGTCGACTATCTAACTAATTTGTGTATGTGATCAAGGCTTTAAATAATCAATTAAAAATACACAAAAATAGTAAATATCCGTTAATAATCTTGAGCAATTAGAACTCAGCACAAGATTTTAAGATAGAGCTCCAATGCATCTGCATCACAAATGTTATCATCAAAAGTTAAGTTCCAACACATCCCACATACCTTCATATATGAGTAAGTCGAGGTTGTTATTGGGAATTGATGATGAAACAATTAGGTTATATTTACAGTGGGTCCCGTGCAAACCCCATACCACGGCCGAGGATGTTTCGTTGCTTATACAGAACCTACCGCGAGACAATTCATGGGCAAAGGGTCTTATTTATATGCCCTGCAAGAAGTTAGTAATCAGGGTGATAACACACCCTGTGGAACACCTCGAGGCCCACAGGTAGAACCAAAGTTTTAGTTGCACAGCATACCTAATACCACTGTAAACATATTCACCACTTGAAGACAGTTTTCCCCTTACCCAATGTAAGTTGTACTTTATATAGTTTATTATGTAATTATCAATTTGCATGAATAACAAGAGCAGGTCAGGTTCAAGAATTTAGGAGTACAAGAGAACATGAGTATTAGTTAGCAGGTCACTATATATAATAAAAGATAACAGTTATACATTTTTCGTAACATGATAATCACAAGTCAAGTATTAAGCATGACAAATGATAGGTGATAATATACAAATGTCGGGTAATAGCACGCAGGTGTCAAGTGATAACAAGCAGGTGACTGGTGTCAAGTAAAAACACAGTAAGTATTAGCACATCAAGTGGAAGCACGTCAAGTGATAACACATCAGAAATTAACTGTCAAATAACATGATACAAGAAAACAGTACTAGTACAGGAGATCAGTACGAATACATAAAAACTATATAGTTTTGAAAATAATATAAGTAAAGGTTTCAAACTCTTCGCGTCATCAAGTAAAAAATAATAGTTAAATTATCAAGTAGGTAAGCAGGCAAACAAACAAGCAAACATTCAAGCGGAGTTATGCAAAACTAGAGTGAAGCTAACGCATAATACTAGACGCCATCATGTTCAGCATGCTTACCACTCGCGGCGAAGCTACGTACGCTTGTGGTGGCGGGTAAACTGCTCCGCATTGATAAGGAAAAAGAGGAGTATAGTAGCGGAGTATGATTCGCAGATATTCAACAAAAGAGAGAAGGTTTGAGACAACCTTGTAGTGCTTACTTACTCCGAAATGTATTTTATAATGATTGATGTACTCTTTCCAAATCACCGTAATAGCATAGGCTATACGAGTCGATTCTCAGGGAGAGCTTGCGATGGAAGCGTTACGGTTTGGTATTGAAGATGAAAAATGAAGGTTCTTCTTTGTTTTTAAAAGAATGAAAAAGAAATGGAAAAAGAGATAAAAGAATTTGTTGATTTGTGCATGATGGAAAGAAAATGAAAAGAATTAGAAAACAAGATTTGCTTTGGAAAGAAAACTAAAAGAAGGAGAACTTTGTAAAAGACTTTAAGATGTGAAAAATCATGACTAGCTACCTTTCTAAATTGCTAACTTACTAAAATCCGTTATGGTGATGCTTACCTCATGTTGATTCATCGGCATATGTATGTCTTGCGTGTTGGTCTAGTTGCTTTCCCACTTGATTGATGGGTGATCTTCTTGGACTTGTCTTGTAGCCTCATTGATTTCATCGGCTCTCAAGATAGAATTTCAATGGTGGACTCGAGGAGTGACACTCAAGGGATGCTAAGGAAGAAGATACAATATTCATTAGTCATTCAAGGCAAATACAACAAGTTAGCATTGAAGTAATGAAGTTGTACAACAAATAGCATATGTTTGGTGATCCATCTCCATGTTCCATCAAGGCACTTGTTCTAAAGACAAGGCTCTAAATGAGGCACACATGAATCATATGGAATTACAACAAGAGCTTGCCAAGCATGAAAGTAACCCATCGGGGATGAAAAAGACTCAACAATTGCAAGATGAAAAATTAGCGATCACCCAAGAGTTAGAAGTTAGCAATATTAGTGGTCAGCTAGTCATGTTAGAAGAAGTTAGCTACTAGCCATAACAAGAAAAGAAAAGCAGTTCATGAATAAAAGTGCAAGGAAAGTAAAGCTTGAATGAAAGAATGCAAGTAAAGTACTAGAAATTGCTCAAGTAGAGAAAGGAGATTGGATTAATCCTTACTTCACAAGTTGTCACACCTTGGTTTACACAAGCTTTCTCTCTCTCTCAATCTCTCTCTCACAAAATTTCTAGGAGGAAGAAGAAGAACTAGAGCAATAAAAATCCTAGAGAAATACCTACAAAATACAAGCTCTATCCTCTAAACTCCCCTCTCTCTCTCACTGGACCTGATGGTCTATTTATAGGCCTCAGAGGAGAAGGCTCCAGAATCCAGACGGTTGGGGATCAATCGCTGGCTCAACAGCCAGATAACTGCCGCGGATCCGCGACCAGAGCCGCGTTTCCGCGGCAGAATCTTGGCCGTTGCGCCAACGATTTCTGTTGCGAGTTTGTTGCAGGTTGTTAGCCACGTGGATCTTCTAGAATCCTGACTGGATGCGTGGGTGATTCAAGATCCTGGCTCAACTCTTGGGCTTTCTTTTGGGCTTTGGCTTAATCCCCTTTAATTCTTGCTAATTACATGGATTTATGGGCCACTCTCCATTAAAATATGGACCTGCAAAAATAGAGAGAAAAAGAGTAAAAAAACAGATTTTTATTGATATTATGCATGGTAAAGAGGTGGAAGATGATGCAAAAATGAACTACAATCACACCCCCATACCTAGCTTTTGCTCATCCCCGAGCAAAAAAGAAAGAAAAAGAAAAAACCTAACTAGATTATTATACCACTTTCGTAGGTGACACGATTGCACTGAGCACGTGCAACAAGCCGTTAAACCTCTAGGTTACCTTAGAGAAGGAGTGTTGTCTCCTGAGGGTTTTCAGCAGATTGCACCCACAAAATCCATAAAGAAAAAGGAAAAGTGTTAGTGAAATTTTTGATCCATGTTTTGAAGATTCTAACTTGAGTTATAGGTTTCAGGTTACCCTAAACTAGTCATTCCTCTTATAAGCGTCTATTTAGAGTTTTGTTTTCAATTTAGGTTAAGTTTTTAGGGAAAAGATCAAAAACCGGATTTTGCATCAATCCTAGGATATATTCATCTATAAATATGAAGGACCTTTCATAGACTAGGTTCATTTATTTACTAATATATATAACACATTTTTATTTATTTATTTATTTATTTATATATACAATATTTATTTATTTACATTTCCTTAGCATCCTTAGGCTTTCTAATTTACCCTTGTAACGAGCCTCTTACTGATGACTCTCAAACCAGACGGTCTTAGGGCACCAGATGAGAAAACATCCCTAGGGTTCAAGGACTCAAGTAAACTAGGCCACGAAGGATTTTAAGGACTTAACCACCTTTAGGCGTGATTGGCAATGCTTCTTGAGGCACGACTAACCAGCTTAATTAGTGGCTAAGTATTTATATACACATTTTTTTCTTTTTCTTTTTTTATTATATATATATGTAAATAAAGTCACAAAGTCTTTGATTAATCCTTCAATATGTTTAATGTATATATCCTAAAGAAAGAATTAAAATCTAGTAATCTTTCTTATCCTTTATTACTTAACCTAAAAATCCAACAAAACTCCTCTTTTCGACTTATAATTAGAAATCATAGTTAAGAGCTTCCTTAATCCCTAAAGTCAAATTTGATTCTTTAAACATGGATCATAAATTTCTTTTTATTTATTTATTTATTTTTTTATTTTTCTAAAATAAAAAGTAAAATATTAAAGAAAATAAAAAATCTACAAAGAAAGGTAAAATCTAAAAAAAAATAAAAACCTAAAAAAAGAAAATGAAAATCCTAGAAATAAAAATAAAAAGCCTAAAAAGAAAATAAAAATCCTAGGTTAGAATCTACCCCCCCATACCTATCTCATGCATTGTCCTCAATGTATGCAAGATAAAAAAAATGCATGAAATAGGTAAAAGGTATGAAATCACTCCCTCCGCCGTTTTGGACCCGCGGTGGTGCTAGGTCCAGCCGACTGAGATCGTCTGAGCCCCGCCTCAATGCGGTCCAACCTCGAGGATTGCTCCTCCACCTTCTTTCTAAGCCTGACCTGCCCCCTAAAAATTTTCTTCATGCCAACTCAGGCTCATCTTCCTCCTCAAGACTCTCCTCAGAGCTGGACTCCACTGGTATATCTTCGGGTTGGACACTAGGAGTCCAAACCGAGTGCAAACAACTGTTATATGAACTAGTAGGTCTCTCTGGTGTGACAAACACCCGGTCAAAGGAATCAAAGACATCGTCTGGTAGGAAAGTCCTACGCAGACGTGTAATCAAGATGGGATGGGAGTGTTTGGCACCCCGAGTTCATGAGGAATTTGCTATGATTGCATGGAAAATGGTCTTATTTAAACAGACCGTGTGTTGTCGAGTCATCAAATTGTGAATTATTTGCAACACCGGTCTGTTAAAGGATGTGGTGTGGTCTATCCCTAAGATGTTGCGTTGGATCCAGCGTCCAACGCAGTGCACATTTCTAAACGTGGTGCTAGCCTTTAGCCCATTGTCATGTAGTCTATCAGTGGCAAGGGGTCGCTATGCTGGGGTGACTTGGAACATTAGTAATTTCCTCAATGAGAGGAACTGTGATAAAGATGTCACCTAACGGCATATGGACTACGAATTGGTACGTCTCATAACTAACAGATGCATGATCGAGTGCATTATAAAATGTAGTGACTAAGTCAGGACAGTAATATGCATCATTTTCACTGTTATCATATACCAGAGAATACCAACCCCATGCATGTAATTGATCAACAAATATGTGTCCATACCCAGCATGATCATTCAGAATTTTTGAAAAATCTTTTTCCATAAACAGATTTGGGGCCATGTGTAATAGTGTAAATTAAAGCAATAGATAAAGAGATGAAAGATCAAACCGCCCCCGGAGTTCGTGGGGGAATTCAAAATCGGGTATGCGAGGGCACAGGAGGAAGAATTCTGTTGATCGTGCACTAGATCGGCCACCAGAGAAAGGAATCGACCGGCCAGAAATTTTTCGGCGCTCCAGAAAGTTCAGGACAGCCGCGGATCTGCGGCACTGGTCGCGGGATCGCGGCAAACAGCAGGGTTCTGTGGAAGAGGAAAAAACTGAAGGCGGCACTTGAGGAGAGGGCTGCAAATCTGAGGGGATTGTTGCGCTTGAGGGAAGAAGGGTCAGGTAGATTAGATATTTATAGGAGGGAAAATTGAGAGTTCCAACTCTATCCCTAGGTTAAAAGGAATTTTACAAACCTAGGAAAAGGAGTTTGAAGATGAGTTTTGACCCTAAGGAAGAGATGTAAAACCCTAGGAATTTGAATTTGAAAAGTTGTGAAACTCCTTTAAGCACAAAAATCCCTTCTTTTTTTATTTCTTTTTCTTTTCTTTTTTTTTATTTACAAAAGTGTACAAAAGAATTATTTACAAGAAATATTTACAAGTGTATCCCTTGCCTAGGCTGTTCTTTTGGTCTTTTCCCCTGGCCCGTTTCCCATCGTTCCAGTGTGTTTGTTTGCGCGAGCTTGGTTGGGAAACGAGTTCTATTACTTTCTTAGCCCTAGGCATCTCCAGCTTCAATTTCTCATTGTTATTCATCCGCATTTCACCACAATGTTCCCTAAAGAGTTCTTCATCACCACTTTTTTCTCTTTGAATTTCTTAACTTCCAATGTCAAGAAATTCTAGCTCCTCTCCATACAACTCTTCAAAACTCAGGTCAACATTTTCCTTCAAAAGTGTACAATCAGTTAACCGTCCCCGAGTTGACTCATCCAGGCACATGATTTCGTCAGCGAAGAGGTCTTCAAATGATATATCAATTGGAGGTTCTTGAATTGTATCCTCTTGAGATACGTTCACAGTTGGCTCCCTGAAAGTGAAAATATCCAAATCAACTTTCCCCTTTTGAAAGGGTACTCGGATAACAGGATTTTCTATTTCAAGAGAATCACAAAGTTGTGACTCATCTTTTGAATCTTCACTTTCTTCCTCCAAATTGTCTCTAACAAAGCTGACCTCGAATGTTTGATCTTTTGTTTTACGAGGTTGTGTGTGGAAGACATTCACTTCACGAGTCATGTTACCAAAGGTTATCCTCATTGACCCATTCCGGCAATTGATGATGGCATTTGCTGTGGCCAGGAATGGTCGTCCCAAAATGACAGGAGTTTGAGCCCTATGATTAGTGTTAGACACAGGTTGTGTCTCAAGAATTACAAAATCCACAGGGTAAATGAACTCCCCAACTCTGACAAGGACATCGTGAACTTCCCCCTTAGGTTTCTTGACAGAGCGATCAGCCAATTGTATTGTCATTTGGGTAGGGCGGAGATCACCTAACCCTAATTGTTGGTACACAGAAAAAGGTAGGAGATTGATGCCGGCCCCTAAATCAAGAAGTGCCCTATTGATGGTAGTCTTTCCTATGATGCAAGTGATGGTCGGGCTCTCTGGGTCCTTGTATTTCTCCGGAATTGACCCAGTGAGCAACTCATTGATTTTGGATGCTAGGAAGACTTTTTTAGGGACTTGTGTTTTCCTCTTCTTGGTGCACATTTCCTTTAAGAATTTCGCATTTGATGGCACTTGTTGGATTGCATCAAGAAGAGGGACATTGATTTAGACCTTATTAAACATTTCTCTTACTTTCTCCATGTGAGCATCTATCTTGTGATTCGTAAGCCTATTTGGAAATGGTACACTAGGCTTATAAGGTTGCTCATCTTCCTTTTTTACCCTTGGCTTTTGAAGTGGATGGCTCTGAACTAGAAGATGGGTTGCCAGAAGTTGGTTGCATTTGGATTGGAGGTGTTGGCTTTGGTACTGGATGGGATGATTGATCAGAAACCTTATTATCTACCTTTTTTCCAGATCTCAGGGTATGAATAGCATGGCATTGACTGGGGCCCGTGTCTTCTACTTCATGCAAAGGGAAGTGATGTTTGGGATTCTGCAATGGCTGGCTTGGTAACATTCCTTTTTGTCTTTCATTCAAAGAATTAGCCAATTGCCCGATCTGGACTTGAACTTTATTCATATCCTGTTGATAGTTCTTTGCAAAGGTTTCTAACATTTTTTTCAACTCTGATATTTCTGAATCATTCTGGGGTGGATGTTGATGGTATGGAGACTGGAATTGTGATTGGTAGTGTGGTGGGTTCTGGTAAGATTGTGATTGTGGTGGACTTTGATTTGGATGAAAATATGGTGAATTTTGATTGAAGCTGGGTGGGTGAGACTGAGCATTATAAGGATGTGGCAATGGTGGCCTATGTTGCTCAGGACCAGACTGACTCCACGAAAAATTTGGATGGTTTCGCCATCCCGGATTATATGTGTTGGAGTATGATTTTGATAGGGTCTGGTAAAAGCTGCATTCGTGTTCTCCTGATACGATTGAGACTGATATAATGGACACTCCTCAAAGACATGGTTGAGATCATGACAGTAGGTATGGAGGATTTGACCATAGGTGATGGGTTGACCTGACTGACAACAGAATATTCCCTAGACTCAAGCAGTTCTATCCTCTTCATCAATTGGGTGATTTTTGCTTCAGCTGCTATGGAGGATTCTATTGAGTGCTTCCCGGTTCTTGAAGTAGTGGGAGTGGGTTTATCAGGGCATGACTCCCACTGAATGGTTTTCTCAGCTAAGGCTTCAAAGAGATCCCACCCCTGGTGCTCATCTTTCTTTAAAAATTCCCCTTGGCACATGGATTTAAGGAGTGTTTTCGTTTGGTAATCTAGACCGTCATAGATAATCTGGCATTGACGCCATTTCTCTATGCCGTGATGAGGACATTGGGCTAGAAGGTCTTTAAAGCGTTCAAGATACTTCCAGAAGGGTTCATTTGGTTCCTGCTTGAATTGCATTATGTTTTTTCTCATGAGGGCTGTCTTGTGGATGGGATAAAATTTCTTAAGAAAGACTTTTACAAAATCATCCCATGAAGATATCGAATTGGCGGGAAGATTGTAAAGCCATTTCTTAGCTAAATCCTTCAGTGCAAACGGTATGAACCTTAACCTAACAGCATCCTCGGTCAATTGGGAAATTCTCATCATTACGCATACTTCTTCAAACTCTCGAATGAAGAAGTACGCGTCCTCAGACTCTAGACCATGAAATCGGGGAAGTGTATTGATGAATTGTGGTTTCAGCTCAAAGTGATTTCCATTGGGTTCAGGGAGAAGAATGCATGATGGAAGCGAAGTGCGAATCAGATAGAATCTATCTTGAAGCGAAACGTTGTTTTCCATAATGTCAAGTGGTTGTGTATGTGCAAGTGTAGAAAGTCCAACAAGTCTTGCAGAATTTGAATCCCGGTACCACTCTCGCATATACAGTCACAAACAACGTGCACCGATCACACCAGCGAAAAGAAAAAATGAAAATAACAAACAATAAAAGAAAAATCAATCCAAGCTATCCAGGGTTCCTGGACCTAGACGACTCCTAACTGTTCGATGAACTGAAGAAGGTTGTTGCTTGAATCAGACCACAGCTAATCAGCCAGGTAGGGGCAAAATACGGTGGGAGGTATCCGTGCGTAAGCAACGGGCCTTAATTACGCCAAACCACAGTATCTTCGAGGCTTAACCTCTTAATCCCCAGCCTTAGACACTGATTTCACCGGAGTATGAATCAAAATCAATTCCCAACTTCAGCCGATCTCCTACTGAGTCCGGATGTCCCTAGGGCCAACGTCTATCAGATTTTATTATAAAGCTTGGGATTGTGAGTGCTGGGATGGTGGTTTTTGGGCTAAGGAAGGGGTGATGAAATCCCCACCTTATCTTATTTATTGGGTATGCCCTTAAAATCGATTTTGTGCAAGTGTACGATATAAACAAACAAGGTTCACTCAAAGCGATAAAATATCAACCAAGAAGTGAGTCCTAATCAAAATGCAATGCGCACGTACCTTGCTCCAGCACTCTTCAACAGTAAAGTAAATGAATTGAAAAGACACGTGCCTAGAAATGCAAACGTCTAATCAATTTTTAACTTTGCAACAAATTTTTTACTGTTGATTATTAGCAGGAATATGGTGAAGCATACAAGAATTTAAGCATTGCAGCAGCTGTATTTTGCAGAGCAAGCAACCCTGCAGAAAATCTGTGAGTAGTTCACTCCTCCTTGCCGCGGATCCGCAGCTTTGGCCGTGGAATCACGGCAAATCAGAGGGCAACTGGTCTCTGCTTTCGAGAGCAGAGGCCCAGAGCCACTTATATGTCACTGCAATGCTAGTTTTCCTGTTTCTTCACCTGTAACCTGCAATAGAGAAGAAAGTTCGTTTAGTTCTTCAATCGAATCAAAACCGTTGCTCTCCCCGGCAACGGCGCCAAAAATTTGATAAGGAAAAAGAGGAGTATAGTAGCGGAGTATGATTCGCAGATATTCAACAAAAGAGAGAAGGTTTAGAGACAACCTTGTAGTGCTTACTTACTCCGAAATGTATTTTATAATGATTGATGTACTCTTTCCAAATCACCGTAATAGCATAGGCTATACGAGTCGATTCTCAGGGAGAGCTTGCAATGGAAGCGTTACGGTTTGGTATTGAAGATGGAAAACGAAGGTTCTTCTTTGTTTTTAAAAGAATGAAAAAGAAATAGAAAAAGAGATAAAAGAATTTGTTGATTTGTGCATGATGGAAAGAAAATGAAAAGAATTAGAAAACAAGATTTGCTTTGGAAAGAAAACTAAAAGAAGGAGAACTTTATAAAAGACTTTAAGATGTGAAAAACCATGACTAGCTACCTTTCTAAATTGCTAACTTACTAGACTCCGTTATGGTGATGCTTGCCTCATGTTGATTCATCGGCATATGTATGTCTTGCGTGTTGGTCTAGTTGCTTTCCCACTTGATTGATGGGTGATCTTCTTGGACTTGTCTTGTAGCCTCATTGATTTCATCGGCTCTCAAGATAGAATTTCAATGGTGGACTCGAGGAGTGACACTCAAGGGATGCTAAGGAAGAAGATACAACATTCATTAGTCATTCAAGGCAAATACAACAAGTTAGCATTGAAGTAATGAAGTTGTACAACAAATAGCATATGTTTGGTGATCCATCTCCATGTTCCATCAAGGCACTTGTTCTAAAGACAAGGCTCTAAATGAGGCACACATGAATCATATGGAATTACAACAAGAGCTTGCCAAGAATGAAAGTAACCCATCGGGGATGAAAAAGACTCAACAATTGCAAGATGAAAAATTAGCGATCACCTAAGAGTTAGAAGTTAGCAATGTTAGTGGTCAGCTAGTCATGTTAGAAGAAGTTAGCTACTAGCCATTACAAGAAAAGAAAAGCAATTCATGAATAAAAGTGCAAGGAAAGTAAAGTTTGAATGAAAGAATGCAAGTAAAGTACTAGAAATTGCTCAAGTAGAGAAAGGAGATTGGATTAATCCTTACTTCACAAGTTGTCACACCTTGGTTTACACAAGCTTTCTCTCTCTCTCAATCTCTCTCTCACAAAATTTCTAGGAGGAAGAAGAAGAACTAGAGCAATAAAAATCCTAGAGAAAAACCTACAAAATACAAGCTCTATCCTCTAATCTCTCCTCCCTCTCTCACTGGCCCTGATGGTCAATTTATAGGCCTCAGAGGAGAAGGCTCCAGAATCCAGATTGTTGGGGATCAATCGCTGGCTCAACGCCAGATAACTGCCGCGGATCCGCGGCCAGAGCCGCGTTTCCGCGGCAGAATCTTGGCCGTTGCGCCAACGATTTCTGTTGCGAGTTTGTTGCAGGTTGTTAGCCACGTGGATCTCCTAGAATGCTGACTGGATGCGTGGGTGATTCCAGATCCTGGGCTCAACTCTTGGGCTCTCTTTTGGGCTTTGGCTTAATCCCCTTTAATTCTTGCTAATTACATGGATTTATTGGCCTCTCTCCATTAAAATATGGACCTGAAAAAATAGAGAGAAAAAGAGTAAAAAAACAGATTTTTATTGATATTATACATTGTAAAGAGGTGGAAGATGATGCAAAAATGAAATACAATCACGCATCACCCGTGACGAAGCCGCGCTCATGGCATAACTACGTTCGGAGTTTAGCAATAAAGCATTGAGCATGAGGTTCGCCTACTAGGCGTAGCTAAGAGACCTGACGCTCTGAATGCACTCTCTCTTTTGAGGAAGTGGGCGAGAGCCTAAAGGGTTAATAGGTCCTAAGTCAGAGTGAGTACCTACAGAGGTGTTAGCACCTAACACAAATATGTAAACATAGTTATAGATAGCAACTAAGCTATAGTTGAGTAGTGAAGCTGGAGGCTAAGCAATGTAGAAATAAAGTCAGTGAGTAGACAAGCGAGCAATAAGGCAGAGCTAAGCAAAGTTGAAGCGAAGCTAGCACAAAACGCTGAAGGTTATCATGCTCGGAGTTATTACTGCTCGCGACAAAACTAACGCACGCATATGGTGGTACGTAAACTACTCTGCATCACCCGTGATGAGGCCACGCTTGCAGCGTAACTACAGCCGGACAAAGTTAGTGGTGAAATGCTAAGCTCTAGGCTCACCTACCAGGCGGGGCAAAATGACCTGACGAATTGAGCGCCCAAAGGCCTGTAAGGTGACCATAAGGTCTAAGTGCACTATCTGTAACTACCACGATACCCAGAGGGTGCAAGGAATAAAACCTATTGGGTAGTCAGCTTGGGAAGTAGGCTATACCTACATAAAATAATGTTAGTACACATAGGCACACATATAAATATGCTGATAACTAGACTATCTGTAGAGTGGTAAACCCAGAGGCTGAGTGTAGAGCCTGGAGGCTAACGACCATGAATGATCAGCCACGCATGATAATAGAGTAGATATTACAACATATACATCTGCCAAAATTTATACTACTATTACAATCATTCGTCACATTGATAAAATATAGTACACCGATATAATATGAGTGCCCACAACATAGAGAAACAAATCTACATATACAAGCATATAGTCTCAAAAATTACACAATTTACAGGAATAAATATTAATCACCTGTCAAAGCGGGGAAACCTAGAAAAGCAATAACACTCACCAAAAAGTCTGAAAAATGCTACAAATCTCCAAATCCAAAATACGTGCACGCGCCATCAATATATTAAAATATATATTTTTAAAGAGAGAATTAGAGAGAGGAAAGAGAGGAGATAGAACAATACAGAGAGAGTTGTAGGGGAGAGAGAGAGAATAAGAGAGAGGGAGGGAATTCAATGTAAGATAGAAGGAAAATAAGGGGAGAGAGAGGGGAAATAAGGAGAGAGAGGGGGTTGCAGCCCCTGCTCACGCACTGGGCCCCACAACCCTGCCTGGGGCCAGGCGGCACCGGGGAGGCGGTGCAAGCCACCACCGGCTATAGGTGGTTGGCGCAAGCCAGGGGTGGCCATCAGCTACGCCAATGAGGGGAGGGGTGTTGGGGTTTGGGTGGAGGTAAAGATGATGATGTTAGGGTGGAGATGGGGGTAATGATAGTAGTGGTGATTGTGGTGGCTAGGGAGGTTGTGGGGGTGGTGGTGTAGTGGTGGAGAGGTGATGGAAATGGTGGAGAAGGTGGTGGTAAAGAAGTTGATGAAGGTGGAGATGAAGATGATGATGATGATGTTGATGAAGATGGTGGAGGAAGGAGTGGGGAAGAGGATATGGTTGGATCTTGGTGGGGTCGGCGCTAGTGCCATGGTGTAGCTCACCAACATCGGGTCGAAGGAGGTGGAGGCATGGCCGGTTTAGGTGAAAGAGTTTGAGAGGGAGTGAGGGGATAGAGAAAGTAGAGAAAAAGGAGAATGGAAAGAGAGATTTGGAGATTTTGGGAGAGAGGGGGAGAATTTTGAAAGAGAGAGGAAGGAGGGAGAGGAGTGCTGGCTCAGTTGCCAGGAGAAGAAGAAAGAAAGGAAAAGGATAAAGAAAAAAGAAACAAGGAACAGAAAAGAAAAAGGACAAGATATTTTGGGGGGGTTGTGTGGTGGAGAAAAAAGGGAAAAAGAAAAGAAAAGAAAAAGAAAAGAAACTGAGAAAGGAAAAAAGGTAGTGGTGTAGAAAAATGGAAAAAGAAAATGGAAATTATTAGGATAACAATCCAGGATCTGGGAAAATACCGAAACACTGAAAAAGTTAGAAAAATAGATTAACTTGGAAGGGTTCTCAAAAATTCACAAAAACAGAGAATATTATATTAAGGACCATAGTGAAATAAGATTCAAGAAATTCAATCCCGTTTTTAAATTAAAAATCCTAAAATCTACCAGCAATACTGGTCTACAGCAAATCCGGTCGAATTTCAATAAATTTAGAAAAATTTCCAAAAATATATTGAGATAGAAAATGTGATCCTGAGGAACAATGTAAAAGAAGTTTCTAAAAATTTAACTCTTTTTATAAATTAATAATCTGAGAATCAATTGGCGGCACCGGTCAATACAAGTTTTGAGGATTTTGAAATTTAATTAAGAAAAATTTTAGAAAATCATGAAAATCTATAATATTAAAAAAAGTATTTGAAACTAAAACCAACTAAGTCTGATTATCAAAAAGATTAAATCGAGCAGAACACTGGTATCAGGGCCCCGGTTTAGACTCGGGCTGACTCTGAATTCTGGAATCTGGATCCGATACCAAACGATAATATAAATAATCCCAAACAAAATTAAATATGAGAAAAATTAAAAGAATTCAACTGAAAAATCAGAATACATATAGAGTACGTACTACAGGAATGGGGTATTACATTCTACCCACCTTACAGAAATTTTGCCCTCAAAATTTTGATAAGGGGAAGATAAACACAGAGAAGATAAGAATAAGGATTATACCAATTAAGATGAATAACTAAGGGTAATGCTCATAACTGACTGAAGAGTAATCACAGACCTAGACGCTTTTTGCACTTCCTGCCGTATATATTTCGGACTGTTCCATATTAATGCTGATCTAATGTTTGTTAATAAGAGAATTCTGCATGACGAAGATAAATAGGAATCTAAATGGTCCGATTGGACTGCCCGGTCTGTCTGAAAGTGATAAGATAGGCTAAAAATAAGATGAGTCTTTAAACTTCTCTGAAAGCTTATGATATGAATCCCGTGTCTCTTTCTGACATAATAATAACTGGAATACCGTGTAGTCGAACTATTTCTCTTAAAATTATCTATCAGAACTTCTGCAGACTGACTCACTCTGAATAATATAAAATAGATAGGCTGAGTATGAAGCTGGCCAAACTTTCACTGCCTGAATTCTTCTAAAATCGACGGAGATTACCTCTTTCAAAAGGATGAAACCCAAGAATATGATACTACTCAGAACTCATACTTACTCTGCTAGACGTGATGTCATTCTCGACGAAGAGTCAATAATAAGATTACTAGATATCCTACATGTTCTCTGTTACTCTAAAAGTAAACCATAATATCGCAAATAAAGAAAACATGATAAAACTGATCATAATTAAATAGATAAAGAAAACAGATAATAACAAGTTCTTGATGATGACGTTGATTACTCTGAAAGGAATAACTAAGAATTTACAATAACTGTCCTCTAGATAATAACCTGATTGTAGATTAAATATATAGAGTATACCAAAGTCCTACAAGGTTGACCGACTAGATCATCAGTAAGGATTATGACAAGTTGGTTCAGATGCACGAGAAAGCCTGGTTCATTAAGTCCACGAAAATACTTTAGGTGAAAGAAACCTAGGAAACGAGGCTAGAGTGCTAAACATTGATGGAACTAGCCACAAGTGAAGTCATAGCCCGGTAGGGCTAGTGCATAACATAGCGTCAGGCATTAAGCACTAGGATGCGGCAGAGCAAACGCTCTACGAGTCTCGCACTTGGTGAAGCTCACGAAGTGAAGTCAGCGCGTAACACGTCACTAAATGCTAAGCGTCAGGGTGCAGCAAAGCCAACACCTTGTTAAGCCTGCGTGCCTGGAATATGCCGCTTACTTGGCGAGGCTAGCAGAGTTCGTGGTTCATTAAATTCATAAAGACTTCTTGGCATTTAGGCTCCAAAGGATATATTCAAGAATTCCTAATAACTGAGATGAATCCTAAATGTCATCTTCTTGATGTCAACCCTCCGGCAGATAAATTCTGAAAAATATCTGAGCTCAACGAAGTCGATAGAATAGATCGTGATCTTTAGTAGAAAAATATAAACAGAAAAATACCATAACACTGTCTGGCAAAAGTCGTAAATCTAGAAAATTGTTTCATACCAATGCCCCTTGTGTAGCATAATCTGTCTGATTGCATAAGTGATGACAATCCTATTTTCTGTACTAATCCCCATGATGTGTCCGTACGTATAAGACTAGAATGTAAAGCCAAAGAACCATCTGAGATAATACAATACATTGTACTAGAATCAAAGAATGCTAGAATAAGGTGAGAGTGAAGCACATCTGTCATGGTGCTACCTAACTATCTACCCATATCTTAAGTTGGCATAAAGACGACGAGAACTAGAAAGCAAAAAGATGAAAGGGATTCAGGAATCAAAGAAAGGACGATCAAGAAGAAATAGATAACTCTGTACTTATGGTTGGATTGTATAACCTGGACTTATGCATTCCAGTTGCAAATTTCATTACCATTAATTTGCCGACTGGTTGTACTGTGAATGTGAAAGCGTAGGTTTTGATACCATCCTCTAACGCCCCAATCCTATGGGTACGGAGATATTACTATGATGTGTATATGAGGTCATAAATACCCTCACATATATACGTTGAGCATCAGTACAGGCAAGAATGCGAAAGCACTTGGTGCATTGTACATTCAAATATATGAATACAATTACAAAGTTAACACAAGATGTGACACAATATTACAAGAGTATTACATCACCGATAGGTGCAAATACGAGAAGAAAAGAGATATACAAATATGAACAATATAAAAGACACTCAAGAGTACGAAAAGAAAACTCGAGAGGCGAGCAGGGGAGTCCGAAAGGATAAGGCCTCAGACTAGTCAACCACTGATCTACGACGCAACACTGCGACACTGTGATCAACAGATAGTCCATCAAGGTCAAAGCTCTGGATCTGGACATGCAAATCTAGGGTTGTCAGAAGCAACCAAACGAGTGGTAAGATGAGTGCCAAGTGGCGTGTTGGGATAGGCACACGTATATTGATAAATTCAAATCATAAGCACGCATTAAAATCGTGTCATGAGGACAGGCATACAAGAGTTTGAATGAGGCATCAAGTAAAGTAAATATAGCAAAGCCAGTTATATAAGCCCAAATTACCGATCAGTGAGATTAGTAAATCGAAAGAATAATACAAACAAGGAAACTCTCATTTTTATACCTTATATCTCACATCATCATATCCTGGTTTCATATAACCTGGATTGTCTCCTAAGCTAAGAAAACATCATAAAATTGATAAATCGCTAAAATCGAATGAAATCGATTATGAGCAAAACCAATTGTACAAGCTCAGTTTACGACTTGATTAGATAAGTACGTTGAAGGAATAATCAAAACAAGGAAATCCTCATCTATATACCTTATGCCTTAACTTCACCATAGTTTGAGTGCATACAACGAGAATTGTAAAACAACATGACGAATTATTATATTAGCACTTTGTTACTATTACTCGTCTGACCGATATATCTAAGTATGTGTACTGGCATACATTCCATCCTATATACCTCCATATATGAGTAAGTCAAGGTTGTTATTAGAAACTAATGATGAAACTAATGGGTTATGTTTACAGTACGTCTCGTACAAACCTGAGACCACAACCCAGGATGTTCCACTGCTGATACAGAACCTACCGCGAGGCAATTTAGAGACAAAGGGTCTTATTTATACCCCAGAAGTGGTTAGTAATTGGTGTGGCAACACACCCCGTGGAACACCTGGAGGCCCATAGGTCGACCAAAGTTTTAGTTGCACAACATGCCTACTACTGTAAACATATTCACCACTTGAAGTGCATCAGTTTCCTCCTTACTCGATATAAGCTGTCCTTAATTGCACACATTTATTGCATTATTCTTTATTATATATTCACATTTATCATGTAATAAATTTGCTAAAATCCTTATCGTAAATGTCTATTTTGTAAAGGATAACCATGGGGAGAAAGAGGATAAAATCAAGTAATATCAGTTAAATTCAGATTTAACTAGATCTATTTGGTTAGAGTAGCATGATCCAAATACAGTTAGTTAAATTCAGTTTTTGGTGAATCAAGTGGTTAAAGATAAAAATCAAACGAGGATAACGTCAAATGTAGAGTCCAAATTCAATGGGATAAATGGTAGAGAGAATATCAACGGATGAGATGAAGTAATTTTGACTCGGATTCTGGCGGGATATATTTTACTATTTGAATCATAACTTTCTCTACCAAAACTCAAATCTGATTATTCAAGATTATCTAAAAATAGGACTTAAAGGGCTACAACTCTTAAGTTGATCACTATTTCTAATTCTGTCATTTGATAAGTTATATTCAGCAATCAATACGCCAATCAGCTGCATATCAGAACTAAATATCCATGTCAAACAAGTTTAGAGATAAGGGGAGGATTTAAATTCAGAAATAGCCAACTTTTCTTATCTCTATACTCCTCTACCCTCTACATTCCTCCTATAAATACCTGCAATCTCAAAGGCAAAAAGGAACGACCAAGCAGAGAGTAGAATTTAGGCCAGTTTTTCATTCTTTATAGTGTGGGTTTTTAATTTTATTTTATGTAATTTTTATTTCTTTGTAAGCATAGGATAAATTAAGATTTATGTAAGTAAGAGAGAAACTTAGTTTAGAGTGACACCGATGTAACCTCCTCCTTTCTTCCATCGTTTCTGCAAGCAATAAAGGTAACTTTTTTATGTTCGTCTTTACTTTCATTTTCTTCTTCTTTCTACTTTTCCTCTTTTGGTTTTGATGAGTATCCAAGTGAATCTAGAAGTATCAGTATAATCATGTTTGTGTGAGTGCCACCGATATTTCATGATGATGTTCTCCTCCTCAAGATCCCGTATCATTTTATTCTTGTTCATGTTGGTGATCTAATGCGAATGGGGACTGAGCTGGATATTATAGCTTATGTGTTGATCGCCTCCACAGCAAGGTAAAACATGCAAGGTTTCAGGTAAGTCATCAACCAGAGGAGGTAAGTTTTTCTTTAAGGTTTTCTTTTCTTTTAATTTTAGAGTAAATTACCAACACCACAATCTTTCAAATCTCTCACTCTTTTTCAACTTTTTTGTACATATCCACTTCCATTTACTCCACCTTCTCTATCTACCACTTTCTTCCTAACTTAACTTTAACTATTTTTCTCTTTTTCTTTACAAGAACTAAAAGAAGAACGTTAACCATTCTTTGTAACCTAAAAGAGAACTTATTAAAAAAGCTTCCATCGCTAGTCCCTCCTCGTGGATCACGACCCGCATCGCTACTTGCTATTGCGGTAGTATTGAGAACTTGTACTCTTTATTCTAAATTCTGAAATTCTATATTTTTTTGCAAATAAAACTTCACGATCAATTTTTGGCACCGTTGCCGGGGAGGGACGGTAAGTAATTCTCTTTTGAAGTTTACATTTTTGGTTAACCTTCTTGGTGTACGGGTTTAGCAACAAGGAAATTTTTGATGCAGTGGACATACAAGTGGCCCTGGACTCTGTTCTAGAAAGTAAAGACCAGAAACCCTCAGATTTGCTACATTTCAGTAGGAAAACTGAGTGAACTACTAACATGTATTTCTACAGATTGGCTGAATTGAAAATCTGAATTTCTGTAGCTTTTTATTTCCTTGTTTGTCTCACTTTATATACTTTTCAACCTCAATAGTAAAATGATGTTTGTTAAATGCCAAAAATTGTTTAGACTTTGTATTTAGGCACGCGTCTAATTCGTTTACATTTACATTACTGTTGAAGAATGCTGGAGCAAAAGGGACGTATGCATAAAATATAGTTTAGGAAACATTCTTAGGTGATATTTGCCTGTGAATGTTACTTTTCTATATCTTATACACATTGCACTAAATTGATTTATTAGCTTCTCCTACAAACAAGATAAGGTGGGGGAAGTCATTACCCTCCCTTAGCCCACAAACAATCTCCTCACTCACTAACCCAAGCCTAACTAAAATTTAGTAGACGTCGGCCCTAGGGACATCTCGGACTCAAATAGGAGACTGAACTAAGGGAAAAGTTGATTTGAATTTGACTCTTGCCAAATCGGTGTCTAAGGTTGGGGATTGAGGGGCGAAACCCCAAAGGTTGGTGGTTTGACAAAATTAGGCCCGTTACTTTAAGCACGGATACCTCCCACCAATCTTTCCCCTACCTGACCGATTAACTTGTGGTCAGCTTCAGCAATATACCCCCCGTAGACAGTCTAACCCGGTAGGAGTCGTCTAGGTCTAAGGTTTACCCTAACTTAGGTTAGATTTTTTTCTTTTTATTTGTTTGTTTATTGGTTTGTTTTTCTTTATCTGTGTTTGACATCTCCTGTATGATATGACTTATAACAATAATTTTTTCAATTTTAATGGTAATCCATATCACACCCCTAACTCTTTTTCGGATATTATCAACCTGGCATATCATAACTTTAACCAACCTAACGTGCCGGATTGGTCTTACCCAATCAATATAACCCATGCCCCAAATCTTATGACCATAATATCAAAATAATTTCAACTCTTCACAGACTCAATGGGGATTCACCTCCCCCTAGTCCAATTTTCAGTCTAACTTGTCCACAATATTTCCAAGATTCATACTCAGTTCCACCAGCTCAAAATAGAAAGCCATCGATCTTGGAAATGAGCATGTGTGAATCCAAGCAACAATCACAAAATCTGACGGACTCACAATTTCATCACAAATTCCAAAACAAAACTTCATCTTTTCAAGTCCAATCGCAATAAAATGATGAACCAATCGACTATGAAAAGCTACTTGAAGTCATGACTCAGGCTCAAATCGCTCGTAATCATGACATAGATATAATGGTCTAAACTCTCCATTCTCACCGTTTGACCATTTCTGAAGTCGCTAACCATTCTGTTAGAGCCAAAGAATTATGTAGTTTTAGAAAACAAGATTCCATTTCAGCGCACCCATTTGAACTTGCCCAAACTCTAAATTTTGAAAACTATATTGACATTTTGGTAAGTTATCCCTTTCCTGAAATTAAACTTGAGAATGAATTTGATCTTGAAGCTCAACTTGGTGATTTAATTCTACTTCCTAATTCAATAATGACTCCGGTGTCTTCACCTGATTTCAATCTTTTTCCCGAGTCAACTTGGATCCTATGCCAATTCATCACGAAACTGAATCGCCAATATTTTATGATCATCATATTGAACTTGACCAATTTCATACTTTTGAAAGTACTATTGACAAATTGGCAAGTTATCATTTTTATGAAATTAAACTCAATGAGAAATGTGACCTAGATTCTCTAATTTGTGATCCAGTTCAAATTCTTGAATCAATATTGACTCCTATTTTGTTACCCAACTTGAGTAATATTTTAGAGCCAGTTTTGATTCCCACACCTGTCATTCTTGAACTTGAATAACCAATGTTAAGTCACATTCTATTGTTGGGAAATGAAGTAGACTTGAGTTTTAACTTCTTTATTTGGACCCACTTCCTGAGCCAATCTCGACTCCAGAAACATTACTTGACTTAAGTCACTTTTCTCAGTCGGTATTAGTTCCCGTACTTTCTAAGTCCAAGTAAATCATTCCATCTTCTCACACTCCATTTTGGACAAGGGTGTTGATAAATTTAACTCCGAAATAATTTGTTAAATTTAGAAATTAGATGGGGTAAAATTCTTAATCAAAATTATTCATATATACATCATTTTAGTGGGTTATATTAGAGAGGTTTCTGATGGGTTCCTCCGAACTCGATGCAAATTAGATTGGGCCGCATTTCGTGGACGTTGCCACCACCTGAACCACCACCTTAAGGTAATATTTTCCTCCCCTTTCTTCTTTTTTTCATGCATCTATGCATTAATTCATACGTTGAAGAGAATGCATGAGATAGGTGTGAGGGAGGATTCTAACATAACTTAGGTTTTCCTTTTTTTTTAAAAAAATTTATTATTAATATTTTCTTTAATTTTAAAAAACTTTTTAAAATAGAAACAATATTTTGACATATTTTTTTGTAAGAAACTAAGTCAATATTAAGGAATAGGAGAATCATAATTAGTATTTCTTATACTTGATCAAAATAAGATTATTTATTTGATTTTTAGGGTTAGGAAGATAATTTGTCAAAGTAATTTAGCCTTGACCTTTGCCTTGATGAAGTATGCGCACTTTATACACTCACACGCTTAGGGTTCAAAAACAAAGATTCTTATACCTTATTAAAAAAACATATATATATAAATCCTCTGGTTAAGCTGGGTATTTGTGCCTCATAATGTATAAGCATTCATGCTTAAAAGCGGTTCATATATAATAAAATTCTTAATTTTGTGGCCTTGTTTGCTCGAGTTCTTAAGTCCTTGGGGTGTTTTCTCACCCAGTGCCCTAAGACTGTTTGGTTTGGGAGTCACCGATTAAAGACTCGTTACATGGGCAGATTAGAAAGCCTAATAAAACTAAGGAATAACACCATCAAAAATAAAATTAAAAAAATATATATAAATAAATAAATCAGGCATAAGAGTTAGAGTTAAAGAACCCTTAGTCAAAACTTTACGGTCACGAAGGTGCATATGAGTTAGGGTAAAGTAATAGATGAGAAGTACAATTTGACTTCTTACTTTAATTGATAACAAATGTTTGAATAGAGACTAAGTTTAGTAATGAAAAATTCGATTTTCCTATAACTTATAGATTACTTAAATCTTACAATAATTTTTCAAATAATTTTTCTTTAAAAATGTGTTTTCAAAATACAAACATTTTTCTCTTTCTTTATGGATTTGTGGGTGCAATTTACTGAAAACCCTCACGAGACATAACTCGTCCTCTAGGGGAACTGAGAGGTTTAACAGCTTATTGCACATGCTCAGTGTAATCGCGTGACCCGTGAAAATGGTCTAATAATTTTTGATTCAGTTTTTTATTTTGCTCGTAGACGAGCAAAAGATAAGTGTGGGGGTGTGATTACACATATTTATTACATTATTCTTTATTACATATTCACATTTATCATGTAATAAATCTGCTAAATTCCTTGTCTTAAATGTCTATTTTGAAGAAGATAATCATAGGGAAAAAGAGGATAAAATCAAATAAATATCAGTTAAATTCAGATTTAACTAGATCTATTTGGTTAGAGTAGGATGATCCCAAATCCAGTTGGTTAAATTCAGTTTTTGGTGAATTAAGTGGTTAAAGCTAAAGATCAACTGAGGATAACGTCAAATGCAAAGCAAATCCAAAGGGGTAAATGGATAGAGAGAAGATCAACGATCAGATGAAGCAATTTTGACTCAGATTCTGGCTGGATATTTTATTAGTATTTGAATCATAACTTTCTCTACCAAAACTCACATCGATGATTCAAGATGATCCAGAATGAGGATTTAAAGGGCTACAATTCTTAAGTTGATCACTATTTCTAATTATGTCATTTAATAAGTTATATTCAACAATCAATACGCTAATAAGCGACAGATCAGAACTGAATATCTATATCAAATCAAGTTTAGAGATAAGGGAGGATTCAAATTTAGAAATAGCAGCTTCCCTTATCTTTATACTTCTCTGCCCTCTGAATTTCTCCTATAAATACCTGCAATCTCAAAGGCAAAAAAGGAACGACCAAGCAGAGAGTAAAATTTAGGCTAGTTTTTCATTCTTTGTAGTATAGGTTTTTATTTTTATTTTATGTAATTTTTATTTCTGTGTAAGCATAGGATAGACTGAGATTTATGTTTAGAGTGACACCGATGTAACCTCCTCCTTTCTTCCATCGTTTTTGCAAGCAATAAAATGTAACTTTTTATGTTCGTCTTTACTTTCGTTTTCTTCTTCTTCTTTCTACTTCTCTATTTTGGTTTTGATGAGTATACAAGTGAATCTAGAAGTATCAGTATAATCATGTTTGTGTGAGTGCCACCGATATTTCATGATGATGTTCTCCTCCTCAAGATCCCGTATCATTTTATTCTTGTTCATTTTGGTGATTTAATGCGAATGGGGACTGAGCTTGATCTTATAGCTTATGTGTCAATTGCCTCTGAAGCAAGGTAAAACATCCAAGGTTTTAGGTAAATCATCAACCAGAGAAGGTAAGTTTTTCTTTAAGGTTTTCTTTTCTTTTAATTTTAGTGTAAATTACCAACACCACAATCTTCCAAATCTCTTGCACTCTTTTCAACTTCTTTGTACATATCCAGTTCCATTTTCTCCACCTTCTCTATCTACCACTCTCTTCCTAACTTAACTATAACTATTTTTCTCTTTTTCTTTACAAGAACTAAAAGAAGAACTTTAACCATTCTTTGTAACCTAAAAGAGAACTTATTAAAAAAGCTTCCATCGCTAGTCCCTCCTTATGGATCACGACCCGCATAGTCACTTGCTAGTGTGATAGTATTGAGAACTTGCACTCTTTATTCTAAGTTCTGAAATTCTGTATTTTTGTGCAGGTAAAACTTCAGTCAGTCCTTTTTATAGTTTATTATGTAATTATCAATTTACAAGAATAACAGGAGTAGGTCAAGTTCAAGAATTCAGGAGTACAAAAGTACATGAGTACTAGGGATACAAGTCACTATATATAAAATTAGATAATTGTTATAGGATTCCCATAATATGATAATCGCAAGTTAAGAACTAAGCGTGATAAGTGAAAAGTAATAATATACAAATGTCAGGTAATAGCATACAGACGTTAGGTGATAACAAGCAAGTGATAGGTGTCAAGTAATAATACGGTAAGTGTTAGCACATCAAATGAAAGTATGACAAGCAATAATACGTCAAATATTAACTGTTGAATAACACGATAGCGGAAAATTGTACCGATATAGGAGATCGATGTGAATACATGAAAAAAATACAATTTTGAAAATAATATAAGTAATGGTTTCAAACTCGTCACAACCATCAAGAAAAGAATAATAATTAAATTACCAAGCAAGCAAGCGGATAAAAAAGTAAGCAAACATCCAAGCAGAGCTAAGTAAGCCTAGAGCGAAGCTAACACACAGCACTAGACGCCATCATGCTCGGCGTGATTATCGCTCACGGTGAAGGTACGCACACATGTGGTGGCGGGTAAACTGCTCCGCATCACCCGTGATGAAGCGCACTCACGGCGTAACTACACTTAGATGAAGTTTAATGATAAAGTGCTGAGCGTTAGGTCCACCAACCAGGTGTAGCTAAGGGATCTAACGGTCTAAATGCACTTTCTCTGTCGAGAATTTGGGCAAGAGCCCAAAGGGCAAATAGGCCCAAAGGCAGAGTAAGTACATGCAAAGGTGTTAGTACCAAACACACGCATGTAAATATAATAACAAATAACAACTAAGCTATCGGTTGAGTAGTAAAACCAAGAGGCTAAACAATGCATAAATAAAGTCGGAGAGCAGACAAGCGAACAATCAAGCGGAGCTAAGCAAAGCTGGAGCGAATCTAGCACACAGCGCTAAAAGCTATCATGCTTGGAGCGGTTACTGCTCGCGGCGAAGCTAACACACGCGTGTGGTGGTGGGTAAACCGCTCCGCATCACCCATGATGAAGCTGAACCTACGGCATAACTACACCCAGATGGAGATAGCAGTAAAGCGTTGAGCGCTAGGTTTGCCTACCAGACAGGGTCGAAATACCTAATGGTCTGAGCGCCCAAAGAACTGTAAGGAGACCATAAGGTTTAAGCGCACTCCTGGTAGCTACCGTAAAAACCCAGAGGGTGCAAGAAATAAAACCTATTGGATAGCCAACCTAGGAAGTGGGCAATTCCTATATAAAATAATGTTAGTACACACAAGGACACATATAAATATCATAATAACTAGATTATCAGTGGAGTGGTGAAGCCCGAAGGTTGAGTGTAGAGCCCGAAGGCTAACGACCATGAAGGGTTGGCCACACATGATAATGGAGCATGTATCACAAGCTATACATTTGCAGGAATTTAAACAACACTATTACAACCATTCGTCACACCGACAAGAAAATACAGTACCCCGGTACAATATACGTGTCCACAATATACAGATCCAAATCAACCGATGCAAATGACAGTCCCAAAAATTACGCAATTTACACGAATAAATACTTATTAGCTGTCTAAGTGAGAAAATTAGAAAATTCAGAACACTCGTTCATGGCCCGAAAAATGTATCGAATTCCCGAATCCCAAAACATGTGTGCAACATATAAAAATACATATATATATTTAAAGAGAGAATTAGAGAGATGAGAGAGAATAATACAGAGAGAGTTGTTGAAGGGAGAGAGATAATACAGAGAGAGGGAGGGATTCAGGAGAGAGAAGAAGAATAAGGAGAGAGAGGGAAAACAAGGAGAGAGGGGGCTGCTGCCCCCTTCTCACGTACAGGGTTCCACGCACAGGCTGCACCGGGGAGGAGAAGCGAGCTGTTGCCGGCCATAGTTGGCCGGCAGACCAGAGGTGGCCAGTGCTGCCTAAGAAGAGGAGGGGAGTTGAGGTGTGGGTGGAGGTGAAGATAATGATGTTGGGGTAGAGATGGGGGTGATGATGGTGGTGGTGATGGTGGTGTCTAGGGAGGTTGTGGGAGTGATGGTGTAATGGTGGAGAGGGTGGTGGAGAGGTGGTGAAAGTGGTGGAGAGGGTAGTGGTGAAGAGGGTGGTGAAGGTGGAGATGAAGATAATGAGGTTGATGGAGATGGTGCACAAAGGAGTAGGGGAAGGGAGATGGTTAGATCATGATGGGACGGGGGGGATCACCGACATCGGGTCAGAGGAGGTGGAGGCATGGCCGATTTGGGTGAGAGTGTGGGAGAGTTGATTGAAGAGTGAGGGAGAAAGAGAAAGTGGAGGAGAAGGAGAATAGAGAGTGAGAAAGATTTGGAGATTGCAAGAGAGGGAGGGAGAATTTTAAAAGAGAGAGGGAGAAGGGGGAGGAATGCTGGCTTTGGTTGCCAGGAGGAGAAGAAAGAAAGAAAAAAGATAAAGAAAGAAGGAAGAAGAAGGAAAAGAGAAGAAAAGGGAGAAGATATTTTAGGGGGGTTGTGTGGTGGAGAAAAAAGGAAAAAGAAAAAGAAAAGAAAAAGAGAAAGGAAAAAAGGTAGTGGTGGAGAAACATGGAAAAAGAAAGAAAAAAGGAAAAAAGGAAATTATCAGGATAAAAATCTTGGATACGGTGAAACGCCAAAAAGACCAAAAAAATCTAGAAAAATGGAGTAACACATAAATGTTCTTAAAAATTCAAAAACTATCGAATATTATGGATCTGGTGAAATCAGATTCAAGAAATACAATTCTATTTTTATTAAAAATTCTGGAATTGATCGATCACATATATTGCACATTCATTGTAACATTCTCATACTTATTATATAATAAACTCTGCTTTTAATCCTTATTATTGTCTAATTTATATGCGGGCCCATTGCTAAAGGAAAGGAAAGAGAAACGAGCCCAAAAGCCTATAAAAATTCTGATTTAATTCAGAATTAATTCGAAATCAGAAAATCAGGGAAGATCAAGGCAAATCAGAGAAGTTGAAAACTGGTTAAAATAAATCTTCCCAAATCAATTGGTTAAAGCCAAAGATCAAAAATAATTTCTTCAAATCTATGAGCTAAAACGGGAAAACCAGCAAGAAATAAAAGGGAATCACCAAGTGAGGGAGTGACTCGAACCAGGGGTGGCCACCTGGCCACACCATGGCCGCGAAAATGCGGCAAAAAATTGCGTTTTTACGGCTTGGTTAGTCGTGTGTTTGCTCCCCGTATCTTCGTACGCTTCTCTCCGTTGGGTTTTGCCTATAAATACTGGGTTTTTCAGAGACCAGGGGAATGACGAAGCAGTGAGTAGAATTTAAGCTATACTGCAGTTTGTAACTTAGATTTTTAGTTTTCTTTTATATAATTTTTATTTTCTTTATGTAACTGAGAGGAGAGGAGACTTTCATGGAGGAATGAGAAAAAGCTTGTACTAAGGGTGACACCGGTGTAAGTGATCTTTTCTTTCATTATTATTTGAATCGAATTGAAGTTTTCTTTTCTTTTCTATTTTTGTTTTAATTTGCTTCCCTCTTCCATATTTATGGATCCAAATGAATTTGATAGCCTCGAAGTTGCCTTGCCTTCGTAAGTGTCGTTGATGTCTCATGCTGACGGATATCTATTTATATCGTACTGTAGCTTTCCCCTTCATTTCATAGTATAAATTGGGAATGGGAAAGATCATATTTGTCATACTTCACTCGCCTTCAAATAAAGGTACATAGTCAATACGGGTCAAAGGTAAGCAGGCGCCGAAGAGGTAAGTAAATTTTTTAGGTTTTAGTTTTCTTTCTTTTAATTTTTTAGTTTAGATTACTAACACCATCAACACCCAACTCTTTTATCACTCTTTTCGATTTCTTTGTATATATCTATTTTCAATTTTCTCCATCTTCTCAATCTACCGCCTTCTTCCTAACTTAACTGTAATTCTATTTTTCTCTTTTCTTTTAAACAACTAAAAGAAGATCTTTAACCATAGAATGTAACTTAAAAGAGTACTTTCTAAAAAAGCTTCCATCGGTCCCTCCTTGTGGATCGCGACCCGCATAGCCAGTTGCTATTGCGGTAGCATTAAGTATTTGCACTCTTTATTCTAAGTTCTGAAATTCTATATTTTTCTGTGTAGGAAATTCCTCAATCAAATTTTGACGTCGTTGCCGGGGAGGACGGTAAGTTATTCTCTTTTTAGATTTACATTTTTGGTTAAGTTTCTTCTTTGTTCTTGGTGTACAAGTTTAATAAGGAAAATTTTGCTGTAGTGGACATATAAGTGGCCCTGGACTCTGCTCTAAAATGCAGAGCCTAGAAGCCCTTAGTTTACTACATTCCAGTGGCAATCTGAGTGAACTACTACCCTGTATTTTTTTAGGTTGGCTGAATTGCAAAGTTAAAATTCTGTAGCTATTTTTTTTTCTTGTTTGTCTCATTGTACATATTTTCTAACCTCAACAGTAAAAGATGTTTGTTAAATGTTAAAAATGGTTTAGACTTTGCATTTTGGCACGTGTCTAATTCATTTATATTTTATATTACTGTTGAAGAGTGCTGGAGCAAAAGGTATGTATGCATAGCATATAGTTTAGGAAACATTCTTGGGTAATATTTACTTGTGAATGTTACTTTTCTATATCTTGCACACTTTGCACAATCAATCTTAAGGGCATGTCCTATAAACAAGATAAGGTGGGGAAGTCATCACCCTCCCTTAGCCTCCAAACCATCTCCTCACTCACTAACCAGCTTAACTAAAACTGAGCAGACGTTGGCCCTAGGGACATCTCAGACTTATATAGGAGACTGACCTAAGGGGAAAGTTGGTTTGAATTCGACACATGCCAAATCGGTGTCTAAGGTTGGGATTAAGGGGCAAAACCCTGAAGGTTTGTGGTTTGGCATAATTAGGCTCGTTGCTTATGAACAGATACCTCCCACCGATCTGTCCCCTACCTGACCGATTGCGGTCAGATTCGGTAATATACCCCCTGTGGATAGTCTAACTACTTAGGAGTCGTCTAGGTCAAAGGTCTACCCTAACTTAGGTTAGATTTTTTCTTTTTATTTGTTTGCTTATTTGTTTATTTTTGTTTGTATTTGACATTTCTTGTGTGATATGTCTTATAACAACAATTTTTTCAATTTTAATGGTAATCCATGTTACAACCCAACCTCTTTTTCGGACATTACCAACCCGGCATATCATAACTTTGACCAACCTAGTATGCCAGATTGGTCTTATCCGAATCGATACAACCCATACCCTCAATCTTATGAACATAATTTTCAAAATAATTCTAACTCTTTACATAGTCAATAGGGATTCACCTTCCCTGAGTCCAATTTTCATCCAACTTGTCCTCCTTATCCACCTTGTCCACAATTTTCATAATATTCATTCCCTGATTTTGCTTCCTATACTCCTTTTCTAAACCAACCCATTGAAGAAAGATCAGAGCTAGAAAAGAGTATAGAAGCCATACATGAGGCCGAGCGAAAATTTTAGGCCTCCCCAATTCCACAATATTTCCAAGATCCATACTCAGTTCCACCAGTTCAAAATAGAAAATCTTGAAAATGAGTATGCGTGAGTCTGAGCAACAATCACAAAATCTGACGGGCTCACGATTTCAGCATAAATTCCAAATAAAACTTCATCTTTTCAAGTCAAATCGCAACAGAACGATGAACCAATCGATTATGAAAAGCTGCTTGAAGCCATGTCACTCATAATCATGTCATAGATATAATGATCAAAACTCTCCATTCTCATTCTTTGACCATTCCTGATGTCGCTAACCATTTTGTTAGAGCCAAAGAATCATGGTGTTTTGAAAAATAAGATTCCATTTCAACACACCCATTTGAACTTGCCTAAACTCCAAATTTGAAAACCACATTGACATTTTGGCAAGTTATCTCTCTCTTGAAATTGAACTTGAAAATGAATATGATCCTGAACTCAGCTTGATAATTCAGTTCTACTTTCTGATTCAATAATGACTCCGGTGTCTTCACTTGATTTCAATCCTTCTCCAGAGTCTACATTGGATCCCGTGCCTGTCCATCAAGAAATTGAATCACCAATCTTTTATGATCATCATATTGACTTCACCAATTTCATACTTTTGAAAGTCCTATTGACAAATTGGCAAGTTCTCATTTTTACGAAATTGCACTCAATGAGGAATGTGACCTTGAGTCTCAAATTTGTGATCCACTTCAAAGTTTTGAATCAATATTGACTCCTATTTTGCTACCTGATTTGAACAATATTTTAGGGTCAGTTTTTATTCCCATACCTATCATTCTTAAACTTGAATCACTAATCTTAAAAAGTCACATCCCATTGTGGGGAAATGAATGTGGACTTGAGTTTCAAATTCTTGAATTTGACCCACTTCTTGAACAAATTTTTACTCCTGAACCATTACTTGACTTCAGTCATTTTCTTGAGTCGATTGTAGTTCATGCCCTTCCTGATTTTAGATCAATCATTCCATCTTTTTATACTCTATTTTGGGACAGAGGTGTTAATAATAAGGACCCTAAAATTAGTTTGAAAATTTTAAAATTAGATGGGTATAATTCTTAATAAAATTCATTCATATATACATAATTTTAGTAGGTTATATTAGAGAGGTTTCTGGTGGGTTCCTCCGAACTTCACACAAATTAGATTGGGCCGCATTTCGTAGACCAATCAGAGCACCACCAAAACCACCACCTTAAGATAATATTTTTCTTTCCTTTCTTTTTTTTCATGCATATATGTATTAATTCATACATTGAGGACAATGCATGAGATAGGTGTTGGGGAGGGTTCCAACAAAACTTAGGTTTTGTTTTTATTATTAAAAAAATATTATTAACATTTTCTTTGCTTTTAAAAACTTTTAAAAATAGAAATAATATTTTGGCATATTTTTTGTAAGAAATTAAGTCAATTTTAAGGAATAGCAGATTCATAATTAGAATTTCTTATACTTAGTTAAAATAAGATTATTTGTTTGATTTCAAAGCTTAAGAAGAAAATTTATGAAAGTAATTTAGTCTTAATCATTACCTTGATAATATATGCATGATTTATAAACTTACACACTTAGGGTTCAAAAACAACGATTATTTTGCCTTATATTAAAAAAAAGAAGAATATATATATATATATATATATATATATATATACACACACACACACACACACACACACACATACACAAACACACTCTGATTAAGTTGGGTATTTGTGCCTCATAAAGCATAAGTATTCACGCCTAAAGGCGGTTCATATAATAAAATCGTTAGTTTTGTGGCCTTGTTTGCTCGAGTCCTTAAGTCCTTGGGTGTCTTCTCACCCGGTGCCCTAAGACCGTTTGGTCTAGGAGTCACCGACTAAAGCTCGTTACATGGGCAGATTAGAAAGCCTAATAGAACTAAAAAATAATACCACCAAAAATAAATAAATAAATAAATAAGGCATAGGGGTTAGAGTTAAAGAACCCTTAGTCAAAATTTCACGGTCACGAAGGTGCATATGACTTAGGGTAAAATAATAGACTAGATGAGAAGTACAATTTGAGTCCTTACTTTGATTGATAATAAATTTTTTAATAGAGACTAAGTTTAGGAATGAAAAATTCAGTTTTCCTATAACTTATAGATTACTTAATTCTTACAATAATATTTCAAATATTTTTCTCTTTCAAAATGTATTTTCAAAATACTAACATTTTTCTCTTTCTTTATGGATTTTGTGGGTGCAATCCACTGAAAATCCTTATGAGACAAAATTCTTCCTCTAGGGGAAACCTAGATGTTTAATGGCATGTTGCACATGCTCAGTGCAATCGTGTGACTTGTGAAAATGGTCTAATAATCTTTGGTTTAGTTTTGTTATTTTGCTCGAGGACGAGCAAAAGATAAGTGTGGGGGTATGATCGGTCACATATATTGCACATTCATGGTCACATTCTCATACTTATCATATAATAAACTCTGCTTTTAATCCTAATTATTGTCTATTTTATATGCAGGCCCATTGCTAAAGGAAAGGAAAGAGAAACGAGCCCAAAAGCCTATCAAAAATCTGATTTAATTCAGAATTAATTCAAATCAAAAAATTAGGGTAGATCATAGTAAATCAGAGAAGTTGAAAGTTGGTTAAAATAAACTTCTCAAATCAATCGGTTAAAGCCAAAGATCAAAGGCAATTTCATCAAATCAAGGAGCTGAAACGGGAAAACCAGTAAGAGATAAAAGGGAATCACCAAGTGAGGGAGTGCCTCCAACCAGGTGGCCACACCATGGCCACGGAAACGCGGCCAAAGCAACGTTTTCGTGGCTTGGTTAGTTTTGTTGGGGGAGCGTTTGCTTCCCCTATCGTCGTATGCTTCTCCCTATTGGGTTTTGCCTATAAATACTGAGTTTTTCAGAGACCAGGGGAAACGATCAAGAAGAGAGTAGAATTTAGGCTATACTGTAGTTTGTAACTTAGGTTTTTAGTTTTCTTTTATGTAATTTTTATTTTCTTCATGTAACTGAGAGGAGAGGAGACTTTCATGGAGGAATGAGAACAAGCTTGTACTGAGGGTGACACCGGTGTAAGTGATCTTTTCTTTCATTGTTATTTGAATCGAATCAAAGTTTTCTTTTCTTTCTATTCTTATTTTTGTTTGCTTCTCTCTTCTGTGTTTGTTGATCCAAATGAATCCGATAGCCTCAAAGTTGTCTTGCGTCGCAAGTACCTTTGATGGTTTATGATGATGGATATCCATTTTATGGTCATGTAGCTTGCCCCTTTATTTCATAGTGTAAATCGAGAACAGGGAAGATCCTATTTGCCATACTTTGCTCGACTTCAAATAAAGGTATATCATCGATACGGGTCAAAGGTAATCAATTACAGAAGAGCTAAGTAAGTTTTTTAGGTTTTAGTTTTCTTTATTTTAATTTTTAGTTCAGATTACCAACACCATCAACACCGAACTCTCTTATCACTCTTTTGATTTCTTTGTATATATCTATTTTCTATTTTTTTCACCTTCTCAATCTACCACCTTCTACCTAACTTAACTGTAACTCCATTTTTCTCTTTTCTTTTAAAGAACTAAAAGAAGATCTTTAACCATTGAATTTAACTTAAAAGAGTACTTGCCAAAAAAACTTCCATCACTAGTCCCTCCTTGTGGATCACGACCCGCAAAGCCATTTGCTATTGCGGTAGTGTTGAGTACTTGCACTCTTTATTCTAAGTTCTAAAATTCTGTATTTTTGTGTAGGAAATACCTCAATCAGGATTCTACCGACAATACCAGTCCACACTAAATCTGATCGAAATTTGATAAATTCAGAAAAATCTTTAAAAATGCGCCAAGATAGAAAATATGATCCTAAAAATTAATATGAAAGCAATTTAAAGAAATTTAACTCTGTTTGAAAATTAACAGTCCGAGAATCAATCGGCGGCACTAGTCGATATCGTTTTTGAAGATTTTGTAATTTAATTTAGAAAAAATTCAGAAAATCATGAAAATCTAAAATATTGAAAAACAGTATTTGAAATTAAAACTAATCAAGTCTAACTATTAGAAAAAATAAGTTGATCATAACACTGGTATCGGGTCTTCGATTCAGACTCTGGTTGACTCCGAATCTAGGACGTATCCAATATCGAACAATAATATAAATAATCTATAAATTATATTAAATATGGAGAAAATTGATAGAATACAATAAAAAAATTAGAATACATATCTGAGTACTATTCCGGGAATGAGGTGTTACACTTACCCCAAAAGCAGACTCCGAATCTGGATAGCCAAATGCTCTGCCACCTGCCCAACCGCAACATATGTTCACCAAATATAAAGAATTGGGTGATTCTCCATCTTCAATAAAATAGGGCAGTACATCCATGATCCCCTTGTGTTTTTATTACATTTCATATGTTTCATATTAATTATCAAATAAAATTAAAAATTTTCCTTAGCCAATGCAGTTGTACTAAGTTCTCCACTCAGCTGATGGGTCTAACCCCCCACTCAGAGATGACTGCGGACCTATTCTACTAACGGGTCTCACTGATTGAGTTGGAACCTGTGCACAAAAAAATACAAAATTTCAGAATTGATAATAGGCAGTGCAAGGTGCTCAATGCTACCACTATAGCAAGTGGCCATGCGGGTCATTGATTGAGAAAAAGCTAGAGTTTTAGAATGATGTTATCTGAAAGTAAAAGGAATCTCTTGCTTTTCGCAATTTATCCACGGTAGTAGTGGCTATGCGGGTCGAATACACAGGGAGTGAAGCGATGGAAGCATTTTGTTATGTTTACAAAATTGGTTAAGTGTTCTTTTTTATTTTAAAAATAAAAAGAATTTTATGTTAAGTTAGAAGTAAAAATAAATAAGGAAAGATATTGTTTGTTTTGGTTTTTTTTTTAAGAAAAGGAAAATTAAGGTTTCTAAAATTATAAGTAAACTTAAAAAGGAAGAAAGAAGATAAAAGTGGATTTACCCTTTTGAAAGATTACTTACCCTAGATTGTAGGTGAACGTTTATCTTTAGTTGGAAGCGAGCAAAGTATAGTCCATAAGATTAAATCGGATTCCGTCCACATTAGATCATCAAAACTCAAAGGCAAGCATGAAATAAGAAAGACTATGAAAGCAAATACATCGTCATAAACTGTCAATGGCACTCACAAAGACAAGGCTATTCCTATGCTTGAAGATGCATATGGATAGAAGTCAAATACAAGAGGGAAAATACCAAGGAGAAAATAAAAGCAAAAAGTAAACTTTGATTAAATTGAAAATTATGAAAGAAAGGAGGAAACTTACATCGATGTCACTTTCAACATAGACATTCTCTCTCTTACTCTCATGAATCTCTTCTCTAATCCTGGTTTACAAAGAAGTTATAAAAATAAAGAAAGAAAAAAACTGAACTAAAAATCCTAATTTTGATCTCTGCTTTGAATCAGAGATATCTCCCTGCTCATGCCTCTGCTGGGGTATTTATAGGAGGAAGCCTGGGTAGTGACTCATCAAAATACTGACTCATCAAAAGGTATATTCTCATAATTTTGAAGTTGAACTATGAATATGCTGAGGATATTCTTTTCTTCTCTTAATTGAAAATTTAATTGAGTTGGGTTGCAGCTAGCTGTCATATTAATGGCTAAATATGACTCATCAAATGGCTGAAATGGAAATAGTAGCCAACAGAAGAGTTGTAGATCTTTAAGTCTCTTCTTCTGTACCATTTTGAATCATCAGATTTGCATTTCTATAATGAAAGTTATGATCAAATTACTAAAAGATGCTCAGGCTGAATTCGAATTTTGAATGAATTGTAGACTTTTGGAGTTCCCTTCATGACTCTATCTTGCCATGTAATCAAAGGGTATATTCTCAGAATTTGGATTTAAACCCTAAACATACTGAGAATATCCTTTCTTCTTTACTTGGAGAATAATTTATTTCTAATCACGAATTTAGTTGGATTTTCTTTCAATCTTCAAATATGATTGCCTCAAACGCTTGAGTTTATTGGGCTTGTTGGGCTTGTTGGGCTCTTTTCCTGTTTTTCTTCTTTTTATAAAAGTTGGCACATCATTAAGAAAAAATAGATCAAATGCAGAGTTTTATTAAAAATAAATATAAGAATGTGACAATAAATATGCAAAATTGATGAGTAATCACACCCCTATACCTATCTTTTGCTCGCCTTCGAGAAAACATCAAAACTAAATCTAAGAAATTATTAGGCCACTTTCGCAGGGTACGCGATTGCACTGAGCATATGCAATAAGCCATTAAACCTCTAAGTTTTCCCTAAAGGACGAGTTTTGTCTCGTGAGGGTTTTCAGTGGATTACACCCACAAAATCGATAAAGAAAGAAAAACGTAGTGTTAGTATTTTGAAAACACATTTTGAAAGAGAAAAATATTTGAAGTATTATTGAAGAATTAAGAAATCTATAAGTTACAGAAAAATCGAACTTTTCATTCCTAAACTTAGTCTTTATTCAAAAACTTATTATTAATCAAGGTAAGGAGTCAATCTTTATTTCTCATCTAGTCTATTATTTTACCCTAAGTTATATGCACCTTTGTGACCGTGAAATTTTGACTCAGGGTTCTTTAACTCTAGCTCTTATACCTTATTTTATTTTTTCAATATTTTTGGTGGTATTATTCCTTAGTTCTATTAGGCTTTCTAATCTACCCATGTAACAAGCCTTTTGTCGGTGACTCCCAAACCAGGCGGTCTTAGGTAACCGGGTCAAAAAACACTCCAACGACTTAAGGACTCGAGCAAACAAGACCACAAAACTAAGGATTTTATTATATGAACTGCTTTTAGGCGTGTATACTTATGCTTTATGAGGCACAAATACCCAGCTTAATCAGAGAACTTTTGATATATTATGTATATGTATATATATATTTTTCTTTCTTTCTTTCTTTTTTAATAAGGCATAAAAATCTTTATTTTTTGAACCCTAAGTATGTAAGTGTATACAGCATGCATATTTCATCAAGGTAAAAATTAAGTCTAAATTACTTTTTCAATTTTTTTCCCTAACCCTAGAAATAAAACAAATAATCTTATTTTGACCAAGTATAAGAAATCCTAATTATGATTCTCCTATTCCTTAAAATTAACTTAATTTCTTATAAAACAAAATGTCAAAATATTGCTCTCTTTTCAAAAAGTTATTTTTTTAAGAAAAAAGGTTATTTTTTATTTTAAATTAAAAGAAAACCCATGTTATGTTAGAATCCTCCTCCACACCTATCTCATGCATTGTCCTCAATGTATAAATTAATGCTTAAATGCATGAAAAAGAAGAAAGGAAGGAAAATATTACCTTAAGGTGGTGGTTTTGGTGGTGGTCGGATTGGGTCAAGCGTTACTACCCAATCAAGATAATGTGGTGGTCACGGAACCCACTTTTATTGACCTCTTTCCTATTTACATATTTACATTCCCCAATATGAATAGGATCATGAAAGATCCTATCATGAAACTTATTTCCTTTACATGACCAGTCTTGAAAAATCATCACAGAGTCATCATAGTTTATACCTATGTCCAATAAAAGAACATGACTTGGTGGAATAGTTAACTTGGGCTCAAGATTGATAGGTTCAGAAATCAATACTAACTCCGGAAAATCAACTTTGGGTTCGAGAGTCAGTTTTGGTTCAAGATTTGAGTCCAAATTCTAGAATTGAAATTCACATTCTTTCCTATCAATAGAATGTGACTATCCAAAATTACTGATTCAATTTCTAGATCTATGGGTATGGGAATAAATGTTGGCTGAGAAAATTGGTCCAAATTGGGTAAGAATATCGGAGTCAATATAGATTCAAAGATGGGAAGTGAATCACAAAGTTGGGAATCAGGTTCACATTCATAATCAAGTTCAATATCATTAAAATAAAAACTTGCCAATTCGTCAATGGGTTGATTTTGATCAAGTTCAAGGTTTTTTGGTGAAATTGAATCTTGGTTAAAGTCTTCAAGATACCATGATTCTTGATTTTCATCAATATGACTAGAAGTGTCAGAAATAGTCAAAGATTGGGTAGGGAGAGTTTCCTTATTCCTATGCATGTTTTCCAACCGACTAAGTCTTGCCTCTATGATATCAAGTGGATCACTTTGGAATTGAATCATGAATTCCGTACTCTTTTCTAAGTCGATATAAAATATAGGGTAAGGATCTGTGATTTGAAAAGTTTGACGGGATTTTGATTCTTCTAGAATTTGAATTCGTCGCTCTAGCTCTTCTAAGACTTCCATTCTTTTTTTCCAGTCAATTGATTCTTCTATTTGTTGCTCAGGAGAAGGAGTATAAGAAGCTGGGTGTTAGAAAGGTGGTTGACAATATGACCCGGGGGAGTTGTATCCCCATTGACTCTATGAAGAGTAATGATAATAATTCCAGTCTTGTTCATAGTATTGGGACTGAGGCATATACTGATTCAGATATGACCAATCTAGCATACTTAGTTGGTTAAAGTTATGATATATCGGGTTAGTAATATCTGAGTAAAAAAAAGGTCGGGGTGAAATATGGATCACTATTTGCATATGAATAACTGTAATTATAATCCATATCACCAAGAGGTCAAAAAAAAAAAAAAAAAACAAGCAAACAAACATACAACCAAATAAAAATAAAAAAATCTAGCGTAAGTTAGGGAAGACCTTAGACCTAGACGACTCCTAACTGGTTAGACTATCCATAGGGGGTATATTGCCGAATCAGAGCACAAGTTAATCGGCCAGGTAAGGGCAAGATTGCTGGGAGGTATCCCTGCTTAAAAGCAACGGGCCTAATTAAGCCAAACCACCAGCCTTTGGGGTTTCGCCCCTCAATCCCTAACCTTAGACGCCGATTTGACAAGGGTCAACTTCTAACAACTTTCCCCTTAGGTCAGTCTCCTATTTGAGTCCGAGATGTCCCTAGGGTCAACTTCTACTCAGTTTTAGTGAGGCTTGGGTTAGTGAGTGAGGAGATTGTTTGTGGGCTAAGGGAGGATAATGACTTCCCCACCTTATCTTGTTTATAGGATAAGCCTTTAAATCAATTTACTGCAACGTGTACGTGTATATGAAAAGCAATACTTAAGTAATGTAAACAATTCAAAAGTGTTTCTTTACTACATGCTATGCACACATACCTTTACTCTAGCACTCTTCAACAGTAATATAAAATATAAATGAAATTAGACAAATGCGTAAATGCTAAGTCTAACTGTTTTTTAATTAACTACAAACACGAGTTACTGTTGAATTAAAAAAATATAGTGTGCAGTTAACAAGAAAATATAATACAAAGTTACCTTTCGTAGTTGCCAACTTTCTGTAATCTACTCCTGCACACAAAAATAAAAAAGAAAAATTAACCACTTAGTAATTATTAACAATACTGTTCCCTCCCCGGCAACGGGGCCAAAATTTGATTGTGAAAAAGCTAGAATCTTAGAATGATGTTATCTGAAATTGCAATTTATCCGCAGTAGAAAAGGAAAAGATATTGCTTTGTTTTGGTTATTGTTTTAAGAAAAGGAAAATTAAGGTTTCTAAAATTATAAGTAAACTTAAAAAGAAAGAAAGAAGATAAAAGTGGATTTACCCTTTTGAAAGATTACTAACTCTAGATCGTAGGCGAAGGTTTAACTTGAGTTGAAAGAAAGCAAAATAGTCCATAAGATTAAATCCGATTCCGTCCGCATTAGATCATCAAAACTCAGAGGCAAGCATGAAATAAGAAAGACTATGAAAGCAAATACATCGTCTGAACTGTCAATGGCACTCACAAGGACAAGGTTATTCCTATGCTTGAAGATGCATATGGATAGTAGTCATATCAAGAGGGAAAATACGAAGGAGAAAAATAAAAGCAAAAAGTAAACTTTGATTAAATTGAAAAACTATGAAAAGAAGGATGAAACTTACATTGATGTCACTTTCAATATAGATCTCTCTCTCTTACTCTCATGAATCTCTTCTCTAATCTTAGTTTACAAAGAAATTACAGAATAAAAAAGAAAAAATGAATTAAAAATCCTAATTTTAATCTCTGCTTTGAATCTGAGATGTCTCCCTACTCATGCCTCTGCTGGGGTATTTATATGAGGAAGCCTGGGGTAGTGACTCATCAAAATGCTGACTCATCAAAAAGTATATTCTCAGAATTTTGAAGTTGAACTGTGAATATGCTGAGAATATTCTTTTCTTCTCTTGATTGAAAATTTAATTTAGTTACGCTACTGCTAGCTGTCATATTGATGGCCGTATATGACTCACAAACGATTGAAATGGAAAACAGAAGGGTTGTGGATCTTTAAGTCTTCTTTCTGTAACATCTTAAATCATCAGATTTGCATTTCTATTACGAAAATTATGATCAAATTACTAAAAGATGATCAGGCTGAATACAAATTTTGATTGAATTGTAGACTTTTGGAGTTTCCTTCTAAGACTCTATCTTCCCATATAATCAAAGGGTATATTCTCAGAAATTGGATTTTAAATATATTCGGAATATCCTTTCTTCTTTACTTGGAGAATAATTGATTTCCAATCACGAATTTAGTCAAATTTTCCTTTCAATCTTCAAATATGATTGCCTCAAATGTCTGAGTTTATTGGGCTTTTTGGGCTTGTTGCGCTCTTTTCTTGTTTTTCTCCTTTTTATAAAAGTCTCCATATCAATAATCAAAAGTAGATAAAATAGCAGAGTTTTATTAAAAATGAATATGGGAATGTGAATATGCAAAATTGATGAGTAATCAGTCGTGATCCAGAAGGAGGGATGAGCGATAAAAGCGTTTTACAAGTTCTCTTTTAAGTTACTTAAAATGGTTAAAGTTCTTCTCTTGTTCCTTAAATGAAAAGAAAAATAAGTTATTTTAGTTTGTGAAGAAAGTGGTAGATTAAGAAGGTGGAGAAAATAGAAAATAATTTTATACGAAGAAATTAAAAAGATTGAACAAAAGAGTTGGGAGATGGTGGTGATCTAAACTAAAGGATTAAAGGAAAAGGAAAGAAAGCTAAAGAACTAACCTACCTCATCCGGTTGATGATTTACCTGGATTCCTTCTCAACGATGTACCTTTGCTTGAAGGTGAGCGAAGCATGACAGATGAGATCTTTCCCATTCTCGGTCTACACTACAAAATGGAGGTGCAAGCTAAACTATCATAGAAATTGTTGTTCATCACCATAGGCCATCAGCGATACATACAAGGGTAAGGCAACTTTGAAGCTTTTGGAATCATTTGGATTCACAAACACAGAAGAGAGGCACAAAAACAAGTGTAGAAAAGAAACTTCGATTGAATTTAATAATAATGAAAGAAAGGAAGAATACTTATACCGGTATCACTTTCAGTACAAGCATCACTTTTGTTCTCCCATGTGACTATTCTTCGATTTCAATTACATAAAAAATTAAAATTGACATTTAAAAGTGAAATAAAAACCTATGTTAAATCTATACAAAAATTTATTCTATTCTCTGCTCTATCTTTCCCTTCTTCAGAAAAATTTCTGATATTTATAGGCAAAACCCATAGGGGAGAGAGTGAGGAGATAAGGGGGAGAAAACGCTCCCCTTATCTCCACAACTTGGCCGTGAAAATGCGGCTTTGGCTGCGTTTCTGCGGCCTGGATGGCCAATCCAGAGGGAGATTATATAAATTTAGTTTTTATCCCCTTTTGTCCATCTGGATTTGTTGTTTGATCTTTAGTAATGATATAATCTTCGGTGGTCCTCAAGCTACTCGATTTGGATTTATGTAAATTCAAATTAACCGATTTTACTTGATGTGATCCTCCCTGATATGCATTGATCTTAAGCTGGAATTATTTCTATCCCTTAATATTTGTTTCCTCTTTAATTAAGATTTAAATCAGTATTAAAGTGGGCTTTTGTGCTTATTTCTTTTCTACCTTCATTAGTAATGGGCCTGTATTTTATTTTACAAAACTAAGACTAAATACAAGATTTATTAGACAATAAATATGGTAATGTGAGATTATACATGCAATATAAGTCACCAATCACACCCCTACACTCATCTTTTGCTCGCCCTCAAGCAAAACATCAAAACTAATCCTAGAAAATTATTAGACCATTTTCGCAGGTCACTTGATTGCACTAAGCATGTGTAAAAAAGCCGTTAAACCTCTAGGTGGTAGAGGACGAGTTTTATCTCATGAGGGCTAAAATCCATAAAGAAAGAGAAATAAAGAGTTAGTATTTTTGAAAAGCATTTTGAAAGAGAAGAATATTTGAAGTATTATTGTAATAGTTCAAATTGTTTATAAGTTATAGGAAAATCTAATTTTTCATTCCTAAACCTAGTCTCTATTAAAAAACTTGTTATCATTCAAAGTAATAAGTCAAATTGTATTTCTCATTTAATCTATTACTTTACCCTAAGTCATATGCACCTCGTGACCGTGAAATTTTGACTAAGGATTATTTAACTCTAACTCTTATGCCTTATTTATTTATTTTAATTTTGGTGGCACTATTCCTTAATTCTATTAGGCTTTCTAATTCTACGAGCCTTTAATCGATGACTCCCAAACTGGATGATCTTAGGGCACCGGGTGAGAAAACACCCCAAGGACATAAGGACTCGAGCAAATAAGGACACAAAACTAAAGATTTTATTATATGGATCAGTTTTAGGTGTGAATACTCATGCTTTATGAGGCACTAATACCCAGCTTAATCAGAGGATTTTTGATATAAGTATATATTTTTCTTTTTTTATATAAAGCATAAGAATCTTTGTTTTTGAACCCTAAGTGTGTAAGTGTATGTATAAAGCATGTATATTTCATCAAGGAAAAAATCAAGATTAAATTACTTTTTCAAATTTTCTTCCAACTCTAGAAATCAAACATATAACCTTATTTTGACCAAGTATAAGAAATCCTAATTATGATTCTCCTATTTCTTAAAATTGACTTAATTTCTTACAAAAATATATGTCAAAATATTACTCTCTTTTCAAAAAGTTTTTTTAAAGAAAGAAAAATGTTAATTTTTTATTTTAAATAAAAAGAAAACCTATGTTATGCTTGAAACCTCCCCCACATCTATCTCTTGCATTGTTCTCAATGTATGAATGGATAGATGCATGAAAAAGAAGAAAGAGAAAGAAAATATTACCTTAAGATGGCGGCTCTGGTAGTGGTCGGATTGGGCCAAGCGTTGCTACCCAATCAAGATAATATGGTGGTTCATGGAACCGACCTTTATTGACCTCTTTTCTATATACATAATTATAATCCCCAATATGAATAGGATTATGAAAGATCCTATCATGAAACTTATTCCTTTTACATGACCAGTCTTGAAAAATTATCACCGACTCATGATGGTCAATATCTATGTCCAACAAAAGAATGTGACTTAGTGGAATAATTGACTTGAATTCAAGAGCGATAGGTTCGGAAACCATTACTAACTAAGAAAAATTAACTTTGGGTTCTGTAACGCCCTGATCCCACGGGTACGGAGACGTTACTGCGACGTATATACACAGGTCAGAAATACCCTCACTTATGTAAGCTAAGCATAAATACAGACAAGAATCAGAGTATGAAGGCACAGTGGTAATATATATTCCAGCAATAATAGCATAAGTACACAGTTATTAGAAGGCATGATATAATATCTCAAGAATATTTGATCACTAAGAAGTACAAAAGCAGGATTTACAATATGAAATACGAGAAAGTACTCACAAGTAGCAAGATGAGAATCTCATGAGCCAATCAAGGAGAGGCTAGAAGAAAGAGGGTCCAATTAGGCAACTATTAATCCATGCTCTCGCTGCGCCACTCTGATCAGGTACAGCGAGGCCACCACGGTCCAGACTCCAAGATCTAGACATGAGGATCCAGGGTTGTCAGAAATCAACCCGCTAGTACATATGATAAAGGCAGTTGGCATGCTCAAGTAGTCACACGTGTACATAATCAAGTGAGGTGTCCAGGCATATAGGTGCAGGAAATGACAAGCAACATAAAGGAAATGACAGTAAATCTGAGATCAAGTAAATACATGTATATCAATGAATCTTAATCAGAAATCATGCATGGAAAACGGTATAGAGAGCATAGGTACACATAAACATGCGATAAATATATTAAACATGTGATAAATAAAGTAAACATACGATAAATATAGGTATGGACAAAACTAGTTGTATAAGCTCAGATTACGGATTCATGGGGCTGATACGTTGATGGGATAATCCAAACAAGGAAACCCTCATCTATATACCATATATCCGATGTCACCATCATCTGAGTTCATACAACTAGAGTTGCGGTCAGGGTAATAGAACTAGAGTGTATCTATAGAAATCACAAAAATCATATGTCATAAAACATGGTGTCAACTCAGGGCATAACACTATAACTGGAGAATATAAAGGTGCCGTATTTTAAGTTATATAGTAATAATAATAAGTACTGTTTGATATTTCAATCGCCTCCCTACCAGTGCCTCACATCACTGATAGTCCATACTAGAGCTTGCACTCTGTAGAACTTACTCGGGTCTGATATGTGAGTATTGGACTCGAACAAAGGAAAGACTAAATATCACACATTCCTAATATTATTACTGTTTGGGTGTTACATTCTTATGTTATTCCTGTCCCTTTCTCACTGGCGTCCCACAACATCGACAACTTACGCTGGAGCCCGCACTTCTAGTAGAACTCATCCGAACTCTGATATGCGGGTACCATTATTCGAATAGAGGAGAGACCAAATAACATATGCTCTAGGCATTATTATCATACATGTTTGTGTGTGTTAATATGCACTGAGAATGTTTATCACGCTAACACCAGGCGGCACAGGCAGGAGGGAGAAAGTAGCCCTACAGATTCAAGAGGTTAACCCCACAAATTCAAGAGGTGGCCCCCACCACGTGTGTGGTGTGGCACTTTGCTCCATGTGGCACTTTGCTCTAAGGGTTGATTTAGGAGGTAGGCCCACAAATTCAAGAGGTAGCCACAACAGATTCAAGAGGTGGCTCCCACCACGTGTGCGGTATGGCACTTTGCTCTATGTGGGTAATGGATTCTAGAGGTGGCCCCCACGGATTCAAGAGGTGGCCCCCACCACGTGTGTGGGTGGCACTTTGTTCCGTGTGGCACTTAGCTCCATTCAGGATCCGCCAGACGCTAGCACGATCGTGCGATAAATCATCGTCATCCTGACACCAGGCATGCTCTGTCAGACGCCGGTATGACTATGCTATTAACAAGAGTAACAGTGCAAGGGACATGAGTCAGGGGATATAGGAGCTTAGGAGTATAGGAGTTCAGGACTACAGAAGTACCAGAGGTCTGGTAACAGTAAAAGTATAATAATCATGCCAAGTCCCCGTAAAAGTGAAAATCATGAATATGCCAGGTAATACAGGTGTAATAGTATCCAGTCAGAGGTCACAATATCTGGTCAAGTGCACTAGTACCATGTGAAAGTATGTCAAGTGAGTGTTAGCATGTCAATTGTCAAGTGTCATATATATGGTGTCAGGTATCAGGTATCAAATATAGCATGGCAAGTACCGGTGTCAGATATCAAGTGTCAAGTATAGCATGTCAAGTACCGGTGTCAGGTATCATGTGTCAAATATATCATGGCAAGTACCGGTGTCAGATATCATGTGTCAAATATAGCAAGGCAAGTACTGGTGTCAGATATCATGTGTCAAATATAGCATGGCAAGTACCAGCGTCAGATTTCATGTGTCAGATATAGCATGGCAGTTAAAACTGAAATCACCTAGGGGGGGTGAATAGGTGATGGCTATATGTAATATGGCAATAATGCGGAATTAAAAATTCTACTTAACAAATTGCTCAAATTTAAAAGACTAACAATAATAAACACAATAAGTATTGCAAGAAATAAAGGAGTTTGAGTTTAGAGAAAATTCGAGCAAACGCAAACACAAGTATATGTTTCCGAGGTTCGAGCCACGCTCTACGTCCCCGCCTTCACACTTGAAGGATTTTCACTATTGTTGATCCCACCGGATCGCCAATACAAGGACACACTTGTCCTATCTCTCGTGATGCCGCAATACCACCCGGAGCACACTAGCTCGCCTTGAGGCTGATGCCTCTACAACTTCACACAAGAAGAAAATGATCACACTTGATCGAAAATTGCTCACTTAGCACAATCCTATAACCAATATGTAGATGTAGAATTTTGGGATCGTGTAGTGCAAATATCTAGAGTGAAGTAGAGGTGTAGGCTTCAAATGGGTGTATGGAAATTTTGGCTTTGGAAATCTTTTCTCAAATAGAAGGCTTGAAAATCTTTTGAAAATATGTTGTAAAATTGTTGTCTTATCAAGTTGAAATGACCTCCTATATATAGGGGATGAGAAACAGGGCAAAAAGGCTGGAGAGATTCGTTGGGGTGAGATCCCAACAAAATTTGTCAGAAAATAGAGCTGTTGGAGTCTGTCAGAATTTCTGACAGCTGCCGGTCGATCGGGCCGGTCGACCGCCAATGGTCATATTTCTGACCGTTGGGGGACAGCGGTTGACCGTCCCGGTCGACCCGAACAAACAGAGAGCACTGTAAGTGCCCTGGTCGACCGGAGCGGTCGGCTGACGTACACACATGCACAGCGTGTACGTCGGTCGACCCGGACGGTCGACCGGTTCCTGTCAGTTCTGAAAAATCAGAACTGCAGAAAACCAGAACTTGGGTCTTTTGGTTTTGGTCTTGTGGTTTGGGATTTTGGACCTTGTAAAAATAGGAGTATGACCATATGTCACTACCCTAACATGTTAAAACATTTTGATAAAGTTTCTCTTGATAAAAACTTGTTTTTCTAAAAGTTGATTTTTCCAAAAAACTTAAAGTTTCTAAACACAAATTTCAAAACATGTTACCTATAAAACTAAGTTGGAAATAGAAATTGTTTTTGAAGCCATGAATCAAACTAGAGTGTGTGTGTGAGTGACAATGCCATAACTCTACTTCTAACATCTAGGTTTTGACAAAAAGTCTAAAAGAAAAAGTAAAAATACAAATCTTGGACTTTTTCATTGTCTTGATCTTGACTTGGTCTTTTCTTCATGTCTTGATCCCGAAGCTTCCTAATGTGCTTAGCTTGGGAATGCACATCTTTAAGCGGCGTCCAAACTTGTGAGTCTTGATATCGGAGCCGTCAAATCAACCTGTTTTACCTGAAATACTTTTAAACAAAATTGTTAAATACATAACTAAATATGGTTTGTTATCATCAAAATATCCAACAAGATATAGAGCTAAATGGCCTTTGGGCCAACAATCTCCCCCTTTTTGATGATGACAAAACATATATAGTTATTACAAATATTTTGGGTAGAGACTTCAAATGAAGCTCCCCCTCAACACATGCATATAAAAAAATATGCTCAAGCATAGACAAATCTCAAAAAAAATGGTAGGTGATAATCCACAACACATATATCCATGCTAGATAAAAATACTCATGTCATGCTAGATAAAAAATACTCATGTCATAAAATAGAAATGAAACACATGTCCACAAAGCATAACCAACATAAACAAGTACATGTCCACACAAACATAAATACAAGATAAAGATGTCCAACAACAGAAAATACTACAAAATATAAGTACACAAAATATAGAGTCTCTCTCAACAAATAACTCTCCCCATTTTTGACATCATCAAAAGGGGCAGGTCACTCAGCACCACCAGCAGCATCGTCCTCTGAAGAACTCTCCTCAGCATCGCCTTCCTCTGACGAACTCTCCTCAGCGTCACCCTCTGCCATCGTCTCATCATCATCATCATCATCATCACTTGCCTCCTCTGGATCGATGCCAGCAACGCCTGGCTGTAGAGGTGGAACAGCAGAAGGGTCTCTGACAGGAAATGGAGGGCCGGAGGATGGAAGAGGACGAGCAATGGTCGTGGGATCTGGACCAAGCATATCGAATTTCGCAAATAGTGTCCCAAATTGTGAGTCCACGAATCTCATGGCGTTCGCAAAGTAAGACATGTCATTGCGAATTCCCTGGAAGCGTGAGTCCATCTCCGCACGAAGGGCTGCATCTCGCTGCTCCATATCCGCACGAAAAGCTGCGTCTCGCTGCTCGATCCAAGACTGATGCTCCTGGATCTGAGAGCGAATATCAGAAGAAATAAAGGATTGGAACTCAGGAGATAAAGATGGACCGGGAGCAGAGGAAATCCCTGGGGCCGAAGAAGACCCTGGGGCTGATGAAGATCCTGGTACTGGCACTGGAGGGGGCTGCTCAGGAGGGGCTCGACGAATCTAAGCCTGCATCCTCTTCAAAAGGGTGCAGTCCAAATTCACAGAGGGTTCGGAGGGAGTCTCCGAAGAAAGATCAAATCCTAAATGTTTGAGAAGATAGGATATGAGCATGCCATAAGGCAAATGCCTACCGTACATGCGGATCTGATCAGAGGCCATGTGAGAAGCAATGAGATGTGAAAAATTTATCTTAATGCCTTTCAGAAGGCAATAGATGATCAATGGAACAGGGCCTCTAGCATTGCTATACTCACCGGACTTAGGTAAAATGTTATAGAAAACAAATTTGGCTAGGACTTGGGCGGTGAACGTAAACTTGTTCACTTCCTCATTCCTAACCAAACTGGGATTGTCATTCCCGTGAATCAAGGTGGATGCGGTGAGTGCAGACTCACCGTCCGGATATTCAAAATCTTGCAGATTAAAGGTGTAAACATCAACTCCTCCAGAGGAGAGATGCAGAATATCAGCAAATTGGGATAGGGGAATGTCAATATCCTTCCCAAGAACACGAGATCTCACTCTATTTCCCAAAAAAGAAAAATTTGCATAAAAGTAATGCACTAAGGAGGGGTACACATGTTCCCTAATGGCCATGAATTTATCCAAGGAATTTCTTTTCAGGATACGGGGGATGTGGAGATGTTCAAAGTCTTTTAGAATCACACATCTCCCTGAAATAACAGCTTTCTTAGAAAGTATGATATATCGGTTTTCAGCAAGCTCATTAACAAAAGGTCTTTTAGGTTTAGGAGTGGTGGAAGATGAGGGAACTATACTTTTTCCCTCCTCAGACCTGGATCTCTTTGACATTTTGGAGAAAAGAGTGATTTTTAGTTGATTTTTAGGGTAGATGGTTATGGCTTGATCTAAACAAAAAGAAACCTAAAAATCTTAGACAAGAATTTGAGATTCTAAAGGTTAGAAATCAAGATTTGAACAAAAGAGAGGATTTTTACCTGAATGAGAGAAACCCTAACCCTAGATCTTGAAATCTCTGAAATTTTGATGGTGAGGAAGCCCTGTGACTGAAGATCAAACCCACAAAGAGTGAATTCAACTTGATTTTTGAAGGAATTAGAGAGATTTTGAGTGTAGGAAATTTTGGAGAAAAAAGAGAGAAAGGGGATCGCCGGTTAGGTTTTGAGAGAGATGAGAGAAAGAGTGAAATAAATAGCAGATTTGGGGCTGAAATCTACGCACGGTCGACATGGCCGGTCGACCCGAAAAACCCGAGAGCTCTGTAACTCAGAGCGGTCGACCGTACCGGTCGACCGGCAACAGAGAGCAAAAATTTGTTCTCTTTCAGGCAATGGCGGTCGACCAGGGATAGGGCCGGTCGGCCGGCTTTGCCCAAAAAATAGTGAAGAGCTCCCAAAAAAAATTTAAAGTAAATATTTAATAAATAAAGTAGGATACATGTAACATGCAGGAATACAACAATGTTTTTAAATCTTTATTAAGTTATCATATCAACCAAAAATATTCACACAAAACATTTTATTTAATTTTCATACAAAAACGAAGTTTAGAGATGTTGAAGCCGAATACCCGGTGAAGGGTTATGAACTTCATCCTCTTGATTCCTCTTGAATGAGTTGAGGCGCGCAATTTTCATCTCTAATGTATTTGCTTGAATATGAAATTTTTATAAAATTTTATTTCTAGTTTTTAAAATACAATGTGTATATATAAATAAGCTAGTCTTGGCATGGCATGTAGACATACAATGGACATGGTATAAAAGACAAGATATTAAAACATGGCATATACACAATCATGATAGGGATGTAAGTTTACACTAGCATATATCAATGTATCATAAAAGTAAACTAACAATCCTATACATGTGTATATAAATAACCAAAATTAAAACTTTTAAATGGAGAAGTTACCAAGCATGGGCAATCTCCAAAATAGGTGCCTCCATGATAGCGATGCAAATGCGATGTGTTCTTTGAGCTTAGTTGCATCCACCACCCGGGCACCGTTTCCTCCTAAGTCTTGGAGGAAGAAGATCCACCTGTATCATTTAAATTTGGAGGGTCTTTTGGTACCCATATCTTTTTGGGTCCTTTTGGATTAGTACCAGGACGAACCCAAACATATTTATTGTTCACATTATGTTTAGCAAAATAAAATTTTTCTAAATGGCCTTTGCGGCCACAATGCGTGCATATGTAAATTCTACCACTACCATACATAAATGCATGCTTGTGTGAGTGTGCATGTTTCCGTGCATGTGTATGATGAGTGTGTTTCCCTTGGGTTACTCCCTTGGGAAATCTAGATGCAAACTTATTTAAATCAAAAGCACACTTTTTAAGAGTTGAATCTAAAACATCAACTCGTTTTTGCATTTCAACAAAATCATTTTTATTACATGAGGGAATAGAAGTTTTTCCTTTACAAGCTATTTTATAATTTTCAAAATTAATTTTTATTTTCTTAAAAGCACAAGATAAATCATTTTTCTCTTTTTCAATAATATTAATTTTATCTTTTAAAGACTCATTTTTCCTTTTTAACTTTTTATTATGAGATTGAGAAATCTCATACCTATGTTGAAGTTTTTCAAAAAATTGGGCTAATTCATCCATTGTTAACTCATCCTCATCTAAAGAGTTGTCGATAGTTACCTTTGAAGCATCGTCTCCATGTGCCATGAAGCACATGTGTGCGGCGTCGTTCTCCTCTTCGGATTCCGACTCCGTGTCATCCCACGTTGCCACCATTGCTTTCTTCTTCTTTGGCCCATTCTTGGAGGTGGTTGCTTGAAGTGCGGGGCAATCGGCGATAAGATGTCCGATCTTCTTGCAATGGAAGCAAGGACTGGGTTCTTCTCTTTTCTTTTCATACCTTCCTTGAGGTCTCCCTCTTCGGAAGTTGCTTTGCCGTCCCTTCTTGTAGAACATCTTGTCCACCTTCCGGATGAGCATGGCGAAGTCCTCATCGCAATCCTCCGATGAGTCATCCTCTTCAAGAATGGTTGGAGCAGCTTTGAAGGCGAGCGCTTTCTTCTTGGGCGCCTCCCTCTCTTCTCTAACCTTCATTTCCATCTCATGTGTTTTGAGATTTCCAATGAATCCGGAAAAGTCCATCTCCTCCCGATCGTTGAGCTCCTTGAGGGTAGTAGCCTTCACTTCCCATGATTTGGGAAGAGCCCGAATGACCTTTCGAATCTTTTGGTCATTATCGATTGCGTCACCTAGAGAAGATAAAACATTAGTAATCTTGGTGAATCGCGTGAGCATGTCATCAATGCTCTCATTATCAAACATATAGAAATTCTCATATTGAGAACGCAACAAGTCAATCTTAGATCTTTTGACTTGTGACGTTCCTTCATGAGTCACAATAAGAATATTCCAAACTTCAAATGCGGATTTGCAATTTATGATGTGTGCTAGGTCATCCTCATTTAAGGCTTAGGTCAAGGAATATTGGGCTCTAGCATTAGCTTCATAATCCTTGGAGGTGTCCTCGGACCATGAGCTCTCATCAGTGAGGGGTTCAATAAATTCTTTTGTAATGGACCTAGCAACCCTAACTCCTAGGGACTTAAGGAAGAGGTTCATCTTGACCTTCCATATGGGAAAGTTCAAGCCATCAAACTTTGGTGGGGACTTGATGCTAGAAAAGTCAAGTGATGCCATGGATGAAAAATATAAAGCACAATAAATGAAGAATGCAACTAATATAGCAAATGACAAGGATCTCCCTGAGGTGGTTAAACCAAATTGTAGGGTTAGGCTCTGATACCAATTGAAATCACCTAGAGGGGGGGTGAATAGGTGATGGCTATATGTAATATTGCAATAATGCGGAATTAAAAATTCTACTTAACAAATTGCTCAAATTTAAAAGACTAACAATAATAAACACAATAAGTATTGCAAGAAATAAAGGAGTTTGAGTTTAGAGAAAATTCAAGCAAACGCAAACACAAGTATATGTTTCCGAGGTTCGAGCCACGCTCTACGTCCCCGCCTTCACACTTGAAGGATTTCCACTATTGTTGATCCCACCGGATCGCCAATACAAGGACACACTTATCCTATCTCTCGTGATGCCGCAACACCACCCGGAGCACACTAGCTCGCCTTGAGGCCGATGCCTCTACAACTTCACACAAGAAGAAAATGATCACACTTGATCGAAAATTGCTCACTTAGCACAATCCTATAACCAATATGTAGATGTAGAATTTTGAGATTGTGTAGTGCAAATATCTAGAGTGAAGTAGAGGTGTAGGTTTCAAATGGGTGTATGAAAATTTTGGCTTTGGAAATCTTTTCTCAAATAGAAGGCTTGAAAATCTTTTGAAAATATGTTGTAAAATTGTTGTCTTATCAAGTTGAAATGACCTCCTATATATAGGGGATGAGAAACAGGGCAAAAAGGCTGGAGAGATTCGTTGGGGTGAGATCCCAACAAAATCTGTCAGAAAATAGAGCTGTTGGAGTCTGTCAGAATTTCTGACAGCTGCCGGTCGACCGGGTCGGTCGACCGCCAACGGTCATATTTCTGACCGTTGGGGGACAGCGGTCGACCTTCCCGGTCGACCCGAACAAACAGAGAGCACTGTAAGTGCCCCGGTCGACCGGAGCGGTCGGCCAACGTACACACATGCACAGCGTGTACGTCGGTCGACCCGGACGGTCGACCGGTTCCTGTCAGTTCTGGAAAATCAGAACTGCAGAAAACCAAAACTTAGGTCTTTTGTTTTGGTCTTGTGGTTTGGGGTTTTGGACCTTGTAAAAATAGGAGTATGACCATATGTCACTACCCTAACATGTTAAAACATTTTGATAAAGTTTCTCTTGATAAAAACTTGTTTTTCTAAAAGTTGGTTTTTCCAAAAAACTTAAAGTTTCTAAACACAAATTTCCAAACATGTTACCTACAAAACTAAGTTGGAAATAGAAATTGTTTTTGAAGCCATGAATCAAACTAGAGTGTGTGTGTGAGTGACAATCCCATAACTCTACTTCTAACATCTAGGTTTTGACAAAAAGTCTAAAAGAAAAAGTAAAAATACAAATCTTGGACTTTTTCATTGTCTTGATCTTGACTTGGTCTTTTCTTCATGTCTTGATCCCGAAGCTTCCTAATGTGCTTAGCTTGGGATTGCACATCTTTAAGTGGCGTCCAAACTTGTGAGTCTTGATATCGGAGTCGTCAAATCAACCTGTTTTACCTGAAATACTTTTAAACAAAATTTTTAAATACATAACTAAATATGGTTTGTTATCATCAAAATATCCAACAAGATATAGAGCTAAATGGCCTTTGGGCCAACAAAAACATATCAAGAATCAAGTATGACATGCCAGTTCCAGTGAGAATACAGATTACAACATCATATATTAACTCATACAGCGAGGTATCATATACTGAAAAACTACAGTAGCAATTATTATGTATTTAACAGTAGTAATCAAAGCATGAAACAATGAAAGAAAAGTACTTGTCTAAATCACCAAAAAATGACATAAAATCTCGGAACACCAGAAATACGTGCACACCACCAATCCATATATTAAATTATACATACATATATATATTATTAAATTATTTAGAGAGACCATGAGAGAGGAGAAAGAGAGGAGAGAGAAAAGAATGAAAGAGAGATGTTGGAGAGAGAGACTTGTAGGAAACTGAGAGAGAGAGAGAGACTTTGCTGGAAATTGAAAGAGGGGTAAGGAAGATAATTTTGATGAATAAGAAGGGGGCAAAAAGGGAAAGTAGGAAAAGAAAGAAAGAAGAAAAGAAAGAAAGAAAGAAAGAAGGGAAAGAAAGAAGGGAAAGAAAGAAGGAAAGAAAAAAGAGAGGGGCTTGGGATGGCCGGCTGGACTATTGGTCACCGGTGGCCTGGGCGGCATCGCTGCTGCCGGAGGGGCAGCCGGTGAGGAGGGGGCGCCCCCCATAGGGTGGTGGAGAGAGAGGGGGTTTGGTGATTGTTGGTTGTTAATGTTGTTGTTATTGGAGGGTAGATGGTGGTGGTGGTGATCTTGAAGGTGGAGTTGATGATGGTTAAGTTGTGGTGGTGTTAGGGAGTTGGTGTTGGTAGTAATGGGGATGGTGGAGTGATGGTGGAGATGGTGATGGGTTTGGAGGAAGAAGGAGATGGAGTTGAGTAGTTTGTTATTGTTGTTGAAGATGAGTAAGAGAGGGAGTTGGGAAAGGTGATGCAGTGGGGTGGCTGGTGGTGGCCGGAGGATGGCCGGAGGGGAGGCGCGCCGGCATTGGTGCTAGAGGTGGCTGGCCATGGTGGAGCCAAGGGAGAGAGAGAGAGAGAAATAAAGAGAAAGAAAAGAGAGAAGAGTGAGTGTGAAAGATAGGAGAGAGATTGATTGATGGTTTGTTGAAAAGAAAAGGGGAGATAATGATGGGATGGGGGATGGAATTGGCGGGTGATAGGATGGGGAGTGGATGGTCAGTGGGTTGACTAGTGGGAAGGGAAAGGAAAAATAAATGAAGAGAGAAAATGAAGTGAGAAGGAAAAAATAATATTATTTAAATAGGGTAAAAATTAACTGTTTCAGAATTGCTTCAAAAAATTCTCAATAATAGAAAATATTATTTTAAGATTCTCAGTGAAATCGTACTATAGAAATTTCATCTGATTTACAATTTAAAAATCCTAGATTCTTCTAGCGATACCGGTCGATACCAAAACCGGTGGATTTTCGATAAATTCTGAAAAATCTCAAAAAATGTTTTTAGTTAGAAAATAATATTTTAAGAAGTTATACGAAAGCTGTTTCTAAAAATTCAACTCCATTTGGAAATGAAAAATCTAGGAATCAGTCAGCGATGCCAACCAACACAGGTTTTGAAGATTTTGCAAATAATTCTGAAAAATTTTAGAAAATCATGAAAAATCTAAAATATTGGAAAATGAGGTTTGAAACTAAAATCAGTCAAATCAAACTACCAAAAAGGCCAAATTGAGCAATACACTAGGATCGGCCCCCCGATTCAGACAAGGGCTGACTCCGAGTCCACAAATCTGGATCAATATGAAACAATCACACCAATAATCATAAAACAAAAATAGATACAAAACTAAATCAAAAAGAAATATGATAGAAAAATCAGAATATGTATCTAAGTACATATTCCAGGAACAGGGTGTTACAGGTTCGAGAGTCAGTTTTAGTTCAAGAGTTGAGTCCAAATAAATGAATTGAAATTCACATTCTTCTCCCATCAATAGAATATGGCTATCCAAATTTGGTGATTCATTTTCTAGATCTATGGGTATAGGAATAAATGTCGGCTCTGAAAATTTGTCAAATTGGGTAATGTACCGGAATCAACATAGATTCGAAGATAGAAACTGAGTCACAAGGTTGAGGATCGGGGTCACATTCACATTGAAGTTCAATCTCATTGAATGAAAAACATGCCAGTTTGTCCAAGGTTTGAAATTTGTCAAGTTCAAATTTGTGTGATGAAATTGAGTCTTGATCAAAGTCTCTAAGGCACCAAGATTCTTTGTTCCTATCAATAAGGTTAGGGCAATCGGGAATGGTTGAACATGTGTTATGTGGAGTTTTCTCATTCTTATCTTTTACTATGTTGATATAATGACTCATTTGTGCTTCTAGCCTATCGATAGATTGGAAAAAATTATTTTCAGACTGAATCAGGTTTTCCATACTTCTATCTGAGTCCATAGGCTTTTCTTCTTGTTGTGGGACTTGGAACATGGAGTAAAGATCTTGGATTTAGGTGTCTTGTGGGAATTTTGAGTCCATCATTTTCAGCTTTTGTTCTTGTGACTCAATCATGGCTTCTATACTTTTTATAGCCTCACATTTTTCTTCTATTAGTTGATTATGACTAGGAAAATTATAGGCTTAATGTTAGAATGGTGGTTGACAATATGACTTGGGGAGTCATATCCCCATTGACTCTATTAAGAGTAGTGATGATTATTCCATTGTTGTTCACAGTATTAGGACTGGGGCATGAATTGATTCGAATAAGGCCAATCCGGCACACTTGGTTAGTTAAAGTTATGATATGCCAGGTTGGTAATATCCAAGTCAAAAGAGGTCAGGGTGTAATATGGATTACCATTAAAATTGTAAAAATTATTGTTATAAGCCACATCACACAACAAATGTCAAAACCAAACAAAGAAAAACAAATAAATAAACAAACAAATAAAAAAATCTAACTTAAGTTAGGGTAGATCTTAGATCCAGATGACTCTTAACTTGTTAGACTGTCCACGGGGGGTATATTACAGAATCTGACCACAAGTTAATCGGCCAGATAGGGGCAAGATTAGTGGGAGGTATCCGTTCTTAAGCAGTGGACCTAATTACGCTAAACTACTGTTCTTCAAGGTTTCGCCTCATCAATCCCCAACCTTTGACACTGATTTGACTAGAGTCAAATTATAACGAACTTTCCCCTTAGGTAAGTCTCCTATTTGAGTCTAAGATATCCCTAGGGCCAACGTTTACTCAGTTTTAGTTAGGCTTGAGTTAGTGAGTGAGGAGATTGTTTGTGGCCTAAGGGAGGGTAATGACTTTCCCACCTTATCTTGTTTATAGGAAAGCCCTTAATTCAGTTTAGTGCAGTGTACATGTATATAGAAAAAGCAACACTCAAGCAATATTTCATACAAGAATGAACCTTATACAAAATTCTATGCACACATATCTTTGCTCCAGCACTCTACAATAGTAAATAGCAAATGTGAGGAAAAAGATACGTGGCTAAATGCAAAGTCTAAACCGTTTCTAGTATTTACAATCAATCTTTACTGTTGAATTAGAAATATAAGTACAATGAGTCAAACAAGAAAAAAAATAGCTATAGATATTTAAACTATGCAATTCAGTCAAGCTGCAAAAAATACAAGTTAGTAGTTCACTCAAATTACTACGGAAATGCAGCAAATTTGAGGGCTTCTAGGCTTTGTGATCAGTCACAGATATTGCATATGCATTGTCACATTACCATATTTATTATCTAATAGATCCTATTGATAAGTCTTATTTTCATTTAATAATGTGCATGCCCATCACTAATGGAGGTGGAAGGAAATTAAGCCCAAATGCTCACTTTAATTCAAATTTAGTTAAATTTAAATCTTAAATAAAGATGGGGACAAATATTCAGGATGATAGGGATAATTCTAGCTGAAGATCAATACAAATCTTAAAGATAACACCAAATGAAAATCAGTAAAACTCGGATTTCTATAAATCCATTTTGGTTAGTTAAAGATCAACTGAGGATAACATCAAATACAGAGTTTAAATTCAAAATTCAAAGGGATAAATGGATAGAGAGAAGGTCAATGGATGAGATGAAACAATTTTGACTCAGATTCAGATTGGATGCATTTTAGTATTTGAATCATAACTTTCGCTACCGAAACTCAAATCTAATGATTCAAGATGATCAAGAAAGAAGACTTAAAGGGCGACAACTCTTATATTAAAATCACAATTTTTAATTCTATCATTTGATAAGTTATATTCAGCAATCAGCATGCCAACAAGCTACAGATCAGAATTGAATATCCACATCAAATCAAGTTTGGAGATAAGGGGACGATTCAAATTCAGAAATAATCAGCTACCATTATCTCCTCACTCTTCTTCCCTCTGGGTTTTATCCTATAAAAGGTAGGGAGTTTAGTGATGGAGGGACTGAAGACTAGTTTAAGTTTTTCTCATTATTTTTAAGGTTTAGGTTCATTGTTAGATAGTTTATGAGAAGTTGTATCTCAGTTCTTAATCTGTAGTTCAGTTCAGAAACAAAGTAAGAAAGGGAATGATTGATCGTGATTTGAAGTTGAAGTGACATCGATAAAGATTCAACGGACTTCTTTTCTTCTCCAACTCACGGGTATGTTGAATTTCAATTTAATGTTTTCTTTTTTAGTAATGAATAGCTAAATCTCTTCTTTCTGGGCTCATTAATCTCTCCTCTCTAATATTAATTCTTGATCGGTATTAATGGAAAGACCCAACTGAATCATATAAATGCCTTAAACTAAGCCCTGCTTATTACGAGTGTTCTTGAAGGCACATATGAGGATGGGGTTGGATTTTGAACTTAATCTTAAAATTTATCATTAAAAAGAATTTATTTTTATTCCATGCTTGCTTCATTGCTTTGATGGTTTAACATTCAATTCAAAGAAGATTTCAAAAACTAAAGTTCAATTTCTAAAATAAACCATCTTATGTATTTTACTTGATTTTTTTTAAATACAAGGGTAAACTTTTTGCCTATGATCTCATTGAGGCACTTGAACTTTTCAACAAAAGAGTTTAGAGTTAGGTAAAGATTAGTAAGCCTAGATTTCTCTTTATTATAAACAAACAAACACCATCACTATCAAAGCTTTTTAAAGATCATTTTCTCCAAAATTTTCCTAAGTTTCAAGTTTTTTTTAAATCATCTCTCTACTCTCCATTCTCGTTTCACATAAAAAAATATCAACACCATTCTTTACTTTTGAAATAATACATCAAAAATTTTCATCGCATTCCTCCTTATGGATCATGACCCGTTAGCCCAAAACTACTTGTTAATTCTCACTGAATTTACTTGCAATCAATTTTTGACGCTGTTGCCAGGGAAGGAACGGTGTAATTTTTTTTAACAAGTTTGGTGTCTTGTTTCAGGGCCATCAAGAAATCAGATTTAGCGCTCATGCATTGCAGGAGAAGGCTTGCTATTTTGTGCCCCTACTCTAGAAAGTAGAAAAGAAAATTTTCAAGAAATTGCAGCGCGCAAAAGCTTGAAATTTCTTTAGACTACTAAAAAACTCTTTTTTGCAGGACATATTGCTTTGCAAATATATAGTTTTTTTTTTTGCATTTAATTCGGCTACATATGATATCCATATAACCTTTTTTTAATCCAATAATAATCTGATTGATTTCCAATTGCTTAAAAAAAGTATAGACTTGCATTCTAGGCATTTGTCTAATTACGTTTCTTTTACAATTACTGTTGAAGAAAGCTAGAGACAAGGTACGTTTGCATAGCAACTAGCATAGGAACATTCTTGGGTGATTTACTTGCTTTTTGATTATTATTATTTCTTTATACTTGCATACCCACACAATCTGTATTAAGGGCAAAACCTAAAACAAGATAAGGTGGGGAAGTCATTACCCTTTCTTAGCCCACAAACCATCTCTAAGCACGCATAGCCTAAGCCGAACTTAAAATCGAATAGACGTTGCCCTTAAGGACATCTCAAACTCTTTAGGAGATTATCATAAGGAAGAAGGTGTTAGAATTTGGCTCATGCCAAATCAGTGTTTAAGGACAGGGATTGAGGGGCGAAATCCTGAAGACTGATGGTTTAGTTTAATTAGGCTCGTCGCTTTTATGCGAATACCTCCAACCAATCTTCCCTTGATTTGGCTGATTAGCTTGTGGTCAAAGTCTGCATTATCCCTCCTGTGGACAATCAACCAATTAGGAGTTGTGTAGGTCAAGGTTACCTTAGACTAGGCTTGGTTGCTTTTTCTTATTGACTATTGGTAAACTTGTTTGAGGTAGTGTTTATGTGTGCAAGTGTGGTCGAGAGACCCAAATTCATTTAGGTTAACTAGAAACACATCACCACAAAAACTTGAACCAAAACCATATCTGGTTATGGCTCAACTGGCATCTTTCCAGGATAAGTTCTATCCCATTAGAACCACACTTCCATCTTGCATACAACTTTTATCGGTTGGTGAACACAACTTTGAGTTCAAGCCTCAGTTCTTTAACACACTCTCTAAGATTCATGGATTAGAGTCCGAAGATGCTTATTTCTTCATAAGAGAATTTGAGAAAGTATGCTTAATGATAAAAATCCCACACCTTGTAGATGATGCTATTAGGTTAAGATTTGCCCCTTTTGCTCTTAAGGACTTAGCAAAGAAATGACTTTACAGCTTAATGACCGACTCTATTACATCGTGGGATAGTTTCATCAAGGTCTTCTTGAAGAAATTCTATCCAATTCGTAAGAGCGATCTCATTAGGAAGAACATCGTGTAGTTCAAGAAAGAACCTGGTGAATGTTTTGGAGGTACTTTGAACGCTTCAAACACTCCCTTGTCCAATGTCCTCATCATGGAATAGAGAAATGGCGACAATGTCAAATTCTCTATGACGGTTTAGACTACTCAACCAAGACTCTCTTAAAAACTATATGCCAAGGGGGATTCTTGCAAAAGGAAAAAATGAAGGATGGAATTTATATGAGAATCTAGCTGAAAAAACCATCCAATAGGAACCGACTAATGAAAAATCTAAAAATTCAAAAGGAGGTTTCCATTCAATTAAATTATCCATAGCTGCTCTGAGGCTAGAATAGCAAACCTAGTGAGAAGACTGAAAAATTAGAAACTAAAACAACTATGTCCAGTTAACTAAGTCAGCCCAAACTAATTTTCAACTCCAGGCTGTACTTGCTGTCAAGAATGAATCATGTATTTGAGGAGTGTCCAGTGTTCCAAGCATAGCAACAATTTCCTGAACTGAGGAATGTGGCCTTTTAAAAGCCGAATAATAATCCTTACACACAAACGTACAATTATGGCTGGAGAAATCACCCGAAAGAGCCAAAATAACAATGACCACTCATGGTCAAACCATTCAAACCACTTCCAACATTCCAATAATTCTTCCAATTATCAACCCAACTTTTCAAATTACCCTCATAATTCTTCCAACTATCCACCCAATTTTTCAAATTATCAACAAAACTTTTCCAGCCAAGCTCCACAATCTTCCTTTTAGAATCCTCAAGTTTAGAAAATAATGATTGATTTTGAGAAAAACATGGAAAGGTACATGAACAATCAAGTTTCCTCATGCAAACAATACAGAGGCTGGAGGTTCAAATGAGCTAATTAGCGAATCCACAGAATGAGAGGCTAAAGGGTACCTTACCTAGTCAGCCAGTAATGAATCCTAGGAATTCTCAACAAGCCTATTTGGCTGAGGACGAATCATTAATTCAATGTAATTCTATTCATACATTGAGGCAGGGAAAAAAGTTGATAATCAAGTGTCAACATCATCCAATTCCATTAGCACAACCACACACAATTATCCACCTCACCTAGTCCCAATCCTTTCAAATCTGACAAACCTAAAATGGATAAGTTAACCAGTCAGGTGCACAAGCTTATAGTACCATTTCCTTATAAGCTAAAAAATAACAAGCAGAATCCACACATGGATAAGATAATTGAGATCTTTAATCAAGTAAAGATAAATGTGCTACTTCTTGATGCCATCCAATAAATCCCATCTTATGCAAAATTTATTAAAGACATGTGCACCAAGAAGAGAAAGACTAATGTACCCAAGAAAGTCTTCTTAGCCACTAACATTAGTGAGCTACTGTTGGGTCCGATCCATGTCAAGTACAGGGATTCGGGTTGTCCCACCATTGCCTGCAATATAGAACAAGCCGAGATTAATTATGCACTTCTTGACTTGGGGGCAAGTATCAACTTGCTTCCTTTCTCAGTTTATCAACAATTCGCGTTAGGCAATCTTAGTCTAACTCGAGTCACTATCCAACTAGCTGATCATTCAGTGAAAGTTCCCAAGGGGAAATTAAAGACGTCCTTATCCGAGTCGGGGAGTTTATCTACCTAGTAGATTTTATTGTTCTTGAGACCCAACCTGTTTCGAATCCTAGGTCTTAAACTCCTGCTATCTTAGGGCGTCCGTTCCTTATGACTGTAAATGTGATAATTAATTGGAGGAAGGGATCCTTGAGGTTGACCTTTGGAGACATGACTAAAGAGGTCAATGTCTTCTACCTAGAAAAATAACCTCATAAGTAAGAGATCAAATGTTTGAGGTAAACTTTGTTGAGAACAATTGTGATGAAGAAAGTGAAGGTATAGAGAATGAATCTCTGTTTCTTGATGAATTATTTAAGAATGAATGCGATTATATTAATGAGAAGATATATATTGGAGATCCTAGTTTTAGAGTTTCCTTTAAAAAAAGGAAATTTGATTTGAATGTCTTCACTTTCGATGAGCAAATCAATAATATATCGTATGAGAATATAATTCAAGAACCTCTTATTAACCTAATCTTTGTAAACCTCTTTGGAAAAGAACTCATGTGTCTGGATGAACCGACTAGGGATATTTTGATTAATTACACACCTCCAAAGAAAAGTGTCAATCTAAGTTTTGAGGAGATGTATGGAATTGAGTTAGAATTCCTAAGCATTTATAGTGAGAACATTCAAACTGAGAAGTGTGATGATGATCAATTTTTGAATAATGAATGTAGATATATGAGGAAGAAAAGTTTAAGGAAGGTGAGATTGGGAAGGAAGAGAGCTAAAATGACAAAATGATTGACCTCCCCACTATGCCCTATAAAAGGAACCCATTGGAATGATGGGCAGAGAGCTAGAGGCATGAAACCTAAAAAGATCTAGTGTGGGAAAAACATGATGTTGTACATATATATATATATATATATATATATATATATATATATATATATATATTACGCAGTTCTTTCTTAACTTTATTTCATACATTCATGCATTGAAGCATTACATTGAGGACAATGCATGAGATAAGTGTGGGGGAGAGCTCTAACATGACTAATATAAAGGGCTCTTACTTAACTAATATAACTATAAAAAAATAAAAAAAGAAATTTTTTTTTGAAAGAAGAACAATATTTTGATATATGTTTTGCAAGAAATTAAGTCAATTTTAAAGGAAAAGGAGAATCATAATTAGGATTTCTTATACTTGGTCAAAATAAGATGACATGTTTGATTTTTATGGTTAGGAAGAAAATTTGGAAAAGTAATTTAGTCTTGACCTTTACCTTAATGAAATATGCACACTTTATACACTTACACACTTAGGGTTTAAAAACAAAGATTCTAATGCCTTATAAAAAAAGAAAGAAAGAAAAAAAATATATATGTATATATATATGAAAAGTAAACAAATCTAATTATTAATTAGATAGGTGCAGCCTAAGCAAGCTTTGGTATTTATGCAAAAGATGATTAGATAAGTTTGAAATATATATATATATATATAAATATATATCAAACAAAAAAATCCTCTGATTAAGCTGGGTATTTGTGCCTCATAAAGCATAAGTATTCACACCTAAAAGTGGTACATCGTATAAATAAAATTCTTAGTTTTATGACCTTATTTGCTTGAGTCCTTAAGTTTTTGGTGTGTTCTCACCTGGTGCCCAAAGACCAACCGGCTTGGGTGTCACCGACTAAAGGCTCGTTACATGGGCAGATTAGAAAGCCTAATATAACTAAGAAATAATACTACAAAAAATAAAATAAATAAGGTAAAAGAGTTAAAGTTAAAGAACCCTTAGTCAAAATTTCACGGCCACGGAGGTGCATATGACTTAGGATAAAGTAATAGACTAGATGAAAAATATAATTTGACTCCTTACTTTGATTGATGACATATTTTTGAATAGAGACAAAGTTTAGGAATGAAAAGTTCGATTTTCTTATAACTTATAGATTACTTGAACTCTTACAATAATACTTCAAATATTTTCTTTTTTTTCAAAATAGTTTTCGAAACTACTAAATTTTTTCTCTTTCTTTATGGATTTTGTAAGTGCAATCTACTGAAAACCCTCATGAAACAAAACTCGTCCTCTAGGGGTAACCTAGAGGTTTAATGGCTTGTTACACATGCTCTGTGCAGTCGAGTGACCTACGAAAGTAGTCCAATAATTGATTAGAATTTTTTTTGATGTTTTGCTCCAGGGCGAATAAAAGATAAGTACGGGGGTGTGATCGGTCACAGATGTTCCATATATATTGTCACATTACCATGTTTATTATCTAATAAATCCTATTGAAGTCTTATTTTCATTTAATAATGTGCAGGCCCAACACTAAAGGAGGTGTAACTAAATTAAGCTTAAAAGCCCGCTTTAATTCTGATTTTGTTAAATGTAAATTTAACATAAAGATGGGGACAAATATTAAGGAGGATAAGGATAATTCCAGCTGAAGATCAATGCAAATAAGAAAGATAACACCAAATGAAAACCAGTAAAATTTGAATTTCTATAAATCTATTTTAGTTAGCTAAAGATCAACCGAGGATAATGTCAAATACAGAGTTCAAGTTCAAAATCCAAAGGGATAAATGGATAGAGAGAAGATCAACGAATGAGATGAAGCTATTTTGACTCAGATTCAGAGTGGATATATTTTAGTATTTGAATAATAACTTTCGCTACCGAAACTCAAATCTAATGATTCAAATTGATCCAGAAAGAAGACATAAAGGGCTACAACTCTTACATTGATTACTATTTCAAATTCTATTATTGGTAAGCTATATTCAGCAATCAACATGCCAATAAGCTGCAGATCAGAATTGAATATCCACATCAAATCTAGTTTGAAGATAAGGAGAGGATTCAAATTCAAAAATAGTTAGCTTCCTTTATCTCCTCACTCCTCTCCCCTCTAGATTTTTTCCTATAAAAGGCATGGAGTTTACTGAAGGAGGGACCGACGACTAGTTTAAGTTTTTCCCTTTAGTTTTAGTGTTTAGGTTCATTGTTAGATAGTTTATGAGAAGTTGTGTCTCAGTTCTTAATCTGTAGTTCAGTTCAGAAACAAAGTGAGAGAGAGAGAGAGTGATTGTAATCTGAGGTTGAAGTGACATCAATAAAGATTTGATGTACTATTTTTCTTCTCCAACTCACGGGTATGTTGAATTTCAATTTAATAATTTCTTTTTTAGTAATGAGTAGCTAAATCTCTTCTTTTTAGGCTTACTAATCTCTCCTCTCTAGTATTGATTCTTAATCGGTATTAATGAAAAGACACAACTGAATTATATGAATGTCTTAAACTAAGCCTTACTTATTGCAAGTGTTCTTGAAGGCACATGAGGATGGGATTGAATTTTGAGCTTAATTTTGAAATTTATCAATAAAAAGAACTTGTTTTTATTCCATGCTTACTTTATTACATTGATGGTTTAGCATTCAATTCAAAGAAAGATTTCAAAAACTAAAGTTCGATTTCTAAAATAAATCATCTTATGCGTTTTACTTGATCTCTTTTAAATACAAGCTAAACTTTTTGCCTATGATCTCATTGAGGAACTCGAACTTTTCAAGAAAAGAATCTAGAGTTGGGTAAAGATTAGTGCGTCTGGATTTCTCTTTATTAAAAACAAACAAACACAATCACTATCAAATCCTTTTAAAGACCATTTTCTCAAAAATCTTTTCCAAGTTTCAAATTTTCTTTAAATCATCTCTTTACTCTCCATTCTCTTTTCACATAAAAAAATATCAAGACCATTCTTTGCTTTTGAAACAATACATCGATAAGCTTTCATCGCATTCCTCCTCGTGGATCACAACCCGTTAGCCAAAAGCTACATGGTAATTCTCATTGCATTTACTCGCAATCACTTTACTTACTTGAGCAGAGTCCAGGGCCACTTATATGTTCACTGTATTAAAAAAAATTCTTGTTGTTAAAACTTGTACACTAAGAACAGAGAAGAAAGTTAATCAGTAAAGTTAAAAAAAAGTTACTTACCGTCCATCCCCGGCAACGACGCCAAAATTTGATTGAGTTGGAACCTGTACACAAAAGTATATAGAATTTCAGAATTTATAATAGGCGGTGCAAGATACTCACTGCTACTGCTATAGCAAGTGGCTATGCGTGTCGTGATCCACAAAGAGGGACTAGCGATGGAAGCTTTTTGCAAGTTCTCTTTTAAATTACTTAAAATGGTTAAAGTTCTTCTCTTGTTCCTTAAAAGAAAAGAAATATAAGGTATGTTAATTTGTGAAGAAAGTGGTAGATTGAGAAGGTAGAGAAAATAGAAAATGATTTTATGTAAAGAAATTAAAAAGAGTGAATAAAAGAGTTGAGAGATGGTGGTGATCTAAACTAAAGGATTAAAAGAAAAGAAAAGAAAACTAAAAAACTTACCTACCTCTTTAAGTTGATGATTTACCAGGATTCCTTATTAATGATGTATCTTTTCTTGAAGGCAAGCAAAGACAGATGAGATCATCCCTATTCCCAATCTACATTCAAGCGAGCAAAGCATGGCAATGAGATCTTCCTCATTCCCGATCTACACTATGAAATGAAGGTGCAAGCTATACTACCACAGAAATGATTGTTCATTGCCATAGGCCATCAATGACACTTACTAGGACGAGGTAACTTCGAAGATTTTGGAGTCGTTTGGATTCACAAACACAGAAGAAAGTAACAAAAACAAAAGTAGAAAAGAAACTTTGGTTGAATTTAATAATATTGAAAGATAGGAAGAATACTTATATCGGTGTCACTCTCAGTACAAACATCTCTCTTGTTCTCTCATGAACTGTTCTTTGATCTCAGTTACCTAAAAAAAATTAAAATTTACTTTTAAAAGAGAAAGAAAAATCTAAGTTAAACCTATACAAAAAATTATTCTATTTTCTACTTTATCGCTCCTTCTTCAGCAAAATTTCTGATATTTATAGGCAAAAACTCAGAGAGGGACAGTGAGGAGACAAGGGGAGAAAACACTTCCCTTATCTCCACAACTTGGCCGCAAAAACACAGCTTTGCCGCGTTTTCGAGGCCTGGATGGGCCACATCTTGGGGGAGATTATATAAATTTTGTTTTTATCCCATTTTGTCTGGCTGGATTTGCTGTTTGATCTTTGGTTCTTATTTGATCTTTAGTTGTCCTCAAGCTACCCGATTTGGATTCATGTAAATCCAAATTAATTGATTTTATTTGATGTGATCCTCCCTAATATGCATTGATCTTCAGCAGAATCATCTCTATCTCCTGAATATTTATATCCTCTTTAATTAAGATTTAAACCAGCATTAAAGTGGGCTTTTGGACTCAATTTTTTTCACCTCTATTAGTAATGGGCTTGCATTTTATTAAACAAAACTAAGACTAAATGCATGATTTATTAGACAATAAATATGGAAATGTGACATTATATTTGCAATATAGGTGACTGAGCACTCACCCCCACTTAAAGTCCTAAGAAGTTAACCACACCAATGATGGGTCTTATCCCCACTCGGAGACGACCGCAAACTCAACTTCATTGATGGGTCTTACCCCCACTCGGAGTCTGATGCTTGCACGCTCCACTTATGAGTCTTACTCCCACTCAAAGTTGGAGCACCAGCCTAAGAGCTCTCTCTCAATTAACCTGCAGGCAGTCGAAACCCTCCGCTGGGGGATTGTGTCCCTTTTAGAGTCCCTACTTTGCTGCAGAAATTTTTCCCTCTTAGAGCAGCCGGTGTTTGCATGTTTCGCTAATGGGTCTCACCCCCACTTGTAGTCGACAAACATCAAGTCTATGAGCTCCCCTTGTCTGACCCACGGGTAGGCAAAATAATGGCAGTTCCTATCTGCCAGCTGTTAGCCTAGAGACCTTTCACATTAGTTTTGATGATGACTAACTTATGAAAGTTAATTTACTAAGAATCTTGTGTTTATATAGTTTCAGTTATTGATCAAGATCTTAGTAGGTTTTTGCTTAAACAATAACACATGTAGATTTAAGAGCTCGTGCGTCAAGTTCGCATCTAGCACTCAGATGGATTCAGGCTCTTTAGATCGTGTTTGGATCGAGTCGGCTTGAAGAAGGGTTCTACATAAAGACTTCGGTTTGTTTAGTTTGTGTTTAGTTCTTATGTAAGATAGACTAGTGTTGATATGTTCAAGTTTTCACACACACACAAGTTCAATACGTTTGGTCTTCTGTTCAATTAGCTTTGGATCTTAAGTACACATATAACTGTTTTCACAATAGATAGAATCAAAACAAGTTTACATGGCTTAATGTATATTGAATTTCATCTATATACATCTATACTTCATATATTTGAAAAAACTTATTTTGACGATTCTATTTCATGTGTCTAGAGTTTTGTAATTAACGAAACGCTTTTTGGATTTATTGTCAAAAACACAGATATATCTTTTATATGTGTATTGGATTCTATTTATACACTCTATGCTTCAAAAGAGCTCAAATATCTTGTATTAGTATTTATATAAGTTTGAGAAAAAACGATTTTCATTTCAAAGTTTGTATTTTGAAAAACACCGATTTTGTGTTAAGTTTAATTTCTATATCACAAAAATAGTTCAAATAGTTTGTAATATATGTTGATTTTTTGTCAGACATATTTATTCTTCAAATATTTATAAAAACCTACTTTTTTGAAATTTGTGAGAATTTATGGGATTTTACAGGTGTTAAAAAGACTAAGTTTCAAACCCTATTTCCTAGCCTGAGCCTGTTAGCGGTCGACCGTCCGGTCGACCGGCGCTATCCGAGAGTTTGGTAGTTATAGTCGATCGACCGGTCGGTCGACTAATGTGCACAAGGACATGCCTATAAGACCGGTCAACCGGGTGGTCGACCGACAGGCTGAGTGCCTATTAGGCTCGGTCGACCTGTGGCTCAACTTTTAAAAATATGATCGTTGGCCAGTTGACCGGCCAGTCAACCGGAAGGTCCAAAATGACCTTTTCTGGCTGCCAACGGTTATAATTTTGAGAGCCTATAAATAGGGGTTCTCTCAAGCTGTTTTCAACAAGATTTCCAGAGAGCTTTTCTTCTTATCTTTCAAATGTTTGCAGCAAGTTTAAAAGGAGTTTACGAGCCAAAAAGTTTTATCCTTTATTTGTTTTAAAGTGTTAGAAAAATCAAAGAAAAGAAAGTCTATGGGACAATGGTTGTGATCTTTATTTTCATATCTATCTAGTATTTTTTTCAAGTGTTTTTCTTTGTTATTTTTCTTTCCAAACACATTATTTTCTCACATTTGAGCTATAATCTCTAATCTGATCTATAGGATTTTATTTTTGTGAGAAAAATTATTTGTAGTTTATTGTGACCACCAAGTGTTCTTTGTGATCATTGGATCACCAAGATTGTAATCTTTTCTTTGCTTTAGCTTTGTGCTTATCTCTCTTATGTAGAGGTAATTGTGTTTGAGAGAGGAGTAGTGTACTCTAAGTGTAAAGTTGTAATTTCTCAGTGGAGGTCCCTTTGTGGAAGGTCCTGTGTAGACATAGTGAAAATCCTTCTGTTTGAAGGTGGGGACGTAGAGCAGTGGCTCGAACCTTAAAACTTATCTTGCTGTTTGCGTTTGATCCACTATCTCTCAACTCTATCTTTCTTATATCTGGCATTACTTTATATTGCATATATTCATATGCTAGATATAGTTTGTGTGTGCCTACACTTGTGTTGAACCAAAAGAGCCTCATATAGCACCTCAACTCTTAATTTAGAGGAATCTTGAGGAGATAGTCCAGAGCCCTTCACCAGGATATTCGGCTGCACTCTATGGTTACAAATAGTGTGTTGCAATTGAGTTTTAAATTCTGCATTATTTGTCCTAGATTAGCTAGTACACCTATTCACCTCCTTTAGGTGCATTTCACTAGCGCCACCTCTCTCGATTAGCCACAGCTAGTCGAAATCATCCGCTGATGGGTCTTAGCCCTACTCAGAGTGCTCATTCCGCTGCTGAGATTTTTCCCACTCAGAAGCCAAACTTTTGCACATCTCACTGATGGGCCTTATCCCCGCTCGGAGACAGCAATGTGAGCACTAGCCTATGGGCTCCCTCTTAATTAGCCTAAAGACAGTCAAAATCCTCCGCTGTGGGATTTTCTCCACTCAGAGCCCCAACTCTGCTATTGCGGATTTCTTCCACTTGGAGGCCAAAAGTTTACAAGTATTGTTGATAAGGTTTTCCCCATACAAAAACATCAGGGAAAGCTCAACTAATGACTCCATATCGAGCCAACCGTACCGTAGGTAGAGATCACCACTCTGGAGAGGTATGACCACTTCAAAAGTCAACGGTAAAACAAGCCAGTCATGATCTAAAAATTAAACATTTCCATTACAAAAATCATTCCCATTCCAAATATATTTTCATCCCGAATGCCATTTGATCGGTCACTAACATTGCACATTTATTGTCACATTCTCATATTTATTTCATAATAAAATCTGCTTTTTAATATTACTTTTTGTCTAAATAATGTGCATGCTTAAAGGAGATGGAAAAGAAACGAGCCCAAAAGCCCATTTAAGTTTTGATTTAAATGAGTTCAAATTAAAATGAAGGATTGAGACAAATATTTATGAGATGAGCTAAAGATAAGAGCAAATCAGAAGATCAGACCAAATAAAAACCGGTTAAAATTTGAATTTGTATTAATCCATTTGGTTAGCTAAAAGTCCACGAAGGTATCGTCAAATCCAGAGACCAAGCTAAAAAACTAGTTGGATAAAAGGAGATGACAAAAGATCAAGTAGCCTCGCACCTGCAAAAATGTGGCCAAAGCCGTGTTTTCGATGCTTAGTTGGACAATTATGGGAGCGTTTGATCCCCCTATCTTCTTACGTTATCCCCTCTTCCATTTTGCCTATAAAAACTTGAATTTCTGAAGGCAAAGTGGCACAACTGAGCAGAGATAAATCTTGGGCTGGTTTTATTCAAGTTTGGCTTAGTTTTTTATTTTTCTTTTAATGTAATTTCTGTTCTTTGTAAACATAGATTAGACTGAGAATCATGTTAAAAAGGGAGAGAATTACATTGAGAGTGACGCCGATGTAACCTTTCCCTTTTCTTTCATCACTTTTCTATGTAATCAAAAGTTTACGATTTATATTCTTCTTCTTCTTTTTACTTTGCTTCTTTTGGTTTTAATGATAATCCAAGTGAGTCTCATAGCATCAGAATTGCCTTGCCTTTTCAAGTGCCACCGATAGCTCAGGACGATGGGTTCCTCCTTATGTTCGCATCATTTCGTGCTTGCTCAATGAAGTCTTGATGATATAATGTAGACGAGGACTGAATTAGATCTTATGGTTTATGCGCTAATCATCTCCGGATCAAGGTAAATGTGCCAACGATCTAAGGTAAGCCATCGGCCAAAAGAGGTAAGTAAGTATATTTAGCTTTCTTTCTTTTAATTACTTCCTTTAGAACACTTTAAAAACTATCTCTTCTTTCTTTACTTTTTTTATTTTATTGTTTAACTTTTATACAATCATCATCTTCTTCAAGTTTCCACTTTTTTCCAACTTAAAAAAACTTTCATTTTTCTTTTCCTTTCAAAAATGAAGGAGAACTTTTAACTAGTTTTAATAAACTTGAAAGAACTTATCAACACGCTTCCATCGCACTCCCTTCTTATTGATCACAACCCGCTTAGCAATTTACTATAGTGATGGCATTGAGAACCTAGCACTTTTTTAATCTCTGTATTTTCTGTATACAGGTTTATCTCAATCAAATTTTGTCGCTGTTGCCAGGGAGGAACAATAGGTTTTTCATTTTAGTTTACTTAAAGATTATTATTTCTTCTCTGTGTTTTGCATGCGGAGACTAAATTTAGAAAAATAATGTAGCAGTAGACATATAGCAACCCTAAACCTCTGCTCTAGAAAGCAGAGCTCAGGGCACCATAATATTGCTACTGAAACACGGCCAAAGCCGTGTTTATGTGACATTTGTGGGGAACTACTAACCTGCTTTTTTGCAGTTTGCTTGAATTTAAAAGTTCAGTCTTCTGCATCTATTATTTTTCTTATTTAGCCTACTATTCAAACTGTATTAACCTCAACAGTAACTTGTGATTGTAAATGATAAAAAATGGTTAGACTCCTTCATCTTAGGGCACGTATCGAATTCGTTTATCTTTTAATTATTGTTGAAGAGTGCTGGAACGAAGCTCCGTGTGCATTGCATATAGTTTAGGAAATATATTTTGAGTGATTCATATTGCTTAATGTTACTTCTACTATATACTTGTATACTTGCACGAAAATGATTAACGGAAAATTCTTAAACAAGATGAGATGGAGAAGTAATTACCCTCGCTTAGCCCGAAATCATCTCCTCACTCACTAACCAAACCTAACAAAAACTGAGTAGACATTAGCCATAGGGATATCTCGGACTCAATAGGACACTGACCTAAGGGGGAAGTTGTTAGTATTTGACTCTTATCAAATTGGTGTTAAAAGTTGGAGATTGAGAGGCAAAACCTTGAAGAATAGTGGTTTGGCATAATTAGACCTGTTGTCATGGATACCTCTCATTGACCTTAGCCTTACCTGGCTGATTATCTTGTGGTTAGATTGCTATAATATACCTACCACAGACAGTCAACCAGTTAGGAGTCATCTAGGTCTAAGGTCTATCATAACTTAGGCTAGATTTTTCTTTCTTTTTGTTTGTTTATTTGTTTGTTTATTTTTGTTTTCACATCTTTGTGCTATAGATTACAATTATAATTATTCCAATACATATAGTGATCCATATTTCACCCTGACCACTTTTGACTTAGATATTACTAACCCGATATTTCATAACTTTAACCAACCAAGTATGTCAGATTGGTCATATCCGAATCAATATATGCCTCAATCCCAATTATATTAACAAAACTGAAACAATCATCTCCACTCTTCACAGATTCAGTGTGGATACAACTCTCCTGAGTCATATGGTCAACCACCTTACCAACATTCAGCTTCATATACTCAATATCAAGATCAACCTATAGAAGAAAAATACGAATTGACTAAGAGTATAGAAGCCTAGATTGAGTCCCAAAACCAATTTCATGACAAAATGGACTCACAATCACATTAAAAATTTTGAATACAAGATACCTACTATATTTTTCAAGTCCCACAAGAAGAATAAGAATCTATTGACTTAGGAAAGAGTATAGAGCCCATGATTCAGTCCCAAAATGATTTCTTCAATAGGTTAGAAGCGCTAATGAGTCAACTGAACAATGCTTATAAAATAGAGAAAACACTTCCTAACTAACATTTGTCCAATTCTGATTCCTCTAGTCATATTGATAAGAACTAAACATTACAGTGTCTGGAAACTTTAACTAAGATTCAATTTCATCACAACATCTTGAACCTGACCAATGCGTAACCATTGATAAATTGGCAAGTTTCCATTTCAATGAAACTGTACTTGAATATGAATGTGAACTCATTCTTCAATTTTGTGATTCAGTTTCAAATTTTGAATTATTGTTGACTCTGGTATCTTTACACGATTTGGACCCAATTCTCAAGCCAACTTTGATTCCCATGCATATAGATTTTGAACGTGAAAAATCTATTTCTAGTCACATTCCATTGCTGGAAAAAGAATGTGAATCTCAATTTTTGATTTGGACGCAACTCTTGAACTGAAACCAACTCTTGAAACTAAACTTGATTTGAGTCATATACCTGAGTCAGTGTTGGTTCCCGTTCCTTTCATCCCATAGCCCAAACTATCCATTCTACAAAATCACATTTTATTGTTGGACCAAGGTATAGACATAATAACTATGAGATGATATTACAAGATTGGTCATATAAAGGGAATAATTTTCATGATAGGATCATGCATGATCCTATTCAATTTAGGGATAATAAATATGTAAATAGGAAAGAGGTCATCCAAGGTGGGTTCTTTGAAAATCCACGTAATTTAGAATAGACAGCAGCGCTTGGCCCAATCTGACCACCACTGGAACCATCATCTCGAGGTAACATTTTTCTTCCGTTTCTTCTCTTTCATGCATATATGCATTCATTTATACATTGAGGACAATGCATGAGATAGGTGTGGGAAAGGGTTCACACATAACATATGTTTTCTTTTAATTTATAAAACAAAAAAATAAAAAGAAAATATAACATTTTCTTTACTTTTAAAAACTTTTTGAAAAGAGAACAATATTTTGACCTATTTTTTTGCAAGAAATTAAGTTAATTTTAAGGAATGGAGAATTATAACTAGAATTTCTTATACTTGATCGAAATAAGATCATTTGTTTGATTTCTAGGGTTAGGAAGAAAATTTAGAAAAGTAATTTAGTCTTAATTTTTACCTTGATGAAATGTGCAAGATTTATACACGTACACACTTAGGGTTCAAAAACAAAGATTCTTATGCCTTACAAGAAAAAGAGAAAAAGAGAAAAAAAATATCAAAAATTCTCTGATTAAGCTGGGTATTTCTACCTATAAAGCATAAGTATTAATGCCTAAAAGTGGTCCATATAATTAATAAAATCCCTAGTTTTGTGGCCTAAAAGTGGTCCATAAGTATTATTGCAAAAAATTTCAAATATTCTTTTTTCAAAAATGCGTTTTCAAAATAATAATACTTTGTTTCTCTTTCTTTTTTGGATTTTATGGGTTTAATCTACTGAAAATTCTCATGATTTTATGGTTTATTGCACATGCTAAGTGCAATCGTGATTCCTATGAAATGATGTTAGATTAAGTTTACTTTATTTTTCTTTGTTTTCCTCGAGGACGATCAAAAGATAGGTGCAGGAGTGTGATCGGTCACTGATATTGCATATTTATTATCATATTCTCATATTTATTTCATAATAAACTCTACTTTTAATATTATTTTTTCTAAATGATGTGCAGGTCTTTACTAAAAGAAATGGAAAAGAAATGAGCCCAAAAGCCCATTTAAATTCTAATTTAAATAAGTTTAAATTAAAATTAAGAATGGGGATAATTATTCAAAAGATGAGCTAAATATCAGAGCAAATTAGAATATTACACCAAATGAAAACCGGTTAAATTTAGATTTCTATAAATCCATTTGGTTGGCTAAAGATCCACGAAGGTATCGTCAAATTTAGATACCAAACTTAAAAACCAGTTGGAAAAAAGGGGATGACAAAAGATAACCAGCCTCACTTCCTGGATGTAGCCATCTGGCCACATCTAGATTGGAGAGTAAGGGGGAGCGTTTGCTTCCCCAATCTTCTTACGCTATCCCTCTTCCATTTTGCTTATAAAAACTGAAATTTCTGAAGGCAAAGGGCAATACTGAGCATAGATAGATCTTAGGCTAGGTTTTTATTCTAGTTTAGTTTAAATTTTTATTTTTCTGTTAATGTAATTTTGTTCTTTATAAACATAGATTAGACTGATATTCATGCTAAAAAGAGAGAATATGTTGAGGGTGACACCATTGTAACTTTTCTCCTTTCTTTCATTCTCTATGTAATCAAAAGTTTGTGATTTATATTCTTCTTCTTCCTTTTACTTTCCTTCTTTTGATTTTGATGATAATCCAAGTTAGTCTCATAGCATCGGAATTGCCTTGCCTTTGCGAGTGCCACCGATAGCTTATAACGATAGATTCCTCCATATGTTCGTACCATTTCATGCTTGCTCGATGATGTCTTGATGATATAATGTGGACAGGTACTGAATTAGATCTTATGTGTCTTGCACTGATCACCTCTGAATCAAGTTAAATGTGCCAACGATCCAAGATAAGTCATTAGCCAAAAGAGGTAAGTATATTTAGCTGCCTTTTTTTTTAATTACTTAGTTTAGAACACTTTAAAAACCATCTCTTCTTTCTTTACTCTTTTTATCTCTTGTTTAACTTTTACACAATCATCATCTTCTTCAAGTTTCCACTTTTTTCCAACTTAAAATAGCTTTCATTTTCGTTTTCTTTTCAAAAATGAAGAAGAACTTTTGACCAGTTTTAGTAAACTTGAAAAGAACTTATCAACATGCTTCCATCACAAACTCTCCTTGTGGATCACGACCTGCAAAGTCACTTGCTATGGCGCTAGCATTGAGAACTTAGCACTTTTCTAAACTCTATATTTTTTTGTGTTCAGGTTTATCACAAAACCATTATATTATATTTATTTGATTACATCTGAAAAGAGTAATGCAAATTCTTTTACATCTCTGTATTTTTAAATCTTTTTGAAATGAAATACAGTAGATCTAGGTCAAAATTCTCCAATCCATCTGAGCATCTTTGCTTTCCCGACTTCTCTTTCGTAGTCTCCGACAAGTAGGGAAGAGGGAGGCATCTGTAGTGGTCAAAATTAAACTATCATCAGGATGATGACACGTGTCCTAACTACCAATATCTTCCCTAGAGAAATCAACAACTCTCAGATCTAACCTGGAGCCTTCCCCAATCTTGGCTATTCCAGAGCTACCCTTGTCTCGAATACTTTCTCATTCTAGAACTGCATTTTGCCATTCCGAGACCTATGCCTCTCTGAGGTTCTTTCCCCTTCGAGATCTTTACTGTCCCGAAGGTCCCAACTTTGAACTTGAAGCTCCAATAGCAGATCACTCATGATCTCTGTCGATACTTAAACAACTTCTTTCTCTCCACGTTCATAGCGTGTAACACCCCTGTCAATGTGAAACGCCCTGATCCTGCGGATATGGGACGCTATGGAGACGTACATACGCAGGACAAAAATATCCTCACATGCGCACACTAAGCCTCATATAGTAAATAAATACCATATACACAATTATTTCAACATTTAGTTAGTACAAGAATACCTGCAAAAGGGTCAGTGATCATAATAGATCTGAAAACAAGGATAAATAAGAAAATAAAAACAAATAATAAAGATACCTATGAATCAGAATGGGTGGCGGTCTCATGATAATATCTCAGGAAACACCAAGTATTATGATAACTCGGATCTCTAACCTAGGCATGCAAATCTAGGGTTGTCAGAAAGTCACCTAGTGAGTGAAAAAAATAAGGAAAGCAGTAATATATATTATAAAAGTATTTACAATCACGATAATAAATAATATATGATTCAATAATAGTGATAAAATAATATCGTATTAACAATCGGTGTAGACAATAAAAGTCTACAATAGCACCTTAAGAGTGTTAATACCTAGCATGCATGTTATAATGGTGCTACTTTTATAATAATGTACAATATATATTTTATAAATATGATTTACAAAAGGAAAATATTAACGATGTCAATGGTTCAATTAACTTTTATTATTATGTTATTTACGTGATTTTATTATCTATATCAGTTACATGGTACAGTATTTAGTGAGATAATAATAAAATCAATTTGTTTATGTCACATGTGTTAATTTTTCTTGTTGTATATGTATCGTTTAAACTAGTAATAACAATAGCATGAAGGGATCGTGGTTATTATGAACATGTCTACATGAAGTGCACAGAATAACCATATACATCAACAGTGTGTCTAAAGAGAATACATGGAATACAAAGTATTTGTGTACATGATAGTGTGTCTCCACATGAAGTGCAGGATATACACGTGATATAACAGTGAACAAGATACCAAGAAAGGTAACAAGTATAAATGGATAATAATATACAAGTATCGAGCAAGTCATGTTATTTATACAATAATAACAATCAGTAATACCTTATATTTTAATCAATCACTTTCATTATCCCCATACCACTGGCAGTTCATACTGAAGCCCATATGCTTGCTGAACCCATCCTAACATGGCATAAGGGTACCATTATCCGAATGAGAGAGTGACTAAATAGCAAGCGTTCCTGATGTCATCATTGTTGGGTTATTAAATGTATCATGTATTAGGTCTGAATAACTAGTGCACGAGGTGCCCCCATCATACCAACACCAAGTGATGTGGGATTATAAATGTGCCCCCCACGAATTTAAGATGTAGCCCTACCATGTATGTACTATGGCACTTTATTCCGTGTAGCACTTAGTTTCACATACCGTGTGCCAAACGCCAACATGAAGTTCATATAACGGGTATACAAGATAACAAGAATACTGAGTCTGGTCAATAACAATATCTGTGATAAGAGCACATGAGACATCCTCGTCACCCAACACCAGGCGGAGTGAGGATTCTAGAGGTGGCCACACCACGTATAAGTGTGATGTTTCACTTTATTACGTGTGGCACTTAGTTCCGTACATGTTCCGCCAGACGCTGGCATAACTGTGCTAATAGCTGGTATACCAGAACACTAGTATGCAGGGTTATTAACAATATTTATAGCATGTAACAAGTTAACATGAACAAATATACAATGTAACAAGTGTACAAGAATATTCAAATAACAGTAATATAGGCAACAGGAACAGAGATCCATGTAACAGGGATACAGGAATATTTAGGGCATGAACACAGTGTAACAGTGATAATAGTATCTAGTGTAACAAGTACCCACTGTAACAAGTATCTATATGACCTAACAGCATTCAGTATACGAGAGTGTCCTGTAACAATGATGCAAGTACACAGAATAACAGTGTCCGTATAATAGTGATACAAACATATGAAACTGTAGTACCTAGTGTAACAAAGTTTCTTTGTAATGATGATACAAGCACATTAATAACAATGTTCGGTATACTAGTGTATCCGTGTAACAATAATACAAGAACATAAATATCTGTGTAGCAATGATACGTGTACATGAAACGTGTGCATCCATAAACATAATAAACACATACCTGAACATGCATGATCATTGTCCAATGTACAGGAGTGTCCAGTGTATCAGAATATTCGTGTAGCGGTGCCAGTATCAAGATGACATGGACTTCAATCAACTAATTACTATTTTGTGATAATGATTTCAATATTAATAATATGCTCAATATCATAAGTAACTGTATACAATTACCGACATTACCATATTTAAATAATCAATTTATTTATAAATCTGGATTACTCACTATACTGATAATTCGACTATATTTTATATCATATCAAGAAGCAAATTAATTTATTATTTTATTGAACATGTTTAAAGAATAATCATGCATATTTTAATTATAGTAATTTATTATTGATTACAATTTATTAAATAATATTTTTAGTGGTTTACGATAATCATATTTTATTGGTTAAAGCAATTAATTTGTTACATTCAATCAGATCACATATAATTTATAAAAGAAAAACACTCACATATCTAATATAAGAATGTAGATTGTCCTCTTACGATCGCAGCGGCTCAAGAATCATCCTGATCGGACTCCAGATGCTCCAGATATAGCCTGAATGCTAAAATTATATTTGTCATAGAAATGTAAAAACTATATTTGCTAGGGGGATTTCTAAAATTTTACCTTTCTTAATGGATTGGGTTTGGTTTGCTTATTATGTCAGGTTTAGATCCAACAACCGAACCCATTAATTTAAGTTATAGGTAAATGGGTGACTTGTTATTGGATTTTGGGTTTAAGGGTTTTGGGTTTTGGTTTTATTGGGTTTATGGGTTTCAACCCAGTAAGAGGGAGAATAAGAGAGAAAGAGAGAGAATAAGAGAGAGAGAGAGAGGATAAGAGAGAGGGTTTAGAATAGAATAGAGAAGAAAAGAAGAAAGAAGAAGGAAGAAAAAAGAAGGGAAAAGAAAAGAAGGAAGGAAGGAGAGGGAAAGAGGGGGCTCAGTCTGGTGGTGTCAGGCCGTGCTGGCGCGCCAGCGGCCAGGGAGGCACCGGCGGCCGCCAACAGCTAGTCAAGGGCGTGATGGAGGAGGAAGCAGCGAGAGGATGTTTGGATGATGGTGGTGTTGATGATGATGGTGGAGAGGAGTGATGCTATGGGTGTTGTGGAAATTGAAGGAGGGAGAGGTGAAGGCGAAGGTGATGGTTATGGTGCTTGGTGAAGTGGATACAGGAGATGAAGGTGGTGAATTTATGGGTGGTGGTGATTTGTGGAGGAAAGGAATGAAATTGGGGATTGGTGGTGGGTATGGTGAATTGGATGAAATTGGAAAAGTGGGATGGTGATTGGAGAAGAGGCGGACTAGGTGATGGCCCCGGAAGTGGACGTCGTCGGGGTTGTCACCAATAGTGGTGGGGCACCAGCCAAATACACAGGAAGAGAGAAGGTTGAGAGAGAGGAAGAGATGTGGTGAGAGAGAGTGAGAGATAGAGAGAGTAATTGAGAATTAGAGAGGGAGAGAGTGAAATAGAGATTGAGGAAGAGAGAGTTACATAGGCGGTAGAGAGAGACTAAGATATGAAGAAAGGATGAGGCGGTGTAATTGGGTAACCTTGGAGAGGAAGAAAAGGGAAGAATTGTTGGAGAGGAAATAACAAAAATAATTAATTCACATTATTTGATTTAGTCCAAATTTGATTCGTTGAGAATAGTTTTCAAAATTTTTGTAAAATAAAAAATATTACCCGGAGGAACAATGTGAAATCAGTTTTAAGAAATCTAGTCTAGTTTAAAATTAAAAATCCTGGAAGATATCGCCATACCAGTCGAACAGGTTCGGCCGAATTTTTGATAAATTCAAAAAATATGCTAAAGTATAAAATATGATTTTGATGAATAATATGGAAGTGGATTCCAGAAACTCAACTTTGTTTATGAATTAAAAATACTTAGAGCCAATTATCGGTGTCGGTCGACACCGAATTTCAGAGATTTTCCAACATTAACCCGAAAACTTCCAGAAATTTTTGAAAAATCTAAAATATTAAAAAAAAAATTGAAACTAAAATCGATTCAATCTAACTGCAAAAAAAGGTCAAATGAAATTTATATATCGTATCGATTATTACTGTGACATGTATATTTAAAACCAAGGGTTATACAACGTGAGTAGTTATGTACAGTGACAGATTTTTCGGCATGCAATCCTAACCGGTAAAACCAATGACCATAGCTGTTACAACAAATTCGGCACATGAAAATCGTGATGTTACAGTTGTCCGTCAATTACGCATTCACGCCGGCATCCTTGTCAGGTATAGACGATCCTTCTTCTCCTAGGAGAAGGAGGTCGCTTCTCTAATCCTTTGAGCATGCACATCACACGCCATACCAAGCAGTTCTCCTCTATGGATACACCCAGACATCCGCAGTTGTCCTCGTACGATCCTTCCTTCCACCATCACACTAACAGTTTCTCTCTGCCGGTCCTTCTTACCACGCCCGTAGTTGTCCCTTGTGCGACACCTTCATCCAAAATCCCAGTAGTTTCCCTCAGTCGGTCTTTTCATTCCATTCACCTATTGATTCTCACGCTCGATGGTCTTAGGCCAGTTTCACATTGGTGCTCCTAATCTAAAAGATATCTTTTCCCCTGTATGTGATCGGAGGCAAACCGTGCACAAAAATGTATGCATTTAGAAATTCAGAGTTTAATTGTGTGTGCTTTGGCTTCCTCGATACTACAATGTGATTGTACATGTTTATTGCATGTTTATTACTAAAATCCTCCATTTGTGTTGTACTACATCATGCTAGTGACCGTGTTTTAATGTCTTAAATTTGCAAGCTTGTCTTAATGAAGGGAGTGAAGATTATGCCAGATAATATCAATTAAAATTAGATTTAAGTGGACCCATTTGGTTAGCTAAAGATAAGCCATGATCTAGTTCAATTAAATCAGATTTCTAGAGATCTATTCTGTTAAATAGAGAATCAACAAAGATCAGATTGAAATCAGAGCTCAAACTGAAAATATACCTAAGATAAAGGAGTATCAGAGCAAACCAAGCCACGCTCCATAGATGTGTCCATCTGGCCACATCCCGGCCACAAAAACATGGCAAAAGCAGTGTTTCTGTGGCTTTGTTGAGGAAGTTGGGGAGTGTTTGCTCCCCCTATCTTCAGACGCTATCCTTCATCTTCTTTTTGGCTATAAATACTGTATTTTCTAGCATAGAAACTGACGAAGACTAGAATTTTTGTTTATTTTATTCTTAAAGGTTAGGATTTTTGTTAGATAGTTGTACTGTATTTGTAATTTCATTTATTATTTTATTCTATCTTAGTCCAGCAAAATGAGAGAGAGAGAGAGAGAGAGAGAGAACAAGTGTTGTAATCAGAAGTGACATAATTAAAGATTAAACAGACTTTTCTTCACCTCTATTTTGTCGGTATGTCTCGCTTAATTTTATATTCACATTTCATGTCTATTATGACTAGCTAAATTGGTTTTCTAGGCTCACTATCCGCTTTCTTCTATTGTTCTTCATTTTGATTGATTGATGTGCAAAGAAACCAAACTGAACGATATGAATGCCCAAATTAAGCCTTTCATATTTGTGAATGTTCTTGAAGGCACATGAGGATGGGTTTGGACTTTTAAACTTTCGTTTTGAAAACACATCTTAAACTTGTTTTTATTTCATTCTTGATAACACACTTCATGATTTGACATTCAGTCTAAGAAACAATTTTTAAAAAAAGAAGTCAACTTCTTAAAACTCACCTTATGTGTTTTGCTTGAACGTTTCAATACTCAAGCTTTCACTTTGGCCTAGGATCTAGTTGAGGCATTAAGATTTTCAAGAAAAAAGTACATAGTTGAGTAGTAAGATAGTGAGCCCCAATTTCTTCTTACCTTAAATAAAAACAAAATCACTCTAAAGATTTTTTTTAAATCATCTTTTCCAAAATCTATTCACAATCTTCACTTTTTCTTTAAATCACTTCTCGACATTCCGTATTCTTTTTCTTTAAATGAAAACTAATACTTGTTTTTTCAAAAATACCAAAACACTTGCATCATATCTCTCCTCATGGACATGACCCGTTAGCCCTGAGCTACACGATTTAAATTTTGAATTAATTTTTGTCGCTGTTGCCAGGGAGGGAATTGTATTCTTTGTATTTTGACAAGTTTGGTGCTTTGTTTCAGGGTTAAGAAAACGTTTGAGAATTTTGGCATTACAGTAGAAGACTTGTTATCATGTGCCCCTGCTTTAGGAAGTAGGGAACAAGATTCCAAGAGTTGGCCACGAAAATGCATATTTTGCCGCGCAAACGCGACAATTTTGTGGGACTACTAAAAATTCTTTTTTGCAGGACATATTGCTCTGTAAAACAAGTTTTTTAAATTGCTAGTTTTTGATATTTAATTATTTTATCAACTTATTTTAATCCAACAGTAATCGATTGATTGAAATTGCCTAAAAGACAATTAGACTTGAATTCCTAAGAATTTGTCTAAATACGTTTTCATTTCATTTACTATTGAAAAAAGCTTGTGTCAACGTATGTTTGCATAGAATCTAGCTTAGGAATCATTCTTGAGTGATTTACTTACTTGTTGAGTGTTACTTTTGCTATATCTTGCACACTTGCACAAACAAATCTTAAGGGCAAAACCCAATAGAATATAAGGTGGGGTAGTCACTACCCTTTCTTAACCCACAAACCATCACCAAGTGCGCACAACTTAAGCCTAATTTAAAATGTAATAGCCGTTGGCCCTAGGGACATCCCAGACTCACTAGGAGGTTGACCAAAGGGGAATGTTGTTGACTCTTGTCAAATCGGTGTCGAAGGTCAGTATAACCTTCCGATCCCACAGGTACGAAGACGTTACTGTGACGTATATATGTAGGTCAGAAATACCAATACATATATACGCTAAGCATCATAGAGGTAAGAATAAGAGTATGAAAGTATGTGGTGCATTATACATTCCAACATATGAGCGCAATTACAAAGTTCTCATAGGATGTGATAAAATATTACAAGAATATTGCATTACCGATAGGCGCAAATGCGAGAATACAAAGAGAGATACAATTATGAATAGTACAAAAGGTGCTCACGAGTTATAAAAGAAAAACATGAGAGACGAGAAGGGGGGATAGAAGGATAGAGCCTCAGACTAGTCAACTGCCAATCCACAACTCTATCGCTGTACTACTCTAATCAGCAGGAAGTCCATCATGGTCCAAGCTCCAAGATCTGAATATGCAGATTCGGGGGAGTTAGAACTCCCCAACGAGTGTCAAGATGAGTGTCAACAGGCGTGCATAGATAAACACACGTGTATCGATAAATTCAAGTCAAAGAGCATGTATAAAAAACCGTGTCAAAAGCACAAACATAAAGTTAATGTGGCAAAATTAATTATATAAGCCCAAATTAATGATATGTGAGATTAGTACATTGAAAGATAATCCAAATAAGGAAACCCTCATATATATACCTTATATCTAAGGTTATCGTATCTGGAGTTCATATAACCTGAGTTGTCTCCTAAGCTAAGAAAACAGTGTAAAATCGATAAAAATCAATAAAATTGATAATACCGAATACAAGCAAAACCAGTTGTGCAAGCTCAGGTTATGACTTCATGAGATAAGTACGTCAAAGTAATAACCAAATAAGAAAAACCTTATCTATATACCTTATGCCTCACTTCACAGTAATCTGAGTGTACACAACCCGAATTTCAAAACAACATGATGAGTTATTGATAAGCAACTTATTATCATTATACTCATTCTACCTACATATCTAGGTATGTGCCCTACAATCCCAACACGCATACATCTATATATGAGTAAGCTAAGGTTGTTATTGGAAACTGATGTTATGTTTAAAGTGGGTCCTGCGCATGCCCAGGACCACAGTCTAGGGTGTTGTTGCTGGTGTATTGAGATGGGTCTTATATTATGCCTATTTAGAAATATAACAAGAAGTAGTGAGCCAGTGCTCCCCTCGGAACACCTAGAGGCCCATAGGTAGAACCGAAAGTTTTAGTTGCACAATATATTTAATGCCACTGTAAAGATATTCACCACTTGAAGTCTGGAATCCCTTTCTTTCATTCATCAAGAGGGCCCTGGTCGGTCACTTTTTCGGGCCGGGATCGAGAAGTGGAAGTTATAAAAAAGAGATGTTTCTCTTCGCACCTCTATCAGTTTTTCCCTTACCCGATGTAGTTAGCAGGAGAAGGTCAGGTTCAGGAATTTTAATAGTAACAGGAGTATATAAATACTTGAGATATTAGGTCACTGTATATAATACAAGATAAGAGTTATAGGATTTTTGAAATATTATAATCACGAGTCAAGTGGCAATATATATCAGGTGGCAGGTGATAAGTAATATCATGTAGGTGTCAAGTGGTCGAGCCAAACCTACACATAAATATATAGAAGTGTAGGAACAGTGCTAGGTCTTCAATGTTATCATGTAGGCTAGAGCTAAAGGGTCGTGATTCACAGGAAGGAACAACAACGGAAGCGTTGTGTAAGTCTTCTTCCTAAGTTACTGCCGGTTAAAGATCTTCTTTGTTTTTAAAGAAAAAAAGAAAAGATTAACCTAGATTAGAACGAAAGTAGAAGGTAGAAATAGAAGATGGTATTGGTGTTTTGATTACTAAGTTACAAAGAAAGAAAATAAACAAGAGAAAAAAACATACTGATCGGTCACATATATTGCATATATGCTGTCACACTGCCATGTTTATTATCTAATAAATCCTATTAATAAGTCTTATTTTTTTTTAATAATATGCATGCCCATTGCTAAAGAAGAGGGAAGAGAAACGAGCCCGAAAGCCCATTAAAATTCTGATTTAATTCAGAATTAATTCAAAATCAGAAAATCAGGGCAGATCAAGGCAAATCAGAAAAGATAAAATCAGTTGAAAATTGGTTAGAACAAATCTTTACACATTAATTAGTTAAAACCAAAGATCAGAGGAGGCTTCATTAAATCCAAGAGCTGAAATAGAAAATTCAGCAAGAGATAAAGGCGTATCGCTAAACCAGGAAGCTGTACCCCCTCGGTGTGGCCACCTGACCACACCCAAGCCATAAAAACGTGGCCAAAGCCACATTTTCGCAATTTAGTTAAGTTTGTTGGGGGAGCGTTTGCTCCCCCTATCTTCTCATGCTCTCCCCCGCTTGGTTTTTCCTTATAAATACTTCATTCGAAAAAGAAGAAGGCACCGGAAAATTAGTTTATGTTTTTCTCTTCATTTTTAGGATTTAGGTTCTTTGTTAGATAGTATTGAGAAGTTGTATCTCTATTTTTCATTTGTAGTTCAGTCCAGAAACAAGTGAGAGAGAGGAAAACACTTTTTAAAGATCATCTTTTTCAAAGCCTTCTCTAAGTTTTCAAATATTCTTTTAAATCACTTCCTTACTCTACATTCTCTTTTCAACATAAAAAACACCGACACCATTCTTTACTTTTTAAACAAAAACATCTAAAACATTTCATCGCATTCCTCCACGTGGGTAGGACCCGTTAGCCCAAAGCTAGATGATAATTCTCACTGCATTTACTTGCAATCGATTTTTGGTGCCGTTGCTAGGGAGGGAACGATGTAATTATTTTCTAACAAGTTTGGTGTCTAGTTTCAGGACCGTCAAGAAGTCAAATTTAGCGATCAAGCTTTACAGGAGAAGACTTGCTATCTATGCCCCTACTCTAGAAAGTAGGAAACAAAATTTCAAGAAATTGCAGCGTAAAATCTTGAAATTTTTTGGACTACTAAAAACTCTTTTTTGCAAGATATATTGCTTTGCAAAAATATAATTTTTGTGTATTGTTTCTGCTATATTTGATACTCACATACCCTATTTTTAATCCAATAATAATCTGAATTATTACAAATTGCTGAAAAAATATTTAGACTTACATTCTAGGCATTTGTCTAATTATATTTCTTTTAAATTACTGTTGAAGAAAGATGGAAACAAAGTACGTATGGAAAACATAGAGTTTAGGGAACATTCTTGGGTGATTATTTGCTTGTTGAATGTTACTTTTCAACATCCTGCACACTCTGCACAATCAATCTTAAGGGAAAACCCAGAAACAAGATAAGGTGGGAAAGTCATTATCCTTCCTTAGCCCACAAACCATCTCCAAGCACGCACAACCTAAGTCTAACTTAAAATCTGATAGATGTTGGCCTTAGGGACATCTCAAACTCATTAGGAGATTATCCTAAGGGAGAAGGTGCTAGAATCTGACTCCTACCAAATCAGTGTCTAAGGACAGGGATTAAGGGTCGAAACCCCGAAGGCTGTTTGTTCGGTTTAATTAGGCCCGTCGCTTTTGCACTGATACCTCCCACCATTCTTACCCTGACCTGGCGATTAGCTTATGGTCAAAGTCTGCATTATACCTCCTGTGGATAATCAAAATAATTAGAAGTTGTCTCGGTCAAGGTTACCTTAGATTAGACTTGGTTGTTTATTCTTGTTGACTATTGGCGAACTTGTTTGTGATAGTGTTTGTGTATGCAAGTATGGTCAAGAGATCCTAATTCATTTCGGTTAACTGGAAACACATCATCACCCAAGTTTGGACCAAGACCAGATCTTGTTATGACACAACTAACATTTTTGCAAGATAGGTTCTATCCCCTTAGAACTACACTGCCATCTTGCATCCCACTTCCATCGGTTGGCAAACACAACTTTGAGTTTAAGCCTTAGTTCATCAACACACTCCCTAAGTTATATGGCATAGAGTCCGAAAATGCTTATTTCTTCATAAAAGAATTTGAGGAAGTATGCTTAATGATGAAAATCTCACACTTTATAGATGATGCTATTAGGTTGATATTTGTCACATTTTCTCTTAACGACTTAGCCAAGAAATGGCTTTATAGTATAGCAGTCGGCTCTATCACATCATGGGATGGTTTTATCAGGTCTTCTTAAAGAAATTCTATCTAATTCATAAGACTACTCTCATTAGAAAGAACATCATGCAGTTCAAACAAGAACCTGGTGAACCATTTTGGAGGTACTTTGAACGCTTCAAAAACCTCCTTATCTAATGTCCTCATCATGAAATAAAGAAATAGCGACAATGCCAAATTCTTTATAAAGATTTAGACTACTCAACCAAGACCCTCTTAGAAACCATGTGCCAAGGGGGATTCTTGCTAAAGGATGAGAATGATGGATGAGATTTATATGACGATCTAGCAGAAAAGACCATCCAAAAGGAACCAACTAGTAAAAACTCTAGGAATTCAAACTCCATCTCTTCAAAAGAAGGTCCCATTCAACTGAATCATTCATAGCTAATGAGGCTAGAATAGCTAACCTAGCAAGAAGAGTGAAAGTTTTAGAAACTAAGGAATCAAGTCCAGTCAATTAAGTTAGCCTAAACTAATTTTCAACTCTAGGCTATACTTACTGTCAAGCCTTGAATCATGTGTTTAAGGAGTGTCCTATGCTTCAAGCTAAGTGACAATTTTCGGAACTGATGAAGCAGCCTTTTCAAGACCCAACAATAATCCTTATACACTAACATACAATCCTAGCTGGAGAAATCACCCGAATTTCTCATGGAGCCAAAACAACAATGATGACTCATGGTCAAACCATTCAAGCCACTTCTATCATTCCAATAATTCTTTCAATCATTAATCCAACTTTTCTAATTACCATCACAGTTCTCCCAACCTTCTGCCTAATTTTTCAATTTACCAACAAAACTTTCCCAACTAAGCTCCACAATCTTCATTCCAGAATCCTTTACTTGAAAAGAGATTGACTGATTTTGAGAGAATCATGAAAAAGGTATATGAAGAACCAAGATTTCCTCTTGCAAACAATAGAGGCTAGAGGTTTAAATGAGTCAATTGGCCAATCCACAGAATGAGAGGCAAAAGGATAACTTGCCTAGTCAGCCAGTAATGAATCCTAAGAATTCTCAAGAAGCTCATTTGGCTGAGGATCAATCATTGAATCAATGTAATATTGTTCATACATTGAGGTCAGGAAAGAAATTTAATAATCAAGTGTTAACACCTTCAAATCCATTCAGCATAACCACACATAAGCATCTACTTCATCTAGTCCAAATCCTTCTAGATCTGACGAATATGAAACAGATAAGTCAGCCAGTCAGGTGTACAAGCCTATAGTACCATTTCCCCATAGGCTGAAAAATAATAAGTAAAATCACACATGGATAAGATAATTGAGATCTTTAATCAAGTGAAAATAAATGTGCCACTTCTTGATGCCATTCAACAAGTCCCATCCTATACAAATTTCTTAAGGACATGTGCACCAAGAAGAGAAAGACTAATTTACCCAAGAAAGTCTTCTTAGCCACTTACATTAGTGAGCTACTGTCGGGTCTGATCCCTGTCAAGTACAAGGATCCGGGTTGTTCCACCATTGTCTGCACTATAGGACAACCCAAGATTACTCATGAACTTCTTGACTTGGGGCAAGTATCAACTTGCTCCCTTCTCAGTTTATCAAGAACTCGGGTTGGGCGATCTTAGTCCAACTCGAGTCATAATCCAACTGGCTAACCGTTCAGTAAAAGTTCCCAAGGGCGAAATTAATGATATCCTTATCTGGGTCAGGGAGTTTATCTACCACGTTGATTTTATAGTTCTTGAGACCAACTTGTGTCCAATCCTAGGGCTCAAACTCCTATTATCCTTGGGCGACCACTCCTTCCTACTGCCAACGCTATCATCAAATTTAGGAATGGGTCCATTGTTGGCCCAAGAGATTACACTCTCCAATTGTTTTATGTTTTGATGATGACAAACCAAATTAGTGCTATTTGGTACTAATCATTTGTTCAAGATGAGTTTCAGGTTTTGTACCATGTTTAGAGTCCATTCGCTTAGCTATAGCAAGAACTTCTAAGTTCCACAAAGCAAGGAAGGCAAATTGCACATCAAGGAAGGATCAAAGAAGAGAAGGCTCTAGCAAGGCATTGGATGGCTCAAAGACTTGAAGATAGCACAAGAAGTCTTCATGTATTTTGTATTTTTAATTTTATAGCTTGTTAAAGAATAGAGATTAGGTTTGAAGCTCAATCACACACGTTTTTGCGCATATACTATTTCTTAGTTTATTTCCTATAAAATATACAAAAATATTTTAGTACAAAATCTTTCTTCTACAAATTTCTTTTTATGTTACATACTGAATTCCTGTTTAAAATAGTTTTGTTAAAAATATTTTTCTTCTCAAAATTCTGTCTTTATTTCGTTTTCTGACCTGATCCGGTCGACCGGCAGTCTACCGACAGTCGACCGAGTCTATGTCAGGCTGGTCCGGTCGACCGGACCAGTCGACCGAGGTCCTGGCAGAATGCACGTATCCGTGTGCATGTCTGTCGGTCGACCGGGGCAGTCGACCGATATTTATTTTTGAGTCACAGTTTGTATCAGTCGACCGGGTCGGTCGACCGATAGCCTATAACGGTCGAAATTTTGTACTACCGGTCGACCGGCCCGGTCGACCGATGTAGCCGTTGAACAGTAACGGGCAGATTTTTTAAGTGCTATTTATTTTTGTCTTTTGTGTTTAAAAATTCGTTTAAGGATATATTTTGATCTAATTACCTCCTAAACATCAGTAAATATGTTTTATCCCTAAACCCTAGCCCTCTCCTATAAATAGGGGTGTTTGGGGAGAGATTGGTTACAACAACAATTATTGCTAAAAATTCAAAAGTTTAAGGCTTTCAAAGTTCTTGGTTTTTGAGCTAAATTCTCTCAATTTCTGAAGGGTTTTTAAAAAGTTTTTCTCTGATTTCAATTTCTTTTCCTTACACACAAAAGAGCTTCATTCCTACTCAATATTCTCTAAGGACCTTTGTAAGGGAAGAGATATTTGAAAGAGAGAGTTTGTGGTCTTTTGACTACCAAGGAAATTACTTGTACTGAGATTGTGAAGTTGGGTACTCCATTGTAATTGAGATCTTTGTGATAGTGGAAGTAGCTAGAATCCTTCTGGGGAAGGCGGGGAGTAGAGCTGGGTGCTCGAACCTCGATAACATATCCTTGTGTTTGCGATTGGTTTACATTCTTGCAATTATTACTCTACTTTGCTTGCACTTATTACTTGCTCATCATACTTACTTGCTTGCATTCATCTTGTGACTCTTGCTTGGTAATAGTTGTAGCTTTAATTTTTAAATTTGCCCCTTGATTAGCATTGTCACCTATTCACCCCCCCTCTAGGTGACTTTTCAATTGGTATCAGAGCTTGGACTCTAGGTTTGGCTTAACATCCATAGAGAGATCCTTAAAATATTGCTAATCAACATTTTCATTCATCCATTCATACACTAGTAAACATGGCTGATAACATCAAAACCCCTCCTAAATTTGATGGACTTAATTTCCCAATTTGGAAGGTTAGGATGACTATATTTTTGCAATCTTTGGGTAGCTTAGTGGCCAAGTCCTTGACTAAACCCTATGTAGCACCTGATAGTGATGAGAGCACTTGGACCGACTTCAACTTTAGAGAATATGAGGCTAACTCAAAAGCCCAAAACTCCCTTTTAACCGCCTTGAATGAGGATGACCTTACACGGGTAATTCATTGCCAATCCGCCTATGAGATTTGGCAACACTTATTGGTCACACATGAAGGGACTTCACAAGTCAAGAGAGCTAAGATAGATCTCTTGAGGTCTCAATATGAATCATTCAAAATGCTTGATGAAGAATCTATTGATTGTATGATTACTCGTTTCACTAAAATTACAAATGGTCTTTCTTCATTAGGTGACGTCATCTCCAACGATCAAAAGGTGCGCAAAGTGATACGGGCTCTTCCTCCATCTTGGGAGATCAAGGCCACCACCTTAAAGGAATTAAATGACAAGGACGAGATGGACAATATTAGTCTCATTGGGAACCTAAAGACCCATGAGATGGAGAAGAAAGCAAGAGATGAGGCATCTACTTCAAAGAAGAAATCTATAGCCTTCAAGACTTCTTCCACAATGATGACGATGAAGAAGATGAAGAAGAAGATGAGGAGCTAACTCTACTTGTGCGGAATGTCAAAAGATTGTACCGGAAGAACAAACTCAACTTCTGAAGAAAATTCGAAGGCAAAGAGGAGCGGAGGATCATATGCTACAATTGCCGCAAACCCGGACATATCATGGCGGATTGTCCGGAGTTCAAGAAGAAGATGACGTCCTCCTTCAAGCCAAAGAAGCCGGAAGAGAAGAAAGCCTACAAAGCAACATGGGATTCGGAAAGCGAGTCCGAAGAGGAGGTGGATCAAGCTAATATGTGTTTCATGGCAAACACACCTAAGGTAACCCCTCAATCCCTTGATGATGAAGATGATGAACTAAGTAAGAAAGTTCTAGTACATGCCTTTGTAGAACTTTCTGAAACTTATGATAATAAGAAACTTGAATGTTTAAAATTACAAAAAGAAGTTGCTTTTCTTAAGAATCAACTTGCCATTGTTTCTAAAGAAAAAGATGATCTTTCTTCCAATCTTGTTTCTATTCAAAATGAATTTGATGCTTATAAGATTTCTTGTAAGGGTAAAACCCCTATTGTTGATAATAAAGAGATTTCTTCCTTTAAATCTAAGATGAGTGATTTTGAAAAAGTCTTAAAAGAATGTGCTTTTAATACAAAGAAGCTTGAAGAAAAATTTTCTAAAAAGAATACTTCCATGTTAAAATTTCTCATGATAAGATTTCCCATGCTCACAACACACAACACACACATGTTAAATCCTTTCATGCTCACAATGCTCATGCTCACAAATCACACACTCATTATGCATTTAGATATGGTAGAGTATATAGATGCACATATTGTGGTAAACATGGACATTTAGCTAAGTTTTGCTATGATCAACTAAATAGAACAAATAATCTTGTTTGGGTCAATGACACTAACCCTAGAGGACCCAAGAAAATGTGGGTACCAAAATCAAGTCTTAAATTGTTTGATGTAGGTACACACCAAAGCTTCAAGACGTAGGGAGCGGTGGTACCTTGATAGTGGTTGTTCAAGACACATGACATGGGACATCAACAACTTCACAACCCTATCAAGGTACATGGAAGGTGGCTCCGTCACCTTCGGGGATGACTCCAAAGGAACTATCATCGGTATAGGTAACATTCAAATTGGTGCATCTCCTATTATTGAGAATGTTGTTTTAGTAGATGGTTTAAAACATAATTTGCTTAGCATTAGTCAACTTTGTGACCGTGGACTTAAAGTTGTTTTTGATGATACTTCTTGCAAGATTTTTGATGTTAAATCTAATGATTGTATTCTTACCGGTTTTCGTGATAATAATGTTTATATTATTGACATGCTTAATTTAGATTGTTCTACTAAATGCTTGAATGCTTTTGATGAAAATTCTTGGCTTTGGCATAGAAGATTAGGACATGCATCTTTTGACCATATTTCTAGGATTAATTCAAAGGAATTGGTGAAGGGTATACCTTGCTTGTATTTTAAGAAAGACCGCATTTGTGGTGCGTGCCAACTTGGGAAACAAACCAAGTCTTCCTTTAAACCAATCAAGGATATCATGTCAACTAGGCCTTTAGAATTAATTCATATGGATCTTTTTGGACCAACTAAAACTAAGAGTTTAAATGGAAGTAGATTTGCATTTGTTTTGGTTGATGATTTCTCCCGTTTTACTTGGGTTTTCTTTTTGCAAAATAAAGATCAAACTTTTTCTCATTTTAAGATTTTTCGAAAAAGAGTTGAAAAAGAAAAAGGTTTTCCGATTTTAAGAATAAGGAGTGATAGAGGTGGTGAGTTTGTTAACCAACTCTTCATGACTTATTGTGATGAAAAAATAATTAAGCATGAAATGTCTTATCCTAGAACTCCACAACAAAATGGAGTTGTAGAAAGGAAAAATAGAACACTTCAAGAGATGGCTAGGACAATGATAAGTGAGTATGACCTCCCTCAATATTTATGGGCCGAGGCCGTAAACACCGCATGCTATATATCGAATCGTATTTATTTATGCAAAAATTCTTCAAAAACATCATTTGAAATGTATCATTCTAGAAAACCAAATGTTGCATATTTCAAAGTTTTTGGATGCAAGTGTTTTGTTTTAAATACTAAGGATAATTTGGGTAAATTTGATGCTAAGGCTTATGAGGCTATCTTTGTTGGATATTCCTCTACTAGCAAAGCATATAGAGTTTTCAATAGATCTACACTTACCATAGAAGAATCCATGCATGTTAAATTTGAAGAGACTAATGTGGTTGTTGAGAATGTTGTAGAGATTGAACCATTAGGTGAAGACATGGAGAGACTATCCTTGAAGGACTCACCCACTCAAGAAGATAAGCAAGAATCTATAGGTGAAGTTCAAGAGGATAAAGAGGAAAGCGCTCAACCGCTTCCCAAAGCTTGGAAATACGCTACAAATCATCCTAAGGAGCTCATCTTGGGTGATGCATCTAAAGGAGTCACAACGCGCTCCAAACTCCATGACCTATGTGGTAACTTTGCTTTCATTTCTCATTTTGAACCCAAAGGCATTCTCGAAGCCGAGACTGACCCATATTGGTTGCTTGCCATGCAAGAGGAACTCAATCAATTGAGCGCAACCAAGTTTGGCACCTTGTTCCTAAGCCCCACGATAGACCAATAATTGGTACTAAGTGGATCTTTAGAAACAAGATGGATGAATCCGAAATGTCATTAGGAATAAAGCTAGGTTAGTGGCCCAAGGTTACACTCAAGTTGAAGGAATTGACTTTGAGGAGACCTTTGCACCCGTAGCACGGCTTGAAGCCATACGGATGACACTAGCTTTTGCATGTTTTAAAAATTTTAAACTTTTTCAAATGGATGTAAAAAGTGCATTTTTAAATGGTTTTATTAATGAAGAAGTTTATTTTCTCAACCTCCCAGTTTTATTGATCATGTTCATCCCGATTTTGTTTTTAAACTTGATAAAGCTTTGTATGGATTGAAACAAGCTCCTAGAGCTTGGTATGAAAGGCTTTCTAGTTTTCTCATTTCAAATGATTTTATTAAAGGCAAAGTAGACACAACTCTTTTTACTAAGCATGTTGATAATGATATTTTAATTGTGCAAATTTATGTTGATGATATAATTTTTGGATCTACTAATGAGCTTTTATGCAAGGATTTTGTGAAGGTAATGCAACTAGAATTTGAAATGTCTTCCATGGGTGAGCTCAATTTCTTCCTTGGATTCCAAATCAAGCAATTGCAAGACGGAACCTTCATTACCAAGCCAAGTACGCAAAGGAGCTAGTAAAGAAGTTTGGGCTTGAAGGATCAAAGGCTTGCAACACTCCAATGGCAACTACAACCAAGCTTGATAAGGACGAACAAGGTAAAATGTTGATATTAAATTATATAGAAGCATGATAGGAAGTCTTTTATATTTGACTGCAAGTAGGCCGGATATCATGTTTAGTGTGTGTCTTTGTGCTAGATTTCAATCGTGTCCTAAAGAGTCTCATCTTATTGCGGTAAAACGCATTATTCGTTATATTAAGGGCACTATTGGAATGGGTCTTTGGTATCCGAAAACTATAGATTTTTCAATGACTAGTTATTCGGATGCCGACTATGCGGGTTGTAGAGTAGATAGAAAGAGTACTAGTGGGACATGTCAATTTCTTGGTAATTGTCTTGTTTCATGGTCCTCTAGGAAACAAAATTCCGTAGCTCTCTCAACCGCCGAGGCGGAGTATGTTGCCGCAGGGGCTTGTTGTGCACAAGTCCTTTGGATGAAACATACTCTCCTTGATTTTGATTTGCACTTTGATCATATAAAAATATTTTGTGATAATACTAGTACTATACACATGACCAAAAATGCAAATCAACATAGTAAGACCAAGCACATTGAGATTAGATATCACTTTCTTAGAGATCATTTTGAGAAAGGTGATATAGATATTGATTATGTTTCCACGGATTTACAACTAGCCGATATTTTTACTAAACCTCTTGATTTTGCTAGATTTTCGTTTATTTGTGGAGAACTTAATGTTTGTATTATTGAATAAACATGTTTTTCATAACCCTTTTTGATGTATGACAAAAAGGGGGAGAATAAGTTTACATGGACAAAAATAAGTTCATTTGGTCTTGGTTCCATATGAATTTATATGTTTTGTTTTTATGAATTTTTGTGTTTTAAATAAATTCTTGTGTTTTAGTTGTTTTTGGTATTTTTGGTATCAAGAGCAATTTTTGTGTTTTATATATCTGTTTTAATTGGTTTCAATAATTGGTGCATCATTTCAATTATTGGTATCTAGAGCATATTCTTGTGTTTTATGTATAGCATAATTTGAGGGGGAGTTTTCTCCTACCCTATATTTTTGTTAATAGCCTATTTGTTTTGTCATCATCAAAAAGGGGGAGATTGTTGGCCCAAGAGGTTACACTCTCCAATTGTTTTGTGTTTTGATGATGACAAACCAAATTAGTGCTATTTGGTACTAATCATTTGTTCAAGATGAGTTTCAGGTTTTGTACCATGTTTAGAGTCCATTCGCTTAGCTATAGCAAGAACTTCTAAGTTCCACAAAGCAAGGAAGGCAAATTGCACATCAAGGAAGGATCAAAGAAGAGAAGGCTCTAGCAAGGCATTGGATGGCTCAAAGACTTGAAGATAGCACAAGAAGTCTTCATGTATTTTGTATTTTTAGTTTTATAGCTTGTTAAAGAATAGAGATTAGGTTTGAAGCTCAATCACACACGTTTTTGCGCATATACTATTTCTTAGTTTATTTCCTATAAATATACAAAAATATTTCAGTACAAAATCTTTCTTCTACAAATTTCTTTTTATGTTACATACTGAATTCCTGTTTAAAATAGTTTTGTTAAAAATATTTTTTCTCAAAATTCTGTCTTTATTTCGTTTTCTGACCTGATCCGGTCGACCGGCAGTCTACCGACAGTCGACCGAGTCTATGTCAGGCTGGTCCGGTCGACCGGACCAGTCGACCGAGGTCCTGGCAGAATGCACGTATCCGTGTGCATGTCTGTCGGTCGACCGGGGCAGTCGACCGATATTTATTTTTGAGTCACAGTTTGTATCAGTCGACCGGGTCGGTCGACCGATAGCCTATAACGGTCGGAATTTTGTACTACCGGTCGACCGGCCCGGTCGACCGATGTAGCCGTTGAACAGTAACGGGCAGATTTTTTAAGTGCTATTTATTTTTGTCTTTTGTGTTTAAAAATTCGTTTAAGGATATATTTTGATCTAATTACCTCCTAAACATCAGTAAATATGTTTTATCCCTAAACCCTAGCCCTCTCCTATAAATAGGGTGTTTGGGGAGAGATTGGTTACAACAACAATATTGCTAAAAATTCAAAAGTTTAAGCCTTTCAAAGTTCTTGGTTTTTGAGCTAAATTCTCTCAATTTCTGAAGGGTTTTTTAAAAGTTTTTCTCTGATTTCAATTTCTTTTCCTTACACACAAAAGAGCTTCATTCCTACTCAATATTCTCTAAGGACCTTTGTAAGGGAAGAGATATTTGAAAGAGAGAGTTTGGGTCTTTTGACTACCAAGGAAATTACTTGTACTGAGATTGTGGAGTTGGGTACTCCATTGTAATTGAGATCTTTGTGATAGTGGAAGTAGCTAGAATCCTTCTGGGGAAGGCGGGGAGTAGAGCTGGGTGCTCGAACCTCGATAACATATCCTTGTGTTTGCGATTGGTTTACATTCTTGCAATTATTACTCTACTTTGCTTGCACTTATTACTTGCTCATCATACTTACTTGCTTGCATTCATCTTGTGACTCTTGCTTGGTAATAGTTGTAGCTTTAATTTTTGAATTTGCCCCTTGATTAGCATTGTCACCTATTCACCCCCCCCTCTAGGTGACTTTTCATCCATGAGGTTAACCTTTGAGGACATTACTAGAAAAGTCAATGTCTTTAACATGGGAAAGCAACGTCGTGATGTTGAGGATCAAACATTTGAAGTAAACCTCATTGAGAACTTGACAAGTGAACATAGAAAAGAATTGAAAGTAAAAACTGATTGTGACTTCGAATTAGAGTTTGACGACTTTAATCTTGATCAGGTTGTCAATCTACTGTGAATTGGGCCTCGAATCCTTTTTCACCAAACATGGAGGCAACAAATTTGACTCATCCTTCCAGTGAGCCTTCCCTTTCTTAGAATTAAAAGTCTTACCTGCGCATCTCAAGTACGTCTATCTAGGCAATCAAGAGACCTTTCCTGTCATTATCGCCTCCCATTTAAATGACGGGCGAAGAGAATCTTAAAGCAAATCTGAGAAAACATAGGGAAGCCATTGGTTGGACTATGACCGACATAAAAGGGTTGAGTCCAACCATAGTTCAACATCGCATTCATCTCAATGAAGACGCGACACCAAAACGAGACACGCAGTGTAGGTTAAACCCTATAATGCAAGAGGTTGTTCCTGCTGAAATTGTGAAACTCTTAGACAATGGGATAATCTATCCCGTTTTGGATAGCCAATGGGTCAGTCCTATCCACGCGGTTCCAAAGAAATCTAGTTTCACCGTGGTAAAAAACGAGAACAAAGAGTTGGTCCAAACTTGACTTCCTATGAAAATTTAAGTTTGTATTGACTATAGGAAGCTCAACGCAGCAACTCATAAGGACCATTTTCCGCTTTCCTTCATTAATCAAATGCTTGAACATTTGGCTGACCACGAGTATTACTATTTCTTGGATGGTTACTCAGGGTATAATAAGGTTCCTATTGCTCTTGAGGACCAAGAAAAAAAACTACATTCACATGTCTATTTGGGACATTTGCTTATCGTCGAATGCCTTTCGGCTTATGTAATACCCCAGCAACGTTTCAACATTGCATGTTGAGTCTTTTTTCTGATATGGTAGAATGATTCTTAGAAATCTTCATGGATGATTTCTCCATCTATGGAGATTCATTCACTCAATGTCTCCACCATTAAGAACTTGTCCTCCAACATTGTGTTGAGAAAAATCTGACACTAAACTGGAGAAATGCCACTTCATCGTAAGACATGGAAATGTCTTGGGTCATGAAATCTCTAAGAAGATAATTGAAGTGGATAGAGCCAAGATTGAGGTCATTGCTAAGCCCCCATGACCAAATACGTGAAGGATATTCGATCCTTCTTAGGACACGCCAGTTTCTACTGAAAATTTATCAAGGATTTTAGCAAGATTGTTAGACCCTTGACTAATCTGTTAGCTAAGGATTTGTCCTTCACTTTCGATGATGAATGTATAGATTCTTGGGAGAAGCTCAAGAAAGAGCTTGGTTCTGCACCAATTATATCTACATCGGATTGGTCTAAGCAGTTCGAAATCATGTGTGACGCTTCTAATTTTGCTATAGGCGTTGTCCTAGGACAGTGCATTGATAACAAGCAGCACGTAATTTACTACTCTAGTAGGACTCTCAACGATGCTCAAATGAACTACACTACTACTGAGAAGGAATTCTTGGCAGTAGTGTTTCCCTTAGAGAAATTTTGTCCCTACCGACTAGGGTCCAAAACCATAATTTTCACAGATCATTCTGCGCTTAGGTACCTTATGATGAAGAAGGACGCCAAGGCCTGACTCATTTGTTGGATGCTCCTTCTTTAAGAATTCAATCTCGAGATTCGAGATAAGAAAGGCGTAGAAAATATCATTGCTGACCATCTCTCGCGTATCCCAGACTCTCCATGCGACGAATTGCTCATAAATGATGACTTTCCTGATGAAAAACTCTTAGCTGTCTTTAGGGAACCTTCGTTTGCTGATATAGTGAATTACTTAGTCACAAACCAAACTCTATCTCATCGGTATAAAAATGATATATGCTAGTTTCTATCTCAAATCTGGTATTTTTTTTTAGAGGAACCGTATCTTTTTAAGTACTGCTCTAACCAAATTATTAGGAGATGCATTCCAGATGAAGAAATTAAGAGTGTTTTATCCTTCTCTCACGAACATGCATGCAGTGGACGCTTTGGTCCTCGCAAGACTGCTGAAAAGGTACTGCAAAGTGGGTTCTATTGGCCCATTGATTGGTCGCTAATATTGCATATTTAGTATCATATTTCCATACTTATTTTAGAATAAAAGCCTGCATTGTCCTAATTAATTGTTTAATTTATTTGCAGGCCCAATCTTTAAGGAGTTGAAGAGAAATGAGCCCAAAGCCCACCAAATTCTGAATTAAATCAGAATAATTCGCACTCACTAAATCAGGGCAAAATCAAGAGGTTGAAACCGGTTGAGAAGAATCCTCTCAGGATCGATCGGTTAAAGCCAAGAATCCAAGGCCATTTCTTCAAAATCTTTGAGCCAAACTGCAAAACCAACTCCAGATAAAGTCAGAGGGAGAAACCGGGGAGACCCACCAACAGGGTGTGGCCACCTGGCCACACCCTGGCCGCGGAAACGCAGCAAAAGCCGCATTTCCGCGGCAATCTTGGGGAGTTAGGGGAGAGTTTGCTCCCCCGACCCCCCCCGGGATCCTATAGATGTGGGTTATGCCTATAAAAGGCATTCTTTGCGCTGAAAATTGGATGCCAAGGCAGATTAGGATTTAGCCTAGTTTTAATTCTTTGTAGTTTAGGTTTTTCTTCTCTTGTTATGTAATTTGTATGTACTTAGGGTAGAAGAAGATTCATGTAAGTAAGAGAGAGAGGCTGATGTTGAGAGTGACACCGACGATGTACCCTCCTCCTTTCTTCCATTGTCTCTGCAATAAATAAAGGTAAAAGTTCTTTTTATGTTTGTATTTTCTTTTGTTTTGTCTTCCTCTTCTACTTTACCTTGGTTGTTGTTGTTGAGTGTACAAGTGAATTCCAAAGCAAGTATAACTAAGCTACGTGAGAGCCAGCAATAGTTCATGAAGACGTTCTCCTCTTCCAAGATCCGTATCACTTCGTTCTTGCTAGGCTTGATGATATAATGTGCACGGGGATTGAGCTCGAGCTTATGATCTTTGCGTTGAACGCCTCCGAAGCAAAGGTAGAACATGCAACGGTTTCCAAGTAAGTCATCAATCAACCTAGGTAAGTATTTCTACACTTTTCTTTCTTTCTTTTCTTTTCTTTCTTAGTTTAGATCACCAACCACCTCCTCCAACTCTTTCTTCTCCACTTCATTGTACATAGTCGCTTTTCATCGTTTTCTGATTTTCCACCTTCTTAATATCTCACTTTCTCCTTAACTTTAACATAACTTTCTTTTTCATTTTCACTTCTTAAAAACAGAGAAGAACTCTCGCTTTTCTTCTTAACGATTTCAATTAAAAATCGTAAAGCTTCCATCGCAAACCCTCCTTGTCGATCACGACCCGCATAGCCACTTGCTATAGCAGAAGAATTGAGCACTTGCACATATTCTTTCTTAAGTTCTATAATCTCGTATTTTGTGTGCAAGTTTTGCATCAATCAAATTTTGGCGCCGTTGCCGGGGAGGGTAAAACGGTTTTTATTGAAATCTGAATTTTTATTGAAAATTTTTTAGAACTAAACGAATTTTCTTCTCTGTTGCAGGTTACAGGGAAAGTAAAGCAGGAAAATAAGTTTGCAGTGACATACAAGTGGTATTGGGCCTCTGCTCTAGAAAGCAGAGACCCATTGCCCTCTGAATTGCCGCGTTTCCACGGCAAAAGCCGCGGATCCGCGGCAATAAAGAGCTGACTACTAACAGGTTTTTGCAGGGCTGCTAGCTTTGCAAATTCTACTTTGCTGCAATTATTTATTTCTTATATGCCATCACAAAAACCTGCTAATAATCAACAGTAAAAAGTTTGTTGCAAAAGTTAAAAATTGATTAGACGTTTGCATTTTAGGCACGTATCTTTTCAATTCATTTACTTTTACTGTTGAAGAGTGCTGGAGCAAGGTACGAATGCATTGCATTTAGCATAGGACTCACTTCTTGGTTGATTTATATCGCTTTGAGTGAATCTTACATATCTTGTACACTTGCACAAATTGATCTTAAGGGCACTAACCCATTAACAAGATAAGGTGGGGATTTGATCACCCTTCCTTAGCCCAAAAATCACATTCCAAGCACTCACTAACCCAAGCCTAACTAAAATTGAGTAGACGTTGGCCCTAGGACATCTCGGACTCAATTAGGAGATTATCCTAAGGGGAAAAAATGTTGGAATCTAACTCCTGTAAAATCAGTGTCTAGGAAAGGGATTGAGGGCCGAAAGCCCAAAGGTTGGTGGTTATTTAATTAAGGAACGTCTTTGACGGAAAACCTCCCACAAACCTTGCCCTGACCTGGCTGATTAGCTTGTAGTTAAAGTCTACATTAGACCTCCCGTGGACAGTCTAACCAGTTAGGAGTCATCTAGGTCCTAAGTCTACCCTAACTTAGGCTAGAATTTTTTCTTTTTTTTGTTTGTTTCTTTGTTTTTTTTTCTTTGTTTGTATTCTATTGTGTGATATGGACTATAATAATAATTTTTCAACTACAATAATAATCCATATTACACACCGACTTCATTTTCGGATATTACCAACCCGGCATATCATAACTTTGACCAACCTAGTGTGCCGGATTGGTCTTATCCGAATCAATATAACCCATACCCCCAATCTAATAACTATAATTTCTATAATGATTTTAACTCTTCACCGAGTCAGTGGGGATTCACCTCCCCCGAAAATAATTTCCAACCACCTTGTCCTCCTTCTCCACCTAGCCCACAGTATTTTCAAGATTCATACTCAGTTCTACCCGTCCAAAATAGGAAACCATCAATCATGGAAATGAGTATGCGTGAGTCTAAATACAAATCCAAAAATCTGATGGACTCACAATTTCACTACCACTTCCAAGATAATTCTTCATCTTTTCATCAAAACAATGAGCATATCACCTATGAAGAGATGCTTGAATCCATGACTCATGCTCAAAACGCTCGTAATAGTGACATAGATATGATGGTCGAATCTCTACGTTCTAACCGTTGGACCAGTTCTGATGTCACTACCAATTCTGTTGGAGCCGAAGAGTCAGGTTGTTTTGGTAATCAAGATTCCATTTCAGAACAACCATGTGAACTTACCTAAACTCCAAATGATATTGATAGTTTGGCTAGTTTTCCTTTTCCTGAAATAGAACTTGAAAATGATTATGATCCTGAACCCCAACTTAGTGATTCAATTCTATTTCTTGATTCGATTATGACTCCGGTATTTTCACCTGACTTCAATCTTTTCCCGGAGTCAACATTGGATCCTGTACCAATTCATAAAGAAATTGAATCACCCATCTTTAAGGATCATGTTGAACTTGACCAACTTTACAATTTTGAAAATCTCATGGATAAATTGGCAAGTTCTCAATTTTTTGATATTGAACTCAATGAGATATGTGACCTAGATTCTCAAATCTGTGATCCAGTTCAACTTTCTGAATCAATATTGACTCCTTTTGCGTTACCAAACTTGAGTAATATTTTAGAGTCAGTTTTGATTCCTCCACCTATCATTTCTGAACTGGAATCACCCATATTAGGTCACATTCCATTGTTGGAAAATACATGTGGACTTGAGTTTCAACTCCATGACTTGGACCCTATTCCTGAACCAATTTTGACTCTTGAACCTTTACTTAACTTAAGTTACATTCCTGAGTCGGTATTAGTTCCTGTACTTCCTGAGTCCAAGTCAATCATTCTATCATTTCATACTCCTTTCTGGGACGAGGTGGTTGACAAATTTGACTCCGAAATCAATTATGGAATATGAAAATTAGATGGGGTTAAATATTTAATAAAGATCCTTTATGGATACATCTTTTTAATGGGTTATATTAGAAAAATTTCTGGTGGGTTCCTCCGAGACCCAAGAAAAGTTGATTGGGCCGCGTTTCATGGACCAATCAGACCACCACCGGAACCACCACCTTAAGGTAGCCTTTCCTTCCCTTTCTTCTTTTTCATGCATCTATGCATTAATTCATACATTGAGGACAATGCATGAGATAGGTGTGGGGGAGGGTCTAACATAACTTTTCTTTTTGTTTAAAAAAATAATAACATTTTTCTTTACTTTTAAAAACTTTTTGAAAAATAGAAACAATATTTTGACTTATTTTTGTAAGAAATTAAGTTAATTTTAAGGAATAGGAAAATCCAAATTAGGATTTCTTATACTTGGTCAAAATAAGATTATTTGTTTGATTTTTAGAGTTAGTAAGATAATTTGTCAAAGTAATTTGGTCTTGATCTTTACCTTGATGAAATATGCACACTTCATACACTTACACACTTAGGGTTCAAAAACAAAGATTCTTATGCCTTATAAAAAAAAGAAAAAAAACAACAAGTCTAATTATTGATTAGCTAGGTGCTTTGGCCTAAGCAAGCCTTAGTATTTATGCGAAAGATAATTAGATAAGTTATAAAAAAATATATATATATACAAACAAATCTAATTATTGACTAACTAAGTGCTTTGGCCTAAGCAAGCCTTAGTATTTATGCAAAAGATGATTAGATAAGTTTGAAAAGAAAAATCCTCTGATTAAGCCGGGTATTTGTGCCTAATAAAGCATAAGTATTCACACCTAAAAGAGGTTAATATAATAAAATCCTTAGTTTTGTGGCCTTGTTTGCTCGAGTCCTTAAGTCCTTGGCGGTGTTTTCTCACCTGGTGTCCTAAGACCGTTTGGTTTGGAAGTCATCGATTAGAGGCTCGTTACATGGGCAGATTAGAAAGCCTAATAGAACTAAGGAATAATACCACCAAAAAAAAGTATATATAAATAAATAAGGCATAAGAGTTAGAGTTAATGAACCCTAAGTCAAAATTTTCACAGTCACGATGGTGCATATGACTTAGGGTAAAGTAATAGACTAGATGAGAAGTACAATTTGACTCCTTACTTTGATTGATAACAAATTTTGAGTAGAGACTAAGTTTAGGAATAAAAAATTTAGTTTTCCTATAACTTATAGATTGCTTAGATCTTACAATTATATTTCAAATATTTTTCTCTTTCAAAATGCTTTTCGAAAATACTAACTCTTTATTTCCCTTTCTTTATGGATTTTGTGAGTGCAATCCGCTGAAAACCCTCACGAGACAAAACTCGTCCTCTAGGGGAAACCTAGAGGTTTAACGGCTTGTTGCACATGCTTAGTGCAATGGCGTGACCTGCGAAAGTGGTCTAATAATCCTTAGTATAGTTTAGTTGTTTTGCTCGAGGACGAGCAAAAGATAGGTATGGGGTGTGATTGTTCGCTAATATTGCATATTTAGTATCATATTTTCATACTTATTTTAGAATAAAAGCCTACATTATCCTAATTAATTGTTTAATTCATTTGCAGGCCCAATCTTTAAGGAGTTAAAGAGAAATGAGCCCAAAGCCCACCAAAATTCTGAATTAAATCAGAATTAATTCGCACTCACTAAATCAGAGCAAAATCAAGAGGTTGAAACCAGTTGAGAAGAATCCTCTCAGGACGATCGGTTAAAGCCAAGAATCCAAGGCCATTTCTTCAAAATCTCGGAGCCAAACTGCAAAACCAACTCCAGATAAAGTCAGAGGGAGAAACCGGGGAGACCCACCAACAGGGTGTGGCCACCTGGCCACACCCTGGCCGCGGAAACGCGGCAAAAGTCGCGTTTCTGCGACAATCTTGGGGAGTTAGGGGGAGAGTTTGCTCCCCGACCTCCCCGGGATCTTATAGATGTGGGTTATGCCTATAAAAGGGCATTCTTTGCATTGAAAATTGGACGCCAAGGCAGATTAGGATTTAGCCTAGTTTTAATTCTTTGTAGTTTAGGTTTTTCTTCTCTTGTTATGTAATTTGTATGTACTTAGGGTAGAAGAAGATTCATGTAAGTAAGAGAGAGAGGCTGATGTTGAGAGTGACACCGACGATGTACCCTCCTCCTTTCTTCCATTGTCTCTGCAATAAATAAAGGTAAAAGTTCTTTTTATGTTTGTATTTTCTTTTGTTTTGTCTTACTCTTCTACTTTACCTTGGTTGTTGTTGTTGAGTGTACAAGTGAATTCCAAAGCAAGTATAACTAAGCTACGTGAGAGCCAGCGATAGTTCAAGAAGACGTTCTCCTCTTCCAAGATCCGCATCACTTCGTTCTTGCTAGGCTTGACGATATAATGTGCACGGGGACTGAGCTTGAGCTTATGATCTATGCGTTGAACGCCTCTGAAGCAAAGGTAGAACATGCAACTGTTTCCAAGTAAGTCATCAATCAACCTAGGCAAGTATTTCTACACTTTTCTTTCTTTCTTTTCTTTTCTTTCTTAGTTTAGATCACCAACCACCTCCTCCAACTCTTTCTTCTCCACTTCATTGTACATAGTCGCTTTTCATCGTTTTCTGATTTTCCACCTTCTTAATCTCTCACTTTCTCCTTAACTTTAACATAACTTTCTTTTTCATTTTCACTTCTTAAAAACAGAGAAGAACTCTCGCTTTTCTTCTTAAAGATTTCAATAAAGAACCGTAAAGCTTCCATCGCAAACCCTCCTTGTGGATCATGACCCGCATAGCCACTTGCTATAGCGGAAGAATTGAGCACTTGCACATATTCTTTCTTAAGTTCTATAATCTCGTATTTGTGTGCAGGTTTTGCATCAATCACCCATGTTGTTCAAAGATGCTTATGAATTTTGCAAGACGTGCCCTAGATGCCAAATGGTAGAAAGGATCTCGAAACCATATATGATGCCCCTCAACTCAATTCTAGAAATAGAACTCTTCGATGTTTGGGGCATCGACTTTATGGGTCTATTTTCTAATTCATTTGAAAACTAATACATATTTGTTGCTGTGGACTATATGTCCAAGTGAGTAGAAGCCATTCCTAGTAGAACTAATGATAACAAAGTTGTCATAAAAATTTTGAAAGAGAACATTTTCTCACGCCTCGAAACCCCTTCAGTGATAATGGTACTCACTTTTGCAATAGATCCTTTGAAGCTTTGATGCGAAAGTATACCATAACTCACAAGTTGTCCACGCCTTATTATCCTCAAACCAGTGGGTAGATTGAGGTCTCCAATAGATAAATCAAGCTTATTTTGGAGAAGACTGTGAACCAAAACTGGAAAGATTAGTCCACCAAACTTGTAGATGCCCTATAGGTCTACAGGACTGCTTTCAAGATGTTCTAGGGCTGTCTCCTTATAGGTTAGTCTTTGGGAAGGCTTGCCACCTATAGTTCTAGGTTTCATCTTTTTCAGGAAAGCTAAAATCAAGATGAACTTAGCTATTCGTTGTAAAAAAAACCGCGTTTTCACACGGTGCTGTAGAGATCAGTGACACAAAGAATGGAAATGACTTTAAGGTAAATGGTCAACGCCTTAAACCTTTCTTGGAATCGGTGTCGGTAAATGAAACGGCTATGGGTCTTTTCGACCTAGTGTATCAGTAACTTTACCTCTTCTTATAATCCATTTCATGAATCTATATATTTCTTTCATACATTGGGGACAATGCATGAGATAAGTGTGGGGGAGGGCTCTAACATGACTTATATTAAAAACAAGAAAAAAAGAAAAAAGTTTTTGAAAAAAAATATTTTGTTGTATTTTTGTAAGAAATTAAGTCACTTTTAAGGAATATGAGAATTATAATTAAGATTTCTTATACTTGGTCAAAATAAGATGACTTGTTAATTTTTAGGGTTAGGAAGAAAATTTGTGAAAATAATTTAGTCTTGATCTTTACCTTGATGAAATATGCACACTTTATACACTTACATACTTAGGGTTCAAAAACAATGATTCTTTTGCCTTATAATATATATATATATATATATATATATATATATATATATATATATATATATATATATATATATATAACAAACAAATCTAATTATTGATTAGCTAGGTGCTTTGGCCAAAGCAAGCCTTGGTATTTATGCAAAAAAGGATTAGATAAGTTTTGAATATATATATATAAATGCTCTGATTAAACTCAGTATTTGTGCTTCATGAAACATAAGTATTCACACCTAAAAGGGGTACATTTTATAAATAAAAATTCTTGTTTTCGTGGTCTTGTTTGCTTGAGTACCTAAGTCCTTTGGGGTATTTTCTCACTTGGTGCCCTAAGACTGACAAGTTTGGGTAAAGGCTCATTACATGAGAAAAATAGAAAGCCTAATGGAATTAAAGAATAATACCACTAAAAAAATAAGGCATAAGAGTTAAAGTTAAAGAACCCTAGCCAAAACTTCACGGTCACGAAGTGTTGGCCCAGAGGCCTTCCACTCTAGTTTTGATGATGATTAACTCATGTAGTTATGTTTACTAATAATCTTGTGATTTTAGTTTCAGATCATGTAACAAGATATTAATTGGTGATTGCTTCAACAAGATGAGTTTGGAAGCTTTCACATGGTGATTTCAGGGCCCGAGCATCAAGATCATACCTTGCCTAGTCGTGGATCACGTTTGGGATCGAGTCGACTTGAAGATGAAGATTGTCAGGAAGACTTAGGTATCCATAGTTTAGTTTAGTGTGCTTTAGATCCATGTGTAAAGCTTAGAATAGTATGATATGCTCAAGTTCACAACACACACGTTTCATGATTCCATTTTGGTTTTCGGTTTGATTGGTTTAACCGATCTTGGTTTTCATGAATAGATAGATTCAAAATAAGTTTACATGGTTTAATGTATATTAGATTTGTTCTATATACATGCATGCTTCAACTTCTTAGACAAACTAGGTTTGATAGTTTATTTCATGAGTTTAATGTTTTGGTATTTTTAACAAAACATAATTTTGGAATTAAAGTCAAAAACATGTATATATATATGTTTCATGTATATTGGACTTATGTCCATACGCAACTTCCTTCAAAGTGTTTAAATATCATATTTTTGTATTTAGATGAGTTTTAGACAAAACGTATTTTCAATTCAAAAATCAAAGTTTTAGAAAATACGGTTTTTGGTTTTTGGCAAAATTTCTATAGCATAAAAATGGTTCAAAATGTTTGAAATTTGTGTTGAAATTTTTAACAAAAGTTTGTATATCAATGTAAAATGTTAAAACTATTTTTGTGTATTTTCAGAAGATTTATGAGAATTTTTAGATTTAAAAATAACATGTTTTTCTGACTAGAACTGCCTCTGCCACGCTAGGTCGGTCCATCGTACAAAGCAGCCGGTCGTCCATAGCGGTCGACCGACGTGCATGGATACATGCACGCTGGCTACCCCATAAGCCGGTCGACCGCCTGAGAGCAGGTTGCTCTCGGGTTGCTCCCGGTCGACCGAGCGGTCGACCGGACAGAAGCCGTTGCTCTCTGGTTCTGGGGACGGTCGACCGCCCGGTCGGCCGGTAGCTGCCAGCGATCAAAAAGTTACCGTTGGCCGGTCGACCGGACGGTCGACCGGTAGTTCATTTTTGGCAGAATTTGCTGCCAACGGTTATATTTTTCTAGGGGCTATAAATACCCCATTAATGGCCTGTTTTCTCTAAGAATTTTTTAGACGAAATTTCTGAGCTTTCTCTAGTGTTTAAACAAGCTTTAAAAAGAGTTTCTTTGTGCTAAAAAGATCAATCTTATTGTTTTAAAAGTGTTTTATATTTCAAAGAAAAATAGTCTTTTGGGAATTGGTTTTGGTTCATTCAATCTATATCTTTGTGAAGATTTCCCAAGTGATTTTTCTTTGTTTTAAACACTTTGTTTTCCATACTTGAGCTACATCTACTATCTTATTCTATAGGATCTTTGTGTGGGAAAAGAGATTGTTTGTGGTCTTTTGATCACCAAGTTGTAAACCCTATCTTAGCTTGGCTTTGTGCCTTTCCCTCATTGTGTTGAGGAGGTAGTGCTACTAGGTTGTATCTCTCAAGGTGTGAGGTGATCCTTGTGTAAGCTTTGTGCTAATCCCTCAAGTTCTGAGGTGATTGTTTGTTGGCTTGGTGTTGTGCCTCAAGGAGGAGGTTGTGTTTGTAAGGAGAGGAGTTGGGTACTCCTTGTTATTGTATTGCCCCAAATCCTCGGTGGAGGTTCCCTTTATGGGAGTCCTTTGTGGACAAGCTAGTGGACTAGAAATCCTTCACGGTGGTGAAAGCGGGGATGTAGAGCTGGGTGCTCGAACCTCGAAACATATCTTGTTGTTTGCGCTTGATCCCTTGACTCTTACTCTCTCTCTCTTTACATTGTGCCTTGCATCATTTCATATTGTTCATTCATAATTATTTGCTGGGCTTGTTTGAGTGTGCATCTCTTGTTAATTGCAATTAGTTTTTAAATTCTGCATTAAGTTCATTAGATTAGCATTATCACCTATTCACCCCCCAGGTGATTTTCAATTGGTATCAGAGCCTACGCTCCTGATATTTAGGTTTAACCACCTAGGAGTGAGATCTTGGTTTGCTAATCTTCATTTGCATTTTTTATTTGCACAAATTTAGTTTGCACTAATGGATAGCCCTCCTATGTTTGATTTTTCTTGACATGATCTTTGGAAGGCCAAGATGAGTAGTCATTTGAAAGCCTTAGGATCTAAAGTTTACCAAGTCATTACCAAGGAATCCTACCCCAATGATAGCAAGCATAATAAGGCCAATGCACTTGCACTTAAAACACTTAGAGCATCTCTTAATGAAGATCTTTTACATGTGTTTGCTTATTATGATTCGGCTTTTGCAGTTTGGAGCATATTGACTTCTTCCGAGCTACCAAGGATCATCAATAAGTTGAGAAGATCTAGGAGAGACAAGTCCGACGAGCATTGCCTCATGGTCCAAGGGAAAGACTCCCTTGAGGTACAATCGGATTCTCAACTAGATGATAGCTCTAGTTCATATTGTTATGGATGTTTAGAAGTTCAAACTTAAAATGTGGAACTTGCTCAAAAGCTTGAAAATTTTTTGAAAAAAACATGATTTGTTGAAAAAGAACAATTTTGAACTAAAAGAAGAATTAAAGGATTTGTGTTCAAATTTTGAATTGATTTTGCAAGAGAAGGAAGAGATTGCAAGTGAACGTGACTCACTTAAATCTTAACTAGAACTTGCTCTAAAGGAAAATGAGTTTTTGAAAAGCAAAAAGGATTGTGATGATTTTGTGAAAAACAATGAGGTTTTATCTTCTAAATTAGATTTTGTTTTAAAAGATAACCTTGCATTGAAAAATGAAATTGATTTCATTACAAAAGAATTGAATTTTGTTTTAAAGGAAAATGAATCTTTGAAAATTGAATTGTCTTCACATGTTTGCCATGCTAGTGTAGGTGAAGTCTTCACATCTTTTGCATACTCCATTTTATCTTCTAGTATTGAAAATGACATAAATATTTTGAAGAAATGTGTAGATTGTTTGGGCTCCACTTTGAGCCAATGTACTTTAAATCATACACGCTTGGAAACCTTTGTTCTAAGAAACAAGTTTCATCTTTGCATGCACACCATACATGGCATACGCATGCTCATCACGATCACAATCTTCACACTATGTATGCTCATGTGTGCACATGTACACATTGTGGTCGAAAAGGCCACCTTACTAGATTTTGCTATGATCGTTTACATGTTGAAAATTTAGCAAATAATCTTGTTTGGGTTAGGAGAGATACTAACCCCTATGGACCCAAAAGGAAATGGGTACCAAAGACCACCCCTAAAATTTTTGATATAGGTGTGGGCTCTCGCATCACGTGAGAGTGGCGGTGCCTTGAAGTGGATGCGTTCCGTGCTTAAAGAAAATAATTTGGATGCATCACTTCAAGGGAAGTTCGGTGGAGAGGACCACCATTGGTTTGGAGAACTAGAGAGGTGCCTTCATCGGTTTTGGTATCAATCTCTAATTCCCATTTATGTTTGCATGCTTATTATGACTTTCATTTGTAGCATGTCATGTTTTAAAGCTCGTCATGATTATGCCATGTGATTTAGATTAGTGATATACATTTTTAGTTATTTGAGATACCCATGGACCTATCTTTGTGTTCTCACTTTGTTTTTAAACTAATATGTATGTCCTAGATCTAATGCATGTGCATGATGATCATATGTGTATTTATGATGTTTGATGCTTCATGTTTAGATTAGTATGTCAAATGCCATGACTATTAGACCATTGACATGCATGCTTAGCTTTTGAGATCACCCATGCTTTTATGGACCCATATGTAGTGTTCTCACCATTGTTTAGCTATTATGTATATCATAGCTCTAATAGCATGTGGATTTACATCATGATCTTATTTATGTTTATCATGTTGATTTATGTCTTGTTTTGTGCTTCATGATTTGAATATATGTTTAAATGTTAGTTTTCATTAAGACTAGGTATATACTTGTACATAGAATGGGACACAAGTAAATTATTATATGTTTATGCTTGAATGCTTATTTGTACCCATTAGATGTGCTAGTATAGTCTAGTTTTGATGATTCATGCATTTGACTTGTATTCCCCATTTTATCCATGATTTCATGATTCATATGTGTTTTTCACTTCATGCATACGTCTATTTTGCCAAACTTTAAGATATACATGTATACCCCTTGAGTCATTTGCTTTTCATGCAAATCTTTATTATGGACTCAATTGTGTTTAGGGATATGTATGTTTACTTGTTTTGTCAAAACATACATATACCATGATGAATCCTAGTTTTTGATGATTTCCATATTTAAGGAATTTTGAGTTTGATAGCAATATTTTCGTGATTATGTTTAAATTCATGTATATGTCTATCTTGTCTAAACTATTGTTTATACATATACATCCGTTGAGCCACTTGCCTTCATGCATATATCTTTGTGGACTAATTGTGTTTAGGATATGTAAGTATACCTTAGTTTGTATAAGACATACATATGTCTTGAAGATTAAATAGTCTTGATGATTTTCATGTTTTCATGTTTAAAGGAATTTTGAGCTTGAATGTCTATTTTCATGTTGATTTGTTTCACATAACACTTGTTAACTCACCTTATTTAAATGTTTCTCATGATTATGTTTTCATGAGTATGATATGAGCTTTATGGATTTTGAGTGTTTAGTGCCATGTGATTTACATGTGTTTCATGAAAAATATTTTTGATTTATTCCTTGCTTGAAGGATTTCGTACTAGTTAATAAGTTTTTCCATTTAACTAGTTCGCATTCTTCGTTATGGTAGATGTTTTCAAACATACTATAATTTTCAAACCTATTTTTGAAAGCCCCTATCTTCCAAGGGTGGTTGGATGGGAGATCATGCTCATGCATGCTTTATAGTGAAAATCAGTTTAAACTTGAACATGATTGGGAGGATAGGTAATATGAGATATATATTTGATATTATTGTTGTTTCAATTGGTATCATTGGATTCTTTCAATTGGTATCAATATTGACATTTTTTTTGTATACTCATATATATTTTTATATATGTATGCTTGCACTTGAAAGAGTATCAATTTCAATTGGTATCTAATTTTTCATACATATATTTGTTTATGCTAAGCTTGAGTTTTAATGATCATCATGTTTCAATTGATTAGTTTTCAATTGGTATTCTAATACAAGCTTAGACATTGTTTTAATTGGGATTTCATAAAGGGGGAAAAAACTCGTATTTTATATTTCAATTGGTATTTGGTTTACCATTGGTTTTGTATTCCACTCCCTTACTTTATGATAGAAAATAATAATTTCAGTTTGGTATCATATGTTTAAAAAGAATAATACTTTAAATTGGTATCAAATTTGTTTTGTTGAGAAAATTCAAAATTTTGTTTAATAGGAAATATTCAAAAGTTTTGATTTGTATTGCCTATATGCAAGGAGAGCTTAACATCTCTTCTACATATAGATTCATGTTGAGTGTATCTTATATTAAGGAGCTTGACAACTCTTCTTTATGTGGTACACGTGTGTAGGGGGAGCTTCATATCTCCTCTTATGCATTGCATATTATGTGTTATGTGAATTAGGGCTTGTCATCCTTTCTTCATATAATGCATGTATGTAGGGAAGTTAACTTAGCGTCTTCCTCTTCATGAATGTATATCGCATATACCATTTGTTGATTGATCTATGTTCACTTTCAATTGGTATCAAGATGCTATCTTTGACATATATTTAGATTGATATCTTAATTGATTATAACCCTTATTGATATTCTTTTTATTTTAGACAAAAAGGGGGACAACATTGTTTTTATTGTTTTTGACCCCTTTGTTGATTCTTTGTTTCGAACAAAAAGGGGGAGAAAATTTTATTATTTTGCTTTTGCTTTTACCCCTTTATTGATGATTGACAAAAAGGGGGAGAATTATTTCAGAGTTTTACATGCATATAAACTGAACATCCTCTCTATATATGCATGATTGGTACATGTTTTATATGCATATTTATGTTTTGCATATATTAAGTTTAATTGGTATCTAGAGCATGTTTTGATTTTTGAAAATTTCATTGGTATCAAGAGCATGTCTTTGTTGGTACTTTGTTTTATGCATGCCTATGCATACATGTTTAAGAGCTTTCATTGCATATTTATTATGTTTATTCCTATGCATGAGTTAAGGGGAGCTTCTTTGAAGCTTAACTTTAATCCATGCATATATAACTCCATGAGTTTTGTCATCATCAAAAAGGAGGAGATTGTTAGCCCAGAGGCCTTCCACTCTAGTTTTGATGATGATTAACTCATATAGTTATGTTTACTAATAATCTTGTGATTTTAGTTTCAGATCATGTAACAAGATATTAGTTGGTGATTGCTTCAACAAGATGAGTTTGGAAGCTTTCACATGGGGATTCCAGGGCCCGAGCATCAAGATCATACCTTGCCTAGCTCGTGGATCACGTTTGGGATCGAGTCGACTTGAAGATGAAGATCGTCAAGAAGACTTAGGTATCCATAGTTTAGTTTAGTGTGTTTTAGATCCATGTGTAAAGCCTAAAATAGTATGATATGCTCAAGTTCATAACACACACGTTTCATGTTTCTATTTTGGTTTTCGGTTTGATTGGTTTAACCGATCTTGGTTTTCATGAATAGATAGATTCAAAATAGTTTACATGATTTAATGTATATTAGATTTGTTCTATATACATGCATGCTTCAACTTCTTAGACAAACTTAGTTTGATAGTCTATTTCATGAGTTTAATGTTTTGGTATTTTAACAAAACATAATTTTGGAATTAAAGTCAAAAACATAGATTATATATATGTTTCATGTATATTGGACTTATGTCCATATGCAACTTGCTTCAAAGTGTTTAAATATCATGTTTTTGTATTTAGATGAGTTTTGGACAAAACGTATTTTCAATTCAAAAATCCAAGTTTTAGAAAATACGGTTTTTGGTTTTTGGCAAAATTTCTATAACAAAAAAATGGTTCAAAATGTTTGAAATTTGTGTTGAAATTTTTAACACAAGTTTGTATATTAATGTAAAATGTTAAAACTATTTTTGTGTACTTTCAGAAGATTTATGAGAATTTTTAGATTTAAAAATAACATGTTTTTCTGACTAGAACTGCCTCTGCCAGGCTAGGTCGGTCGACCGGTCGGTCGACCGTACCAAGCAGCCGGTCGACCGTAGCGGTCGACCGACGTGCACGGATACGTGCACGCTGGCTGCCCCATAAGCCGGTCGACCGCACAGTCGACTGACTGAGAGCAGGTTGCTCTCGGGTTGCTCCCGGTCGACCGAGCGGTCGACTCGGACAGAGAGCCGTTGTTCTCTGGTTCTGGGGACGGTCGACCGCCTGGTCGACCGGTAGCTGCCAGCGGTCAAAAAGTGACCGTTGGCCGGTCGACCGGTAGTTCATTTTTGGCAGAATTTGCTGCCAACGGTTATATTTTCTAGGGACTATAAATACCCCATTAATGGCTTGTTTTCTCTAAGAATTTTTTGGACGAAATTTCTGAGCTTTCTCTAGTGTTTAAACAAGTTTTAAAAAGAGTTTCTTTGTGCTAAAAAGATCAATCTTATTGTTTTAAAAGTGTTTTTATATTTCAAAGAAAAATAGTCTGTTGGGAATTGGTTTTGGTTCATTCAATCTATATCTTTGTGAAGATTTCCCAAGTGATTTTTCTTTGTTTTAAACACTTTGTTTTCCACACTTGAGCTACATCTACTATCTTATTCTATAGGATCTTTGTGTGGGAAAAGAGATTGTTTGTGGTCTTTTGATCACCAAGTTGTAAACCCTATCTTATCTTGGCTTTGTGCCTTTCCCTCATTGTGTTGAGGAGGTTATGCTATTGGGTTGTATCCCTCAAGGTGTGAGGTGATCCTTGTGTAAGCTTTGTGCTAATCCCTCAAGTTGTGAGGTGATTATTTGTTGGCTTGGTGTTGTGCCTCAAGGAGGAGGTTGTGTTTGTAAGGAGAGGAGTTGGGTACTCCTTGTTATTGTATTGCCCCAAATTCTCGGTGGAGGTTCCCTTTGTGGGAGTCCTTTGTGGACAAGCTAGTGGACTAGAAATCCTTCACGGTGGTGAAGGCGGGGATGTAGAGCTGGGTGCTCGAACCTCGAAACATATCTTGTTGTTTGCGCTTGATCCCTTGACTCTTACTCTCTCTCTCTCATTACATTGTGCCTTGCATCATTTCATATTGTTCATTCATAATTATTTGCTTGGCTTGTTTGAGTGTGCATCTCTTGTTAATTGCAATTAGTTTTTAAATTCTGCATTAAGTTCATTAGATTAGCATTATCACCTATTCACCCCCCTCTAGGTGATTTTCACGAATTTTCTATACTAGATGGTAATTCTCACTACATTTACTTGCAATCATATACCTTGGAGTAATTAAAGAAAAGCAAGTGATCAATTAAGTTGAGTACCGATAAATAGAAGTGGGATAGTTTCATTGACTGTCACTCTCAATATAACTATCTTTAAGGAAGATTATATCGATTGTCACTCTAAATATTATTCTTTCTCTCTTTTTTATCATGAAACTCTCCCTAATCTATGTTAATAATAAGACATGATTAAAAAAGACATAAAAAAGTAGATGAAAGCAAATAAAGCAATTAAAGCAAGTAAAAAATAAAAAGGTAAATTAAAAAGAACAGAAGAGCCTTTATAGAGCTGTCACGATTAGTTACAAGCATTCCATCTTCTCTTTACAATTTTTTCTCTCAAATTGAACTAAGAAGAGTCGTAACCTGAAAAATTCCTCTAGAGTCCTCCCAGAGTTCTCTCAAATTTTTGTGTAGTCCTCCCTGCCTTCGATGTATGCAGGTATTTATAGAAAAAAATAGAAGGATAGGAGGCGTTGAAGATAGGGGAGCTGGCACTCCCTCAGATTCAAACAATCAGCCATAAAAATGTGACTTTTGTCACATTTTCACAACATTATCCTGACCGTAGGGCCAGGATCAGGGATCTGTTCGTCTGTTGATTCATTCTCTATCCTTTTATCTTCATAGATTTTGAATATCTGCTTTAGTTTTATCTATCTCTTTATCCTCGGTGAAACTAATAGGGCATTCAAACAATCTATTTTTCTCTAGATTTTTGATGATAATCTTATCTAATATGTCTAGTTTTTAGATAAGATGACTTCTAGAACCTTTTGATTTGAATCGATCCTCTTTCTTTTTAATTTTTGTGATTTAATTGGATGAATCTGTCAGTCTCTCTCTTTTCTTCCTTAATTACTCTGCACATCCCTAGACATGAAAAATACATCAAATAGCAAAGTTTTATTATAAATAAATGCAAAAATATAACATATGTGATATTAAATATGCAATGTATGTATACGATCACACTCCCACACTTATCTTTTGCTCGTCCTCGAGCAAAATAAAAAAATGAAACCATCCTAACCTAACTCACTTTCATAGGAATCACAGTTGCACTTTGCACATGCAATAAACCGTTGAACCTCTACGTAATCCTAGAGAACGAGTTTTGTCTCGTAAGGGTTTTCAGTGATTACACACACAATATCCAAAAAGAAAGAAAAATAAAGTGTTAGTGTTTTCGAAAATGCATTTTGAAAAGAAAGAAATATTTGAAGTATTTTTTCAAGAATCAAGCAATTTATAAGTTATGGGAATACCAAACTATTCATTCCTAAGCTTAGTCACTATTCAAAATCTTGTTATCAAGCAAGATTAGGAGTCAAACTGTATTTCTCATCTAGTCTATTGTATTATCTTGAGTCATATGCATCTTTGTGGCAGTGAAATTTTGACTCGGTATTCTTTAACTCTAACTTTTATGTCTTATTTTTCATATGTATTTTGTGATATTATCCCTTAGTTCTATTAGGTTTTCTAACTCTACCCATGTAACAAGTCTCTAGTCGGTGATTCTCAAACCGAACGATCTTAGGGTACCAAGTGAGAAACACCTCAATAACTTAAGGACTCGAGCAAATAAGGCTACAAAACTAAAGATTTTAATTATTATATAGACCACTTTTAGGCGTGATTACTTATGCTTTCTGAGGCACAAATGCCCAACTTGATCAGAGGATTTTTGATATATATATATATATATATATATATATATATATATATATATATATATATATATATATATATATATATATATATATATTCTTTTTTTTTTTTCTTTTTCTCTTTTTTATAAGGCATAAGAACCTTTGTTTTTAAACCCTTAGTGTGTAAGTGTATAAAATATGTATATTTCATCAAGGCAAAAATCATGACTAAATTACTTTTCCAATTTTTTTCCTAACCCTAGAATTAAAACAAATAATCTTATTTTGTCTAAGTTTAAGAAATTCTAATTATGATTCTCCTATTCCTTAAAAATAACTTAATTTCTTACAAAAAAATAAGTTAAATTATTGTTTCTCTTTTAAAAAAGTTTTTTTAAAAGCTATTTTTTTAAAATAAAATGAAAACCTAAACCAATGTTATGTTAGAACCCTCCCCCGCGCCTATCTCATGCATTGTCCTCAATGCATGAATAATGCATGATAAATGCATAAATGCATAAAAAATAAGAAAGGGAAGGAAAATGTTTACCTCAAGGTGGTGGTTCCGGTGATGGTCGGATTAGGCCAAGCGTTGCTATCCAATCAAGATAATGTGGTGGTTCATAGAACTAGCCTTTATTGATCTCTTTTTTATTACATATTTACAATCCCTAATATGAATAGGATCATGAAAGACCCTATCATTAAAATTATTTCCTTTATATAACCAATCTTGGAACATTATCACCAAGTCATTATGGTCAGCACCTATGTCCAACAATAGAATGTGACTTAGTGGAATGGTTGACTTGGGTTCAAGAGTGATAGGTTCGGGAACCATTACTAACTCAAAAAATTAACTATGGGTTCGAGCGTCGATTTTAGTTCAAGAGTAGAGTCCAAATCAAAGAACTTAATTTCACATTCTTTTCTTAATAATGAAATGTGACTATCCAAAAGAGATGGTTCAATGTCAAAATCTATGGATACAGGAAACAATGTTGGCTCAGGAAATGGATCCAACTTGGGTAAGGATACCAGAGTTAACATAGATTCAAAAATTGAAACTGAATGACAAAGTTGTGTGTTAGGGTCACATTCATGTTCAATTTCAATTTCATTGAAATGAAAACTTGCTAATTTGTAAATGGGTTGATAGTGGTCAAGTTCAAGGTTTTGTGATAAAATTGAATCTTGTTCAAAATTTTGAAGATATCATGTTCTTGATTTTCATCAATAAGGCTAGAAGTATTGGGAATAGTCAAAGATTTGGTAGGGAGAGTTTCCTCATTCCTACGCCTGTTTTCTGTTCGGTTAAGTCTTGCTTCTATCATATTGAAAGTTCACTTTGAAATTAATCTTCATCAATATGGTTAGAAGTATCAGGAATAGTCAAAGATTGGGTAGGGATATTTTTCTCATTCCTACGCATGTTTTCTTGTCGACTAAGTCATGCTTCTATCATATCGAAAGGATCGCTTTGGAATTAAATCATGGATTCCATACTCTTTTTCTAAGTCGGTATGTTGTTCTTGTTGTGGTGGGACTTGAAAAATAGAGTAAGGATCTTGGACATGGGAATTTGAGTCCGTCGAGATTTGGTGTTGTCGTGTGGACTCAAGAAAGACTTCAAAACTCTTTTTTTAAAGAAGATTTCTTTTCTATAAGCTGATCTTGATATTCAGTATACGAAGTTAAAGGTTGGTCAGGTTGTTGATAGTATGACTCGGGGAGTTGTATCCCCGCTAACTCAGTGGAGAGCGGTGATGATCATCCCAATCTTGTTCATAATACTGTGGTTGGAGCATATACTGATTCGGATAAGACCAATCTGGCATACTTGGTTAGTTAAACTTATAAAATATCGGGTTGGTAATATCTGAATTAAAAGTGGTCGGTGTGAAGTATGGATTACTATAAGCATTGAAATAATTGTAATTATAATTCATATCAAAAAAATGTCAAAATAAAAACAAAAACAAACAAATAAACAAAGAAGAATGTGGCCTAAGTTAGGAAAGACCTTAGACCTAGACGACTTTTAACTGGTTAGACTGTTCACAGGGAGTATATTGCAGAATCTGACCACAAGTTAATTGGCTAGGTAGGGACAAGACTAGTGGGAGGTATCCGTGCCATAGAAATGGGCCTAATTATGCCAAATCACTGTTCTTCAAGGTTTTGCCTTTCAATGTCAAACCTTTGACACTAATTTCGTAAAAGTCAAATTCTAATAAACTTCCTCCTTAGGTCAGTCTCCTATTGAGTCCAAGATGTCCGTAGGGCTAATGTCTACTCAATTTTAAACTAGGCTGGGTTAGTTAGTGAGGAGATGATTTTTGGGCTAAGGAAGGGTAATGACTTTCCCACCTTGTCTTGTTTATAGGACAAGCCCTTATTTCATTTTAGTACGCGTGTGCGTGTATATAGGTAATAATACTGAAGCAATAAATCAGACAAGTGTGTTTCCTAAGTTACATGTAATGCAAATGTTCCTTGCTCCAGCATTCTTCAATAATAATAAGAAATGTAATGAAATAGGCAAAAGCCCTAGAATGCAATATCTAACATTTTTTCAGCAATAGACATTTGAGCTCTGCGGCAATAGTGAGGACCTCTGAGCTTTGCTTTCTATAGCAGAGGCTCAGGAAGCTTTATATCCACTGCAGCTGTTTCATTTTAGAAATTTGTACTTGCATATCAAAACAGAGAAGAAAATAGTTAATTGGTAAGAAACCAAATAGAAAACTTACCATCCCTCCTCGACAGCAGCGCCAAAATTTTTATCGAGCCAAACCTAAATAGAAAAATATAGAAGTTTAGGAACAATGCTTGGTCCTCAATGCTACCATGTAGCCTAGGGCTAACGGGTCGTGATCTACAGGGAGGGACAACGATGGAAGAGTCGTATAATTCTTCTTCCCAAGTTACTACACTGGTTAAAATTTTCTTTGTTTTAAAAGAAGTAAAGAAAAGATTAATCTAGATTAGAAGGAAAGTAGAAGGTAGAGGAAGAAGATGGTATTGGTATTTTGATTATGAAGTTAAAAAGAAAAAAAATAAACAAGAGAAGAAAGAATGTACCTTGGAGTAATTAAAGGAAAACAAGTGATAATTAAGTAGAGTAATGATGAAGAGAAGTGGGATAGTTCCATTGACTGTCACTCTCAATATAACTATCTTTAAGGAAGATTATATCTCTTATCATTCTAAATATAATTCTTCCTCTCTTTTCTGTCATGAAACTCTCCCTAATCCAAGCTAATAAGAAGGCATGATTAAAAAAAGACATAAAGAGAGCAGATGAGAGTAAAAAAGTAATTAAAGCAAGTAAAAAAAATAAAAGAGATAAATTGAAAAGAACAGATGAACCTTTATTGAGCTGTCTGATTAGTTGACAAAACTGCATTTTTTATCACATTTCCCTACCGATTTATAATAAAAATAATGCTTCTCACCTGTATTTTGGTCTCTTTTGCAGATAATCAAGATAGAAGGGCAAAAAGGTAATAAGAGCTTAATTAAACCCATTTCTGGGTAATTAAATTCGAATTTCTTGGAGACCAAGTTAGAGAGTTTTTAGAAGATACATATCTAGACATTGGCGCGAATCTAATGAGAATTCGATCCAAATACCCGAATCCGAGGATATATGGAAGGTCCCAGAAGCAAGACGAGTCATCTGGCCAAAAGGAGGGACCTAAATCCCTGGTATGGCTGCAGAAACGCGACAATTTGCCACGAAAATGTGGCTCCATTGTAATTTTGGTGAGCCACGCGTCAATTTTTTATGCCTGACCTCGTCTCATCTTCTAGATGATTCTTTTGCCTATAAGAACCCCTGCAGAGGACCGAGCCAGGGAATTTTGAGAGCAATAGCTAGGTTTTCTCCTCTATTATTGTAGTGCAGTGTAGGTGTTCCACTCTTTCTATTGTATTTTGTTTTCTCTTTTAGATTCATATATTAGGGCAAAGAGATTTAGAGAGAGAAACAGAGAGAGATTGATATAATAGATGGTACAATCTATATAATCTTCCTCTTTTCTTCAATTATTTCTTCTCTAACCTCTAGCATGACTAGTTAACTTTTATTTCATGACAATCTAACTACTAATCACTAATCATCTAACCTCTTCTTAATAATCCACATGAATCTAATAGCATCTACAAGACCTTGCTCTTGAAAGATCCATTAATGGCTCATGATGATAGACTCTAACATCTAACTTGCTAACCAAGCTAACTCTCTCTTATTTCATGCTTGCTTCTAATAGTTTTAATGATCTAAGATTTGTATTAGTTTGCTCTTGATGCAAGTTTTGAATGTTAGGAACCATTTTATGTGCCATACTTTATACTGATTCTTGAAGCCAAGAACTAGTGATGGCCAAGAATCCATGTAAGACAACTATCATTAAGTGGTTAGCATGATTAGTGAAGCATTTAATATTTAGTTACCATGAATTTTCTTCTCATTTTATCTTATTTTCAACCCACTTCTTCAACATAAAAATACCATTTTTATTCCATCACCTATCTCTTCTATTTCACCTTTTCTTTTATTTTGCTTCTAAAACCATTTTCTAAAACCTCTTCTTATTTCATTTTTCTTTTATCTCATTTCAATTTTCTTATTTTGTTTCTACCGATTTACAACCACTTCTTATTTGTTTTCTTATCGCTGTTTTCATCGTCTTCACCACTTATCGCTTCTGGACTTTTTTTTTCTTTTCTTTTTCTCATTCTTTAAACAAAGAAGAAATTGTTAACATAACACGTGAATAAGAACTGTTAATACTTATATTGCCTCCCGTCCCTGTGGGTTTGACCCATTGAGCCAATGCTATAACGGAGGTATGGAGGGAACATTAGCACCCACACTTTTACACTAATTTCAGAAACACACATTTTCAAGTGTTGGTTTCTGTATCGACCAAATTTTGGCGCCGTTGCCGGGGACGAGAATGGTTTGATTTAACATTTTTGTTAACATTTTCTTCTCTATTTTTGTGTGAAGGTCAATTTTTATAGGAACTTAATATTGCAGAACACCCATTAGCATCGTAGCTCCCTGGTCCTGAAAGCAGGGACCTAGCTTTATAGAAAAGTTATGCAAACACGACTTTTGCCGTGATTCCACGGCAACCTTGTGGCATTTGTGAATCTTGTTGTGCTGAGATGTGTACATTATAATAGCTAGAAGATTAGTACTATTATTTTCCTTCTTTGATTGCCTGAACACTGCAATAAATTAAAGAACTAAGATAAGTAATTGGACGCTTTTAATATGGTTTAGACATTTACATTTAGGCACGTGTCAAAATTTAATTCCAGTATACTATATTTTATCCTGTTGTTGTGATTTGGACTGAGATGTACATATAGCATTGCATATAACATAGGACAAACACTTGGGTAATTTACTCGCTTTGTGTTATATTTTTATCTATATTGCACACTTTCGCAAATTGAAATTAAGGGTAAAACCCATGATAAGATAAGGTGGAGAGTTCAGCACACTTCCTTAGCCGAAAAACTACCTCCCTACTCACACAATCCAAGCCCTAACCTAAAAATTGATAGACCTTGGCCCCTAGGGACATCTCAAACTCATTAAGAGATTGACCGAGGGTAGAAATTATTTGAATCATAGTTTTGTAAAATCAGTGTTTAAAGTTGGGGATTAAGAGGTTACGCCTCGAAGATACCATAGTTTTGCATAATTAAGGCCCGTTGCTTATGCACAGATACCTTCCACCTTATGTTACATCTACCTGGCCGATTAGCTTGTGGTCAGATTCATACGACAACCTCCCCTGGGTAATCGCCCAATTAGGAGTTGTCAAGATTTAGGTCAACCCTAATAAAGGCTTTGTTTTGATTTTTCTTTCTTCTTTGTTTATTGTTTGCTTTTTCTTTTTTGTTTGTATTTGTTTATAATATGGATCTCAATAATAATTTTTTCAATCCAAATATGAATCCACTGCACATCAACCTCATTGTCGAATAGCTCCAACCCAGCTTTGAAAAAAATGAACCAACCAAATAATCTGGATTGGATGTATTCGACTCAATATAACCCATACCTCTTATCTGATGACCAACATTCTAAAAATAATTTCAACTCTTCACAGAGTCGATAGGGATTCATGTCCCCCAGGTCTAATTTTCAACCAACTTGTCCAAAATTTCCACAATTTCCACAATATTCATTCCCTAATTTTGATTCTTATACTCCTTTTCTAGAGCAACCAATTGAAGAAAAATCTGAATTAGAAAAGAGTATGAAAGTCGTATAAGCCAAGCTTGAGTCCCAATAAAACAAGCTGAACTCACAATCCTCCCAAACATTTTCATATCATGCTTCACATATTCCTTTTCTACGACAACCCATATAAGAAAAATCTGAATTAGAAAAGAGTATAGAAGCTATGCAGGAGGTTGAACGATAATTTTAGAACATGTTGGACTCTCCAATTTTACAATATTTCCAAAACCAAGATTCTTAAACTCCCTTTCTAGAACAACCATTTGAAGAAAAATCTGATGTAGAGAAGAGTATAGAAATTTTGCATGAGGCCTCAGAACAATTTTAAAAATCGTCTATCCAGTCAACCGATAGGTTAGAAGCAAATTGATTCAGTTGATCAACATTTATAGGAATGAGGAATGAGGAAACTTGCTCTTCTCAACCTTTGGCCAATCCAGACATCTTTGACTCTATCGATCTAGACCAGAAATCATGTTATTTTGAAAACCAAGATTCAATTACATCATACCCATTTGAAATTGACTAAAATTAAGATTTTGAGAGCCACATTGACATTTTAACAAGTTATCCCTTTCCTGAATTGAATTTGAGTACGAATGTGATCTTGAAGCTCAAATTGACAATTCAATTTCACTTCTTGATTCAATATTGACTCCGGTATCTTTACCTCACTTCAAATATTTTCCCAAGTCAACTTTGAACCCTGTATCCATACATCGTGAAATTGAATTACCCGTCTTTCAAGATTCGCATTTGGAACTTGACCAATGCATAACTTCTGAGACTCATATCAACAAATTGGCAAGTTTTTCTTTTAAAGAAATTGAACTCAGATAATAATGTAACTTTGATCCTAAAATTTATGGTTCAGTTCAAATTTCTGAATCAATATTGACTCCTTTTTTGCTACCCAATTTGACCAATATTTTAGAGTTAGTTTTGATTCTCATACCTTTTATTCTTAAACTTGAATCACCAATCTTAGGAAATCATATTCCATTATGGGGAAATTAATGTGGACTTGAGTTTCAACTTCTTAATTTGAACCCACTTCCTGAACAAATTTTGACTCCTGAACCTTCACTTCACTTCAATCAATTTCCTGAGTCGATTATAATTCCTGAACTTCTTGAGTCTAAATCTATCATTTCATCTTTTCACACTCCATTCTGGGTCAAGGTATTGAAAATAATGACTCTGAAATTATTTTTAAAAGTTGAAAATTAAATGGGATAAAATTCTTAATAAAAATCATACATGTATACATCATAATTATGGGTTATATTAGAGAGGTCTCTGGTGGGTTCCTCCAAACTCCACGCAAATCCGATTGGGCCGCATTTCATGGACCAATCAGACCACCATCGAAACATCACCTTGAGGTGATTTTTCCTTCCTTTTCTATTTATTTCATGCATGCATAAATTCAAGATGCATGGAGGATAGTGCATGGATAAGTGTGGGGGAGGGTCTACTAACTTAGAGTTTTTAGATTTTCTTTCTTTTTCACTTCTTTTAAGGTATTCTTAGAATTTTTCCCTAATTTTTCCCTTTTGTATATGGATATTTCCCTTTAGTTAAAAACTTTTTGAAACATGAGATATAGTTTTGAATTTTTTTTAAGAAAATTATGATGATCTTAGGAATTAAGGAAGCCTTAAATTATGACATGTTAAATCTAGTTGAAATAATGGATCTTGTTTAAGATTATAGGTTAAGTAAGAGAGATTGGAGAGATAATTTTATCCTGAATTTTTTTCCAGAAATAGTATGCACTTCACACTTACACATTTTTGGGATCGAAACAAAGACCTATCATGACATAAAATAAAAAAAAGAGAAAAATATTCATGGTATATATGAATTAAAAAATCACTTATTAAAGGTGGATAACTATGTCTCAAGAAGCATGATTATTCACGCCTAACGGTGGTCAAAAGAAATAAATAATCCCCCTAAGTTTTGTGACCTTATTTACTCGAGTCCTTAAGACCAAGGGATGTTTTCTCATCGGTGCCCTAATATCATCTTGTCTGGGAGTCATCGGTTAAAAGACTCACTACCCGAGTAAACTAAAAAGCCTAAGAAATCTACGGGAAGAAAAAAAATATACATATATAAAAAATAAATGGCTTGATGGTTAGAGTTGATATCCCATAAATCCTCACTATCACAAAGTGCATATTATCTAGGTTTTATGAATGATAAAATTATTCTATCCAATTTTGAATTCTTACCTTAATCGAAGACAAGATCTTGCAAATAGACTAAATTTAAGGAAGAATAATTTTTTGTGGACTTAAGATTTAGATCGCTTAAGTTTTTGCAAAAAATATTTTGAAAACATGACTCTCCTTCAAAATGTGCTTTCAAATAACTAACATTTGTCTTATTTCTTTATGGAATTTTTTGGTGAAATCCGTTGAAAGCCCTTAGGAGGCAACACTCCTCCCCTAGGGAAAATCTAGAAGTTTAATGACTTGTTGTACATGCTTAGTGCAATTGTGTTACCTGAGAAAGTGATGTAATAACTTCCTTAGTTAAGTTGTTTCTTTTCTTGTTTTGCTCGAGAAGAGCAAAAGATAAGTGTGAGGGAGTGATTAGTCTTCAAAACTGTATTTTTCTATCAATTTATGATAAAAATAATGCTTCTCACCCGTGTTTTGGTCTCTTTTGTAGAGAATCAAGACTAGAAGGGCAAAAGAATAATAAGAGCTTACTTAAACACATTTTGTGTAATTAAATCCGAATTTCTTTGAGGCCAAGCTTGAGAATTTCTAGAAGATACATCGAATCTAGATATTGGTGTGACTCTGACGAAAAATCGATCCAAATACCCGAATTCGAGAACATATGAAAGGTCCCATAAGCGAGATGAGTTATCGGGCCAAAACTAAGGACCTAGCTCCTGGTATGGCCTTGAAAACGCAGCTATTTGCCACGTTTCGCAGTAATTTTGGCGATCCATGCATCAATTTTTGACACGTGACCTCGTCTCGTCTTCTAGATGATTCTTTTGCCTATAAAAAACCTATAGAGGACCCGAGCTAGGGAATTTCGAGAACAATAGCTAGGTATTCTCCTTCATTAGTGCAGTGTAATATAAGTGTTCTTCTTTCTATTTTATTTTGTTTTCTCTTTTAGATTCATATATTAGGGCAAAGAGATTCAGAGAGAGAAAGAGAGAGATTGATGTAATAAATGGTGACAATCTATGTAATCTTCCTTATTTCTTCAATAATTTCTTCTCTAACCTATAACATGACGAGCTAACTTTCATTTCATGATAATCTAACCACAACCACTAGTCATCTAGCCTATTCTTGATAATCCACCATGAATCTAATAGCATCTATAAGGCCTTGCTCTTACAAGAGCCATTGATGGCTCATGATGATGGATTCTAATATCTAACTTAGTAGTTTGCTAACAATGCTAACTCTCTTTTACGTCAAGCTTGCTTCTAATGGTTTTAATGATTTAAGATTTGTATTAGATTGCTCTTGATGCAAGTATTGAATGTGAGGAACCATCTTATGTTCCATGCTTTGTGTTACTTCTTGAAGCCAAGGACAAGTGATGGCCAAGGATCCATGTGAGGCAACTATCACTAAGAGTTTAGCATGATTAGTGAAGTATTTAGTAGTTAGTTGTCATGAATCTTCTTCTTATTTTTTCTTGTTTTCAACCCACTTCTTGAAGATAAAAATACCATTTTTATTTCATCACCTATCTCTTCTATTTCTCCTTTTGTTTTATTTTGTTTCTAAAACCATTTTCCAAAAGTTGCTCTTATTTCATTTTCCTTTTATCTCATTTCTATTTTCTTATTTTGTTTCCACTGGTTTACAACCACTTTTTGTTTGTTTTCTCATCGCTGTTTTCATTGCCTTTTCCACTTATTGCTTCTGGATTTCTTTTCTTTTCTTTTTCTCATTCTTTAAGCAAAGAAGAAATGTTAATATAACATGTGAATAAGAACCGTTAATGCTTCTAACCTCCTGTCTCTATGGATTCGACCCGTTGAGCCAATGTTATAATGGAAGTGTCGAGAGAACATTAGCACACACACTTTTACACTAATTTCAAAAGCACATGTTTTCAAGTGTTGGTTTCTGCATCGATCACTTCACCATCAATTACAGGCACTATGTATTCTCTTTACAAATCTTTCTTTCAAATTGAAAACTACAATGAACTAAGAAGAATTCTTACCCAAAACTCTCTCCGGAGTTCTTCTCTGGAGTCCTCCCGGAGTTTTCTCAGAGTTCTGTGTAGTCCTCTCTGCCTTCGATGTATGCAGGTATTTATAGGAAAATAGAAGGATAGGAAGTGTACGAAGATAGGGAGAGCTGGCACTCTGAAAAATTCAAACAACCAGCCGTGAAATGTGACTTTTGGCACATTTTCGTGGCATTATCCTAGTTGTTAGGCCAGGGTCAGGGATTCATTCGTCCATTGATTCGTCCTCTGTCCTTTTATCTTCTTACTTTTTGAATATCTAATTTAGATTTGACGATCTATCTCTTTATCCTCAGCGTAACTGACTGGGTCTTAAAAAATCCATTTTTCTCTTGAAATTTGATGATATTATCGTATTTGATATATCCAGTTTTTAGATAAGATGGCTTTAGAACCTTTGGATTTGAATCGATCCCCTTTCTTTTGAATTTTTGAGATTTATTTGGATAAATCTGTCAATCTCTCTATTTTCTTCCTTAATTACTTTGCACGCTACTAGACATGAAAATACATCAAATAGTAAAGTTTTATTATAAAATAAATACAAAAATGTGGCAGATGTGATATTAAATATGCAACGTACGTGTACAATCATCAAGTGACAACAAGAAGTGTTAGATGATAGCAAACAGGTGATAGTATAACAAATATCGACTATTGTATAATACAATACAGAAAAATGGTACTGATATAAGAGATTGGTATGAATACTAGAATATAATACAGTTTTTGGAAATGATTCAAAAAAAGGTTTCAAACTCTTCACAACCATCAAGAAAGGAATATTAGGTAAATTATCAAGCAGGAAAGCGGTCAAGCAAGTAAGCGAACATCCAAGTAGAGCTAAGTAGATCTAGAGTGAAGCTAATGCACAACACTGGATGGCATCATGTTCAGCGTGGTTACCATTTGCTTTATGGCTAAACGCACATGACAGAGAGAGCGTATGAATGCTATACTACCGCGTGTAGTGAAGTGGCGCGAACAGTGTTAATACGCTCGCACGAAATTAGTTGTAAGGCGATGAGCGCTAGGTCCGCCTATCAGACATAGCTAAAAAATCGGACAGTCTTAATGCACTCCCTCTTTTAAGGAAGTGGGTGAAAGCCCAAAGGGTTGAAGGGTTGGAAGGCCAAGTAATACCGCAGAGGTGTTAGTACCAAAACACACGTGGAAGCACAGTAATAAGTAATAACTAAGCTATCAGCATACTGCTGAAGCCCGGAGGCTGAGCAAAACAGAAATAAAATCAGCAATCAGACAAGCACACAATCAAGCGGAGCTAAGCAAGCTAGAGCGAATAGTCGGAGTGGTTATTGCTTGCGGTGAAGCTAACGCACGCGTGTGGTGGCGTGTAAAATGCTCTGCATCACCCATGACAAGGCTGCGCCCACGACGTAACTACACCTGAACCGAGTTAGCGATAAAGCGCTGAGCACTGGTCCACCTGCTAGGCGAATCTGAGAAACCGGGAACGGTCTAAGCGCACCCCCTTTCGCGAAAGTAGGCATAATAGAGACCATAAGGTCTAATAGGGCCATAGGGCCATAGCGCCAAGTAGGTACCCGTATAAAATAATATTAGCACACACAAGACACAAATAAACATGGTAATAACTAGACTATATGTAGAATGGTGAAACGCGGAGGCGGAAGTAGAGCCTGGAGGCTAACAACCACGAATGGTCAATCACACATGATAATAGAACAGATATCACAACAATATAATGTACAAAAACTAAACTACATTATTACAACCATTCGTCACATCGATGCGAATTCCACAGTTCAACAGCTACAGAAGCTAATACAAGTCACAAAATGACAACATAATACAATTACACATGCAAACCAGTACAATTCACATATTCACCACAACGATACAAACTTATAAATACAAATATACAATCCCAAAAATTACACAGTTTACACGAATAAATACTAATCACCTGTCAAAGTGGGGAAACCTAGAATAGCGAGAACACATGCCTAAAAATCTATAAAAATCCCACGAAATCTTGTAGCCCAAAACACGTGCACACGCCACCATATTATTAAAATATATGTAAGGAGAGAATAAGAGAGGGGAGAGTAACAAGTGAGAGAGATTACGGGGGAGAGAGGGAAAACAAAAGAGAGAGAAAGGAGAGGGTTGTTACCGCTGCTGCTCACGGCCAGGCCAGTGGCCTAAGTGACGCCGGCCAAAGAGGGGGCTCTGACGGTGGCCTGGCTCAGGGAGATAAAGGAGAGAAGAGGGAAAGAAGAAGAAGAAGAAAAAGGAGGAGTTAAAATTGAAGAAGGAGAAGGAGGTGTAGCTTGGTGGAGGAGATGGGGGTGGCGCCTGGAGGCTGTACCGACTATGGGTCACTAGAGAGGCCAAAGGTGGTGACAGTTAGGGGATATAGTGATGATGGTGACGAGGATGATGAAGGTGAAAGTGAGAGTGATGGTGAAGGGGTTGATGATGGTGATATAAATTTGGGAAGGAGAAGGTGAAATTGGAGATATGAGGGAATGAGGAGGTGATAGGAGTTGGTTTTGGTGGTGATTGGTGGTGGAATTGGGAAGATGGTGGTGGAATTGGTGGTGGAGAAAGGATGTGGTGGGGGATTTGAATTTGGAGAAGATGAAAATGTGTTGACGATGATGTTGGTTGAAGGGGTAATGGTGTGGGTGGCCGCCGGAGCAGGCTAGCTGGAGGTGGAGGTGTCAGGGTGAGCTTTGTGGTGGTGGCGCCTGACGTCGAGTCTTTTAGGAGAAAGAGAGAGATTGGGGTATGGGAGAGAGTGAGAAGAAAGGAAGTGAGAATGTGAGAGAGAGATAGAGATTAGGGAGAGTCTGAGAGAGTTTGAGAGAGAAAGAAATGGAAGAGGGGGAGAGTTCTGTGTCATTGGATAGGAGAGGAGAAGGGAAGAAGAAGGAAAGGAAAAAGAAAAAGAAAAGAGAAAGAAGATGGGAAATTAAAGGAGGAGGAGGAGATATTTTGGGGTTTTTTGTGTGCTGGAGAAAAAAGGGAAGAGAAAAGGACAAGTAAAGGAAAAAAAGAGAAAGAAATGAGTGGAGGAGAAAAAAAGATGAAAAGAAGTAAAAAGAAAAAAGAATTATCTAGTTAAATCTCCGGATCCGAGAAAATACCAAAAACACCAGAAATGCCGGAAAAATAGAGTAACTCAGAAAAGTCCCAAAAATTCTCAAAAATAGTAAACATTATATTAAGGTACATGGTGAAATCGAATTTAGGAAATTCAATCCCTATTTTAAATTAACAATCATGGTATTAACTGGTGATACTAGTCGACACTAAATCGGTCGAATTTTGATAAATTCAGAAAAATCCCGCAAAATGTGCTTAAGTAGAAAATATGATCTTGAGGAAAAATGTAAAAGTAGTTTTTAGAAATTCAGCTCTGTTTGTAAATTAAAAATCTGAGAACCATTCAGCGATACAAGGTGATACCGGTTTTGAAGATTTTGCAATTTAATTCAGAAAAATTTTAGAAAATTATGAAAAATCAAAAATATTGAAAAAAAATTATATTTGAAAGTAAAACAGATTAAATTTGACTACTAGAAAGATCAAATCGAGCAGTACACTAGGATCGGGTCATCAGTTCAGATTAGGACTGACTCTAAGTCTGAAAATCTTGATTCGATACAAAGCAATAATATAAATAATCACAAAATAAAAATAAATATAGGGAGATAAATGAAAAAATATGATCAATGAATTAGAATACATATGTAGGTATGTATTTTGGAATGGGATATTACAACCGGGGATTGAGAGGTGAAACCTAGAATGCTAGTGGTTTGGCTTAATTAGGCCTGTCGCTTTTTGGCGCAGATACCTCCCACCAATCTTGCCCCGATCTGACAAATTAACTTATTGTTAGATTCTATATTATAACTCTTGTGGATAATCTAACCAGTTAGGAGTCATCTAGGTCTAAGTCTACCTTAGAATAGGCATTGTTGAATTTTTCTTTTTCTTTTGATTGATTGGTGAACTTGTTTGTGGTATGCAACTGTGGTCGAGAGACCCAATACATCTAAGTTAACTAGAATCAGTTCACCACCCAAAGTAGAACAAAGACAAGATCCGATTATTGCTCTACCAGCATCATTGCAGGGGAGGTTCTGTGCCATGAAGATCTCTCTTCCATCTTGCATTCGACTCCCAGAAGACAATGACAAAAGTTTTGAACTGAGACCACAAGTCATCAACACTCTCACAAAGTTTCAAGGTCTAGTGTCTGAGGATGCGTACTTTTTCATATGAGAATTTGAGGAAGTATGCTTCATGATATGTATGCACTAGTTAGAAGACGATGCGATTCGATTACATTTCGTCCCTTTTGTACTTAAGGTCCTAGCCAAAAAATGGCTATATAGCTTAGCGGTTACTTTATCACTTCTTGGGATGATTTCGTCAAGGTTTTCTTGAAGAAATTCTATCCTATCTACGAGACCGCTCTTATTAGAATGAATATCATGCAGTTCAAGCAAGAATTTAGTGAACTATTTTGGGGGTAGTTTGAACATTTCAAGGACCTCCTTGCCCAATATCCTCGTCACGATATAGAGAAGTGGCAACAATACCAAATTTTTTTTGACAGTTTGAATTACCAGACCAAGACTGTCTAAGAAACCATATTGCAAGGAAGATTTTTGCAAAAAGTATGAAAACTAAGACTGGGATTTATTTAAGGACCTAGATGATAAAACCATCCAATGGGAGTCAACTTCTAAAAAGTCTAAGAACACTAATCCTATGTTTTCAAAAGGAGGTATCCATTTAATAGAATCATCCATAGCTGTCGAAGCTAGAATTGCCAACCTATTAAGAAGACTGAAACTTCTAGAAATAAAAGAACCGGTTTCAGTGAACCAAATCAGCCCTAACTCAATCCAAAATCTGGGATGTACTTCCTGTCAAGTCATGAACCATGTGTTTGAGGAATGTCCGATTTTTCACGCTTAGCTAATGAATGCATCCCATTTAAGGCCCCATAAAAATCACTACGCTCAAACGTATAATCCTGGCTAAAAAAATCACCCGAATTTCTCTTAGAGCCAAAACAACAATTACCGCTCAAGGTTAAACCATTCAAACCACTTCCATCATCCCAACTATAATCACATTTCTTCAAATCATCAACCCAACGTTCCCAATTATCATCACAATCTTCCAATCATCAATCAAAATTTTCTAATTATCAACAAAATTTTCCCAACCAAGCTCCATAATCTTCCTTCCATGGCTCCCTGCTGATATGAAAATGACTGAAATAGAGAGGAATATAGACAATTTAATCAAGTCACAAATATCTTTCATGCAGAACTAGGGACAGCAGTTGAACAACCACTCTCAAGCCATATCTAGGTTAAAGGTTCAGATAAGTCAGTTAGCTAGCTCACTATATAAAAGGACCAAAGGGACTTTGCCTAGTTAGCCGTTAACAAACATTAAAAACTCTAGTCAAGCTCATTTTTCTCAAGAGGATCAAATGAATTAATGCAATGTTGTTCATACATTGAGGTTGGGTAAGAAAGTTGGTAATCAACTATCAATGCCACCCAAATCCATTCAGCACAGCCAAATACAGGCATCCACCTCTTTTAGATCTACTCCATCCAAATCTGACAAGTCTGAAAAGACAATTCAGCCGATCAGATTCACAAGCCTATAAAACCATTTCCTAATAGGCTTAAGAAAAACAAACAAAATGGACAAGGTAATTAAGATCTTTAATGAAGTAAAGATTTATGTGCCACTTCTTGATGCTATCGAACAAGTCCCATCATATGTAAAATTTCTTAAGGATATTTGCACCAAGAAGAGAAAGTCTAATGTACCAAAGATGGTCTTTTTAGCCACTAACATTATTGAGCTACTGTCGGGTCCAATCCCAGTCAAATACATAGATTTGGGTTGTCCTACCATTGCATGCACTATAGGACAAGCTAAAATTAGTCTGACACTCCTTGATTTAAGAGTAAGTATCAACTTGCTCCCTTTTAAGTTTATCAATAACTCAGGTTGGGCGAGCTTAGTCCAACCCAAGTCACAGTCCAATTGGCTAACCGGTCAGTAAAAGTTTCCAAGGGGGAAGTTAATGATGTCCTTATCCAGGTCGGAGAGCTTATCTACTGATCGGGGCGGAACTAGCACTCAAAAACTGTATTTTATGAAATCAATAAAAAAGCTCGTATATGTGCTAATGTTCCCTCGATACTTCCGTTATAGCATTGGCTCAACGGGTCGAATACACAGGGATAGGAGGCGATAGAAGCATTAACAGTTTTATTCACGTTTTATGTTAACAGTTCTTCTTTGTTAAAAGAATTAGAGAAAGGAAAGCAAAGAAAAGAAAAGGAAATCAAGCATGTGAGAGGTGAGGAGAAGGCGATGAAAACGGCGAAGAAAACAAAAGAGAAGTGGCTTGGAAAACAAAATAGAGAAGAAGATGAAACAAAGTTGAACAAAGAAGGTGATGAAAACAACGATGAAAAATGAGAAAAAGAATTGCTTTTTAAAACAAGATAAAAGAAAGCTCATGGCTACTAACTACTAATTGATCCACTAATCATGCTACCTCTTAGTGATGGTTGCCTCACATGGATCCTTAGCCATCACTAATCCTTAGCTTCAAGAGACAATACAGAGCATGGCAAATAAGATGGTTCATCACATTCAAACTTGCATCAAGAGCAAGCTAATGCAAACATTATATCATCAAACCATTAGAAACAAGCATGAAATAAGAGAGAGTTAGCTTGGTTAGCAAGTTAGATGTTAGAACCCATCATCATGAGCCATCAATGGCTCTTGCAAGAGCAAGGCCTTGTGAGGCTATTAGATTCATGTGGATTATCAAGTAAGTGGTTAGATGGTTAGTGGTTAGTAGTTAGATTGCCATGAGAAGAAGAAAAGTTAGCCAAGCAACATGTATAAGATGGAGGAGATTACATCGGAGAAGAAAGGAGGCACCTTTACATAGATTGTCACCATCTATTACATCAATCCCTCTTTATCTCTCTCTGAATCTCTCAGCCCTACTACAAGATCTAAAAACGAAATAACATAATAAAATATAAGAAATGAAGAACACGTACATACACTACACTAAAACATAGAAACCCTAGCCTAAAATCAAAAACTGCTCCCATTTTGGCCAACTACAGGGGTTTATATAGGCATAGGATCCTTATGGAAGACGAGACGGGGCCACGTGTCGAAAATCGACGCGTGGCCCCACCAATGGGCCGCGGATCCACGACTTTTGCCGAGGATCCGCGGCCAAACCAGGGAGTTAACTCCCTGATTTTGGTGCGGGGATCCGTCTTGGCTCTAGGAGCTTCCTGGTATATTCCATTTCTGGTAATTTTGCCTGAATATTGTCTGACGTGCGCAAGAGTCTAGGTTCGACGTATCTTCCAGATGATCCCTTGCTTGGCCTCCACGAAATTCGGATTTAATTACCCTAAAAGGGGTTTAATTAAGCTCTTATTACTCCTTTGCCCTTGAACTCTTGATTTGCCTGCAATAGAGATCAAAACACGGTTTAGACCGACAATTTATTCATAAATCGGTGGGAAAATGCGATATAATAATGCATAATTGTAGACTAATCAAACCCCCACACTTATCTTTTGCCGTCCTGAGCAAAACAAGAAAAGAAAACTATACTACAAAGGTTATTACACTACTTTCGCAGGTGACGCGATGTACTGAGCGTGTGCAATAAGCCGTTAAACCTCTAGGTTACCCTAGGGAGGAGTGTTGTCTCCAGAGGGTTTTCAGTGGATTGCCCCCACAAAATTCATAAAGAAAGAAGACAAATGTTAGTATTTTGAAAACACATTTTGAAAGAGAGACAAGTTTTCAAAATATTTTTGCAAAAATATAAGCGATCTAAGGTCATAAGTCCACCAAAATCATTCTTCCTTAAACTTAGTCTTTATGCAAGATCTTGTCTTCAATTAAGGTAAGAATTCAAAATTGGATTGAATATTTTATCTTTAATAAAACCTAGATAAAATGCACTTTGTGATAGTGAAGATTTCCGGGATTTCAACTCCAACTATCAAGCCATTTATTCATATATATATAATTTTATTTATTTATTTATTCTTTTTTTTCCTCCCTTAGTTTTCTTAGGCTTTCTAGTTAACCCATGTAGTGAGCCTATAACCGATGACTCCCAGACCAGACGGTTTTAGGGCACCAGATGAGAAAACATCCCTCGGGTTTAGGGACTCAAGTAAACAAGGCCACAAAACTAAGGGGGATTATTTGTTTCTTTTGACCACCGTTAGGCGTGAACAAATATGCTTCTCGAGGCATAATTATCCAGCTTAATAAGTGATGTTTTATTCATATATATATATGTATATAATATATATTATTTTTATTTATTTATTTTTGCTTTATGGCATTTCAGGTCTTTGTTTCCATCCCAAAAATTGTGTAAGTGTGAAGTGCATACTATCTAAGGCAAAAAATTCAAGATAAAATTATCTATACAACCTATTATACTTAACCTATAATTTTAAACAAGATCCATTACTTCGACTAGGTTTAAGATGTCATAATTGAGGTTTCCTTAGTTTCTAAGATCATCTTAATTTTCTTAAAAATAGATCAAAACTTTATCTCTTATTTCAAAAAGTTTTTTAAATAAAGAGAAAATTCCTATACAAAAGAAAAGATTTCTAAAAGTATCCTAAAAAGAAGTGTAAAACAAAGAAAATCTAAAAACTCTATGTTAGTAAACCCTCCCCCACACTTATCACATGCATTGTCCTTAATGCATCGTGATGTATGTATGCATGAAACAAATAGAGAGGGAAGGAAAAATCACCTCAAGGTGGTGGTTCCGGTGGCGATCTGATTGCTCCACGAAATGCGGCCCAATCCAACTTACGTGGAGTCCGGAGTAACTCACCAGAGACCTCCATAATACAACCCACTAGAAAGATGTATATATTTATGATTTTTATTAAAAGTTTTACTCTATCTATTTTCCAAATTTTCAAAATAATTTCAGAGTCAAATTTATCAAGACCCTTGTCCCAGAATGGAATGATTAATTTGGACTCAGGAAATACAGGAACTAATACCGACTCAGAAAACAGACTTAAGTCAAGTAAAGGTTCGGGAGTCAAGATTGGTTCAGGAAGTGGGTCCAAATCAAGAAGATGAAGCTCAAGTCCACGTTCATTTTTCATGATGGAATGTGACTTTCTAAGGTTGGTGAGTTCAATTCAAGAATGACAGGCTTGGGAACCAAAACTGACTCTAAATATTACTCAAATTGGGCAACATAACAGGAGTCATTAGTGATTCAGGAATTTGAACTGGATCACAAATTTGAGGATCAAAGTCACATTCCTCATTGAGTTCAATTTCATAAAAATGAGAACTTGCCAATTTATCATTGGGACTTTCAAAAGTAAGAAATTGGTCAAGTTCAATATGATCATCATAAAAGATTGGTGATTTAATTTCACAATGGACTGGCACTAGATCCAATACTGACTCGGGAAAAGGCCTGAATTCAGGTAAAAACACCTCAGTCAATATTGAATCAGGAAGTGAAATTGAATTATCAAGTGGAAGTTCAGGATCATATTCATGCTCAAGTTCAATTTCAGGAAAAGGATAACTTGCCAAAATATCAATGGGATCTTTAACATTTGAAGTTTGGACAAGTTCAGATGGGTGTGCTGAAATTGAATCTTGATTTCTAAAACAACATGATTCTTTGGCTCTAACAGAATGTTTAGTAACATCAGAAATGGTCAAACGATGAGAAGGAAGACTTTTGACCATCATATCTATGTCATGATTACGAGCCATTTGAGCTTGAGTCATGATTTCAAGCATCTTTTCATAATTAATTGGTTCATCATTTTGTTGCGACTGGGCCTGAAAAAATGATGACTTGTTTAGGAAATTGTGGTGAAATTGTGAGTCCATCAGATTTGATTGTTGTTCGGACTCACGCAAGAATTCCTTACTCGTTCCCCAGGCAGATGGTTGTTCATTATGAGGAGGTGGAATTGAGTAAGACTCTTGAAAATACTATGAAATTGGAGAGGCCCTCCTTTTTAGAAGTAGTCGCTCGACCTCTTGTAAATTGGCTTCTACTCTCTTTTCTAACTCAGATTATTCTTCATTGGGAGGTCCAGAAAAAGGAGTATATGAGCGAAATCGGAGAAGGAATATTGCGTAAAATGTGGACAAGGTGGACATGGGGGACAAGGAGGTTGAAAATTAAACTCGGGGAGGTGAATCCCCATTGACTCTGTGACGAGTTGAAATTATTTTGGAAATTATAGTTATAAGAATGTGGGTATGGGTTGTATTGATTCGGATAAGTCCTACCCAGTGTATTTGGTTGGTGCATATTATAAAAAGCCGGTTGGAATTATCCGAATCGAATGGGGTCGGTGTGAAATATGGATTCATACTCGGATTGAAAGAATTGTTATTGTTGAATTCCATTTCACAAACAATCACAAACAAAAAAGAAAAATCAAACAACAAACAAAAAGAAAAGAAAAAAATCAAAAACCAAGCCTATAGTAGGGTTGACCTAGACCTAGACGACTCCTAACTAGTCGATTACTCGGGGGAGGTTATTGCTTGAATCTGACCACAAGCTAATCGGCCAGGTAGGGGCAAAATACGGTGGGAGGTATCCGTGCGTAAGCAACGGGCCTTAATTACGCCAAACCACGGTATCCTCGAGGCGTAACCTCTTATTCCCAAACCTTAGATACCGATTTCACAAGAGTAAGATTCAAAACAAGTTCTACCCTCGGTCAATCTCTTAATGAGTCCGAGATGTCCCTAGGGGCCAACGTCTATCAAATTTTATTAGGGCTTGGGTTGTGTGAGTGGGGAGGTAGTTTTTGGGCTAAGGAAGGGTGATGAAATCCCCACCTTATCTTGTATTGGGTTATGCCCTTAAGTTCAGTTCGTGCAAGTGTGCAATATAGACAAGAATATAACACAAAGCGATAAATCACCCACGTGTTTGTCCTATGCTATATGTAATGCCATATGTACACCTCCATGCAGATCACAACAACAACACAAAATACAGTATATTGGAATTGAATTGACACGTGCCTAAATGCAAATGTCTAAACCGTTTCAAAAGCATCCAAATACCATATTTTAGTTCTTTAATTTATTGCGGTGTTTAGGCAATCAAAGCAGGAAAGTAATAATACAGATCAACTAGCTATTACAATGAACACATCCCAGTACAACAAAATATACAATTATCACAAAATGGCCGCGTTTTTCTTGTAAAAGTCGCGTTTGTGCGGCGGTTCTTTGAAAGCTGGGTCCCTGCTTTCTAGAGCACGAAGATGCAAAGCTAGTGTTTATTCTGCAATGTTAAAATCCTGTAAAGAATGCCCTGCACACATAAACAGAGAAGACAATGTTAACAAAAACGTGAAGTCAAACCATTCACGTTCCCCGGCAACGGCGCCAAAATTTTGATCGGGGAGGAACCAACACTCAAAAACTGTATTTTATAAAATCAATGAAAAAGCTCGTATATGTGCTAATGTTCCCTCGATACTTCTGTTATAGCATTGGCTCAACGGGTCAAATCCACAGGGACGGGAGGCGATAGAAGCATTAACAGTTTTTATTCACGTTTTATGTTAACAATTCTTCTTTGTTAAAAGAATTAGAAAAAGGAAAGCAAAGAAAAGAAAAAGAAATCAAGCATGTGAGAGGTGTGGAGAAGGCGATGAAAACGGCGAAGAAAACAAAAGAGAAGTGGCTTGGAAAACAAAATAGAAAAGAAGATGAAACAAAGTTGAACAAAGAAGGTGATGAAAACAACGATGAAAAATGAGAAACAATTGATTTTTAAAAAAGATAAAAGATAGCTCATGGCTACTAACTACTAATTATCCACCAACTATGCTAACCTCTTAGTGATCGTTACCTCACATGGATCCTTGGCCATTACTAATCCTTGGCTTCAAGAGACGATATAGAGCATGGCAAATAAGATGGTTCATCACATTCAAACTTGCATCAAGAGCAAACTAATACAAATATTGGATCATCAAACCATTAGAAGCAAGCATGAAATAAGAGAGAGTTAGCTTGGTTTAGCAAGTTAGAAAGTTAGATGTTAGAACTCATCATCATGAGCCATCAATGGCTCTTGCAAGAGCAAGGCCTTGTGAGGCTATTAGACTCATGTGGATTATAATGTAAGTGGTTAGATGGTTAGTGGTTAGTAGTTAGATTGCCATGAGAAGAAAAAAAGTTAGCCAAGCAACATGTAGAAGATGGAGGAGATTACATCGGAGAAGAAAGGAGGCACCTTTACATAGATTGTCACCATCTATTACATCAATCCCTCTCTATCTCTCTCTGAATCTCTCAGCCCTACTACAAGATCTAAAACGAAATAATATAATAAAATACAAGAAATGAAGAACACCTACCTACACTACACTAAAACATAGAAACCCTAACCTAAAATCAAAACTGCTCCCGTTTTTTTATAGGCATAGGATCCTTCTGGGAGACGAGACGGGGCCACGCGCCGAAAATTGATGTGTGGCCTCACCAATAGGCCGCAGATCCGCGGCTTTTACCGAGGATCCGCGGCCAAACCAGGGAGTTAACTCCCTGGTTTTTCGTGCGGGGATCCGTCATTGCTCTAGGAGCTTCCTGGTGTATTCCATTTCTGGTAATTTCGCCTAAATATTCAACTAACGTGCGTAAGAGTCTAGGTTCGACGTATCTTCGAGATGATCCCTTGCTTGGTCTCCACGAAATTCGTATTTAATTACCCTAAAAGGGGTTTAATTAAGCTCTTATTACTCCTTTGCCCTTGAACTCTTGATTTACCTGCAATAGAGACCAAATACGGTTTAGACTGACAATTTATTCATAAATCGGTAGGGAAATGCGATATAATAATGCATAATCGTAAACTAATCATTTACCCCATTGATTTCATAGTTCTTGAGACACAACCTATGTCAAGGTCTCAAACTCCAGTTATCCTATGGCGCCTATTTCTTGTTACTACCAATACAATTATCAATTGTAAGAACGAATCTATGAGGTTAACTTTTAGAGACATGACTAGAGAAGTCAATGTTTTCAACCTAAGAAGATAACCCTATGATGTAGAGGATTAAAAATTTGAAGTCAACCTCATTGAGAACATGACAAGTGAAGAAGAATTGGAGGTAGAACTGAAAGTGAGTTTGAATTGAAGTCTATGGATTTTAACCTTGACCAGATTGTCAAGTCTGTTGTGAGTTGGGCAATAAGCCCTATTTCACTAAATTTAAAGCTAACAAACTTTAGTCCCCTTTTCATTGAGAATTTTCCCTTCAATAAAATTGAAAGCTTTGCTTAAGCATCTCAAGTAGTCTACTTAGGCTAACAAGAAACTCTACTAGTCGTCATAACGTCATATTTGATTGTTGGGTGTAAAGAAAGCCTTATGTCAGTTCTTAGAAAACATAAAAAAGTCATTGGTTGGACCATGACTGACATCAAAGGGTTGAATCCAGCCATAGTTTATGATACCCCTAATTAATAATACTGTATTAATACATTTTTTAAATAATTATCTATTTATTTATTATTATTAATTAACTTTATTTTAAATTATTATTATTGTTAATTTCATTATGATTATTATTATTTATTCTCACTGTTATTAGTGTTATTAATTATTATTGCTGTTGTTATGGTTATTGATAATTATCATTATTAATATTATTAATTTTTTATTGATAATTATAATTATTTATTATTATTTTTGTTGTCGCTATTATTATTTTTACTATTTAATTATGATTATTATTATTATTGTTATTATTATTTCCATTATTATTTTCATTGTTATTAGTATTATTATTTTTATTTTTATTGTCATTATTGTTCTTATTATTATTAGTTGTATTCATTAATATTTTAGTATGATATTATTGTTAATTATTATTAATGTTATGTTAATTACTATTATAATTACGTTTTTAATATTATTGTAATTAGTATTATTGTTATTATTAGTAGTAATTTTACTAATATTTTTTATTAAGATTATTATTGTTATTATTATTGTTATTGTTGTTATTATTATCATCGTCATCATTTTTATTATTAGTATTACTAATTAGTATTAACATTACTAATTAATTATGATTGTTATTAATATCTAATGTTTATTAATTATTACTGTTATTATTAGTACTGTATTGGTGTTATTATTATCCTCTTATCTTCTAAACCCATAAACCCTTTAAGCCTTTATTCATTAGCCCATTTTTCTTAATCCATGTTCCTACCTATCACCTACTAACCTATTCTTAAACCCATAATCCTAACCTATATCCATTAGCCCATGATCCAAACCCAATACCTAAAACCCATTAGACCCAAGCCCAATAACATCCCTTATATAACTATTTCCTATTATTCCCTAACCCTAATCAAAACCTAAGCTTCTTCTTCTTCTTTCCCATGGCTGCCGCCAACCCACCCTTACGCACGTAGCTTGACGCACAGTCACTTCCACCGATCTCCTCCTCTGCCACCTTGCCGATCACCTCAGCCATGGCCTCCCCTTGTTCCCCCATTCCCCACCAAGGCCACGCATACTCAAACCCTCACCGTGACCACCCTCTAACCTTCTCCTCAATGCACACCACCTCCTTGGCATCATCCTCCTTATGCACAACTCAATTAGGCCAACACTCAACCTAAAGATCCCCTCGACTTCACCCCAAGCACCCCAGGCCATGTCCATCTCTTCTCCTCAGACGTCCGGATATGCCATCATTGGAGCGCCGCCAGAACCGACCAACCCGGCAGCTCTCCCAAGCCGCAGCCCGTGCCTCCTCCCCACGCCAGAGCGTGCATCTTCTCTCCATGGCAGCTGAGTCCTTTTCCCTCTCCGGCAACCTCCGCCAACGAGCCCCAAAACACCCATCTCAGCCCGTGCCCTCTTAACTCCTCTGTCACAACCGTGAGCAACCCCGGAGCTCTGCCGTGTCCCCTACTACTCCCAGTGGCCGAGCCTACCTCTTATCGTGAGTAGCTCTCTCTCTTTCTATCTATAATATATATAGTAGTATGTGGGTGTTAATATGTGTATATGTGTTATATTTGTGTGTTTGGGTGTGTGTATTCTATTAATTTGTGTATATATTTGTGTGTAAGTGTGCATGTGTTAGTGTGTGTACTATATGCACGTGTGGGTGTGTAAGTGTACATTTATGTTTACGTGTGTTTTGGTTACGTGTTGCAGTGATTTGGATCCAATTGCGCGATCCAAATAAGACCTGGACCCGATCTGGATTCGTGTTTGCAGAGTGCCGATACGTCAGGCGATTCGGAGACTGACACATGAGATGATTCAGAAATCCTTACCAGTTCGTGCAGTGCAAACCTGATGGCGATTCAGACCCGAAATCGCGTCTTTTATGTGATTATTTATTTTCATTTTATTTTAAAACTGAGTGTCTGTTTGATTAGCTTATTTAATATTTGTATTTATTTGTATCATTTCATAAATATTTACATTTCATGTTATTGTTAGTTATTCTATTAGTTGGCTAGTTTTCCTGATTTTTAGTGTTTAGATACGATCACAGTATTCTGATTTAGAGTTCGATTTTAATGACAGACTATTTTGATTGAGGATATTAGATTAGTTTGAGAATAGGTGTTACAGTCATGTAGTTGATTATTACACTGATATGAGATGATTTAGAGATGCAACATATGATGCATCAGATGTAATTTGATGTTAAACATATCTAGACTGTGTTTTGACACCAGGATATTAGTATTTTTATTAGCTCTTATTTAGTTGTTTATTATTCTTAATTCGGATTTAGTTGTGAGGAAAGTTGGACCGATATTGCACTGATCTTGTATTGGATTGGTTCATGAGTGTGGTTAAAAGTTTATATTTTATGTGATTAACTATCAGACTTGATATTCATGTATTTGGTAATAATTTAGATTAGAATTCTTATGGCATTTGAGGACAGATTAGATGTGATGTTCTTTTATTAAGAGACTTATTTACCTTATACTTTGTTTTGTACATGGATTTATTCAGAGTCAGAGTTGTTCTAAGATTTATGCTCTTTTTATCGGATCTGGATCAACATTTAAATGGGATTGACATAGCTAGATTTATAGTTGTGAGTATTTAGGATTTATTTATTCGAGTATGGATGAACTTGTTGATGTCGATTATCAGACATATTGATATTCTAGTTCCCATGTTATTCGAGGATATTTCACTGTTTATTTGTGATTACGGCATCCGTTAATTTAATTGACTTCGAGGATAGTCAGTGGGCTGCACTTCATGATTGGTTCATAGTTATATCAGTTATCAGAAGTTTATCAACGGTTATCAGTTATCAGTGATTAGTGGCACCATTGTGATTAGCGACTCTATTTCTCTTGTATCTAGATATCAATTATTTGTTGCCAATTATCAATTGTCAGATATTAGTTATTCAGTTATGAGTTGTTAATGACATCATCAGTTGTTGGAGATATCCGGTCATTATTTCATTTTAATATTATCTTATATCATTTCTTGTTAATAAAGGACACCGTAACTTGGGGAACAAGAGTAATTGCCTGGCATGTCATGTAATTTAGAAAAGTTATGATATACCGAGTTTAGATTCCACCACGGGGAACCAAGGTAGTACTGGCTACCTATTTATTCAGTTCTCAGTTATTAGGGCTATGCTGGGACTATTGCACCACATAGGTTATTCTTTTGTGTTGGGCTTTGGTGTTTAGTTATTTGGGCCTTGTTGTCCATCCTGATTCAACACCAGGGGTGTTAGACCGTCGTACCGGGCGTATGCAGTACACTTCCAAAACATATGCATTACATTGGAGGTAGTTACAATAATAATAACTCTGTTTGATATATGAGAAAATGGCTGTGGTATGGGACGCAGCTAAGTACGACATTTGTTAGGTTAACAATAACCAACCAGATTTGAGACATATCTAGGTTATAAAATTGAGTACCATTTGTTTGTTTACAAAGGTATTAATTGTCTTTTATTTACAGATTTATTTATGGTATTATTCAGTTATCTTTCATTTAAAATTTTAGACATGTTATTATATACACACTCTTTATATGCACGAGCACATTTTCCCTCTTTTTACATACTCATTGGATCGCTTTCAGATGACCCTGGATTTGGGCATGCAGATATAAGGTGCTTTGTTCTGTTATATTTGAAAAACACTTAGAGGGGGGTGAATAGGTGTAATTGCTAATCTAATAAACTTTTTAAAACTAAGATGGATGAATGATGCAACAATCTCTCAAAACAAGACTAAGAGTCGAATACCCGGTGAAGGGTTCTGAACTCCTTCCTCCTGATTCCTCTTGAAATGAGTTAGAGGTGCGCAATGCAATCTTGTTGTATGAGAATTGATCGACAATAGCAAGGAATGAATGCAATGGTGAAGTGCACACAAGATATATCACAAATAATGAAGACAATATCACAAACAAGTAATAAAGAGCAATAGAGAGCAATGGAAATAGAAAGCAATAGAGAGCAAGAACACAAAGCAATCGCAAACACAAGATATTTGTTTCGAGGTTCGGGCCACCGCTCTACTCCCCGCCTTCACCTCCGTGAATGGTTTCCACTATCCACCGAGGAAGCTTACAAGGTCTACCAAAGACCGGAGTACCGAACTCCACCACTTACAAGCCTCTACCAAAGAGGTATCTCCACAAGAGGAACAAGAAGAACAAGTAACCAAGTGATCACAATAATGATCACAAACTCTTTACAACACTTCTCTTGTACAACTCCTTACAGAATGAGGATTGAAATTTTTGGCTCTAAGAAGGGTAGTGAAAAAAACTCAGTTGTAGAATGATCTTTGCTAGAAAACACAACTGAAAACCAGCTCAAGAATGAGTGGGAAAAATGGAGAGCTTAAAACTTTTCTTCTCTTTTTAAAACTTTAAAAACTTAAGGATTTTTCTTGGTGTTTTTGCAAGAGACCTATCTCCTCTATTTATATGGAGAGGAAGGGATTAAAAACTCATTTAAATTATGCTTATTTGATCAGAAAATAATCCCTAAAGTTCAGAGAAAATCTGCCACAAAACAGACCAAAAATAGATTTTCAGAAAATCACCAAAGAGGAAAGAGCCGTTGAGCAGCAGCAGGCTTAGCGGTCGACCGGTCCGGTCGGCCGTCCGCCTTGCTGGCATATAGCCATTGGACTCGGGTCGACCGTCCGGTCGACCGGCCTCAAGGAGGAAACAAAGATATTAACTGTCGGTCGGCCGACCGGCCGACCGAAATTAACAGAGAGTTGGGGTTTACAGGTCGGGCGACCGTTCGGCCGACCGACAGACGTGCACAAGCGTGCACATCCTGGACACATGATCCGGTCGGCCGGTCCGGTCGGCCAGTTTAGCCTGAAACAGAAAAACAGGGAAGAAATTTTGAACTTTTGAAAATATTTGAAGATAGTTTTGTAGGTATATGAAGTTAAGTATTATGTTGAAAAAGATAGTTATACATGGTGTAATAGAATTTGTAATTTGGAATCATGTATATGAATCAAGGCATGAACTTAAAAGCAAATACCAAAACTAAAAACTGTATTTTGAAAATGTGTGTGTGTATCCTAGAGCCAATATTCTACAACCTCAAACTTTAACAAAATATTTCTTACATTGGTTCTAATTGACTACAAGGTCTTCAAGTGGGCTTTACCATATGTGATCTTGTAAAGCTTGATACTTGAGCCCAAATTGAGGTGACTTGAGTCAAAACATCTTCCTTTAGGGAAGAATGCTCCTAAAATCATTAGAACTCTGAAACAGACTCAAACAACAAACATGATTAGTACAAATAACTATATATGTTTTGTGATCTTCAAAACACACTAAAATGGATTGTAACCTTGGGCCAACAATCTCCCCCTTTTTGATGATGACAAAACATATAAGTTATTTAAAACAAATGGGAAAGGAGCTTGGAAGCTCCCCCTCAAATTATGCTATGTATAAAAGAAATGACTATACATAAAGCATAAAAACATAAAACCTACACAAGTAGAAACACAAGTAAAAACTAAAGAGGCAAAGCACCAAAACAAACTAGCTTTTTCTCCCCCTTTTTGTCGTACATCAAAAAGGGGTAAACAAGATAAAACGTTTTTCTTCAAGAATCCATAATACAAATATTCAACTCACCACAAATAAAAGAAAATCTAGCATAGTCTAGAGGTTTTGTAAAAATATCGACAAGTTGAAAATCGGTAGAAATATAATCAATATCAATATCGCCTTTCTCATAATGATCCCTAAGAAAGTGATATCTAATGTCAATGTGCTTAGTTTTACTATGTTGATTTGCATTCTTGGTCATATAAATAGTACTAGTATTTTCAAAAAATATTTTAATATGAACAAAATGCAAATCATAGTCAAGGAGAGTATGTTTCATCCAAAGAACTTGTGCACAACAAGCTCCGGCTGCAACATACTCCGCCTCGACGGTTGATAGGGCTACCGAATTTTGCTTTTTGGAAGACCAAGATACAAGACAATTACCAAGGAATTGACATGTTCCACTTGTACTCTTCCTATCTACCCTACAACCCGCGTAGTCGGCATTCGAAAAACTCGTCATTGAGAATTGCCCGATTTTCGGATACCACAAACCCATTTCAATAGTGCCCTTAAGGTATCTAATTATGCGTTTAACCGCAATTATGTGAGACTCTTTAGGACAAGATTGAAAACGTGCACAAAAACAAACGGAAAACATAATATCCAGCCTACTAGCCGTCAAATATAACAAACTACCAATCATGCTAGATAAAGCTTAATGTCTATACTTTTACCTTGTTCATCCTTGTCAAGCTTTGTGGTTGTTGCCATGGGAGTTTTGCTCACTCTAGTTCCTTCAAGCCCGAACCTCTTGATAAGTTCTTTTGTGTACTTGGCTTGATTGATGAAGATCCCATCCTTTCTTTGCTTGATTTGGAGACCAAGAAAATAGTTGAGCTCACCCATCATAGACATTTCGAATTCATTCTTCATGCATGATTCAAAACTTGGCAAAGAGATTCATTAGTAGAACCAAAAATGATATCATCCACATAAATTTGCACAATAAGAATATCATTTTCAACATGTTTTGTAAATAAAGTAGTATCTATTTTACCTTTCTTAAAATCATTTGAAATTAGAAATGAAGAAAATCTTTCATACCAAGCCCTAGGGGCTTGTTTTAAACCATAAAGAGCTTTGTCAAGTTTAAAATAAAATCCAGATGTGTAGGATCAACAAACCCGGGGGGTTGTTCAACATACACCTCCTCCTCAATAAAACCATTTAGAAAAGCACTTTTAACATCCATTTGAAACAGCTTAAAATCTTTATATGATGCAAATGCTAGTGTCATCCGTATGGCTTCAAGCCGTGCTACGGGTGCAAAGGTTTCTTCAAAATCGATTCCTTCGATTTGAGTGTAACCTTGGGCAACTAACCTAGCTTTATTCCTAACAACGTTACCCGATTCATCCAACTTGTTCTTAAAGATCCACTTAGTACCAATTGTTGGTCTATCATGGGGCCTAGGAACAAGGTGCCAAACTTGGTTGCGCTCAAATTGATTGAGTTCCTCTTGCATGGCTAGCAACCAATATGAATCGTCCTCGGCTTCGAGGACGTTCTTGGGTTCAACATGAGAAATAAAAGCATAGTGCCCACAAAAGTCATGAAGTTTAGAGCGAGTGGTTACCCCTTTTGATACTTCACCTATGATGAGGTCCTTGGGATGATGGGGATTGTATCTCCAATCCTTTGGAAGTTATTGAGTAGGCTCCACTTCATTTGTTTGATATTCATTTCCTTGAGTCTCTTCTACTTTAGCTTCACTTCCTTCATCATCCTTTGGCTTGTCTCCCATAGTAGGTGTATCCTCCAAGGTAACTTTCTCCAAGCCTTCATCCAATGCATCTATTTCTACAACATTCTTAACAAACAAATTAAATTCTTCAAACTTAACATGTATAGATTCCTCAATAGCCAAAGATGATCTATTGAAGATTCTATAAGCCTTACTAGTATTAGAATAACCTACAAAAATTGCCTCATAAGATTTAGCATCAAATTTTCCTAAATTATCTTTTGTATTTAAAACAAAACATTTGCATCTAAAAATTTTAAAATATGAAACATTTGGTTTTCTAGAAAAGTACATTTCAAAAGAAGTTTTTGAAGTATTTTTACATAAGAAAACACGATTTGATATATAGCATGATGTATTAACGGCCTCGGCCCACAAATAATGTGGTAGACCATATTCACTAAGCATTGTCCTAGCCATCTCTTGTAATGTTCTATTTTTCCGTTCAACTACTCCATTTTGTTGTGGAGTTCTAGGACAAGATAGTTCATGCTTAATTCCTTGTTCTTCACAAAAAGTTGTAAAGGGTAGGTTAATGAACTTACCTCCTCTATCACTTCTTATTCTTAAAATTGAAGAATCTTTTTCCTTTTCAACTCATTTCTTAAAGGCTTGAAATGTGAAAAGACTTGATTTTTATGTTCTGTAACACCCCATCCTCAGAATACGTACTCAGATGCGTATCCTGATTTGTTAAACACTTTGTTATTTTTTTCTCATATTTATTTCTCTTACAATGAAAGTAGTACATGATTTGATCTCTCTGGTAATCCGATTGGGTCAATTTTAGTTTTAAACACTATTTCCCAATATTCTAGATTTTTCATGATTTTTCAGATTTTTTCTGAATTATTTTTATAAACACCCTAAAATCGGGATTAATCGGTACCGCTGATTTATTCCTGGATTTTTAATTTACAACTGGGGTCAAATTTTGAGAAACCGCTTTCACATATCTACTTAGAATAATATTTACTATCTTAATTCATTTTTGGGGAATTTTTAAAATTTAACAGATTTCTGCCAGATTTGGCGTCGACCGATAATGACGGCCGATTCCAAGATTTTTAATTTAAAAACTATAAAGAATTTCTTGAAACAAATTTCACCATGATTCTTAGAATAATATTCTTGATTTTTAAGAATTTTTGCGGGTCGTTCCGAGATACTTGATTTTCGGACGATTTCGGTATTTTTCCGAAAGTTTTCCGCATCCGCAACCGAATCCCGGGAATCCGCCACTCTAATTAATTTTCCATTTTCTTCCGAGAAAATATCATCCTTTTTTCATTTTCTTTTCCTTTTTCCTTTTTCCTTTTCCTTCCACCAAATTCTTCAAACTTCTCCATTCTTCCATTATCTTCTACAACTTTCCACCAAAATATCTCCTTTCCTCCAAAAATATCTTCTCCAAAATATCCAACTCTCTCCCATCACCATGGCCGGCCAAAGAGAGGGACACCTCACCCTCTCCATTTTACAAAAACCCCTCTCTAAATATTTATTTACATCACCTTCACAAATCCAATTCCTATATAAACCTTTCCTTCTTCATTTCACTTCATTTTTTTCTTCACCAACACCTTAACCACCACCAACTCCTCCTTCATCTCCACCACAACCACAACTACTACAACTTCTCTAACTCTCTACCTTCATCTTCTTCCTCCTCAATCTCCATTCAAACCACCACAACTTCAATAACTCCACCAAAGTCTCCACCTTCTCCTTTACCTTTTCCAAAAACTACCACTACAACAAAACCTCTCCACAAAACCACCACCCCATCTTCTTCTCAAGGGCCGGCCACCTCCTTTGGATTGGGACCGAGCTCTTCTTCGTCGATAACATCTCCGGTGATTATTCCGGTAATCGTTTACGATTATTCCGGTAATCATTCCGGTGACGATTACAACGACAACACTAACGACACCACCACCATATTTTTATAACCTTTTTCATCACCATCATCTCTACCAATTTCACCACCATCTTCACTTCCACCATCAAGTTCACCATCACAACACCACCTTCATCTCCACTACTTCCTTTACTTTCTTTTATTTTCTCCACCAAAATCCATCTTCTTTACCAAATACCACCACCACCAACAAAATCATCTTCCCTTTCCTCTCCTCCTCCCTCTCCTTGGGGCCGGCCACTCCCTAGGCCACCACCAAGGGGTGGCGCACCACCCTAGGGCCGGCGGCCACCCAAAGGCCAAGCCCCTTTCCTTTGCTCGCTTGGTATTTTTCCTCTCCCGGGGAATCGGACGCGTAAAGCTTCAAAAGTGGCGTTTTAGGCGAGTGATTTTCCTCGCCAGAAAATAGACTTGTATTAAAATCATTATTATGTTGTCTTTGATATCAGTGCGATGTGGTTGTACGGGGTGTGTTGTAATCTGTGGGCATGTCTTCATTTGAACCGGACTGATATACTGTAATGCTTGTAATAAGATAAAACAACTCGTGCGGACCATTCAGCCTCCGGTCTCTCACTATCTCGAAAGAGAAGTGATTGGGACCGTCAGGTTTCTCAGCACCGCCTCCAGACCATTCAGCCTCCGGTCTCTCACTATCTCGAAAGAGAAGTGATTGGGACCGTCAGGTTTTTCAGCTCCATCTGGTAAGCATACTTAGCGCTCAGTGCTTTACCACTAGATTCGTCTAGGCAAGATGCTGCCGGATTTACTACTCGCACTTTACGCCGAGTTGTCCCGGTAATCTTGGCAGACGCTCCAGTGTTAAACACTGTTAGCTATCTGTGCCTCCAGCTTGCTTAAGCTCCACTCGATTATGCTCAGCTACTACCTGAAAATTGCCCCTTTTTATTACATGACTTGTCACTTGACGAATATCACCCTCTTGTCATGCTATCACTTGACACCCGGCATGATACACTTGACTCTTATAATTATCACGACAACGGGAATGATGACCTGACATCTTGATTTCTTTATTGTACTTACTGTACTCCTGAGATACATGTATTCCTGACTTATTCCTGCTCATTCCCGAAATTTGATAAATGCATAATAAATCATAAAAAGGAACAACTTGCATCGGGTCGGGGGAAACTCGTGGCTATCAATACATGTTCGTGTTTACAGTGGTATTAGGCATGTTGTGCAACTAAAACTTCCGGTCTGACCTGTGGGCCTCCAGGGGACCGGGGGAGAGCTGGCTCCCTCCTTCCTGGTACCATCTTGATAAGGGCATCCATAAGACCCTCCTGAATCGCCTTGCGGTAGGTTCCGTCACCAAGCAATGGAACATCCTGGGCCGTGGTCCCGGGTATGCACGGACCCACTGTAAACATTGTTCGTTGATACCCCCGCTGGTTTCCAATAACAGCCTCAACCTACTCAGATGTGGATGTATGTGCGTTAGGACGCTATAGCATATACCTAGACATATGAGTAGGATGAGTAATAAGATTAAGCATTAAAAGTGATAATATAGATGTATTCAGGTTTTTCCATTTATAATACGTTGTACCTCCTTTACACGCTAGTTATTCATAATGCTATATCAACTCTCATACACTTATCTCTTATGCCACTTGGCTGTAACCTGAACATTTGTTGGGAGGTTCTGACTCCCTTGAATTTGTATGTTCAGGTTCTAAAGCTTGGATTGATGTGGAGCCCTCCACCGAAGATCAAGTTTTCCTCTCAGAGCAGGCTGACTAATCTTGGTCCCTTTCGTACCCGACTCTTCCTTCTAGCTTGCGAGATTTTCCTTCAGCTCGTGAGCATCTTGTATTCATATTGTAAATTTTACTTTTGTACAGGCTGTGATATACGATACATGTAATAGTATATCACACTCTGTGATAACTTTGTAAATTGTACTCCTTATGTTGGCATGTGTATAAATACTACGTATTGTGGTACTGTGATTCTTGCCTGTACTGATGCTTAGCGTATATACGTAAGGGTACTTATGACCTGTGTATATACGTCGCAGTAATGTCTCCGTACCCTCGGGATCGGGGCGTTACAGGTTGGTATCAGAGCCTAGGCTCTCACACCTACAGTACAATCAAGCAGCAAATTAATGGAATATTAATTTGCAATTGCTATGCATGAGTCTCGGTTATACAATCCAACTACAATGTACAAAGTTATCTATTCCTTCTTGACTCCTTCCCCTATGTCCTAAAATCCTTCTATCTTTCCTGTTTCCAGTCATCTTTTACCAACATAAATATGGATAGAAGGACTGGTCGTAACAGCTCCGGACAATTACCAAATGGACCACGGGAGAGAATGCTGATATTCTGAGGGTTATCCAGAATATGATAGAGAATCAACAAAAGTAGACAGAACTCCTTCGGCAAGAGTTAACAACTCCTAAGGAACAAAGGCCGGAAACGTATCAGACTTCAGGCGGTTGCAGCCGGCAATATTCACAGGAGGAGAGAGACCACTAGATGCCGAACAATGGCTGATCGACACCACAGATCTCTTGAATGCAGCCCGGGTCCCAAAAGAAAATCAGGTAGAGGTTGCCAAGATTCAACTAAAAGATGTAGCCAGGACCTGGTGGCTAGCTGAAGAAGCAAGACTGGAGAAACCCATCACTTGGGACCAGTTTTCTAAGAGCTTTAATAATAGATTCTTCCCTGCCATAGCTCAGAAAGAGATGGAAGAACAGTTCATCCGACTTCAGCAATGGAACCGGTCTGTGGATGAGTATGCCGCTGAGTTCTTAAGGCTTAGCCATTTTGCTTCATATATGGTGACCGATGAAGAGAAGCGGGCAACTAGATTCCAACAGGGCTTACAAATTGATATTCAAGTCCTTTTGATTCCTCAACAGCTGAAAACATATGCCCAGGTCCTCACATAGCTAGGGAGGTGGAGCGAGGACTGGAGAAAAAGAAACTTAACCTGATAAAGAACCAGGCCATGAAAAGGCCACTTCCACAAATGGGGAGAGGAGGTCCATTCAGAGCTGCAAAAGTTCCGACAATGAGACGACCATTTCGACCAGCCCCCTTCCAGATAACCCAATCATTTCCTTTTTGTAATTATTGTCAGAAACCAGGTCACTCTCAACAAAATTGCCGTAGGGCAAATGGATTATACCTGGTATGTGGTTCCAGTGACCATACAATAGAAGGCTGTCCCCATAAAAGGACAGGAATAGTGAACCAAGCCTTGCCAGCACCACCAATACCAAATGGACAGAGGAACCAGGGACCAATGGCTAGAAGGGCCCCTCCCCCTCCCCAACAGCAAGTTATCCGCCCAGTCCAAAGGGAAGTTAGGACTGCAGCAGGTCGCGGAAGGGGGCAAGCCTACAACTTGACAGCGGAAGAGGCTGAGACTTCTGAAGATGTGGTAACAGGTAAGATCAGGGTACACTCAAAACCTGTTCTAGCCTTCTTTGATTCAGGTGCTTCTCATTGTTACATATCAGATCATTTCATTGCCTTGCATTGTATACCTGTTATGTCTTTAGACCACCAATGGGAGATTAGCACAGGGAATGGGGTAGTCATCTCCTCTAAAATTTGTATCAATTGCCCTGTAGAAATATGTAACAAAACATTGGCCATAGATATGCTCGTACTAGATACCAAAGGGTACTACGTAATCTTAGGCATGACCTGGCTCAGCAAATACTATGCGGTTATTGATTGTCGAAATAAGAAAATTAATTTCAGAATTTCACTTCAGCCTGAATTTCAATTTGACGAGGAACTTAAGTCTGTCAAGAGAAAAACTCAGATGACTACTACCGAGATTCGGAAGAAGGAAGTACCGGTTTGGGATGAATTCCCAGAAGTGTTTGCTGAAATCTCAGGACTCCCACCTGACAGAATGGTTGAGTTCTCCATTGATACTATTCCAGGCACAGTTCCAATATCCAAAGCTCCGTACAGAATGGCACCCACTGAGTTAGAGATTCTAAAGAAACAGCTACAAGAATACTCTGATAAGGGGTTAATTAGGCCGAGTACTTCACCATGGGGAGCTCCAGTGCTATTGGCAAACAAAAAGGATGGTGGTAAACGGTTATGTATAGACTATAGAATTGAACAAAGTTACCATCAAGAATAACTATCCCTTACCAAGAATTGATGATCTTTTTGATCAACTTCATGGAGCCCGAGTCTTTTCTAAATTAGATTTACAATCAGGTTATCATCAGCTAAAAGTAAAGAAAGAAGATATTCTAAAGACAGCATTCAGGACTCGTTATGGCCATTATGAGTTTCTAGTCATGCCCTTCGGAGTTACCAATGCCCCTGCAGTCTTTATGGATTTGATGAACAGAGTGTTCTCACCATATTTGGATCAATTTGTAGTTGTATTTATAGATGATATCTTAATATTTTAAAGAATGATAGAGAGCATGCAGAACACTTGAGGACAGTATTACAGACTCTCCAGCAGGAACAACTTCATGCTAAGCGGAACAAGTGTGACTTCTGGTTAGACTTATAGCTTTCCTTGGACATATGATTTCAGAAGAAGGAATTTCAGTTGACCCCAGCAAAATTTAGGCAGTAAAGGACTGGCCAATTCCAAAGACAGTAACAGAAATTAAGAGTTTTATTGGATTAGCTGGATATTACCGGCGTTTTGTCCGACATTTCTCTAAGATCGCAGCCCCGTTAACAAAGCTCACCCGAAAGGATAAAAGTATATATGGACAGAGGAATGTACTGCAGCATTTGAACAATTAAAGAAAAGACTCATTACAGCTCCAGTCTTGAGGACTCCCTCAGGAAGAGGAGGATGGTTATATACAGTGATGCATCCGGAAAAGGCCTGGGGTGTGTATTAATGCAACATGATCATGTCATAGCTTATGCATCCAGGCAATTGAAACCACATGAGAGAAATTACCCAACTCATGACTTAGAGCTGGCAGCAGTAATATTTGCATTGAAGATCTGGAGGCACTATCTTCTGGGAGACAAGGTGTTAATCTACACTGATCACAAGAGTCTTAAGTATATTTTCACGCAGAAAGAATTAAACATGAGACAGAGACGGTGGCTTGAATTGATGGCGGACTATGATATAGACTTACAATATCATCCTGGAAAGGTCAATATAGTACCAGATGCATTGAGCAGGAAGCCAGAAAATAAAATGCTAGTACAACTCACTCAACAGAAGGAGTTGATTCAGGACATCACAAAATTGGACTTAATGCTAGTACGAGGAACTGATAAGTCAGGACAGTTAATGGCTTTCAAATTCAATCAACCCTGATGAATGAGATTAAAGAAGCTCAAAAGGAAGACCCCAGATTACAGAAATTCAGAGCTCAAGTAGAGGCGGGATTAAGAACTGATATTCGTATTCATTCGGATGATGCACTTTATTTTGGTAACAGAATTTGTGTTCCCCAAGGAGAAGTTCGATAGAAAATTCTGGCAGAGGCACACAGTTCGGCTTATTCCATACACCCAGGGGGAACTAAAATGTATCAAGACATAAAGCAGCAATTTTGGTGGAATGCTATGAAGAGGGAAATAGCCCAGTATGTGGCCAAATGCTTGGTTTGCCAGCAGATAAAAATAGAACACCAGAGAACAGCTGGACTTCTACAACCCTTACCGATACCCGAATGGAAGTGGGAACATATCACCATGGATTTTGTCACGGCTCTACCCCGCAGTCCTAAGGGTAATAATGCAGTATGGGTAATCATCGATCTCCTCACAAAATCAGCTCACTTCATACCATTCAGAGTAGGTCAAACAACAGAAGTTCTAGCAGACAATATATGAAGGAAATAGTTCGTCTGCATGGAGTTCCAGTTAGCATTGTATCGGATAGAGATACAAGATTCCGATCACATTTCTGGGAAAGTCTCCAAGAAAGCCTAGGAACTCGTCTGAAATTCAGTACTTCATATCACCCTAAGGCAGACGGACAATCTGAACGAACTATCCAAATTCTTGAAGACATGCTGCGAGCCTGCATGATTGATTTCAAAGGGTCATGGGAAGACTATCTTCATTTGGCAGAATTCTCTTATAATAACAGCTATCAGGCCAGTATCAAGATGGCTCCGTATGAAGCCTTGCATGGTAGAAAATGTAGGTCACCGTTATGTTGGGACGAAGTCGGTGAGAGAAGACTTTTGGGGCCGGATATACTAATTCAGACCACAGACAAAGTCAGAATTATTAGGGATCACCTCCGGGCAGCACAGAGCCGACAGAAAAGTTGGGCTGACACTAACAGAAGACCATTGGAATTCAGAGCAGGTGATCATGTATTTTTAAGGATATCACCAACAAAAGGGGTAATCCGATTCGGTACTCGCGGGAAATTTAGTCCGAGATATATCGGCCCATTCGAGATTTTGGATCGAGTGGGAGATGTAGCTTACCGCTTGGCATTACCGCCGTCATTAGAAGGAATTCATAATGTCTTTCACATATCACAGTTATGGAAGTATGTCAAGGATGAGAGTCATATTCTAAATCACTCTGAACTGGAACTTCAACCAGATCTATCTTATAAGGAACAACCGATGGCCATTCTGGACAAAAGTATCAAGACTCTGAAGAATAAGGCAATACCGTTAGTATTGGTTTCTTGGAATAGGCATGTTCCAGGGGAGGCCACGTGGGAACGAGAGGATGTTATTCGTGAGCGTTACCCTCAACTATTTACATCTTAGTTGGTAAAATTCTTTCTTCATATTCTTCTCTACCGTCATATTCCCCTTCCTGAAATTTTGAGGACGAAATTTTTTGCTAGGTGGATGGATTGTAACACCCCATCCTCAGAATACGTACTCAGATGTGTATCCTGATTTGTTAAACACTTTGTTATTTTTTTCTCTTATTTATTTCTCTTACAATGAAAGTACTACATGATTTGATCTCTCTGGTAATCTGATTGGGTCAATTTTAGTTTTAAACACTATTTCCCAATATTCTAGATTTTTCATGATTTTTCAGATTTTTTCTGAATTATTTTTATAAACACCCTAAAATCGGGATTAATCGGTACCGCTGATTTATTCCTGGATTTTAATTTACAACTGGGGTCAAATTTTGAGAAACCGCTTTCACATATCTACTTAGAATAATATTTACTATCTTAATTCATTTTTGGGGAATTTCAAAATTTAACATATTTCTGCCAGAATTGGCGTCGACCGATATTGACGGCCGATTCCAGGATTTTTAATTTAAAAACTATAAAAAATTTCTTGAAATGAATTCACCATGATTCTTAGAATAATATTCTTGATTTTTGAGAATTTTTGCGGGTCGTTCCGAGATACTTGATTTTCGGACGATTTCGGTATTTTTCCGAAAGTTTTCCGCATCCGCAACCGAATCCCGGTAATCCGCCACTCTAATTATTTTTCCATTTTCTTCCGAAAAAATATCTTCCTTTTTTCATTTTCTTTTCCTTTTTCCTTTTCCTTCCACCAAATTCTTCAAACTTCTCCATTCTTCCATTATCTTCTACAACTTTCCACCAAAAATATCTCCTTTCCTCCAAAAATATCTTCTCCAAAATATCCAACTCTCTCCCATCACCATGGCCGGCCAAAGAGAGGGACACCTCACCCTCTCCATTTTACAAAAACCCCCTCTCTAAATATTTATTTACATCACCTTCACAAATCCAATTCATATATAAACCTTTCCTTCTTCATTTCACTTCATTTTTTTCTTCACCAACACCTTAACCACCACCAACTCCTCCTTCATCTCAACCACAACCACAACTACTACAACTTCTCTAACTCTCTACCTTCATCTTCTTCCTCTCCATCTCCATTCAAACCACCACAACTTCAATAACTCCACCAAAGTCTCCACCTTCTCCTTTACCTTTTCCAAAACTACCACTACAACAAATCCTCTCCACAAAACCACCACCCCATCTTCTTCTCAAGGGCCGGCCACCTCCTTTGGATTGGGGCCGAGCTCTTCTTCCTCGGTAACATCTCCAGTGATTATTCGGGTAATCGTTTACGATTTTTCGGTAATCATTCCGGTGACGATTACAACGACAACACTAACGACACCACCACCATATTTTTATAACCTTTTTCATCACCATCATTTCTACCAATTTCACCACCATCTTCACTTCCACCATCAAGCTCACCATCACAACATCACCTTCATCTCCACTACTTCCTTTACTTTCTTTTATTACTCCACCAAAATCCATCTTCTTTACCAAATACCACCACCACCAACAAAATCATCTTCCCTTTCCTCTCCTCCTCCCTCTCCTTGGGGCCGGCCACTCCTAGGCCACCACCAAGGGGTGGCGCACCACCCTAGGGCCGACGGCCACCCAAAGGCCAAGCCCCTTTCCTTTGCTCGCTTGGTATTTTTCCTCTCCCTGGGAATCGGACGCGCAAAGCTTCAAAAGTGGCGTTTTAGGCGAGTGATTTTCCTCGCCAGAAAATAGACTTGTATTAAAATCATTATTATGTTGTCTTTGATATCAGTGCGATGTGGTTATACGGGTGTGTGTGTTGTAATCTGTGGACATGTCTTCATTTGAACCGGACTGATATACTGTAATGCTTGTAATAAGATAGAACAACTCGTGCAGACCATTCAGCCTCCGGTCTCTCACTATCTCGAAAGAGAAGTGATTGGGACCGTCAGGTTTTTCAGCACCGCCTCCAGACCATTCAGCCTCCGGTCTCTCACTATCTCAAAAGAGAAGTGATTGGGACCGTCAGGTTTTTCAACTCCATCTGGTAAGCATACTTAGCGCTCAGTGCTTTACCACTAGATTCGTCTAGGCAAGATGCTGCCGGATTTACTACTCGCACTTTACGCCGAGTTGTCCCGGTAATCTTGCCAGACGCTCCAGTGTTAAACACTGTTAGCTATCTGTGCCTCCAACTTGCTTAAGCTCCACTCGATTATGCTCAGCTACTACCTGATAATTGCCCCATTTTATTACATGACTTGTCACTTGACGAATATCACCCTCTTGTCATGCTATCACTTGACACCCGGCATGATACACTTGACTCTTATAATTATCACGACAACGGGAATGATGACCTGACATCTTGATTTCTTTATAGTACTTACTGTACTCCTGAGATACATGTATTCCTGACTTATTCCTGCTCATTCCCGAAATCTGATAAATGCATAATAAATCATAAAAAGGAACAACTTGCATCGGGTTGGGGAAACTCGCGGCTATCAATACATGTTCGTATTTACAGTGGTATTAGGTATGTTGTGCAACTAAAACTTCCGGTCTGACCTGTGGGCCTCCATGGGACCGAGGGGAGAGCTGGCTCCCTCCTTCCTGGTACCATCTTGATAAGGGCATCCATAAGACCCTCCTGAATCGCCTTGCGGTAGGTTCCGTCACCAAGCAACGGAACATCCTGGGCCGTGGTCCCGGGTATGCACGGGCCCACTATAAACATTGTTCGTTGATACCCCCGCTGGTTTCCAATAACATCCTCAACCTACTCAGATGTGGATGTATGTGCGTTAGGACACTATAGCACATACCTAGACATATGAATAGGATGAGTAATAAATTAAGCATTAAAGTGATAATATCGATGTATTCGGTTTTTCCATTTATAATACGTTGTACCTCCTTTACACGCTAGTTATTCATAATGCTATATCAAAACTCTCATACACTTATCTCTTATGCCACTTGGCTGTAACCTGAACATTTGTTGGGAGGTTCTGACTCCCTTGAATTTGTATGTTCAGGTTCTGAAGCTTGGATTGAAGTGGAGCCCTCCACCGAAGATCAAGTTTTCCTCTCAGAGCAGGCTGACTAATCTTGGTCCCTTTCGTACCCGACTCTTCCTTCCAGCTTGCGGGATTTTCCTTCAGCTCGTGAGCATCTTGTATTCATATTGTAAATTTTACTTTTGTACCTGGCTGTGATATACGATACATGTAATAGTATATCACACTCTGTGATAACTCTGTAAATTGTACTCCTTATGTTGGCATGTGTATAAATACTATGTATTGTGGTACTGTGATTCTTGCCTGTACTGATGCTTAGCGTATATACGTAAGGGTACTTATGACCTACGTATATACGTCGCAGTAATATCTCCGTACCCTCAGGATCGGGGCGTTACATGTTCCAAAAAGAAAACCCAAGTAAAACGTGAAAAGTCATCAACCAAAACAAATGCAAAACGATTCCCACTTAGACTTTTGGTTTGAGTAGGACCAAATAAATCCATATGGATTAACTCCAAGGGACGTGATGTCATGATATCCTTGATTGACTTGAAAGAAGACTTGGTTTGTTTCCCAAGTTGACATGCGTCACAAACCCGGTCCTTTTCAAAATTCAAGCAAGGAATACCTTTCACCATTTCCTTTGTGTTTAACCTAGATATATGGTCAAAAGAAATGTGGCCTAATCTTCTATGCCACAACCAAGAGTCATCATCGAGGGCTTTTAAACAAGTAATATTATAAGACATATTAGACATATCAATCATATAAACATTATTTTCACGAAAATCGGAAAACACACAAATATTCAAAATTCTATCAATTACTTTACAAACTACATTATCAAAAACTACATCAAAACCTTTATCACAAAGTTGACTAACACTCAAGAGATTATGCTTGAGGCCATCAACTAAAACTATATTTTCTATTAAAGGGGATGTACCAAGTTTAACATTATCAATACCGATGATTTTACCCTTGGCATCATCTCCGAAGGTGACGGTGCCACCTTCATGGTATCTTGATAGGGTTGCAAAGTTGTTGATATCCCAAGTCATGTGCCTTGAGTAACCACTATCGAGAAACCACAATCCTTTACGTCGTTGCGCCTTGAAAAATACCTACATCATTTAACAAATTTATTGACTTTGGTACCCAAATTCTCTTGGGTCCTTGAAAGTTAGTATTTCGAACCCAAACATTATGACGAGATGCATTTAGTCTATCATAACAAAACTTAACTAAGTGACTTTTACGGCCACAATATGAACATGAAAACACTTTACCATACATGAATGCATGATGTGTGTGTGAAGTGTGAGCATGTTTGTGGGGTTTGGCATGATGTAAAGGTTGTGATTTATGAATATGAGCATGCATAACATGGGATTGTTTCTTAGGGGCTTGTTTCTTAGGAAACATAGCCTCAAGCCTATTCTTGTCAAATTCACACTTTTTCAAAACAACTCCTAAAGAATCAATTTTCTCTTTAGCATGGAAATCTCATTTTCATTAACTTGTGGAAACGTACCCTTGCAAGAAATCTTATAGTTATCAAAATCTTTTTGGTGGAAACTAAAGTAGAAGATAATTCATCTTTTTCTTTAGTAAGAGTAAAAACATGATGATTAAGAGACTCATTTTCCTTTTTCATATTTAAATACTTTTTCTTAAGAACATCATAGTTATGTGAGAGTTCTACAAATGCTTCTCCTAGCTCATCCATGGAAAGCTCACAATCAAAAGGAGTGTCGGGGGTTACCTTGCTTGTGCCTTCATTAGCCATGAAGCACATGTTGGCGGTGTCAACTTCCTCCTTGGATTCGCTCTCAGAATCCATGTAGCCTTCAATGCTTTCTTCTTGTAACGCTTCTTTGAGGTGGAGGGCTTCACTTTATCTGGGCACTCCGCAATAATGTGACCCGGTCTTTGGCAATTGAAACAAATAATTTTCCTATCTTCTTTGCCTCCTTGCCATCTCCTTCTTCCTTGAAACTTAGCCTTGTTGTACATTCTCCGGACGTTCTTCACTAGAAGTGAGAGCTCTTCGTCATCTTCTTCTTCATCGTCTTCGTCGGAGTGTGTGGATTGACTCTTGAAGGCAATTGTTTTCTTCTTGGAAGGAGCCATGTCCTCCCTAGCTTTTCTCTCCATCTCATGGGTTTTTGGGTTCCCAATGAGACCAATTAGCTCCATCTCCTCCTTGTCATTGAGTTCCTTCAAGGTAGTTGCTTTTACTTCCAATGAAGGAGGAAGAGCCCGGATGATCTTTCTTACTCTTTGGTCGTTGTCGATAGCATCACCTAGAGAAGAAAGTCCATTAGTGATCTTTGTAAATCGTGTAACCATATCATCTATGGTTTCATTCTCTTGCATGCAAAAGTTCTCATATTGGGACCGAAGGAGGTCTATTTTAGCCCTCTTCACTTGTGAAGACCCCTCATATGTAACTAGCAAATGTGTCCAAATTTCATATGCGGACTTTTAATGAATAACTCTAGCTATAGCATCATCATTAAGGGCTTGAAGGAGTGCATAATGAGCCCTAACATTGGCATCAAATTCCTTAGTCTCAATTTCGGACCAAGTGGATTCATCACCGGGGAGTGCACTAAAGGGTTTGGTCACGGCCGATGCAACTCGACTTCCTAGAGATTACAAGAAAACGGTCATCATAACTTACCATATGGGAAAGTTAAGTCCATCAAACTTAGGAGGGGTCTTAATTCCATCGGCCATTTTTACTAAGTGGAAATGAATGAAATGATTAGCAAAAATAGGATCTCTCTAAGGTTGTTAAGCCAAGAGCCTAGAGACCTATGCTCTGATACCAATTGAAAAACACCTAGAGGGGGGGTGAATAGGTGTAATTGTTAATCTAGTAAACTTTTTAAAACTAAGATGGATGAATGATGCAACAATCTCTCAAAACAAGACTAAGAGCCGAATACCCGGTGAAGGGTTCTGAACTCCATCCTCCTGATTCCTCTTGAAATAAGTTAGAGGTGCGCAATGCAATCTTGTTGTATGAGAATTGATCGACAATAGCAAGGAATGAATGCAATGGTGAAGGGCACACAAGATATATCACAAATAATGAAGACAATATCACAAACAAGTAATAAAGAGCAATAGAGAGCAATGAAAATAGAAAGCAATAGAGAGCAAGAACACAAAGCAATCGCAAACACAAGATATTTATTTTGAGGTTCGAGCCACCGCTCTACTCCCCGCCTTCACCTCCGTGAAGGGTTTCCACTATTCACCGAGGACGCTTACAAGGTCTATCAAAGACCGGAGTACCGAACTCCACCACTTACAAGCCTCTACCAAAGAGGTATCTCCACAAGAGGAACAAGAAGAACAAGTAACCAAGTGATCACAATAATGATCACAAACTCTTTACAACACTTCTCTTTTACAACTCCTTATAGAATGAGGATTGGAATTTTTGGCTCTAAGAAGTGTAGTGAGAAAAACTCAGTTGTAGAATGATCTTTGCTACAAAACACAACTGAAAACAAGCTCAAGAATGAGTGGGAAAAATGGAGAGCTTAAAACTTTTCTTATCTTTTTAAAACTTTGAAAACTTAAGGATTTTTCTTGGTGTTTTTGCAAGAGACCTATCTCCTCTATTTATATGGAGAGGAAGGGATTAAAAACTCATTTAAATTAAGCTTATTTGATCAAAAAATAATCCTTATAGTTCAGAGAAAATCTACCACAGAACAGACCAAAAACAGATTTTCAGAAAATCACCAAAGAGGAAAGAGCCGTTGAGCAGCAGCAGGCTTGGCGGTCGACCGGTCCGGTCGACCGTCCGCCTTGCTGGCATACAGCCGTTGGACTCGGGTCGACCGTCCGGTCGACCGGCCTCAAGAAGGAAACAAAGATATTAACTGTCGGTCGGCCGGCCGGCCTACTGAAATTAACAGAGAGTTGGGGTTTACAGGTCGGGTGACCGGTCGGCCGACCGACAGACGTGCACAAGCGTGCACATCCTGGACACATGATCCGGTCGGCCAGTCCGGTCGGCCGGTTTAGCCTGAAACAGAAAAATAGGGAAGAAATTTTGAACTTTTGAAAATATTTGAAGATAGTTTTGTAGGTATATGAAGTTAAGTATCATGTTGAAAAAGATAGTTATACATGGTGTAAACAAGGTATAGAATTTGTAATTTGGAATCATGTATAAGAATCAAGGCATGAACTTAAAAGCAAATACCAAAACTAAAAACTGTATTTTGAAAATGTGTGTGTGTATCCTAGAGCCAATATTCTACAACCTCAAACATTAACAAACTATTTCTTACATTGGTTCTAATTGACTACAAGGTCTTCAAGTGGGCTTCTCCATATGTGATCTTATAAAGCTTGATACTTGAGCCCAAATTGAGGTGATTTGAGTCAAAACATCTTCCTTTAGGAAGAATGCTCCTAAAATCATTAGAACCCTGAAACACACTCAAACAGCAAACATGATTAGTACAAATAACTATATATGTTTTGTGATCATCAAAACACACTAAAATGGGTGATTGTAACCTTGGGCCAACAATATTGATCAGGTGTTGATAAGCTCGTACGCTTCGCGAGGACTCTAGAGTTTCCTTCTGTTAATTATAGGTATTCCTGCTCTCTTTTATTCATGTTATTTTCTGATTCTCTCTATATCATTATCAGTTATAATTCTACCTCTTTGTTTATTTATCATCATGTGTGAACATCTATATGTGTTATTGCAGTGATCATGATTTATTTAGTTAATTTTTATAGCTTGTTCGGGTTACTTAAGGCTTAGCATATATACATGGGATATTTTCCTTGCGCATGTGCATCACCGACTCTCATCACATCTCAGCTCCAGTAAGTTTTGCGAAGCAGGGCGTGACATAGTTTAATGTCGCATTCATCTCAATAAAGAAGGGACACACAAGAGAAACCCGCAGCGTAGGTTAAACCCGATAATGCAAGAGCTTGCTCGCAATGAAATTCTGAAACTCCTTGACAATGGGATCATTTATCCCATTTCTGATAGCCAATGGGTCAGTCTTGTCTATGCGATTCTGAAGAAATCCAGTTTCATCATTATGGGAAATGAGAACAAAGAGTGATTCAAACTCGTCTTCACATGAAGATTCGAGTTTGCATTGACTATAGGAAGTTAAATGCTGCAACTCGTAAGGACCACTTTCTTGTTCCCTTCATTGATCAAATGCTTGAACGTCTAGCTGGGCATAAATATTAATGTTTCTTTGATGGTTACTGGGGTACAATCAAATTCCTACAGCTCCAAAGGACCAAGAGAAGATCATGTTCACCTGTCCATTTGGGACATTTGCTTATCGCTGAATGCCTTTTAGCCTGTGAAATGCCCCGACAACATTTTAATGTTGCATGCTGAGTCTTTTCTTTGACATAGTAGAATGATTCTTAAAAATATTGGTGAATAATTTCTCCATTTATGGAGACTCATTCGATCAATATCTTACATCATTTCGAACTTGTTCTCCAACATTATGTCGAGAAATATTTGACACTTAATGGGAGAAATGCCACTTCATAGTAAGACATGAAATTGTATTGGGTCCTAAAATTTCAAAAAATGGAGCTGAAGTGGATAAAACTAAGATTGAGGCCATACCAACGCTCCCTATGCCTAAATATATCAAAGATATTCGAACTTTCTTAGAACACGACAGTTTTTATCATAGGTTTATTAAGGACTTTAGCCATATTGTTAGACCCTTGACTAACCTTTTAGCTCAGAAAGTGCCCTTCACTTTTGATAGCGGATGTCTTAATGCTAGGGACAAGCTTAAGAAAAAGCTTATTTCTGTACCAATCATTTCTAAATTGGATTAGTCGAAGTCGTTTGAAGTCATATGTGATGGCACTATCTTAGGACAACACATTGATAACAAGCAGCACGTGATTTATTACTCAAGTAGAACTCTCAATGATACCCAATTGAACTACACTATAACCGATTGAAAAATTAAAGTACCATGTAGCTTAGGGCTTAGGGGTCGTGTCCACGAGGAGAGATACAATACAAGCAATTTAGTATTTTTGGGGAAAACAAGTTTAAGTGTTGCTATTTTTTTAGGAGGAAAAAAATGGAGTGTAACGAAGTAACTTAAAGAGAAATTGAAGATAGTGAGTAGATTTTGGAAAAGAGAATTTGTTTAAGAAAACTTGATAGTGATCTTGTGTTGGTTTAATAAAGAGAAGATAGGGGCTTACTAATTTTTACTCATCTCTAGATTTTTCTCTTGAAAGTTTTAGTGTCTCAATGTGATCATAGGCAAAAGTTTAATCTTGTAAAAGAGAAGTCAAGTAAAACACATAAGATAGTTTTTTAAAAATTGAACTTTAGTTTTGAAATCATTCTTGAATTGAATGTTAAACCATCAAGGTAATTAAGCAAGCATGGAAAAAAAAACAAGTTCTTTTTAAAATTTAACTTCAAGAGTAACTTCAAAATCTAATCCTCATTTGCCTTCAAGAATACTTGCTAGAAGCAAGGCTTAAAACTAGGCATTCAAATGATTCAATGGGTTTCATAAAAATCGATCAAAATCAGAACTAGAAAGGAGAGATCAGTGAGTCGAAAATGAGAGAAACTAGTGATTGGTTACTAATATTGCACATTTATTATCATATTCTCATACTTATTGTAGAATAAACTCTAATTTTTCCTAATTAAATGTTTAATTTATTTGCAGGCCCATTCCTAAAGGAGAGTGAAGAGAAATGAGCCCAAAAGCCCATTAAATTCTGAATTAAATCAGAATTAATCGAACTCAGTAAATCAGGGCAGATCAGATCGGTTCAGATCGGTAGAAAATCAGTTAAAATAAATCCCTACAAATTGATCGGTTGAAGCCAAGGATAAAAGGCCATTTCGTCAAAATCTCGGACTTAAACTGCAAATTCAGCTGAAGATAAAGATAAATCGAGAAAACGGGGAGCACCATCAACAGGGTGTGGCCACCTGGCCACACCCTGGCCGCGGAAATGCGGCCAAATCCGTGTTTCTGCGGCTTGGTTAGTGAGTTAGGGGGAGCTTTTGCTCCCCCTATCTTCTCACACCTCTCTCCTCTGGTTTTTTAGCCTATAAAAGGTAGGAGTTTCACTGTAAATGACGACCATGCAGATATAGGATTTAATCCAATTTTTCATTCTTTGTAGTGTAGGTTTTTATTTTTCTTTCATGTAATTTTTAGTTTTAATTTATGTAAATCAGAGGAGATCAGAGTTTCATAGGAGAACGAGAACGAAGCTTGTGCTGAGAGTGACACCGGTGTAAGATTTCCTTCTTTTCTCTTATTGTTATGAAATCGAATCTGTAGTTTCCTTTTGTATGTACTATGTTTTTGTGTTCTTCTTCTTTTTCTCTACTTTTCTTCTTTTGGAACAATTGCTCTCCAAGTGAGTCTAAAAGCATCGAAAGAGCCTTCCCTTTGCGAGTGCCACCGATAGCTCATGACGATGGATTTTGAGTTTCATTCTGTATCACTTCATACTTGCAACGTCTTGATGATATAATATGGAGGAAAGGGAATCAACTCTTATGGGCTAAACGTTGATCGCCTCACTTCAAGGTAACATCATTGCAAAAGATTCAAGGCAGGTATTTGGCCAAAAGAAGTAAGTAATTTATTTTAGTTTCTTTTCTTTTCTTTTACTCTTTAGTGTAGAACACCACCAACAACACCCACTTCTTTCCATTTTCAATTTCATTGTAAATAATCATTTTCTATTTTTTTTTTCCACCTTCTCATGCTACCACTTTCTTCCTCACTTAACTTTAACCTAATTTTTCTCTTTTTCTTTTAAAGAACTAAAGAAGAATTTTAACCAAACTTTGTATCTTAAAGAAGACTTACTCAAAAGCTTCTATTACTAGTCCCTCCTTGTGGATCACGACCCGCATAGCCACTTGCTATTGCGGTAGAATTGAATAACTTGTACGTTTCATTCTTAGTTCTGAAATTTTGTATTTTTTTTGCAGGTCCAACCTCAATCAAAATTTTACTGCAGTGGACATATAAGTGGCCTTGGACACTGCTCAAGAAAGCAGAGCCCAGAAGCCCTCAGATTTGCTACAGTCCTGTGGCAAACTGAGTGAACTACTAACCTGTATTTTTTATAGGTTGGCTGAATTGCGTAGTTAAATATCTGTAGCATTTATCTCCTTGTTTGACTTACTGTATATACATTTTTAACACAATAGTAAAAGTTGATTGTAAATGCTAAAATGATTTAGACTTTGCATTTAGGCACGTGTCTATTTCATTTCATTTTTTATTTACTGTTGAAGAGTGCTGGAGCCAGGTATGTGTGCATAGAATTTAGTTTAAGGTTCATTCTTGTATGAAATATTGCTTGAATGTTACTTTTTTTCTATATACTTGTACACTGCGCTAAATTGACTTAAGTGAAAAGTCACCTAGAGGGGGTGATAGGTGACAATGCTAATCAAAGGGCAAATAAAAATTTAAAGCTACAACAATCACAATCAAGAATCACAAGATGAATGCAAGCAAGTAAGTATGACAATGAATATGATGAGCAAGTATAAGTGCAAGCAAAGTAGAGCAAGAATTGCAAGAATGTAAACCAATCGCAAACACAAGGATATGTTATCGAGGTTCGAGCACCCAGCTCTACTCCCCGCCTTCCCCAGAAGGATTCCGACCACTTCCACTATCACAAAGATCTCAAATACAATGGAGTACCCAACTCCTACAATCTCAAGAACAAGTAATTTCCTTGGTAGTCAAAAGACCACAAACTCTCTCTTTCAAATATCTCTTCAATTACAAAGGTCCTTAGAGAATATTGAGTAGGAATGAAGCTCTTGTTGTAAGTGAAGAAAGAAAATTAAATCAGAGAGTATTTGAAAACCCTTCAGAAAATCAGTGAGAAATTCAGCACAAAACCAAGAAACAAGTCTCTTTTGAAAGCCTTAAACTTTTGAATTTTCTAGCAAAAATTGTTGTAACCAATCTCTCCCCAAACACCCCTATTTATAGGAGAGGGCTAGGGTTTAGGGATAAAACATAATTACTGATGTTTAGGAGGTAATTAGATCAAAATATATCCTTAAACGAATTTTTAAACACAAAGACAAAAATAAACAGCTCACTTAAATCTGCCCGTTACTGTTCAACGGACACATCGGTCGACTGGGCCGGTCGACCGGTAGATCAAAAATTTGACCTTTATAGGCCAGCGGTCGACCGACCCGGTCGACTGAGAAAACCTGTGAGCAAAAACAATATCTCGGTCGACCGCCCCGGTCGACTGCAGACATGCACACTGATACGTGCCTCTGCCAGAACTGCGGTCGACTGGTCCGGTCGACCGGACCAGACTGACACAGACTCAGTCGACTCTTCCGGTCGACCGGATCAGGTCAAAAATCATTTTTGGAAAGAAAATAAAGAGGATTTTGATTTTAACAAAAATACTTTTGAACAGGGAATAGAATTAAACATAAAGATGTATTTGTAGGCAAAAACTTGTATGCAAAATATTTTTGTATAATTTATAAGAAATTATTTTGGAATGAGCATGTGCGCAAAAACGTGTGTGATAGAGCTTCAAACCTATCCACTATTCTTTAACATACTATAAACTGAAAAACAAATTACATGAAGACTTCTTGAGCAATCTTCAAGTCTTTGAGCCATCCAATGCCTTGCTAGTGCCTTCTCTTCTATGATCCTTCCTTGATGTGCAATTGCCTTCCTTACTTTGTGGAACTTAGAAGTTCTTGCATTAGCTAAGCGAATGGTCTCTAAACATGTTACAAACCTGAAACTTATCTTAACAAACTTATTAGTACCAAATAGCTCTACTTTGGTTTGTCATCATCAAAACACAAAACAATTGGAGAGTGTAACCTCTTGGGCCAACATTAAGGGCTTGTCCTATAAGCAAGATAAGGTGGAGAAGTCATTACCCTCCCTTAGCCCACAAACAATCTCCTCACTCACTAACCCAAGCCTAACTAAAAAGAGTAAACGTTGGCCCTAGGGACATCTCAGACTCAATTAGGAGATTATCCTAAGGGGGAAGGTGTTGGAATTTGACTCCTACCAGATCAGTGTCTAGGAAGGGGATTAAGGGCTGAAAGTCCGAAGATTGGTGGTTACTTAATTAAGAAACGTCTTTGACGGATAACCTCCCACCAATCTTGCCCTGACCTGGCTGATTAGCTTGTGGTCAAAGTCTACATTATACCTCCTATGGACAGTCTAACAAGTTAGGGGTCATCTAGGTCAAAGGTCTACCCTTACTTAGGGTCGAATTTTTTTATTTGCTTATTTGTTTGTTTTTTTCTTTTTTTTGTTTGTGTTTTATTGTGTGATATGGCTTATAACAACAATTTTTCTAATTTTAATTGTAATCCAATTACACACCAACCTCTTTTTCGGATATTATCAACCCGGCATATCATAACTTGAACCAACCTAGTGTGCCGAATTGGTCTTATCCGAATCAATATAACCCATGCCCCTAATCTTATAACCATAATTTTCAGAATAATTTCAACTCTTCACAGAGTCAGTGGGGATTCCCTCCCCCAAGTCTAATTTTCAATCAACTTGTCCTCCTTATCCACCTTGTCCACAATATTTCCAAGATTCATATCAGCTCCACAAGTCCAAAATAGAAAACCATCAATTTTTGAAATGAGTATGCGTGAGTCCAAACAACAATCACAAAATCTGACAGACTCACAATTAAACCACTAATTCCAAAATAACACTTCATTTTTTCAATCACAACAATACGATGAACCAATCAACTATGAAAAGATGCTTGAAGCCATGACTCAAGCTCAAAACGCTCGTAATCGTGACATAGATATGATGGTCCAAACTCTACGTTCTCACCGTTTGGCCAGTTCTGATGTCGCTAACCATTCTGCTAGAGCCGAAGAGTCATGTTGTTTTGGAAATCAAGGTTCCATTTCAGAACAATCATTTGAACTTGCCCAAACTCTAAATTTTGAAAATGATATTGATAGTTTGGCAAGTTATTCCTTTCCTGAAATAGAACTTGAGAATGAATATGATCCTGCACCTCAACTTAGTGATTCAATTCTACTTCCTGATTCAATAATGACTCCGGTATCTTCACCTGATTTCAATTTTTTTCCCGAGTCAACATTGGATCCTGTGCTAATTCATCATGAAATTGAATCACCCATCTTTGATGATCATCATATTGAACTTGACCAATTTTACACTTTTGAAAGTCCCATTGATAAATTGGCAAGTTCTCATTTTTATGACATTGAACTCAATGAGAATTGTGACCTAGATTCTCAAATCTATGATTCAGTTCAAATTCCCGAATCAATGTTGACTCCTGTTTTGTTACCCGACTTGAGTAATATTTTAGAGTCAATTTTGATTCCCACACCCATCATTCTTGAACTTGAATCACCGATATTAAGTCACATTCTATTGTTGGAAAATGAATGTGGACTTGAGTTTCAACTTCTTGATTTAGACCCACTTCCTGAACCAATCTCGACTCCTGAACCTTTACTTGACTTAAGTCACTTTCCTGAGTCGGTATTAGTTCCCGTACTTCCTAAGTCCAAGTCAATCATTCTATCTTTTCACACTCCATTTTGGGACAAGATGGTTGAGAAATTTGACTCCAAAATTAATTATGAAATTTGAAAATTAGATGGGGTTAAATTTTTAATAAAAATCCTTTATGGATACATCATTTTAATGGGTTATATTAGAGAGATTTCTGGTGGGTTCCTCCGAACTCCACGAAAAGTCGATTGGGCCGCATTTCGTGGACTAATCAGACCACCACGGAACCACCACCTTAAGGTAACATTTTCCTTCCCTTTTTTTCTTTTTCATGCATCTATGCATTAATTCATACATTAAGGATAATACATGAGATAGGTGTGGGGGAGGGTTCTAACATAACTTTAAAAAAAAAATTAACATTTTTTCTTTACTTTTAAAAAAACTTTTTGAAAATAGAAACAATATTTTAACATATTTTTTGTAAGAAATTGAGTCAATTTTAAGGAATAGGAAAATCAAAATTAGGATTTCTTAAACTTGGTCAAAATAAGATTATTTGTTTGATTTTTAGGGTTAGGAAGATAATTTGTTAAAGTAATTTAGTCTTGATCTTTACCTTAATGAAATATGCACCCTTCATATACTTACACACTTAGGGTTCAAAAACAAAGATTCTTATGCCTTATATAAAAAAGAAAAAAGAAAAAAAATATAGATCTATGAAAGATGAACAAATCTAATTATTGATTAGCTAGGTGCTTTGGCCTAAGCAAGCCTTAGTATTTATGCGAAAGATGATTATATAAGTTTGAGAAAAAAATATATAAAAATCCTCTGATTAAGCTGGGTATTTGTGCCTAATAAAGCATAAGTATTCACGCCTAAAAGGGGTTCAAATAATAAAATCCTTAGTTTTGTGGCCTTGTTTGCTCGAGTCTTCAAGTCCTTTGGGTGTTTTCTCACCCGGTGCCCTAAGACCGTTTGGTTTGGGAGTCATAGATTAAAGGCTCGTTACATGGGCAGATTAGAAAGCCTAATAGAACTAAGGAATAATACCACAAAATATATATATATATATATATATATAGATAAATAAGGCATAAGAGTTAGAGTTAATGAACCCTTAGTCAAAATTTTCACGGTCACAAGGTGCATATGACTTAGGGTAAAGTAATAGACTAAATGAGAAGTGCAATTTGACTCCTTACTTTGATTAATAACAAATTTTTGAATAGAGACTAAGTTTAGGAATGAAAATTTGGTTTTCCTATAACTTATAGGTTACTTAAATCTTACAATTATATTTCAAATATTTTTCTCTTTCAAAATGCTTTTCAAAAATACTAACTCTTTTGTTTCTCTTTCTTTATGGATTTTGTGGATGTAATCCACTGAAAACCCTCACAAGACAAAACTCGTCCTCTACGGGAAACCTAGAGGTTTAACGACTTGTTGCACATGCTCAGTGCAATCGAGTGACCTGCGAAAGTAGTCTAATAATCCTTAGTATAGTTTTGTTGTTTTGCTCGAGGACGAGCAAAAGATAAGTTTAGAGGTGTGATTGGTCACTAATATTGCAAATTTATTATCATATTCTCAAACTTGTTATAGAATAAACTCTACTTTTTCCTAATTAAATGTTTAATTTATTTGCAGGCCCATTCCTAAAGGAGAGTGAAGAGAAATGAGCCCAAAGCCCATCAAATTCTGAATTAAATCAGAATTAATTCAAATTCAGTAAATCAGGGCAGATCAGATCGTTGAAAATCAGTTAGAACAAATTCCTACAAATCGATCGGTTGAAGCCATGGATCAAAGGCCATTTCGTCAAAATCTCGGACTTAAACTGTAAATTCAGCTGAAGATAAAGATAAATCGAGAAAACAGGGAGCAGCACCAACATGGCGTGGCCAGCCACACCCTGGCCGCGGAAAGCCGCATTTTCGCGGCCAAAGCCGCGTTTTCGCGGCTTGGTTAGTGAGTTAGGGGGAGCATTTGCTCCCCCTATCTTCTCACACCTCTCCCTCTGGGCTTTTTGCATATAAAAGGTAGGAGTTTCACTGAAAATGACGACCATGCAGAGATAAGATTTAGTCCAGCTTTTCATTCTTTGTAGTGTTGGTTTTTGTTTTTCTTTTCATATAATTTTTAGTTTTAATTTATGTAAATCAGAGGAGATCAGAGTTTCATAGGAGAACGAGAACGAAGCTCGTGCTGAGAGTGACACCGGTGTAAGATTTCCTTCTTTTCTCTTATTGTTACGAAATCGAATCTGTAATTTCCTTTTGTATGTACTTTGTTTTTGTGTTCTTCTTCTTCTCTACTTTTCTTCTTTTGGATCAATTGCTCTCCAAGTGAGTCTAAAAGCATCGAAAGAGCCTTCCCTTTGCGAGTGCCACCGATAGCTCATGATGATGGTTTTGAGTTTCATTCTGTATCACTTCATACTTGCAACGTCTTGATGATATAATGTGGAGGAAACGGGAATCAACTCTTATAGGCCATACGTTTATCGCCTCACTTCAAGGTAACATTATTGCAAAAGATTCAAGGTAGGTATTTGGCCAAAAGAAGTAAGTAATTTATTTTAGTTTCTTTTCTTTTCTTATATTCTTTTGTTTAGAACACCAACAACACCCACTTCTTTCAATTTTCAATTTCTTTGTAAATAATAATTTTCTATTTTTTTTCACCTTCTCATTCTACCACTTTCTTCCTCACTTAACTTTAACCTAATTTTTCTCTTTTTCTTTTAAAGAACTAAAGAAGAATTTTAACCAAACGTTGTATCTTAAAAGAAGACTTACTCAAAAGCTTCCATCGCTAGTCCCTCCTTGTGGATCACGACCCGCATAGCCACTTGCTATTGTGGTAGAATTGGGTAACTTGTACGTTTCATTCTTAGTTCTGAAATTCTGTATTTTTTGTGTAGGTCCAACCTCAATAAATTAGCTACTCATCGCAAAGAAAGAACAAGCATAAGAATGAATAAAACGTTTTGACAGGTAAATCTCTTTTAATTGTCACTTCAATGATAATTACACACTCTTTTCCTCTCTCACTTTTCTGGTCTAAACTATAAAGTAAAAACTGAGATACAACTTCTCACAAACTATCTAACAATGATCCTAAACCTTAAAAATATAGCAAATTTTTTAATCCAAATCCTCGTCATGTTGAATACTAGAAAATGTAGTATTTAATCCAAAAAGGGAGTAGGAAAGAGCATCTAAAGATAGGGACCAAATCGCTAGCATAGCAGAAAAGATCTTCTAAAAAGGTAGGAGATATAGACAAAATCACTTCCCTAACAGAAAAGATCTTCTGATAATATCTCTTTTGGATCTCTGAATTTTGACAATATCCTTTTCATTCTTTAAGCTAACCAAATTGATTCTTCTAAATTTGATTTTAACTATATTTATTTAGCTTTATTTTCATTTAACCAAATAGATCCAATTAAGTTAGAGTTTAATTAGCTTTTATTTGGTCTTATCTTCTCCCCCTTCATTAAAACAAACCTAGAAAATAAGACATTAAGACAAAAAATTAGCAGGATTTATTACAAAATAAATGTAAGAATTTAGTAATAAACATGCAATAAATATGCAATAAATGTATACAATCATACCCCCACACCTATCTGTTGCTCGTCCTTGAGTAAAAACTCAAAAGACTAAGAAGTTATTGGGCCACTTTCGCAAGTTACACAACTGCACAGAACATGTGCAACAAGTCTTTAAACCTCTAGGTTACCCCTAGAGGACGAGTTTTGTCTCGTAAAGATTTTTAGTAGATTCAGCCACAAAATCCAAAAAAAAAGAGAAATAAAGTGTTAGTATTTTGAAAACACATATTGAAAAGACGAGAAAATATTTGAAGTATTACTGTAAAAATTCAAGTAATCTATAAATTATAGGAAACTGAACTTTTCATTCCTAAACTTAGTCTCTATTAAAAAACTTGTTATCAATCAAGATAGGGAGTTAAACTGTATTTCTCATTTAATCTATTATTTTACCATAAGTCATATGCACTTTCGTGTCCGTGAATATTTGATTCGAGATTTTTCAACTCTAATTTTTATGCCTTATGTTTACTAATTTTTGATGGTACTGTCCCTTAGTTCTATTAGGCTTTCAAATTTACCTATGTAACAGGACCTATGGTCAGTAACTCCCAAACCGGACGGTCTTAGGGCACCGGGTGAGAAAACGCCCCAATGACTTAAGGACCCAAGCAAATAAGGCCACAAAACTTAAGGATTTTATTAATTATATGGACCACTTTTAGGCGTGAATACTTATGCTTTATGAGGCACAAAAATACCCAGGTTAATCAGAAATTTTTTGATATATATATTTTTTTCAAACTTATCTAATTACCTTTTGCATAAATACCAAGGTTTGCATAGGCCAAAGCACCTAGCTAATCAATAACTAGATTTGTTTATTTTTCATATATAAATATATTATTTTTCTTTTTTTTTTTTTTTACAAGGCATATGAATCTTTGTTTTTGAACCCTAAGTGTGTAAATGTATAAATTATGCATATTTCATCAAGGTAAAAATCAAGGCTAAATTACTTTTTCAATTTTCTTCCTAGCCCTAGAAATCAAACATATAATCTTATTTTGACTAAGTATAAGAAATTCTAATTATGATTCTTCTATTCCTTTAAAATTAACTTAATTTCTTACAAAAGCTAGGTCTAAATATTGTTCCTCTTTTCAAAAAGGTTTTAAAAGCAATAATTTTTTTTGAATAAATTAAAAAAACTATGTCTATGTCATGTTAGAACCCTACCCCACACCTATCTCATGCATTGTCCCCAATGTATAAAGAAATTTATAGATGTATGAAATAAAATGTCAAAGAGGTGATGTTACTGATACACTAGGTCGAATTGACCCATAACCATTTCATTTATCAGCACCGATTTCAAGAAAAGTTTAAGGCGTTGACCATTTACCTTAAAGTCATTATCATTCTTGGTTCACTGATCTCTATAGCACTGTATGGAAACACGGTCTTAACAACGAATGACCTACTCCATCTTAATTTTAGCTTTCCCGAAAAAAGTAGAATTATATAGTAAGACTTTTTGTCTAGGGACAGGAGTTTTTCTTATGATATGCTTTTCATGAAATATCTTAACTCGATCTTTTGTGATCTTTGCATTCTCATAGGCCTCATTTCTCAACTCCTCTAATTCAGAAATTTGTAATGTTTGAAAGTCACCGACTTGCTCAAATCGAAATTTAGTTGCTTGATTGCCCATAAGACTTTGTGTTCCAACTTAACGGGTGGTTGACAAGCATTCAAAGATTAACATATATGGAGACATTCCTAGAATTGTCTTGAAAGCGGTCTTGTTGGCCTATAAGGCATGTACAAGTTTAGCGGACAAATCTTTCTAATTTTGGCTCACAGTCTTCTCCAAAATAAATTTAATTTGCATGTTGGAGACTTCTACCTGCCCACTAGTTTGAGGGTGGTAAGGTGTGGACAATTTGTGTGTTATGGCGTATTTCGGCATAAGAGCTTCAAAAATTCTATTGCAGAAATGACTGCCATTGTCACTAATAATGACTCGAGGGGTTCCAAAGCGAGAGAAAATATTCTTTTTTAAGAACTTGACAACAATCTTTTTGTCATTAGTCTTGCTAGGAATGGCTTCTATCTATTTCGACACATAATCCACAGCAAGCAATATATATATTGGTTTCAAAATGAGTTGGAAAAGAACCTATAAACTCGATGTCCCAAACATCAAGGAGTTCTATTTCTAGAATTAGATTGAGCGCATCATATTTCATTTTGAAATCCTTCCTATAATTTGTCATCTAGGGTACGTCTTGCAAAAATCATAAGCATCTTTGAACAAAGTGGGCCAATAGAACCCTCTTTTAGCACTTTTAGAAATCTTGCAAGGACCAAAATGTCCACTGCATGCAAGCTCGTGCCAAAAAGACATAGCACTTTTAATTTTCTCATCAGGAATGCATCTCCTAATGATTTGGTCAAAATAGTACTTGAAAAGATACAGTTCCTCCCCAAAGAAATACCACACATGAGATAAGAGCCGGTATACATTCTGTTTAGACCACTGAGATGGAGCTCGGTTTGTGACTAAGTAGTTCACTATGTCAGCAAACTAATGTTCCCTAAAAGCAACTAAAGATTGTTCATCGAGAAAGTCATCATTGATGGGCAATTCGTTGCCTGGAGAATTTGGGAAACATGAGAGATGGTCAGCAACAATATTTTCTATGCCTTTGCTATCTTAGAACTCGAGATTGAATTCTTAAAGAAGCAAGATCCAATGAACTAGTCAGGCATTGGCATCTTTCTTTGTTACAATGTATCTTAGCGCAGAATGATCGGTGAAAATGGTAGTTTTGGACCCAAGTAGGTAGGGACGAAATTTCTCTAATGCAAATACTACAACCAAGAATTTCTTCTCAGTTGTAGTGTAATTAAATTGCGCATCATTGAGAGTGCTACTTGAGTAATAAATTATGTGCTACTTATTATCAATGTGGCGTCCTAAGACAACGCCTATAGAAAAATCTGAAACGTCGCACATGATTTCAAATGGCTTTGACCAATCCAGTGCAGAAATGATTAGTGCAGAAATAAGCTCATTCTTTAGCTTCTCTCAAGTATTAAAACATCCACTATCAAAAGTGAAAAGCATGTCCTTAGCTAAAAGGTTAGTTAAGAGTCTAGTAATTTTGCTAAAGTCCTTAATGAATCTATGATAAAAGCAAAGTGTCCTAAGAAGGATCGAATGTCTTTGATACATTTCGGTTTAGGGAGCTTAGCAAATTGACCTCAAATTTAGCTTTATCCACTTCAATTTCGTTGACCCAAGACAATTCCATGTCTTACCATGAAGTGGCATTTTTCTCAATTTAGTGTCAGATTTTTCTCGACATAATGGTAGAGGACAAGGTCAAGACGTTGAAGACACTGATTGAATGAATCTCTATAAATGGAGAAATCATTCATGAATATTTCTAAGGATTATTCTATCATATCGGAGGGAAGACTCAACTGTAATGTTGAAACGTTGCTGGGGCATTGCACAAGCCGAAAGGCATTTGGTGATAAGAAAATGTTTCAAATGGACATGTGAATGTGACCTTCTCTTGGTCCTCCGGAGCTATGGGAATCTAATTGTATCTCGAGTAACCATTCAAGAAACAATAATACTCATGGTCAACTAATCATTCAAGCATTTGATCAATGAAGGAAAGTGGTCCTTATGTGTTGCAGTATTTAACTGTCTATAGTCAATGTAAACTCAAATCTTCAAGGGAAGCTAAGTTTGAATCAACTCTTTGTTCTCATTTTTCACCATGTTGAAACTGGATTTCTTTGAAAGCCCATGATAGGACTAACCCATTTGCTGTAAGAAATGGGATAGATGATCCCATTGTCTAGGAGTTTCAAAATTTCAGCGTGAACTACCTCTTACATTATAGGGTTTAACCTACACTGCGGGTCTCTCTTGGGTGTTACTTTTTCATTGAGATGAATGCGATATTGAACTATGGCTGAACTTAACCTTTTGATGTCGGTCATTATCCAACCAATAGCTTCCTTATGTTTTCTAAGAACTGACATAAGGTTTTCCTCATGGCCGGCAGTCAAATGTGACACTATGATGACGGGTAGAGTCTCTTGTTCACTTAAGTAGACATACTTGAGATGCTTAGGCAAAACATTCAATTCTATAAAAGGGGAAGGCTCAATGGAAGAAGGAGTCAAGTTTGTTGGCTTCAAAATTGATGAGATAGGGCTTGATGCCCAACTCATAGCAGACTCGACACTCTGGTCAAGATCAAAATCCATATACTCCATTTCAATCTCAGTTTTAGCTTTAGCTCTAATTCCTCTCTATGTTTACTTGTCGTGTTCTCAATAAGACTGACTTCAAAAGTTTAATCCTCTATCTCAAAGTTGTTTTGCTAGGTTGAAAATATTGACTTCTCTAGTCATGCCGCCAAAAGGTTAACCTCATGGATCCGTTCCTAGAGTTGATAATTGCATTGGCAATAGTAAGGAACGGCCGCTCTCGGATAACGAGAGTTTGAGACCTAGGATTGCGCACAAGTTTGTCTCAAGAACTATGAAATCAATGGGGAAGATAAACTCCCCAACCTATATAAGGACATCATTGAGTTTCCCTTTGAGAACCTTCACTGACGGTTGGCCAATTTGATGGTAACTCAGGTTGTACTAAGCATGCCCAACCCGAGTTGTTGATAAACTGAGAGGGGGAGCAAGTTAATGCTTGCTCCCAAATCAAAAAGTGCCCCACTAATTTTGGTTTGTCCTATAATGCATGCAATTGTAGGACATCCCAGATCCTTGTATTTTATAGGGATCAAACCTGACAGTAGTTCACTAATGTAGTGGCTAGAAAGACCCTCTTCGGTATATTATACTATTTTTTCTTGGTGCACTTGTGCTTAAAAAAATTTGCATTTGATGGGACTTATTGAATAGCATCAAGAACTGGCACATAAATCTTTACTTGAATAACGATCTCAGTTATCTTGTCTATGTGTGCATTTTATTTGTTATTTTTAAGCCTATTTGAAAATGGTGTTATAGGTTTGTGCACCTGGTCGGCTGACTTATCTTTATCAGACTCATTAGATTTGAATGGAGTTGAGCTAAAAGAGGTGGATGCTTGTGTTTGGTTAAGCTGAATGGGATTGAGTGGCATCGACACTTGATTATCAACTTTCTTATAACCTCAATGTATGAACAATATTACATTGATTAAACTGTTGATTCTCAACCAGATGAACTTGATTAGAGTTTCTTGGGTTATTAATGGTTGACTAGGTAAAGTGTCCTTGATCTCACACTTTGTGAATTAGCTAGTTTACTCATTTGAACTGCTAACCTTGTTATGCTTTGTGTGTTGTTGTTCTGCATTATCTATAAGAGGGACTCTTGATTTTTCATAAACTTCCATATTCTTCTCAAAGTCAGTCATTCTCTTGTCAAGTGGAGGACTTTGGAAGGAAGATTGTGGACCTTGGTTAGGAAATTTTTGTTGATAAATGGAAAAGTTTGATTGATGATTGGAAGATTTGTGATGGGAATTAAAAAGTTAGATTGATGATGGGAAGAACTGTGATTATTATTAGGATGTTGGAAGTGGTTTGGCCTTAAGTAGTCATTGTTGTTTTGGCTCCATGAGAAATTCGGGCGATTTCTTCAACCTGGATTGCACGTTTGAGCATAAGGATTGTTATGGCACCTTTAAAAAGCCGCATTCATGGGCTCGGGTAACATTTGCTGAGCTTGAAAAATTAGACACTCCTTAAACACATGATTCATGACTTGACAATAAGTACAACCCAGAGTTTAAAATTGGTTTGGGCTTACTTGGTTGACTGAAACTGGCTTCTTGATATTAGAGCTTCTAATCTTCTAATTACGCTAGAAATTTTACCCTCGATAGTTATGGATGATTTTATGGAATGGAGACCTCCTTTTGAAAAGATAAGATTTGTGTTCATATACTTTTTGAGAGTTAGTTCCCATTGGATGATTTTTTCAGCTAGGTCCTCAAATAATCCCACCCTTGGTTTTCATCCTTTTGGAAGAATCCCCTTGGCACATAATTTCTAAGAGGGTCTTGTTTTGATAGTCTAAACTATCATAAAAATTTGGCACTGTCGCCACTTCTCTATGCCATAATAAGGATATTGGGTATGGAGGTCTTTGAAACATTCAAAGAATCTCCAAAATGGTTCATTAATTTCTTGCTTGAACTACATGATATTCTTCCTAATGAGAGCGGTCTTGTGACTATGATAGAATTTCTTCAAGAAGTCCTTGACGAATTCGTCCCAAGAATTGATAGAATCGAACGCTAAGCTGTATAGCCATTTCTTGGTTAGGTCCATAAATGCGAAGGGGACAAAATGTAATCTCTGCATCATCACCTAAATGGTGTATACTTATCATGATGCATACTTTCTTAAATTCTCTTATGAAGAAGTATGCATCCTCGGACTCTAGACCATGGAACATAGGGAAAGTATCGATGAATCGAGGTTTCAATTCAAAAATGTTGTCATTGGCTTCCGAAAGCCGAATGCAATATGGAAGGGAGGTCTTCATGGGATAGAACCTCTCCTACAATGATGTAGGTTGAGCCATAACCGGATCTGGTTTTGGATCTGCTTTGGGTGTTAAAGTGTTTCTAGTCAACCTAGATGTGTTTGGGTCTCTGGACCACAGTTGCATACTTAATTACTATCACAAACAAGTCCAGCAATCAGTCAAAAAGAAGAAAGAAAAATTCAATCACACATATTCTAAGGTAGACTTAGACCTAGACAACTCCTAACTAGTTGATTGTCCATAAGAGGTATAATACAGAATCTAACCACAAGCTAATCGATTAGATCGGGGCAAGATTAGTGGGAGGTATCCGTGCAAAAAGCGACAGGCCTAATTAAGTAAAACCACCAGCCTTTAAGATTTCGCCTCTTAATCCCCGTCCTTTGACACCGATTTGGCAGGAGTCAAATTCTAATAGTTTCTCCCTTAGGTCAACCTTCTAGTGAGTCCGAGATGTCTCTAGGGCCAACCTCAATCAGATTTTAAGTTAGCTTTAGGTTGTGCGTGCTTGGAGATAGTTTGTGGGCTAAGGAAATGTAATGACTCCCTCACCTTATCTTTCATTGTGTTTTACCCTTTAAGATTTATTTGTGCAAAGTGTGCAAGATATAGCAAATATAACACTCAACAAGTAAATCACTCAAGAATGTTCCTAAGTTAGATAATATGCAAATGTACCTTGTCTCCAGCTTTCTTCAACAGTAAATTAAAAGAAAACTTAATTAGACAAATGCCTAGGAATGCAAGTCTAAATGTTTTTAAGCAATTTCAATCAACCGATTACTATCGGATTAAAATAAGATGATGAAATAATCAAGTATAAAAAACTAGCAATTTAAGAAAGCTTATTTTGTAGAGCAATATGTCCTGCAAAAAAGAGTTTTTAGTAGTCTCACAAAATTGCCGCGTTTGCGCGGCAAAAGATGTGTTTTCATTGTAAACTCTTGGAATAATGTTCTCTACTTTCTAGAGCAGGGGTACAGGATCACAAGTCTTCTTCTACAATGCTTGAATTCACAACCTGATTTTTTTAACCCTAAAACAGAACACCAAACCTATCAAAACACAAATAATATTGTTCCCTCCCAAGCAACAGCGCCAAAAATTGATTGAAAATTAAAGTACCATGTAGCTTATGGATAACAGATTGTGTCCATGAGGAGAGATGCGATGCAAGCATTTCGGTATTTTTGAAAAAAACAAGTTTAAATGTTGATTTTTTTTTTGGAGAATGAATATGTAGTGTAAAGAAGTGATTTAAAGAGAAATTAAAGATAGAGTGTATTTTGGAAAAGAGGATTTTTTTTAGAAAATTTGAGAATGATGTTGTGTGTGTTTAACAAAAGAGAAGATTCAGGCACACTAATCTTTACTCAACTCTAGATTTTTCTCTTGAAAGTTTTAGTGGTTCAATGTGATCATAGGCAAAAGTTTAATCTTGTAAAAAAGGAGTCAAGTAAAACACATAAGATAGTTTTTTAGAAATTGAACTATAGTTTTGAAATCGATCTTGAATTGAATATTAAGCCATCAAGGCAATTAAGCAAGCATGAAATTAAAACAAGTCTTTTGTAAAGATTAACTTCAAGAGTAAGTGCAAAAATCAATCCCATCCTCGTGTTCCATCAAGAACACTCTCTAGAAGCAAGGCTTAAATTTAGGCATTCAAATGATTCAACTGTGTTTCATAAAAATCGATCAAAATCAGAACTAAAGAGGAGAGATTAGTGAGCTCAAAATGAGGGAAATTAGCTACTCATTGCAAAGAAAGAACAAATATAAGAATTAATAAAAAGCATCCGCATAGCAGGTTGATTGAATAGAGTTGAATAAGCAAGATGAATCTCCTTTGATTATCACTTCAATCGTAAATTACACACTCTTTTTCTATCTCTCACTTTTCTGATCTAAATTATAAAGTAAAAATTGAGTATAACTTCTTATAAACTATCTAACAATGATCCTAAACCTTAAAAATAAAGCAAAATATTTAATCCTAGTCTTCATCATGTTAAACTCCAAAAAAATGCAGTATTATAGCTAAAAGAGAGTAGGGGAGAGCGTCTGAAGATAGGGACCAAAACGCTGGCCCAGTAGGAAAAATCTTCTAATAAGGTTGGTGATAAGGGTAGAAATATAGACAAAATCACTTACCCAACAGAAAAGATTTTCTAATATTATCTCTTTATGATCTCTGAATTTTGACAATATCCCTTTGATTCTTCAAGCTAACCAAATTGATTCTTCAAAATCTGATTTTAACTATATTTATTTGTCTTTATCTTAAGTTAACCAAATAAATTCAATCAAATCAAAAATTAACTAGCTTTTATTTGATCTTATCTTCTTTCTCTTTATTAAGACAACCCCGCAAAAAAGATATTAAAACAAGAAATTACTAGGATTTGTTACAAAATAGATGGTAGGAATTTAGTAATAAATATGCAATAAACGTGTACAATCAACAACCGAGAATGAATTCTTGACGGTGGTGTTTGCATTAGAGAAATTTCGGCCCTTCCTACATGAGTCCAAAACCACAATTTTCACTTATCATTTTGCACTGAGATACCTTATGATGAAGAAGGATGCCAGGGCCCGACTAATTTGTTGGATCCTCCTTCTTCAAGAAGTTGATCTCGAGATTCAAGATAAGAAAGACATAGAGAATATTATTGCTGACCATCACTCGTGATCTCAAACTCTCCATGCAACTAATTGTCCATTGATGATGATTTTCCCATTGAACAACTCTTAGTTGCTTTAGGAAACCTTGGTTTGCTAACACAATAAACTACTTAGTCAAAAATCAAAGTCCATCTAATTAGTTAAAACAGAATGTACTAATTCTTATCTCAAGTCCAGTATTTCTTTTGAAAGGAAACGTATCTTTTCAAGTACTTTTCGGATCTGATCATTAGGAGGTGCATTCTGGATAAGAAAATTAAGAGTGTCTTGTCCTTTTATCATGAGCTTGCATGCGGTGGACACTTTGACCCCCGCAAGGCTGCTAAAAAAGGGCTACAAAGTGGGTTCTATTAGCCTATTTTGTTCAAAGATGTCTATGAATTCTACAAGACATGCCCTAGATGCCAAATAATAGGAAGGATCTCAAAACGAAATATGATGTCTCTCAACAAAATTCAAAAAAGAGAACTCTTTGATGTTTGGAACATCGACTTTGTGGCTCCTTTTCCTAACTCATTTGGAAACTAATGTATATTGGTTACTGTGGATTATGTGTCAAAGTGGATAGAAGCCATTCCTAGCATGACTAATGACAACAAGATTGTTGTCAAGTTCTTAAAAGAGAATATTTTCTCCGGCTTTGGAACCCTTCGAGTATAATTGGCGAAAATGGCAGTCGCTTCTGCAATAGAAATTTTGAAGCTCTTATGCGAAAATATACCATAACACACAAATTGTCCATCCCATATCACCCTCAAACCAGTGGTCAGGTGAAGTCTCAATAGACAAACTAAACTTTTTTTGAAGAAGACTGTAAGCCAAAATCGATTGGTCCACCAAACTTGTAAATGCCTTATGGGCCTATAGGACCACTTTTAAAATGATTCTAGGCATGTCTCTATATAGGTGATCGGCAAAAAGCAAGAACAAAAATAGGGAAAGGAATGTGGGTCGATGTTACTGTTTTTGCGATTCTTGCGTAGTAGCAAAGTAGCTCTACGGGTCGTATCCACAAAGAGGGGGAGCGATGAAAGCTTCATGCAGTTTCTTTGCTCAAGAAAAGAGAAAGTTTTTTGCTTCAAATAAAGAATTTGAAAATGAAATAAGTTGGTTCCAAGAATTATTTGAAATTGTTTGGTGGTTTATAAAATAATTTTTCTTAATGGTAAAAGTGCATCGCTAATTTTATACTAAGTGCTCCCACTAATCTCTAACTTCTTGAAGATGTGGCCTCACGATGGATCATAGGCAAGCATAACCCTTATACATAGAAACTATTCACGTGAAAATTGAGTGAAAGTTTTTCCTTTAACTTTTGCTTTACACGACAAAAAATTGGACATTCCCTTATCAAGATCCAATTGAAGGCGAGAATACGAGAAGACATAAGTGCACTAATGGTATCGGCAAAGTTAAAAGAAAAATCTCTAACTTATAAAAATAAGCAAAGTTTAAACTCTATAGATCATCAAAAATCCGTTAAGCATGAAATATAAGAGAGCTAATACTTGTAAGTAAGTTAGAGTTAGAACCCTCTTCTTAAGATGTCATAGATCTTGTTTGTACAAGCTTGTTTGACACTATTGACTCATTTGCATTATCAATCATGCTGTTAGAGATTAGTGGGTAAGTAGTTAGTCAGCCATGCAATGAAAGGTTAGTTAGACATGGTAGTAAAGGAAACAACAAGAGAGAAGAGGTAAAGAGAAAAGGAGTTATACTAAAACAAAGAGATAGAAGCAAATGAAAGCAACTGGTAAATGGAAAGAAGAAAGAGAAGTAATTACTTGTATTAGCTTGTTACCCTCCAAATACAACTTTTACACACTCTCTCTCTTTCACTCTATTGGCTAAACTAACTAGAAGAAGAAGAAAATTAGTAACAACTCCAAAATTAAACTAACATAAAGATCCTAAAGCTCTAGATAACTCCAACTGAAGAAACCGAGGAGGTATTTATAGACACCAGGGCAAAGGGGGCCAGGGGATAACCCCTGGCCCAAAGCACAGGCGCCCCCGCGCGGCGAAAATGCAGCCTGCGGCAGAAACGCGGCCCGGGCCGCGTTTCTGCGGCCCTGCCAAGGCGGTACGCGCCGGGCTTCGGGCAGCGTGTCGTCCCTTCTGTCTCCTATCAGCTGGGTCTTCTGGATTCGAGATTTGATGCTCTGGGCTGACAAAATCTCCTCCCTAACGTCAATGGCTATTTGGTAGGCCTTTAATCACCATTTAAATGGTGATCTAGGGTCCTCTTCTTCATTTGCACACCATGGACCTAGGATCAAGCAAGCAAAGCTTTATTAGCAGAATTTTATATCAAATAAATATGCGAATGTAATAAAAGTTATGCAAAATTAAAGACTAATCGCACCCCCACACTTATCTTTTTGCTCGTCCTGAGCAAAACAAAAATAAGAAAATTATTACACCACTTTCGCAGGTGACGCGATTGCACTGAGCATTGCAACGAGCCTTTAAATCTCTAGGTTCCCCCTAGAGAAGGAGTGTTATCTCCTGAGAGTTTTCAGCGGATTGTACCCACAAAATTCAGTAAGTGAAAAAAACTATTTAGTTGTTAGCAAAACTCTTTAAGAAAAAGAACTTTCAATCATTTAAGTAAAAATCACCGAATGACGTAAGAATTAGGTTCAGCCCTCATAAGTCCCACTATACTTTAGCCTTCATAAAAGAAGAAATTATGATTTTTTTTAAAATTTAGAAAGGATCATGTACTTCTAACTCATTCTGTTATTTTGCTTTAGATAGATATGCATAATGTGTAAGTGTGATGTGCTTGGGATTTCTTAACTCAACTTTGAATATTTAATTTTATTAATATTTATCTATTATTCTTTGTTTCATTAGGCTTTCTACTTCACATATGTAACATATATCAAACCGATGACTCCCAAACCAGATGGTTTTAGGGCACCAGGTGAAAACACCCGTCGGTCAAATATGCAAGTAGAGTAGGCCACGAAATCAAGATTTACTTATATTATATATATTTATTATTATTTTTTTGGCATGAGTAATCATGCTTCTTGAGGCACAATTATTCAGCATTTTTTTTAGAGTTGTGTCTCTAAATCCCAAGCATGTGTGTGTGATTTATGCATATTCTACTAAGGCTAAATAAAAGGTATAAGTTATTTTCCTTATCCCTCCCAACTCTTAGTCAAACCAATGTTTCATTTTTATTTAGGCTAAAATAAAGATTCCTTAATAAGGTTCCCTTAATTCCTATAACCTTTTGGTATTTTTATAAAGAGTGTGAAAAAAAATTTCATTCTGGAGATTTTTTTTAGTTAAAAAAAAGGAAAAGAAAAAGTGAAAGTGTTAGCACCCCCTCACAACTATCTATGCATTGTCCTTAATGAATGTCATGTAAATGCAAATGCAATAAATAGAGTGAGGAAATGATGTTACCGCCTTCGTCGACTCGGACCGGCCAAGTGCGAATAGGCGAAAGAAATATCAAAAAATATAGAAGAGAAAAGCATATAAACAATAAGTATTTTTTTAATATTTTTTTAGTTGCGGTGTGGATGGCTGTGGTTAGGTGTATGACAGGGCAAAAAGAGTCAGCACATTATCAGCCGGTGATGCAGGCTCAGTGGTTAAAAAGGGCTTCAATCTTTTCACATTCACTTTAAATTCCATATTGCTCTTAGGATCAATAATTACCACAACACCGTAAGGGAAAACGGTGCGCACAATGAATGGTCCAGACCAACGAGTCTTTAGCTTCCCTGCGAAAATGTGAATCCTAGAGTTGTATAGCAGAACCTTGTTTCTCGGGGCAAAGTTTTTCCTGTTTATGATCTGGTTATGAAAAAGTTTAGTCCTGCTTTTGGTGATCGAGCATTCTCATAGGCTTAATTCTAAATCTCCTCTAATTCTGAGATCTGCAGTCTCCTTAGCTCACCGGCCTTACTCAGATCAAAATTGAGTAGCTTAATGGCCCATAGGGCACGGTGTTCTAACTCGACAGGCAGATAATAAGCTTTTTCAAATATGATTCTGTATGGAGACATCCCCAGGACTGTCTTAAAAGCAGTGCGGTAAGCCCACAATGCATCATTGAGTTTGACTGACCAATCTTTTCACTTTTATCCTACAGTCTTTTCCACAATGATCTTGATCTGTCGATATGTGACTTCGACCAGCCCATTTGTCTAGGGAGGATACGGAGTAGATAACTTGTGATTGATGGAATATTTCCGCATCAGAGCTTCAAAAACTCTATTGCAAAAATACGATCCATTATCACTAATTAATGCTCTGGGGTGCCAAATCGGGAAAAGATGTTTTCTTTGAGAAATTTGAAAACACTTTGTTGTCATTGGTCTTTATTGGCACAACTTCTGCCCATTTAGAGACGTAATAGATGGCAACCAAAATGAACTGGTTGTCGAAGGAATTAGGGAATGAGCCCATGAAGTCGATACCCCAACATCAAAATTTTAACTTCCAGGATCGGGTTCAGGTGCATCATGTCTCTTCTAGAAAATTTTCCAATCTTTTGACAATTTACATATGTCTTGCAGAAGTGGAATGAATCTTTGAAAAAAGTGGGTGAGTATAACCCACTCTGTAAAACTTTCTCTGCAGTCTTGCGGGGATCGAAGTGTCCTCCGCATGCAAGTTCATGGCAAAAGCTTAGCACATTCCTCTGTTCTTTCTTTGGTATGCATCATCGAATAATCTGGTTGGGACAATACTTAAAAAGATACGGCTCTTCCCATAAGAAGTATCGTACTTGGTCAAAGAAATGACATTTGTCTTGCTTTGTCCAGTCGGCGAGTATTTGTCCAGTGGCCAGGTAATTGACTATGTCCGCATACCAGGGTTTCTTGAAAATGGCTAGGATGCGCTCATCTGGGAAATCATCATTGATCAGAGCTTGTATGAAAGGTTCGTTCAGAATTCGTGATAGATGATCAGTGACCACATTTTCTATACCTCATTTATCCCGAAATTTCAGGTCAAATTCTTGAAGTAAAAGGATCCACCGAATCAGTCAGGCTTTTGCTTCCTTCTTGGTCATGAGATAATTTAGTGCCGAGTGATCCATGAAAATTACCATCTTCGAGCCTAACGAGTAGGGCCGAAACTTTTCTAAAGCAAAAATAGCGGCAAAGAATTCCTTCTCAGTCGTTGTATAATTCTGTTGGGCATCATTCAAGGTCCTACTCAAGTAATAAATCACGTGCTGCCTATTGTCGATGCGCTGTCCTAGAACAATGCCAATAGCAAGATCAGAGGCATCACACATGATTTTAAACGGTTGCGCCCAATTAGGAGCAGAAATAATAAGCGTAGAAATAAGTTCTTGCTTAAGCTTCCCCCATGACTTGAAACATTCATCGTTACAATCAAAGGGCACATCCTTTGTAAGCAGGTTGGTTAAGGACCTAGCGATCTTGCTAAAATCCTTAATGAACCGTTAGTAGAACCCAGCATGCCCTAGAAAGGATCTAATATGCTTGATGTTTTTGGGTGGTGGAAGCTTAGCAATCACTTCTACTTTTGCCTTGTTCACTTCAATGCTCTCCTAGAAACGTCGTGGCCTAGGATAATCCCCTGTCTCACCATGAAGTGGCATTTCTCCCATTCAGATTTAGGTTTCCTTGCATCTTTGCAGAACCAACTCAAGATGATGAAGACATTGTTCAAATGAATCTCCGTAGATGGAGAAGTCATCCATAAAAATCTCAAGAAAACGTTCTACCATGTCAGAGAACAAACTGAGCATGCACCGTTGGAATGTCGCAGGGGCGTTGCATAATCCAAAGGGCATGCATCAATAAGCGAAGGTTCCGAACGGGTAGGTGAACGTAGTCTTTTCCTGGTTTTCTAGAGCAATGGCGATTTGATTGTACCCCGAGTACCCATCTAGGAAGCAGTAGTACTCATGTCCAGCCAAGCGTTCAAGCATTTGGTCTATTAAGGGTAGCGGGAAGTGGTCTTTACGGGTGGCTGCATTCAACTTTCTATTGTCAATACAAATATGAACATTGGTAGGCATCTTGTTTGTACCAACTCTTTTTGCTCATTTTCAACCACCATAAAGTCAGCCTTCTTCAGGACCGCATGAACAAGGTTAACTCATTAGCTATCAAAAATGGGATAAATGATCCCATTATCTAATAGTTTAAAATTTTTGCTTTTACTGCCTCTTGTATGAATGGGTTAAGCCTGCGTTGTGGATCCCTCTTGGGAGTTGCTTCATCGGTTAAATGGATTTTATGTTGAACTATGGCTGGACTTATCCCTTTGATATCCTTCATCGTCCATCCAATGGCTTCTCTATGTCTCTTCAGAATAGACATAAGCTATCGTCTTGTTGCTCAGTTAGGTGGGATGCTATGATGACTGGCAGGGTTTCTCTTCCGCCCAGGTAGGCGTACTTGAGGTGTTCAGGTAAGGCTTTTAGCTCTAGGGAAGGTGTTGCTTCATTGGAGGTAATATCTGGACTTTCAATCCTGTAATGAGGCACACTTGGCTTGACGCCCAGTCCACTGCCGAATTTACAATCTGGTCTAGACTAAAATCCTCAGATTCCAGATCAAATTCTGCCTCTGTTTCCATCTCCAGGTTTTTCTCAACTCACTGGTCAGATTTTCAATAAAATTGACCTCAAAAGTCTGATCATCGATATCCCTGGGTTGTCATCCAAGATTGAAGGCATTGACTTCCTTCGTCATGTCTCCAAAGGTCAATCACATGGACCCGTTCCTACAGTTGATTATGGCATTGGTTGTAGCAAGGAATGGCGCCCTAAGATAACCGGAGTTTTGAGACCGCAGATTTAACAAAGGTTGGGTCTCAAGCACAATGAAGTCAACGGGGCAGATGAAATCTCTGACCTGGATAAGGATATCCGTGATTTTTCCCTTCGGGATTTTCACAGATCGGTCAGCTAACTGAATAGTGACTCGAGTTGAACTTAGCTCGCCCAACCCAAGGTGCTGGTATACTGAGAGAGGTAGCAAGTTGATACTTGCTCCTAGATCAAGAAGTGCTCTGCTAATTTCTGTTGTCCTATGGTGCAGGAAATTATGGGACATCCGGGATCCTTGTATTTCACCGCGCTTATATTGGTTGGCAGGAACACTTTCTTAGGCACATTTGTCTTTCTCTTCTTTGTACGCATATCCTCAAGAAATTTGACGTAGGCTGGGACTTGTTCGATAGCGTCAAGAAGAGATACATTCAGTTTGACCTGGTTAAACATCTCAAGCATCTTCTCCACGTGCATATTCTTATTGTTGTTCCTAAGCCTATTGGAAAAGGGTGCTACAGACTTATGAACTTGTTCAGCAGCTTTGTCCTCGTCAGATGTTTATGGAGCCGATAGGGAGTAACTGCAGAGGTGGAGGCTAGAGTAGGATCAATGTGGACTGGAATTTTCCGTTGGTGGACCTGGTTATCCACCTTCTTTTCAGATTAAAGTGTGTGAACAACATTACACTGGTTGATCGAAGGATCTTAAATTTCATACACTTGATTGGAGTTTTTAGGGTTAACTAGCAGCTAACTAGGTAAGTACCCTTTGGTCTTTTACTTAGAGAGCTACCTAGTTGGTTCATCTGCATTTCAAATCTCGATATGGCCTGTGAATGGTTGTTCAACTTTTGTCCATGATTTTGCATGAAAGCGGCTTGGGACTTCATAAAAGCTTCCATGCTCTCCTCCAATTTACTGAATTTCTTTTCCATTGGTGAACTTTGAGAGGAGGAAGATGGAACATGACTTGGGAAATTTGGTGGAGGACTGGGATAGTGAAAATTGTTAGAGAAATTAGGCCTGGGAGATTGTTCTGGGCCCAAGAGAAATTTGGGTGATTCCTCCAACCGGATTGTATGTTTGCGAGTAGGGATTGTGTTGCGGCTGTGAGTAGGCCGCATTCGTTTGTTCCAGTGGCACTTGCTGAGTATGAAAAATAGGGCACTCTTCAAAGACATGGTTTGGTGCCTGACAGTATGAACAACCTGGATTGTGAATTGGTGGTGGGTTGGTTTGGTTGACATTGGCTGACTCTTTTGTTTCTAGAGCCTCTATTCTCCTCATTAGGATTGCAATCTTAGTTTCTGCAGCTATGAATGATTCTAGAGATAGGAGCCCTCCTCTTGACGCTATAGATTATGAATTCCTTGATTTTTCTGAGGCTGGCTACCATTGCAGGGTTTTCTCAGCTAAATCCTCAAATAAATCCCAACCCTGATTCTCATCCTTTTACAAGAGCCCTCCCTGACACATGGTTTCTAATAGGATTTTCGTCTGATAATCTAAAGTATCGTAGAGAATCTGGCACTGATGCCATTTCTTCACACTGTGATGAGGGCAGGAAGTTAGGAGATATTTGAATCACTCAAAGTATCTCCAAAATGGCTCGCTCGGTTCTTGCCTGAACTGCATGATATTCTTTCTAATGAGGGCAGTTTTGTGAATTGGGTAGAATTTCTTCAAGAAGGCCTTGACAGAATCAGCCCACGTTGTAACTGAATCTACTGCCAAACTGTATAACAATTTTTAGCTAGGTCCTTTAGGGAAAAGGGGATGAAACGTAACCTAACGACATTGTCTCCTAGCTGGGAAATACGTATCATGAGGCACACTTCTTCAAATTCCCTAACAAAGAAGTATGCGTCCTCTGTTTCTAAACCATGAAACTTTAGAAGAGTGTTAATGAATTGAGGCTTTAATTCAAAATTATTTCCATTTGCCTCATGCAGTTTTATACAAGATGGCAATGAGGTTCTGATCGGGTAAAACCTGTTCTGAAGTGACGCCATAACCGGTACTGGATGCAAGGATAGAGAAGTGTTTCTGGTTAATCTGGAAGTTATAGGATCTCTAATCCACTATTGCATGCAGCACACCACAAATAACATAAAGACAACAAACAATCAAAAAGAATAAAAAAACAAACAATAAGAAGAAAAGCAACCACAAAGCCTTAGTCTAAGGTACCTGGACCTAGACGACCCCTAACTGGTAGATTCTCTGGGGGAGGTTGTTGCAGGAACTCGACTACAAGCTAATCAGCCAGGAAAGAGCAAAACTCAGTGGGAGGTATCCGGGCGTGAGCCACGGGCCTTAATTACGCCAAACCATGGAGCTTTCGAGGCTTTGTCTCTCAATCCACTTTCCTTAGATACCGATTTTGCATGAGTATAGTTCTTACAATTTTCATCCTCAGTTAATCTCTTAGTGAGTCCGAGATGTCCCTAGGGCCAACATCTATCAATTTTTAGTTAAGGCTTGGGATAGTGTGAGTGCACTTGGAGATGATTTTTGGGCTAAGGAAGAGTGACTCACACTTGGAGATGATTTTTGGGCTAAGGAAGAGTGACAAAATCCCCACCTTATCTTGTTTATTTAGGATTTTGCCTAAATGTCAATTGTGCAAGTGCACAGTTTATTTACAACAAGGTAACACTCAAAGCAATAAATCACTCCAAACTGTTGGTCCTATTCTATATGAATGCACACGTACCTTTTCTCCAGCACTTTTCAACAAAAAATGAAATGAATTGAAATAGACACGTGCCCTAAATGTAAGAGTCTAATCTAAATTTCAATTAAGCAACATATGGATTTCAGTTGAGTTTATTACACATGTATAAGGTGAAGCATTCAAGGAAACTAAAAAATTTTGAGAAAGCAATTTGAGCGGCTTTCGGCAACCCTGCAGAAGAGTTCGTTAGTACTTCAATCAGAGAAACTCGCTTTTACACAAAATTTTCGACGGCAAATGAATCCTTGTGCAACATCTTTGGCCACCACTTTCACTTCCCATGATAGTGAGCTCTTTGGTACTTATTCTACACACAAGAACAAAGAAAAATCTTTAGTATTGAACAATAAAGTCGTTCTCTCCCTGGCAACGGCGCCAAAATTTAATCGGAAGAAAGCAAGCAGAAAAATAGGAAAAGGAATGTGGGTCAATGTTACTGCTTTTACGATTTTTCTGTAGTAGTAAAGTGGCTCTACGGGTCGTATCCACAAGGAGGGAGATCGATGAAAGCTTGATACGGCTTCTTTGTTCAAGAAAAGAGAAAGTTCTTTGTTTTAAATAAAGAATTTGAAAATGAAAACAAGTTGGTTTTAAGAATTGTTTGGAATTGTTTGGTGGTTTATAAAAATAATTTTTCTTAATAGTAAAAGCACATAGCTAACTTTCTACTAAGTGCTCCCACTAATCTTTAACTTCTTGAAGATGTGGCCTCATGATGGATCATAAGCAAGTATAACCCTTATGCATAGGAACTATTCACGTGGAAATCGAGTGAAAGTTCTTCCTTTAACTTTAGCTTTACACGGAAAAAACTTAGACATTCCCTTTATCAAGATCCAATTAAAGGCGAGAATATGGGAAGACACAAGTGCACTAATGGTATCAGCAAAGTTAAAAGAAAAATCTCTAACTTACAAAAATAAGCAAAGTTTAAACTCTATAGATCATCAAAACCCGTTAACCATGAAATATAAGAGAGCTAATACTCGTAAGTAAGTTAGAGTTAGAACCCTCATCTTAAGATGTCATAGCTCTCGTTTGTACAAGGCTTGTTTGACACTATTGACTCACTTGGTTATCAATCAAGTTGTCAGAGATTAGTGGGTTAGTAGTTAGTTAGCCATGCAATGAAGGAGTTAGTTAGACATAGTAGTAAAGGAAACAACAAGAGAGAAGAGGTAAAGAGAAAAGGAGTTATATTAAAGCAAAGAGATAGAAGCAAATGAAAGCAACTAGTAAATGGAAAGAAGAAAGAGAAGTAATTACTAGTATTAGCTTGTCACCCTCCAAATATAATTTTTACACACACTCTCTCTCTCTCTTTCACTCTATTGGCTAAACTAACTAGAAGACGAAGAAAAACAACAACAACTATAACTCCAAAATCAAACTAACATAAAGATCCTAAAGCTCTGGATATCTCCAACTGAGGAACCCTGGGGGGTATTTATTGACACCAGGGGAAAGGGGGCTAGGGGGATTACCCCTGGCCCAAAGAATGGGAGCGCCCGTGCCCGTACGGCCGCAGAAACGCGGCCCGGGCCGCGTTTCCGTGGCCTTGCTAGGGCGGCACGCGCCTGGCTTCGGGCAGCATGTCGTCCCTTCTGTCTCCTGTCAGCTGGGTCTTCTGGATTCTGGATTTGATGTCCTGGGCTGACAAAATCTCCTCCCTAAGGTTAATGGCTACTTGGTAGGCCTTTAATCACCATTTAAATGGTGATTTAGGGTCTTCTTCTTCTTCATTTGCACACCATGAACCTAGGATCAAGCAAGCAATGCTTTATTAGCGGAATTTTATATCAAATAAATATGCGAATGTGATAAAAGTTATACAAAATTAGGGACTAATCAATAGGTTAGTCTTTGGGAAGGCTTGTCACCTACCCGTTGAGTTAGAGTACCGGGCCTTATGGGCAATCAAGCAGCTAAATTTCGATTTGGACAATATCGGTAAACTTTAGAAATTACAAAATTTTCGATTTAAAGGAGTTGAGAAATGAGGCCTATGAGAATGCGAAGATCACAAAAGTTAGTTAAGATTTTTCATGATAAGCATATCATAAATAAAGCTTATGTCCCGGGACAAAAGGTCTTGCTTCATAATTCTAGGCTTTATTTTTTTCAGGAAAGCTAAAATTAAGATAGACTGGGTCATTCGTTGTAAAGACCGTGTTTTTACATGGTGTTGTAGAGATAAGTGACACCAAGGATGGGAATGACTTTCAGGTACATAATCAAAGCCTTAAACTTTTCTTGGAATCGGTGCCGGTAAATGAGATGGCTATGGGTCTATTCAACCCAGTGTATCGGTAACATCACATCTTTTACATTTTATCTAATGCATCTATACTTTTTTTCATACATTGAGGACAATGCATGAGATAAGTGTGGGGGAGGGTTTCACTAACATAGCTAACGTAGTTTAGTTATTAACATAAGTTTTCTCTTTAAAAAAAAATTTGCAAAAGATATAACTAGTTTTTAAAGAATTAAGAATCCCACAAAGTTTTAAATTTTGATAGTAAAGATCAATTTGCAAGAATATATAATTTTTGACTTAGAGATAAAAAATTTGAAAAATAAACACAATCTAGAATCTGTTGACATGATTATACATCTTATATACACGAACATATAAGTTTTATGGTTGAGATAATGATAGCTTAGCTAGTTTTGAATATAATTATAATAAATATATATATATGAAAAATAAACAAATCTAATTATTGATTAGCTAGGTGCTTTGGCCTAATCAATCCTTGGTATTTAATGCAAAAGATAATTAGGTAACTTTGAATATATATGAATATATTAGATTTTGCCCCCAGCGGAGTCGCCATCTTTTGTACGCGTCGAAAAGATCGCAATTGCAAAATTCTTTTACTTGAATAGAAGATTACAACGGATACAATCCGATTACAAAAGAGAGGGAATCTCTTGATTGATTCTCCTCTTTGTTTAAAGCTGGGTTCTTCACGTGGCGGTGGAGAGTGAGTCTTGTTCTCCATTGACCGGCCGAACGTCAAGTTTCTCTTATGGATCCTCTCTTTGGATCTACTGGTGGAGTAGCACAGCTCTTATCAGTAATGGAATCTCAAAGAGATTTAAAGAACTTGACCTTAGCAAGTTAACAAAAAGAGTTGAACTCTTCTCAGGCTGCAAGAGCTTCGGGGCCAAACTCTGGTGAGGTAGCTATCCTCCTCTGCCCATGGTTTCTTGGATTCCTCCATCAGGACCCCCCCTGAGCCTCTTTTAGTAGAGGTCCCCTCCCCCAGGGGTCCCTTTTTTTTTAGAGTTGTATTCCTCCAGCACTCCTTCCGAGCTCCCCCCTCCTCTCTAGCTATTCATAGCTACTTAAAGAGGAATTGGGGTGTAACTAACCCCTTAAATCTCTCCATAATGGGAAGTTATTCCCCATTATGTGGAGAAAATGGGGTGTAACTGACCAAGTTTGTGGCTCAGTTATAGCAAAAAATGCGGGTCTCGCGCTGGACGCGGACCTCGCTTTGATGTTGAGACGCGGAGCTCACAGGCTCGCGTCTGTGTCAGAACGCGGAGCTGCTCAGGCTCGCGTTTGAGTTAAAATGCGACCTACGCGTCTGGCATTGGAACGCGAGGTCTGCGTCTGGCGACCCCCGCGTTTGGCTGAGAAAGGACGCGAGGTCCGCGTCTGGCGACCTTCGCGTCTGACATTGGAACGCGAGGTCTGCGTCTGGCGACCCCCGCGTTTGGCTGAGAAAGGACGCGAGGTCCGCGTCTGGCAACCTTCGTGTCTGACATTGGAACGCGAGGTTAGCATCTGGCGACCCCCGCGTTTGGCTGAGAAAGGACGCGAGGTCCGCGTCTGGCGACCTTCGCGTCTGGGAGGTTCACGTCTGAGACTTTGTCTGTAGTAATTTTTTGATAGCCTACAGAACCCCTCCAAAGTTTTCGAAACTCCGTGGTTGACTGAGACGGATTTCGGAATACTTTGCACTTTAGTTGAATCGGGACTTCCTGTAATCAGACTGGCATTCTTCTGAGAGGCAGTCTCGAGCTTGATCTTGGCTGGGTTCTGGTCTTCGTGAGTGTACTATTGAACTGCTTGAAGCTTCAAAAAAGATCGTTTGTAATTTGATTGTCGGTTTACTGTTGAACCGGTGGAGTTGTCAATTGCCTTTGCCAGTGTACTGTTGAACTGATTGCAGTAGCAGAGACATACTCTTTGTATTGGGGGAAGCGAGGACGCAGCTCTCACAGACGCAGTTCTGGCACACTGATCAAGTGGAGATGCGAGCTTCACCAAAGTTGAGATGCGATTCTCAATTATTTGTATGGACGTGGCTCTCAATTTCTGTAGAGACACAGCCTTTACTTGCTGTTGAGACGCAACTCTTAAGTTCATTGAGACGTGATTGGTCACTATTGTTGCATATTTAATGTCACATTTCCATACTTATTTTAGAATAAAAGCCTGCATTGTCCTATTAATTGTTTGATTTATTTGCAGGCCCAATCCTTAAGGAGATGAAGAGAAATGAGCCCAAAAGCCCACCAGAATTCTGAATTAAATCAGAGTTAATTCGCACACATAAAATCAGGGCAAAATCAAGAGGTTGAAACCGGTTGAGAAGAATCCTCTCAGAATCGATCGGTTAAAGCCATGAAATCCAAGGCCATTTCGTCAGAATCCGAAGCTCCAACGACAAAACTAACAAAGGATAAAGTCAGAAGAAGACCCCGGACAGACCCACCAACAGGGTGTGGCCACTTGGCCACACCCTTGCCGCGGAAACGCGGCAAAAGCCGCGTTTCCGCGGCAATCCTGGGGAGTTACGGGGAGCGTGAACTCCCCCGACCTCCCCGGGATCTTGGTTGTTAGGGTTTCTGCCTATAAAAGGCCATATTGTGCACTGAAAAGGGGGGCCAATGCAGATTAGGATTTTAGACTAGTTTTTCCATTTTGTAGTTTAGTTTTATGTAACTTGTATGTAGCTTAGGGTAGATGATGATTCATGTAAGTAAGAGAGAGAGGCTGAAGTTGAGAGTGACACCGACGATGTACCCTCCTCCTTTCTTTCATTGTCTCAGTAAGCAATAAAGGTAACATTTGTTTATGTTTGTATCTTTACTTTTCTTTTTGTTTTGCTTTCCTCCTCCTCTTCTACTTTACCTTTGATTGTATGTGTTGAGTTTACAAGTGAATTCCAAAGCAAGTATCACTAAGCTACGTGAGAGCCAGCGATAGTTCATGAAGACGTTCTCCTCTTCCAAGCTCGCATCACTTCGTTCTTCTTACGCTTGACGATATAATGTGCACGGGGACCGAGCTCGAGTTTATGATCTATGCGTTGAACGCCTCCGAAGCAAAGAGGTAGAACTTGCAAAAAGGTTTCCAAGTAAGTCATCACTCAACCTCGGTAAGTATCTCTTCACTTTTCTTTCTTTCTTTTCTTTTCTTTCTTTAGTATAGATCAACACCACCTCCTCCAACTCTTCTTTCCACTTCATTGTACATAGTCGCTTTTCATCGTTTTTCTAATTTTCCACCTTCTTCATCTCTCACTTTCTTCCTAACTTTAACCATACTTCTTTTTCTTTTTCTTAACTTTAAAAACAGAGAAGAACTTTCGCTTTTCTTCTTAACGATTTCAATAGAACCGTATAAAGCTTCCATCGCAAACCCTCCTTGTGGATCACGACCCGCATAGCCACTTGCTATAGCGGAAGAATTGAGCACTTGCACGTTTTTATTATAAGATTTGAAAATCCGTATTTTTTGTGCAGGTTTAGCCTCAATCAAATTTTGGCGCCGTTGCCGGGGAGGGTAAAACGGTTTTTATTGAAATCTGAATTTTTTTTGAATCTTTTCTAGAACTAAACGAATTTTCTTCTCTGTTGCAGGTTTCAGGGCAAGCAAAGTAGGAAAATAAGTTTGCAGTGACATACAAGTGGTATTGGGCCTCTGCTCTAGAAAGCAGAGACCCATTGCCCTCTGCATTGCCGTGTTTCCACGGCAAAAGCCGCGGATCCGCGGCAATAAAGAGTTGACTACTAACAGGTTTTTGCAGGGCTTCTAGCTTTGCAAATTCTAGTTTGCTACAATTATTTATTTCTTATATGCCATCACAAAAACCTGCTAATAATCAACAGTAAAAAGTTTGTTGCAAAAGTTAAAAATTGACTAGACGTTTGCATTTTAGGCACGCGTATTTTCAATTCATTTACTTTTACTGTTGAAGAGTGCTGGAGCAAGGTATGTATGCATAGCATATAGTTTAGGAAACATTCTTGGGTGATTTTGCTTTTGAATGCTACTTTCCTATATCTTGCACACTTACACGAATCAATTCTAAGGGCACTAACCCATAACAAGATAAGGTGGGGATTTAATCACCCTTCCTTAGCCCAAAAATCAGATTCCAAGCACTCACTAACCCAAGCCTAACTAAAATTGAGTAGACGTTGGCCCTAGGGACATCTCGGACTCAATTAGGAGATTATCCTAAGGGGAAAAAATGTTGGAATCTAACTCCTGCAAAATCAGTGTCTAGGAAAGGGATTGAGGGCCGAAAGCCCGAAGGTTGGTGGTTATTTAATTAAGGAACGTCTTTGACGGAAAACCTCCCACCAACCTTGCCCTGACCTGGCTGATTAGCTTGTGGTTAAAGTCTACATTAGACCTCCCGTGGACAGTCTAACCAGTTAGGAGTCGTCTAGGTCCTAAGTCTACCCTAACCTAGGCTAGAATTTTTTTCTTTCTTGTTTGTTTATTTGTTTGTTTTTCTTTCTTTTTGTTTGTATTCCATTGTGTGATATGGCTTATAATAATAATTTTTTCAACTATAATAATAATCCATATTACACATCAAACTTTTTTTTCGGATATTACCAACCCGGCATATCATGACTTTAACCAACATAGTGTGCCAGATTGGTCTTATCCGAATCAATATGACCCATACCCCCCATCTAATAACTATAATTTCCATAATGATTTCAACTCTTCACCGAGTCAGTGGGGATTCACCTCCCCCGAGCATAATTTCCAACCACCTTGCCCTCCTTCTCCACCCAGTCCACATTATGTTCAAGATTCATACTCAGTTCCACCCGTCCAAAATAGGAAACCATCAATTTTGGAACGGAGTATGCGTGAGTCCAAACACAAATCCCAAAATCTAATGGACTCACAATTTCAATACCACTTCCAAGACAACTCTTCATCTTTTCATCAAAACAATGAACCCATCAATTATGAAAAGATGCTAGGAGCCATGACTCATGCTCAAAATGCTAGAAATCGTGACATAGATATGATGGTCGAATCTCTACGTTCCCACCGTCCTGATGTCACTTACCATTCTGTTAGAGCCAAAGAGTCATGTTGTTTTGGAAATCAAGATTCTATTTCAGAACAACCATGTGAACTTACCCAAACTCCACATGATATTGATAGTTTGGCTAGTTTTCCTTTCCCTGAAATAGAACTTGAAAATGATTATGATCCTGAACCCCAACTTAGTGATTCAATTCCATTTCCTGATTCGATTATGACTCCGGTACTTTCACCTGACTTCGATCTTTTCCCGGAGTCAACATTGGATCCTGTACCAATTCATAAAGAAATTGAATCACCCATCTTTGAGGATCATGTTGAACTTGACCAACTTTACAATTTTGAAAATCCCATGGATAAATTGGCAAGTTCTCCAATTTTTAATATTGAACTCAATGAGATATGTGACCTAGATTCTCACATATGTGATCCAGTTCAACTTTTTGAATCAACATTGACTCCTGTTTTATTACCAAACTTGAATAATATTCTAGAGTCAGTTTTGATTCCCCCACCTATCATTCCTGAACTGGAATCACCCATATTAGGTCACATCCCATTGTTGGAAAATACATGTGGACTGGAGTTTCAATTTCTTGACTTGGACCCAATTTCTGAACCTATTTCGACTCCTGAACCTTTACTTGACTTAAGTCACCTTCCTGAGTCGGTATTAGTTCCTGTCCTTCCTGAGTCCAAGTCAACTGTTCTATCATTTCATACTCCATTCTGGGACGAGGTGGTTGACAAATTTGACTCCGAAATCAATTATGGAATTTGGAAATTAGATGGGGTTAATTTTTAATAAAAATTCTTAATGGATTTATCTTTTTAGTGGGTCATATTAAAGATAGTGCTGGTGGGTTCCTTCGAGACCCAAGAAAAGTTGATTGGGCCATGTTTCGTGGACCAATCAGACCACCACCGGAACCACCACCTTAAGGTAACCTTTTCCTTCCCTGCCGTCTTTTTCATGCATCTATGCATTAATTCATACATTGAGGACAATGCATGAGATAGGTGTGGGGGAGGGTCTAACATAACTTTTCTTTTTCTTTAAAAAAATAAAATAAAAAAAAATTGACATTTTTCTTTACTTTTAAAAAAACTTTTTGAAAAATAGAAACAATATTTTGACTTATTTTTGTAAGAAATTAAGTTAATTTTAAGGAATAGAAAAATCCAAATTAGGATTTCTTATACTTGGTCAAAATAAGATTATTTGTTTGATTTTTAGGGTTAGGAAGATAATTTGTCAAAGTAATTTAGTCTTGATCTTTACCTTGATGAATATGCATACTTCATACACTTACACACTTAGAGTTCAAAAATAAAGATTCTTATGCCTTATAAAAAATATATATATATATAAAAAATAAATAAGTCTAATTATTGATTAGCTAGGTGCTTTGGCCTAAGCAAGCTTTAGTATTTATGCGAAAGATAATTAGATAAGTTTGAAAAAAAAAGAATAAGTCTAATTATTGATTAGCTAGGTGCTTTGGCCTAAGCAAGCCTTAGTATTTATGCGAAAGATGATTAGATCCTCTGATTAAGCTGGGTATCTGTGCCTAATAATGCATGAGTATTCACGCCTAAAAGAGGTTCATATAATAAAATTCTTAGTTTTGTGGCCTTGTCTGCTCGAGTCCTTAAGTCCTAGGGTGTCTTCTCACCTGGTGCCCTAAGACCGTTTGGTTTGGGAGTCATCGATTAGAGGCTCGTTACATGGGCGGATTAGAAAGCCTAATAGAACTAAGGAATAATACCACAAAAAAAAAGTATATATATAAATAAATAAGGCATAAGAGTTAGAGTTAATGAACCCTTAGTCAAAATTTTCATAGTCACGATGGTGCATACGACTCAGGGTAAAGTAAGAGACTAGATGAGAAGTACAATTTGACTCCTTACTTTGATTGATAACAAATTTTTGAATAGAGACTAAGTTTAGGAATGAAAAATTCGGTTTTCCTATAACTTATAGATTGCTTAGATCTTACAATCATATTTCAAATATTTTTCTCTTTCAAAATGCTTTTCGAAAATACTAACTCTTTATTTCCCTTTCTTTATGGATTTTGTGGGTGCAATCCGCTGAAAACCCTCACGAGACAAAACTCGTCCTCTAGGGGGAACCTAGAGGTTTAACGGCTTGTTGCACATGCTCAGTGCAATCGCGTGACCTGCGAAAGTGGTCTAATAATCTCTAGTATAGTTTAGTTGTTTTGCTCGAGGACGAGCAAAAGATAGGTATGGGGGTGTGATTGGTCACTATTGTTGCATATTTAATGTCACATTTCCATACTTATTTTAGAATAAAAGCCTGCATTGTCCTAATTAATTGTTTGATTTATTTGCAGGCCCAATCCTTAAGGAGATGAAGAGAAATGAGCCCAAAAGCCCACCAGAATTCTGAATTAAATCAGAGTTAATTCGCACACATAAAATCAGGGCAAAATCAAGAGGTTGAAACCGGTTGAGAAGAATCCTCTCAGAATCGATCGGTTAAAGCCATGAAATCCAAGGCCATTTCGTCAGAATCCGAAGCTCCAACGACAAAACTAACAAAGGATAAAGTCAGAAGAAGACCCCGGACAGACCCACCAACAGGGTGTGGCCACTTGGCCACACCCTTGCCGCGGAAACGCGGCAAAAGCCGCGTTTCCGCGGCAATCCTGGGGAGTTACGGGGAGCGTGAACTCCCCCGACCTCCCCGGGATCTTGGTTGTTAGGGTTTCTGCCTATAAAAGGCCATATTGTGCACTGAAAAGGGGGCCAATGCAGATTAGGATTTTAGACTAGTTTTTCCATTTTGTAGTTTAGTTTTATGTAACTTGTATGTAGCTTAGGGTAGATGATGATTCATGTAAGTAAGAGAGAGAGGCTGAAGTTGAGAGTGACACCGACGATGTACCCTCCTCCTTTCTTTCATTGTCTCAGTAAGCAATAAAGGTAACATTTGTTTATGTTTGTATCTTTACTTTTCTTTTTGTTTTGCTTTCCTCCTCCTCTTCTACTTTACCTTTGATTGTATGTGTTGAGTTTACAAGTGAATTCCAAAGCAAGTATCACTAAGCTACGTGAGAGCCAGCGATAGTTCATGAAGACGTTCTCCTCTTCCAAGCTCGCATCACTTCGTTCTTCTTACGCTTGACGATATAATGTGCACGGGGACCGAGCTCGAGTTTATGATCTATGCGTTGAACGCCTCCGAAGCAAAGAGGTAGAACTTGCAAAAAGGTTTCCAAGTAAGTCATCACTCAACCTCGGTAAGTATCTCTTCACTTTTCTTTCTTTCTTTTCTTTTCTTTCTTTAGTATAGATCAACACCACCTCCTCCAACTCTTCTTTCCACTTCATTGTACATAGTCGCTTTTCATCGTTTTTCTAATTTTCCACCTTCTTCATCTCTCACTTTCTTCCTAACTTTAACCATTACTTCTTTTTCTTTTTCTTAACTTTAAAAACAGAGAAGAACTTTCGCTTTTCTTCTTAACGATTTCAATAGAACCGTATAAAGCTTCCATCGCAAACCCTCCTTGTGGATCACGACCCGCATAGCCACTTGCTATAGCGGAAGAATTGAGCACTTGCACGTTTTTATTATAAGATTTGAAAATCCGTATTTTTTGTGCAGGTTTAGCCTCAATCAAGACGCGGCTCTGTACTTGAGACGCAAAGTTCACGCTCAAAGCTTCTTTGAAAGAGCTTTAATTGCCAGAGGTGTGATATTAACTTAGCAAATTAAATAACTCTATCGGGGGAATTGGAGAAGGTTACTGTCAGAGGTGTGATGTTAACTTGACAGTGAGATCTGGATTTGTGTTTTGAATAAGTTTTGTGGACTTGCTATTCGATTGATGAATAACAAGTGGAGTTTGATCCGCTGGGGATTATGCCAGAGTCTATTATCAGAGGTTTAGTGTTAACATGACTAGAACTCTGCTAGAAATGAAAGTTTACTGTTAGAGGTATGATATTAACATAACAGTATTTTGAGTAGACTTGTCATTCTATTGAAGAGAATTGACAAGTTAAAATTTTGGTTAGAGGTGTGATGTTAACTTGACCGAGAGTTGTCTTGCGATTTGAGCAAGTTTGGTCAGAGGTTTGATGTTAACTTGACCGAGACTTGTCTACTGTTAGAGGTGTGATTTTGAACATAACAGTATTTTGAGTGGACTTGTCATTCTATTGAAGAGAATTGACAAGTTGAAATTTTGGTCAGAGGTGTGATGTTAACTTGACCGAGAGTTGTCTTGCGATTTGAGCAAGTTTGGTCAGAGGTGTGATGTTAACTTGACCGAGACTTATCTACTGTTAGATGTGTGATTTTGAACATAACAGTATTTTGAGTGGACTTGTCATTCTATTGAAGAGAATTGACAAGTTGAAATTTTGGTCAGAGGTGTGATGTTAACTTGACCGAGAGTTGTCTTGCGATTTGAGCAAGTTTGGTCAGAGGTGTGATGTTAACTTACCGAGACTTGTCTACTGTTAGAGGTGTGATTTTGAACATAACAGTATTTTGAGTGGACTTGTCATTCTATTGAAGAGAATTGACAAGTTGAAATTTTGGTCAGAGGTGTGATGTTAACTTGACCGAGAGTTGTCTTGCGATTTGAGCAAGTTTGGTCAGAGGTGTGATGTTAACTTGACCGAGACTTGTCTACTGTTAGAGGTGTGATTTTGAACATAACATTATTTTGAGTGGACTTGTCATTCTATTGAAGAGAATTGACAAGTTGAAATTTTGGTCAGAGGTGTGATGTTAACTTGACCGAGAGTTGTCTTGCGATTTGAGCAAGTTTGGTCAGAGGTGTGATGTTAACTTGACCGAGACTTGTCTACTGTTAGAGGTGTGATTTTAAACATAACAGTATTTTAAGTGGACTTGTCATTCTATTAAAGAGAATTGACAAGTTGAAATTTTGGTCAGAGGTGTGATGTTAACCTGACCGAGATATTCTACGATTTGCGCAAGTTTGGTGGACTCGCCATCCCATTGAAGTGGACTGACAAGTTGAGATTTTGCCCCCAGGGAAACATCAAAGCCTTACTGTCAGAGGTGTGATATTAACATGACAGGTTCGATTTGTAATTTATCCATTAGTTAGGTATTAGCGCCTCAAGAAGCCTTGATATTTATACAAAAGAAATTAGATAAGTTATACAAATTTAAAAAAAAAAAAGAAGTGCTTAAAGGGCAATGGAGTGGTAATAGTTCAAACTTCTAAAAAAATTATATACTTAAAATAGGTGAAGTTTGAATCTAATATTCCGAAGCTTTGACTATTTTTCACTTACACAAAGATGCATAGGATTGGAGGACTCAGGAAGGATTGGTGTGAAAATATTTAATTTAAATCTTTAAGAAAAAATGATTAGATTTCTTGATTTTATGATTGAACTTGATTATGCTTAAACTTGGTGGAAACTTATGAATTTAATTGCTAGTGATTATTTGTTGTGAAATAAAAAAAATCTCTTTTCCTTTTCATTTCTTTATTTTCCAGTTATCCTTATTTGTTTATCCTTTTTATCTTAGTCTTTTCTTATCTATTATTTCTTTCGCCGGTTTTTGTGGGTGCAATTCACGAAAAATCCTCATGAGATAAAAACTCGTCCGCTAGGGATAACCTAGAGGTTTAAAGAATTGTTGTACATTCTCAGTACAGTCGCGTAATCTGCGAAAGTGGCCTAATAATTTCTCTGCCTTTTGAGTTTTTTGCTCAAGGATGAGCAACAGATTGGTGAAGCAGTATGATTGTACATATTTATTCCATGTTTATTACTAAAATCCTGCATATGTTCTGTACTATATCTGCTAGTAATCGTGTCTGAATGTCTTAAGTTTGCAAGCTTGTCTTAGTGAAGGGAGAGAAGATTATGCCAAATAATACAAGTTAAAATCAGATTTAAATGGATCAATTTGATTTGCTGAAGATAGTCCCAAATCCAGTTTGATTAAAATAGATTTCTAGAGATCTATTCGCTTAAATGGAGAATCATTGAAGATAAGATTGAAATCGGAGCTCAAACTGAAAATTTACAAAAGATAAAGGAGTATATAGCAGAATCAAGCCATGCTCCCTGGATGTGGCCAGATGGCCACATTCGGGCCGTCAAAACGCGGCAAAAGTCACGTTTTTGTGGCTTTGTTGAGGAAGTCTCTATGGTTTTGTTGAGGAAGTTGGTGGAATGTTTGCTCCTCTATCTTCATACGCTCTCCTCCATCTCCCTTTTAGCTATAAATACTATATTTTCTAAAACAGATAGGGACAAAAACTAGGATTGTGGTTTACTTTATTCTTAAGGCTAAGGTATTTGTTAGATAGTTTCAATTTATTTGTAATTTTATTTGTTGTTCTTATTCTAGCTTAGTCTAGCAAAAAAGAGAGAGAGGACGAGGGTTGTAATCAGAAGTTGATGTGACATCAATAAAGATTCAATAGACTTTTCTTCACCTCTATTTTGTCGATATGTCTTTATTTCATATTAGCATTTCATGTCTGATATGAGTAGCTACATCGGTTTTCTTGGCTCACTATCCTTTCTCTTCTATTGTTCTTCATTTGATTGATTGATTAGCAAAGAAACCCCACTGAATCATATGAATGCCCAAATTAAGCCTTGCATATTTACAAGTGTTCTTGAAGGCACGTGAGGATGGATTTGTACTTTTAAACTTTTATCTTGAAAACACATCTTAAACTTATTTTTATTTCATTATTGAAAACATACTTGATGATTTAACATTCAGTTTAAGAAAAATTTTTTTAAAAAAATCAACTTTTTCAAAATTCATCTTATATATTTTGCTTGAACATTTCAATTCTCAAGCTTTCACTTTCGTCTATGATCTAGTTGTGGCACAAAGATTTTTAGGAAAAAACTACATAGTTGAGTAGTAAGATAGTGAGCCCCCATTTCTTCTTACCTTAAATAAAAATAAAATCACTCTAATGATTTCTTTAAATCATCTTTTTTAAATCTATTCTCAATATTCACTTTTTCTTTAAGTCACTTCTCGACATTTCGTATTGTTTTTCTTCTAAAAAAACTGACACGAAAACTTGTTTTCTAAAAAATACCAAAATGTTTGCATCACATCTCTCCTTGTGGACACGACCTGTTAGAACTAAGCTACACGGTATTTAAATTTTGAATACCATGACAGCAAAGTGGCTATAACTACTAGAAAGTCTGTCAAATTGTGTCGAAAGTTGACATATTGCATCGGACTTTGGTGTCGAAAAAAATTGTCACAAAAGTCCTCGATGCAAAATTTGTGTCGAATATTCACTGCAAGATGATAATTTCATCGAATTTTTGACGCAAACTATTTTTTGCGTATTATGCAAATTTAAATATTGCATCGAAGTTTCAACGTAATATGTAAATTTTGCAGCATAAATTCGAAGAAAATAGTTAAATAAAATTAGTTTTACAAAGTTGAATTTTACAAGTTGCATCAAAAATTGGCCGCAATTTGTAACAGTTTGCATCTTATTTTTGACGTAAATTATAAAACTAATTAAATTTAAAATTTAAATATTGTGTCGATATTCGACGCAAAATTTCACCTTCCATATCTGTACAAAATCTGCAAATTTTGGGTAAAAATATACAATATGTGGCAACTAATGGGGTCAAATTTGTGAATATCGATGCAATTATTGGTCACATATTGCGTCGAAAACTATTTTCAATGTAACTTGTCAGCTTCTATATCTGCACAAAATGTGAAAATATTTGGTTTAAAAATACAATGGTATCCTATAAGTATATCAAAATTAATATTTTTGACACAATCTGATAACTGAATCTATATTTCTGAACATTTTGAAAATTTTTGGCATAAAAATATAATCTGTGTCAACAAATTGTGTCGAATTCTTAAGTTTTGAGGCAATTATGTGTCACATATTGTGTCGAAAATAAAATTCGATACAATTTTTGATTTTTTTTAAAACTGTAGCACACAACCCACATGTATTTCAATATCACAAATATAACACCAAAATCAAATATATCACCAATATATACCAAATATATCACCAAATATATTACTAATAAATTCTAGTTATATCACTAAATAACACCAAATATTATCAATATATACAAATCGCACAAATTCAAGTAATTTCTCAAATGTCAGATCCATACAAGTAATATAATTCACAATCATATCACAATATCTCACATAAGTCTCGTTGTTGTTCCGTCACCAGTGTTATCACCATCGCTGCTAGGTTGTCTGGCGCTTTGTTGACTCACCATAAATTGGGCCATGAACAATTATATCTCTCTCTCAGCAGTCTCCAAACTGGCGATCCTCTATCGATCGGCCTCTGACTGTTGCTGCAGGGCTTCTGACTGCTATCTCAAGGCCTCATACTCCTGCCTTATGGCCTTAAACTCCTGTCTCATGGCCTCAACCTGCTGCTCAAGCTGGGTGGTGTAGGAGTCCTTCCTAGTGGGCCTGGTGACTCAGAGAATATCCACTTACAGCTCGAGCCTCGTGACACGTCCAAATGTCTTGAGGGTCGCTCGTGTACTGGCGGTGCTCTCGTTGCTACCATCCGCTACCACCGCATCATAATTCCTCTCGAGCTGGAATGAAAATTAACAAAGAAAATAAAAGTATAATTAGATTTCTATTATTTTCATAAACTATAAGAATATATAAACAAATATTTTAACACCAATAGACATGGCGTCGTCAGAGACTGGCTTGCCCCGGGTACGGGGCATAGGAAGCTCACCCTCAGGAGCATCGAGCGCATCAATCTTCAGGAATTCCTTATTGTAGATCTCCTTTGCATTGGCTCCCTCCTGCGAGCCTCTCTCTATTAGAAATGCAAGAAATTTAAAAATTAAATTAACTTAAAAGGCAAATATACTATAAAGCCAAATGAATATAAATTTATACTTACAAATTTGCTCGTCCACACAGAAAGAGCATCTCTACCCAGCCTATGGGCCAAGTCATTTACGGCACGGGAGGCTTTTTATTTTTCTCTCGTTGACTATAAATTTAAAAATAAACAAATCAGTAATTTTTAGGTATAATAATATATAAAGAATTCATAACTTTTTTATTTTACCAATCTGCTCTCATCGTCCTGACTATTCTTTTCATATGTCGACAAGAGGTTCATCCAAGTCTCACTGTCGACTCTGTCCGGCTACAATGCAGTAGCATCATTTATAGACCCGTGGAGCGATCAAAGGTATGACGTATGGAACAATTTTTGTTATCATTCCACTTCTTCCTGGCATTGTCTTTGAACCACTTGCGAAACTTCCTTGGAATATCCTCCATGTCATTCCAATCCTGCAATGAAAAATCACCTTGCATATAACACAATGTCAGTTAGATTAAAATCTCAATAAAATATAAATATAAATATAAACATAAAATCTCAATAAAGCATAACACAACTTACAGCCAACTCATGATATAATGCTTCAACTCTCCCTGAGTTCTTGTGATCAGGCTAAGTCTGGGCGGAGAGAACTCATCGCAATGGCAGACATGATGACTAACGTGATCTGAGAGTGCGTCGTAGTGAGGGCCAAACAGGTAACCATCTCTATCAATCTGGATCAGGCCAACCAGCTTGATTTTTCTCCTGACTGGCTGGAGGATGATGCTGCCATTTAGAAGACATGTGTTTTACAATTATAAACTCAGATATAAAGTTAGGTAGTCATACAATAGATATATGTAAATCAACACAGAAAATAAAGTACACAACACATAAACTTAAGCAGTCATATAATATATTAAAATAGCTCATCTCCAGAAATAAAGTACATATATGCAACTAGATCATCTTCAAACATAAAGTAAGAGTAGTCGTACATTAATATTGTGTTACATTAAAAAATTTAGTATATAATTCAAATTAAAGTGAAAAAAATCAGAATACATTGCAAATTGTTACTCTTCCATAGGGTCAACACCGTCAGTAGAAGTAGACGCCACATTAGGATTGGTTCGGATGGGCATTACCTCCAAGCATTCACCTCTGGTACTTAAATCGAATGTATCACTTGGTTTTGTGACAATGGACACCACCCAAGGCCTATCCAATGGATCCGATATGAAGAATGCTTGCAATATAAGAGAAGGTAGAATGAAAGAACAAGTTTTCTTATTTGGCTTTGTAAAGTCAACAAGTGTAAAGCCATGTTTGTCTATTTTGTTCTTGTTGTTATCAGCCTAGTCACACGCAAATAGAATGATCTTCCTACGCCCCTTATTGAACAATATCTTTGATCACCCCGTAATAAGTAATAACTCCTTCTCTCAGGTCAGCATCATGCACACTTGCATAGCTTGTCATCATCGCCATGACAACTGAAAGTACACGTAGAGGGGGTGAATAGGTGTATGGCTAATCTAATGACAAATGATGCGGAATTAAAAACTTAAAGCAACACACTTAGTGTAACCAAAGAGTGTAACCGAATTCCCTGTGAAGGGCTCTGGACTATCTCCTCTAAATTCCTCTAAATAAGAGTTGAGGTGCTATATGAAGCTCTCTTGGTTGAACACAAGTGAGGCACACAAACAAACCAAACATATATGAATGATATGACAATATGAATTAATGCAAGGTATGAGAGAGAGAGAGAGTTAGAGAAAATGGATCAAACACAAACACCGAGATATGTTTCGAGGTTCGAGTACACAGCTCTACGTCCCCGCCTTCACACAGAAGAATTTTCACTAACTCGTCCACACAAGACTTCCCACACAGGGAACCTCCACTGAGGACTTGGGTAAATACAAACAGGGAATACACAACTCCTTTCTCAACCGATACAACCTCTTACTAGAGGCAAGGCACAACAAAGTCAATCACCTCTACACTTAGAGGGATAGGCACTTAGCCAAACAATGATCAACCTCACAAATGAGGGATAGGCACAAAGCCATACAACCACAATCATCTCACACTTGAGGGATTCCAATACAACCTTCACAATCACCTCTCACTAGAGGGATGTCAACACAACCACCTCTCACTAGAGGGATATCACAAATCAAGGACGATTTTCCACTTGGCGAATCTCTCTTAACCACAAACCAATTTTTCCACAAAATAGATCCTAATAGATAGGATAGATAGATAGGCTTAAGTGTGAGAAAACAAAGAGTTTGAAAATCAAAAACTCAAAAAAAAACTCTTGGGAAAACTTCTAGAATATAATGGAAATGACGATCAAAAATCAATCCCAAAGACTTTTCCTTTTCTTGTTTTTTCCAACCCTTTAAAACAAAAAAGATAAAATATTTTGGCTCTAAAAACTCTTTTAAAAACTTGTATTAAAACACATGTAACGGTGAGAAATTTTTCTCTTCAAATTCTTGTTCAAAACTAGCCAAGGAATGGGGTATATATATCCCCAATCCAAATCTACCCGTTGGCAGCTGGAAAGGATTGTTTTGCCCTTCTGGTCGACCGCCCTGTCGACCGGCCCAACGGCCAGATTTCTGACCGTTGTACCTCCAGTCGACCAGCCCGGTCGACAGAGACTAGATACAGAGAGCAGAGTTCTCTGCCAGTCGACCAGCCTAGTCGACCAGGGCCATTTCCAGAGAGCAGAGCTCTTTGGATGGTAGACCGACCCGGTCGACCGGCCCACCAGCTCAAGCTGGCGTGCACGCAACCTCGGTCGACCGGCCCGGTCGACCGACTTCTACTATGGTCGACCGGTTCGGTCGACCGGTAGACAGCCAATACAGACTTTTAGGACTTAAAAACTTAGGTTTTTATCTTTAATTAAATCCCATAAAATCACATAAATTCCACAAAAATCAGTTCTTATTAGATCTTTGAAATACAAATATGTGCGATAAAAATTCAACACATATTTCAAACTATTTGAACAATTTTTATGTTCTTGAAAATTTGCCTTAAACTAAAATCCGTATTTTCCAAAACTTAGATTATTGAAATGGACATCCGATTTTTCCAAAATACATGTAAATACAAAAACATGATATTTAAACAACTTTGAAGCATGTTGTATATGGATAGAATCAAATATACATGAAATATAATATATCTATATTTTTGACATTAAATTCGAAAATAAGTTTTGTTTAAATACAAAACTCCAAACTCATGAATAGGCTTATCAAAATAAGTTTTTCTAAGTATATGAAGCATAGAAGTATATAGATCAAATCTAATATACATTAAACCATGTAAACTTATTTTGATCCTATCTATTCATGAAAACCAAGATCGATTAAACCGAAAATCAAAAAAATGAAACTTTAAACTGAAAACATGTGTGTGTTGTGAACTTGAGCATATTAATACTATCTAATCTTTACAATGAGATCTAAACAAACTATACTAAAACAAACCGATGTCTTCTTGTAGAACGCCGTCTTCAAGTCGACTCGATTCAAACGTGATCCACCAAGCTTGACTCCACCCGAGTGCTAGATGTGAACTTGATGCTCGAGCTCTTGAATCACCATGTGAAAGCTCCAAAACACCTTTGTTGAAGCTAATCACCTACTAATATCTTGATCAAATATCTGAAACTAAATATCATAAGATTATTAGTAAACTATAATTACATTAGTTAATCATCATCAAAACTAGAGTGAAGGGCCTCTGGGCCAACAATCTCTCCCTTTTTGATGATGACAAAACTCATGGAGTTATATATGCATGGATTAAAGTTAAGCTTCATAGAAGCTCCCCTTTAAATCATGCATAACAATAAACAATAAAGATATACCATGAATGCTCAATAAAGATATGCATAAACATGCATAAAATAAGGAAATGAAACAAACATGATCTTTTATACCAATGAAATAAATATGCTTTTGATATCAATTTTAAAATAACCATATTCTTAAAAACAATATTGCTCTTAATACCAATAAATACTCTATTTTAAAATAAATATGTTCTTAAAAATAATGTTGCTCTTGATACCAATAAAAACTCTTGATACCAACAAAACAATAAAAGATACTCTTGATATCAATACCAACAAAAGTTGCTTTTGATACCAATGGTAAAAGATAACAAATTTAAACACATGTGCATATAAAAACAAACAATGCATAAACAAACATACATAAACATGCATATATAAAACTCCAAAATATCTCTCCTCCTTTTTGTCAAATCATCAACAAATGGTACAAACAATAAAAGGGCATAAATAATAATTTTCTCCCTTTTTGCATAAATCAAAACAATAAAGGTATATATGCTATGTACATTCATGAAGAGTAGAGATGTGAAGTTAACTCCCCCTGCATACATGCATTTATATGAAAAGAGATGACTAAACCCTAACCACATAAAGTAAAATATGCAATGTATAAAAGGAGATGTGAAGCTCCTACTACACACGTGTACTACATACTAAAGAAAAGTCAATTACTTCAATATAACATACACTCAACATGAATCTGTAAATAGAGAAGATGTTAAGCTTCACTTGCATATAAGCAATAAATATCAAAATGATACCAATTGAAAGATATATCAAGTTAGTACGGAGGTATACATCAAAACATCATGATGCCAAACTATGATATCAATTGAAATTAAACAAAACAACAAAAATTTTGATATCAATTGAAAGATATAAACATATAGGTAACCATGATACCAATTGTAAAAATTAGTACCAATTGAAAATATTTTGAACTTTAGATACCAATTGAAAAACATAAACCAATCTTTTTGGTTAAACACTAAAAACATTTTGAATAGAGATACCAAATAGAGAATAATATCAATTTACGATTCTTGATACCAATATTGAAAATGAAACATATACCGATAGAAAATAATTTTCATTAGGAGTACAGGAAACCAAATGAAAACTAAGATATCATTTTTTAACATAAAGAGTGGGAGTAAGATACCAAAAGGTAAACAAAACTGATTGAAAGATAAAACATGAATTTTTTCCCTCTTTATGAAATACTAATGAAAACGATGCATAAGCTTATATGAGATACCAATTTAAAATAATTGTTATTAAGGACTAAATCAAGCTTAGCTTGGCAAAATTTTCTGCTCAAAGATATAAAGATATAGTAAGCACAATCAAAACACACACACACACACACACACACATATATATATGAAAAGTTAAATACCAATCGAAATTGATATTATTTGAAGTTGAAGCATACATACATGGAAACAAATATGAGTATGCAAAATAAATATCAATTGTGATACAATTGAAAACACAATAAGGATCAAGTGTATAACTCATACTCCCTACCACCCATTCATGCACATGTTTAAATAGATTTTCAATAAAAGAGCATACAAGGCATGGTCGCCCAACCAACTGCCCTTTGATGGGTAGGGGTTTTCAAAATAAGTTTAAAAATAATTATAACACGTTTGAAAACTCTACCAAAATAAAGAATACGCAACTAGTTATATGATTAACTTGAAAACTAGTACGAAATCCTTCAAGCAGGGAATAAAAGGAGAATATATTCCATGAAAAATATGTAAGTCACACGATCATTAACACTCAAAATCTATAAAGTACATATCATACTCATGAAAACAAAGTCACGAGAAAATATTAAGTAAAGTGAGTGTATAAGAGTTATGTGAAAAACATAATCATGAAAATAGGCAACAAGGCTCAATGATGAAATTCCTTAAAAAATATGAGAATCATCAAAATTTAATTTTTATTAAAATAATCTAACTCCAAGGCATATGTATGTTTAGTACAAACTAGAGTATACATACATATCCAAACATGAACGAGTCCACAAAAAAATATATGCATGAAGGCAAGCGGCTCAAGAATGTATATGTATAACTATTAGTTTAGACAAAATAGACATATACATGAAACTAATCACAAACATGAAAACATGCATGAAAATAGGAATACAAGTCAAAATGCATGAATCATCAAAACTAGGTTATGCTAATACATCTAATGGGTACAAATGAACAATTAGGCACAAACATATAATAATCTATTTGTGGCTCACTAGTTGTACAAGCATATACTCAAGTTTTAATGAATGATACATTTAAAACAAGTAGTCAAAACGTGAAACATCAAAACAAAACTCATATGATCATTATGTAAATACTCATGTTATTAGAGCTATGATATACATAATAGCTAAACTATGGAGAGAACACAATATATGGGTCCATATAAACATGGTGATCTCACATACTATATATGTATGTTAATAGTCTAATAAGCATGGCATATGGCATAATGAGCATTAAAATAAGACATGCTACAAATGAATGATCTAAAAGCATGCAAACATAAATGGGAGTAAGAGATCGTTATCAAAATCATGAGGGCAACTCTCTATGTCTCCAAACGATGGTGGTCCTTCCACCAAACTCCCTTTAAAGTATGCATCTAAAATAGTCATCATTTAGCTCGGAACGCTTCCACTTCAAGGCACCATCACTCTCACATCATGTGAGAGCCCACACCTACATCAAATAAAATAGGAGTGGTCTTTGGTACCGATACTCTTTTGGGTCCATGGGGGTTAGCTCCTTTCCTAACCCAAACAAACTTATTTGCTAAATTTACATCATGTACTCTCATAACAAAACTTAGCAAGGTGGCCCTTACGTCCACAATGTGTACAAGTACACACATGAGCATACATAGTGTTCTGAGTGTGAACGTAAGCATGTGTATGCCGTGATTTGTGTGCGTGCATAGGAGGAACATGTTTCTTTCGAAACATAGATTCCAAATGCGTGTGGTTCAAAGCACATTGCTCAAAGTACTGCCCAAACAATCAACACTCTTCTTAAGCATAAAAATATCATTTTAAATTGTAGAAGAGGTGGTGCATGCAATAGGTATGCTAGATGATGAAGCTACACTAGCATGGCAAACATGTGAATCTATTTCATTTTCAAAGAAATATTTTTCTTAGAAACCAAATCCAAATCCTTTGAAATTAAAGCAATTTTCATTTTCAAAGATTCATTCTCTTTTATAACAAAATCGAGTTTTGAAGTAAATCCTTATTTTTCAAAATGACATTGCAATCATTTTTATTTTTCAAAATCATGTTTTCATTTAGGGCAAGTTCAAGTTGGGATTTAAGTGAGTCACATTCACTTGAAACCTCATCCCTCTCTTGCAAAACCATAGTTTAGAAAATAACTCTTTATTTTCTTTAGTTAATTTAAAAGTTTTCTTTTTCAAAACTTGATATTTTTCAAAGAGGTTCTCACAAACAATAGATAGCTCTTCATTCAATGCATCAGGATCAACATAATCATCACAAGAAGAACTAGCACGATCTAGTTGAGTATCTGAATATACCTCAAGGGAGTCATTCCCTTGGATCATGAAGCAACGTTGTTCGAATTCATCCTTACTAGATTCCTTCTCCATTATCTTTGGCGTTTGTGGCACGGGAGAGTCAACGTGTTCCATACTACAAAGACGGAATCAAAATGAGAAACCATGTTTAAATATTCTCTACTAAGTGATTTTCTGAGTGCCTCTAGGGCTAGTACATTGGTCTCTAAATGCACGCTATTACTAAGGTAGGATTCCTTGGTAATAGCAAGGTAAACTTTATAACCTATGGCTTTTAAATGCCAACTCATCCTAATCTTCCATATATCAATTTTAGAGATATCAAACATGGTAGGGTTATCCATGAGTGCAAACAATATGTGTGCAAATCCAAATGATAGATTGGCAACCAAGATCACACTCCTAGGCGGTTAAACCTAATATCAGGAGCATAGGCTCTCATACCAATTGAAAGTACACCTAGAGGGGGGTGAATAGGTGTATGGCTAATCTAATGACAAATGATGCGGAATTAAAAATTTAAAGCAACACACTTAGTGTAACCAAAGAGTGTAGTAGAATTCCCGATGAAGGACTCTGGACTATCTCCTCTAAATTCCTCCAAATACGAGTTGAGGTGTTATTGAAGCTCTCTTGGTTAAACACAAGTGAGGCACACAAACAAACTAAGCATATATGAATGTTATGACAACATGAATCAATGCAAGGTATAAGAGAGAGAGTTAGAGAAAATGGATCAAACGCAAACACCGAGGTATGTTTCGAGGTTCGAGCACACAGCTCTACGTCCCCGCCTTCACACAGAAGGATTTTCACTAACTCGTCCATACAGGATTTCCCACACAGGAAACCTTTACTGAGGATTTGGATAAATACAAACTGGGAGTACACAACTCCTCTCTCAACCAATACAACCTCTCACTGGAGGTAAGGCACAACAAGCTCAATCATCTCTATACTTAGAGGGATAGGGACTTAGCCAAACAATGATCAACCTCACAAATCAGGGATAGGCAAAAAGCCAGACATCCACAATCACCTCACACTTGATGAATTCTAATACAACCTCCACAATCACCTCTCACTAGAGGGATGTCAACACAATCACCTCTCACTAGAGGGATATCACAAATCAAGGAGGGTTTTCCACTTGGTGATCTCTCTCAACCACAAACCAATTTTCCCACAAAATAGATCCTAATAGATAGGATAGATTGATAGGCTTAAGTGTGAGAAAATAAAGTGTTTGGAAATCAAAAACTCAAAGAAGAACTCTTGGGAAAACTTCTAGAATATAATTGAAATGAAGATAAAAAATCAATCCCAAAGACTTCTCTTTTTCTTGATTTTTCCAACCCTTTAAAACAAAAAAGATAAAATCTTTTGGCTCTAAGAACTCTTTTTAAAACTTGTATTAAAACACTTGTAAAGGTAAGAAATTTTCGTTATCAAAATCATGAGGGCAACTCTCTATGTCTCCAAACCATGGTGGTCCTTCCACCAAACTCCCCTTTAAAGTATGCATCTAAAATAGTCATCATTTAGCTCGGAACGCTTCCACTTCAAGGCACCATCAGTCTCACATCATGTGAGAGCCCACACCTACATCAAATAAAATAGGAGTGGTCTTTGGTACCGATACTCTTTTGGGTCCATGGGGGTTAGCTCCTTTCCTAACCCAAACAAACTTATTTGCTAAATTTACATCATGTACTCTCATAACAAAACTTAGCAAGGTGGCCCTTACGTCCACAATGTGCACAAGTACACACATGAGCATACATAGTGTTCTGAGTGTGAACGTAAGCATGTGTATGTCGTGATTTGTGTGCCTGCATAGGAGGAACATGTTTCTTTCGAAACATAGATTCCAAATGCGTGTGGTTCAAAGCACATTGCTCAAAGTACTGCCCAAACAATCAACACTCTTCTTAAGCATAAAAATATCATTTTAAATTGTAGAAGAGGTGGTGCATGCAATAGGTATGCTAGATGATGAAGCTACACTAGCATGGCAAACATGTGAATCTATTTCATTTTTCAAAGAAATATTTTTCTTAGAAACCAAATCCAAATCCTTTGAAATTAAAGCAATTTTCATTTTCAAAGATTCATTCTCTTTTATAACAAAATCGAGTTTTGAAGTAAATCCTTATTTTTCAAAATGACATTGCAATCATTTTTATTTTTCAAAATCATGTTTTCATTTAGGGCAAGTTCAAGTTGGGATTTAAGTGAGTCACATTCACTTGAAACCTCATCCCTCTCTTGCAAAACCATAGTTTAGAAAATAACTCTTTATTTTCTTTAGTTAATTTAAAAGTTTTCTTTTTCAAAACTTGATATTTTTCAAAGAGGTTCTCACAAATAATAGATAGCTCTTCATTCAATGCATCAGGATCAACATAATCATCACAAGAAGAACTAGCACGATCTAGTTGAGTATCTGAATATACCTCAAGGGAGTCATTCCCTTGGATCATGAAGCAACGTTGTTCGAATTCATCCTTACTAGATTCCTTCTCCATTATCTTTGGCGTTTGTGGCACGGGAGAGTCAACGTGTTCCATACTACAAAGACGGAATCAAAATGAGAAACCATGTTTAAATATTCTCTACTAAGTGATTTTCTGAGTGCCTCTAGGGCTAGTACATTGGTCTCTAAATGCACGCTATTACTAAGGTAGGATTCCTTGGTAATGGCAAGGTAAACTTTATAACCTATGGCTTTTAAATGCCAACTCATCCTAATCTTCCATATATCAATTTTAAAGATATCAAACATGGTAGGGTTATCCATGAGTGCAAACAATATGTGTGCAAATACAAATGATAGATTGGCAACCAAGATCACACTCCTAGGTGGTTAAACCTAATATCAGGAGCATAGGTTCTAATACCAATTGAAAGTACACCTAGAGGGGGGTGAATAGGTGTATGGCTAATCTAATGACAAATGATGCGGAATTAAAAATTTAAAGCAACACACTTAGTGTAACCAAAGAGTGTAGTAGAATTCCCGATGAAGGACTCTGGACTATCTCCTCTAAATTCCTCCAAATACGAGTTGAGGTGTTATTGAAGCTCTCTTGGTTAAACACAAGTGAGGCACACAAACAAACTAAGCATATATGAATGTTATGACAACATGAATCAATGCAAGGTATAAGAGAGAGAGTTAGAGAAAATGGATCAAACGCAAACACCGAGGTATGTTTCGAGGTTCGAGCACACAGCTCTACGTCCCCGCCTTCATACAGAAGGATTTTCACTAACTCGTCCACACAGGATTTCCCAAACAGGAAACCTTTACTGAGGATTTGGATAAATACAAACTGGGAGTACACAACTCCTCTCTCAACCAATACAACCTCTCACTGGAGGTAAGGCACAACAAACTCAATCATCTCTATACTTAGAGGGATAGGGACTTAGCCAAACAATGATCAACCTCACAAATCAGGGATAGGCAAAAAGCCAGAAATCCACAATCACCTCACACTTGAGGAATTCTAATACAACCTCCACAATCACCTCTCACTAGAGGGATGTCAACATAATCACCTCTCACTAGAGGGATATCACAAATCAAGGAGGGTTTTCCACTTGGTGATCTCTCTCAACCACAAACCAATTTTCCCACAAAATAGATCCTAATAGATAGGATAGATTGATAGGCTTAAGTGTGAGAAAATAAAGTGTTTGGAAATCAAAAACTCAAAGAAGAACTCTTGGGAAAACTTCTAGAATATAATTGAAATGAAGATAAAAAATCAATCCCAAAGACTTCTCTTTTTCTTGATTTTTCCAACCCTTTAAAACAAAAAAGATAAAATCTTTTGGCTCTAAGAACTCTTTTTAAAACTTGTATTAAAACACTTGTAAAGGTAAGAAATTTTCGTTATCAAAATCATGAGGGCAACTCTCTATGTCTCCAAACCATGGTGGTCCTTCCACCAAACTCCCCTTTAAAGTATGCATCTAAAATAGTCATCATTTAGCTCGGAACGCTTCCACTTCAAGGCACCATCACTCTCACATCATGTGAGAGCCCACACCTACATCAAATAAAATAGGAGTGGTCTTTGGTACCGATACTCTTTTGGGTCCATGGGGGTTAGCTCCTTTCCTAACCCAAACAAACTTATTTGCTAAATTTACATCATGTACTCTCATAACAAAACTTAGCAAGGTGGCCCTTACGTCCACAATGTGTACAAGTACACACATGAGCATACATAGTGTTCTGAGTGTGAACGTAAGCATGTGTATGCCGTGATTTGTGTGCATGCATAGGAGGAACATGTTTCTTTCGAAACATAGATTCCAAATGCGTGTGGTTCAAAGCACATTGCTCAAAGTACTGCCCAAACAATCAACACTCTTCTTAAGCATAAAAATATCATTTTAAATTGTAGAAGAGGTGGTGCATGCAATAGGTATGCTAGATGATGAAGCTACACTAGCATGGCAAACATGTGAATCTATTTCATTTTTCAAAGAAATATTTTTCTTAGAAACCAAATCCAAATCCTTTGAAATTAAAGCAATTTTCATTTTCAAAGATTCATTCTCTTTTATAACAAAATCGAGTTTTGAAGTAAATCCTTATTTTTCAAAATGACATTGCAATCATTTTTATTTTTCAAAATCATGTTTTCATTTAGGGCAAGTTCAAGTTGGGATTTAAGTGAGTCACATTCACTTGAAACCTCATCCCTCTCTTGCAAAACCATAGTTTAGAAAATAACTCTTTATTTTCTTTAGTTAATTTAAAAGTTTTCTTTTTCAAAACTTGATATTTTTCAAAGAGGTTCTCACAAACAATAGATAGCTCTTCATTCAATGCATCAGGATCAACATAATCATCACAAGAAGAACTAGCACGATCTAGTTGAGTATCTGAATATACCTCAAGGGAGTCATTCCCTTGGATCATGAAGCAACGTTGTTCGAATTCATCCTTACTAGATTCCTTCTCCATTATCTTTGGCGTTTGTGGCATGGGAGAGTCAACGTGTTCCATACTACAAAGACGGAATCAAAATGAGAAACCATGTTTAAATATTCTCTACTAAGTGATTTTCTGAGTGCCTCTAGGGCTAGTACATTGGTCTCTAAATGCACGCTATTACTAAGGTAGGATTCCTTGGTAATAGCAAGGTAAACTTTATAACCTATGGCTTTTAAATGCCAACTCATCCTAATCTTCCATATATCAATTTTAGAGATATCAAACATGGTAGGGTTATCCATGAGTGCAAACAATATGTGTGCAAATCCAAATGATAGATTGGCAACCAAGATCACACTCCTAGGTGGTTAAACCTAATATCAGGAGCATAGGCTCTAATACCAATTGAAAGTACACCTAGAGGGGGGTGAATAGGTGTATGGCTAATCTAATGACAAATGATGCGGAATTAAAAATTTAAAGCAACACACTTAGTGTAACCAAAGAGTGTAGTAGAATTCCCGATGAAGGACTCTGGACTATCTCCTCTAAATTCCTCCAAATACGAGTTGAGGTGTTATTGAAGCTCTCTTGGTTAAACACAAGTGAGGCACACAAACAAACTAAGCATATATGAATGTTATGACAACATGAATCAATGCAAGGTATAAGAGAGAGAGTTAGAGAAAATGGATCAAACGCAAACACCGAGGTATGTTTCGAGGTTCGAGCACACAACTCTACGTCCCCGCCTTCATACAGAAGGATTTTCACTAACTCGTCCACACAGGATTTCCCACACAGGAAACCTTTACTGAGGATTTGGATAAATACAAACTGGGAGTACACAACTCCTCTCTCAACCAATACAACCTCTCACTGGAGGTAAGGCGCAACAAACTCAATCATCTCTATACTTAGAGGGATAGGGACTTAGCCAAACAATGATCAACCTCACAAATCAGGGATAGGCAAAAAGCCAGACATCCACAATCACCTCACACTTGAGGAATTCTAATACAACCTCCACAATCACCTCTCACTAGAGGGATGTCAACACAATCACCTCTCACTAGAGGGATATCACAAATCAAGGAGGGTTTTCCACTTGGTGATCTCTCTCAACCACAAACCAATTTTCCCACAAAATAGATCCTAATAGATAGGATAGATTGATAGGCTTAAGTGTGAGAAAATAAAGTGTTTGGAAATCAAAAACTCAAAGAAGAACTCTTGGGAAAACTTCTAGAATATAATTGAAATGAAGATAAAAAATCAATCCCAAAGACTTCTCTTTTTCTTGATTTTTCCAACCCTTTAAAACAAAAAAGATAAAATCTTTTGGCTCTAAGAACTCTTTTTAAAACTTGTATTAAAACACTTGTAAAGGTAAGAAATTTTGCTCTTCAAATTCTTGTCCCAAACTAGCCAAGGAATGGGGTATTTATAGCCCCAATCTAAATCTGCCCATTGGCAGCTGGAAAGGGCTATTTTGCCCTTCCGGTCGACCGCCCGGTCGACCAGCCCAACAGTTAGATTTCTGACCGTTGTGCCTCCGGTTGACTGGCGCGGTCGACCGAGACTGGATACAGAGAGCAGAGCTCTCTGCCGGTCGACTAGCCCGGTCGACCGGGGCCATTTCCAGAGAGCAGTACTCTCTAGACGGTCGACCGACCCGGTCGACCGGCCTACCAGCTCAAGCTAGCGTGCACGCTTGTGCATGTCAGTCGACCAGCCCGGTCGACCGACTTCTACTACGGTCGACCGGCGGACAGCCAGTACAGACTTTATAGGACTTAAAAACTTAGGTTTTTATATCTTTAATTAAATCCTATAAAATCACATGAATTCCACAAAAATCAGTTTTTATTAGATCTTTGAAATACAAATATGTGTGATAAAAATTCAACACATATTTCAAACTATTTGAACCATTTTTGTTTCTTAAAAATTTACCTTAAACTAAAATCCGTATTTTCCAAAACTTAGATTTTTGAAATGAACATCCGATTTTTTCAAAACACATGTAAATACAAAAACATGATATTTAAACAACTTTGAAGCATATTGTATATGGATAGAATCCAATATACATGAAATATAGTATAACTATGTTTTTGACATTAAATCCGAAAATAAGCTTTGTTTAAATACAAAACTCTAAACTCCTGAATAGGCTTATCAAAATAAGTTTTTCTAAGCATATGAAGCATAGAAGAATACAGATCAAATCTAATGTACATTAAACCATGTAAACTTGTTTTGTTCCTATCTATTCATGAAAACTAAGATCGGTTAAACCGAAACCAAAACATGAAACTTTAAACTGAAAACATGTGTATGTTGTGAACTTGAGCATATCAATACTATTTAATATTTAAAATGAGATCTAAACAAACTATACTAAAACAAACCGATATCTTCTTGTAGAACGCCGTCTTCAAGTCGACTTGATACAAACGTGATCCACTGAGCTTGACTCCACCCGAGTGCTAGATGTGAACTTGACGCTCGAGCTCTTGAATCACCATGTGAAAGCTTCAAAACACCTTTGTTAAAGCTAATCACCTACTAATATCTTAATCTAATATCTGAAACTAAATATCATAAGATTATTAGTAAATTATAACTACATGAGTTAATCATCATCAAAACTAGAGTGAAGGGCCTCTGGGCCAACAACAACAACTCTGCTATTCTAAGTACAATTAGACTCTTAGGATAACTTCGTGCGAAATTTAAAATCTTATATATCAAAGCTTTTGTAAGTCTTGACTTTAAATTTAGGAGACTGAGACAAAGTTAACATATCTGCATCTATTCCGATCTCTTGTGCGACCTATTTAGTTAAGCATGATTATTTCACAAAATTATTAGACTAAAGCTATGCAAATATATATTGTTGATAACGCTTACACGTTCTTAGAACCATCTTCGAAATTCCAAATCCTGTGCAATTTGAACAAGCCATTTATAATTAGAAGCTCTCATTGAGAATCCGTCCTTAATGATTTCTCAGTATTGTCTATAAGATATAGAGGACATGTTGAGACAATTCACATTTTTTTAAAATTCCCGGAGGGGGAAGGTGCAGGGGGCCGGGGGGAGCGGAGCGGGGGGGGAGGGGAGGTGGCCGGGAGGGGGGAGGGGAGGTGGCTAGGGCAGGGAAGGGGTGCAAGGAAAGGATGCTTTGGGGCTGTGGAGCAGGGAGATGGCCGAGGGAGGGGGAAGTGGCCGAGGGAGGGAGGGGGGCAGAGGATAGAGCGGCAGGCGCAGGAGGCCGGTGGGGGAGGGGGAGTTGGTTAGGGATTTGGGGGGTCGTCGGAGAGGAGGACGACAAGAAAGAGGAGGGGGAGGGGCTGGGTAGAGGAGGGGGATGCCGGAGGAGGGAGGAGATATTTTGTGGAGTGGAGAAGCAAGAGATAGGAGGCATAATTCAGCCCTAAATCGCATTCGTCTGCGTCGAAATTTTTTTTTGACGCAAAATGTAAAATATTGCGTCGAAGATAAATCCGACGCAATATTTTTGCCACAGTATATAAAATATTGCTTCGATTATTTGATGCAATATGTCCTGGGATTTTCCACCAAAATTTCCCACAGGATTTTTATTTTGTGTCGAAAATTAGGCGCAAAGTTTTACAGGTTTGTCGAAAATTAGGCACATCGAAAATTTGACGCAAACAAAAATGTCCCGCGGTTTTTTAATTTTGCGTCAAATATTCGACACAATTTGTCATCTATTAATTTTTTTTAATAGATGTCATTTGTTTTTTTACATTTGTGTCGAATTTGCGATAATTCGATGCAAATATTGCATCAAATAGATTTTCGGTGCAATATTTCCGCCGCAAACTTGCAGTTTCTTGTAGTGTATTCGGGTTGAACCATAAGGACGGGAGGCGTTAGAAACTTTACCGGTCATGTCACGAGTATGTTAACGAGTTCTCCTAAGTTTCAAAAGAATTCAAATATAAAAGACAGGAAAACAAGAAGAAGAAAAAAGAAGAAGATGATGAAAACAAAGATAAAAACATATTATTGTGAGTTGAAAATTAATTTTTAAAAAATCAAAAATAAAGAAAACTCATGGCTACTAACTACTAATTATTTCACTAATCATGCTAAACTCTTAGAGTGATAGTTTCTTCACATGGATCCTTGATAATCACTAGGCTTGGCTTCAAGAGCTTTTCAAATCATGGTCCATAAGATTGTTCTCCACATCAAAATTTGGTTAATAAGGTGCAAGCTACAATTAATCCATCAAAACACAAGTGAGCAAGTATGAAGTAAAGTAATCATTGCAAGTTAGCTTGTTAGCAAGTAAGGAGTTAGAACCCATCATCATGAGCCATCAAATACTCTTGCAAGAGGAAGGCTTGTAGAGGCTATTAGATTCATGTGAATTATCAATCAAGATTAGATGATTAGTGGTTAGCTGTTAGATCATCAAGAGAGAAAACTAGCTAAGCAACCAGTAAAATGTTAGGGAAGAAATAATAGAAAGAAAGGAAGAAACTTTCATAGATTTGTCGCCTATCTATTACAATAACTCTCTATTTCTCTCCTGAATCTAACTCTACCATAATGCGAGATCTAAAAAGAGAAAGAAAATACATGGAAAAAAATGAGAAAAGGAGAAAATCTTAATCTATACCCATGGAGAAGAAACCTTAATTCTACTGTCCTCCCTGGAGTCTCTAGCCTCGATGCTGTATTTATAGGCATGGAAGGCTTGGGGACCAAGTAACCAGGCCATGTGTCGAAGATTGAGGTCATTGGCCCTGATTTGGCTATGCAAATACGGCCAGAGCCGTGTTTCCGTGGCTTGATCCGGGCCAATGGCCTTGATCTTTTGGCCACTCTCTCGCCTATCTGGGGGAAGTTTCTGTATTTGTCTGGTTTTTATATTTGGATCTGTATTTTCTATAGATATAGTCTTCAGCTCGGGGTCCAATACATCTTCTAGAAGGTCTATGACTTGGCCTCTAAGAAATCCGAATTAATTACCCGAAAATGGGTTTAATTAAGCTCTTATTTTTTACTTTGCCTCCAACCTTTATAATTTGCACAAGAGACCAAAACACAAGCAATAACAGTGTTGTATTCGAAAATCAGGCGTGCAATTGCAATATAAAATACAAAATTGATGATTAATCACACCCCACACTTATCTTTTGCTTGTCCCTAGCAAAATAAGAAAAACTAAAAACTAAACTATTAGTATTATTACACCACTTTCGCAGGTGATGACTGCAATGAACTTGACGACAAGCCTTTAAACCTCTATGTTTCCCCTAAAGGAGCAATTATAGTCTTCTGAGGGTTTTAGTAGATTACACCCACAAAATCCATAAAGAAAGAAAAACAAATGTTAGTATTTTTGAAAACACAATTTGAAAGAGAGAAAAAAATTTAAAATATTTTTCCAAAAATTTAAGCGTTCTAAGGTCATAAGTTAACCTAAAATTATTCATCCTTAAACTTAGTCTAGATGCCAGATTTTGTTACAAATTAAAAATAAGAATTTAAAATTGAATTGATTATTTGATCTCTCATAAAACTCTTATATAATATGCACTTTTGTGTTATTGTAAATGTCGGGGATTACAACTCTAACCATCAAGCTATTTATTTATATATTTCTCTTTCCTTAATTTTTTTAGGCTTTCTAGTTTACCTGAATAGTGAGACTTTAGCCAGTGACTTTCAAAACAGACGGTTTTAGAGTACCAAATGAGAAAATATCCCTCAGACTTAAGGACTCGAGTAAACAAGGTCATAAAACTAAGATTTTCTTTTTACCATTGTTACACCCCCACACTTATCTTTTGCTCGTCCCGAGCAAAACAAAAATAAGAAAATTATTACACCACCTTCGCAAGTGACGCGATTGCACTGAGCATGTGCAACAAGCCGTTAAACCTTTAAGTTTCCCCTAAAGGAGGAGTTTTGTCTCCTGAGGGTTTTCAGCGGATTATACCCACAAAATCCATAAAAAAAGAAATCAAATGTCAGTATTTTGTAAAAGCATTTTTGAAATAGAGAAAAGTTTTGAAGTATTTTTGCAAAAATATAAGTGATCCAAGGTCAGAGGTTAACCAGAAATTGTCCTTTCATAAACTAAGTCAAAATGCAAAAAATCTTGTTATAAATTAAATATAAGAATTTAAAATTGAATTGACTCTTTGATCTTTCAAAAAATTCTAAGAAAATATGCACTTTGTGGACTGTGAAGATTTTGAGGATATTGACTTAAACTTTCATGCCATTTATTTATATTATTATATATATTATCATATATTTTTTTCTTTTTTCTTCCTTTAGTTTCTTAGGCTTTCTTATTTACTCAGGTAATGAGCCTTTATCCGGTAACTCCCAAATCAGATAGTCTTAGGGCACCAGATGAGAAGACATCCCTCGGACTTAAGGAGAGTAAATAAGGCCACAAAACTAAAGAGGATTATTTATTTTTGTCCACCATTTTAGGTGTGAATAATCTTGCTTTCTGAGGCATAATTACCCAACTTTAATAAGTCATTTTTATTATCATAATATTTTTTTAATATATATTTTTCTATGGCATTTCAGTCTTTGTTTCAATCCAAAAAATTGTGTAAGTGTGGTGTCCATAATTCTAAGGCAAAAAAAAATATTCAAAGATCAAATTATCTTTTTAATCTTATTTTCTTATCCTAAAATTAAATAAGATCTATTATTTTGACTCGGTTTAAAATTTCATAATTTTAGGTCTTCCTAATTCCTAAGATAATCTTAATTTTTTTAAAATGGATCAAAACTATTTCTCTTCCTTCAAAAAGTTTTGTAAAAAGAAACTTATATTTTAAATTTAAAAAGAAGTATAAAAGAAAGAAAATGTACTCCCCCACATTTATTTCATGCATTGTCCTCAATGCATCGTGAATGTGCATATACATGAAGCAAATGAGAAGGGAAGGAAGATTACCTCAAGGGGTGGCTCCGGTGGTGGTTTGACAGGGCAAAGCGTTGCTACCCAATCAAGATACATGGATCTTGCAGAAACCCACCAATGACCTCTCTAACATGACCCAATAAAAGAATGATTGATTGAAGGGTCTTATTTAAATATTTATCTCCATCTAATTTTCAATTTTAAAAATAATTACGGAGTCATTTTTGTCAACATTTTTGTCCAACAATGAAGTGTGATTTTGGAAAATGATAGATTTAGACTCAAAGGGATCAGGAATAAAAACCGATACCGACTCAAAAATTTGACTCAGATCAAGTTAAGAGTCATCAATGAGAGTCGAAATTAGTTCAAAAATATGGTCCAAATGAAAGATTTGATATTCACACACTTTCCCCATGAATGAAGTGTGATCATGAGAGAGTGGTGATTCCATTTCACGGTGTACCGGTACAGGATTCAATGTTGACTTCGGAATAGACAAAAAATCTGGTAAAGATACCGGAGTCATTATTGAATCAAAAAGTTAAATGGAATTACTAACATGAGGTTCAGGATCACATTTAGGTTCGGTTTCAATTTCAGGAAAGGGATAACTTGCCAGAATGTCCAGGCGATTTTCATAACTTGGAGGGTGGTCAAGTTCAAATATATGTTCTGAAATTGAATCTGGATTTCCAAAATGCAATGATTCATTGGTCCAATCAGTAAAATTAGGGATATAAGATCAGTCCAAGGTTGACAAGAAAGACTTTCCTCGCTCTCATTGATCAATTCGCTCATAAGTGTGTCTAATCTACTGATAGGCCGTGTAACAGAATTTGGATTCGGAATCATGTCTTCCATACTTTTTGCAATTGGTTCTTGAAAAAATGAGTATGGAAGTTGATTTTAGAAATTATGGTGAATTTGTGAGTCCATCGAATTGTGACTGACTCACGCAAGGGTTCCATACTCAAGTCCAGTATTGATGGTTGTTCATTTGAATCGGTGAGACTGGAAAAGATGAGTAGGGCTCTTGAAAATTTGGTTGAGATGATGAGTCCAACATGTTTTGCATTCTTTCATAAAAGACCTCCAAACTCTTTTCTAGCTCAAATTCTTCTTCAATTGGATGCTTTAGAAAAGGGGTATGTGGAGTTTGACGTGGGAAGGATTGTGAATTGAGCAAATTTTGCATTTGTTATAGGGACTCTTCCATACTTCTTTCCAAATCAGATTTTCTTCGGTTGGTGGAACAGGAAAATGAGTATATGAACCAGAATCGGGGAATGAAAATTGTGGACAAGGTGGTTGAAAATTAGACTTGGGGGAGTTGAATCCCCATTTACTCTGTGAAGAGTTTAAATTATTTTGAAAATTATAGTCATAAGATTGGTGATATGGGTCATATTGAGTAGGATAATCCCTACCCAGCATATATGATTGGTTCATGTTGTACATAGCCGGCTCGGAGTTATCCGAGTCAAATGAGGTTGGGGTGAAATATGGATTCATATTATGATTGAAAGAATTATTGTTGTCAAAATCCATTTCACAATATACAAAAAAATAAGCAAACAAACAAACAAAGAAACAAATAAAGAAAACAAGCCTATACTAGGGTTGACTTAGATCTAGATGATTCCTAACTAGTTAGACTGTCCACGGGGGGTGTATTATCAGAATCTGACCACAAGTTAATCGGCCAGATAGGGGCAAGATCGGTGGGAGGTATCCGTGCTGGAGCAACGGGCCTAATTATGCCAAACCACCATTCTTCGTGGTTTCTCCTCTCAATCCCCAACCTTAAATACTGATTTAGCAAGAGTCAAATTCTAACAACTTTCCCCTTAGGTCAATCTCCTAAATGAGTCCGAGATGTCCCTAGGGGCCAACGTCTAGCAATTTTATTAGGCTTGGGTTGTGTGAGTGGGGAGGTGATTTTTGGGCTAAGTGAGGGTAATGACTTCCCCACCTTATGTTGTTTTGGGTTTTACCCTTAAGTTAAATTTGTGCAATATAGATAAGCATGAACACAAAAAAGCGAGTAAATCACTGAAATGTTTGTCCTAACTATATGCTATGCAATATGTGTTGGCCCAATGGCCTTCCACTCTAGTTTTGATGATGATCAACTCATGTAGTTATGTTTACTAATATTCTTGTGTTTCTAAGTTTCAGATCATTAACAGGATATTAGGTTGGTGATTAGCTTCAACAAGATGATTAGAAGCTATTCATGATGATTCCGGTGCCAAAACTTAAAGATCATACCTTTGCACTTGGAGAATCACGGAGTTTGGACCGAGTCTACTTGAAGATGAAGATCGTCAAGAAGACTTAGGTATCTAGTTTAGAGTTTGTGTTTTAGATCCATATTTGTAAAGCTTAGTTTAGTTGATATGCTCAAGTGCACAAAACACACACGTTTCATGATTTGGTTTTTGGTTTTCATGAATAATAGATCAAAACAAGTTTACCTTATACTTATGTATATTAGATATGGTCTAGATATACATACATGCTTTAAACTTGCTAGACAAACTTATTTTGACTATCCTATTCATGTTTTGAAAAAATCAAGTTTGATAAAAATACAAGTTTTGTTTTTGATAAAATTGTCAAGACACAAAAATGAATTGATATGTTGATATATTGTCTTGAAATTTTTAGCACATGTTTATGTTTCAACATAAAATGATAAAACAAGTTTTATGGAATTTTCAGAAATGATAAAAGGTTTTTATAAAATATTTATTTCAAAATTTTCTGACCTTGTTTTGTGCTGACAGGCTGGTCGGTCGACCGCACCAAGGGCCGGTCGACCGTTGCGGTCGACCGACGTGCACAGACGTGCACGTCTGTTAGGCACAGACACGGTCGACCGGGACGGTCGACCGAGTTGAGAGCTCTGCTCTCGGGTTTTATCGGTCGACCGGGCCGGTCGACCGCTGTTGCCCAACGGTCATAATTCTGACCGTTGGCGGTCGACCGGCAGTCTGTCAGACTGCCAACTCAGCCTAACGGCTAGTTTTGTATAGGGGCTATATAAATCTCATCTCTTTGGGGATTTTGGCCAAGTTTTTTAAGGAGAAAAATTTCTGGTTTCTAGAGTTTTTAAAACAAGTTTTCAAAAGTGTTTGGGGCTTTAATTCTTCAATCTTTATTGTTTTAGGTTTTTGGAAAAATCAAAGAAAAGAATATTTTGGGAGATTTGTCTTGGTTTTCATTCTATATCTTTTGGAAGGATTTTCCCAAGTGGTTTTCTTTGTTGCTAGTTTTCCAAACACCTAGTTTTTCACACTTGAGCTATCTTCTATCCTAAACTATTAGGATCTTGTTTTTGTGGAAAAGATAAGAGAAAAGGAAAGAGAAGTGTTTGAGGTTGTTTGTTGTAAACCTCATTGTTGTAAACACCCTTATATTTGTGAATCCCTCTTCGGTAGAGGTGATCGGGTGATTGTGTTGTGGATCCCTCTTAGGTAGAGGTGGAGTTTGGTTGTGAGCCTCTTCGGTAGAGGTGTGTGGATTGGTTGTTGTATTGGCTACGGGCCTAACCCCTCGGTTGTGAGGAGGTTGTTGTTGAGAGAGGAGTTTGGTACTCCTAGAGTTGTAAGAAATCCTCTTCGGTAGAGGTTCCCTCGGTGGGAGTTGAGATAGTGGAAATCCTACACGGTGGTGTAGGCGGGGATGTAGAGCAAGGTGCTCGAACCTCGAAACAAATCTTGGTGTTTGCGTATTGATCCATTGTCTCTCTAACTCTCTCTCTTATATTTGTGCAAAGCATCATATTCATATCATATCATATTTGCTTGTGTTGTGCATATTTCATATTGCCTTGCATTTATTCATATTGCTATTCATTCTTATATGCTTGGCTTGATTGTGTGTATTTTATATTGCTTGGATTGCTTGTGTGTGTGTGCCTAACTTATACTCATCCAACAAGAGCTTCACATAGCACCTCAACCCATTTCAAGGGGAATCAAGGGGAGTTAGTCCAGAGCCTCGAAAGGGGAATTCGGCTACACTTGTTATATTGTATTAGTTTGTGCATAATTTGCATTAGCTTCCGCATTTAGCGCACTTAGTTTGCATTAAGTTTATTAGATTAGCACTTACACCTATTCACCCCCCCTCTAGGTGTTTTTCAATTGGTATCAGAGCCAGTGCTCCTGATACTTAGGCTTAACATCCTAGGAGTGATCCATTTGCTTGCTAATCTCATTTGCATTTGTTTGTTTGCACATTCATATATAGTTTACCATGGACTTCATGACCCCTCCTAGCTTTGACCCTTCCAACATTGATGTTTGGAAGTACAGGATGTCCATGTACCTAAAGACCTTAGGTTTGCATGTTTTCCTTGCCGCCACCAAGAGATGTTATCTTGGTGATTGCAATCATATAGGGGCCAATGCACAAGCCCTAGAGGCCATTAGAAGCACTTTACCTAAAGACTATCTTTTATGTGTTTCTAATCTTGATTCCGCTTTTGCAGTGTGGAACAAGTTGACAACAACCACCACCTCCAAGCTTCAATTGCCAATCCAAGAAGAGGAATCTAGTGGAGAATCCAACTCTCAATGCTTCATGGTCCAAGGGATTGACTCCCTTGAGGTACACTCGGAAACTCCATTAGATAGTGATGATGATGCTAGTTCTTCTAGTAATGATTTTGTTGATCCCCATGCTTTAAATGAAGAACTATCTATTGTGTGTGAAAAATTAATTGAGAAGTATAAAATTTTGAAAAAGAAAAGTTTAGATATTGAAAAAGAAAATAAATGTTTGCACTCTAGACTTGATTGTGTTTTGCAAGAGAAAGTTGAGGCCTATAATGAAAGAGATTCATTGAGATCTCAATTGGAACTTGCTTTAAAAGAAAATAAATTTTTAAAGTCTAAAAATGATTGTGAAACTCTTTTGAAGAAAAATGAAAATTTGTCTTCTAAAGTTGATTTTGTTTTAAAAGAGAATGTTGCTTTGAAAAACAAATTAATTTCTTTCAAATGATTTGGATGCATGTTTAAAGAAAAATGTTTCTTTTCAAAATAAGATTGATTCTCATGTTTGCCATGCTAGGGTAGTTTCACCTAAATCACCCATTGCATGTTTCACTTCTTCTATGCTTGAAAATGATATAAATTTGCTAAAGAAGAAAATGGATTGTTTGGGCTCCACTATGAGCCAATGTGCTAAGAACCATACACGCTTGGAATCCTTGGTTCGAAAGAAACAAGTTCCATCTTCTATGCATGCACACCCTCCACGGCATACACATGCTCCACACGGACACCATCAACACAAGTATGCTCATGTGTACACATGTACACATTGTGGCCGAAAAGGCCATCTTGCTAAATTTTGCTATGATCGCTTACATGTTGAAAATTTAGCCAAGAATTTTGTTTGGGTTAGAGAAGGGACTAACCCTCATGGACCCAACAAGATGTGGGTACCAAAGACCACCCCTCCTTTGTTTAATGTAGGTGTGGGCTCTCACATGACGTGAGAGTGATGGCACCTTGGAGTGGATGCGTTCCGGACTTCATGGAAATCAAAATGGATGCATCACTTTCAAGGGTAGGATGGTGGAGAGGACCACCAAGTTTTGGAGACAAGGAGAGTTGCCTTGAGGTTTTGGTAACGATTTCTAAACTCCCATGCTTTCATATTCATTTGTTTATGGCATGTTTTTGATGTCTATGGATTAGTATGTTCATTCCATGTTTATTAGATCCTTGACATACATGTATAGTATTTGAGACACACATGCTTATATGAACCCATATTTAGTGTTTTCACTTTTGTTTAAGCTATAATGTACATCATGAATCTAATACATATGAATTTACATAGTAATCATGTTTTAGTTTTATCATGATGACTTTTATATTTGTTTTGATGCTTCATGTTAAGGTTACTTGTTTAGATGTTAGTTTTCATTAAGACTAGGAATTATACTTGTACATATAGTGGGCCACAAATAAATCTATATATGTATGAGCTTGAACGCTTATTTGAACCCATTAGATGTGCTAGTATAGTCTAGTTTTGATGATTCATACATTTCAAACTTGTATTCCATTTTGGATTTGTTTTATGATTGTGTGTTTCACTCATGTATATGTGTATTTTGCCAAACTTGAAGATATACATGTATACCCCTTGAATCATTTGCCTTTCATGCAAATATCTATTATGGACTCAAAGTGTGTTTAAGGATATGTATGTATACTTCTTGTGTTGACAATTCATACATATACCTTGAAATGAAATTTGTCTTGATGAAGATTTAGTTTCTCTTGATTTTGTGTCAATATTTAACTTCATGTATATGTACATCTTATCCAACTATTGACTATACATGAATATCCTTTGAGCCACGTGCCTTAATGCATATATTTTGTGGACTCGTTGTGTTTTGGATATGTATGTATATCTTAGTTTGTATTAGACATACATATGCCTTGAAGATTAAATAAGGAGTTTTATATGATTTTCATGTTTTTGATGGAATTATGTTTTAAGGAATAATTGAGCTTAATGAAATATTTTTCATGATTATGATCTTCACATATTATTTGTACACTCATGTCTATTGCTCATGTTTTGTTTCTCATGAGTTATGCTTTATTGGTTAGAGTGATGATTATCATGTGAATTTCAATTTTGTTTTATTCCTTGCTTGAAGGATTTCGTGCAAGTTAACAAGTTTTCCATTTAACTAGTTGCGGTGTTCTTCATTTTGGTAGTGATTTTCAAACAAAACTACATTTTCAAATCTATCTTTGAAAACCCCTACCTTCCAAGGGCGGTAGGATGGGAGATCATGTTCATGTATGCCCTAAATTGAAAATCTTTAAAACTTGAATTATGATTGGGTGGTAGAGAATATGATGTATACACTTGAACTTATTGTTATGTCAATTGGTATCATTGAACTCTTTCAATTGGTATCATTTTGATCTTCTTGTATACTCATATATGTTTTGTATGTATGTATACTTTAAATTCCAAGTATATCAATTTCTATTGGTATCTATCTTTCATACATATATATGTTTGTGTTTATGCTAGTGCTTGAGTTTCAATTTTGTTTAAATTGACTACTTTTAAATTGTTATCAAGACTATGCATGTCTTTAGTTTGTTTTTCATAAAGGGGGAGAAAATTTGATTTTGTACTTCAATTGGTATTTGTACTCCCACTTTTATGTTTAAAAGTTGTTATTTTGAACATATGATATCAACATCAAATTTGTTTATATGTTTTTCAAAATAAAATATATTCTTACAATTGGTATCAAAATTTGTGTTTAGACATTCAAAATTTGTTATGTTGTTTTACAATTGGTAATTTGTTATGTTTAATTATAATTGGTATCTCAAAATGTTGTTTAAAGAAAATATTCAAAGTTTTGATTTGTATTTCCTATATGCAAGGAGATCTTAACATCTCTCTTACATATAGATTCATGTTGAGTATATTATAAATTGAGGAGCTTGACAACTCTTCTTATATGATATACGTGTGTAGGGGGAGCTTCACATCTCCTCTTATGCATTACATAATATGTGTTATGTGAGTTAGGGCTTGTCATCCCTTCTTCATGTAATGCATATGTGTAGGGAAGCTAACTTAGCGTCTTCCTCTTCATGAATGTATATAGCATATAACATATATTGATCCTTATTTATTGGTATCAAGATGCTTCATTGACATATTTTTTAATTGATATCATGTTTGTAGTCACCCCTTATTGACTTTGTTTTTTGTTTTAGACACAAAAAAAGGGGAGAACATTGTTTGCATTGTTTTGATTGACAAAAAGGGGGAGAAAGATTTTTACCCCTCATTTTATCTATGGTTTTGATTGTTTACCCCTTTGTTGATGATTGACAAAAAGGGGGAGAATTATTTGAGAGTTTAACATGCATATATAAACTCAAATACTTCTATGCATGATTGGTACATATTTTTTTTATATGCATGCTTATGTTTTACATGCATATATTATGTTTTAATCTCAAGAATATTAAGTTTAATTGATTTATAGAGTTTGCTTTGTAATTGGTATCTAGAGCTTATTTTGTTTTGAATATTCCATTTGATATCTAGAACCATTTATTGTTTATGCATATGCATGTTTCATGTTTAATATTCATTGCATATATTTATTGTTTATCCCTATGCATGAGTTAAGGGGGAGCTTCCTTGAAGCTTATCTTTAATCCATGCATATATAACTCCATGAGTTTTGTCATCATCAAAAAGGGGAGATTGTTGGCCCAATGGCCTTCCACTCTAGTTTTGATGATGATCAACTCATGTAGTTATGTTTACTAATATTCTTGTGTTTCTAAGTTTCAGATCATTAACAGGATATTAGGTTGGTGATTAGCTTCAACAAGATGATTAGAAGCTATTCATGATGATTCCGGTGCCAAAACTTAAAGATCATACCTTTACACTTGGAGAATCACGGAGTTTGGACCGAGTCTACTTGAAGATGAAGATCGTCAAGAAGACTTAGGTATCTAGTTTAGAGTTTGTGTTTTAGATCCATATTTGTAAAGCTTAGTTTAGTTGATATGCTCAAGTGCACAAAACACACACGTTTCATGATTTGGTTTTTGGTTTTCATGAATAACAGATCAAAACAAGTTTACCTTATACTTATGTATATTAGATATGGTCTAGATATACATACATGCTTTAAACTTGCTAGACAAACTTATTTTGACTATCCTATTCATGTTTTGGAAAAATCAAGTTTGATAAAAATACAAGTTTTGTTTTTGATAAAATTGGCAAGACACAAAAATGAATTGATATGTTAATATATTGTCTTGAAATTTTTATCACATGTTTATGTTTCAACATAAAATGATAAAACAAGTTTTATGGAATTTTCAGAAATGATAAAAGGTTTTTATAAAATATTTTTTTTGAAAATTTTCTGACCTTGTTTTGTGCTGACAGGCTGGTCGGTCGACCGCGACGGTCGACCGCACCAAGGGCCGGTCGACCGTTGCGGTCGACCGACGTGCACAGACGTGCACGTCTGTTAGGCACAGACACGGTCGACCGGGACGGTCGACCGAGTTGAGAGCTCTGCTCTCGGGTTTTATCGGTCGACCGGCCGGTCGACCGCTGTTGCCCAACGGTCATAATTCTGACCGTTGGCGGTCGACCGGGCCGGTCGACCGGCAGTCTGTCAGACTGCCAACTCAGCCTAACGGCTAGTTTTGTATAGGGGCTATATAAACCCCATCTCTTTGGGGATTTTGGCCAAGTTTTTTAAGGAGAAAAATTTCTGGTTTCTAGAGTTTTTAAAACAAGTTTTCAAAAGTGTTTGGGGCTTTAATTCTTCAATCTTTATTGTTTTAGGTTTTTGGAAAAATCAAAGAAAAGAATATTTTGGGAGATTTGTCTTGGTTTTCATTCTATATCTTTTGGAAGGATTTTCCCATGTGGTTTTCTTTGTTGCTAGTTTTCCAAACACCTAGTTTTCCACACTTGAGCTATCTTCTATCCTAAACTATTAGGATCTTGTTTTTGTGGAAAAGATAAGAGAAAAGGAAAGAGAAGTGTTTGAGGTTGTTTGTTGTAAACCTCATTGTTGTAAACACCCTTATATTTGTGAATCCCTCTTCGGTAGAGGTGATCGGGTGATTGTGTTGTGGATCCTCTTAGGTAGAGGTGGAGTTTGGTTGTGAGCCTCTTCGGTAGAGGTGTGTGGATTGGTTGTTGTATTGGCTACGGGCCTAACCCCTCGGTTGTGAGGAGGTTGTTGTTGAGAGAGGAGTTTGGTACTCCTAGAGTTGTAAGAAATCCTCTTCGGTAGAGGTTCCCTCGGTGGGAGTTGAGATAGTGGAAATCCTACACGGTGGTGTAGGCGGGGATGTAGAGCAAGGTGCTCGACCTCGAAACAAATCTTGGTGTTTGCGTATTGATCCATTGTCTCTCTAACTCTCTCTCTTATATTTGTGTAAAGCATCATATTCATATCATATCATATTTGCTTGTGTTGTGCATATTTCATATTGCCTTGCATTTATTCATATTGCTATTCATTCTTATATGCTTGGCTTGATTGTGTGTATTTTATATTGCTTGGATTGCTTGTGTGTGTGCGCCTAACTTATACTCATCCAACAAGAGCTTCACATAGCACCTCAACCCATTTCAAGGGGAATCAAGGGGAGTTAGTTCAGAGCCTCGAAAGGGGAATTCGGCTACACTTGTTGTATTGTATTAGTTTGTGCATAATTTGCATTAGCTTCCGCATTTAGCGCACTTAGTTTGCATTAAGTTTAATAGATTAGCACTTACACCTATTCACCCCCCCTCTAGGTGTTTTTCAATATGTACACCTCCTATCAATATCACAACAACATAAGAATAAAATATAGTATATTGGAATTAAAATTGACACGTGCCTAGATGCAAATGTCTAAATTGTTTTAGAGCGTCCAATTTTCATATTTTAGTTCTTAAAATTATTTACAGTGTACATGTAATATAAAAATTAGCAGCAGAGTATAAGAATATACAAGAAGTTACCCGACCACACAAGAGCAAGTGTGGACTTCTACAACGCTAAAATTTAACCTGCACACCAAAAAAATAAAGAAGAAAAGTTAACAAAAATGTGAAATCAAACCATTCCCATCTGCGGCAACGGCGCCAAAATTTGATCGAGGGAAAACCGTGCACAAAATATGTCTGTTTTGAAATCGATATTTAAAGTGTATGCTTTGGCTTCCTCGATACTTCCGTTATAGCATAGAGGCTAAAATGAGTCAAATCTACAAGGACGGGAGGCGATAGAAGCTTACACGGTATGTTCACGTGTATGTTAACGGTTCTTCAAAGTTTTAAAGAATGAAAAGAAAAGAAACAAAGAATGAAAAGAGAAATACGGTAAAACACAAAGAAGTGGGAAACATAGAAAAGAATGATTTTTGTGATTTTTGTATATCTAAAACAAAGTGAAAGAGAAAGAAAACTCACAGCTACTAACAACTAATGACTCCACCAACATGCTAACCTCTTAGTGATAGTTGCCTCACATGTATCATTGGCCATCACTAGTCTTGGTTCAAGAGCTATTTAAAGCATGACCCATATGTAACTCATCACAACCAAACTCAACAAAACAAGAGCAAACTACACTTAAATCATCAAACCCAATAAGAGTAAGCATGAAGTAAATTAATGTTAGCTTGTTAGTGGTTAGGAAGTGTGAGTGTTAGATCCATCATCATGAGCCATCAATGGCTCTTGCAAGAGCAAGGTCAAATTGAGGCTATTAGATTTATGTGAATTATCAAATAAGAAGTTAGACTAGTTGGTAGTTAGTAGTTAGTTGTCATGAGATAAAAGTTAGCTACACATGTAAAAGGAAGTAAAGAGAAAACAAAGAGAGGTAAAGAGAGAACCTTTCATAGCTTGTCACCTTTTATTACAAGCACTCTTGCATTCCACTCATGTATAACTCTCTCCCTAATACAAGATCTAAAGGAAATAAAAAATACAAAGAGGAAGAAGAAAAACTATAGTACACTACCCTAAACTACAAAATGAAAATGAGAACTACCCTAAACCTTGCATATCTCCAACTCTGGAACCCAAGAGGGTATTTATAGCCACCAGGGAAGAGGGGGTCCAGGGGACAAACCCTGGCCCCAAACGCGGCCGCGGCCATAAAGTGGCCGCGCGCATGGCGCTTTGAGCCGCACGCTGTCTTGTTTGTCCCATGTCAGCTCCTGTGTCCGGTTTCTTATTTCCAGCCCCTAATTTTGACAGAATCAGCCTCCTAGGTCAATGGCTATCTTAATAGGCCTTTAATCACCAATTAAATGGTGATTTAGGGTCTTCTTCTCATTGCACATCATGAACCTAGAATCAAGCAAGTAAAGCTTTATTAGCAGAATTTAATACGAAATAAATGTGAAGATGTGATAAAAATTATACAAAATTAGAGATTAATCATTAGGCATGAATAATCATGCTTCCTGATCATCCGGCTTTAACAAATAATTTTTTATTCACTCAATTTTTTAATTATTTATTTATGGTATTTTAAATCTTTGTTTCAATCCCAAAAAATGTGTTTAAGTGTTTAAATGCATATTTTCTAAGGCAAAAAAATTCAAGATCAAATTATCCTTTCAATCTATCTTCTTAACCTAAAATTCAAACAAAATCCATTATTTTGACTCGGTTTAAGAATTTATATTTATGGTCTCCATAATTCCTAAGATCAACTTAATTTTCTTAAAAATAGATCAAATCATTTTCCCTTATTTCAAAAAGTTTGTAAAGAAAGAAAAAAATCCTATACAAAAGAGAGAATTCCAAACATCATGAAAAGAAGTGAAAAAGAAAGAAAATATAAAAAATTTATATTAGTAAACCCTCCCCCACACTTATCTCATGCATTGTCCTCAATACATCATTAATATATGCATGCATGAAAAAAAGAGGAAGAAAAATTCACCTCAGGGTGGAGGTCTGATTGGTGCACGAAATGCTATCCAATCTAAAGAATATGCAGTTCGTAGGAACCCACCAATGAACTCTCTTCTAGTATAACCTAGCAATTAATTTTATGTCTATGATTTTATTTAGAAAATTATCCCAATCAAATTTTCAATTTTAAAAAATAATCTCTAGTCACTTTGTTTTACACCTTTATCTGAAAACTGAGTATGATTATGGAAGATGATTGATTCGAGCCCAAAAGGTACAACAACTAATAATTACTCGGGAAATTGACTGAAATCATGTAAAGGTTTAGGAGTCGAAATTGGTTCAAAATTTGGATTGAAACAAAAAAAATTGAAGTTCACACACTTGCCCCATCAATAAAATGTGATTTTGAAAGATGGTAAGTCATTTCATGATGTACTGGCATAGAATTCAATATTGACTCGAAAAAGTGATTAAAATCAGGTAAAAATATTGAAGTCAACAATGTGTCAGGAAGTGAAATCGAATTCCCAAGTTGTGGTTCGGGTTCACATTCATGTTCAAGTTAAATTTTTGAGAAGGGATAACTTGCCAAATTGTCGATACGGTTCTCAAAAGTTTGACATTGGTCAAGTTGGAATGGGTATGATGAAATTGACTTCTGGTTTCCAAAACAATATGACTCTTGGGTCGAATTAATAGGGTTAAAAATATTAGGATTGGTCAAAGGTTGATAAGGGAGAGTTTTCTCATTCCTATAGCTATTGATCAATTGACTCATTTGTGCTTCTAACCTATCGATGGGCTTGATAATAAAATTTTGAGTCCGAATCATATCTTCTGCATTCTTTCTAAGTCTTCTATTCTTCTTGAAAAGGTGAGTATGAAGGATGGTTTAGAAAATTTTGTTGAAATTGTGAGTCCATCAAATATAGAATTGTTGTTCAAACTCAAACAAAATTTTTTTACTCTTTTTCAAGTCAGATTTTCTTCTTTGGGAGGTGGGACTACAAAGGGTGAGTATGAATCTTGAAATTTTGTGTATATTGTGAGTCCAAAATGTTTTGAAATTGTCGCTCGGACTCATTTAAGGCTTCTAAACTCTTTTCTAACATTGATTTTTCTTCATTTGGTTGTTCTAGGAAAGAAATATATGAAACAACATTGCAGAATGATTGTGGATAAGATGATTAATAATTTGACTCAGGGGAGATGAATTCCCATCGACTATGTGAAGAGTTAAGATTATTTTAAAAATTTTGGTCATAAAATTGGGGCATGAATTATATTGAGGCGGATAAATTCAATCTGGTGTATGTTGTTGGGTCATGTTATACAAAACTGGTTGGAGTTATCCGATTCAAATGAGATCGGGTTGAAAAATGGATTCATATTAAGTTGAAATTTTTTTGTTTATAATCCATTTCACAACAAACACAAACAAAAAGGAAAAAACAAATAAATAAACACAAAAAAAAGAAAAAAAATCAAACAAGCCTACGCTCAAGTCGACCTAGACCTAGATGACTCCTAACTGGTCGACTGTCTAGGAAAGGGCTATTGCAGCATCTGACTGCGAGCTAATTGGTCAGGTAGGGGCAAAATTAAGTAGGAGGTATCCGCGCGTAAATAACAAGTCTTAATTATGCCAAATCACTAAATCCTCGAGACTAACCTCTTAATCACAATCTTTAGGCACCGATTTGATAAGAGTTTGATACTAACAACTTCCTCTCTATGTAAATCTCTTAATGAGTCTGATATGTTCCTAGGGGCCAATGTCTAGCAAGTTTTATTTAGGCTTGGGTTGTGTTAGTGAGGATGTGGTTTTAAGCCAAGGGAGGGTAATAACTTCCCCACCTGGGTTTGCCCTTTAGTTCGATTCGTGTAGCTGTACAATTTAGACAATAATAAACACTTGAGTAAGTAAATCATCCATGTGTTTGCCTTAACTATACGCAACACAATATGTACTCCTCAATTTAGCACTCAACAACAGAACAAAATATAGTAATATGGAATTAAGATTGACACGTGCCTACAATGTAAATATCTAAGCCGTTTTTTAACACATCCAATTACTTATTTTTGCTATATTTATTAAAGTGAACAGGAAACAGATAGCAGAAAACAACGGAGGCTTAATTATGGAATTCCTTGCAAAAAAAATAGGTTCTGGAACCCTAATTCAGCCGCGCAAACGTGGCTACTGTCGCGTTTGCATGTTAATCTTGTGGAAACAGGCTCCCTGTGTTCAAAAGTAGGAGCTTCAGGCCCAGAGGGGATGTTGCTATGCTTAGTTTCTGCAAATTTTGACCTGTACAAAGAAAAAGAGAAGAAATGTTAATAAAAATCATAAACAAAACTGTTACTAATCCCCGGCAGCGGTGCTAAAATTTTGATCGAAGGGGAACCATACACGATAATGCATGCGTTTAGAAATTCAGAGTTTGAGTGTGTGTGCTTTGACTTTCTCGATACTACTGTGACAGCAAAGTGGCTATACGGGTCAAATCCACAAGGGACGGGAAGTAATATAAGTTTTATTGGTCGTGCCATGAGTATATTAACAAGTTCTTCTAGGTTTGAAAAGAATTCAAAATGAAAAGAAAAGAAAACAAGAAGACAATGAAAATAAAGATAAAAACATAATGTTGTGAGTTGGAAATGATTTTAAGAAGAAAACTAAAATGAAAGAAAACTCATGGCTACTAACTACTAATTATTCCACTAACCATGCTAACCTCTTAGAGTGATAGTTGCCTCACATGGATCATTGGCAATAAAGAGGCTTGGCTTTAAGAGCTTTTCAAATATGGTCCATAAGATTATTCTCTATATCAAAACTTGGTTAATAAGGTGCACGCTACAATTAGTCCATCTAAAATAAGTGAGTAAGAATGAAGTAAAGTAACCATAGCAAGTTAGCTTGTTAGCAAGTTAGGAGTTATAACCCATCATCATGAGCCATCATGGCTCTTACAAGAGCAAGGCCTTATAGAGGCTATTAGATTCATGTGAATTATCAATCAAGAGTTAGATGATTAGTGGTTAGTAGTTAGAACACCATGAGAGAGAACTATTTAAGCATCTAGTAAGAATTTAGAGAATAAATAATAAAAAGAAAGGAGGAAACTTTCACAAATTTGTCACCTATCTATTACAATAACTCTCTCTTTCTCTCCTGAATCTAACTCTATTATAATACTAGATCTAAAAGAGAGAGAAAATATAAGGAAAAAAAGAGAAAAAAGAGAAAATCCTAATCTACACTAATAGAGAAGAAACCCTAATTCTGCTCTCCTCCCTCGATGCTCTGGCCTCTGATGCTGTATTTATAGGCATTGAAGGCTTGGGGACCAAGTAACGAGGCCACACGTCGAAGATCGGGGCCGTTGGCTTTGATCTGGCTGCGCAAATGTGGACAGATCCGCGTTTGCGCAGCTTGATTCGGGCCAATGGCCCTGATCTTTTGGCCACTCTCTTACCCAGCTACGAGAAGCTTCTGTGTTTGTCTGGTTTATTGTACTTGGATCTGTATTTTCTGTAGATATGGCTTTCAATTTGGGATCCAATACATCTTCTAGAAGATCTATGATTTGTCTCCATGAAATCCCGATTAATTATCTAAAAATGAGTTTAATTAAGCTCTTATTTCCAATGTTGCCCCACTCTTTTATAATACGCATAGGAGACCAAACACGGGTAAATAACAGTGTTTTATCCAAAAACCGAGCAAGAAATGTCATATAAAATGCAGAATTGACAAGTAATCAGTGTGCTCAGTCAGGTACTATCCGGAGAGCTTCTCAAATTGCTTGTGGTGGCTTCGATCTACGGTAAGCCGGTTTTCATCCACCACAACTGGAAAAACTAAAAAATTTTGGAGAACTTTACTGATGAAATTTAAAGATTAGCATCAATGTGTAGAAGCATGTTTACTCAGAAACCGGCATATAGACTTAGAAATTGAATAGTGAAGAGCTTAGAAATTGCTACGAAATTGATGCTAATGTTTACACAATACAGTTGAGTCAGTTGAATAGTGAAGAGCTTAGAAATTGCTACGAAATTCTGAGGGATCTAATGTATGCTCATCACTATTCAAAGATAACTTGGAATGAGCGGAAAATATAGCAACTAGTTTACAATTCAGCATGTTGTAGTAATCAAGAAGCTCAAAAGCATACTTAGCCTAGGGAAGAAATAAACCTTTAAGAGTGAAAGTGGCATCAATCCCTAAAATAGAGTGCGCTAGTCAAAACTCTGTCATGGAAAACGCATGCTTCAACGTAATCAAAACATACAAAGGAGTGAATAACTGAAGGAAGTAAGAATTAATATAGCTTGTTTCCAAAGAGAGGATTAGCGAGTGATTTTTTAACCGTATGTTAATGCTCATGGGTAAGGGAGAATGTATTTCATAATGCTCATGTAACGGCTGATGCTTGCTGGGGTTGCTCCTGCTGCTGGTTGCACTTGCTGGTGGATTCTGATGCAGTGACTTCTGCTGTTTTACATGCTGGTCCTAGTGTTGATTCAGATATTGGTGCTACTGAGGCTGCAGCCATTGTTATTGCTGTGGCTAGCTACCGTTATGGCTGCAAGGAAAGTGATTGAAAATGCATAAAATTGCAGCAACATTTATTTAGGATCAATGATGGAAATGAAGGAGTTGATAATTAAAAATGAAATGTCAATCCTCGATCGAGAAATATCTAATGTAAATACAATCAATAGCAATGCCCATACTCGTACATATTGGGAGTAATATTGCAAGCATATAGAGGGCATAAACCGAGGATCCAACTAATCACCTTTTTTGGAATTTAATTGATTCAGTGTTTTAATTCATATTTAAACGCAATGTCATTTTCATGGTTTCTGGATTTTGCTAATTCTAAATCCTTTTATTTATTTTTCATTAAAATTTGTTTACTTCAGTGTTTTGATGCACATTAACATCAGGTGCGTGCATGAAAACTATCTTACTCTACCAAATATTTATTATATTCAAGTCATTACTAATTTTGCCAACAGAATTTTTGCCACTATAATATAGCATTCATTGCTAGTGCCAAGTAGCTTTCCTCCTCCATTTGATTGCTGAATATGGATGCTTTCAGGTAATGATTTGACTTGGAGAGAAAAACACAAAAGGTGATCCATTAGGTATATTAGAAAATTTTGTGCAAAGCACACTCATTTTAACTGGTGTTTAGTGCTTAAAGATAATACATTATTTGTTGGTATGGAAGTTTCTGATTATATGAATCTGGATATTTTCTCGGTGAAAGCAGTGTTAATGCTTATCATAACAAAGTGTTATTGCTAATGATGACAAAGCAATCTTGCTTTTGGTTTTTTTCTTTTTCTTTTATCTTTTTAAATAGCAGGCAATATTATCTCAAGATATTCTTCCACATATCGTCATGTCTGATATCATTGTGCATTCGGAAATAAATTCTGAAAGCAGATTGCAATTGGTTGAGTCAGCTGAAGCATTAGTACCTGCAGGTTGGATTCTCCTGCAGTTGGCCCATATGCATCCCTTTTTTATGTTATTATTTTAGGCTGGTTGCTTAATGATTACTAATTGGTTGAGTCAGCTGAAGCATTAGTACCTGCAGGTTGGATTCTCTCTACAGTTGGCCCATATCCATCCCTTTTTTATGTTAAGATTTTAGGTTGGTTCTTTAATGGAATACTTGTTGCTTCTTTGTAACTGTAGTTCCTAATCCTGTCGTCGTCAGATATTACTCCAGAATGTGCCAGGTTTTAAAGAATGCGGGACACCTTATCCATTTCTAGCAAATTACACCTTATTTTTGAATTTTGGTGGAAACCAGGCAAACATATGTTTTGACTTCCAAATGATTATTACTACCCACATTAGATACTAATGCTGAAATTTGTTATTGATATAATTAGATTTTATTGGCAAGGGGCTACATCAAACCTCATTGTCCATGAAGTTACTGCTGAAAGCCAGTCCCTCTCACTGCACACCTTTTTGAATATTACATCCAATTCCATGCCAACACAGACCCTAAATTTTCAAGTGGTCTCAAGAGAAGAATCCTGGGCGCAGCTTGGTTAGATTTGAGAGAATATCATAGCAGAGTCACCCGCTGAGTTACGAGCATATTGAAGCAGTACTGTAAGTCAAATAGTTGACCTGAGTCGGTTTTAAGTCGTGTTCGAATTAGATGTTAATGGTGTCTATGTTGGGTTTGGGTCGAACAAATAGTCCCACATCGTGGGGATGGTCTTGGGCTTATAAGTATTTGGGCAACTCCACCCAATAGACTAGTCTTTTGGGATGGAGCCCCGAGTCCTTCATGTGTTATCAGAGTCATGCCCCGAAATTAGTCGTGTGTGTGGGTGATGTTCGACGGTATATAGATAGCCCAATGACGCAAAGACTCGTGTGTGTGGGTGTTGTTCGACGGTATATAGATACCCAATGACGCAAAGACGCATTAGGCCACGCATTAGGCCTGCCTGCCCACCCCAATGGCGAAAAATGAAAAAAAAAATAAGCGAAAAATGAAAAAAAAAAAAAATAAAGCGCAATAAGCCCCTGTAAAGCTACTATTTGGCTCTCAAGAAAATTGGCACTGTATTGCAGAGGAGTGACCGACAGCAGTCGGTATCTCGATGGAGCATTTGATCTTCCGGTGTGAAGATAGTAGAGCTTGGCAACTCCACCCAATAGACTAGTCTTTTGGGATGGAGCCCCGAGTCCTTCAGTCTAATTGCTCATTAGGTGGCCTAACTGATCAATCTTTTAATGAAATGGGCAATGCATTACGAGCTTCATGCGGGAGGCAAAAGTTCCTAATTCAAATCTGGCATACACGTGCTGAATGAACTGGAGGCAATTAGTATGTGAATTATTTCATAGGTTGCATGACATCGGTTTCAAATCCTCTACAACCATGGTTGTAGGATTTTCCTACAATTCATAATTTCAGCCAATGGGATGCTCAATCTTTTAACGAGAAAACAATGCACGCCGGGCTTCATGTGGGAGGCAAAATGTAACACCCCGCTCCCGAAATACGTACTTAGTTGCGTATTCAGGCTTCTCGATCGTATTTTTCGATTTGCTTCCATGTTTGTTTTGTATTATGAATTCCTTATATGATTGTTTTATGTTGGATTTGGATTCGTGGATTCGGAGTCAACCTTAGTTTGAACCGAAGGCCCGATCCCAGAGTATTACTCGGTTTGGACATTCTGGTATTCCGATTTGACCGGTTTCAGTTTTAAACATCGTTTTCCAATATTCTGGATTTTATATGATTTTCTGGAATTTTCAGAATTTATTGAAAACCCGGCCAATCCGGTGTATACCGAGATTGACGGTTGACTTCAGGATTTTTAACTTGAAAATGAGATTGAATTTCTGAAAACCAATTTCACGAAAAATCATTTTATAATATTTATGATTTTTGAGAATTTTTGGGAAACTTTCCGAACTACTTTATTTTTGGGCCTTTCCGGAGCTTTTGGTATTTTCCCAGTTACCGAGGAATTGCCCCATGTATTCCACTTTGTCTTTTCTCCATTTTCTCTCTCCTTCCTCAAACGCGGATCTCACCTACCTGGGATTCTGCATTTATTGTGAAGATCCTCCCCATGTTGCATTTAATGCACTTCAGATCAAATCCCATCAATTATCATGACTTTCTCGCTCCTCTTTGAAACGCAGCTTTTGGCTTTCCCCAAACGCGGCTCTAATCCCTGCGTTTAGCCCAATGCAGCCCAAACGCAGGAGAGTGCTGCGTTTGAATGAGAGAAACGCAAGAATTCATCTTGGTTTCTTTTGTTTTATATGGTGTGCAACATTATTATATCATCCTTTCTCTATCTTCATTAAATGCTTCTCTTCCAAAATGTCTCCTCCTTGATATTCCAACCCTTTCTCATCATCATAACCGGCCAAGTGGCCAAGAGAGCCACCTAATACCCCGGAATTTTGCAAAAACCCCCTCTCTTTTATTTATTTGCATCACCTTCACAATCCAAATCCTATAAATACCCCCTCTCCTTCTCCCTCTCTTCATTTTACTTCTTCTCCTTCTTCCTTGCTTCCTGCAGCCAACAGTGAAGCCACCAAGAGAGAGCTCCTTCTCTTGCTTCCTTTGTTCACCCAAACTCCATCTTCTCCACAACTTCTTCACCATACCACCACCTACAACCTCTCTCCATCACTTCGTGAAGACCGGCCACTCCTTTGGATTGTGGCCGTGTTTCTTCTCCGGCGGCAAGACTTAGGGCCGGTACCCTCCTTTTAGATTGGGACCGAACCTCCCTTCGTTGGACGCAGCAAGGATCACCTTAGGCGAGTGATCTCGCTTTTCCCTCTTGATCTCCTGTTGGTTGTGCGAGTGCTTTTCCTCGCCAAAGACTTGGTTAAACTTGTATATGCATATCAAACAGATCACAACTCTTAAAACTGTTTCTGCTCACTATTTTACAGTATTAGTCGACTTGACCCCCATGATAAGTCGACTAACCCCTTGAAACGCAGTCTGGTTTCTTGTGACGCAGATCAATAAGTCGACTAAACCCATATCCCAGTCGACTAACTCTTTTCTGGAAACGCACCCTTCTTGGAAACGCAGCAATCCTAGTCGACTTAGGCAATCGCCCTAGTCGACTATCTTTTCTTCTTGAAGCGCGTTTCTCTGAAACGCGGACTTCTCTTAGTCGACTACCCGTTGTCTCCAGTCGACTAACGCAGTTCCCTTGAGACGCAGTCTTTTGAGACGCGACCTTGATTAGTCGACTACTTATGATTTCCAGTCGACTAACTTTTCTGCCTGAGACGCGGCTCTTTGAGACGCAGCTTTGACCAGTCGACTAACCCAAAAGCCCTAGTCGACTAATCCTCTTCTTGAAACGCAGTTCTCCCAAACGCAGCCTAGCAAGTCGACTTATCTCTTATCTACAGTCGACTAGTTCCTCTTCAAGTCGACTACTTAGTTTCCCCTAGTCGACTAACTTGTGCTAACTGCTGTGATTGATCACTTCCTTGAATATGGACTTTATCCTCAGGACTTGTATTATATATTATGATATTTTCATGACTTGTTACCTGCCAATTATCATCATCCTGTCATGCTATCACTTGACACCCAGCATGATCTACTTGACTTGTGATTATCATGTTTACGGGAATCTTGCTTTGTTATCCTGTATGGAACTAAGTGCCACACGGAACAAAGTGCCACACCATACTCGGTGGGGGCCACCTCTTGAATCTGTGGGGGCCACCTCTAGAATCCATTCCCTCAGAACAAAGTGCCACATGGAACAAAGTGCCACACCATACTCGGTGGGGGCCACCTCTTGAATCTGTGGGGGCCACCTCTTGAATCTGTAGGGCTATTTCCTGTCATGTCCAGTTATTCCCGTAAATTGATAATATTAAAAAGGACAACTTGCACGGGATTGGGAGGAAGTGATGGATGCCGGTATGATGCCTTGCTTATAGTAATGGAATAAAATACTGAGGTTCGTGTTAGTGGGATTTAAGGCCCACAGGAGATGCGTGTTAGGGGGACTTAGGGCCTCCAAGCTGGTCCCGGGTGTACGGGAACTACTATAAGAAGTGCTATCAGTTCTCCATCATCTTCCGGTAACAACCCTCGGCTTGCTTATATATGGATGTATGTGTGTTGGGGTGTACACCCGGACACATACCTAGATATATGGGTCAGACGGGTAATAATAATATATGATTCCTGTTACTTCCGTTATGGTTCATGTTATGATTCCTGTTATGATGCCTGTTATGGACTCCTGTTATGTGCTCCTGTCATTCCTGTTATTACTCCTGTTACGCCTGTTATGAACTCCCGTTATGCTTGTTATGATTTTGGTTATTCTTGTTATGAACTCTTGTTATGACTACTGTGTGGTTTGCAACTCGGGTTGCATGTGCTTGGATTACGATGACATGAGATAAAGGTATATAGATGAGGGTTTCCTTGTTTGGATTATTCCTTCGATGTACTAGTCTCATGGAGCCGTGACCTAAGCTTATACAATCGGGTTTTATATCGGATTTCCTGTTTTATGATAATTATGATATACCTGTTCATACTTGCTATACCTGTATACACACTTGTGCTCATCCTTATTCGCCACTTGGCTTTTGCTTCACCGCTCGCCTGGGGAGTTTCATCTGACTCTCCTGGATTCTCATGTCCAGGTCATGGAGCTTGAAGCATGTGGATCTTCCAGTTGCTGATCAGAGTGGCGCAGCTGAAGCGTGGATCTCCAGCAGACCATTCAGAGCTCTATTCTTCCAGGCCCCCTGTGTACCTCCCGAGTTTTCCTTTAGTAAACTCGTGAGTGCCTTTTTACTGATTTCCCCTGTACATTTCTTGTATTCTCGCAATTGCGCCTATCAGGTGATGTATTATCATTGTAATATCAGATCACCTCTGGTGATGACTCTGTAATTGTACCCATGTGTTGGAATGTATAATGCACCACTTGCTTCCGCACTCTGATTCTTGTCTGTACTGATGCTTAGCGTATATACGTGAAGGTACTTCTGACTTGCGTATATACGTTGCAGTAATGTCTCCGTATCCGTCAGGATCGGGGCGTTACAGGTTGGTATCAGAGCTTAGGCTCTCACCTCCTCAGTACGTCCAGATGGCAAATTAATGGTAAAGCAATTTGCAACTGGAATGCATGAGTCTTGGTTATACAATCCAACTACAAGTACAGGGTTATCTATTTCTTCCTTCTAATCTATTTCTTGAATCTTGAGATCTTCAATCTTTTCCCTCCCAGTTTCTTCTTGTCACCCTTTCAACCAACTCAAATATGGAAAGACGGGGAACACGCAATGGTCCTAATACCTCTCAAGATGGACCCAACAGAGACAGTGATGGTATGATGAGGATACTTCAGGGGATGATGCAGAATCAACAGCAGCAGACAGAGCTTCTACGTCAAGGACTATTGGTTGCACCCCGAGAGCAGAGGCCAGGCAATGTGTCAGATTTCAGGAGATTACAGCCGGCAATCTTTTCAGGAATAGAGAAGCCCCTGGATGCAGAACAGTGGCTGATAGACACCACATATCTTTTGAAGGCGGCCCGAGTCCCTGATGAGAACCAAGTGGAAGTGGCCAAGATACAGCAGAGAGATGTGGCCAGAACCTGGTGGTTGGCAGAAGAAGCAACACTGGAGAAACCTATTACATGGGACCAATTCTCAAAGGGTTTCTACGAGAGATTCTTCCCTGCCACAGCTCAGAAAGAAATGGAAGAACAATTTATCCGGCTGCAGCAACGGAACCGATCAGTGGATGAATATGCTGTTGAATTCTTGAGGCTCAGCAGATTTGCTCCTTACATGGTGTCAGACGAAGAAAAGAGGGCAAGCAGATTCCAACAAGGGCTGAAGATGGATGTGCAGATGTTCCTTATTCCTCAACAGCTGAAGACGTACTCTCAGGTTCTCTCCATTGCCCGTGAAGTGGAACGAGGACTAGAGAAGAAGAATGAGAACCAGGTGCAGAACAAGTCAGTGAAGAGACCCTTTCAGTTGATGAATGAGGAAGATACCGTTAGGACAACACATGGTCCGATGATCAAGCGACCATTCCAACCTTCTCTCCCTCAGATTATATGCAATTTCTGCCACAAGCCCGGACATTATAGGAAAGATTGTCGAATGGCTAACGGACTGTGCTTAGCCTGTGGAACGGGAAGTCATGCAATAAGGGATTACCCGTTCAGAAAGTTTGGAAATATGGCACCAATCAGACCAGCACTTCCAGCCCCACCTCTTCCAGCTCCATCACTGAGAAGGAATCCAGAACCCGTGGACCGAAGAGCTCCATTTCCGCCTCAGCAACATGATCACCCACAAAGAGGAGCAAGACCCAGAGCAGATTATGGCAGGGGCCAAGTTCACAACATGGCAGCAGAGGTATCAGATGAAGCAGCAGCGGAGTATGAGGCTCAGTATCTGGAACAGGAACCTTGAGGATGTCACTGTAACAGCAACCCCCTGACCTTTTGTATTTTGAGTTGGTAATCCTTCGTGGATATTCCTCCTTATCCAGTTCTCATTGTCTATTCTGGTCCTTCCTGTGTTCATCTTAACCCTGTTTTGGTTTTTCGAAGCCTTTGTTTCCACCCTTGTCCTCCTTGTGTTCAATTTGCCCCTTAACGAAATTGCGAGGACGCAATTTTTTGTAAGGTGGATGGATTGTAACACCCCGCTCCCGAAATACGTACTTAGTTGCGTATTCAGGCTTCTCGATCGTATTTTTCGATTTGCTTCCATGTTTGTTTTGTATTATGAATTCCTTATATGATTGTTTTATGTTGGATTTGGATTCGTGGATTCAGAGTCAACCTTAATTTGAACCGAAGGCCCGATCCCAGAGTATTGCTCGGTTTGGACATTCTGGTATTCCGATTTGACCGTTTTCAATTTTAAACATCGTTTTCCAATATTCTGGATTTTATATGATTTTCTGGAATTTTCTAAATTTATTGAAAACCCGGCCAATCCGGTGTATACCGAGATTGACGGTTGACTTCAGGATTTTTAACTTGAAAATGAGATTGAATTTCTGAAAACCAATTTCATGAAAAATCATTTTATAATATTTATGATTTTTGAGAATTTTTGGGAAACTTTCCGAACTACTTTATTTTTGGGCCTTTCCGGAGCTTTTGGTATTTTCCCAGTTACCGAGGAATTGCCCCATGTATTCCACTTTGTTTTTTTTCCATTTTCTCTCTCCTTCCTCAAACGCGGATCTCACCTACCTGGGATTCTGCATTTATTGTGAAGATCCTCCCCATGTTGCATTTAATGCACTTCAGATCAAATCCCATCAATTATCATGACTTTCTCGCTCCTCTTTGAAACGCAGCTTTTGGCTTTCCCCAAACGCGGCTCTAATCCCTGCGTTTAGCCCAATGCAGCCCAAACGCAGGAGAGTGCTGCGTTTGAATGAGAGAAACGCAAGAATTCATCTTGGTTTCTTTTGTTTTATATGGTGTGCAACATTATTATATCATCCTTTCTCTATCTTCATTAAATGCTTCTCTTCCAAAATGTCTCCTCCTTGATATTCCAACCCTTTCTCATCATCATAACCGGCCAAGTGGCCAAGAGAGCCACCTAATACCCCGCAATTTTGCAAAAACCCCCTCTCTTTTATTTATTTGCATCACCTTCACAATCCAAATCCTATAAATACCCCCTCTCCTTCTCCCTCTCTTCATTTTTCTTCTTCTCCTTCTTCCTTGCTTCCTGCAGCCAACAGTGAAGCCACCAAGAGAGAGCTCCTTCTCTTGCTTCCTTTGTTCACCCAAACTCCATCTTCTCCACAACTTCTTCACCATACCACCACCTACAACCACTCTCCATCACTTCGTGAAGACCGGCCACTCATTTGGATTGTGGCCGTGTTTCTTCTCCGGCGGCAAGACTTAGGGCCGGTACCCTCCTTTTGGATTGGGACCGAACCTCCCTTCATTGGACGCAGCAAGGATCACCTTAGGCGAGTGATCTCGCTTTTCCCTCTTGATCTCCTGTTGGTTGTGCGAGTGCTTTTCCTCGCCAAAGACTTGGTTAAACTTGTATATGCATATCAAACAGATCACAACTCTTAAAACTGTTTCTGCTCACTATTTTACAGTATTAGTCGACTTGACCCCCATGATAAGTCGACTAACCCCTTGAAATGCAGTCTGGTTTCTTGTGACGCAGTTCAATAAGTCGACTAAACCCATATCCCAGTCGACTAACTCTTTTCTGGAAACGCACCCTTCTTGGAAACGCAGCAATCCTAGTCGACTTAGGCAATCGCCCTAGTCGACTATCTTTTCTTCTTGAAGCGCGTTTCTCTGAAACGCGGACTTCTCTTAGTCGACTACCCGTTGTCTCCAGTCGACTAACGCAGTTCCCTTGAGACGCAGTCTTTTGAGACGCGACCTTGATTAGTCGACTACTTATGATTTCCAGTCGACTAACTTTTCTGCCTGAGACGCGGCTCTTTGAGACGCAGCTTTGACCAGTCGACTAACCCAAAAGCCCTAGTCGACTAATCCTCTTCTTGAAACGCAGTTCTCCCAAACGCAGCCTAGCAAGTCGACTTGTCTCTTATCTACAGTCGACTAGTTCCTCTTCAAGTCGACTACTTAGTTTCCCCTAGTCGACTAACTTGTGCTAACTGCTGTGATTGATCACTTCCTTGAATATGGACTTTATCCTCGGGACTTGTATTATATATTATGATATTTTCATGACTTGTTACCTGCCAATTATCATCATCCTGTCATGCTATCACTTGACACCCAGCATGATCTACTTGACTTGTGATTATCATGTTTACGGGAATCTTGCTTTGTTATCCTGTATGGAACTAAGTGCCACACGGAACAAAGTGCCACACCATACTCGGTGGGGGCCACCTCTTGAATCTGTGGGGGCCACCTCTAGAATCTATTCCCTCAGAACAAAGTGCCACATGGAACAAAGTGCCACACCATACTCGGTGGGGGCCACCTCTTGAATCTGTGGGGGCCACCTCTTGAATCTGTAGGGCTATTTCCTGTCATGTCCAGTTATTCCCGTAAATTGATAATATTAAAAAGGACAACTTGCACGGGATTGGGAGGAAGTGATGGATGCCGGTATGATGCCTTGCTTATAGTAATGGAATAAAATACTGACGGTTCGTGTTAGTGGGATTTAAGGCCCACAGGAGATGCGTGTTAGGGGGACTTAGGGCCTCCAAGCTGGTCCCGGGTGTACGGGAACTACTATAAGAAGTGCTATCAGTTCTCCATCATCTTCCGGTAACAACCCTCGGCTTGCTTATATATGGATGTATGTGTGTTGGGGTGTACACCCGGACACATACCTAGATATATGGGTCAGACGGGTAATAATAATATATGATTCCTGTTACTTCCGTTATGGTTCCTGTTATGATTCCTGTTATGATGCCTGTTATGGACTCCTGTTATGTGCTCCTGTCATTCCTGTTATTACTCCTGTTACGCCTGTTATGAACTCCCGTTATGCTTGTTATGATTCTGGTTATTCTTGTTATGAACTCTTGTTATGACTACTGTGTGGTTTGCAACTCGGGTTGCATGTGCTTGGATTACGATGACATGAGATAAAGGTATATAGATGAGGGTTCCTTGTTTGGATTATTCCTTCGATGTACTAGTCTCATGGAGCCGTGACCTAAGCTTATACAATCGGGTTTTATATCGGATTTCCTGTTTTATGATAATTATGATATACCTGTTCATACTTGCTATACCTGTATACACACTTGTGCTCATCCTTATTCGCCACTTGGCTTTTGCTTCACCGCTCGCCTGGGGAGTTTCATCTGACTCTCCTGGATTCTCATGTCCAGGTCATGGAGCTTGAAGCATGTGGATCTTCCAGTTGCTGATCAGAGTGGCGCAGCTGAAGCGTGGATCTCCAGCAGACCATTCAGAGCTCTATTCTTCCAGGCCCCCTGTGTACCTCCCGAGTTTTCCTTTAGTAAACTCGTGAGTGCCTTTTTACTGATTTCCCCTGTACATTTCTTGTATTCTCGCAATTGCGCCTATCAGGTGATGTATTATCATTGTAATATCAGATCACCTCTGGTGATGACTCTGTAATTGTACCCATGTGTTGGAATGTATAATGCACCACTTGCTTCCGCACTCTGATTCTTGTCTGTACTGATGCTTAGCGTATATACGTGAAGGTACTTCTGACTTGCGTATATACGTTGCAGTAATGTCTCCGTATCCGTCAGGATCGGGGCGTTACACAAAAGTTCCAAACTCAAATCTGTCAAACTCAAAAGATTTTGTCAAATGCCGATTATTTTTGAGTTTGGATAAAAAAATTCAGATTTTATTTATCGAAGAGAGAGAAATTTAAATCAATCTGGAAATTCTGTGAGCAGAAGTTGAAATTCCTTAATGTGCATAAATCGGGAATTTTTCTTTATCCATGTTGGAGTTATGGAGTTAATGTAAAATCAAACCTGAAGCTTATTGACTCTACCAATAAAGTTAAGCAAAATCTATAGCATATTTATCAAGAGAGTTTTGTGAGGTTATTAACACATGTACTTATTCTACTTGAAACTTCATTGCGTCCTATATAAGAGGTCATATGATGGTGTTGTAAAGTATAAGAAAAAGAAGAAAAATAAAGAAAGCAAAGCAAAGTATTGCAGAACTTCTCACTTTGTGCAAAGTATTAACTTGAGTGAATTTATTTTGAATGTACTAAAAGGGTAGCAACTCAGTACTCAAGAGCGTTTGGAGTTAGCAAACATCCATCGCCACTTCTCTTGCCAGTCCACCACTCCAACAATTGGTATCAGAGCAATTTCATTCTTTTCTTCCATTCTCCTCTCCTCATAGCCTCCACCAATAATTGTCAATCCTCAAGTACCCAAATTATCAAAGGATAATTATGAGAGTTGGTCAATTCAAATGAAAGCTCTATTTGGTTCTCAAGAGTTGTGGCAGCTGATCATTGATGGGCTCGAAGAACCCACACCGGAGGTAGAAGCTGCCTACACTGCCGAAGAGAAGAAGGCTCTTAACGAGTAAAGAAAGAAGGATAGCAAGGCTCGTTTTCTACTCTATCAAGGGTTGGACGAGTCTACCTTCGAGAGAGTTGCCGAAGCAACGACGAGCAAGGAAGAATGGGAAATCCTTGCTACCATCTACAAAGGAGTCGAGCGGGTGAAGCGAATTCGCCTCCAAACTTTGAGGGGTGATCTTGACGTCGCTCAAATGAAAGATGAAGAAAAAATCTCCGATTATTATTCACGGTTACTTCTAATTGTGAATAAAATGAGGAGAAATGGAGAGAAGATAGAGGACGTCCGAGTGATGGAGAAATTGCTGCGATCCCTCACATCAAAATTCGAGCACGTGGTGGCGGTTATTGAGGAGTCGAAGAATTTGGAGGAGATCTCAATAGAGGATTTTTTGGGATCTCTCCAAATTCATGAGCAGCGCATGCAAAAGAAAATCGGTTTCATAATTTTGAAACAAGCATTAAAGTCAAAGCTGACTCTAAATGATCGAGGCTCACATAGTAGAGGTCGTGGTCATGGTAGATGTAGGGGATGTGGTCCCCAACAACGAACCACTCAAAATTAAGTTGAGTTCCAAAGCTTCAGAGGTCGAGGACGAAGCAACCGGAGAAGATTTACATCTGTACGTAGAAACAACAAGAACGTCCAATGCTACAACTGTCAATAATTAGGACACTATGTCTCGGATTGCTGGCACAGAACTAAGGATCTTACCAATTTCATCGAAGAACAAATGATGTGGGTAATAACTCTACTCTTCTTCTTGCTCATGATGATTCAAGTGTTCATAATGATGTTTGGTATCTTGACTCGGGTGCTAGCAACCACATGTGCGGGAAGAAAGAACTATTAATGGAACTCGCAGAAGGAGTTCATGGAAGTGTGAGCTTGGGAGATTTTTCAAAACTCCCAGTTGAAGGCAAAGGGAAGACCAAAATCTACCAAAAGGATGGTAAGCCTGAGTATATTTCCGATGTTTATTATATTCCTAACATGAATAGTAATATTCTCAGTATTGGTCAATTACTCGAAAAAAGATATAAAGTATATATGGAGAACAAACATCTTTGGTTACAAAATTCAAAAGGAGGTCTCATAACTTGTGTTAAGATGATAAGGAACCGCATGTTTCCCTTACATCTAAACACGGAAGTTGAAAAGTGTTTTCAAGGACTCGTGAAGAATGAGTCATGGAGGTGGCATCTTCGTTTTGGCCATCTAAATTTTAACGGCATGAAGTTACTGTCTACAGCCGGCATGGTACGAGGTTTACCAAAAGTCGATCCACCGAGTCATACTTGTGAAGTTTGCATAATTGGCAAGCAAGCACGACTTTCTTTTCCCACTAGAAAGTCGTGGATGTTGGAACTTTCTTTTGATGATACATTTGTGAAGACATTTCATTGGAGCTCTATCTCAAAGCCTATTCAAGAGTTCTACATACTCAAGACTTCCCAAAGAGAGTGGCTATGAATGTGTATTGTATTGATTATTAGTATGTTAAAAGGCTTGGAATACACACACACATCTTAGTCATATTAGTCGACTTATAGACTTGACAAGTTGACTAATAACAACTATAGTCGACTAACCCTTTAACTATAGTCGACTTAGTTTGCCTCAAGATGCATACCAACTTTCTGTTTCTAACCTGCATGCACTATTAGTCGACTTGACAGTCCTTATAGTAGACTAATACTTGGCCTAGTCGACTAATCATATTTTTCTGGTCGATTAGTTTCAGTTTTCAGAAACTTGTCCTGTATTTCAATCTTGACCTAGTCGACTTGGCCCATTTTATAGTCGACTAACCCAGTATAAATTGCCTACCCTAGTCGACTAACCCCCAACCCCTAGTCGACTAATAGCAGTTTCTGACTGTTGGACAGTTTCTATTTTCTGGTGTTTTATCTAACGTTTTAATATTCAAATTTGTCCTGATAACTACCCTAACTGACCCTAACTGACTATAGATTTCAACTATAAATTGGTATGTTGTTCTAGGCTAAAAACACAAATTCAAAATACAAGTTTTCTACCCAAAAACTCTGTTCAAAAATCTGTTTTTCAAAAAACTGTTTCCACTTTCAGTTCTTCATTCAAATTCCTACTCTATAGTGAAGATTTCTGAGAGTCCACCTATAAGAGCCCTTTTTCACGATCACATACAGATTCAAGGCTTATAAGATCAATTGTAATCACTCAAAGAGGAGCATTGTACAAGTGCGTCTTCGGGTTGAAGAGAGTTTGCATAAGGTGTTGTGGTCTTCTTAGTTGTAATAAGAGTTGTACATATTTGGCAAAGGGGATTTGTCAAGTGGTGTGCAAGGTGTTGATTTTGGGTGTACAAAGTCAAAGGTTAAAGGAAAATCTCAAGCGGGTGGCTTGGGGACTTGATGTAGATCATGAGGACCGAACTAGAATCTCGTGTGTTTGCGTTTGTTTATCTTTTCTGAGATTTAATTTCCTTTTATGCAAGTTTATTTCTGTAACGCTAATATCTTTGTTTGAGTGTTGACGTATATTTTAGATCCTGCAATTGGCATCATCTCGGGACCAACAATTGGTATCAGAGCCCTGCATACCCAGTCAACAACATACAAGGATGGCAACAGAGTTTCCTTCATCATAATTCAAAGAAGGACATTCTACACAACGTCCACCGCTATTCGATGGATCCAACTACAACTACTGGAAGTGTAGAATGAAGATCTACTTACAATCGATCAACTACGAACTATGGAACATAGTAGAAGTAACGTACACCAAACCGATTGCCAATTACAGCGCTTGGAGTGATGATCAAAAGAAGAATGCGAACCTTGATGCCAAAGCAATGAATGCTTTACTCTGTGCCTTAACCAAACAAGAATTCCACCATGTGTTAACAGCCACTTCTGTAAATCAAATATGGCACACTCTACAGGTAACACATGAAGGCACAAATAAGATTAAAGAATCTAAAATTTCTATTCTTGTTCACAGGTTTGAACTTTTCAAAATGAAGGAGAATGAAACTATCTCAGAAATAGTTACAAGGTTCACCGACATAACAAATTCCTTAGCATCCCTTAGAAAGAAATACACCCAAGTCGAAAAAGTTCACAAGATCCTTCGTGCACTCACATCAGATTGGGAGAAGAAAACAACTGCAATAGAAGAAGCGAATGATCTCTCAACACTGTCATTAGAAAACCTTATTGGTAATCTAATGGCATATGAAGTGCAACTCGAAGACAGAAAGAAGGATAAACAATAATCTCTCTCAAAGAAGAAAGAACTTGCCTTCCATGCATCCTCAGACACGGACAATTCAGATAACAATGAAGAGGAGATGGCAATGCTTTCAAGAAAATTCAGAAAGTTCTTGAAGTAAGGTAAGTTTAAATGTTTTAATTGTAATAAAACAGGTCATATGAGGAAGGATTGTCCATTGTTCAAAAACAAAGGTAAATTCAAGAGCAAAATGTTCAGAAAGAAGAAAGACTACCAAGCTTCATGAGAAAATAATGATTCCTCTTCCTCTAATGAAGAAGAAGCCACTGACATGCCAACATCTGTTACATGGCTCTAGAAGAAGATGAGGTACAATTTTCTAAACTCTTAGATGCATTTCATGAATTATGCAATGATCTTAAGAATGAAAAGATAAAGAATAAAGTTTTGTCAAAGGAAAATGAAAAACTTATTAAAGAAAATTCATGTTATATTTCTCAAATTTCTTCTATAAATTCTCAAAAAGATGATTTTAAAAAAGTTATATCATCATTGAAAAAGGATAGTGAGAATTTTGTAAAAAAAAATATTATGCTTAAAAAGGAAACTTTGTCTTTAAATGAAAGAATTACTGTTTTAAATAAAGACATATCAAGTTTCAAAATAAAATATGAAGAGATTTTGAAAAATGTGACTAAATTTAATCAAGGAACAGAAAAGTTAAATGATTTGTTATCATATCAAAAGATGTCACATAATCATTATGGTCTTAGATTTTTTGAAAAATCTACATATATTAGTAATCCATATAGTTCTTCTGTGAAAAGAAATACTGATATTTCAAAAAAAAAATAAGAACAATTTCATATGGATTCCTAAAAACTTAAGCATTGTTGATAAAAATACTTATATTGCATCATACATACATGATATATATAATTCATGCAATTATGTGTATACTAACAGATGGAAACCAAATTCAAATTGGGTTTAGTCTCCTAAAGGTTAATGCTTTGATCTTATTACGATTGGTACCATCTAATGTTTATCTTTCAGGTACAATATAAAAAGTTTAATAAGAAAAATATTTCAAACATTTATCATATGTATATATATGTTATGATATATTTTTTACAGGAGGAGAACACATGTTTTTCTATATCTGTTATAACCTCTTTTCTAAGGGGGAGAACATATAATATATTTTCTATAGGGGGAGTATTTGTGCACACAGTGTTATCATCAAAAAGGGGAGAATGTTGGAAATTGCTTTTGATGATACATTTGTGAAGACATTTCATTGGAGCTCTATCTCAAAGCCTATTCAAGAGTTCTACATGCTCAAGACTTCCCAAAGAGAGTGGCTATGAATGTGTATTGTATTGATTATTAGTATGTTAAAAGCCTTGGAATACACACACATCTTAGTCTTATTAGTCGACTTATAGACTTGACTAGTCGACTAATAACAACTATAGTCGACTTAGTTTGCCTCAAGATGCATACCAACTTTCTGTTTCTAACCTGCATGCACTATTAGTCGACTTGACAGTCCTTATAGTCGACTAATACTTGGCCTAGTCGACTAATCATATTGTTCTGGTCGACTAGTTTCAGTTTTCCAAAAACTTGTCCTGTGTTTATATCATGACCTAGTCGACTTGGCCCATTTTATAGTCGACTAACCCAGTGTAAATTGCCTACCCTAGTCGACTAATAACAGTTTCTGACTGTTTGACAGTTTTTATTTTCTGGTGTTTTATTCAACGTTTCAATATTCAAATTTGTCCTGATAACTACCCTAACTTACCCTAGCTGACTATAGATTTTAGCTATAAATAGGTATGTTGTCCTAGGTTAAAAACACCAATTCAAAATATAAGTTTTCTGCCCAAAAACTCTGTTTAAAAATCTGTTTTTTCAGAAAATAATGATTCCTCTTTCTCTGATGAAGAAGAAGCCACTGAACATGCCAACATCTGTTACATGGCTCTAGAAGAAGATGAGGTACAATTTTCTGAACTCTTAGATGCATTTCATGAATTATACAATGATCATAAGAATGAAAAGATAAAGAATAAAATTTTGTCAAAGGAAAATGAAAAACTTATTAAAGAAAATTCATGTTATATTTCTCAAATTTCTTCTATAAATTCTCAAAAAGATGATTTTAAAAAAGTTATATCATCATTGAAAAAGGATAGTGAGAATTTTGTAAAAGAAAATATTATGCTTAAAAAGGAAACTTTGTCTTTAAATTAAAGAATTACTGTTTTAAATAAAGACATATCAAGTTTTAAAATAAAATATGAAGAGATTTTGAAAAATGTGACTAAATTTAATCAAGGAAAAGAAAAGTTAAATGATTTGTTATCATATCAAAAGATGTCACATAATCATTATGGTCTTAGATTTTTAAAAAATCTACATATATTAGTAATCCATATAGTTCTTCTGTGAAAAGAAATACTGATTTTTCAAAAAAAAATTAAGAACAATTTCATATGGATTCCTAAAAACTTAAGCATTGTTGATAAAAATACTTATATTGCATCATACATACATGATATATGTAATTCATGCAATTATGTGTATACTAACATAAGGAAACCAAATTCAAATTGGGTTTGGTCTCCTAAAGGTTAATGCTTTGATCTTATTATGATTGGTACCATCTGAAAAGGGAACACCTAGAGGGGGGGTGAATAGGTGTTAGTGCTAATTTAAAACTAAATGCAAAACTAAGTGCGCTAAATGCGGAAGCTAATGCAAATGTTGCACAAACTAATACAATACAACAAGTGTAGCCGAATTTCCCTTGCGAGGCTCTGGACTAACTCCTCTTGATTCCCCTTGAAATGGGTTGAGGCGCTATGTGAAGTACTTGTTGGATGAGTATAAGTTAGGCGCACACACACAAGCAATCCAAGCAATGTGCACACACAATCAAGCCAAGCAATCAAGGATATAACAATGTGAATTATGCAAGGCACAATACAAGCAAATAGATATGATATGACAATATGAATTATGCTCAACACAAGCAAATATGTTATGAAGTTAAGAATGATGCTTTGCACAAATAAATGAGAGAGAGAGAGTTGAGAGATATAGGATCAAACGCAAACACACGGATATGTTTCGAGGTTCGAGCACCCTTGCTCTACATCCCCGCCTACACCACCGTGTAGGATTTCCAATCCACTATACCGTCCACCGAGGACTCCCACCGAGGGAACCTTCACCGAGAAGGATTTTTACAACAATGGAGTACCTAACTCCTCTCTCAAACAACCGCCTCACAACCGAGGGGTAGGCCCGTAGCCAAATACAATAACAACAACAACCAACACCTCTACCAAAGAGGGTTTACAACCAAACTCCACCTCTCTCTAGAGGGAGCAAACCAATAACCCAAATCACAACCTCAACCTCTACCAAAGAGGGAGCAACCAAGAAATCAAGGGTTTACAATAGGTGGTCTCTTTCAACCACAAACCTCTTTCCTTTTTCTTTTTTCATAAAACAAATGATCCTAATAGATTAGGATAGAAGATAGCTCAAGTGTGGAAAACTAGGTGTTTGGAAAACAAGCAACAAAGAAAAACACTTGGGAAAATTCTTGCAAAAGATATAGAATGAAAACCAAGACAAATCTCCCAAAATATTCTTTTCTTTGATTTTTCCAAAAACCTAAAAACAATAAAGATGAAATCTTTTTAGCACAAAAACTATTTTGAAAACTTGTTTAATCACTAGAGAAACACTGAAATTTTTCTTCTTGAAAACCTTGGCCAAAAACCCAAAGAGATGGGGTTTATATAGGCCCAATACAAAACTAGCCGTTAGAGCTGAGCTGGCAGCTCTGACAGGCAACGGTCGACCGGCCCGGTCGACCGCCAACGGTCAGAAATATGACCGTTGGGCAACTGTGGTCGACCGAAACAAACAGAGAGCAGAGCTCTCAGACCCGGTCGACCGTCCGAGTCGACCGTCCCAAAGGCTCCAAACGTGCACAGATTTGTGCACGTCGGTCGACCGACCCGGTCGATTGACCTTTGCCTAGTCGACTAGGTCAGTTGACTTAGTCGACTAATAGAAGCCTGGAACAGAAACTGGGTCAGAAAAACTTGGAAAATTATTTTATAAAAATCTTTTATCTTCTCTAAAAATCCCATAAAACTTGTTTTAACATTTTGTATTGAAATACAAACTTGTGATAAAAATTTCAAGACATATATCAATCATATCAATTCATTTTCGAGTCTTGCAAATTTTATCAAAAACAAAACTTGTATTTTTATCAAACTTGATTTTTCAACACATGAATAGGGACATCAAAATAAGCTTGTATAGGAAGTTAAAACCATGTATGTATATCTAGAACATATCTAATATACACAAAAACTATTTAAGCTTGTTTTGATCTACTATTCATGAAAACCAAAATCCAAAACATAAATCTTTTGTGTGTTGTGTGCACTTGAGCATATCAACTATACTAAACTTTACAAATGGATCTAAAAACACACTATCTAAACTATGGATACCTAAGTCTTCTTGACGATCTTCATCTTCAAGTAGACTTGCTCCAAAACTCCATCCATGGGCTAGGCAATGTGTGATCTTGACGCTTTGGCCCTGGAATCATCATGAAAAGCTTCTAAACACCTTGTTGAAGCTAATCACCAACTAATATCTTAGTTAATGATCTGAAACTTAAACAACACAAGATTATTAGTAAACATAACTATATGAGTTAATCATCATCAAAACTAGAGTGAAAGGCCTTTGGGCCAACAATCTCCCCCTTTTTGATGATGACAAAACTCATGGAGTTATATATGCATGGATTAAAGTTAAACTTCAAAGAAGCTCCCCCTTAACTCATGCATAAGCAAATAAAAATATATGACAATGAAGCTCAAAAATATGTATGCAAATGTATGACATGTATGCAAATACAACATGTTAAATAATCATAAAAGTCATCAAGTTCTTATCTCCATACATTTGCAAAACAAAACATATATGCATATCTATTGTTTATTTGTTAAGCATAAGACAACTAAACACAAGTATGCATATAAACATGTATGCATCAACATGCATAAAACATATTCTAGAAGCTCTAGATACCAATTAAATTAATAAAGCATTAAAACACTAGATGCTCTAGATACCAATAAAACTTAAAACTTACCAATAAAACTTAATATATGCAAAAACATAAGTATGCATATATAAAAATATGTTAAACTCTCAAATAATTCTCCCCCTTTTTGTCAATCATCAACAAAAGGGTAAACAAAGTAAAATCAAATCAAACAAATTTTTCTCCCCCTTTTTGTCAAGCAAAAAGATCAAGAAGGGGTTAAACAATCCAAACAATAAAATGAGGGGTAAAAATCTTTCTCCTCTTTAAGTCAATCAAAACAATAAAATAATGTTCTCCCCTTTTTGTCTAAAACAAAAACAATGTCAATAAGGGGTGACTATAAACAACATGATATCAACAGATAAATATGTCACTGAAGCAACTTGATATCAATTGAAAATAACCAATGGATCAATAGATGTTATATGCTATATACATTCATGAAGAGGAAGACACTAAGTTAACTTCCCTACACATATGCATTACATGAAAGAGGGATGTTAAGCCCTAATTCACATAACACACACTATGTAATGCATAAGAGGAGATGTAAAGCTCCCCCTACACACGTGTACCATATAAAGAAGAGATGTGAGCCTCTTCAATACAAGATACACTCATCATGAATCTATATGCATATAGTCAATACAAATCAAACTTTTGTATTTTTCTTAAAAAAATTTTTGGATACCAATTTTAAGTAAAAACACATGAAACATCTTGATATCAATTGAAATTAAACATAATAAATTTTGAATGTCTAAACAAAATTTTGATACCAATTGTAAATAATTTTAATATTAAACATATGATACCAATATGAAATTTTCAATCATAAAGCAAGGGAGTGGGAAACAAATACCGTTTGAAGAATCACCAATTGAAAGACAAAATTAAATTTTCTCCCCCTTTATGAAATACCAACTAAAATGATGCATAGGCTTGATACCAATTTAAAAGTAATCAATTGAAACAAAATTGAAACTCAAGCACTAGCATAAACAACATTTGTGCTCAAAATATGATAGCACACATAAAACAAGTATATGTGTATGAAATAGAATGAGTACCAATCACCAATAGATGATACCAATTGAAAATATACATACACAATAAACATATGAGTATACATAAGGATCAAAATGATACCAATTGAAAGAGTTCAATGATACCAATTGTCATAACAATAAAAGCATTGTATAACTCATATAATCTACCACCCAATCAAGGTTCAAGTTTTAAATGATTTTCAATATAAGGCATACATGAACATGATCTCCCATCCAACCTCCCATAGAAGGTAGGGGTTTTCAAAAATAGATTTGAAAATGTAGTTTTGTTTGAAAATCACTACCAAATTGAAGAATACGAACTAGTCAAAATGGAAAACTTATTAACTAGTGTGAAATCCTTCAAGCAAGGAATAAACTAAAAATAATTTTCATAAAACATGAAATCCACATGATAATCAACACTCTAATTCAATTAGGCATAAATATGACTCATGAATACAAAAACATGAGCAAGCAATAAATGTGAGTGTACAAATAAAGTGTGAATATCATAATCATGAAAATATTCAATAAAGCTCAATTATTTCTTAAACATTGAAAACACGAAAATCATCAAAACTTATTTAACCTTCATGGCATATGTATGTCAAATACAAACTAAAGTATACATACATATCCAAAACATAACGAGTCCACTATTTATATATGCATGAAGGCACCTGGCTCAAAAGGATAAACATGTATATCTAATAGTTTGGACAAGATAGACATATACATAAAGTTAAACAATTAAACACAAAATCAAGAAAAGCTAAATCTTCACCAAAACACATTTCATTTCAAGGTATATGTATGAATTGTCAACACAACAAGTATACATACATATCCCTAAACACAATTGAGTCCAAATATAGATTTGCATGAAAGGCAAATGACTCAAGGGGTATACATGTATATCTTAAAGTTTGGCAATACAAACATATACATGAAGTGAAAACTCATAAAACAAATCCAAAAATGGAATACAAGTTTGAAATGTATGAATCATCAAAACTAGACTATACTAGCACATCTAATGGGTTCAAATAAGCAATCAATCCCAAACATGTATAAATTATTTGTCGCCCATTTTATGAACAAGTATATAACTAGTCTTAATGAAAACTAACATCTAAACAAGTAATCTTAACATGAAGCATCAAAAATAAGACAAAAATCATCATGATAAAATTAAGACATGATTACTATGTAAATTCACATGCATTAGATTCATGATGTACATTATAGCTTAAACAATAGTGAGAACACTAAGTATGGGTTCATGCAAGCATGTGTGTCTCAAATACTATACATGTATGTCAAGGATCTAATAAATATGATATTTACACACTAATCCATAGACATCAAAAACATGCTATAAGCAATGAATATTAAAAGCATGATAACAATAAATGGGAGTTAGGAATCGTTACCAAAACCTAGAAGGCAACTTTCCTTATCTCCAAAACATGGTGGTCCTCTCCACCAAATCTTCCCTTGAAAGTGATGCATCCAATTTGATTTTCTTTAAGTCCGGAACGCATCCACTCCAAGGTGTCATCACTCTCACGTCATGTGAGAGCCCACACCTACATCAAAAATAATAGGAAGGGTGGTCTTTGGTACCCATACTCTTTTGGGTCCATGGGGGTTAGTACCTTCTCTAACCCAAACAAACTTCTTTGCTAAATTCTCAACATGTAATCTATCATAACAAAATTTAGCAAGGTGGCCCTTACGAGCACAATGTGTACAAGTGTACACATGAGCATACGTGTGATGGTGTCCGTGAGGAGCATGTGTACGCCGTGGAGGGTGTGCATGCATAAAAGTTGAAACTTGTTTCTTTCGAACCAAGGATTCCAAGCGTGTGTGGTTCATGGCACATTGGCTCATAGTGGAGCCCAAACAATCAACCTTCTTCTTAAGCAAACAAATATCATCATTAATCTTAGAAGAAGAAGTGTGGCATGCAATAGGTGGAGTGTGTGATACTACCCTAGCATGGCAAATATGAGCATCAATCTTATTTTGTAAAACAACATTTTTCTTTAAACACACATCTAAATCATTTGAAATGGCAATAATTTTATTTTTCAAATCAACATTTTCCTTTAAAACAAAATCAATTTTTGAAGACAAGTTTTCATTTTTCTTCAAAATTGTTTCACAATCATTTTTTAGTTTTTAAAAATTTATTTTCTTTTAATGCAAGTTCTAATTGAGATCTTAATGCATCTCTTTCATTATAGACCTCAACCTTCTCTTGCAAAACACAATCAAGTCTAGAATGCAAATTTTTATTTTCTTTTTCAATTTCTAGACTTTTCTTTTTCAAAATCTTATATTTTTCAATTAATTTTTCACAAACAATAGAAAGTTCTTCATTTAAAGCATGGGCATCATAATTATCACATGAAGAACTGAGCAATCATCACTATCTAAGTGGGGTTCTGAATGTACCTCAAGGGAGACATTCCCTTGGACCATGAAGCATTGTGACTCGGACTCTCCACTAGATTCCTCTTCTTGGATTTGCACTTGAAGCTCGGAGGTGGTGGTGGTTGTTATCAATTTGTTCCATACTGCAAAGGCGGAATCAATGTTAGAAACACACATAAGATAATCTTTAGGTAATGTGCTTCTAATGCCTCTAGGGCTTGTGCATTGGCCCCTATATGATTGCGATCACTAAGGAAGGATTCCTTGGTAATAGCAAGATAAACTTTATGACCTAGGGTGTGTAAATAAACGGTCATCCTAATCTTTCAAACATGAATGTTGGAAGGGTCATACATAGGTGGGGTCATGAAGGCCATGGTAAACTATATGAGTGTGCAAACAAGCAAATGCAAATAAGATTAGCCTAAAATGAGGATCTTTTACTCTAGGTTGTTAGACCAAATCAGAGTACCAAGCTCTGATGCCAATTGAAAAGGGAACACCTAGAGGGGGGGTGAATAGGTGTTAGTGCTAATCTAAAACTAAATGCAAAACTAAGTGCGCTAAATGCGGAAGCTAATGCAAATGTTGCACAAACTAATACAATACAACAAGTGTAGCCAAATTCCCCTTGCGAGGCTCTGGACTAACTCCTCTTGATTCCCCTTGAAATGGGTTGAGGCGCTATGTGAAGCTCTTGTTGGATGAGTATAAGTTAGGCGCGCACACACAAGCAATCCAAGCAATGTGCACACACAATCAAGCCAAGCAATCAAGGATATAACAATGTGAATTATGCAAGGCACAACACAAGCAAATAGATATGATATGACAATATGAATTATGCTCAACACAAGCAAATATGTTATGAAGTTAAGAATGATGCTTTGCACAAATAAATGAGAGAGAGAGTTGAGAGATATAGGATCAAACGCAAACACACGGATATGTTTCGAGGTTCGAGCACCCTTGCTCAACATCCCCGCCTACACCACCGTGTAGGATTTCCAATCCACTATACCGTCCACCGAGGACTCCCACCGAGGGACCCTTCACCGAGAAGGATTTTTACAACAATGGAGTACCTAACTCCTCTCTCAAACAACCGCCTCACAACTGAGGGGTAGGCCCGTAGCCAAATACAATAACAACAACAACCAACACCTCTACCGAAGAGGGTTTACAACCAAACTCCACCTCTCTCTAGAGGGAGCAAACCAATAACCCAAATCACAACCTCAACCTTTACCAAAGAGGGAGCAACCAAGAAATCAAGGGTTTACAATAGGTGGTCTCTTTCAACCACAAACCTCTTTCCTTTTTCTTTTTCCACAAAACAAATGATCCTAATAGATTAGGATAGAAGATAGCTCAAGTGTGGAAAACTAGGTGTTTGGAAAACAAGCAACAAAGAAAAACACTTGGGAAAATTCTTGCAAAAGATATAGAATGAAAACCAAGACAAATCTCCCAAAATATTCTTTTCTTTGATTTTTTCAAAAACCTAAAAACAATAAAGATGAAATCTTTTTAGCACAAAAACTATTTTGAAAACTTGTTTAATCACTAGAGAAACAATAAAATTTTTCTTCTTGAAAACCTTGGCCAAAAACCCAAAGAGATGGGGTTTATATAGGCCCAAAACAAAACTAGCCGTTAGAGCTGAGCTGGCAGCTCTGACAGGCAATGGTCGACCGGCCCGGTCGACCGCCAACGGTCAGAAATATGACCGTTGGGCAACTGCGGTCGACCGGCCCGGTCGACCGAAACAAACAGAGAGCAGAGCTCTCAGACCCGGTCGACCGTCCGGGTCGACCATCCCAAAGGCTCCAAACGTGCACAGATTTGTGCACGTCGGTCGACCGACCCGGTCGACCGACCTCTGCCTAGTCGACTAGGTCAGTTGACTTAGTCGACTAATAGAAGCCTGGAACAGAAACTGGGTCAGAAAAACTTGGAAAATTATTTTATAAAAATCTTTTATCTTCTCTGAAAATCCCATAAAACTTGTTTTAACATTTTGTATTGAAATACAAACTTGTGATAAAAATTTCAAGACATATATCAATCATATCAATTCATTTTCAAGTCTTGCAAATTTTATCAAAAACAAAACTTGTATTTTTATCAAACTTGATTTTTCAACACATGAATAGGGACATCAAAATAAGCTTGTATAGGAAGTTAAAACCATGTATGTATATCTAGAACATATCTAATATACACAAAAACTATTTAAGCTTGTTTTGATCTACTATTCATGAAAACCAAAATCCAAAACATAAATCTTTTGTGTGTTGTGTGCACTTGAGCATATCAACTATACTAAACTTTACAAATGGATCTAAAAACACACTATCTAAACTATGGATACCTAAGTCTTCTTGACGATCTTCATCTTCAAGTAGACTTGCTCCAAAACTCCATCCATGGGCTAGGCAATGTGTGATCTTGACGCTTTGGCCCTGGAATCATCATGAAAAGCTTCTAAACACCTTGTTGAAGCTAATCACCAACTAATATCTTGGTTAATGATCTGAAACTTAAACAACACAAGATTATTAGTAAACATAACTACATGAGTTAATCATTATCAAAACTAGAGTGGAAGGCCTTTGGGCCAACACCATCTAATGTTTATCTTTCAGGTACAATATAAAAAGTTTAATAAGAAAAATATTTCAAACATTTATCATATGTATGTATATGTTATGATATATTTTTTGCAGGAGGAGAACACATGTTTTTCTATATCTGTTATAACCTCTTTTCTAAGGGGGAGAACATATAACATATTTTCTATAGGGGGAGTATTTGTGCACACAAAGTGTCATCATCAAAAAGGGGAGAATGTTGGAATTTGCTTTTGATGATACATTTGTGAAGACATTTCATTGGAGTTCTATCTCAAAGCCTATTCAAGAGTTCTACATGCTCAAGATTTCCCAAAGAGAGTGGTTATGAATGTGTATTGTATTGATTATTAGTATGTTAAAAGCCTTGGAATACACACACACATCTTAGTCATATTAGTCGACTTATAGACTTGAATAGTCGACTAATAACAACTATAGTCAACTATTCCTTTCACTATATTCGACTTAGTTTGCCTCAAAATGCATACCAACTTTTTGTTTCTAACCTGCATGCACTATTAGTCGACTTGACAGTCCTTATAGTCGACTAATACTTGGCCTAGTCGACTAATCATATTGTTCTGGTCGACTAGTTTCAGTTTTCCAAAAACTTGTCCTGTGTTTATATCTTGACCTAGTCGACTTGGCCCATTTTATAGTCGACTAACCCAGTGTAAATTGCCTACCCTAGTCGACTAACCCCAACCCCTAGTCGACTAATAACAGTTTCTGACTGTTTGACAGTTTTTATTTTCTGGTGTTTTATTCAACGTTTCAATATTCAAATTTGTCACGAGAACCGAATCAGAATAAATCTCTTTTGTTTGCATTTGTTTATCTTTTCTGAGACTTAATTTCCTTTTATGCAAGTTTATTTCTGTAATGCTAATATCTTTATTTGAGCGTTGACGTATATTTTAGATCCTACAATTGGCATCATCTCGGGACCAACAGTGGAGAGTGAAGGCACCATTGCAACTTGTTCACACTGACATCTGCGGACCACTAGATCCTGTCTCTTTAGGAGGTAATAAATATTTTATTACCTTCATTGATGATTTCAGTAGAAAGTTGTGGGTGTACATTCTTAAAGAAAAATCTGCTGCCTTTACTATCTTCAAGAATTTTAAAGCCTTTGTTGAAGCGGAGAGTGGCCACAAGCTAATAACTCTCCGATCTGATCGAGATGGTGAGTACACCTCAAATCTGTTTCAAGAATATTGCAGGGAGCAAGACATAAAGAGGCAATTTAATACTGCCTACACACCACAGCAAAATGGAATCGCAGAAAGAAAGAACCGCACCATTCTTGACATGACAAGAACCATGCTTAAAGAAAAGGGGCTGCCGAAGCAGTTCTGGGCGAAAGCTATAGCGTGTTCAACTTACTGATTGTAACTCAATATTGCATATTTTACCACATAATCCCATGCATATTACAAATAAAAACATGATTTTTACTAATCTTCTCTACATATTTGCAGGTACACACTTAATGAAGAGATAGCCCATTAATCACTTTAATTAGCAATAATTAAAGTGATTAAATCAAGATTAAGATAAGCCCCAAGATTTCAAATCAGATTCTAGAGAGATCCGCGCAACAAACGAAGAATCCAGAAGGTCCACGTGGCCAAACAAACTTGTAACAACCCGCAACAGAAAGTGGTTGCGCAACGGCCACAGTTAAGCCGCGCCTTGGCGCCAGAACGCGGCAGATCTGGGGCCGTTGAGCCCCAGATTTTGCGCCAACAGACTGGGTTCTGGATTCTTCTCTTGGGGGCTATAAATACTTCACTTGGACCTGCGAGCAGAGACTGAACAGAGAAGAGAGAGAGATTAGTGTAAAGCTTGTAATTTTGTTAGTTTTTCTAGGATTTTTGTAGCTCTCTATGATCTTCTTCTCCCTAGATTTCATTGCAAGAGAGAGTTGTATGATAGAGAGAGCTTGTATCATCAAGGAGTGACAACTTGAAGCTATGCAAGGATTGATCCATTCTCTACTTCTCTACTTGAGCTTGATTCTAGTTTGATTGCTTTCTTTACTTGCTTTGTTTACTTTCTTGCAATTTAATTCATGCTTTGTTTTGCTTTTGTCATGGCTTGTAGCTAATTCTTTCTCCATGTACTAGCTAACCACTACTCTTGCTAACTACTAACTCATGGGTGATTGCTTTAATTCATCTTGCAAGTTGTATGGTCTTCTCTTCTCCGATGGGTTTGTTTCATTTCTTGGCAAGTATCTTGTTGTAATTCTCCATATGATTCATGTGTGCCTCATTTAGAGCCTTGTCTTTGAACAAGTGCCTTGATGGAACATGGAGATGGATCACCAATATGCTATTTGATGTACAACTTCTCTATGTCCATTATTGAATGTTGTATGTTCTTCATTTGCATCACTTGAGTGTATCTCTTTTGATTCCATTATTGAAAGTCTATCTTGTAGGCCGATGACCATCTATGGAGGCTACAAGACAAGTCCAAGAATGATCCCCCATCATCCTAGTGGGAAAGTAATTAGACCAACACGCAAGACAAATCTATGCCGATGAATCAACATGAGGCACGCATTCACTATCACGGAGTTTAGTAAGTTTTAGCAAGGTAGCAAGGTTAGCTAGTCATGGTTTTCTTACATTCAAAGTCTTCTTCAAGTTTACTTTCTTTTTAGATTGTTAGTCCAAAGCCAAACTCGATTTTGATTTCTCTCGATTTCCACCATGAACATATCCATCCTTTCTTTCATTTGTTTTTCCATTTTGTTTTTATTCTTTTAAAAGCAAAGAAGAATTCTCGTTTCCTAACTTCACTACCACTCGTAAAGCTTCCATCGCGAGCTCTCCCTGAGATCCGACTCGGTATAGCTCTATGCTATAGCGGAGATAAGAAAGGGATACATCGACTACATTTAAACACACCTTTCTCGTCTAATCAAAATTTTGGCGCCGTTGCCGGGGAGAGCAACGTTTTTAGGTTAAAGTGAAGTACTAAACGAATCTTCTTCTCTGTTTGCAGGTTACAGGTGAAGAAACAGAAAATCTTGCATTGCAGAAACATATAAGCGGACCTGGGCCTCTGCTCTCGAAAGCAGAGACCAGGATCCCTCTGACTTGCCGCGTTCTGCCGCGCGGGCGCGGCAAGGAGGAGTTGACTCCTAACCATTTTTCTACAGGGTCTTTTGCTCTGCAAAATACAGCTTCTGCAATACTTAAATTCTTGTTTGCTTCACCATATACCTGCTAATTTAATCAACAGTAAAAAAATTGGTTGTAATTGTTAAAAATTGTTTAGACATTTGCATTTCTAGGCACGTGTCTTTTCAATTCTTTACTTTTACTGTTGAAGAGTGCTGGAGGCAAGGTACGTTTCGCATTGCATTTAGACTAGGACAAACTCTTTGCTTGATTTTCATGCTTTGAGTGAATCTTAGTTATATCTCTTGTACACTTGCACCAATTCAATTTTAAGGGCATTACCGATAAATAAGATAAGGTGGGGAGTTCATTACCCTTTCCTTAGCCCACAAACCACCATCCCAGCACTCACAATCCTAAGCTTGTAAATAAAATTTGAATAGACGTTGGCCCTAGGGACATCTCGGACTCATTAGGAGATTTTCCTAAGGGGGAAAAGTGTTGGAAATTGACTTCTGTAAAATCAGTGTCTAGGAAAGGGGTTGAGGGCCGAAAGCCCGAAGGTTGCTGGTTACTTAATTAAGGAACGTCTTCGGACGGAAAACCTCCCACCAACCTTACCCTTCCCTGGCTGATTTGCTTATAGTCAAAGTCTACACTAAACCTCCTGTGGACGATCTAAAGTTAGGAGTCGTCTAGGTCCAGGATCCTTAAATAGCTGGGATTGATTTTTCTTTTATTGTTTGTTATTTTTATTTTTCTTTTTCGCTGGTGTGATCGGTGCACGTTGTTTGTGACTTTATATGTAAGAGTGGTTCTGTAATTCCAATTCAGCAAGACTTGCTAGACTTTCTACACTTACACAACCACTTGACACCATGACCAACAACGTCTCACTTCAAGATCGATTTTATCCGATTCGCACCTCCATTCCATCTTGCATTCTTCTCCCCGAGCCTAATGCAAATCACTTCGAGCTGAAACCGCAATTCATTAATACACTTCCCCATTTCCATGGTCTAGAGTCTGAGGACGCATACCTCTTTATTCGTGAGTTTGAAGAGGTATGCCAAATGATGAGAATTTCCCAACTGTCTGAGGATGCTGTTAGGTTGCGGTTCATACCGTTTGCACTTAAGGATTTAGCTAAGAAATGGCTTTATAATCTTCCAGTCAGTTCCATATCTTTATGGGAAGATTTTGTTAAAGTCTTTCTTAAGAAATTCTATCCTATCCACAAAACAGCCCTCATGAGAAAGAACATAATACAATTCAAGCAGGAACCAAATGAACCTTTCTGGAAGTATCTTGAGCGTTTCAAAGACCTTCTTGCCCTGTGTCCCCATCACGGCATAGAGAAATAGCGTCTATGCCAGATTATCTATGATGGATTAGATTACCAAACAAAAACCCTTTTAGAATCCATGTGCCAGGGGGAATTTTTGAAGAAAGATGAACATCAGGGGTGGGATCTCTTTGAAACCCTAGCTGAGAAAACCATTCAGTGGGAGTCATGCCCTGATAAACCGACTCCCACCACTTCCAGAACTGGTACACACTCCAAAGAATCCTCTACAGCTGCAGAAACCAAGATCACACAATTAATGAAGAGGATAGAACTGCTTGAGTCAAAAGGGAATTCTGTGGTCAACCAGGTCAACCCATTGCCTTTGATTAAACCGGGTTGCACCAACTGTCATGACCTTAGCCATGTATTTGAGGAGTGTCCATTATATCAGCCCCAATCATTTCAGGAGAACATGAATGCAGCTTTTACCAGACCCCCATACTCCAACACTTACAAGTCGGGATGGCAGAACCATCCAAATTCTTTATGGAGTCAGTCTGGTCCTGAGCATCATAGGCCACCATTTCCACATCCTTATAATGCTCAGTTTCACCCATCCAGTTTCGATCAAGATTCACTGTATGTTCATCCATCTCAAAGTCCACCACAGTCATATCAGTCTTATCATATGCCACCATCATATGACCAATCACAATTCCAATCTCCATATTTTCAACATCCACCCCAGCATAATTCTGAGATATCTGAGTTGAAAAAAATGCTAGAAACCTTTAGAAAGAACCAGGAGCAGGAGTTGAATAAAATAAAGGTCCAAATTGGTCAATTGGCTGAGAATCAAAAAAGTTTTTTCCCAAACCAGCCATTGCCAAATCCCAAACACCACTTCTCTTTGAATAAAGTTGAAGATTCAGGACCCAGTCAATGTCATGCTATTCATACCCTGAGATCTGGAAAACAAATAGACAATAAGGTTTCTAGTCCACCATCTCATCCAGTACCAAAGCCAACACCTCATGTCCCAATGCCACCAACTTTTGACAAACCATCTTCTAGTGCAGAGCCATCCACATCTCAAGCCAAGGGAAAGAAAAGGTAGATGAGCAACCTTATAAGCCTAGAGTACCATATCCAAATAGGCTTCTAAATAACAAGTCAAATGCTCACATGGAGAAGTTAAAAGAAATGTTCAATAAGGTCCAAATCAATGTCCCTCTTCTTGATGCCATACAACAAGTGCCATCATATGCCAAATTCTTAAAGGAGATGTGCACTAAGAAGAGGAAGACCCAAGTCCCTAAGAAAGTCTTCCTAGCATCATCCATCACTGAGTTGCTCACTGGTCCAATTCCTATAAAATACAAAGATCCAGGGAGCCCCACCATTTCATGCATCATAGGACAGACTACCATTAATAGGGCACTTCTTGATTTGGGGGCCAGCATTAATCTCCTACCTTTCTCTGTGTACCAACAATTGGGGTTAGGTGATCTCCTCCCGACCCAAATGACCATCCAATTGGCTGATCGCTCTGTTACTAAACCCAAGGGGGTAATTCATGATGTCCTTGTCAAAGTTGGAGAATTCTTTTATCCTGTTGACTTTGTTGTCCTTGAAACAAAACCTGTGTCAAATTCTAATCAAAGGGCACAAATTTCTGTCATTCTGGGACAACCATTCTTGGCTACTGCAAATGCAATCATTAATTTCCGGAATGGATCAATGAGGTTGACTTTTGGTAACATGACACATGAACACAATGTCTTCCACACACAGCCTCACAAAACAAGAGATCAAACATTTGAGGTTAGCTTCATTAGTAACAATCGTGAGGAGGAAGGTGAAGATCCAAAAGATGAGTCACAATCTTGTGATTCTCTTATCCGAGTACCCTTTCAAACGGGGAAAGTTGATTTGGATATTTTCACTGAACCAAATCTGACTGTATCTGAACCTCCGATTGATATATCATTTGAAGACTTGTTTGCTGAAGAGATCATGTGTTTAGATGAGTCAACTCGGGGAAAGTTAGCTGATTGTCCACTTCCGGATGTTGATTTGAGTTTTGAAGAATTATATGGAGAAGAGTTAAAATTTCTTAAAATTGGAAGTGATGAGATTCTGAGTGAGAGTGGTGATAAGGACTTTGTTTGTGAATGATGTGGTGGAATGAGTGTGAATGATAATAACAATCAATTGAATCTGGAAACACCTAAGGCTAACAAAATTCATACCGTTTCCCAACTGAGCTCACGAAAGCAAACGCACTGGAATGATGGGAAACGGGCCAGAGGAAAACGACCAAAAGCCTAGGTAATGGTTACACTTGTATATACTCTTTGTAAATAATTTTTTGCACTTTTTTGTAAATAAAAGTTTCTTACCTCTTACCTATTTCATGCATACATATATCATGATGCATTGAGGACAATGCATGAAATAAGTGTGGGGGAGGGTTTACTAACATAGAGTTTTTAGATCTTTTTTCTTTTACACTTCTTTTAGAAAATAAAAAAATATATAATAAAAATAAAAATAAAAAAATAAAAACTTTTGAAATAAGAGACAAAGTTTTGTTCTATTTTTAAGAAAATTAAGATGTATCTTAGAAATTAAGAAAGCCTTAATTATGACATCTTAAACATAGTTGAAGTAATAGATCTTGTTTAAAATTATAGGCTAAGTAAGAAAAATTGGTGAGATATTTTTATCTTGAATTGTTTGCCTTAGATAATATGCACTTTACACTTATACATTTCTTGGGATGGAAACAAAGACCAAAATGCCATAAAAATAAAAAAAAAAAAGAAAAGAAAAAAATAATATATATAATAAAACATCACCTATTAAGCTGGGAAATTATGCCTCAAGAAGCATGATTACTCACGCCTAACGATGATCTCACTTATTAAGCTGGATAATTGTGCCTCAAGAAGTATGATTATTCACGCCTAACGGTGATTAAAAATAATCCCTTTTAGTTTTGTGGCCTTTTTCACTCGAGTCTTTAAACCCGAGGGATGTTTTCTCATTTGGTGCCCTAAGACCGTCTGGTTTGGGAGTCATCGGTTAAAGGCTCGTTACAAGGGTGAACTAGAAAGCCTAAACTAAGGGAAGAAGAAAAAAAAAAGAAAAAAAAATAAATAAATAAATAAATGGCTTGATGGTTAGAGTTGAAATCCCAGAAATTTTCACAGAGCACGGTGTGCATATTATCTAGGTTTTATGAAAGATAAAATATTCAATCCAATTTTGAATTCTTACCTTAATTGAAAACAAGATCTTGCATAGAGACTAAGTTTAAGAAAGAATAATTATAGGTGGACTTATGACCTAGGATCACTTATATTTTTGCAAAAATAGTTCGTAAACTTGTCTCTTATTCAAAATGCATTTTCAAAATACTAACATTTGTTTTCTTTTCTTTATGGATTTTGTGGGTGTAATCCGCTGAAAACCCTCAGGAGACAACACTCCTCCTCTAGGGTAACCTAGAGGTTTAACGGCTTGTTGCACGTGCTCAGTGCAATCGCGTCACCTGCGAAAGTGGTGTAATAAAATTGGTAGTTAGGATTTTCTTTTCTTTTCTTTGTTTTGCTCGGGACGAGCAAAAGAATAAGTGTGGGGGTGTGATTGTAACTCAATATTGCATATTTTACCACATAATCCCCATGCATATTACAAATAAAAACATGATTTTTACTAATCTTCTCTACATATTTGCAGGTACACACTTAATGAAGAGATAGCCCATTAATCACTTTAATTAGCAATAATTAAAGTGATTAAATCAAGATTAAGATAAGCCCCAAGATTTCAAATCAGATTCTAGAGAGATCCGCGCAACAAACGAAGAATCCAGAAGGTCCACGTGGCCAAACAAACTTGTAACAACCCGCAACAGAAAGTGGTTGCGCAACGGCCACAGTTAAGCCGCGCCTTGCCGCCAGAACGCGGCAGATCTGGGGCCGTTGAGCCCCAAATTTTGCGCCAACAGACTGGGTTCTGGATTCTTCTCTTGGGGGCTATAAATACTTCACTTGGACCTGCGAGCAGAGACTGAACAGAGAAGAGAGAGAGATTAGTGTAAATCTTGTAATTTTGTTAGTTTTTCTAGGATTTTTGTAGCTCTCTATGATCTTCTTCTCCCTAGATTTTATTGCAAGAGAGAGTTGTATGAGAGAGAGAGCTTGTATCATCAAGGAGTGACAACTTGAAGCTATGCAAGGATTGATCCATTCTCTACTTCTCTACTTGAGCTTGATTCTAGTTTGATTGCTTTCTTTACTTGCTTTGTTTACTTTCTTGCAATTTAATTCATGCTTTGTTTTGCTTTTGTAATGGCTTGTAGCTAATTCTTTCTCCATGTACTAGCTAACCACTACTCTTGCTAACTACTAACTCATGGGTGATTGCTTTAATTCATCTTGCAAGTTGTATGGTCTTCTCTTCTCCGATGGGTTTTGTTTCATTTCTTGGCAAGTATCTTGTTGTAATTCTCCATATGATTCATGTGTACCTCATTTAGAGCCTTGTCTTTGAACAAGTGCCTTGATGGAACATGGAGATGGATCACCAATATGCTATTTGATGTACAACTTCTCTATGTCCATTATTGAATGTTGTATGTTCTTCATTTGCATCACTTGAGTGTATCTCTTTTGATTCCATTATTGAAAGTCTATCTTGTAGGCCGATGACCATCTATGGAGGCTACAAGACAAGTCCAAGAATGATCCCCCATCATCCTAGTGGGAAAGTAATTAGACCAACACGCAAGACAAATCTATGCCGATGAATCAACATGAGGCACGCATTCACTATCACGGAGTTTAGTAAGTTTTAGCAAGGTAGCAAGGTTAGCTAGTCATGGTTTTCTTACATTCAAAGTCTTCTTCAAGTTTACTTTCTTTTTAGATTGTTAGTCCAAAGCCAAACTCGATTTTGATTTCTCTCGATTTCCACCATGAACATATCCATCCTTTCTTTCATTTGTTTTTCCATTTTGTTTTTATTCTTTTAAAAGCAAAGAAGAATTCTTGTTTCCTAACTTCACTACCACTCGTAAAGCTTCCATCGCGAGCTCTCCCTGAGATCCGACTCGGTATAGCTCTATGCTATAGCGGAGATAAGAAAGGATACATCGACTACATTTAAACACACCTTTCTCGTCTAATCAAAACTTACTTGCTCAATCGGTGCCTGATGAAGCAAGTAAAGGGTAAGACTCCTCAAGAGGCATGGGCGGTTTCACGCCTAGTGTCGCACACTTACGAATTTTTGGGTGTGTTGCATATGCTCAAGTACCTGAAGTCAAAAGAAAGAAGCTTGATAATCATGGTGAAAAATGTATTTTCATCGGATATAGCGAGGAGTCGAAGGCATATAAGCTCTACAATCCACTAACTAAAAAACTAGTGGTTAGTAGAGATGTTGTCTTCAATGAAGCTGAAGATGGGAGCTGGAACAATGAAGAGACTGTCAAAAGGCAACTTGTGGTGGATGAACCTAATGAACCCCCACAGGAGGTTCCACCACCAGCTACACCACCATCTCCTCAACATGCTACACCGTCACCTGCAAGGGTTTTTCCATCCTCTGGGGAAAGTAGTATCAGTGAATCTGTCGTGCAACGAGGTCCTATAAAAATGAGAAGTCTTAGGGAGATCTATGAGCAGATAGAAGAAGACGGAGAGACTAATCTCTTCTGCTTATATGCTGATCATGAGCCTCTCACATTCCAAGAGGCTGAGGAAGAAGATTGTTGGCGATCAGCAATGAAAGAGGAGATTCATGCCATCTAAAAGAATGACACATGGGAGTTGACAACACTTCCACAAAGTCACAAGGCAATAGGAGTCAAATGGGTGTACAAGATCAAACGCACAGCAGATGGTGAAGTTGATCGGTACAAGGTGAGACTTGTCGTGAAATGTTACAAACAAAAGTACGGCATCGATTATGAAGAAGTCTTTGCACCAGTTGCTCGATTGGACACGGTGAGACTATTAATTTCACTTGCAACTCATCACAGGTGGAAGATAAATTATCTAGATGTCAAGTCAGCTTTTCTCAATGGTATTCTTGAAGAAGAGGTGTATGTTTTCTGATAAAAGGACAAGAAGACAAGGTTTATCGCTTGAAGAAAACCTTGTACGGTGATTGGGGCGGAATAAGCACTCTAAAACGTGTGTTTTGTGAAATCAATGAAAAGCTTGTATGTGCTAATGTTCCCTCGATACTTCTGTTATAGCATTGGCTCAATGGGTCGAATCCACAGGGACGGAAGGCGATAGAAGCATTAACAGTCTTTATTCACGTCGGTTGTTAACAGTTCTTCTTTGTTAAAAGAATGAAAAAGGAAAAGAAAAGAAAATCCAGAAGTGAGGGTGAGAAGGAGGCGAAATGGCGATGTGAAAACAAAATAAGAAGTGATTTAGAAAACAAAAAGAAGATGAAACAAAGGTGAACTAAGAGGATGGTAAAAACAACGACAGAAAAAAATGATAAAAGAGTTTGAAAATTAAATTTTAAAATAAAATAAAATAAAACTCATGGCTACTAACTTCTAATTGCTTTACTAAGCTTGCAACCTCTTAGTAATAGTTGCCTCACATGGATCCTTTACCGTCACTAATCCTTGACTTCAAGAGACGATACAGAGCATGGCCCATAAGATTGTTCTTCTACATTCAAACAGCACATCCATACCATATAACAAGTTGCAAGCTACTATTAAATCATCAAAACCAATAAGAGGTGAGCATGAAATAAAAAAGACATTGCAAGTTAGCAAGTTAGTGGGTTAGATGTTAGAAATATTAGAATGTTAGAATCCAGCATCATGAGCCATCAATGGCTCTTGCAAGAGCAAGGCCTTGTAGAGGCTATTAAATTCATGTGGATTATCAAGTAAGTGGTTAGATGGTTAGTGGTTTGTAGTTAGATTGCCATGAGAAGAAGAAATTAGCCAAGCATCATGTAGAAGATGGGAAGATTACAATGGAGAGGAAAGGAGGCACCTTTACATAGATTTTCACCATCTATTACATCAATCCCTCTCTGTCTCTCTCTGAATCTCTCAGCCCTACTACAAGATCTAAAATGAAATAAAAATATAAAAAAAAGAAAGGAAGAACACCTACACTACACTACACTAAAGATAGAAACCCTAGCCAAAAATTAAAAACTGCTTGCGTTTCGACCAAACCCTGCCCTATTTATAGGTAGGAGGAGGTTCCAGAAGACGAGACGGGGCCACGCGTCAAAGATCGACGCGTGGCCCCACCATATTGCCGCAAAAACGCGGATATTGTCATGTTTTCGCAGCAATACCAGGGACTTAGGTCCCTGGTTTTTGGCGAGTGGTTCCTGTCGCTTCTAGGACCTTCTTGGTATACTCCGTTTCGGGTATTTTTGTCCGTATTTTGTCTGACATGAACAAGGGTCTAGGTTCGATGTATCTTCTAGAAGATCCCATGCTTGGCCTCTAAGAATTGCGGATTTAATTACCCGAAACCGGATTTAATTAAGCTCTTATTACCCTTTGGCCATTGGGCTCTTGATTTATCTGCAAGAGAGACAAAAACACGATTTAGACCGACATTTTGTTCATAAATTGGTAGGGAATGCGATATAATAATGCAGAATTTTAGACTAATCACACCCCCACACTTATCTTTTACTCATCCCGAGCAAAACAAGAAAAGAAAAACTATACTACAATTGTTATTACACCATTTTTACAGGTGACGCGATTGCGCTGAGTATGTGCAACAAGCCGTTAAACCTCTAAGTTACCTCTAGAGGAGGAGTTTTGTCTCCTGAGGGTTTTCAGCAGATTGCACCCATAAAATCCATAAAGAAAGAAGACAAATGATTGAAAACACATTTTGAAATAGAAAGAAGTTTATGAAATATTTTTGCAAAAATATAAGCGATTTAAGATCATAAGTCCACCAAAATTATTCTTCCTTAAACTTAGTCTCTATGCATGATCTTATCTTCAATTAAGGTAAGAATTCAAAATTGGATTGAATATTTTATCCTTCATAAAACCTAGATAATCTACACTTTGTCATAGTGAAAATTTCTGGGATTTCAACTCTAGCCATCAAGCCATTTATTTTTATATATATATATATATATAATTTTTTTTCTTTTTCTTCCCTTAGTTCTCTTAGGCTTTCTAGTTCATCCGGGTAGTGAGCCTTTAACCGATGACTCCCATACCAGACGATTTTAGGGCACCAGATGAGAAAACATCTCTCGAGTTTAAAGACTCGAGTAAACAAGGCCACAAAACTAAGGGGGATTATTTGTTTCTTTTGACTACCGTTAGGCGTGAATAATCATGTTCTTGAGGCATAATTATCCAGCTTAATAAGCGATTTTTTTCTTTTATTTATTTATTTATTTATATATATATATTTATTTTATTTTAGCTTTATGGCATTTTAGGTCTTTGTTTCGTTCCCAAAAATGTGTAAGTGTGAAGTGCATACTATCTAAGGCAAAAAATTCAAGATAAAATTATCTCCCCAATTTTTTGTACATAACCTATAATCTTAAACAAGATTCATTATTTCAACTAGGTTTAAGATGTCATAATTAGGGTTTTCTTAATTTCTAAGATCATCTTAATTTTCATAAAAATAGATCAAAACTTTGTCTCTTGCTTCAAAAAGTGTTTAAAGAAAGAGAAAAATCCTATACAGAAGGGAAAATTTTTAAAAGTATCCTAAAAGAAGTGTAAAAGAAAGACTCCTAAAGGAAGTGTAAAATAAAGAAAATCTAAAAACTCTACGTTAGTAAACCCTCCCCGACACTTATTGTATGCATTGTCCTCAATGCATCGTAATGTATGTATGCATGAAACAAATAAAGAGAGAAGGAAAAATCACCTCAAGGTGGTGGTTCCGATGGTGGTCTGATTGTCAGCGAAATGCGGCCCAATCTAATGTGTGTGGAATCCGAAGGAACCCATCAGAGACCTCTATAATATAACCCACTAGAATGATGTATATATTTATGATTTTATTCAAAGTTTTACCCTATCTAATTTCCAAATTTTCAAATTAATTTCAGAATCAAATTTATCTAGACCCTTGTCCCAGAATGGAATGATTGATTTGGACTCAGAAAGTAGAGGAACTAATATTGACTCAGAAAAAAGACTTAAGTCAAGTAAAGGTTCAGAAGTCGAGATTGGTTCAGGAAGTGGGTTCAAATCATGAAGTTGAAACACAAATCCACATTCATTTTCCAATGATGGAATGTGACTTTCTAAGATTGGTGATTCAAGTTAAAGAATGACAGGTATGGGAATGAAAACTGAGTCTAAAATGTTGCTTAAATTGGGTAACAAAACAGGAGTCAATATTGATTTAGAAATTTGAATTGGATCACAAATTTGAGAATTTAAGTCACATTCCTCATTGAGATCAATTCCATAAAAATGAGAACTTGTCAATTTATCAATGAGACTTTCAAAAGTATGAAATTAGTCAAGTTCAAAATGATGATCATAAAAGATTGGTGATTTAATTTCACAATGGACTGGCGCTGGATCCAATACTGACTCGGGAAAGGGACTGAATTCAGGTAAAAATACCTCAGTCAATATTGAATCAGGAAGTTAAATTGAATTACCAAGTGGAAGTTCTGGATCATATTCATGCTCAAGTTCAATCTCAGGAAAAGAATAACTTGCCAAAATGTCAATGAGATTTTCAACATTTAAAGTATGGTCAAGTTTAGATGGGTGTGCTGAAATTGAGCCTTAGTTTCTAGAGTAACAAGTGTCCTGGGTCAGATCAATAGAGTTAGGGATAGCTGAATTAGTTAAAGGTTGATAAGATAGAGTTTCCTCATTCTTATAAATGCTAGCCAATTGGCTCAATTGTGTTTCCAACCTATTGATAGACTGGGTAGAAGATTTTTGAAATTGTAGCGCGGACTCCTGCAAGATTTCTATACTCTTTTCTAGATATGATGTATCTTCAAGTGGTTGTTCTAGAAAAGGAGTGTAGGAATCTTTGTTTCCAAAACAACAAGAGCATGGGTCAAATTGATAGAGTTAGAGATATTTGGATTGGTCAAAGGTGGAGAAGAGAGAGTTTCTTCATTCTTATAAAAGTTGACCAATTTACTTAATTGTGTTTCCAACCGATCAATAGACTGAGAAGAAGATTTTTTAAATTGTAATGCAGACTCCTGCATGATTTCTATACTCTTTTCTAGACTTAATTTTTCTGTAGGTGGATGCTCCAGAAAGGGAGTATAAGAATCTTGGTTTTGGAAAGATAGTGAAGATTATGAGTCTAGCATGGTTTATGATTGAAGCATGGACTAACACAAGAGTTCCTTACTAGTTTCCAGGGTAGATGGTTTTTCATTATGAGGAGGTTAAACTGAGTAAGACTCTTAAAAAAATTGTGGAATGGGAGAGGCCATCATTTTCTGAAATTGTCGCTCGGCCTCTTATAAGTTGGCTTCTATACTCTTTTCTAACTCAGATTTTTCTTCAATTGGTGGTTCTAGAAAAGGAGTATAGGAAGTAAAATTAGGAAATGAAGATTGTGAAAATTGTGAAAATTGTGGACATGGTGGTGGAAAATTTGACTTGGGGGAGGTGATTCCCATTGACTCTGTGAAGAGTGGAAATTATTTTGAAAATTATGGTTAAAAGATTGGGGGTATGGGTTGTATTGATTCAGATAAGACCAACCCAGTGTATTTGGTTGGTTCATATTATGAAAAATCGAATTGGAATTATCCGAAACAAATAGGGTCGGTGTGAAATATGAATTCATATTAGGATTGAAAGAATTGTTATTGTTGAATTCCATTTCACAAACATTCACAAACAAAAAAGAAAAATCAAACAATAAACAAAAAGAAATAAATATCAAAACCAAGCCTATAATAAGGTTGACCTAGACCTAGACGACTCCTAACTCGTCGATTACCCGGGGGAGGTTGTTGCTTGGATCCGACCACAAACTAATCGGCCAGCTAGGGGCAAAATACGGTGGGAGGTATCCGTGCGTAAGCAACGGGCCTTAATTACGCCAAACCACGGTATCTTCGAGGCGTAACCTCTTAATCCCCAACCTTAGACACCGATTTTACAAGAGTAAGATCCAAAACAAGTTTCACCCTCGGTCAGTCTCTTAATGAGTCCGAGATGTCGCTAGGGGCCAACGTCTATCAATTTTTATTAGGGCATGGGTTGTGTGAGTGGGGAGGTAATTTTTGGGCTAAGGAAGGATGATGAATCCCATCTTGTATGAGTTTTGCCCATAATTTCAATTCATGCAGTGTGCAATATAGACAAGAATATAACACAAAGCGATAAATCACCCACGTCTTTGTCCCGTGCTATATGCAATACCATATGTACACCTCAATCTAGATCACAATAACAGAACAAAACACAGTATATTTGAATAGAATTGATACGTGCTTAAATGTAAATGTCTAAACCGTTTTAAAAGCGTCCAAATACCGTATTTTAGTTCTTTAGTTTATTGCGGTGTGTAGGCAATCAAAGCAGGAAAGTAATAGTACAGATTCACTAGCTATTATAATGAACACATCCCAACACAACAAGATACACAATGATCACAAAATAGCCGCGTTGGCGCGGCAAATGTCTCGTTTGCGCGGCTTTTCTTTAGAATCTGGGTCCCTGCTTTCAAAAGTAGGGAGCTACAATGCTAATAGGTATTCTGCAATATTAAGTTCCTGTAAACTTTGACCTGCACACCAAAACAGAGAAGAAAATGTTAACAAAAATGAGAAAATAAAACCATTCCCGTCCCCGGCAACGGTGCCAAAAATTTGATCGGGGCGGAATAAGCACTCTAAAACGTGTGTTTTGTGAAATCAATGAAAAACTTGTATGTGCTAATGTTCCCTCGATACTTCCGTTATAGCATTGGCTCAACGGGTCGAATCCACAGGGACGGGAGACGATAGAAGTATTAACAGTCTTTATTCGGTTGTTAACAGTTCTTCTTTGTTAAAAGAATGAAAAAGGAAAAGAAAATAAAATCCAGAAGTGATAGGTGAGAAGGCGACGAAACGGCGATATGAAAACAAAGTAAGAAGTGATTTAGAAAACAAAAAGAAGATGAAAGAACTAAGAGGATGGTAAAAACAACGATAGAAAAAATGATAAAAGAGTTTGGAAATTAAATTTTAAAATAAAGTAAAATAAAACTCATGGCTACTAACTACTAATTGCTCCACTAACCATGCTAACCTCTTAGTGATAGTTGCCTCACATAGATTCTTGGCTATCGCTAATCTTTGGCTTCAGACGATACATAACATGGCCCATAAGATTGTTCTTCTACATTCAAATAACACATCCATACCACATAACAAGTTGTAAGCTACTATTAAATCATCAAAATCAGCTAGAGGTGAGCATGAAATAAAGAAGACATTGCAAGTTATCAAGTTAGTGGGCTAGGTGTTAGAAATGTTAGAATGTTCGAATCCATCATCATGAGCCATCAATGGCTCTTGCAAGAGCAAGGCCTTATAGAGGCTATTATATTTTGTTGGCCCAAAGGCCTATCACCCTAGTTTTAATGATGATCAACTCATGAAGTTATGTTTACTAATGATCTTGTGTTTAATTAGTGACAGATTCATTATCAAGATTTTAGTAGGTGCATAGCTCAACAATACAAAATACAAGATTTGAAGCTAGCACGGTGTGATCCAAGGAGCTTTTGGATCAAGCTTGGACCAAGTCAAGAAGATGAGAAGCCTTCAAGTGAAGACTTCAAGAAGATGAAGACTTGTGTCTAGGTATAAGATTTTAGTTTTTTTTAGATAAAATGTAAAGGATAGAATAGTTGGTGGATTGCTCAAGTATATTTCACACGCACACTCTTGATTTAATAGTCTTTTCATAAAAGAATTTTCAGATTTAGAAAAGACTTTCATTTTGGAAAAATATATTTTGGTTTTTGGTATTCATGTTTACATCTTTCAACCAAAACTAAGTTTATGCTTATTGTCAAAAACATAGATATTTCATCTTGATTGTGTAGTGGATCATATCCATACACACTATGCTTTAATAGTATATCTTGTTTTTGTATTTGATGAAGATTTGGAAAATCATGTTTGGAAAAATATTGTTTTGGAAAAACAGTTTTTATCATGAGCCAAATATTTTCAAGTTACAAAAATAGTCCAATCTTTTATAACATGCCTTGATTTTGTGCAAGCATGTTTGTATATCAGAGTATATTGGTAAAACTATTTTTGTAGATTTTTAAGTATTTTATGAGATTTTATTTGAGCCAAAAAGACTTACCTTTGAATCCCAGAAAAACTGTTTCAGGCTTCAGATAAGTCGACTTGCTTTCTTTACAGTCGACTAACCCTGAAGTCGGTCGACCGGCTGGGTCGACCAACGTGCACAGACGTGCACGCCTTTGTGCACTGGAGGACGGCCGACCGTACGGGTCGACCGCTCCAGAGAGCTCTACTCTCTGGAAAGTTCGGCCGACCGCACGGGTCGACCGACAGAGAGTTCGACTCTCTGCTCCAGTGGCTCGGTCGACCCTGGCTGTCGACCGTGGCTCCAACGGTCGGATTTCTGACCGTTGGCGGTCGACCGCACGGGTCGACCGACAGGCCTGACAGACCCCAACGGCTATATTTTTCTGGCCTATATATTTGAGGGTCTTGTCATTGTTTTGCAAGAAGATTTTGGAGACTCTTAGAGCCAGTTTTTCCCATTCATTCCAGAGGTTTTTCTCCACAAAATTTAGAGCCAATACTTCCAATTAAAAGGAGATTTTTTATTTAGAGTGTGTTAAAAGAGATTTCTTGAGTTTTCACCATAGCTTTCAATCCTTACTTTTCTCACACAAACACTTGAGCAACCATTGTCTATTCATCTTATAGGAGTGTTGTAGTGAGAGCTTTAATTGGTGATCAAAGTGTTGGATCACCAAGATTTCATTCTTGTACTTTGAGGAGACGGGCAAGTGTGCTCGTGGTGGTTTAGAGTTCTTGTGTGAACTCGGTGGTTTGAGGTGCGGCCTCGGCGAGCTAGTGAGTTTGCGTGTGTACGGGACTAGGGAGTCCGAGGGCTTGTAGGTGTTGCGGCACCGAGGAGATATCCAGTGGGATTTTGCATAGTGGAAATCCTTCGTGTGTCGAAGGCGGGGATGTAGAGCAAGTGTGCTCGAACCTCGAAACAAACCCTTTGTGTTTGCGATTGCCTTCTCTCTCTGTCTCTCTCTCTCTCTTTGTCTCTTGTTATATCTTGCATTCAATTATTGTCTTTATCATTTACATGCTTGATATACATTGTGCTTAATTGATATACTTGCTTGGGATTGTTGACTAACACTAGTATTCAACCAAGAGAGCCAACGCGGCACCTCAGCCCATTCAAGAGGAATCTAGAGGAGTTTGTCCAGAGCCCTTCACGGGGAATTCGGCAACACTCTTTGGTTATACGTGGTGTTTAGTGTAAGAAGTTTTAATTTGGTCATAATTGTTTTAGCTTCCGCATTATTAGGCATTAAGTGACCATTAGATTAGCCATCACCTATTCACCCCCCCCTCTAGGTGAACTTACAATTGGTATCAGAGCTTGGTACTCTGATTTGGGTCTAACAACCTTGAGTTAAAGATCCTACTTTTAGGCTAATCACATTATTTGTACACACACCATGGACTTCATGTCACCACCCACCTTTGACATTCTTAACATCCAAATTTGGAAGGTTAAGATGTCATTGTACCTCAAGGCCTTAGGCATTCATGTATATCTTGCCATATCTAATGATTCATATTGTTCAAATGGTAAGAATTTTGAGGCTAATGCAAAAGCCCTTCATGCTATCAAGTCAACCCTAAATGATGATTATTTATCTAGGGTATCTAACATTAATTCGGCTTTTGTAGCTTGGAACTTCATCACCTCTCTTGGCGAAAAGGATCTATATTATGCCGGGAGTGATTCGGACGTTGGAAGCGACACCTCCAACGTGTACTATATGGTCCAAGGGGATAACCCCCTTAGGGTAAACACCGAATCCGATTATGAAGACATGTCATATGATAAGCTATCTACCTTTTGTCATCTATTGCTTGAGAAATATGACATGATTAAAAAGGATAATAAAAATTTGAAAAAGAACATTGCTTGCATGCATAAGGAACATGATTCACTTAGAAGTAACATTGCATGTTTAGAAAAAGATAACAAAAATTTGAAAAAGAATTTTGATGCCATGCTTAATGAAAAAGATTCATTAGAAAATAAAATGGCATGCTTAGAAAAGAAAAATGAAGATTTGAAAAATGAGAATGTTTCCTTGCTTTCTAAATTGAATGATTTATGTGAAGGGAACACTACTTTGAAAAATAAAATTGATTTGGTGGAAAAACAAAGAGAAGTTGTTTTTCAAGAAAATAAATCTTTGAAAAGAAAAATTTGTGAAAAAGAAAAAGATTTTGTTTCACAAAAGAAAAAGAAAAATGATTCTTTATCTCATCATGCTTTTCATGCCACCACTAATGAGATTAAAGATTTGAAAAATAAAATGGATGGTTTGAGTTCAACTTTGAACTCTTGTGCTTTTAATCATTCTAGGTTGGAGTCAATGTTTTCAAAGAAACAAACTCCACACATTCATGCACATCATAACCATGCATTTGCTTATGTTGCACAACATGATCACACTCCTACGCATAAGCATACTAAGGTGTACATATGTACACATTGTGGCCGCAAAGGCCATTTAGCAAAATATTGTTATGATAGATTAGATCGTTTTAATTTTGCTAAGAATAAGAATTTTTAGGTTCCTTACAAGACTAACCCCAAAGGACCCAAGAAAATATGGGTACCAAAACCCCACCTTTTGCTTTTGATGTAGGTGAGGGCTCTCACAAGACGTGAGAGGATTGGTGCCTTGGTAGTGGATGCACTTGGACATGATGGACATACTTTTGGGATGCATCACTATCAAGGAGCTTTGGTGGGACAACCACCATGTTAGGAGCTTGGGTATTGGTAACAATCTCTAAACTCCTACTTTTTATGTACATGCTTTTAATTTCATATATCATATAGCATGTTCATATTTTTGTGTGCTTCATGTGGTATTTACATGCTTAGATGTAGAATGTGTCAAACTTGCATTTATACATATATGAATAGTGAACTACAATTGACTCATATATATTTGAACTTCATGCTCATTTGTATCCACTATATGCATATGTATAATCTAGTTTTGATGATTCTTGTTTATACATGTTTTACCTATTTTTATGCTTTACTTCATGTATATGTATTTTTTAATTCAAATCTAATAAATATACATGTATACCCGTGAGTCTCTTGCTTTCATGCAAATACATTTAATAAACTCTTCTATACTTGGGATATGTATGCATATTGTTAGGATTGGATTAATCATACATATACCATGAAGATTAGTGTTTTGATGAAAAATGATTTTTCGTGTTTTTGTTAAAAAAAATGTGACTTATGATCTTTTTGAGCTTCATTGACTATTTCATAAAAATGCTATTTACATGATCGTTTAACACTCACACTTTTGTTAAAATCATTTTTAGCCTTATAGACCATGAGTGCTTAAATTTTTGTGTATCTAGTTATGTTTTATGAAAAACATATGATTTGATATTATTTGAAGGATCTTTAACTAGTTATTCAAAATCAATTTAAACTAGTTATCTATTCTTCTATTAATTTATAAGATTATCCACATGATCCTACTTTATTTCAATTATATGGATAAATTCTTTTGTGATCTAAAAGATTTGATGCTTCATGATTTGAATATTAGTTTATATGTTAGTTTTTGTCAACACTAGGATTTATACTTGTACATATCGTGGGCCACAAATAAATCTATTTATATTTGTACTTGAATGCTTATTTGAACCCATGAAATGTGCTTGTATTGCTTGGTTTTGATGATACATACATTTTAAACTTGTATTCCTATTTTTTTTGGATTTGATTAATGATCATGTGTTTTCATTTCATGTATATGTGTATTTTGCCAAACTTTAAGATATACATGTATACCTCTTGAGTCATTTGCCTTTAATGCAAATCTATTTATATGGACTCAATTGTGTTTAAGAGATATGTGTGTATATTTATTGTGTTGTCAAAACATACATATATCTTGAAATATAAATTTTATTTTTTTTAATAAAAAATGTGATGATTTAAAGGAATATTGAGATTAATTGACATTTCTTTTGCTTTATTCCTTGCTTGAAGGATTCCGTACTAGTTTTTAAAATATTTTCATATTAACTAGTGCAAATTCTTCCTATGGTAGAGTATATGATAAGCTTACTCTTCAATTGGTATCATTGGATATTTTCAATTGGTATCAATATGGTTGATCATTACCTTACTATTGATCACTATTTTACAATTGATCATTTTCAAAATGATATCAAAATTCATAATTTGTTTTATCGAGAGAATTCAAAATTTGTTTGATAAGAGAAATTCAAAATTTTTGATTTATATTGCCTATATGCTAGGAGAGCTTAACATCTCTCTTACATATAGATTCATGTTGAGTATATTATAAATTGAGGAGCTTGACAACTCTTCTTTATATGATATATGTGTGTAGGGGGAGCTTAACATTTCCTCTTATGCATTACATAATATGTGTTATGTGAGTTAGGGCTTGTCATCCCTTCTTCATGTAATGCATATGTGTAGGGTGAAAGATCACCTAGAGGGGGGGTGAATAGGTGATTATGCTAATCTAGTCAACTCAATGCGGAATTAAAAACTAATTTGCAATTTCAACAAGAGATGCACACAACCAAGCCAAGCATATAAGTATGTATGAGCAATATGAATAGATGCAAGACACAAAGTAAAGAGAGAGAGAGAGAGTAAGAGTCAATGAACAAGCGCAAACACCAAGATATGTTTCGAGGTTCGAGCACCCAGCTCTACATCCCCGCCTTCACCCAGAAGGATTTTAAGTCCACTAGCTTGTCCACAAAGGACTCCCACAAAGGGAACCTCCACCGAGGATTTGGGACAATCACAATACAAGGAGTACCCAACTCCTCTCCTTACAAACACAACCTCCTCCTTGAGGCACAACTCCAATCCAACAAACAATCACCTCACAACCCGAGGGATTAGCACAAAGCCAAGCAAGGATCACCTCACAACTTGAGGGATACAAACCACTTGCACAAACAACCTCCTCAACCCAAGAGGGAAAAGCACAAAGCAAAGTATAGAGGGTTTACAACTTGGTGGTTCAACAACAATCACAAACAATCTCTTTTCCCACACACAAAGATCCTATAGAAAAGATAGTAGATTTTTGCTCAAGTGTGGAGAAAACCAAGGGATTTGAAACCAGCAACTCAAAGAAAAACTTTGGGAAATAATAGTAAATGAGGATAGTGAAGTTTAAACAAAAACTTTTCCCAAAATCCCTTTTCTTTGATTTTTCAAACCCTAATAAAAACACCAAAAAGATTGTTCAATTTGAATCCAAAAACCTCTTTTAATTGCTGTGAAAACACCAGAGAGGAGGAAAAATTCGCACAAAAAATCCTAGAGAAAAACTCTTGCAAATGGGGTATTTATAGGCAAATCTGAAAACTAGCCGTTGGCAGCAGATTTTGCCAAAATAACCCTGCCGGTCGACCGGTCCGGTCGACCGTCCAACGGTCAATTTTTGCCCGTTGGCAGCTGCCGGTCGACCGGCCCGGTCGACCGAAACAAACAGAGAGCTCTGCTCTCAGTCCGGTCGACTGTCCCGGTCGACCGTCCCAAAGCTGCCAAACGTGCACAGATTTGTGCACGTCGGTCGACCGACCTCAGCCCTAGTTGACTAATCAGGTTACTAGTAGACTTGGTTGAAGCCTGGAACAGAAAATTCAGTTAGAAATATGTTTAAAAATTCTTTTATCTTTTCTAAAAATCACCAAAAATAGTTTTATCATTTTGCATTGATATATAAACATGTGGTAAAAAGTTTGGCTCAAATATCAATCAATATGAACTATTTTTGTGTCTAATCATTTTTACCAAAAACCAAAAACTGTATTTTCTAAAACTTGAATTTTGAATAGAAAATACGTTTTGTCCAAAACGCTTCCAGATACAAAAACATGATAATTAAACACTTTGAAGCATGATGCATATGGATAGAAATCCAATATACATGAAACAAATATATATCATAGTTTTTGTCATTAATTCCAAAATATGTTTTGTCAAAAATACCAAAACATATAACACATGAATAAGGGAGTCAAAACTAAATTTGTCTAGGAAATTAAAGCATGCATGTATATAGAACAAATCATATATACATTAAACCATGTAAACTTGTTTTGATCATCTATTCATGAAAACCAAGATCGGTTAAACCTAAAACCGAAAAACCAATATTCAAAACATGAAACGTGTGTGTTGTGAACTTGAGCATTATCATACTATTTTAATCTTTACAAATTGGATCTAAACACAAAACTAAACTATGGTACCGAAGTCTTCTTGTAGAGCGCAAACTCCAAAGCCGACTCGATCCCAAAACTCCTTGATCCATCGAGCAAGTGCTATATATGATCTTTGACGCTCGGGCTCTTGAATCAACTTGTGAAAGATGTGTGGAAGCTTTCACCAACTAATAACTTGATTAATGATCTAAAACTAAAATCACAAGATTATTAGTACACATAACTACATGAGTTAATCATCATCAAAACTAGAGTGGAAGGCCTTTGGGCCAACAATCTCCCCCTTTTTGATGATGACAAAACTCATGGAGTTATATATGCATGGATTAAAGTTAAGCTTCAAGGAAGCTCCCCCTTAACTCATGCATAAACAAATAAACAATAAATAGTATGCAATAAAGGCTCTTAAACATGAATGCATATAAATGCATAAACAATAAAGGGTTCTAGATACCAATGAAATATTTAAAACAAAACAATGCTCTAGATACCAATACCAAAACAAAACACCAATTCCAATGAAATGTTTAAAACAAAACACCAATTAAAACAAAACATGCTCTAGATACTAATTAAATTCTAGATACCATTTACAAAACATCCAATTACAAAACATGCTTTAGATACCAATTAAAATTAAACTAAATTAAACGTAATATATGCAAAACAAAAACTTGCATATATAAACCCAAATTCTTCTTCCCCTTTTTGTCAATCATCAATAAAGGGGTAAAAACCAAAACTAAATCTTCTTTCTTTTTAATACAAGGATCAGTCTTTAATAGGGGGTAAAAGCAAAACCAAATCAATAGAAAAATCAATAAATATTTCTCCCCCTTTTTATTTGAAACAATGAATAAAAAAAATAATATTTTCTTTTTGTCTAAAACAAAAACAAAGTCAATTAGAGGTACCAATTGAAAATATGTCAAAGAATAGCATCTTGATACCAATAGAAAGGAAACAAACAAAAAACAAAAAAAATATTGATACCAATTTTAAGCAAAAACATATGAAACATCTTGATGCCAATGGAAAATAAACATAATAAATTTTGAACGTCTAAAACACAAATATTTTGATACCAATTGTAAATCATTTTTATTTTAAACATATGATACCAATTTGAAATTTTCAATCATAAAGTAAGGGAGTGAGAATCAAATACCAATTGAGAAATCACCAATTGAAAGATAAAATCTAATTTTCTCCCCCTTTATGAAATACCAACTAAAATAATGCATAGGCTTGATACCAATTTAAAAGTAATCAATTGAAACAAGGATAAAGCTCAAGCACTAGCATAAACAAGATCTTGTGCTTAAAGATATAGGGATATAATAAGCACAAATAAAACATATATGTATGAAAAATAGATACCAATAGAAATTGATATTCTTGGAATGAAGCATACATACATACAAACACATATGAGTATACAAGAAATGTCAAGATCGATACCAATTAAAAAAAAATTCAATGATACCAATTAAAATAACAATAATATCAAATGTATATCTCATATCACTATACCTCCCAATCATGGTTCAAGATTTAAATAATTTTCATTATAAAGCATGCATGAAGATGATCTCCCATCCATCCTCCCATAAAAGGTAGGGGTTTTCAAAAAATAGATTTGAAAATATAGTATGTTTGAAAATCTCTATCATAGTGAAGAATACGAACTAGTTATAGGAAAAACTTTTAAAACTAGTACGAAATCCTTCAAGTAAGAAATAAAACACAATTGTTTTTCATGAAACACATGTAAATCACATGATCACTAAACACTCAAAGTCCATAAAGCTCATTCAAATTCTCATGAAAACAAATCATGAGTAAACTAATAAAGTGAGTGTACAAGTAAAATGTGACACATATCGACATGAAAATATTCAATTAGGCTCATATAAAATTCCTTGAAAACATGAAAACTTGAAAAACTAGATTTTCATTACCAAAAGAAATTCATCTAAGATGTGAAATCACCAATTGAAATCATCTTAAAAACAAGAGATTCATTATAAATGTGAAATCACTTAGCAAACATGAAATTCATCCAAACGATTTAACTTCAAGGCATATGTATGTCATGTACAAACTAAAGTATACATACATATCCTAAACATAATGAGTCCACAAGAGTATATGCATGAAGGCACGTGGCTCAAGGATGCATATGTATAAATGATAGTTTGGGCAAGATGGACATATACATGAAGTTTAAACAAATAATCACGAAATCAAGACAATCTAAATTTTCACCAAAACTAATTGCATTTCAAGGTATATGTATGAATTGTCAACACAATAAGTATACATACATATCCCTAAACACAATTGAGTCCATATATATATATATATTTGCATGAAAGGCAAATGACTCAAAGGGAATACATGTATATCTTAAGGTTTGGCAAAATAAACATATACATGAAATGAAAACTCATACACAAAACAAATCTAAATATAGGAATACAAGTTTAAAATGCATGAATCATCAAAACTAGGCTATACTAGCACATTTAATGGGTACAAATGAGCATCCAAGCACAAACATATATAAAGATTTATTTGTGTCCCACTACATGTGCAAGTATAAATTCTAGTCTTAATGAAAACTAACATCTAAACAAGTAATCAAATCATTAAGCATAAAACGAGAATCATAACTCAACATGATAAACATAATAATCAAAACATGAATTATTAAAACAAAAAGTCATAGTCAACCATATGATTTGCATGACAAAGACATGTGCATTAAACCTATGATAAACATGATAGCTAAAACATAAAGAGAACACAAAACATGAGTCCATACTAAACATAGGTGCCTCAACAACTAATCATGTAAAGCATAAGACTAATAACCATGGCAAACATCATACTAATCATAAAACAATGAAACATGGTTCAACAAGAACAAAAATCATAAACATCATAAACATCTAAATGGTCATAATGCATATGCATGTGCATTAGATCTAGGGCATACATGTTAGTTTAAACAAGGTGAGAACGCTAAATATAGATCCATATAAGACATGGGTGCTCAAGTAATTAAACATGTATAACACTATTCTAAAGAGCATGGCATAAGCATGATGAACAATAAACCATGGCATGCTATAAATAGATGAACATGAAAAGCATGCAAATAAAAATGGGAGTTAGAAAATGATATCAAAACCGATGAAGGTGCATCTCTAATTCTCCAAACCACGGTGGTCCTCCCACCAAATCTCCTTGAGAGTGAAGCATCCAAATGGTTCTCTTTAGGCACGGAACGCATCCACTCCAAGGCACCAACACTCTCACGTTTTGCGAGAGCTCCCACCTACATCAAAAAGTATAGAGGTGGTCTTGGTACCCATTTCTTTGTGGGTCCATGGGGGTTAGTATCCTTTCTAACCCAAATAAGATTAGTTGCTAAATTTTCATGATAGATATGATCATAACAAAATCTAGCAAGATGGCCTTTTCGGCCACAATGTGTACATGTGTACACATGAGCATACATGCGATGGTGGTGACCGTGGAAAGCATGTGTATGCCGTGAAGGGTGAGCATGCAAAAATGGACCTTATTTCTTGCGAACCAAGGTTTCCAAACGTGTATGATTCAATGTGCATTGGCTCAAAGTGGAGCCCAAACATTCAACACTTTTCTTCAAAATATTTATATCATTTTCAAAAGTGGAAGATAAAGTGGAACATGCAATAGGTGTGCAAGAAGAAGAAGCTATACTAGTATGGCACACATGAATATCAATCTCATTTTGTAAAGATTCATTTTTCTTCAAAACCAAATCCAATTCTTTGTAATAGAATCAATTTTATTTTTCAAAACAAGGTTATCTTTTAAAACAAAATCCAATTTAGAAGATAAAACCTCATTGTGCTTCACAACATCATCACAATCATTTTTGTTTTCAAAATCTCAATCTCATCAAGGGCAAGGTCTAGTTGAGATCTTAGTGAGTCACGTTCACTAGTGATCTCTTCCTTTTCTTGCAAAACCAATTCAAAATTAGAACACAAATCCTTTAATTCATTTTTCAAAACAAGGTTGTCCTCTTTCAAAAGATTGTGTTTTCCAATAAATCCTCAAGCTTTTGAGCAAGTTCCAAATTTAAAGTTTGAACTTCAAAACAACCATGGCAATAAGAACTAGAGCTATCATCTAATTGAGTGTCCGATTGTACCTCAAGGGAGTTTTTCCCTTGGACCATGAAGCAATGCTCTTTGGACTTTTCTCTCTTAGATTCCTCATCTTGTTGATAATCCTTGGAAGCTCGGGAGACGTCAATAGGCTCCAAACTGCAAAAGCCGAGTCATAATGATTAAACACGGGTAAAAGATGTTCATCTAGAGATGCTCTAAGTGTTCTAAGTGCTAATGCATTTGCCTCTTATGCTTGCTACTATTGGGGAATGATTCCATAGTGGAGGCTTGATAAACTAGATGTCCTAGTCTTTTCAAATGGCTACTCATATTGGCCTTCCAAGCATCAAGTCTAATATGGTCAAACATGGGAGGGCTATCCATGAGAGCAAACTAAATGAGTGCAAATATAAATGAAGATTAGCAAACCAAGATCTCACTCCTAGGTGGTTAAACCTAAATATCAGGAGCGCTAGCTCTGATACTAATTGAAAGATCACCTAGAGGGGGGTGAATAGGTGATTATGCTAATCTAGTCAACTCAGTGCGGAATTAAAAACTAATTTGCAATTTCAACAAGAGATGCACACAACCAAGCCAAGCATATAAGTATGTATGAGCAATATGAATAAATGCAAGGCACAAAGTAGAGAGAGAGTAAGAGTCAATGAACAAGCGCAAACACCAAGATATGTTTCGAGGTTCGAGCACCCAGCTCTACATCCCCGCCTTCACCCAGAAGGATTTTAAGTCCATTAGCTTGTCCACAAAGGACTCCCACAAAGGGAACCTCCACAGAGGATTTGGGGCAATCACAATACAAGGAGTACCCAACTCCTCTCCTTACAAGCACAACCTCCTCCTTGAGGCACAACTCCAATCCAACAAACAATCACCTCACAACCCGAGGGATTAGCACAAAGCCAAGCAAGGATCACCTCACAACTTGAGGGATACAAACCACTTGCACAAACAACTTCCTCAACCCAAGAGGGAAAAGCACAAAGCAAAGTATAGAGGGTTTACAACTTGGTGGTTCAACAACAACCACAAACAATCTCTTTTCCCACACACAAAGATCCTATAGAAAAGATAGTAGATTTTTGCTCAAGTGTGGAGAAAACCAAGGGATTTGAAACCAGCAACTCAAAGAAAAACTTTGAGAAATAATAGTAAATGAGGATAGTGAAGTTTAAACAAAAACTTTTCCCAAAATCCCTTTTCTTTGATTTTTCAAACCCTAATAAAAACACCAAAAAGATTGTTCAATTTGAATCCAAAAACCTCTTTAATTGCTGTGAAAACACCAGAGAGTAGGGAAAAATTCGCACAAAAAATCCTAGAGAAAAACTCTTGCAAATGGGGTATTTATAGGCAAATCTGGAAACTAGCCGTTGGCAGCAGATTTTGCCAAAATAACCCTGCCGGTCGACCGGTCCGGTCGACCGTCCAACGGTCAATTTTTGCCCATTGGCAGCTGCCGGTCGACCGGCCCGGTCGACCGAAACAAACAGAGAGCTCTGCTCTCAGTCCGGTCGACCGTCCCGGTCGACCGTCCCAAAGCTGCCAAACGTGCACAGATTTGTGCACGTCAGTCGACCGGCCCGGTCGACCGACCTCAGCCCTAGTCGACTAGTCAGGTTACTAGTCGACTTGGTTGAAGCCTGGAACAGAAAATTCAGTTAGAAATATGTTTAAAAATTCTTTTATCTTTTCTAAAAATCACCAAAAATAGTTTTATCATTTTGCATTGATATATAAACATGTGGTAAAAAGTTTGGCTCAAATATCAATCAATATGAACTATTTTTGTGTCTAATCATTTTTACCAAAAACCAAAAACTGTATTTTCTAAAACTTGAATTTTGAATAGAAAATACGTTTTGTCCAAAACACTTCCAGATACAAAAACATGATAATTAAACACTTTGAAGCATGATGCATATGGATAGAAATCCAATATACATGAAACAAATATATATCATAGTTTTGTTATTAATTCCAAAATATGTTTTGTCAAAAATACCAAAACATATAACACATGAATAAGGAGTCAAAACTAAGTTTGTCTAGGAAATTAAAGCATGCATGTATATAGAACAAATCATATATACATTAAACCATGTAAACTTGTTTTGATCTATCTATTCATGAAAACCAAGATCGGTTAAACCTAAAACCGAAAAACCAATATTCAAAACATGAAACGTGTGTGTTGTGAACTTGAGCATTATCATGCTATTTTAATCTTTACAAATTGGATCTAAACACAAAACTAAACTATGGTACCGAAGTCTTCTTGTAGAGCGCAAACTCCAAAGCCGACTCGATCCCAAAACTCCTTGATCCATCGAGCAAGTGCTATATATGATCTTTGACGCTCGGGCTCTTGAATCAACTTGTGAAAGATGTGTGGAAGCTTTCACCAACTAATAACTTGATTAATGATCTGAAACTAAAATCACAAGATTATTAGTACACAAAACTACATGAGTTAATCATCATCAAAACTAGAGTGGAAGGTCTTTGGGCCAACATAGGGAGCTAACTTAGCGTCTTCCTCTTCATGAATGTATATCGCATATAAATTTTTATTGATTGATTTGTATTACCCCTTCTTGATCTTTTTGTTTTGAGGTTCGAAGGGGGAGAAAAATTTGTTTGATTTGATTTTACTTTGAACCCTTTGTTGATGAGTGACAAAAAGGGAAAGAAGTATTCGAGTTTATATGCATGTTTTCATTGCTTAAGGGGGAGTGTTAGTTATGCATATATGTATGTTTTATCTCCATACATTGCATACATATTTATGAGCTTCATTGCCATATCTTATTATTTATGTCTATGCATGAGTTAAGGGGGAGCATCTTTGAAGCTTTACTTTAATCCATGCATATATAACTTCATGAGTTTTGTCATCATCAAAAAGGGGGAGATTGTTGGCCCAAAGGCCTATCACCCTAGTTTTGATGATGATCAACTCATGAAGTTATGTTTACTAATGATCTTGTGTTTAATTAATGACAGATTCATTATCAAGATTTTAGTAGGTGCATAGCTCAACGATACAAAATACAAGATTTGGAGCTAGCACGGTTGATCCAAGGAGCTTTTGGATCAAGCTTGGACCAAGTCAAGAAGATGAGAAGCCTTCAAGTGAAGACTTCAAGAAGATGAAGACTTGTGTCTAGGTATAAGATTTTAGTTTGTTTTAGATAAAATGTAAAGGATAGAATAGTTGGTGGATTGCTCAAGTATATTCACACGCACACTCTTGATTTAATTGTCTTTTCATAAAAGAATTTTCAGATTTAGAAAAGGCTTTCATTTTGGAAAAATATATATTTGGTTTTTGGTATTCATGTTTACATCTTTCAACCAAAACCAAGTTTATGCTTATTGTCAAAAACATAGATATTTCATCTTGATTGTGTAGTGGATCATATCCATACACACTATGCTTTAATAGTATATCTTGTTTTTGTATTTGATGAAGATTTGGAAAAACATGTTTTGAAAAAATATTATTTTGGAAAAACAGTTTTTATCATGAGCCAAATATTTTCAAGTTACAAAAATAGTCCAATCTTTTATAACATGCCTTGATTTTGTGCAAGCATGTTTGTATATCAGAGTATATTGGTAAAACTATTTTGTAGATTTTTAAGTATTTTATGGGATTTTATTTGAGCCAAAAAGACTTACCTTTGAATCCCAGAAAAACTGTTTCAGGCTTCAGATAAGTCGACTTGCTTTCTTTACAGTCGACTAACCCTGAAGTCGGTCGACCGGCTGGGTCGACCGACGTGCACAGACGTGCACGCCTTTGTGCACTAGAGGACGCCCGATCGTACGGGTCGACCGCTCCAGAGAGCTCTGCTCTCTGGAAAGTTCGGCCGACCGCACGGGTCGACCGACAGAGAGTTCGACTCTCTGCTCCAGTGGCTCGGTCGACCCTGGCGGTCGACCGTGGCTCCAACGGTCGGATTTCTGACCGTTGGCGGTCGACCGCACGGGTCGACCGGCAGGCCTGACAGACCCCAACGGCTATATTTTTCTGGCCTATATATTTGAGGGTCTTGTCATTGTTTTGCAAGAAGATTTTAGAGACTCTTAGAGCCAGTTTTTCCCATTCATTCCAGAGGTTTTTCTCCACAAAATTTAGAGCCAATACTTCCAATTAAAAGGAGAGTTTTTATTTAGAGTGTGTTAAAAGAGATTTCTTGAGTTTCACCATAGCTTTCAATCCTTGCTTTTCTCACACAAACACTTGAGCAACCATTGTCTATTCACCTTATAGGAGTGTTGTAGTGAGAGCTTTAATTGGTGATCAAAGTGTTGGATCACCAAGATTTCATTCTTGTACTTTGAGAAGACGGGCAAGTGCGCTCGTGGTGGTTTAGAGTTCTTGTGTGAACTTGGTGGTTTGAGGTACGGCCTCGGCGAGCTAGTGAGTTTGCGTGTGTACGGGACTAGGGAGTCCGAGGGCTTGTAGGTGTTGCGGCACCGAGGAGAGATCCAGTGGGATCTTGCATAGTGGAAATCCTTCGTGTGTCGAAGGCGGGGATGTAGAGCAAGTGTGCTCGAACCTCGAAACAAACCCTTTGTGTTTGCGATTGCCTTTTCTCTCTCCTCTCTCTTTGTCTCTTGTTATATCTTGCATTCAATTATTGTCTTTATCATTTACATGCTTGATATACATTGTGCTTAATTGATATACTTGCTTGGGATTGTTGACTAACACTAGTATTCAACCAAGAGAGCCAACGCGGCACCTCAACCCATTCAAGGGGAATCTAGAGGAGTTTGTCCAGAGCCCTCCACGGGGAATTCGGCAACACTCTTTGGTTATACGTGGTGTTTAGTATAAGAAGTTTTATTTTGGTCATAATTGTTTTAGCTTCCGCATTATTAGGCATTAAGTGACCATTAGATTAGCCATCACCTATTCACCCCCCCTCTAGGTGAACTTACATATTCATGTGGATTATCAAGTAAGTGGTTAGATGGTTAGTGGTTAGTGGTTAGTAGTTAGATTGCCATGAGAAGAAGAATTAGCCAAGCATCATGTAGAAGATGGAGAATATTACAATGGAGAAGAAAGGAGGCACCTTTACGTAGATTGTCACCATCTATTACATCAATCCCTCTTTATCTCTCTCTGAATCTCTCAGCCCTACTAGAAGATCTAAAAATGAAATAAAAATACAAAAGAAAAGAAAGTAAGAACACCTACACTACACTACACTAAAGATAGAAACCCTAGCCTAAAATCAAAAATTGCTTGCGTTTCGGCCAAACCCTGCCCTATTTATAGGCAGGTGGAGGTTCTAGAAGACGAAACGGGGTCACGCGTCGAAGATTGACGCGTGGCCCCACCATATTGCCGCGGAAACACGGATATTGCCGCGTTTTCGCGGCAATACCAGGGACTTAGGTCCCTGGTTTTTGGCGTGTGGTTCCTGTCGCTTCTAGAACCTTCTTGGTATACTTTTTCGAGTATTTTCGTCCGTATTTTTGTCTGACATGCACAAGGGTCTAGATTCGATGTATCTTCTAGAAGATCCCTTGCTTGGCCTCCAAGAATTGCGGATTTAATTACCCAAAACTGGGTTTAATTAAGCTCTTATTACCCTTTGGCCATTGGACTCTTGATTTATCTACAAGAGAGACAAAAACACGGTTTAGACCGACATTTTATTAATAAATGGTAGACAATGCGATATAATAATGTAGAATTGTAGACTAATCACACCCCCACACTTATCTTTTGCTCGTTCCAAGCAAAACAAGAAAAGAAAAACTATACTACAGTTGTTATTATACCACTTTCGCAGGTGACGCGATTGCACTGTACGTGTGCAATAAGCCGTTAAACCTCTAGATTACCCATAAAATCCATAAAGAAAGAAGACAAATGTTAGGATTTTGAAAACATATTTTGAAAGAGAGACAAGTTTACGAAATATTTTTACAAAAATATAAGCGATCTAAGACATAAGTCCACCAAAAATTATTCTACCTTAAACTTAGTCTCTATGCAAGATCTTGTCTTCAATTAAGGTAAGAATTCAAAATTAGATTGAATATTTTATCCTTCATAAAACCTAGATAATCTGCACATTGTGATAGTGAAAATTTCTGTGATTTCAACTCAAACCATTAAGCCATTTATTTATATATATATATATTTCTTTTTCTTCTTTTTTCTTCCCTTAATTTTCTTAGGCTTTCTAGTTTGCCCAGGTAGTGAGCCTTTAACCGATGACTCCCATACCAGACGGTTTTAGGGCACCAGATGAGAAAACATCTCTCGGGTTTAAAGACTCGAGTAAACAAGGACACAAAACTAAGGGGGATTATTTGTTTCTTTTGACCACCGTTAGGCGTGAATAATCATACTTCTTGAGGCATAATTATCCAGCTTAATAAGTAATTTTTTTCTTTCTTTCTTTCTTTATTTATATATATTTTTTATTTTATTTATTTTTGCTTTATGGCATTTTAGGTCTTTGTTTCTATCCCAAAAATGTGTAAGTGTGAAGTGCATACTATCTAAGGCAAAAAATTCAAGATAAAATTATCTCCTCAATCTTTTATACTTAACCTATAATGTTAAACTAGATTCATTATTTCAGCTAGGTTTAAGATGTCATAATTCAGGTTTTCTTAATTTCTAAGATCATCTTAATTTTCGTAAAAGTAGATCAAAACATTATCTCTTGTTTTAAAAAGTTTTTAAAAAGAGAAAAATCCGATACAGAAGGGAAAATTTTAAAAGTATCCTAAAAGAAGTGTAAAAGAAAGACTCCTAAAAGAAGTGTAAAATAAAGAAAATCTAAAAACTCTACGTTAGTAAACCCTCCCCCACACTTATCTCATGCATTGTCCTTAATGCATCGTGATGTATGTATGCATGAAACAAATAGAGAGGGAAGGAAAAATCACCTCAAGGTGGTGGTCTGATTAGTTCACGAAATGCGGCCCAATCCAATGTGCGTGGAATCCGGAGGAACCCACCAGAGATCGCTATAATACAACCTACTAGAATGATGTGTATATTTATGATTTTTATTAAAAAATTTACCCTATCTAATTTTCAAATTTTCAAAATAATTTCAGATTCAAATTTATCAAGACCCTTGTCCCAGAATGTAATGATTGATTTGGACTCAGGAAGTACAGGAACTAATACCGACTCAAAAAAAAGACATAAGTCAAGTAAAGGTTTAGGAGTCAAGATTGGTTCAGGAAGTGGGTCCAAATCAAGAAGTTGAAACACAAATCCACATTCATTTCCCCATGATGGAATGTGACTTTCTAAGATTGGTGATTCAAGTTCAAGAATGACAGATATGGGAATCAAAACTGACTCTAAAATGTTGCTTAAATTGGGTAACAAAATAGGAGTCAATATTGATTTAGAAATTTGAACTTGATCACAAATTTGAGAATCGAAGTCACATTCCTCATTGAATTCAATTCCATAAAAATGAGAACTTGCCAATTTATCAATGGGACTTTCAAAAGTATAAAATTGGTCAAGTTCAATATGATGATTATAAAAGATTGATGATTCAATTTCACAATGGACTGGCACTAGTACCAATACTGACTCGAGAAAAGGACTGAATTCAGGTAAAAATACCTCAGTCAATATTGAATCAGGAAGTGAAATTGAATTACCAAGTGAAAGTTCAGGATCATATTCATGCTCAAGTTCAATCTCAGGAAAAGAATAACTTGCTAAAATGTCAATGGGATTTTTAACATTTGAAGTATGGTCAAGTTCAGATGGGTGTGCTAAAATTGAACATTGGTTTCTAGAGTAATAAGTGTCCTGGGTCAGATCAATAGAGTTAGAGATAGCTGAATTGGTTAAAGGTTGATAAGATAGAGTTTTTTTATTCTTATAAATGCTAAATAATTAGCTCAATTGTGTTTCCAACCTATTAATAGACTGGGTAGAAGATTTTTAAAATTGTAGCGCGGACTCCTGCAAGATTTCTATTCTAGATGTGATGTATCTTCAAGTCGTTGTTCTAGAAAGGAGTGTAGGAATTTTGGTTTCCAAAACAATAAGAGATGGGTCAAATTGATAGAGTTAGAGATATTTGGATTGGTCAAAGGTGGAGAAGAGAGAGTTTCCTCATCTCATAAATGTTGACCAATTTATTTAATTGTGTTTTCAACCTATCAATAGACTGAGAAGAAGATTTTTAAAATTATAATGCAGACTCTTGCAAGATTTCTATACTCTTTTCTAGACTTATTTTTCTGTAAGTGGATGTTTCAGAAAGGAAGTATAAGAATCTTGGTTTTGGAAAGATAGTGAAGATTGTGAGTCCAACATGGTTTGAGATTGAAGCTTGGACTCACACAAGAGTTCCTTACTTGTTTCCAGGGCAGATGGTTGTTCATTATGAGGAGGTAGACTAAGTAAGACTCTTGAAAATATTGTGGAATTAGAAAGGCCATCATTTTCTGAAATTGTCGCTCGGCCACTTGTAGGTTGACTTCTATACTCTTTTCTAACTCAGATTTTTCTTCAATTGGTGATTCTAAAAAAAGAGTATAGGAAGCAAAATTGGGAAATGAAGATTGTGGAAATTGTGAAAATTTTGGACAGGGTGGTGGAAAATTTGATCCGGGGGAGGTGAATCCCCATTGACTCTGTGAAGAGTGAAAATTATTTTGACAATTATGGTTAAAAGATTGGGGGTAGGGGTTGTATTGATTCGGATAAGGCCAACCCAGTGTATTTGGTTGATTCATATTGTGAAAAATCAGGTTGGAATTATCTGAAACAAATGGAGTCGGTGTGAAATATGAATTCATATTAGGATTGAAAGAATTGATATTGTTCAATTCCATTTCACAAACAATCACAAACAAAAAAGAAAAATCAAACAACAAACAAAAAGAACGAAAATATCAAAACCAAGCCTATATTAAGGTTGACCAAGACCTAGACGACTCCTAACTGGTCGATTACCCGGGGAAGGTTGTTGCTTGATCTGACCACAAGCTAATCGGCCAGGTAGGGGCAAAATACGATGGGAGGTATCGTGCGTAAGCAACGGGCCTTAATTACGCCAAACCACGGTAATTTCGAGGCGTAACCTCTTAATCCCCAACCTTAGACACCGATTTCACAAGAGTAAGATTAAAATAAGTTTCACCCTCGGTCAATCTCTTAATGAGTCTGAGATGTTCCTAGGGGCCAACGTCTATCAATTTTTATTAGGGCTTGAGTTGTGTGAGTGGGGAGGTGGTTTTGGGCTAAGGAATGGTGATGAAATCTCACCTTAACTTGTATGGGTTTTGCCCTTAATTTCAATTCGTGCAGTGTGCAATATAGATAAGAATATAACACAAAGCGATAAATCACCACGTGTTTGTCCTATACTATATGCAATGTCATATGTACACCTCAATCCAGATCACAATAACAGAACAAAATATAGTATATTGGAATTGAATTGACACGTGCCTAAATGCAAATGTCTAAACCATTTTAAAAGCGTCCTAATACCGTATTTTAGTTCTTTAGTTTATTGCGGCGTGTAGGCAATCAAAGCAGGAAAGTAATAGTACAGATCCACTAGCTATTGCAATGAACACATCGCAGCACAATAAGATACAAAATGATCACAAAATAGTCGCGTTGGCGCGGCAAATGTCATGTTTGCGCGGCTTTTCTTTAGAGCTGGGTCCCTGCTTTCAAGAGCAGGGAGCTACAATGCTAATGTGTGTTCTGCAATATTAAGTTCCTGTAAAATTTAACCTGCACACCAAAACAGAGAAGAAAATGTTAACAAAAACGTGAAAACAAAACCATTCCCGTCCCGGCAACGGCGCTAAAAATTTGATCAGGGCGGAATAAGCACTATAAAACTGTGTTTTGTGAAATCAATGAAAATCTTGTATGTGCTAATGTTCCCTCGATACTTCCGTTATAGCATTGGCTGAATGGGTCGAACCACAGGGACGGGAGGCGATAGAAGCATTAACAGTCTTTATTCACGTTGGTTGTTAATAGTTCTTCTTTATTAAAAGAATGAAAAAGGAAAAGAAAATAAAATCGAGAAGTGATAGGTAAGAAGGCGACGAAACGGCGATATGAAAACAAAATAAGAAGTGATTTAGAAAACAAAAAGAAGACGAAACAAAGGTGAGCTAAGAGGATGGTAAAAACAACGATAGAAAAAATGATAAAAGAGTTTGAAAATAAATTTTAAAACAAAGTAAAATAAAATCATGGCTACTAACTACTAATTGCTCAACTAACCATGCTAACCTCTTAGTGATAGTTGCCTCACATGGATCCTTGGCCATCACTAATCCTTGGCTTCAAGAGACCATACAGAGCATGGCCCATAAGATTGTTCTTCTACATTCAAACAACACATCCATACCACATAACATGTTGCAAGCTACTATTAAATCATCAAAACCAGTTAGTGGTGAGCATGAAATAAAGAAGACATTACAAGTTAGCAAGTTAGTGGGTTAGGTGTTAGAAATGTTAGAACGTTAGAATCTATCATCATGAGCCATCAATGGCTCATGCAAGAGCAAGGCATGTAGAGGCTATTAGATTTATGTGGATTATCAAGTAAGTGGTTAGATGGTTAGAGGTTAGTAGTTAGATTGCCATGAGAATAAGAAATTAGCTAAGCATCATGTAGAAGATGGAGAAGATTACAATGGAGAAGAAAGGAGGCACCTTTACATAGATTATCACCATCTATTACATCAATCCCTCTCTGAATCTCTCAGCCCTACTACAAGATCTAAAAATGAAATAAAAATACAAAAGAAAAGAAAGGAAGAACACCTACACTACACTACACTAAAGATAGAAACCTAACCTAAAATCAAAAATTGCTTGCGTTTCGGCCAAACCCTGCCCTATTTATAGGCAGGAGGAGGCTCCAGAAGATGAGATGGGGCCACGCGTCGAAGATCGAAGCGTGGCCCCACCATATTGCCACGGGAACGCGACTATTGTCGCGTTTCCGCGGCAATACCAAGGACTTAGGTCCCTGATTTTTGGCGAGTGGTTCCTGTCGATTCTAGGACCTTCTTAGTATACTCCATTTCGGGTATTTTCGTCCATATTTTCGTCTGACGTGCACAAGGGTCTAGGTTCGATGTATCTTCTAGAAGATTCCTTACTTGGCCTCCAAGAATTGCGGATTTAATTACCCAAAACCGGGTTTAATTAAGCTCTTATTAGCCTTTGGCAATTGGACTTTTGATTTATCTGCAAGAGAGACAAAAACACGGTTTAGACTGACATTTTATTCATAAGTCGGTAGGAATTGCGATATAATAATGAAGAATTGTAGACTAATCATACGGCTTAAAGCAGGCGCCACGGGCGTGGAATGCCCGAATTGATGGTTATCTTCATCAAAATGGCTTCACCAAATGTCCCTTGAGCATGCCATCTACTTGAAGAGGAGCCATCAAGGCAAATTTCTAATAATTTGTCTTTATGTTGATGATATGTTGTACACAGGAATTAGCGCCGAAATGCTTGCTGAATTCAAGGCAGAGATGTTCAATAAATATGAGATGACGGACAATGGATTGATGTCCTATTTTCTTGGCATCGAAGTGAAGCAGCAACAAGATAGGATATGTATATCTCAAAAGAAGTACACGAAGGAGATTGCAACCTGGTGAACATGCCAATAGCTACAGGAATGAAGTTATCAAGAGAAGAAAATGGAGATTTTGTAGACTCGACCCTCTTCAAAAGTCTATTTGGTAGCCTGAGGTACTTGACGATCACAAGGCCTGATATCGTTTATGGAGTCGGACTTGTGAGTCGTTATATGGAGACGCCGAAGGAGTCTCATTGGCTAGCTGCGAAGAGAATTTTAAGGTAAATCAAAGGCACACTCAACCCTGATCTATGTTATGCTTATGGTAAAACTTTAGAATTTGTAGGCTATTCAGATAGCGATCATGGAGGTGACCAAGATGAGAGAAAAAGCACCACTATCTATGTCTTCTATCTTGGGTCAACTGTATTTTCATGGACCTAAAAAAAAAGCAAGGAGTTGTGGCCTTATCTTCATGTGAAGCAGAATATGTGGCGGCAGCATCTACAATCTGTGAAGCAATTTGGTTGAGAAATATTTTAAAGGAGCTGGATCATCCACAAGAAAAACAACAACGATATTTGTAGACAACAAATCAACTATACAGCTTGCAAAGGACCCAGTACACCATGGGAGGAGCAAACACATAGATACACGGTTTCATTTTCTTATAGACCATGTAAAGAAGAAAACCATAGTACTGGAGTATTGCATACTCTAGACCAAGTCGCAGACATATTCACCAAGCCTCTAACAGTAGATGCACTCAGAAGATTAAGAGACAAGCTCGGCATGACTATGCTTCAGGTTTGAGGGAGTGATTTGTTGGAGTTATGGAGTTAATGCAAAACCAAACCTGAAGCTTATTGACTCAACCAATAAAGTTAAGCAAAACCTATAGCATATTTACTAAGAGAGTTTTGTGATGTTATTAACACATGTACTTATTATACTTGAAACTTCATTGTGTATAATCCTATATAAGGGGCCATATGGTTGTGTTCTAAAGTATAAGAAAAAGAAGAAAAACAAAGAAAGCAAAGAAAAACATTGCAGAGCTTCTCACTTTGTGCAAAGTATTAGCTTGAGTGAATTTATTTTGGAAGTACTAGAAGGATAGCAACCCGGTACTCAAGAGCGTTTGGAGTTAGCAAACATCCATCGCCTCTTCTCTCGCCAGTCCACTGCTCCAACAATCCATACTCAAAAAATTAAAGAAAAAACATCGGGGGCTTATAAAAAATCGGAAGAAATTTAACGGAGTTTAATCAACCGTAATTGTAGAGGATTCGGAGCTGCATGGACATGTGGCCACACTAATTTATGTGATACAGTTACTTAAGCTGATTAATTAGATAAGAAGAGAGAGAGACATTAAATTGAGAGCACACTTTGATGATTAGTGGAGTCGTATGATGTCTATGTCTTTTGCTTCCACAACCAATGATGTTTAAGCGGACGGTATAGTTTACAAGCGTCGCAAATGTGAAATCTTTCGTAAGGAAAACTACACTTTCTGTCGAGATCTCAGCACAAATTTTTAAAGGTCAATGACAAATACACTTTGAACAGTCCATGTACATGTAATGGGCACAAGGCAGAAACTCCATGTGTGGGTTGCAGTTGCACAAAGTATTAAAACAGAAGAAAGAGTATCAAATTAATATAGTGGACTTGTGAATTACTATGAAGTCTTCTACTTCAAATCGTCTGAAATTACCATAAAGAACTCAATGAAACATCGGGAGCTCGAATTAACGCGAATCTCTGTTCTCCGCATTGCTTAAAATGTATATATTGTAATCATTACACATTTCTACTAAGAAACGTATCAGATTCCACTTCCCTGTTCACATGTTCACTGAATCTTTCGTGTCGTTTTATTAAAATGAAGCACTTCCCGCTAGCCTGGGCTAATTACTTTATATAGTAATTAAAATCTCTCTTTGTACTCCAATTTGCTATCTTTTGACAGATAAAGGGGTCCTTTCTTCTTAAGGGACTCTCTACTCCTTTTTCCCGCCCACATTACCATTTATCTACTGGGGGACGAGCCATAACATGCGCACTACTCCAGTTCCCTTTCCTATGTCCATCGAAATGCCGTCTTTTCCAATAAATGATTGTTTAGTTAGAAACTCGGCAACATTGTGCTATGGTGAGATAGGTAGGCGCCAACCCCCCACAATGCAAGTTTTATTAAGCAAAAGTTTTTTGGATCATTCTTCTACCCAACAACTCACCAAACATTTCTTTTGTCCTCTGCTGGAAACTCTACCTCCTCAATCCACTTTGACGTGCGAACCACCTAAATCAGGCAAGATTACAAAACTTAAGTGGACTTGTTTCAATTTTGGTACAAGTACATATATAGAGAATGTTCTTATTCTGTAGTGCCGCACTTTCCAGACACAGGCATAGGCAAGAAGCGATAAAAGTTCGGTCGAAAAGTACCACATCACTCTCCACAATAGCATAATCAAACAGTCGAGAACTCTAATCGTACATAAAGGGCTTAAAGCTCAAGTGCCCTTTTGGGGTCTACTCCCTTACGCTCCCTCGCGAATAGTTTAATGAGAAGTGGGAGAAATGATGAAAAATGGATTCGTTGTGTCACCTTGTTATGGAGGGATGGAACATGATCAAGGCATGGAAGTTTTAGCAGCTTCTGAGCATATGGTTGACTTTTTCTGGTAATTTTTGCTTGAACTTTATGTAGATTTTGCACTCCATTTCTGTCTTCTTTAATACATTGTCAACATCATTGCAAACACATTGGTGCTAATGAACTTTGGAGTGACAACTACTACTAACATTTTGGTGAAAGCTAGCCGTCAAACGTATTATGTTGAAAGATGAAGCAATCATTTTAAGCGAATAGAGAATAAACTTTGGTTATGCAAAAGGTCAGATAAGGATGTGAGATCACCTATATGCTTAGGTTTCCCTAAGTTTACCTAATTCCTAATTCTATTAGGAGCCTTTTAAAAAAAAAAAGTGATGAGGACATCGATGTCATGAGAGAAGTCGAATTCGGTCTGTATTATCTTTTTTAGTCTAGATAGTTTTTTTTTTATTTTATTTAGTCTCTTATTTTCATGTTTAGTCCCACAGCGATCAAGTGAAGAAAAGTCAATAGTTGTAAGCCTATTTAAAGCCCACATTATTTTCAATGAAATAAACTACAGTCTGAAGAAAAATTATTTTGAAATTTTTTTCCCTTCTGGGGCGTGCCGCCATGGAAGAGTGTGAAATCCTAACTGTAAAATTAAGATTGAGCGTACGACGTGAAGCGGCGTGATGTCAAAATCGAGGAGCTTGCGGAGTGAAGTGGCGTGAGATTCGAGAAGATGGAAGTTATTTTCGTTTATCTATTAGATAACCATTATATCTCTCATATTTTCCACAAAATCCTTAGGCCTCCCTTTTTCGTTTCACATCAGTTTGGTATTAGAGCATGGTTAGAAAAAAAAATTAATGAGTGATGAAAATAAAATTGTAACACATGTTTCTTGTGAAAAGATTTTCTATATGAAATTAGTACAATTTCATTGGAATTATTCATTATTTCTTTCATTTCATCTCTTTTGTCAAAAGTCTTATTCATTTTTTTTTTATAAATTTAAAAAAAAATGTAAAATATTTTCAATCTCCTCAAATCCTCATCACGCATCTCAAATCCCAACCATAATTCAAAATCACAATCAAAATATTAGAAAAAAGAAAGAAAACCCTCTTGTTTTCTTTTCCCTCTTTCTTTCTCTCTCATTTTTTTTTCTTTCTCCCCTTCCCACCAGAGCAACAACAGTGAATCACAAGCATCAACAAGTTAATAGTAAAAGACGGGTACCTGAGAACCGACTTCTCATTAGCTACTTTGGATCCATATTCAGTGTCGAGCCACTACCACTTCATGTCTACTCGACGGGGTTGAGTTCTCCCCACACCCCCTCCCCCGCAGCGAGAATGATGGGACATCACTGCCATTCGAGAATTTGATTCGAATCTGTATTTTTCTTTTTTAGTCCAGTAGGCCTTTTTCTTTTCTTTTATTCAATTTTATAGTCTTTTAATCCCACATCGAATATGTGGAGAGAAGTAAGAGTCTTATGAGCTTATTTAAAGGCTCTATTACTTTCAATTACGGAGACTACAACTTTGAGAAAAAATATTTAGGTTGTTTTTCCTTCAGGGTCTAGCCCCATGGCAGGATGTGAAGCCCTAACTGTGAAACTAAGATTGAGCGTGTAAAGATCAATGAAATGTGCGGCATGTGCGACATGAGGTCTAAAATGGTGAAAGACCTTTTCATTTATCTCCTAGGTATCCCATTGTTTTATTTCATCTCTCAATTTTTCCCAAAATTGTTTGTCTCCTCGTTCGTTTTCACATCGGAAAGGAACTATTACTGTCACATAGTTTTCTCTTCGGGCGACATTCATATTGGAAAACTACAACACTTTTCAACCAGATTGCATTTAAAAGCTGATGGGCATAAAGAATATGTCTGTTGCCTTTTCTTTTCCTGCATCTCTTAAACATATGAATTCCATTAACCTATATTTTCTTGAATGCTTGAGATTCTACAGGTACATCGACAAAGCTGAGGAGTTCATGGCCATCCAACACATGCTATCCAGGTAGCTCCTAATTTCACTTCTTCTTCAAATAAGGGAAACAAGAACACTACTATGCTTGAATTAGAGATAATGTTTCAACATGGCTATGATGTATTTTCAGGCTTACCAAGCCTTACAGTAAGTGGCAGACACTTTTATTAGTGTGTGCATCAATGTAATAACAATTTCGTTATGGATGTAAATGTAATAACAATTTCATTATGGACGTAAATATAATAAGAAAAAAAAAGTAAAACATAATTTGCACCCATCAAGACTTGAACTTGCGACCTCCAATAACTTAGATTTATAAGTTGAAGGGTCAAAGTCGACACCTGGCAGATTTCAAAGATCACAAAATTATCTGATTTGATCTCACCCGACCACAACGAAGATCAGGCGGTTGTGACAACCTGAAATATGGGTCGATGGCTGCAAATCAAATCAGTTATCCTCACCAAGTAGAAGATCTCCAGTGAATCAGAACCGCTTCAACTGATTACTGCAAAGCCAGTTTGAGGAATTAGGATTCCGAGCTGATTCAAATGCGGGAATCACAGCCAACCTGATCTAAATCAATCACCCTTATGTGTAAAAAACGATCTCTTTCCCCTTGACAGGGGATCAAATTTTAGAGAATTAACTTGTAATAGAGTGTTGAGAATTTCTTGTAATCTTTTTGATTTAGTAGAATCTCTCCCTTTGGTCCGTGATTTTTGCCTCCTTTGATTTTTCACGTAATTCTTTGGTGTTTGCGCCTAATTTATATTTCTATTCACAATTTGAGTGTAGATAAATTCTCCTGAGGAATTACCTCTAAATTTGGGTGCTTTCTTGAGATCCTTAGTCCAAGCTAAATGTTCTCCCAATTCTAAACCCATCTCCTTCTCAAAAAATCCTCGCCAAATGAAAATGACCACATCAAAGAAGAATACCTCTCGAGCTGCTACCTTAGCTACCTCAAAGGATAAGTCGTCGGCTGATAGAGGAGCGAGGCTCGCTAATAGTCATCCTTCTTACCCCAACGTCTCATTGAAGATGTCAGAGAAGGTTAGTCTCCCCACCTACTGATCTAGAAGTAGAGGAGAATGGGCACGAGGCCCAACTTCCCATCGAAGATCAACTCCTCCAATTGCTCACCAGTTTATAGAAGTAGACAGACGAGCAGCGGGCAAAAACAAATCGTGAACGCAACGATGCTGCTCTCGAAAGAGATGTGACGGCCTGCATCCATAACTTATTAATCACTCAAATCGAGTTCCTTCAAAAATATGTACATGGATATGTGTCCCAATTTTTCACTCATATTTTTTATTTCATACTTATTTTCTTTTATTATCAATTTAGTTATTATTTTGGTATTGGACATGTATTTTGTGGGCTTAGAGTCAGCTCGAGTGTAAACCTAAGATCCAAGCCTAGTGAAATTACTTAATAACCATCTTGGTGGTTAGAATGAACATATTTCAGCCTCAAATATTAATTTATAATATTGTAGAGTTTTCATAATTTTCTGAAATTTTTCTGAATTATTTGAAAAATCTCCTAAATCTGTATCGTCGATTGATTATAACTTTTAATTTAAACTGGCTTGAATTTCTTGAATCCGATTTCACAACTTTACTCAAAGTAGTATTTTCTATTTTGAGAATTTTTGGAGATTTTTTGAATTAACCAAAATTTGACCAATATAATAATATTATTATTTTTCTTTTTCTTTTTATTTTTCCATATCTTCGCCTACCTTCCACATATCTCCTCACCGACATATACCACCGCCTCTTCTCTTTCTCCCATAAAATCTCTCTCTTATTATTCTCTCTCTATCTCTAATCTCCTCTCTCTAACGCTATTTCTTACACTCACATAAAGCGTTACCCTCTCTCCTCTTCCCTCATAGTTGGCCAGCCCCTCTCCATCTCCTCCGACAGCGTCGTCGACCGACCACTGTTGTTGGAGTCCCCAACTCTGAAGCCACTTCTCCCTATCTCAATTTCCATCTCCTCTATCTCCACTAAACACCACCTTCATTCCATCACCAACTCTCACCACCACACCCATTAACACCCTATCTTCACCACATCCACCGTTGAAGTCATCACTTCCACCTCTCCTAATCTTCATCATTATCATCTCCACTATCACCATCAAATCACCACTAACTTCTTCACACCCATCACCTCCTCCACCAAAATCAACACCACCATCACAACCACCCAACATTTTAACACCATCCTCTCCCTCTTACTCCCTAAATGTTGGCTCCACAAGGGCCACGGTTGGTGCTGGCACCCCCTGTCGGTGCCACAGCCTTTGGCCGGCCACCAGCCCAGCCGACCAAACCCCTCCTCTCTCCTCTCCACTTTCCTTCCCTTTTTTTTTTTCTCTCTTTTACTTTCTTTTTCTTTCTCTGTTTCTCCTCTCTCTATCTATCTCTTTTTCCCCTGTTTCTCTCTCCCTCCCTCTCTTGTATTTCTCTCTCCCTCTCTGATTTTGATTCTTGTTCTTAGTATCTCTCTTGCTCTCTCTCTTTCTCTCTCCTTAAGCTCTCTCTCTTTCCTCTATCTCTCTTTAATTTCTCTCTCTCATAACCTAATTTTCTCTCTCTTGGGTGCTCTTGGTTATTGCAGCCGTATCCGAGATATTTTAGGTGAGTAGTTTTCTCGTTATGCGAGTCCTTTAACTTGTTGGGCCACTACCGTCCTTTGTTTGATAAAAGTATAACTTGTGTTTGGGTGAGTAATTATATTTGTGGATGAGTATTTTATTGCATTGGTATTTTTGGATGTTTGTACATTGGTCGATGATGTTGTATTGCGTGATATATGTTGTACTTATGTGGGTAATTGGCTGTATTGGTTTTAGGCGATGCATATATCTCTGTGGTCTTATATTTATATCTGTGAGCTGATTTGTATCTATGGACTGATGGTTGCAATAGTGAGATTATAGTTGTATATAGGCTTGTATTTGGACTAACCAGGATGCAGGTATTCTGGCTAAAGCCCCGAGCAAACTATCCATCATGGTTGCATTATCTGAGAGAACACTCTGCAGGCTATCCAATGGCACTGGGCCTTAGACCCCTTGGGTTTAGTGGTAACTCAGCGGGGTGGTTCGCCAGGTTGCAGTTAGTGCGAGATAAAGCCCACTGATGAACTATCCTTCAGGATGAGTCATGGATAGAAACCGGTGTGTAGGCTACCCAATGGGAACTGGTCTTATAACCTTTGAGTTTCGTGGTAGCTTGGTGGAGTGGTTCGCCACTCAATCCTGGTGGATCACGCTCTGGATTATTTATTAATTATTATATGTATGCCTTTGATTGGTACTAACATTTCTGCTGATAACCACTTGGCCTTCTAGCCCTACTATCCTTCTGGGTAAAGCTTAGTTCTCGGACTATCCAATAGGCAATGACCCTCTGAATTTAGTGGTAGCTACACGGAGCGAACTTAACCGCTCTGCAATTTTATTTACGCTCTGCCTGGTAGACGAGCTTAGCGCTTAATGCTTTATCGTTGGACTCGCTCGAGCGTAACTCTGCCAGATGACAGAATATGGTTTCAAAGCTCGAATCATTCCCGTGTGGTAGTCCCGTCACGCGCTTTAGCAATCAATACTACTCACTGACTTTGCCTTAACACTGCTTGGCTCCGCTTGTTTGTGCATTTGGCTATGTTACTATTTTATATTATTTAATAATTATGAAGAGTTTGAAATATTTTATATGTTTTATTCATGAATCATATTACATGAGTTGCATAGCCCTTGGTACTTGATACTAAATATTTGATATTGACATCTGATATCTGATACTTAATATTAACACCAATACCTGATACTTAATACTGATACCTGATACTTGATACTGACATACTTGACGTAGTATATTGACATCTGACCTGATACTGTCACCTGACTGATTATAATGCCTATTCATAATTATCGCTTTTACGGGGACTTAGATTATTATATTGTAAACAGAAATCTTGTAATCATGAACTATTGTACTCCTGAACCCCTGTAACAGGGAGACTCCTGATATTACACTCCTGATACTCCTGTTAATCCCCGTAAAAGGAATATTATGAATATCAGATTACTGTGAATACACTCCGGACATTACACTGGACATTCTATAATAAAATACACAACATACACCAGGGCGGGGGAAACTGATGGAATCAATATGGATGTGTTTATAATGGTTCCATATTGTGCAATTATAACTTCAGAACAGCCTGAGGGCTCCAGGTGTTCCAGTGGGATGTACGGGTACACTGTACCGAATCCACTTTGATTCCAGGGCTAAGACCCTGATAGCCTAGCGGTTAGTTTTAGACTCAGGTACTGGATGCTACTGAGGCCATTGTCCCGGGTATGCATGGGGCACACTGTAAACATAGTTCGTTGATTCCCTGTCAGTTTTCAATAACAATTTATCTTATTCATAAGTGAATATATGTATGCTAGGACGCTAGGACACATACCAAAACATATGGATCGGATGAATAATAATAACACAATAACCAAACAATAATAAAATTAGAAACTTGTGACATTTAGTCTCTCTTTCGTTCTAGTACTGGCACTCACATATCAGATCAGAATGAGTTCTGTCAGAGTACAAGATTTAGTATAGACTATCAGTGCTGTGAGATACTGGTAGGGAGATGATTGAAATATAAGGCGGTACTGATTATTATAATTGAATAACTCAAAATTGAACACATTACCCTGCACCAGATATAACTTAATTACCTAACAATATTAAGATCATTAGCGGATGTTTTTCGGTAGCTCCCTCATTCGAATAATGGTATCCGTATGTTAATGTTCAAATGTGTTCTGCTGGAAGTTTGGACACCAGTATAGACTGCTAGTGGCATGAGATATTAGAGGAGAATGATCGACATAATTGATATCACTGATTATTACTATTGTTATATGATTAAGTTATCCTGCTTGCCACATGTATACTAATTCTGTACTATAATACTTATTCCTAATATACTTGTTACTGGACTACACTTGCTCCACTCCATCTGGAAGATACTGAAAAAACTATTTAAGTTGTTCTTTTATTCTGTTATTATGAAGGCAATTCAGGTTGTATACACTTAGTCAATGATGACATGAGGTTTAAGGTGTAAATATATGAGGGACTCCTTGTTTTGATTATTAACTTGACGTACTAATTTCATGAAGCCATAAACTGAGCATGTACAATTGGTTTTGCCCACATTTGCATTTGTCGGATTTTAACTCGGATTTCATGAATCAGATTTTCATTTAAACTTCATGTTTTTAATTTGGATTTAGATTTTGAATACTTGTGCTATTGTACTAAATTTCCTAATTTGGTTGCTCCTGGTTTTATTACTTATTTATTTTGTATGACTTGAGTACATAATGCACTCTTCAGTACACGTGTGCTTGCTTGTGCTTGCCACTTTGCTTCACTTAACGTACTATGGGATTACTTTCTGACAACCCTTAGACCTGTATGTACGGACGTCGGAACTTGGACCATGATGGATCCATCGGTAGAGATCAGAGCAGGGTGGGCGGTAGCGTGGTTGATCAGCTATCTCATCCTTATCTTGTCTCCTCTTGATCAGCTTTCAAGATTCCTATTTCCTGCTCGTAAGCTTCTACTAGCTTTTGTACCTTATAAAATCATCTTGTAAATTTTATTTTTATACCTTTTTGGTGATGTAACATCCATGTAATATTAGATCATGTTTTGTGATAACTATGTACTTGTACTATTTATGTTGGAATGAATATTATGATTGTTCTTATGTACTCTGATTCCCGCCTGTACTGATTCTTAGGTTATGTATGTGAGGGTATTTTCGCCCTGCGCATGAACATTGCTGTGGCATCTCCGTACTTTGTGGGGAGGGGTGTTACAAGTTGGTATCAAAGCTTAGGCTCTCCCATTTTCAGTATAACCAGTCGGCATATTAAGATGAGATTAATTTGCAACTGTAGTGCATAAGTCTTGGTTATACATTCTAACCACAAGTATATTGTGATTTATTCCTTTCTGATAATCTGTCCCATGATTTCTACAACTCTTCCATCTTGTCACTATTTAATTTCCCGTTATCCTGACCTATCATATTCTAAATTGATAATTTTTTCTTACTATCTGTATTTTATCTTGTTGTGATCGTCAATCCTAATCCTTTCCTTGTTCGTCTCCCCCTTATAGAAATTTCAAGGACGAAATTTGTGTGAGCTAGGATAATGTAATACTCTGTTCCCTGAATACGTACATGGATACATGCCCTAATTTTTTGCTCACATTTTTTATATTTTCTCCATATTTAACTTTCTTTTATTATCAATTTAGTTAGTATTTTGGTACCAGACTTGTATTTTGTGGCCTCAAAGTCAGCTCGAGTCTGAACCTAGGACCCTATCCAAGTGAAACTTCTTGATTTGACCATCCTGGTAGTTAGGCTGGACATATTTTAGTTTTGATATTAATTTATAATATTGTTCAATATTACTTAATTTTCGGCCGATTAATTTATAATATTGTTACTTAATTTATAATATTGTTCGGTCGATTGATTTTACCATCCTGGTAGTTAGACTGGACATATTTTAGATTTTTCAAAATAATTCAGAAAAATAATTCATCATTTTCATTTTTTTGAAATTTTGCTGAATTATTTTGAAAAATCTCTTTAATCTGGTATCGACGTGTATAACCAATTGATTCTCAAATTTTTAGTTTACAAATGGGTTTGAATTTCTTGAATTGATTTCACAACGTTACTCAGGGTAATATTTTCTATTTTTGAGATTTTTTGAGATTTTCTGAATTAACCAAAATTTGACAAATATAATGATAATAATATTATTTTAATCTTTTTATTTTTCCATTTCTTCTCCTACCGTTTACATTCTCCCTATTGACCTGCACCACCACCTCTTCTCTCTCCCCTATAAAATCTCTCTTTTATTATTCTCTCTCCCCCAATCTCTAATCTTCTCTTTCTAACTCTCTTTCTTCTATTCACATAAAACTTACCCTCTCTCCTCTTCCCCCATAGTTGGTCGGCCCCTCTCTATCTCCTCCGATAGCTTCCCTGCTGACCACTGTCGCTAGCATCCCCAACTCCAGTGAAACCTCTCCCTGTTTTAATTTGCTTCTTCTCCATCTCCACTCCCATCTCCATGAAACACCACCTCTCGTCCGTCACTAATTCTCACGATCATCACCTATTAACACCCCATCTCTGTCACATCCACTATTAAAATCACCACTTCCACCTCCCCAATCTTCATCTTCATCATCTCAACTACCACCACCAAATCACCACCAACTCTTTCACTCCCATCACCTCTTTGACCAAAATTGACACCACCATCGCAACAACCCAATAACACCTCACCCTTCTCTCCCTCTTACTCTCCTAACTGCTGGCTCTCCAATGGCCACGGCTATTACCGGTGCCCCTTCGCCACCGGCGCCACCTTTGGCCAGCCTCCCGCCTAGTCGACCAAGTCCCTCCTCTCTCCTCTCCACTGTTTCCCTTCTCGCTCCCTTTTTCTCTTTTTCTTCTTTTTTCTTTTCTTCTTTATCTCTTTTCTTTCTTTATCTCTTTCTTTCTCCCTCTAACTCACTCTCCCTCCCCCTATTTTCTCTCTCCCTTCCCTCTCTCACATTTCCTCTCCTTCTCTGATTCTAATTCTGGTCCTCATTCTCTTTGTCTCTCCTCAATCTCTTTCTCTCTCCTCTTTCTCTCTCATACCCTCACTTTCTCTTTCTTCAGCGTTCTGAGTGATTATGGCCGTGTCTGAGATATTTTAGGCAAGTACTTTTCCCTGTATGCAAGTACTTTAACTGTTATGTGAGTACTATCCTTTGTTAATACAAATATATGTTGTGTTGGGCGAGTAATTATATTTATGGATGTGTATTTCATTATATTAGCATTTGTGGATGTTTGCACATTGGTGGGCGATTTTGTATTGTGTGATATATGTTGTATTTCTATAGGCGATTGGCTGTATTTGTTTTAGGCAATGCTTGTATCGTTGTTGCCTTATATTTGTATATGTGAGCTGATTTATATCTGTGGACTGATGGTTGTAATAGTGTAGATTATACTTGTATATGCATGTATTTGGACTAAATGTGATGCAGGTTGCGGGTATTTTGGCTAAAGCCCCCGGGAAAACTATCTGTCAGGATTACATTGTCGAGAGACCACTTTGCAAGCTATCCAATAGGCACTGGGCCTTGCACCCGTTGGGTTTAGTTGTAGCTTAGCGGGGTGGTTCACCAGGTTACAGTTATTGTGGGCTAAAGCCCCTGATGAACTATCCTTCGGTGTGAGTCATCGCGAGAGACTGCTCTGCTGGCTACTCAATAGGAACTGGCCTTATACCCTCTAGGTTTTGTGGTATCTTGGGGTAGTAGTTCGCCCACTCAATCTTGGTGGATCTATTATGGATTATTTATTAATTATTATATGTGTGTTTATTTAGTACTAACATTTCTGCAGGTACGCACTTGGCCTTCTGGTCCTACTAGCCTTCTAGCTAAAACTCAAGTCTTTGGCAATCCAATAAGCAATGTGCCTTATACTCTCTGGATTTAGTGGTAGCTGCAGGAAGCGAGTTTAATCATGTTATGATTTTATTTATGCTCTGCCTGGTAAGCGAGCATAGCGCCTTATCACTAGACTCTCCCGAGCTAAACTTTGTCGGACGACAGAATAGAGTTTCAACACTGTAGTCGTTCCTATGTGATAGTCCCGTCATGCACTTTATTGATCGCTTTAGCAATCAACACTGCTCGCTGACTTTTTCCCAGCACTGCTTAACTTTTCTTGTTTGTGTGTTTGGCTATGTTACTATTTTATATTATTTTAATGGTTGTGAAGTGTTTGCAATATTTGATATGATTTATTCCTGAATCATTTTACATGAATTGCATAGCCCCTGATACCTGATACTAAATATTTGATATTAACACCAGATACCTGATACTTGATATTAACACTAATACTTGATACTGATATACTTGACATAGTACATTGACACCTGACCTGATACTGTGTCACCTGACTGATTATAATACCTATTCATGATTACTGCTTTTACCGAAACTTGACATGATTACTAGACTAGAACCGGGATCTGGCATTCCTAAATTATCGTACTCTTGAGCCCCTGTAATAGGGAGACTCCAGATACTATACTGCTGATATTGTACTCTTGTTGACCCTTTATGAATATCAGATTTCTTTTAATACACTATGGACATCACACTGGACATTCTATAATAAAATACGCAGCATGCGCAGGGAACTGATTGAATCAATATGGACATGTTTATAATGGTTCCATATTGTGCAACTACAACTTCAGAGCAACCTGAGGGCTCCAGGTGCTCTGGTGGGGTGTATTTGCACATTCTACTGATTCCACTCCTATTCCAGGCTAAGACCCTTAAGCCTAGCGGCTGGTTCCAGATTTAGTACCCAATGCTACTAAGCCGTTGTCCCGGGTATGCACGAGGCTCACTATAAACATGATTCATTGATTTCACATCAGTTTCCAATAACAATTCATCTGATTCATAAGTGGTTGTATGTGTGCTGGGATTCTAGGACTACGAAAACATATGGAACAGATGAATAATAATAATATAATAACCAAATAATGATAGTATTAGGAACATGTAGTATTTGGTCTCTCCTTTATTTGGGTACTAGTACTTATATATCAGATCTGAATGAGTTCTACCAGAGTACAATCCTAGTATGGACTATCAGTGGTGTGAGACACTAGTAGGAAGATGATTGAAATATCACTCAAACTCAACACAGTATTGTAACACCCCGCTTTCGGAATACGTATGATTGAAGCAAAACCTGCACATAAAATAAAGAATTTCAGATTTAAGAATAAAGATGTGCAAGTGCTCAATTCTTACCGCTATAGCAAGTGGCTATGCGGGTCGTGATCCACAAGGAGGGTTTGCGATGGAAGCGTTCAAAGTTCTTTATTGAAATCTTTATGAAAACAAAATGAAAGTTCTTCTTTGTTTTAAAGAAATGAAAATGAAAATGAGTTATGTTAATGTTAGAGAGAAAATGGTAGAATGAGAAAGTGGAAAAGAATGGAGAATGGCTATTTACAAAGAAATGGGAAAGAAAGCGACTATGTACAAATGAGCTGGGAAAGAAGTGATTTGGAAGATATGGTGTTGGTGATTTAATTTACAGAAATAAAAGAAAAGAAAGAAGATGAAAGAAGTACTTACCTAGTTTGGTTGATGACTTACCTGGAACCCTTGCATGTTCTACCTTGCTTTGGAGGCGTTCAACGCATAGGTCATAAGATCGAGCTCAGTCCCTGTTCGCATTATATCATCAAGCCTTGCAAGAATGAAGTGATACGGATTTTGAGGAGGAGAACGTCTTCATGAAGTATCGTTGGCACTCACAAAGGCTTTTGTATACTGATACTTCTGGATTCACTTGCAAGCTCATCAAAAACAAAAGAGGTAAAGTAGAAAGAGAAAGAAGAAAACAAAAGTAAATACGAACATATAATAAAAACATTTACCTTTATTACTTGCAGAAACAATGGAAGAAAGGAGGAGGGTACATCGGTGTCACTCTCAACATAAGCCTCTCTCTTTTACTTACATGAATCTTTATCTACCTAAGCTTACATACAAATTACATAAAAAGAAAAGACAAACCTAAACTACAAAGAATGAAAACTAGGCTAAATCCTATCTCTGCATGGTTGTCCCATTTTCAGTGCAATTACTGCCTTTTATAGGCATAACCCACAGAGGAGGATCCCGAGGAGATCGGGGGAGCAAACGCTCCCCCTAACTCCCCAACCAAGTCGCGAAAACGCGGCTTGGGCCGCGTATCCGTGACCTGGCCACACCCTATTGGTGGGTCGCCCTGGTTTCGCTTTCTGCTTTTATCTTCAGTTGGTTTTTCAGTTTGAGTCCCGTATTGTGACGAAATGGCCTTGGATTCTTGGCTTAACCGATCGATTCTGAGAGGATTCTTCTCAACCGGTTTTCAACCTCTTGATTTTGCCCTGATTCAGTGAGCTCGAATTAATTCTGATTTAACTCAGATTTTGGTGGGCTTTTGGGCTCATTTCTCTTCATCTCCTTAAGGAATGAGCCTGCAAATAAATTAAGCATTTAATTAGAACAATGCAGATTTTATTGTATAATAAGTATGAAAATATGATACTAAGTATGCAACATTAGCGACCAATCACAACCCATACCTATCTTTTGCTCGTCCTCGAGCAAAACAACTAAACTATACTAAGGATTATTAGACCACTTTCGCAGGTCACGCGATTGCACTGAGCATGTGCAACAAGCCATTAAACCTCTAGGTTTCCCCTAGAGGACGAGTTTTGTCTCGTGAGGGTTTTCAGCAGATTACACCCACAAAATCCATAAAGAAAGGGAAATAAAGAGTTAGTATTTTCGAAAAGTATTTTGAAAGAGAAAAATATTTGAAATATAATTGTAAGATCTAAGCAGTCTATAAGTTATAGGAAAACCGAATTTTTCATTCCTAAACTTAGTCTCGATTCAACAATTTGTTATCAATCAAAGTAAGGAGTCAAATTGTACTTCTCATCTAGTCTATTACTTTATCCTAAGTCATATGCACCTTGTGACTGTGAAAATTTTGACTAAGGGTTCTTTAATTCTAACTCTTATGCCTTATTTATTTATATATAAAACTTTTTTTTTGTGGTATTATTCCTTAGTTCTATTAGGCTTTCTAATCTGCCCATGTAACGAGCCTTTAATCGATGACTCCCAAACCAAACGGTCTTAGGGTATCGGGTGAGAAAACACCCAAGGACTTAAGGACTCGAGCAAACAAGGCCACAAAACTAAGGATTTTATTCTATGAATCACTTTTAGGCGTGAATACTTATGCTTTATTAGGCACAAATACCCAGCTTAATCAGAGGATTTTTTTTCAAACTTATCTAATCATCTTTCGCATAAATACAAAGGCTTACTTAGGCCAAAGCACCTAGCTAATCAATAATTAGATTTGTTTATCTTTTTTTTCAAACTGTTATGTGAGTACTATCCTTTGTTAATACAAATATATGTTGTGTTGGGCGAGTAATTATATTTATGGATGTGTATTTCATTATATTAGCATTTGTGGATGTTTGCACATTGGTGGGCGATTTTGTATTGTGTGATATATGTTGTATTTCTATAGGCGATTGGCTGTATTTGTTTTAGGCAATGCTTGTATCGTTGTTGCCTTATATTTGTATATGTGAGCTGATTTATATCTGTGGACTGATGGTTGTAATAGTGTAGATTATACTTGTATATGCATGTATTTGGACTAAATGTGATGCAGGTTGCGGGTATTTTGGCTAAAGCCCCCGGGAAAACTATCTGTCAGGATTACATTGTCGAGAGACCACTTTGCAAGCTATCCAATAGGCACTGGGCCTTGCACCCGTTGGGTTTAGTTGTAGCTTAGCGGGGTGGTTCACCAGGTTACAGTTATTGTGGGCTAAAGCCCCTGATGAACTATCCTTCGGTGTGAGTCATCGCGAGAGACTGCTCTGCTGGCTACTCAATAGGAACTGGCCTTATACCCTCTAGGTTTTGTGGTATCTTGGGGTAGTAGTTCGCCCACTCAATCTTGGTGGATCTATTATGGATTATTTATTAATTATTATATGTGTGTTTATTTAGTACTAACATTTCTGCAGGTACGCACTTGGCCTTCTGGTCCTACTAGCCTTCTAGCTAAAACTCAAGTCTTTGGCAATCCAATAAGCAATGTGCCTTATACTCTCTGGATTTAGTGGTAGCTGCAGGAAGCGAGTTTAATCATGTTATGATTTTATTTATGCTCTGCCTGGTAAGCGAGCATAGCGCCTTATCACTAGACTCTCCCGAGCTAAACTTTGTCGGACGACAGAATAGAGTTTCAACACTGTAGTCGTTCCTATGTGATAGTCCCGTCATGCACTTTATTGATCGCTTTAGCAATCAACACTGCTCGCTAACTTTTCCCAGCACTGCTTAACTTTTCTTGTTTGTGTGTTTTGGCTATGTTACTATTTTATATTATTTTAATGGTTGTGAAGTGTTTGCAATATTTGATATGATTTATTCCTGAATCATTTTACATGAATTGCATAGCCCCTGATACCTGATACTAAATATTTGATATTAACACCTGATACCTGATACTTGATATTAACACTAATACTTGATACTGATATACTTGACATAGTACATTGACACCTGACCTGATACTGTGTCACCTGACTGATTATAATACCTATTCATGATTACTGCTTTTACCGAAACTTGACATGATTACTAGACTAGAACCGGGATCTGGCATTCCTAAATTATCGTACTCTTGAGCCCCTGTAATAGGGAGACTCCAGATACTATACTGCTGATATTGTACTCTTGTTGACCCTTTATGAATATCAGATTTCTTTTAATACACTATGGACATCACACTGGACATTCTATAATAAAATACGCAGCATGCGCAGGGAACTGATTGAATCAATATGGACATGTTTATAATGGTTCCATATTGTGCAACTACAACTTCAGAGCAACCTGAGGGCTCCAGGTGCTCTGGTGGGGTGTATTTGCACATTCTACTGATTCCACTCCTATTCCAGGCTAAGACCCTTAAGCCTAGCGGCTGGTTCCAGATTTAGTACCCAATGCTACTAAGCCGTTGTCCCGGGTATGCACGAGGCTCACTATAAACATGATTCATTGATTTCACATCAGTTTCCAATAACAATTCATCTGATTCATAAGTGGTTGTATGTGTGCTGGGATTCTAGGACTACGAAAACATATGGAACAGATGAATAATAATAATATAATAACCAAATAATGATAGTATTAGGAACATGTAGTATTTGGTCTCTCCTTTATTTGGGTACTAGTACTTATATATCAGATCTGAATGAGTTCTACCAGAGTACAATCCTAGTATGGACTATCAGTGGTGTGAGACACTAGTAGGAAGATGATTGAAATATCACTCAAACTCAACACAGTATTGTAACACCCCGCTTTCGGAATACGTATGATTGAAGCAAAACCTGCACATAAAATAAAGAATTTCAGATTTAAGAATAAAGATGTGCAAGTGCTCAATTCTTACCGCTATAGCAAGTGGCTATGCGGGTCGTGATCCACAAGGAGGGTTTGCGATGGAAGCGTTCAAAGTTCTTTATTGAAATCTTTATGAAAACAAAATGAAAGTTCTTCTTTGTTTTAAAGAAATGAAAATGAAAATGAGTTATGTTAATGTTAGAGAGAAAATGGTAGAATGAGAAAGTGGAAAAGAATGGAGAATGGCTATTTACAAAGAAATGGGAAAGAAAGCGACTATGTACAAATGAGCTGGGAAAGAAGTGATTTGGAAGATATGGTGTTGGTGATTTAATTTACAGAAATAAAGAAAAGAAAGAAGATGAAAGAAGTACTTACCTAGTTTGGTTGATGACTTACCTGGAACCCTTGCATGTTCTACCTTGCTTTGGAGGCGTTCAACGCATAGGTCATAAGATCGAGCTCAGTCCCTGTTCGCATTATATCATCAAGCCTTGCAAGAATGAAGTGATACGGATTTTGAGGAGGAGAACGTCTTCATGAAGTATCGTTGGCACTCACAAAGGCTTTTGTATACTGATACTTCTGGATTCACTTGCAAGCTCATCAAAAACAAAAGAGGTAAAGTAGAAAGAGAAAGAAGAAAACAAAAGTAAATACGAACATATAATAAAAACATTTACCTTTATTACTTGCAGAAACAATGGAAGAAAGGAGGAGGGTACATCGGTGTCACTCTCAACATAAGCCTCTCTCTTTTACTTACATGAATCTTTATCTACCTAAGCTTACATACAAATTACATAAAAAGAAAAGACAAACCTAAACTACAAAGAATGAAAACTAGGCTAAATCCTATCTCTGCATGGTTGTCCCATTTTCAGTGCAATTACTGCCTTTTTATAGGCATAACCCACAGAGGAGGATCCCGAGGAGATCGGGGGAGCAAACGCTCCCCCTAACTCCCCAACCAAGTCGCGAAAACGCGGCTTGGGCCGCGTATCCGTGACCTGGCCACACCCTATTGGTGGGTCGCCCTGGTTTCGCTTTCTGCTTTTATCTTCAGTTGGTTTTTCAGTTTGAGTCCCGTATTGTGACGAAATGGCCTTGGATTCTTGGCTTTAACCGATCGATTCTGAGAGGATTCTTCTCAACCGGTTTTCAACCTCTTGATTTTGCCCTGATTCAGTGAGCTCGAATTAATTCTGATTTAACTCAGATTTTGGTGGGCTTTTGGGCTCATTTCTCTTCATCTCCTTAAGAAATGAGCCTGCAAATAAATTAAGCATTTAATTAGAACAATGCAGATTTTATTGTATAATAAGTATGAAAATATGATACTAAGTATGCAACATTAGCGACCAATCACAACCCCATACCTATCTTTTGCTCGTCCTCGAGCAAAACAACTAAACTATACTAAGGATTATTAGACCACTTTCGCAGGTCACGCGATTGCACTGAGCATGTGCAACAAGCCATTAAACCTCTAGGTTTCCCCTAGAGGACGAGTTTTGTCTCGTGAGGGTTTTCAGCAGATTACACCCACAAAATCCATAAAGAAAGGGAAATAAAGAGTTAGTATTTTCGAAAAGTATTTTGAAAGAGAAAAATATTTGAAATATAATTGTAAGATCTAAGCAGTCTATAAGTTATAGGAAAACCGAATTTTTCATTCCTAAACTTAGTCTCGATTCAACAATTTGTTATCAATCAAAGTAAGGAGTCAAATTGTACTTCTCATCTAGTCTATTACTTTATCCTAAGTCATATGCACCTTGTGACTGTGAAAATTTTGACTAAGGGTTCTTTAATTCTAACTCTTATGCCTTATTTATTTATATATATAAACTTTTTTTTGTGGTATTATTCCTTAGTTCTATTAGGCTTTCTAATCTGCCCATGTAACGAGCCTTTAATCGATGACTCCCAAACCAAACGGTCTTAGGGTATCGGGTGAGAAAACACCCCAAGGACTTAAGGACTCGAGCAAACAAGGCCACAAAACTAAGGATTTTATTCTATGAATCACTTTTAGGCGTGAATACTTATGCTTTATTAGGCACAAATACCCAGCTTAATCAGAGGATTTTTTTTCAAACTTATCTAATCATCTTTCGCATAAATACAAAGGCTTACTTAGGCCAAAGCACCTAGCTAATCAATAATTAGATTTGTTTATCTTTTTTTCTCTTTTTTTATAAGGTATAAGAATCTTTGTTTTTGAACCGTAAGTGTGTAAGTGTGTGAAGTGTGCATATTTCATCAAGATAAAGATCAAGACTAAATTATTTTGGCAAATTATCTTCCTAACCCTAAAAATCAAACAAATAATATTATTTTGACCAAGTATAAGAAATCCTAATTTGGATTTTCCTATTCCTTAAAATTAACTTAATTTCTTACAAAAAATATGTCAAAATATTGTTTCTATTTTCAAAAAGTTTTTAAAAGCAAAGAAAATGTTAATTTTTTTTTGTTTTTTTAATAAAAAGAAAAATAAGTTATGTTAGAACCCTCCCTCACACTATCTCATGCATTGTCCTCAATGTATGAATTAATGCATAGATGCATGAAAAAAAAGAAAGGAAAGGAGAATGTTACCTTAAGGTGGTGGTTCCGGTGGTGGTCTGATTGGTCCACAAAATGCGGCCCAATCGACTTTTCGTTGGGTTCGGAGGAACCCACCAGAAATATCTCTAATATAACCTATTAAAATGATGAATCCATAAAGGATTTTTATTAAGTACTTGACCCCATCTAATTGCCAAATTCTATAACTAATTTCAGAGTCAAATTTGTCAACCACCTCGTCCCAAAATGGAGTATGAAATGATAGAACGGTTGACTTGGACTCAGGAAGTATAGGAACTAATACCGACTCAGGAAGGTGACTTAAGTCAAGTAAAAGTTCAGGAGTCGAAATAGGTTCAGGAATTGGGTCCAAATCAAGAAGTTGAAACGCAAGTCCACATATATTTTCCAACAATAGAATGTGACTTAATATTGGTGATTCAAGTTCAGGAATGATAGGTGTGGGAATCAAAACTGACTCTAAAATATACCTAAGTTTGGTAACAAAACAGGAGTCAATATTGATTCAGAAAGTTGAACTGGATCACAAATTTGAGAATCTAGGTCACATATCTCATTGAGTTCAATATCAAAAAAATGAGAACTTGCCAATTTATCAATAGGATTTTCAAAAGTGTAAAATTGGTCAAGTTCAATATGATCATTAAAAATAGGTGATTCAATTTCATGATGAATTGGCACAGGATCCAATGTTGACTCAGGGAAAAGATTGAAGTCAGGTGAAGACACCGGAGTCATTATTGAATCAGGAAGTAAAATTAAATCACTAAGTTGAGATTCATGATCTTATTCATTTTCAAGTTCGATTTCAGGAAAAAGATAACTTGCCAAAATGTCAATATTCTTTTCAAAATTTTGAGTTTGGGCAAGTTCACATGATTGTTCTAAAATGGAACCTTGATTTCCAAAACAACCTGACTCATCGGCTCAAACAGGATAGTTAGTGACATCAGAACTGGTCAAACGGTGGGAACGTAGAGATTGGACCATCATATCTATGTCACGATTACGAGCGTTTTGAGCCTGAGTCATGACTTCAAGCATCTTTTCATAGTTGAGAGGTTCATTGTTTTGATGAAAAGATGAAGTATTGTCTGGGAATTGGTGGTGAAATTGTGAGTCCAACAGATTTTGGGATTTGTGTTTGGACTCACGCATACTCATTTCCAAAATTGATAGTTTTCTATTTTGGACTGGTAGAACTGAGTATGAATCTTGGAAATATTGTGGACAAGGTGGAGAAGGAGGACAAGTTGGTTGAAAATTTGACTCGGGGGAGGTGAATCCCCACTGACTCTGTGAAGAGTTGAACTCATTATGGAAATTATAGTTATAAGATTGGGGACATGAGTTATATTGATTCGGATTAGACCAATCCGGCACACTAGGTTGGTTAAAATTATGATATGCCGGGTTGGTAATATCCGAAAAAGAATTTGATGTGTAATATGGATTATTATTGAAGTTGGAAAAATTGTTATTATAAGCCATATCACACAATGGAATACAAAAAAAAAGAAAGAAAAACAAACAAATAAACAAACAAAAAAAGAAAAAATTCTAACCTAAGTTACGGTAGACCTATGACCTAGATGACTCCTAACTGATTAGACTGTCCACGGGAGGTTTAATGCAGACTTTGACCACAAGCTAATCAGCCAGGTCAGGGTAAGGTTGGTGGGAGGTTTTCCGTCAAAGACGTTCTTAGTTAAATAACCACCAACCTTCGGGCTTTCGGCCCTTAATCCCCTTCCTAGACACTGATTTGGCAGGAGTCAAATTCCAACACCTTTCCCCCTTAGGATAATCTCCTAATTGAGTCCGAGATGTCCCTAGGGCCAACGCCTACTCATTTTTAGTTAGGCTTGGGTTAGTGAGTGCTTGAAATCTGATTTTTGGGCCAAGGAAGGGTGATTAAATCCCCACCTTATCTTGTTATGGGTTAGTGCCCTTAAAATCAATTTGTGCAAGTGTACAAGATATGTAAATAAGATTCACCCAAAGCAATGAAAATCAACCAAGAGGTGAGTCCTATTCTACATGCAATGCGAACGTACCTTGCTCCAGCACTCTTCAATAGTAAAATAAAGAATTGAAAAGACACGTGCCTAAAATGCAAATGTCTAATCAATTTTTTTATCTTTTTCAACAAGTATTTTACTGTTGGTTTATTAGCAGGCTTTTGGTGATGGCATATAAGAAAAAACAAAATGCAGAAAACTAGATTTTGCAAGTCAAGCAGCCCTGCAAAAAACAACGTTAGTAGTCAACTCCTTTTTGCCGCGGAATCGCGGCTTGGGCCGTGAAAACGCGACAAAGCAGAGGGTAATTGGTCTCTGCTTTCTAGAGCAGAGGCCCAATACCACTTATATGTTACTACAATCTTAATTTCCTACTTTGCTTGCCCTATAACCTGCAACAGAGAAGAAAATCATTTTAGTCTAAAAAATTTTCAATAAAAATCAGATTTCAATAAAAACGTTACCCTTCCTGGCAACGGCGCCAAAATTTGATTGAAGCAAAACCTGCACATAAAATAAAGAATTTCAGATTAAGAATAAAGATGTGCAAGTGCTCAATTCTTATCGCTATAGCAAGTGGCTATGCGGGTCGTGATCCACAAGGAGGGTTTGCGATGGAAGTGTTCAAAGTTCTTTATTGAAATCTTTATGAAAACAAAATAAAAGTTCTTCTTTGTTTAAAGAAATGAAAATGAAAACGATTTATGTTAAGGTTAGAGAGAAAAAGGTAGAATGAGAAAGTGGAAAAGAATGGAGAATGACTATTTATAAAGAAATGGGAAAGAAAGCGACTATGTACAAATGAGTTGGAAAGAAGTGATTTGGAAGATATGGTGTTGGTGATTTAATTTACAGAATTAAAAGAAAAGAAAGAAGATGAAAGAAGTACTCACCTAGTTTGGTTGATGACTTACCTGGAACCCTTGCATGTTCTACCTTACTTTGGAGGCGTTCAACGCATAGGTCATAAGATCGAGCTCAGTCCCTGTTCGCATTATATCATCAAGCCTTGCAAGAATAAAGTGATACGGATCTTGAGGAGGAGAACGTCTTCATGAAGTATCGTTGGCACTCACAAAGGCTTTTGTATACTTATACTTCTGGATTCACTTGCAAGCTCATCAAAAACAAAAGAGGTAAAGTAGAAAGAGAAAGAAGAAAACAAAAGTAAATAAGAACATAAAACTAAAAATATTTAACTTTATTACTGCAGAAACAATGGAAGAAAGGAGGAGGGTACATCGGTGTCACTCTCAACATAAGCCTCTCTCTCTTACTTACATGAATCTTCATCTACCTAAGCTTACATACAAATTACATAAAAAGAAAAGACAAACCTAAACTACAAAGAATGAAAACTAGGCTAAATCCTATCTCTGCATGATCGTCCCATTTTCAGCGCAAATACTGCCTTTTTATAGGCATAACCCATACGAGGAGGATCCCGGGGAGGTCGGGGGAGCAAACGCTCCCCCTAACTCCCCAACCAAGCCGCGGAAATGCGGCTTGGGCTGCGTGTCCGCGGCCAGGGTGTGGCCAGGTGGCCACACTCTATCGGTGGGTCGCCCTGGTTTCGCTTTCTGCTTTTATCTTCAGTTGGTTTTTCAGTTTGAGTCCCGTATTGTGACGAAATAGCCTTGGATTCTTGGCTTTAACCGATCGATTCTGAGTGGATTCTTCTCAATCGGTTTTCAACCTCTTGATTTTGCCCTGATTCAGTGAGCTCGAATTAATTCTGATTTAACTCAGAATTTTGGTGGGCTTTTGGGCTCATTTCTCTTCATCTACTTAAGGAATGAGCCTGCAAATAAATTAAACATTTAATTAGAACAATGCAGATTTTATTCTATAATAAGTATGGAAATATGATACTAAATATGCAACATTAGCGACCAATCACCAAAATTTGATTGAAGCTAAACCTGCACACAAAATAAAGAATTTCAGATTTAGAATGAAGATGTGCAAGTGTTCAATTCTTACCACTATAGCAAGTGGCTATGCGGGTCATGATCCACAAGGAGGGTTTGCGATAGAAGCGTTCACGATTCTTTATTGAAATCTTTATGAAGACAAAACGAAAGTTCTTCTTTGTTTTTAAGAAATAAAAATTAAAGAAGAGTTAAAGGTTAAAGTTAAAAAGAAAGCGATAGATGAAGAAGGTGGAGAATCAGAAAGCGACTATGTACAAATGAGTTGGAAAAGAAATGATGAAAGATTTGGGAGATGTGGTGATCTATACTAAAGAAATAAAAGAAAAGAAAGAAAGTTGAAGAAATACTTACCAAATTTGATTGATGACTTACATGGAAACCTTTGCATGTTCTACCTTGGTTTGGCGAAATTCAATGCATAGGTCATAAGATCGAGCTCAGTCCCTGTTCGTATTATATCATCAACCTTGCAAGAATGAAGTGATACGGATCTTGAGGAGGAGAACGTCTTCATGAAGTATCGTTGGCACTCACAAAGGCTTTTGTATACTTATACTTCTGGATTCACTTGCAAGCTCATCAAAAACAAAAGAGGTAAAGTAGAAAGAGGTATAAGGAAACAAAAGGAAATAGGAACATAAAACAAAAACATTTACCTTCATTACTTGCAGAACCAATGGAAGAAAGGTGGAGGGTACATTGGTGTCACTCTCAACATCAGCCTCTTTCTCTTACTTACATGAATCTTCATCTAACCTAAGCTTACATACAAATTACATAAAAAGAAAAAAAACCTAAACTACAAGAAATGAAAACTAGGCTAAATCCTATCTCTGCATGGTCGTCCCATTTTCAGCGCAAATACTGCCTTTTTATATGCATAACCCACACGAGGAGGATCCCGGGAGATCGGGGGAGCAAACGCTCCCCCTAACTCCCCAACCAAGCCTCGGAAACGCGGCTTGGGCCGCGTGTCCGCGGCCAGGGTGTGGCCAGGTGGTCACACCCTATTGGTGGGTCGCCCTGGTTTCACTTTCTGCTTTTATCTTCAGTTGGTTTTTCAGTTTGAGTCCCGTATTGTGACGAAATGGCCTTTGATTCTTGGTTTTAACCGATCGATTCTGAGAGGATTCTTCTCAACCGGTTTTCAACCTCTTGATTTTGCCCTGATTCAGTGAGCTCGAATTAATTCTGATTTAACTCAGAATTTTGGTGGGCTTTTGGGCTCATTTCTCTTCATCTCCTTAAGGAATGGGCCTGCAAATAAATTAAACATTTAATTAGAACAATGCAGATTTTATTCTATATTAAGTATGGAAATATGATACTAAATATGCAACATTAGCGACCAATCACCAAAATTTGATTGAAGCTAAACCTGCACACAAAATAAAGAATTTCAGATTTAGAATGAAGATGTGCAAGTGCTCGATTCATACCGCTATAGCAAGTGGCTATGCGGGTCATGATCCACAAGGAGGGTTTGCGATAGAAGCGTTCACGGTTCTTTATTGAAATCTTTATGAAGACAAAACGAAAGTTCTTCTTTGTTTTTAAGAAATAAAAATTAAAGAAGAGTTAAAGGTTAAAGTTAAAAAAAAGGCGATAGATGAAGAAGGTGGAGAATCAGAAAGCGACTATGTACAAATGAGTTGGAAAAGAAATGATGAAAGATTTGGGAGATGTGGTGATCTATACTAAAGAAATAAAAGAAAAGAAAGAAGGTTGAAGAAATACTTACCTAATTTGATTGATGACTTACATGGAAACCTTTGCATGTTCTACCTTGCTTTGGAGGCATTCAACGCATAGGTCATAAGATCGAGCTCAGTCCCTGTTCGTATTATATCATCAACCTTGCAAGAATGAAGTGATACGGATCTTGAGGAGGAGAACGTCTTCATGAAGTATCGTTGGCACTCACAAAGGCTTTTGTATGCTTATACTTCTGGATTCACTTGCAAGCTCATCAAAAACAAAAGAGGTAAAGTAGAAAGAGGTATAAGGAAACAAAAGGAAATAGGAACATAAAACAAAAACATTTACCTTTATTACTTGCAGAACCAATGGAAGAAAGGAGGAGGGTACATCGGTGTCACTCTCAACATCAGCCTCTCTCTCTTACTTACATGAATCTTCATCTAACCTAAGCTTACATACAAATTACATAAAAAGAAAAGAAAAACCTAAACTACAAGAAATGAAAACTAGGCTAAATCCTATCTCTGCATGGTCGTCCCATATTCAGCGCAAATACTGCCTTTTTATAGGCATAACCCACACGAGGAGGATCCCGGGGAGATCGGGGGAGCAAACGCTCCCCCTAACTCCCCAACCAAGCCGCGGAAACGCGGCTTGGGCCGCGTGTCCGCGGCCAGGGTGTGGCCAGGTGGTCACACCCTATTGGTGGGTCGCCCTGGTTTCGCTTTCTGCTTTTATCTTCAGTTAGTTTTTCAGTTTGAGTCCTGTATTGTGACGAAATGGCCTTGGATTTTTGGCTTTAACCGATCGATTCTGAGAGGATTCTTCTCAACCGGTTTTTAACCTCTTGATTTTACCCTGATTCAGTGAGCTCGAATTAATTCTGATTTAACTCAGAATTTTGGTGGGCTTTTGGGCTCATTTCTCTTCATCTCCTTAAGGAATGGGCCTGCAAATAAATTAAACATTTAATTAGAACAATGCAGATTTTATTCTATAATAAGTATGAAATATGATATTAAATATGCAACATTAGCGACCAATCACCAAAATTTGATTGAAGCTAAACCTGCACACAAAAATAAAGAATTTAAGATTTAGAATGAAGATGTGCAAGTGCTCAATTCTTACCGCTATAGCAAGTGGCTATGCGGGTCGTGATCCACAAGGAGGGTTTGCGATAGAAGCGTTCACGGTTCTTTATTGAAATCTTTATGAAGACAAAACGAAAGTTCTTCTTTGTTTTTAAGAAATAAAAATTAAAGAAGAGTTAAAGGTTAAAGTTAAAAAGAAGGCGATAGATAAAGAAGGTGGATAATCAGAAAGTGACTATGTACAAATGAGTTGGAAAAGAAATGATGAAAGATTTGGGAGATGTGGTGATCTATACTAAAGAAATAAAAGAAAAGAAAGAAGGTTGAAGAAATACTTACATAATTTGATTGATGACTTACATGGAAACCTTTGCATGTTCTACCTTACTTTGGAGGCGTTCAACGCATAGGTCATAAGATCGAGCTCAGTCCCTGTTCGTATTATATCATCAACCTTGCAAGAATGAAGTGATACGGATCTTGAGGAGGAGAACATCTTCATGAAGTATCGTTGGCACTCACAAAGGCTTTTGTATACTTATACTTCTGGATTCACTTGCAAGCTCATCAAAAACAAAAGAGGTAAAGTAGAAAGAGGTATAAGGAAACAAAAGGAAATAGGAACATAAAACAAAAACATTTACCTTTATTACTTGCAGAACCAATGGAAGAAAGGAGGAGGGTACATCGGTGTCACTCTCAACATCAGCCTCTCTCTCTTACTTACATGAATCTTCATCTAACCTAAGCTTACATACAAATTACATAAAAAGAAAAGAAAAACCTAAACTACAAGAAATGAAAACTAGGCAAAATCCTATCTTTGCATGGTCGTCGCATTTTCAGCGCAAATACTGCCTTTTTATAGGCATAACCCACACGAGGAGGATCCCGGGGAGATCGGGGGAGCAAACGCTCCCCCTAACTCCCGAACCAAGCCGCGAAAACGCGGCTTCGGCCGAGTGTCCGCGGCCAGGGTGTGGCCAGGTGGCCACACCCTATTGGTGGGTCGCCCTGGTTTCGCTTTCTGCTTTTATGTTCAGTTAGTTTTTCAGTTTGAGTCCCGTATTGTGACGAAATGGCCTTGGATTCTTGGCTTTAACCGATCGATTCTGAGAGGATTCTTCTCAACCGGTTTTCAACCTCTTGATTTTGTCCTGATTCAGTGAGCTCGATTTAATTCTGATTTAACTCAGAATTTCGGTGGCCTTTTGGGCTCATTTCTCTTCATCTCCTTAAGAAATGGGCCTGCAAATAAATTTAGCATTTAATTAGAACAATGCAGATTTTATTCTATAATAAGTATGGAAATATGATACTAAATATGCAACATTAGCGACCAATCACACCCCCATACCTATCTTTTGCTCGTCCTCGAGCAAAACAACTAAACTATGCTAAGCATTATTAGACCACTTTCGCAGGTCACGCGATTGTACTGAGCATGTGCAACAAGCCGTTAAACCTCTAGGTTTCCCCTAGAGGACGAGTTTTGTCTCGTGAGGGTTTTTAGCGGGTTATACCCACAAAATCTATAAAGAAAGGGAAACAAAGAGTTAGTATTTTCGAAAAGCATTTTGAAAGAGAAAAATATTTGAAATATAATTGTAAGATCTAAGCAATCTATAAGTTATAGGAAAACCGAATTTTTCATTCCTAAACTTAGTCTCTATTCAACAATTTGTTATCAATCAAAGTAAGGAGTCAAATTGTACTTCTCATCTAGTCTATTACGTTACCCTAAGTCATATGCACCTTGTGACTGTGAAAATTTTGACTAAGGGTTCATTAACTCTAACTCTTATGCCTTATTTATTTATATATATACTTTTTTTTTGGTGGTATTATTCCTCAGTTCTATTAGGCTTTCTAATCTGCCCATGTAACGAGCCTTTAATCGATGACTCCCAAACCAAACGGTCTTAGGGCATCGGGTGAGAAAACACCCCAAGGACTTAAGGACTCGAGCAAAGAAGGCCACAAAACTAAGGATTTTATTCTATGAATCACTTTTAGGTGTGAATACTTATGCTTTATTAGGCACAAATACCCTGCTTAATAAGAGGATTTTTTTTTTCAAACTTATCTAATCATCTTTCGCATAAATACTAAGGCTTACTTAGGCCAAAGCACCTAGCTAATCAATAATTAGATTTGTTTATCTTTTTATTCTTCTTTTTTTATAAGGCATAAGAATCTTTGTTTTTGAACCCTAAAAATCAAACAAATAATCTTATTTTGACCAAGTATAAGAACATTTACCTTTATTACTTGCAGAAACAATGGAAGAAAGGAGGAGGGTACATCGGTGTCACTCTCAACATCAGCCTCTCTCTCTTACTTACATGAATCTTCATCTAACCTAAGCTTACATACAAATTACTTGAAAAGAAAAGAAAAACCTAAACTACAAGAAATGAAAACTAGGCTAAATCCTATCTCTGCATGGTCGTCCCATTTTCAGCACAAATACTGCCTTTTTATAGCCATAACCCACACGAGGAGGATCCCGGGAAATCGGGGGAGCAAACTCTCCCCCTAACTCCCCAACCAAGCCGCGGAAACGCGGCTTGGGCCGCGTGTCCGCGGCCAGGGTGTGGCCAGGTACCTGGCCACACCCTATTGGTGGGTTGCCCTGGTTTCGCTTTCTGCTTTTATCTTCAGTTGGTTTTTTAGTTTGAGTCCCGTATTGTGACGAAATGGCCTTGGATTCTTGGCTTTAACCGATCGATTCTGAGAGGATTTTCAACCTCTTTATTTTGCCCTGATTCAGTGAGCTCGAATTATTTCTGATTTAACTCAAAATTTTTGTGGGCTTTTGGGCTCATTTCTCTTCATCTCCTTAAGGAATGGGCCTGCAAATAAATTAAGCATTTAATTAGAACAATGCAGATTTTATAAGTATGGAAATATGATACTAAATATACAACATTAGCAACCAATCAACGTATTTAGTTGTGTATTCAGATTTTTCGATCGCATTTTTCGATTTACTTCCTGTATTTGTTTTGCTTTATCAGTTAATTATATGATTGTTTTGCCTTAGATTGGGATTCGTGGACTTGGAGTCAGCCCTAGTCTGAACCGGGAAACCGATCCTAGTGTTTTACTTGATTTGGTCTTTCTACTATTCTGATTTGACCAATTTCTGTTTCAAACATCATTTTCTAATATTTTAGATTTTTTATGATTTTTGGAATTTTCCTGAAATAAATTGAATATCTTCAAAACCGGGGTCGACCAACACCGTTGCTCAATTCTCGGATTTTTAATTTATAAACAGAGTAGAATTTCTAAAAACGGCTTTCACATCATTTCTTAAAATTATATTTTCTATCTAAATACTTTTTCTGAGAATTTTCTAAATTTATCAAAATTCTACTGGATTTGGTGTCGGCCAGTATCGCTGGTTGATTTCAGGAATTTTAGTTTACAATTAAAATTAAATTTCTGAATTCCGCTTTCATATTACTTCTTAGAATTATATTTTCTCCTTTTAGGCATTTTCTGAGATTTTCAGATTTTATCAAAATCCGGCCGACCCGGTGTAGACCGGTGTTAACGGTTGTCTTCAAGATTTTTATTTTGAAAATAGGATTGAATTTCTAAAAACTGATTTCACTAAAAATCTTTATATAATATTTATTATTTTTTAGAATTTTTGGGAAGCTTTCCAAACTACTTCATTTTTTTGACTTTTCTGGAGTTTTCGGTGTTTTCCCAGATACCGGAATTTTATCCAGATATTCTACTTTTCTCTTTTTCTCTCTCCTCGCTAGACGCGAGTTTCACCAACCTGGATTCATCATTAAATGCAGAGATGCTCTCCATACTGCATTTAATGCACTGCTAATCAATTCCAATCAAGTCAAATCTGACATTTGTCCCTTCTGTTAAACACAGTATTCGCATTTTTCCCAAACGCGTGTTCTCATCCTCGCGTCTGGGCAATTGCCAGACGCGAGTCTTTGTTGGAGAGGGACGCAGCCCATTCCCTTTGAATGAAACGCATGTTTTATTTAATATGATGTCAATGGCAACTTGTAAATATCTCCATATCCTTTTATATATACTCCCCACTTCTTTCTCTCTCTTTCATTTTCTTTCTTTTCTTCTTCATCTCCTACAGCCAACGTATGGCAGCCAAAAATAGCCCCTCACCTTCCCATGGCCGACCACCTTCACTCTCCAACTCCACCACCACCTCCACCAACTTCTCCACCTTTCTCCCCTCCATCTCCTCCTCCATTTCAAACAACAACAACACCTCCATACCACCTTCTTCTTCCTCTTTTCCACCATGAAACACCAAGGAACCCACTTCCACCACCAACTTCACCACCTTCCCCACCACCATATACTCCACCTAGGCCACCAACGATCATGTTATCTTCTTCTCCTTGTCGTGCACTTTCCGACGAGCTATTGCTTTGCTCTCCGAAATCCCCTTAGCAAAACTCTAATTTTTCATTTTTAACTACACTTGCACCCCCACAATTTGCTTGGGCTTGGGCTTGGCTACCGGATTCCGGCCATCTCCGGCCACTTCCGACCACCTCCGGCCGCCGCCGGCGACCACCGGCCATGGCCGGCTACCACCCCCTTCCCTTCTCTTCTTTCCTTTCCTTCTTTCTTTCTTTTCCTTCTTTCTTTCTTTCCTTTCTTTTTCCTTTCCTTTCCTTCTCTGATTTTCCATCCAAAACCTGCGTCCCACTCTCTCTCACTTCCCCCTGTCTCTCTCTTTCTCTCTATTGATTGCTAGACGCGGAGTTCACCCAGCGTCTAGGCAATTCCTTAACGCGAATTTTCGCGTTCTTGACATTTGTATAACGCGGCCTTCGCGTTCTTGTATCGACGCAACGCGGAGCCCATGCCCGCGCCTGTGTCCTTCTCGTGTCAACACTACCGGAGCTCATGCCCGCATCTGTGTTCTTCTCATGTTATAACTTGAACGCGGGTCTCGAACCTCGCGTTTGGGGCATCTACGCGACGCGACTCCCGCGTCTGCAACCCCCGTGTCTCATTCTCAAACCTGCGTCTCCCTGTATACTCTCTCTCCATGGACTTCTCTCTCTAGCTCTCACTTTCTCTCTCCACTCTCTCATTCTCTTTCTCTCTCTTGATTTCCTCCTCTCTCTATCACTTTCTCTCTAACGCGTTGATGCGTTGATTTCCTGGATTCTAGAGATTGGAGATTTCACTGTATTTTCTAAAGACTTAGGCGAGTGTTCTCGCTTTCTTCTTGGCTTTCCCATTTCATCAGTCGACTTGTTGTAGAATCACATAGAGGGGGGTGAATAGGTGATGGCTAATCTAATGGTCACTTAAAGCCAAATAATGTGGAATTAAAAACTATTATGACCTAAACAAACTATTTAAACTAAACACCATGTACAACACAAGAGTGTAGCCGAATTCCCCGTGAAGAGCTCTGGACTAACTCCTCTAGATTCCCCTAGATAAGGGTTGAGGTGCGGCGTTGGCTCTCTTGGTTGAATACAAGTGTTAGCAAACAATCCCAAGCATGTATATCAATTAAGCACACAAGTATATCATGCATATAAAGATAAACCCAATAAAGGAATGCAAGATATAAACAAGAGATAGAGAGAGAGTGAGCAATCGCAAACACAAGGGATTTGTTTCGAGGTTCGAGCACACTTGCTCTACATCCCCGCCTTCGACACACGAAGGGATTTCCACTATGCTCTATCCCAATGGATCACTCGGTGCCACAATACCTACAAGCTCTCGGACTCCCTAGTCCGTACACACCGCAAGCTCTCTAGCTCGCCGAGGCCGCACCTCAAACAAAGAGTTCACACATGAACTCTAAACCACCGCGAACGCACTCGTCCGTCTCCTCAAAGTACAAAGAAAAGTCTTTGGTGATCACAACACTTTGAGCACCTAAAAAACAATCTCACTACAACACTCCTATAAGATGAATATGTCTATGGATTGCTCAAGTGTTTGTGAGAAAAACAAGGATGAGAGTGGTGGAGGAAAACTCAAGAAAAATCACTTTGAAAACACTCTTGATAAACTCTCCTTTTGATTGGAAATATTGGCTCTAATATAAGTGGAGAAAACCTCTTAAAAGAGTAGAAAAAATTGTTGTAAAAATTCACTTAAAATCTTGATCAAAACAGCCCCCAAATGCCCCAATTTATAGAGCTAGAAAAACTAGCCGTTGGGAGCCAGATGGCCTGACGGTCGACCGCCCGGTCGACCGACAACGGTCATTTTTCTGACCGTTGGGACAGCGGTCGACCGGCCGGTCGACCAAGGCTCTGGACAGAGAGCAGAACTCTCTGCCGGTCGACCGTCCTGGTCGACTGGGGCTTTCCAGAGAGCAGACCTCTCTAGACGGTCGACCGGGTCGGTCGACCGACCCTCCAGCCAGATACTGGCGTGCACGCTGTGCACGTCGGTTGACTGATACGGTCGACCGCCTTCAGGCTTCGGTCGACCGGTCGGTCGACCGGCTGAAGCCAGGCAGCACAGTCAAGGGGATTTAAAACTTGATCTTTTTGAATGAAATAAAATCCCATAAAATCACAGAAAATCTATAAAAATAGTTTTACCAATGTACTTGGATAAACAAACATGCTTGCACAAAATCAAGGCATGTTACAAATTATTTGGACTATTTTTGTAATATGAAAAAATTGGCTCAAATGAAAAACAGTATTTTCAAAAACTTGATTTTTCCAAACTTCTCCAAATACAAAAACAAGATATTTAAACTCATTTGAAGCATAGAGTGTATGGATATGATCCACTACAAAAACAAGTTGAAATATCTATGTTTTTGACATTAAATATGGTTTTGGTTAAAACATGTAAACTTGAATACCAAAACCAAACCGGTATTTTTCAAAATGAAAAGTCTTTTCTAAACTGAAAATTCTTTTATGAAAAGACATCTAAAATAAGTGTGTGTGTATGTGTAGAATATACTTGAGCAATCCACCAGCTATTTTATCCTTTACATTTTATTCTAAAACAAAATCTTATAAAAAACAAACCTAGACACAAGTCTTCATCTTCTTGAAGTCTTCACTTGAAGTCTTCTCATCTTCTCGACTTGGTCCAAACACGATCTATAGAGCTAGACTCCTCTTGAGTACTTGATGTGGTCTTGATGCACAAGCTCTTGAATCAAACCGTGTAAGCTCCAAAACTTGACTTTAAATCCTTTGTTGAAGCTACACACCTACTAAGATCGTGATCATAAATCTGTCACTAATTAAACACAAGATCATTAGTACTATAACTACATGAGTTGATCATCATAAAAACTAGAGTGATGGGCCTTTGGGCCAACAATCTCCCCCTTTTTGATGATGACAAAACTCATGAAGTTATATATGCATGGATTAAAGTAAAGCTTCAAAGAAGCTCCCCCTTAACTCATGCATAAATAATAAATAAATAAATATGCAATGAATGCTCATAAACATGTATGCAAATATATGGAGATAAACATGCCAATCAAGCATAAAACAAATCAAATCCTTTTTCTCCTATTTCAATACAAAACATATATTCATAAAAACAATACTACTCCCCCCTTAAGCAAGGAAAACATGCATATATCTCAAATACTTCTCCCCCTTTTTGTCAATCATCAACAAAGGGATTAAAGTAAAAACAAAATCAAATAAATTTTCTCCCCTTTTTTGTCCAAAACATAGAATCAATAAAGGGTAATCATAAACAAATCAATAAAAGGTTATATGCGATATACATTCATGAAGAGGAAGACGCTAAGTTAGCTTCCCTACATATATGCATTACATGAAGAAAGAATGACAAGCCCCAATTCACATAACACATAATCTATGATGCATAAGAGGAGATGTGAAGCTCCCCCTACACACGTGTATTACATAAAGAAGAGTTATCAAGCTCCTCAATACAAGATACACTCAACATGAATATCTATGTAGAAGAGATGTTAAGCTCTCCTTGCATATAAGCAATACAAATCAAAAATGTTTTAATTGTTCAAACAAAATTTTGAATTTTTCTCAATGAAACAAATTTTGAGATATCTTAGTAAACAAAATTTTAAGATACCAATTGTAAAAAAAATCATGTTGATATCAATTGTAAAATAAACATTACAAATTTTGAATTTTTCAAATAGGTAATACATATTGATATCAATTGTAAATTTATAACAAATTTGAAATTGAAGCATATTGATATCAATTGAAAAACTAAGCATAAGCTTTATTAAAATGTCAATTGAGATACCAATTGAAAATAAAGTTTTAATTTAAGCTTAGCATAAACTAATTTTGTGCTTTAAATATGCAAACCAATTGAAAGCAAGCACACGAAAATCATATATATGTATGAGAGATAGAATACAAATAAAAATTGATATTGTGGAAATTATGAAGCATACATATATAGGAAACAAAATATGAGTATATACAAAATTATCAATTTAGACACCAATTGAAAAGATCCAATGATACCAATTGAAAATAACAATGTAAATCAAGTATATAACTCATAACCTACCACCCTTTATATGCACAAGATAAAGGATTTTCCAATAAAGTTCGCAAGGCATACACGCCTAGCCCTCTGCCCATTAAGGTTGGAAGGGGTTTTTGAAAATAATTTTGAAAATAGTTAAGCATTGAAAATCTCTTCCAAATGAAGAATAATTAACTAGTTAAAAGTAATTTTTGAAAAACTAGTTAAAGATCCTTCAAAAACATGAAATCAATTTATATATTTTTCATGAATCATACCAAATACATAAAGGTTGACACTCAAAATCGATAAAGCCCAAAAAGAATCATGAAACAAGGTCATGAATAAACAAATAAAGTGTGAGTGTACAAGAATCATGTGTTTAGCATTTTTCATGAAAATAATCAATGAAGCTCAAACCATAAATATTATTTTATCAAACAAAACATAAAAATTCATTTTTCATTAAAACAAAAACAAACTTCTAGGTATATGTATGATTTATCTAAATCTAACAATATGCATACATATCCCAAACATAAACGAGTCTATTAAAGGTATTTGCATGAAGGCAAGAGACTCAAAAGGGTATACATGTATATTTATTAGAGTTGAATAAAAAATTGCATATATATGAAGTAAAAATAAGAAACTAGGCAAAACAAGTATAAATGAGAGAATCATCAAAACTAGCCTATACATGTGCATATAGTGGATACAAATGTACATGAAGTGCAAATATATATGAATCAATTTGTTCTCACTATTTGTACATGTATAAATACAAGTTTTGATAAAAACAACATTTAAACTAGTATTTACCACATGAAGCACAAAAACATGAACATGCTATATGATGTCAAAAATGAATAAGCATGTAAATAAATTAAGAGTTTAGAAATAGTTACCAACTAGGAACTATGTTCTAAAACTCCAAACATGGTGGTTGTCCCACCAAACCTCCTTGATAGCGGTGCATCAATTATATGTCCTTCAATTCCATGTACATCCACCATCAAGGCATCATCCCTCTCACGTTTTGTGAGAGCCCTCACCTACATCAAAAACCAAAGGTGGGGATTTTGGTACCCATTTTCTTTTGGTCCTTGGGGGTTAGCTTTGTAAGGCACCTAAACATTTTTCTTAGCAAAATTTAAATAATGTAACTTATCAAAAAAACTTTGCTAAATGGCCTTTGCGGCCACAATATGCACATTTGTACACCTTAGGATGCTTATGTGTGTGTGTATGATTGTGACATGCAACATAAACATATACATGATGATGATGTGCATGAATGTGTGAAACTTGTTTCTTTTGAAACAAAGATTCCAACCTCTTATGATTGAATGCACATGAGCTCAAAGTTGAGCTTAAACAATTAATCATATTTTTCAAAACATTAATCTTACTATTATCAATTGTGGCATGTAAGCATGGTGAGATTGTGAAACAATTTTCTTATTCTTTTTCGAAACATTTTCTTTTCATTATCAAAAATTTTCTTTTCAAAGAAATGTTTTCATTAAAAGCGACTTCTTTTTGTTTTTTCATCAAAATAATTTATTTTTCAAATTAGTGTTTCCTTCACATAAATCATTCAATTTGGACGTTAAGGAAACATTCTCATTTTTCAAATTTCATTTTCTTTTTCAATGCATGCAACCTTATTTTCTAATGAATCTTTTTCATTAAGCATGCAATCAAACTTCTTTTTCAAATTTTTATTGTCTTTCTTAAGCATGTCATATGTTGACAAAATGATGTAAGCTCATCATAGGACATATCAACATCTTCATCTAACTCGGATTCGATGTTTACCTCAAGGGGGTTATCCCCTTGGATCATGTAGCACAAGTTGGAGGTGTTGCTTCCAACATCCGAGTCGCTCCCCACATAATATTGTTCCTTTTCGTCAAGGGAGATGATGGCGTTCCATACTACAAAAGCCGAATCAATGTTAGAAACCCTAGATAAATATTCATCATTTAGGGTTGATTTTATAGCATGAAGGGCTTTTGCATTAGCCTCAATATTCTTACCATTTAAACTATATGCATCATTAGTAGTGGAAAGATAGACATAAATGCCTAGGGCTTTGAGGTACAAGGACATCTTAACCATCCAAGTTTGGATGTTAAGAATGTCAAAAGTGGGTGGTGACATGAAGTCCATGGTGTGCGTACAAAAATATTGTGATTAGCCTAAAATGAGGATCTTTAACTCTAGGTTGTAAGACCCAAATCAAGAGCACTTGGCTCTGATACCAATTGTGGAATCACCTAGAGGGGGGTGAATAGGTGATGGCTAATCTAATGGTCACTTAATGCCAAATAATGCGGAATTAAAAACTATTATGACCTAAACAAACTATTTAAACTAAACACCACGTACAACACAAGAGTGTAGCCGAATTCCCCGTGAAGGGCTCTTGACTAACTCCTTTAGATTCCCCTAGATAAGGGTTGAGGTGCTGCGTTGGCTCTCTTGGTTGAATACAAGTATTAGCAAACAATCCCAAGCATGCATATCAATTAAGCACACAAGTATATCATGCATATAAAGATAAACACAATAAAGGAATGCAAGATATAAACAAGAGATAGAGAGAGAGTGAGCAATCGCAAACACAAGGGATTTGTTTCGAGGTTCGAGCGCACTTGCTCTACATTCCCGCCTTCGACACACGAAGGATTTCCACTATGCTCGATCCCAATGGATCACTCGCTGCCGCAACACCTACAAGCTCTCGGACTCCCTAGTCCGTACACACCGCAAGCTCTCTAGCTCGCCGAGGCCGCACCTCAAACAAAGAGTTCACACACGAACTCTAAACCACCGCGATCGCACTCGTCTGCCTCCTCAAAGTACAAAGAAAACTCTTTGGTGATCACAACACTTTGATCACCTAAAAAATAATCTCACTACAACACTCCTATAAGATGAATATGTCTATGGGTTGCTCAAGTGTTTGTGAGAAAAACAAGGATGAGAGTGGTGGAGGAAAACTCAAGAAAAATCACTTTGAAAACACTCTTGATAAACTCTCCTTTTGATTGGAAATATTGGCTCTAATATAAGTGGAGAAAACCTCTTAAAGAGTAGGAAAAACTGTTGTAAAAATCCACTTAAAATCTTGATCAAAATAGCCCCCAAATGGCCCCAATTTATAGAGCTAGAAAAACTAGCCGTTGGGCGCCAGATGGCCTGACAGTCGACCGCCCGGTCGACCGCCAACAGTCATTTTTCTGACCGTTGGGGCAGCGGTCGACCGGGCGGTCGACCGAGGTTCTGGAACAGAGAGCAGAACTCTCTGCCGGTCGACCGTCCCGGTCGACCGGGGCTTTCCAAAGAACAAACCTCTCTGGACGGTCGACCGGGTCGGTCGACTGGCCCTCCAGCCAGATACTGGCGTGCACGCTGTGCACGTCGGTCGACTGATACGGTCGACCTCCTTCAGGCTTCGGTCGACCGGCTGAAGCCAGGCAACACAGTCAAGGGGATTTAAAACTTGATTTTTTTGAATGAAATAAAATCCCATAAAATCACAGAAAATCTACAAAAATAGTTTTACCAATGTACTTTGATAAACAAATATGCTTGCACAAAATCAAGGCATGTTACAAATGATTTGGACTATTTTTGTAATATGGAAAAATTGGCTCAAATGAAAAACAGTATTTTCCAAAACTTGATTTTTCCAAACTTCTCCAAATACAAAAACAAGATATTTAAACTCATTTGAAGTATAGAGTGTATGGATATGATCCACTATACAAACATGGTGAAATATCTATTTCTTGACATTAAATATGGTTTTGGTTAAAACATGTAAACTTGAATACAAAAAACTAAACCGGTATTTTTCAAAAATGAAAAGTCTTTTCTAAACTAAAAATTCTTTTATGAAAAGACATCTAAAACAAGAGTGTGTGTGTATAGAATATACTTGAGCCATCCACCAACTATTCTATCCTTTACATTTTAATCTAATACAAAATCTTATAAAAAATAAACCTAGACACAAGTCTTCATCTTCTTGAAGTCTTCACTTGAAGTCTTCTCATCTTCTCGACTTGGTCCAAACACGATCCATAGAGCTGGACTCCTCTTGAGTACTTGATGTGGTCTTGATGCACAAGCTCTTGAATCAAACCGTGTAAGCTCCAAAACTTGACTTTAAATCCTTTATTGAAGCTACACACCTACTAAGATCCTGAACATAAATCTGTCACTAATTAAACACAAGATCATTAGTACTATAACTACATGAGTTGATCATCATCAAAACTAGAGTGATGGGCCTTTGGGCCAACACTTGTATTATTCACGATTTGTGTTGTTTTAAACTAACACCTTTTCTGCAGGTACCCTTGCCTTCGGGCCTAATATCTGGGTACGACCTTTGAGTTTTAAAGTCCTCTGGACTATCTCTATGCTACACCTGGTAGGCGGACCTAGCGTCAACACTTTACCGCTTACTCTGTTCGAGTGTAATTGCCCCATGAGCTTGGCTTCCCGTGAGTAGTAGTATAGCGTTCACACGCTTACTGCGACACGGTTGTCTAGCTATACTGCGAGTGGTAACCACGCCGAGCGTGATAGCATTTAGTGTTGTACATTAGCTTCGCTCTAGCTTGCTCAGCTCTGCTTGATTGTGCTCAGCTATTATTTTATCACTTCTCAAGTACACACTTGATATATTAACACTTGACATGCTTTTGCTTGATACCTACCTTCTACATGCTAATACCTGACACCTGTCTGTATCACTTGTCAACTGTTGTGTCATCACCTGACACCCGACTTGCTACTTGACACTTGCTTCTTATTATGACATGACTTATCACTTGCCTCCTGACATATTAATACTTGACCTGTGATTATCTCATTTACGGGAATACTATACTTGTTGTCCTATATTATATACAGTGACTTGAATCTTGTACTTGTTATCCTGTATTATATATACAGTGACCTGAATCTATAGTACTCATGTACTCCTAAATTCCTGATCATGTCTTGCACCTGCTATTCCCGTAAATTGAAAATTACATAATAAATCATAAGAAAAAGGAACAACTTGCATCGAGTCGGGGGAAACTTGCGGCTATCAATATATGTTCGTGTTTACAGTGGCACAAGGCTTGTTGTGTAACTAAAACTTCCGGTCTGACCTGTGGGCCTCCAGGCGACCGAGGGGAGTGCTGGCTCCCTCATTCTTGGTACCATCTTGATAAGGGCATTCTATAAGACCCTCCTGTATGCCTTGCGGCTGGTTCCGAGCACCAGTAACGGAACGTCCTGGACCGTGGTCCCGGGCATGCACGGGACCCACTGTAAACATTATTCGTTATACCTCCGTTGGTTTCCAATCACAACCTTACTTTACTCAGATGTGGATATATGTGCGCTGGGACGCTAGTTCACATATCTAGACATCAGGGTAAGACGAGTAATAATAATAATAAAGATGCCAGCTATGAATCTGTAGTATGCCTTGCCATGTTTGCTTGTATCGGATTTTACTTCGGATTTCTGGTTTTATGATTATTATACTATACCTGTTCATATCCTGCCTTCACTTGTATTCTATCCCGCATGTCGCCTGCTCTTATCTGATCATACTATGAGTCTTCCCTGCTTGATATCATATGTTGTATATCTATTTGTCCCTGCATGCTTGTGCCCACGACATGGTTTTCATGTTTATGATCCAGATTTATCGATACACATGTGCTTATCCATACTCGCCATCTGGCTTTCGCATCACCACTCGCCGGGGAGTTCTGACTCCTCTGGATCCTCATGTCCAGGTCTTGGAGCTTGGAGCGTGTGGATTCTCTCAGTTGCAGATCAGAGTAGCGCAGCGGTAGCGTGGATCTCCAGCAGACCGTCCAGAGCTCCATCCTTCCAGGCCCCCGCTGCTCGGCTCTAGAGTTTTCTTGTTATGACTCTGAGCCTCTTTTTGTACTGTTCATACATGTACATCTCTTTGTATTCTCGCATTTGCGCCTGTTGGTGATGTAATATTCTTGTAATATTTATCACTTCCTGTGATAACTTTGTAACTGTACTCATTGATTGGAATGTATAATGCACCACGTGCTTCCGTACTCTGATTCTTACCTGTACTGATGCTTAGCGTACATACGTGAGGGTATTTCTGACCTGCGTATATACGTCGTAGTAACGTCTCTGTACCCGCCGGATCGGGGCTTTACAGGGTGGTATCAGAGCCTAGGCTCTCACATCCTCAGTACAACCAGTCAGCAAATTAATGGTAAATAAATTTGCAACTGGAATGCATGAGTCCTGGTTATACAATCCAACTACAAGTGCAGAGTTATCTTTTCTTGATCATTCCTCCTTTGATTCCTAATCCCTTCCATCTTTTCTCTATTTTGATTTTTCGTAGCCTTTATACCAACTTAAGATATGGTTATGCTAGAAAGGTAGTGGCTGGTTCTGAATGAAGCTATTATATGATCTCTTCGGCCAACTCTATGAAGCTCGGGTATTCTAAGGATTGATCCCGATCGGGTTATCTTTCAGAAGTCAGTAGTCAGGATTCTCTACAGGTATTCTATATTCTCGGTTATATCTTTCAGAGTGATCGACATCTGGTCTTTGGAATTCTTAATTATTAGTTTTCTTTATTATGCTCAGTAGTATCAAGGTTTCCTTTATCTTTAGTATTATGGCTTATTCTCGGAGAGCTATCAAGTATGCAGTACAGCTGGAGTTCTATTACACGGCAAAGATATCAGATCAGTATCATTTGGTATCGTTCAAAGACTTATACAGCCAGAAGTGCAGAAGATGCCTATATTCTGATTATTGTTCAGTCGACTTGAGAGCCCTACCAGCAGTGATTCATATCTTGATTGGTATAATTTCCGTCCTTGTCCCCTTTGTGTTCCTTTTACCCCTTATTAAAATTGCGAGGACGCAATATTTTATAAGGTGGATGGAATGTAACACCTCGCTTTCGGAATACGTACTTAGTTGCGTATTCAGATTTTTCGATCACATTTTTTGATTTACTTCAAATATTTATTTTGCTTTATCAATTAATTATATGATTGTTTTGCCTTGGATTGGGATTCGTGGACTCAGAGTCAGCCCTAGTCTGAACCAGGAACCCGATCCTAGTGTTTTATTCGATTTGGTCTTTCTGCTATTCTGATTTGACTGATTTCTATTTCAAACATCATTTTCTAATATTTTAAATTTTCTATGATTTTCTGGAATTTTCCTGAAATAAATTGAAAATCTTCAAATCTGGGGTCGACCAACACCGTTGCTCGATTCTCAGATTTTTAATTTATAAATGGAGTAGAATTTCTAAAAACGGAGTTCACATCATTTCTTAAAATCATATTTTCTATCTAAATACTTTTTCTGAGAATTTTCTAAATTTATCAAAATTCCACTGGATTTGGTGTCGGCCAGTATCACTGGTTGATTCCAGGAATTTTAGTTTACAATTGGAATTAAATTTCTGAATTCCGCTTTTATATTACTTCTTAGAATTATATTTTCTCCTTTCAGGCATTTTCTGAGATTTTTCAGATTTTATCAAAATCCGGCCGACCCGGTGTAGACCGGTGTCAACGGTTGAATTCAGGATTTTTATTTTAAAAATGGGATTGAATTTTTGAAAATTAGTTTCACCAACAATCTTTATATAATATTTATTATTTTTGAAAATTTTTTGGAAGATTTCCAAACTACTTCATTTTTTGGACTTTTCCGGAGTTTTCGGTGTTTTCCCAGATACCAGAATTTTATCCAGATATTCTACTTTTCTATTTTTCTCTCTCCTTGCTAGACGTGAGTTTCACCAACCTGTTCATCATTAAATGCAAAGATGCTCTCCATACTACATTTAATGCACTGCTAATCAATTCCAATCAAGTCAAATCTGACTTTTGTCCTTTCTGTTAAACGTAGTATTCGCGTTTTTCCCAAATGCGAGTTTTCATCCTCACGTCTGGGCAATTGCCAGACGCGAGTCTTTGTTGGATAGGGACCCAGCCCATTCCCTTTGAATGAAACGCATGTTTCATTTAATATGATGTCAATGACAACTTGTAAATATCTCCATATCCTTTATATATACTCCCCACTTCTTTCTCTCTCTTTCATTTTCTTTCTTTTCTTCTTCATCTCCAACCGCCAACATATGGCAGCCAAAAATAGCCCCTCACCTTCCCATGGCCGGCCACCTTCACCCTCCAACTCCACCACCACCTCCACCAACTTCTCCACCTTTCTCCCCTCCATCTCCTCCTCCATTTCCAACAACAACAACACCTCCACACCACCTTCTTCTTCCTCTTTTCCACCATGGAACACCAAGGAACCCACTTCCACCACCAACTTCACCACCTTACCCACCACCATATACTCCACCTTGGCCACCAACGACCATGTCATCTTCTTCTCCTCGTCGTGCTCTTTCCGACGAGCTATTGCTTCGCTCTCCGAAATCCCTCTTGCAAAACTCTAATTTTTCATTTTTAACTACACTTGCACCCCCACAATTTGCTTGGGCTTGGGCTTGGCTTACCAGATTCTGGCCATCTCTGGCCACTTCCGGCCACCTTCGGCCGCCGCCGGCGACCACCGGCCATGGCCGGTTACCACCCCCATCCCTTCTCTTCTTTCCTTTCCTTCTTTCTTTCTTTTCCTTCTTTCTTTCTTTCCTTTCTTTTTCCTTTCCTTTCCTTCTCTGATTTTCCTCCCAAAACCTGCGTCCCACTCTCTCTCACTTCCCCCTGTCTCTCTCTTTCTCTCTGTTGATTGCTAGACGCGGAGTTCACCCAGTGTCTAGGCAATTCCTTAACGCGAATTTTCGCGTTCTTGACATTTGTATAACGCGGCCTTCGCGTTCTTGTATCGACGTAACGCGGAGCCCATGCCCGCGTCTGTGTCCTTCTCGTGTCAATACGATGCGGAGCTCATGTCCGCGTCTGTGTTCTTCTTATGTTATATCTTAAACGCGGGTCTCGAACCTCGCGTTTGGGGCATCTACGCGACGCGACTCCCGCGTCTGCGACCCCCGCGTCGCACTCTCAAACCCGTGTCTCCCTGTACACTCTCTCTCCCTGTACACTCTCTCTCCATGGACTTCTCTCTAGCTCTCACTTTCTCTCTCCTCTCTCTTATTCTCTTTCTCTCTCTTGATTTCCTCCTCTCTCTATTGTTGGCCCAAAGGCCCATCACCCTAGTTTTGATGATGATCAACTCATGAAGTTATGATTACTAATGATCTTGTGTTTAATTAGTGACAGATTCATTATCAAGATCTTAGTAGGTGCATAGCTCAACAAAGGATAAAATGTCAAGATTTGGAGCTAGCACGGTGTGATCCAAGGAGCTTTTGGATTAAGCTTGGACCAAGTCAAGAAGATGTGAAGCCTTCAAGTGAAGACTTCAAGATGAAGACTTGTGTCTAGGTATTAGATTTTGTTTTTGTTTAAGAGTAAAATGTAAAGGATAGAGTAGTTGGTGGATTGCTCAAGTATACCATGCACACACACTCTTGATTTACTTGTCTTTTCATAAAAGAATTTTCAGATTTAGAAAAGACTTTCATTTTGGAAAAACATAGTTTTGGTTTTTGATATTCAAAGTTATATGTTTCAACCAAAACCTTATTTAGAGCTTAATGTCAAAAACATAGATATTTCATCTTTATTGTGTAGTGGATCATATCCATACACACTATGCCTTAATAGTATATCTTGTTTTTGTATTTGATGAAGATTTGGAAAAACTTGTTTTGGAAAAACAAGATTTTGGAAAATACATTTTTCATTTAAGCCAAATATTTTCAAGTTACAAAAATAGTCCAATATTTTATAACATGCCTTGATTTTGTGCAAGCATGTTTGTTTATCAAGTATATTGGTAAAAACTATTTTTGTAGATTTTTATGTATTTTATGGGATTTTATTTAAGCCAAAAAGACAAACTTTTTAATCCTAAATTTCTGTTTCAGGCTTCGTATAAGTCGACTAGTGACCTTTAATAGTCGACTAATACAGGAGTCGGCCGACCGGACCGGTCGACCGACGTGCACAGATGTGCACGCCTATGTGTACTGGAGGACGGCCGACCGTGCCGGTCGACCGCTCCAGAGAGCCGTGCTCTCTGGAAAGTTCGGCCGACCGCACAGGTCGACCGCCAGAGAGTTAGACTCTCAGCTCCAGTGGGTCGATCGACCCTGGCGGTCGACCGTGGCTCCAACGGTCTGATTTCTGACCGTTGGCGGTCGACCGCCCCTGTCGACCGGTCGTTCTGACCCAACGGCTAGTTTTTGACAGCCTATATATTTGGGGGTTTGTGGACTGTTTTGTAAGAAGATTTTGGAGACCCTTAGACTCAGTTTTTCCCATTCTTTTAAAAGAGTTTTCTCCACATATTTGAGTGCAAATACTTCCAATCAAAAAGGGGAGTTTTATTTAGAGTGTGTTAAAAGAAATTTCTTGAGTTTTTCACCATAGCTTTCATCCTTATTTTTCTCACACCACACTTGAGCTATCCATTGATTATACATCCTATAGGTGTGTTATTGTTAGAGGATTTTAGGTGATCAAGAGTTGTGATCACCAAAGTTCTATTTTATACTTTGAGGAGACGGGTAAGTGTGCTCGCCATTGTTTAGGGTCCAAGTGTGGACTCGGGTGTTTTGAGTTCGGGTGTGAGCTCATTGTTTGAGGTGCGGCCTCGGCGAGCCGGTGGGCTTGCGGTGTGTACGGGACTAGGGAGTCCGAGGGCTTGTAGGTGTTGCGGCACCGAGGAGAGATCCATTGGGATCTTGCATAGTGGAAATTGATTGGTCACTAATGTTGCATATTTAATGTCACATTTCCATACTTATTTTAGAATAAAAGCCTGCATTGTCCTAATTATTTGTCTAATTTATTTGCAGGCCCAATCCTTAAGGAGATGAAGTGAAATGACCCCAAAAGCCCACCAGAATTCTGAATTAAATCAGAGTTAATTCGCACAAATAAAATCAGGTCAAAATCAAGAGGTTGAAACCGGTTGAGAAGAATCCTCTCAGAATCGATCGGTTAAAGCCAAGAAATCCAAGGTCATTTCGTCAGAATCCGGAGCTCCAACGACAAAACCAACAAAGGATAAAGCCAGGAGAAGACCCCGGACAGACCCACCAACAGGGTGTGGCCACCTGGCCACACCCTTGCCGCAGAATTGCGGCCCAAGCCGCAATTCTGCGGCAATCCTGGGGAGTTCCGGGGAGCGTGAACTCCCCCGACCTCCCCGGGATCTTGGTTGTTAGGGTTTCTGCCTATAAAAGGCCATATTGTGCACTGAAAATAGAGACCATGCAGAGTTAGGATCTTAGACTAGTTTTTCCATTTTGCAGTTTAGTTTTTACTTTTATGTAACTTGTATGTAGCTTAGGGTAGAAGAAGATCATGTAAGTAAGAGAGAGGGGCTGATGTTGAGAGTGACACCGACGATGTACCCTACTCCTTTCTTTCATTGTCTCAGCAAGTAATAAAGGTAAATGCTTTGTTTGTTTTCTATTCTGCTTTACTTTACATTTGTTTTTGCTTCTCTCTTCCTCTTCTACTGTACCTTGGTTGTTGTTGAAGTGTACAAGTGAATTCCAAAGCAAGTCTAACTAAGCTACGTGAGAGCCAGCGATAGTTCATGAAGACGTTCTCCTCTTCCAAGCTCCGCATCACTTCGTTCTTCTTATGCTTGACGATATAATGTGCACGGGGACCGAGTTCGAGTTTATGATCTATGCGTTGAACGCCTCCGAAGCAAAAAGGTAGAACTTGCAAAAAGGTTTCCAAGTAAGTCATCATTCAACCTAGGTAAGTATTTCTTCACTTTTCTTTCTTTCTTCTCTTTTACTTCTTTAGTATAGATTACCACCTCCTCCAACTCTTTCTTCTCCACTTCATTGTACATAGTCTCTTTTATTGCTTTCTGATTTTCCCACCTTCTTCCTCTTTCATATTCTTCTAACTTTAACTATAACTTTCTTTTTCATTTTTATAACTTTAAAACAGAGAAGAACCTTCGCTTATTTTCATAAGATTTCAATAAAACTGTAAACGCTTCCATCGCAAACCCTCCTTGTGGATCACGACCCGCATAGCCACTTGCTATAGCGGAAGTATTGAGCACTTGCACGTTTTTATTATAAGATCTGAAAATCCGTATTTTTTGTGCAGGTTTAGCCTCAATCAAATTTTGGCGCCGTTGCCGGGGAGGGTAAAACGGTTTTTATTGAAATCTGAATTTTTATTGCAAATTTTTTAGAACTAAACGAATCTTCTTCTCTGTTGCAGGTTACAGGTTGAAGAAAACAGGAACTTTGCATTGCAGTAACATATAAGTGGACCTGGGCCTCTGCTCTCGAAAGCAGAGACCAGGATCCCTCCAAATTGCCGCAAAATCCTGGCTTTTGCCGCAAATTTACGGCAATAAGGAGTGCATTACTGATCATTTTTCTGCAGGGTCTCTGATTCTGCAAAATACTTCTGCTGCATTACTTAATTTCCTGTATTATTCACCCTATACCTGCTTAATAAAGTCAACAGTAAAAAATTGGTTGTAATCGTTAAAAGTTGATTAGACATATGCATTTCTAGGCACGTGTCTTTTCAATTCATTTACTTTTACTGTTGAAGAGTGCTGGAGCAAGGTATGTTTGCATTGCATCTAGAATAGGACTATCTCTTCGTTGATTTATATCGCTTAGAGTGCATCTTATTTATCTTGTACACTTGCACAAAAACTGATCTTAAGGGCACCACCCAGTAACAAGATAAGGTGGGGATTTAATCACCCTTCCTTAGCCCAAAAATCAGAATCCAAGCACTCACTAACCCAAGCCTAACTAAAATCGAGTAGACGTTGGCCCTAGGGATATCTCGGACTCAATTAGGAGATTATCCTAAGGGGGAACAATGTTGGAACCTAACTCTTGCAAAATCAGTGTCTAGGAAAGGGATTGAGGGCCGAAAGCCCGAAGGTTGGTGGTTATTTAATTAAGGAACGTCCTTGACGGAAAACCTCCCACCAACCTTGCCCTGACCTGGCTGATTAGCTTGTGGTTAAAGTCTACATTAGACCTCCCGTGGACAGTCTAACTAGTTAGGAGTCGTCTAGGTCCTAAGTCTATCCTAACCTAGGCTAGAATTTTCTCTTTTTTGTTTGTTTATTTGGTTGTTTTTCTTTGTTTGTATTATATTGTGTGATATGGACTATAATAATAATTTTTTCAACTATAATAATAATCCATATTACACATCAAACTCTTTTTCAGATATTACCAACCCGGCATATCATGACTTTAACCAACCTAGTGTGCCGGATTGGTCTTATCCGAATCAATATGACCCATACCCCCCATCTAATTACTATAATTTCCATAATGATTTCAACTCTTCACCGAGTCAGTGGGGATTCAACTCCCCCGAGCATAATTTCCAACCACCTTGCCCTCCTTCTCCACCCAGTCCATATTATGTTCAAGATTCATACTCAGTTCCACCCATCCAAAATAGGAAACCATCAATTATGGAAATGAGTATGCGTGAGTCCAAACACAAATCCCAAAATCTGATGGACTCATAATTTCACTACCACTTCCAAGACAATTCTTCATCTTTTCATCAAAACAATGAACCTATCCACTATGAAAAGATGCTTGAAGCCATGACTCAGGCTCAAAACACTCGTAATCGTGACATAGATATGATGGTCGAATCTCTACGTTCCCATCGTCCTGATGTCACTAACTATTCTATTAGAGCCGAAGAGTCATGTAGTTTTGAAAATCAAGATTCCATTTCAGAACAACCATGTGAACATACCCAAACTCCAAATAATATTGATAGTTTGGCTAGTTTTCCTTTTCCTGAAATAGAACTTGAAAATGATTATGATCCTGAACCCCAACTTCGTGATTCAATTCCATTTCCTGATTCGATTATGACTCCGGTATCTTCACCTGATTTCAATCTTTTCCCGGAGTCAACATTGGATCCTGTGCCAATTCATAAAGAAATTGAATCACCTATATTTGAGGATCGTGTTGAACTTGACCAACTTTATAATTTTGAAAATCCCATGGATAAATTGGCAAGTTCTCCAATTTTTGATATTGAACTCAATGAGATATGTGACCTAGATTCTCACATATGTGATCCAGTTCAACTTTCTGAATCAATATTGACTCCTGTTGTATTACCAAACTTGAATAATATTCTAGAGTCAGTTTTGATTCCTCCACCTATCCTTCCTGAACTGGAATCACCCATATTAGGTCACATTCCATTGTTGGAAAATACATGTGGACTGGAGTTTCAACTTCTTGACTTGGACCCAATTTCTGAACCAATTTCGACTCTTGAACCTTTACTTGACTTAAGTCACCTTTCTGAGTCGGTATTAGTTCCTGTCCTTCCTGAGTCCAAGTCAACTGTTCTATCACTTCATACTCCATTCTGGGACGAGGTGGTTGACAAATTTGACTCCGAAATCAATTATGGAATTTGGAAATTAGATGGGGTTCAATTTTTAAAAAAATTCTTAATGGATTTATCTTTTTAGTGGGTCATATTAAAGATAGTGCTGGTGGGTTCCTCCGAGACCCAAGAAAAGTTGATTGGGCCGCGTTTCGTGGACCAATCAGACCACCACCGGAACCACCACCTTAAGGTAACCTGTTCCTTCCCTTTCGTCTTTTTCATGCATCTATGCATTAATTCATACATTGAGGACAATGCATGAGATAGGTGTGGGGGAGGGTCTAACATAACTTTTCTTTTTCTTTAAAAAAAAAAAAATAATAAAAAATAACACTTTTCTTTACTTTTAAAAAAACTTTTTGAAAAATAGAAACAATATTTTGACTTATCTTTGTAAGAAATTAAGTAAATTTTAAGGAATAGGAAAATCCAAATTAGGACTTCTTATACTTGGTCAAAATAAGATTATTTATTTGATTTATAGAGTTAGGAAGATAATTTGTCAAAGTAATTTAGTCTTGATCTTTACCTTGATGAAATATGCACACTTCATACACTTACACACTTAGGGTTCAAAAACAAAGATTCTTATGCCTTATAAAATATATATATATATAAAAAAAAATGAATAAGTCTAATTATTGATTAGCTAGGTGCTTTGGCCTAAGCAAGCCTTAGTATTTATGCGAAAGATGATTAGATCCTCTGATTAAGCTGGGTATCTGTGCCTAATAAAGCATGAGTATTCACGCCTAAAAGAGGTTCATATAATAAAATCCTTAGTTTTGTGGCCTTGTCTGCTCGAGTCCTTAAGTCCTAGGGGTGTCTTCTCACCTGGTGCCCTAAGACCGTTTGGTTTGGGAGTCATCGATTAGAGGCTCGTTACATGGGCAGATTAGAAAGCCTAATAGAACTAAGGAATAATACCAAAAAAAAAAAAGGTATATATATAAATAAATAAGGCATAAGAGTTAGAGTCAATGAACCCTTAGTCAAAATTTTCACAGTCACAAGGTGCATATGACTTAGGGTAAAGTAATAGACTAGATGAGAAGTACAATTTGACTCCTTACTTTTATTGATAACAAATTTTTGAGTAGAGACTAAGTTTAGAAATGAAAAATTCGTTTTCCTATAACTTATAGATTGCTTAGATCTTACAATCATATTTCAAATATTTTCTCTTTCAAATGCTTTTCGAAAATACTAACTCTTTATTTCCCTTTCTTTATGGATTTTTTGGGTGCAATCCGCTGAAAACCCTCACGAGACAAAACTCGTCCTCTAGGGGGAACCTAGAGGTTTAACGGCTTGTTGCACATGCTCAGTGCAATCGCGTGACCTGCGAAAGTGGTCTAATAATCCTTAGTATAGATTAGTTGTTTTGCTCGAGGACGAGCAAAAGATAGGTATGGGGGTGTGATTGGTCACTAATGTTGCATATTTAATGTCACATTTCCATACTTATTTTAGAATAAAAGCCTGCATTGTCCTAATTATTTGTCTAATTTATTTGCAGGCCCAATCCTTAAGGAGATGAAGAGAAATGAGCCCAAAAGCCCACCAGAATTCTGAATTAAATCAGAGTTAATTCGCACAAATAAAATCAGGGCAAAATCAAGAGGTTGAAACCGGTTGAGAAGAATCCTCTCAGAATCGATCGGTTAAAGCCAAGAAATCTAAGGTCATTTCGTCAGAATCCGGAGCTCCAACGACAAAACCAACAAAGGATAAAGCCAGGAGAAGACCCCGGACAGACCACCAACAGGGTGTGGCCACCTGGCCACACCCTTTCCGCAGAATTGCGGCCCAAGCCGTAATTCTGCGGCAATCCTGGGGAGTTACGGGGAGCGTGAACTCCCCCGACCTCCCCGGGATCTTGGTTATTAGGGTTTCTGCCTATAAAAGGCCATATTGTGCACTGAAAATAGAGACCATGCAGAGTTAGGATCTTAGACTAGTTTTTCCATTTTGCAGTTTAGTTTTTACTTTTATGTAACTTGTATGTAGCTTAGGGTAGAAGAAGATTCATGTAAGTAAGAGAGAGGGGCTGATGTTGAGAGTGACACCGACGATGTACCCTACTCCTTTCTTTCATTGTCTCAGCAAGTAATAAAGGTAAATGCTTTGTTTGTTTTCTATTCTGCTTTACTTTACATTTGTTTTTGCTTCTCTCTTCCTCTTCTACTTTACCTTGGTTGTTGTTGAAGTGTACAAGTGAATTCCAAAGCAAGTCTAACTAAGCTACGTGAGAGCCAGCGATAGTTCATGAAGACGTTCTCCTCTTCCAAGCTCCGCATCACTTCGTTCTTCTTATGCTTGACGATATAATGTGCACGGGGACCGAGTTCGAGTTTATGATCTATGCGTTGAACGCCTCCGAAGCAAAAAGGTAGAACTTGCAAAAAGGTTTCTAAGTAAGTCATCATTCAACCTAGGTAAGTATTTCTTCACTTTTCTTTCTTTCTTCTCTTTTACTTCTTTAGTATAGATTACCACCTCCTCCAACTCTTTCTTCTCCACTTCATTGTACATAGTCGCTTTTATTGCTTTCTGATTTTCCCACCTTCTTCCTCTTTCATATTCTTCTAACTTTAACTATAACTTTCTTTTTCATTTTTATAACTTTAAAACCGAGAAGAATCTTCGGTTATTTTCATAAGATTTCAATAAAACTGTAAACGCTTCCATCGCAAACCCTCCTTGTGGATCACGACCCGCATTAGCCACTTGCTATAGCGGAAGAATTGAGCACTTGCACATCTCCTTTCTTAAATTCTATAATCTCGTATTTTTTGTGCAGGTTTCGCCTCAATCAGAAATCCTTCGTGTGTCGAAGGCGGGGATGTAGAGCAAGTGTGCTCGAACCTCGAAACATACCCTTGTGTTTGCGATTGCTCACTCTCTCTCTCTTTGTCTCATTTATATCTTGCATGCTTCATTGTCTATCTTTATATGCTTGATATACTCATTGTGCTCATATTGTATACTTGCTTGGGTTTGTTGACTAACACTTGTATTTAACCAAGAGAGCCAACGCGGCACCTCAACCCATTCAAGGGGAATCTAGAGGAGTTTGTCCAGAGCCCTTCACGGGGAATTCGGCAACACTCTTGCGTTATACATAGTGTTTAGTGTAAAAGTTTAATTTGGTCATAATTGCTTTTAGCTTCCGCATTATTTGCATCATTTAGTATTAAGTGACCATTAGATTAGCCTTCACCTATTCACCCCCCCTCTAGGTGAACCTACAATTGGTATCAGAGCTTGGTACTCTAATTTGGGTCTAACAACCTAGAGTTAAAGATCCTCATTTTTAGGCTAATCACTATATTTGTACACACACCATGGAGTTCATGTCACCACCCACCTTTGACATTCTTAACATCCAAATTTGGAAGGTTAAGATGTATTTGTACCTCAAAGCCCTAGGTTATCATGTTTATCTTGCCATCACTAATAATGATTATTGTTTATATGGTAAGAATTTTGAGGCTAATACGAAAGCCCTTAATGCTTTAAAGTCTACCCTAGATGATGTTTATTTATCTAGAGTATCTAACTTTGATTCGGCTTTTGTAGTTTGGAATATCCTCATCTCCCTCGGCGAAAAAGATCAATATTATGCGGGGAGCGATTCGGATGTTGGAAGCGACACCTCCAATAAGTGCTATATAGTCCAAGGGGATAACCCCTTGAGGTAACTACCGAATCCGAGGATGAGGATGTAGACATGTCATATGATGAGCTATCTACTTTTTGCCATCTATTGCTTGAAAAGTATGACATGATTAAGGAAGAAAATAAAAATTTGAAAAAGAATATTGCTTGCATGCATAAAGAACATGATTCATTTAGGAATAACATTGCATGCTTAGAAAAAGAGAATGAGGTCTTGAAAAATGAAAATGTTTCCCTTATGTCTAAATTAAATGATCTTTGTGAAGGGAACACGATTTTGAAAGATAAAATTGCTTTGGTTGAAAAACACAAGGAAATTGTTTTGCAAGAAAATTCTTGTTTAAAGAAGAATATTTTTGAAAAAGAAAAAGAACAAGAAAAAGTTTCTAAAAAGAAAAAGACTTTTGATCATGCTTTACATGCCACCACTTCTATTGATCAAAATGAAGTAAACGTTTTGAAAAATAGGATTAATTGTTTGAGCTCAACTTTGAGCAATTGTGCATTTAATCATAAGAAATTGGAGTCTTTGTTTGCAAAGAAACAAGCTCCACATGTTCATGCACATCATCATGCATTTGCTTATGTTGCACAACATGATCACACTCCTACACATAAGCATTCTAAGGTGTACAAATGTACACATTGTGGCCGCAAAGGCCATCTAGCAAAATTTTGTTTTGATAAGATGCATCGTGTTAATTTTGCTAATAAAAATGTTTTAAAGCTTGTCAAAGAACCCAAACATTTTGCAAATTATAATATTCCTTACAAGACTAACCCAAAGGACCCAAGAAAATATGGGTACCAAAACCCCCACCTTTTGCTTTTGATGTAGGTGAGGGCTCTCACAAGACGTGAGAGGATTGGTGCCTTGGCAGTGGATGCACTTGGATATGATGGACATACTTTTGGGATGCATCACTATCAAGGAGGCTTGGTGGAAAGGCCACCATGATTGGAGCTTTGGAGTTGGTAACAAACTCTAAACTCTCTTTTATTCATGTTCATTCATATTATTTTGAGCATGTTCATGTTTTATATATTTTTGTGCTTTATGTGGTATTTACATGCTTAGATGTAGAATGTGTCAAACTTGCATTTATACATATATGAATAGTGAACTACAATTGACCCATATATATTTGAACTTCATGCTCATTTGTATCCACTATATGCATATGTATAGACTAGTTTTGATGATTCTCTTTTATACATGTTTTGCCAATTTTTTATGTTTTACTTCATGTATATGTATTTTCTATTCAAATCTAATAAATATACATGTATACCCGTGAGTCTCTTGCCTTCATGCAAATACTATTAATAGACTCTTTTATATTTGGGATATGTATGTGTATTGTTAGAATTGGATTAATCATACATATACCATGAAGATTAATGTTTTGATGAAAAATGATTTTTCGTGTTTTTGTTAAAAATGTGTGACTTATGATCTCTTTGAGCTTCATTGACTATTTTCATAAAAATGCTATTTACATGATCGTTTAACACTCACACTTTTGTTAAAATTATTTTTTGAACATTACAGAGCATGAGTGCTTAAATGTTTGTGTATCTAGTTATGTTTTATGAAAAACATAAGATTTGATATATTTGAAGGATCTTTAACTAGTTTTCCAAAATAATTTATACTAGTTATTTATTCTTCAAATAATCTTTGAGCTTGACACATGATTCCATTTTTCTCAAAATTTGATGCTTCATGATTTGAATATTAGTTTATATGTTACTTTTTGTCAACACTAGGAGTTATACTTGTACATATCATGGGCCACAAATAAATCTATTTATATTTGTGCTTGAACGCTTATTTGAACTCATGAAATGTGCTTGTATCGCTTGGTTTTGATGATACATACATTTTAAACTTGTATTCTCACTTCTTAGATTTGATGTATGATCATGTGTTTTCATTTCATGTATATGTGTATTTTGTCAAACTTTAAGATATACATGTATACCTCTTGAGTCATTTGCCTTTAATGCAAATCTATTTATATGGACTCATTTGTGTTTAAGGGATATGTATGTATACTTCTTGTGTTGTCAAAACATACATATACCTTGAAATATTATTTTTTTTAAAAAAAATGAATGAAAAATTTGTGATGATTTTCATGTTTTAAAATTTATAATTTAAAGGAATATTGAGCTTTATTGACATTTTTCATGATACCCTGTTCCACATAACACTAGTGCACTCACCTCTTTTGAAAATTTTATGGACTTTATGGATATTAGAGTGTTTTAGTGCCATGTGATTTACTTGTGTTTCATGAGAAATATTTTTACCTTATTCCTTGCTTGAAGGATTCTTAACTAGTTTATCAAAAATTATTTTAACTAGTTATTGTTCTTCATTTGGTAGTGATTTTCAATGCTAAAATATTTTCAAATCTATTTTTGAAAACCCCTATCATCTATGGGAGGATGGATGGGCGATTATGCCATGTATGCTTCATTGAAAATCTTTTACCTTGTGCATATGAAGGGTGGTAGGTTATGAGTTATACACTTGATCTTATTATTATGTCTATTGGTATCTTTGAATCGTTTCAATTGGTATCAATATGAACTTATTTGTATATACTCATATTTTGTTTCTTATATATGTATGTATCAATTTCACTTGGTATAATCATTTCTCATACATATATATGATTTTCATGTGCTTAACTTACAATTGGCTCACATTTTTAAAAATACAAAGTTTATGATGAAAAATAAAATTTTTAATCATTATGTTTACTATCGGTATCAATATGCTTAAACTTCATACTTGTTAAATGTCAATTGGTATCAATATGATTTACAAAAATGATTACTTTTAATTTGGTATCTTAAAATTTTTTTTGTTTTACAAAAGCTCTGATACCTTTAAAAATTTTGTTTAAGAAAAATTTAAAAAAAAACATTTTGTTGATTTGTATTTCTTATATGCAAGGAGAGCTTAACATCTCTCTTACATATAGATTCATGTTGAGTATATTATAAATTGAGGAGCTTGACAACTTTTCTTTATATGATATACGTGTGTAGGGGGAGCTTCACATCTTCTCTTATGCATTACATTATATGCGTTATGTGAATTAGGGCTTGTCATCCCTCTTTCATGTAATGCATATGTGTAGGGAAGCTAACTTAACGTCTTCCTCTACATGAATGTATATAACATATAACATTTTATTAATATGTGTTATTTGACCCCTTCTTATTGATCTCCTTGTTTATGACAAAAAAAGGAAGAAAAATTTGTTTGATTTGATTTTACTTTGAACCCTTTGTTGATGAGTGACAAAAAGGGAAGAAGTATTTGAGTTTATATGCATGTTTTCATTGTTTATTTGTTTTCCCTGTTAGTTATGGGGAGGGAGATTTATATACTTGCATACATGTTCCCATATGTTATTTTGAGATGCATATGCAAGTTACTATATGCACTCCATGAGTTTTGTCATCGTCAAAAAGGGGGAGATTGTTGGCCCAAAGGCCCATCACCCTAGTTTTGATGATGATCAACTCATGAAGTTATGATTACTAATGATCTTGTGTTTAATTAGTGACAGATTCATTATCAAGATCTTAGTAGGTGCATAGCTCAACAAAGGATAAAATGTCAAGATTTGGAGCTAGCACGGTGTGATCCAAGGAGCTTTTGGATCAAGCTTGGACCAAGTCAAGAAGATGTGAAGCCTTCAAGTGATGACTTCAAGATGAAGACTTGTGTCTGGTATAAGATTTTGTTTTTGTTTTAGAGTAAAGTGTAAAGGATAGAGAAGTTGGTGGATTGCTCAAGTATGCCATGCACACACACTCTTGATTTACTTGTCTTTTCATAAAAGAATTTTCAGATTTAGAAAAGACTTTCATTTTAGAAAAACATAGTTTTGGTTTTTGATATTCAAGTTATATGTTTCAACCAAAACCTTATTTAGAGCTTAATGTCAAAAACATAGATATTTCATCTTGATTGTGTAGTGGATCATATCCATACACACTATACCTTAATAATATATCTTGTTTTTGTATTTGATGAAGATTTGGAAAAACATGTTTTGGAAAAACAAGATTTTGGAAAATACAGTTTTCATTTAAGCCAAATATTTCCAGGTTACAAAAATAGTCCAATCTTTTATAACATGCCTTGATTTTGTGCAAGCATGTTTGTTTATCAAGTATATTGGTTAAAACTATTTTTGTAGATTTTTATGTATTTTATGGGATTTTATTTAAGCCAAAAAGACCAACTTTTTAATCCCAAATTTCTGTTTCAGGCTTCGTATAAGTCGACTAGTGACCTTTAATAGTCGACTAATACAGGAGTCGGCCGACCGGACCGATCGATCGACGTGCACAGATGTGCACGCCTATGTGTACTGGAGGACGGCCGACCGTGCCAGTCGACCGCTCCAGAGAGCAGTGCTCTCTGGAAAGTTCGGCCGACCGCACAGGTCGACCGCCAGAGAGTTAGACTCTCAGCTCCAGTGGGTCGGTCGACCCTGGCGGTCGACCGTGGCTCCAACGGTCTGATTTCCGACCGTTGGCGGTCGACCGCCCCTGTCGACCGGCAGTTCTGACAAAGCCCCAACGGCTAGTTTTTGACAGCCTATATATTTGGGGGTTTTTGGACTGTTTTGTAAGAAGATTTTGGAGACCCTTAGAGTCAGTTTTTCCCATTCTTTCAAAAGAATTTTCTCCACATATTTGAGTGCAAGTACTTCCAATCAAAAAGGGGAGTTTTATTTAGAGTGTGTTAAAAGAAATTTCTTGAGTTTTTCACCATAGCTTTCATCCTTATTTTTCTCACACCACACTTGAGCTATCCATTGATTATACATCCTATAGGTGTGTTATTGTGAGAGGATTTTAGGTGATCAAGAGTTGTGATCACCAAAGTTCTATTTTGTTCTTTGAGGAGACGGGCCAAGTGTGCTCGCCATTGTTTAGGGTCCAAGTGTGGACTCAGGTGTTTTGAGTTCGGGTGTGAGCTCATTGTTTGAGGTGCAGCCTCGGCGAGCCGGTGGGCTTGCGGTGTGTACGGGACTAGGGAGTCCGAGGGCTTGTAGGTATTGCGGCACCGAGGAGAGATCCATTGGGATCTTGCATAGTGGAAATCCTTCGTGTGTTGAAGGCGGGGATGTAGAGCAAGTGTGCTCGAACCTGAAAACATACCCTTGTGTTTGCGATTACTCACTCTCTCTCTTTATCTCATTTATATCTTGCATGCTTTATTGTCTATCTTTATATGCTTGATATATTCATTGTGCTCATATTGTATACTTGCTTGGGTTTGTTGGCTAACACTTGTATTTAACCAAGAGAGCCAACGTGGCACCTCAACCTATTCAAGGGGAATCTAGAGGAGTTTGTCCAGAGCCCTTCACGGGGAATTCGGCAACACTCTTGCGTTATACATAGTGTTTAGTATAAAAGTTTAATTTGGTCATAATTGCTTTTAGCTTCCGCATTATTTGCATCATTTAGTATTAAGTGACCATTAGATTAGCCTTCACCTATTCACCCCCCTCTAGGTGAACCTTCATCTATCACTTTCTCTCTAACGCGTTGATACGTTGATTTCCTGGATTCCAGAGATCGGAGATTTCACTGTATTTTATAAAGACTTAGGCGAGTGTTCTCGCTTTCTTCTTGACTTTCCCATTTCATCAGTCGACTTGTATTATTCACGATTTGTGTTGTTTAAAACTAACACCTTTTCTGCAGGTACCCTTGCCTTCGGGCCTAATCTCTGGGTACGGCCTTTGAGTTTTAAAGCCCTCTGACTATCTCTATGCTACGCCTGGTAGGCGGACCTAGCGTCAACACTTTACCGCTTACTCTGTTCGAGTGTAATTACCCCGTGAGCATGGCTTCCCCTGAGTAGTAGTATAGCGTTCACACGCTTACTGCGACACGTGTGTCTAGCTACGCTGCGAGTGGTAATCACGCCGAGCGTGATAGCATTTAGTGTTGTACATTAGCTTCGCTCCATCTTGCTCAGCTCTGCTTGATTGTGCTCAGCTATTATTTTATCACTTGCCAAGTATACACTTGATATATTAACACTTGACATGCTTTTGCTTGATACCTACCATCTACATGCTAATACCTGACACCTGTCTGTATCACTTGTCAACTGTTGTGTCATCACCTGACACCCGACTTGCTACTTGACACTTGCTTCTTATTATGACATGACTTATCACTTGCCTCCTGACATATTAATACTTGACCTGTGATTATCTCATTTACAGTAATACTATACTTGTTGTCCTGTATTACATACAGTGACTTGAATCTTATACTTGTTATCCTGTATTATATATACAGTGACCTAAATCTATAGTACTCATGTACTCCTGAATTCCTGATCATGTCTTGCACCTGCTATTCTCGTAAATTGATAGTTACATAATAAATCATAAGAAAAAGGAACAACTTGCATCGGGTCGGGGGAAACTTGCGGCTATCAATATATGTTCGTGTTTACAGTGGCACTAGGCATGTTGTGCAACTAAAACTTCCGGTCTGACCTGTGGGCCTCCAGGCGACCGAGGGGAATGCTGGCTCCCTAATTCTTGGTACCATCTTGATAAGGGCATTCTATAAGACCCTCCTGTACGCCTTGCGGCTGGTTCCGAGCACCAGTAACAGAACGTCCTGGACTGTGGTCCCGGGCATGCACGGACCCACTGTAAACATTGTTCGTTGATACCCCCGTTGGTTTTCAATGACAACCTTGCTTTACTCAGATGTGGATATATGTGCGCTGGGACACTAGTTCACATATCTTGACATCAGGGTAAGACAAGTAATAATTATAATAAAAGATGTCAGCTATGAATATGTAGTATGCCTTGCCATGTTTGCTTGTATCGGATTTTACTTCGGATTTCTGGTTTTATGATTATTATACTATACCTGTTCATATCCTGCCTTCTACTTGTATTCTATCCCGCATGTCGCCTGCTCTTATCTGATCATACTATGAGTCTTCCCTGCTTGATATCATATGGTGTATATCTACTTGTCCCTGCATGCTTGTGCCCACGACACGGTTTTCATGTTTATGATCCAGATTTATCGATACACATGTGCTTATCTATACTCGCCATCTGGCTTTCGCATCAGCACTCGCCGGGGAGTTCTGACTCCTCTGGATCCTCATGTCCAGGTCTTGGAGCTTGGATCGTGTGAATTCTCCCAGTTGCAGATCAGAGCGGCGCAGCGGTAGCGTGGATCTCCAGCAGACCGTCCAGAGCTCCATCCTTCCAGGCCCCCCTGCTCGGCTCTAGAGTTTTCTTGTTAGGACTCTGAGCCTCTTTTTGTACTGTTCATACATGTACATCTCTTTGTATTCTCGCATTTGCGCCTGTTGGTGATGTAATATTCTTGTAATATTTATCACTTCCTGTGATAACTTTGTAACTGTACTCATTGATTGGAATGTATAATGCACCACGTGCTTCCGTACTCTGATTCTTACCTGTACTGATGCTTAGCGTACATACGTGAGGGTATTTCTGACCTGCGTATATACGTCGTAGTAACGTCTCCGTATCCGCCGGATCGGGGCGTTACAAGTGCCCTACACCAGACATAACATAATTACCTAACAAAAATAAGGTAAGGAGCGGATGTTAATCGGTACTCACTTATTCGAATAATGGTATCCGCATATCAGAGTTCATATGTGTTCTGCTAGAAGTACGAACTCCAATATTAACTACCAGTGGTATGGGACACTGAGAGAAATGATTAATATAACAGATGACACTGATTATTACTATTGTTACATGATTAAGTCATCATGCCCGCCACTTGTTGATCGGTCGCTGATATTGCACATTCATTGTCACATTCTTATACTTATTATATAATAAACTCTGCTATTAATCCTAATTATTTTCTAATTTATATGCGAGTCCATTTCTAAAGGAAAGGAAAGAGAAACGAGCCAAAAGCCCATCAAAATTTTGATTTAAGTCAGAATTAATTCAAAATCAGAAAATCAGGGCGATCATAGCGAATCAGAGAAGTTGAAAACCACTTAAAATAAATCTTCCAAAATCAGTTGGTTAAAGCCAAAGATCAAAGGCAGTTTCGTCAAATCCAGGAGCTGAAATGGGAATTCTAGAATTAGATAAAGTCAAATCACAAAACTAGGAGCTGTACCTCCCAGGCCGCGAAAACACGTCTAAAGCTGCGTTTCCATGGCTTTGTTGATTCAGTTGGGGGAGCGTTTGCTCCCCCTATCTTTTGTGTGACTAAAGCTGCATTTCTGCGACTTTGTTGATACAGTTGGGGGAGCGTTTGCTCCCCTATCTTCATACGCTCCTCCCGTTGGGTTTTGCCTATAAATACTGGATTTTTCAGAGGCAAATGGGAACGACCAAGCACAAAGTAGAATTTAGGCTATTCTATAGTTTGTAACTTAGGTTTTTAGTTTTCTTTTATGAAATTTTTATTTTCTTTATGTAACTAAGAGGGGAGGAGATTTTCATGAAGGAATGAGAACAAACTTGCACTGAGGGTGACACCAGTGTAAGTAATCTTTTCTTTCATTGTTATTTGAATCAAATCAAAGTTTTATTTTCCTTTCTATTCTTGCTTTTGTTTGCTTCCTTCTTTTGTGTTTGTGAATCCAAATGACTCTGATAACCTCAAAGTTGCCTTACTCTTGCAAGTGCCGTTTATGGCTTATGGTCATGGATATCCATTTCTATGATAGTGTAGCTTGCCCCTTCATTTCATAGCGCAAATCAGAAATGGGGAAGACCCGATTTGTCATACTTCGCTCGCCTTTAAACAAAGGTACATCATCGATAAGGGTCAAAGGTAAGCAGGCGCCGAAGAGGTAAGTAAGTTTTTTTAACTTTTTTCTTTTACTTTTAGTTTAAATCACCAACACCATAATCTCCGAACTCTTTTATCACTCTTTTCAATTTCTTTGTATATATCAATTTTCTATTTTCTCCACCTTCTCAATCTAAATCTACCACTTTCTTTTTAACTTAACTGTAACTTATTTTCCTTTTCTTTTTTAAGAACTAAAAGAAGATCTTTAACCATTCTTTAACAACCTATAAGAGAACTTACTAAAAAGATTCCATTGCTAGTCTCTTCTTGTGGATCACGCCCGCATAGCCACTTGCTATAGTGGTAGAATTGAGCACCTTGCAATACTGTTATAAAATTTCTAAAATTCTGTACTCCTGTGTGCAGGTAAAAGCTCAATCAAATTTTGGCGTCGTTGCTAGGGAGGGACGATAAGTTATTCACTTTTTAGATTTACATTTTTGGTTAACTTTCTTCTTTGTTCTTGGTGTACAGGTTTAACAATAAGGAAATTTTTGCTATAGTGGACATATAAGTGGCCCTGAACTTTGCTCAAGAAAGTAGAGCACAGAAGCCCTCAGATTTGCTATATTCTAGTGGCAATCTGAGTGAACTACTAACGTGTATTTTTGTAGGTTGGCTGAATTGCAAAGCTAAAATTTTGTAGTTATTTATTTTCTTATTTGTCTCACTGTACATACTTTCTAACCTCAACGGTAAAATGATATTTATTAAATGCTAAAAACGGTTTAGAATTTGCATTTAGGCACGTGTCAATTCATTTACATTTTATATTACTGTTGAAGATTGCTGGAGTAAAAGGTACGTATGCATAGCATATAGTTTAGAAAAAATTCTTAAGTGACTATTTGCTTATTGAATGCTACTTTTCTATACCTGCACACTTTGCACAATCAATCTTAAGGGGTTGTCCTATAAATAAGATAAGGTGGAGAAGTCAATACCCTCCCTTAGCCCATAAATAATCTTCTCACTCACTAACTCAAGCCTAATTAAAACTGAGTAGACATTAGCCCTAGGGACATCTCGGACTCACATAAGAGACTACCTAAGGGGGAAGCTAATTAGAATTTTACTCTTACCAAATCAGTGTCTAAGGTTGGGGATTGAAGAGCGAAACCCCAAAAATTGGTGGTTTGGCATAATTAGGCCCGTTGCTTAGGAATGGATACCTCCCACTGATCTTGCCCCTACCTGCTCGATTAACTTGTGGTCAGATTCGACAATATATCCCCTATGGACAGTCAAACCAGTTATGAGTTATCTAGGTCTAAGGTTTACCCTAACTTCGGTTAAATTTTTTTTCTTTTTATTTGTTTGCTTATTTGTTTGTTTTTCTTTATTTGCGTTTGACATTTCTTGTTTGATATGGCTTATTATAACAATTTTAATGGTAATCCATATTACACCCGACCTTTTTTCGGATACTACTAACCTGACATAGCATAACTTTAACCAACCTAGTGTACCGGATTAGTCTTATCTGAATCATTACATACCTCAGTCCCAATACTATGAATAAGACTGAAATAATCATCACTACTCTTCACAGAGTCAATGGGGATATAACTCCCCCGAGTCATATTGTCAACTACATTACTAACATTCGCTTCATATAATCCTTCTCCCGAACAACCATTAGAATAACCAATTGAGTGGGGAAACAGGATAGAAGCCTTAGACGAGCTTGAGCGATGAATTCAAATTTTAGAAGACTCAAAATCCCGTCAAAATTTTCAAGTCGCAGATCCTTACTCTATTATTCAAGAAGATCATGCCGACATAGAAAAGAATATGGAATCTATGATTCAATTCCAAAGTGATCTACTCGATATGACAGAAGCAAAACTTAGTAGATTGGAAAATATGCGTAGGAATAAGGAAACTCTCCCTACCCAATCTTTGACTATTCCTAAGACTTCTAGCCATATTGATGAAACCAAGAATTATGGTGTCTTAAAGATTTTTACCAAGATTCAATTTCCCCACAAAATCTTGAACTTGACCAATATCAACCCATTGACGAATTGGCAAGTTTTAAATTTAATGAGACTGAACTTTATTATGAATGTTAACCCGATGCCCAACTTTGAGATTCAGTTTCCATTTTTGAATCTATGTTGACTCCAGTATTCTTACCCAATTTAGACCAATTTTCTGAGCTAACATTTATTCCCGTACCCATAGATCTTAAAAGTGAATCACCAATTTTAGACAGTTACAGTCCATTGACGGGAAAAGAATGTGAATTTTAATTCTTAGACTTGGATTCAACTCTTGAACCAAAACTAACTCTCGAATCCAAAGTTAATTTTTTCAAGTTAGTATTGGTTTCTGAAACTATCATTCTTGAGCCTAAGTCAACCATTCCACCGAGTCACATTCTTTTGTTGGACATAGGTATAGACCATGATGACTCTGTGATGATTTTTTAAGACTGGTCATGTAAATGAAGTAAGTTTCACGATCGGATATTTCATGATCATATTTATATTAGGGACTGTAAATATGTAAATAAAAAAGAGGTCAATAAAGGTGAGTTCCGTGAACCACCATATTATCTTGATTGGGTAGTAACGCTCGACCCAATCAGATCACCACCAGAACCACCACCTTAAGGTAATATTTTCCTTCCCTTTCTTCTTTTTCATGCATCTATGCATTAATTCATACATTGAGGACAATGCATGAGAGAGGTTTGGGGAAGGGTTCTAACATAACTTATGTTTTTCTTTTATTATTAAAAAAATTATTAATATTTTCTTTACTTTAAAAAAAACTTTATAAAAATAGAAACAATATTTTGACATATTTTTTTGTAAGAAATTAAGTCAATTTTAAGGAATAGGAGAATCATAATTAGGATTTCTTATACTTGGTTAAAATAAGATTATTTGTTTGATTTTCAATGTTAGGAAAAAAATTTGAAAAAGTAATTTAGTCTTGATTTTTACCTTAATGATATATGCATGCTTTATACACTTACACACTTAGGGTTCAAAAACAAAGATTCTTATATCTTAAAATAAAGAAGAAATATATATATATAAATCCTCTGATTAAGCTGTGTATTTGTGCCTCATAAAGCATAAAGTATCCACGCCTAAAAGCAGTTCATATAACCAATTCTTAGTTTTGTAACCTTGTTTGCTTGAGTTCTTAATTCCTTAGGGTGTTTTCTCACCCGGTGCCCTAAGACCATTTGATTTGGGAGTCATCGATTAAAGACTCATTACATGGGTAGATTAGAAAGCCTAATGGAACTAAGGAATAATACCAACAAAATAAAAAAATAAAGAAATAAATAAGGCATAAGAGTTAGAGTTAAAAAACCCTTAGTCAAATATCACGATCATGAAGGTGCATATGACTTAGGGTAAAGTAATAAACAAGATGAGAAGTACAATTCGACTTCTTACTTTAAATGATAACAAATTTTTGAATAGAGAATAAGTTTAGGAATGAAAAATTCAGTTTTCCTATAACTTATAGTTTACTTAATTCTTACAATAATATTTCAAATATTTTTCTCTTTCAAAATGTGTTTTCAAAATACTAACATTTTTCTCTTTCTTTATAGATTTTGTGAGTGTAATCCACTGAAAACCCTCATGAGACAAAACTCATCCTCTAGGGAGAGCCTAGAGGTTTAACGGCTTGTTACACATGCTCAGTGCAATCGCGTGACCTGAGAAAGTGGTCTAATAATTTTTGGTTTACTTTTGTTGTTTTGCTCGAGGATGAGAAAATGATAGGTGTGGGGGTGTGATCGGTCGCTAATATTGCACATTCTTCTCATACTTATTATATAATAAACTCTGCTTTTAATGCTAATTATTGTCTAATTTATATGCAGGCCCATTGCCAAAGGAAAGGAAAGAGAAACAAGCCTAAAGCCCATCAAAATTTGATTTAATTCTGAATTAATTCAAAATCAGAAAATCTGGGCAGATCAAGGCAAATTAGAGAAGTTGAAAATAAGTTAAAATAAATCGTCCAAAATCAATTGGTTAAAGTTAAAGATCAATGGCAATTTCGTAAAATCTAGGAGCTGAAACGGGAATTTCTAAACTAGATAAAGTCAAATCACAAAACCAGGAGCTGTACCTCCTCGGGTGTGGCCACCTAGCCACCCAGGTCGCGAAAACATGGCCAAAGCCGTTTTTTTTGGCTTTATTGATTTAGTTGGGGGAGCATTTGCTCCCCCTATCTTCGTACGCTCCTCCCTGTTAGGTTTTGCCTAAATACTTGGTTTTTCAGAGACAAATGGAAACGATCATGCAGAGAGTAAAATTTAGGCTATTCTATAGTTTGTAACTTAGGTTTTTAGTTTTTTTTAATGTAATTTTTATTCTCTTTATGTAACTGAGAGGAGAGGAGATTTTCATGGAGGAATGAGAACAAGCTTGTACTGAGGGTGATACCGGTGTAAATAATATTTTCTTTCATTATTATTTAAATCGAATCGAAATTTTCTTTTCTTTTCTATTCTTGTTTTTATTTGCTTCCCTCTTTTGTATTTGTGAATCCAAATGACTGATAGCCTCAAATTTGCCTTGCCCTTGCAAGTGTCGTTGATGGTTTATAGTGATGGATATCTTTTTCTATGGCAGTGTAGCTTGCCCCTTCATTTTATAGTGTAAAATCGGGAATGGAGAAGATCCTATTTGTCATTACTTCACTCGCCTTCAAATAAAGGTACATTGTCGATACGGGTCAAAGGTAAGTAGGCACAGAAGAGGTAAGTAAGTTTGTTTAGGTTTTAACTTTCTTTTCTTTTACTTTTAGTTTAGATCACCAACACCATAGTCTACCAACTCTTTTATCACTCTTTTCAATTTCTTTGTATATATAAATTTTCTATTTTCTCCACCTTCTCAATCTTTTTTGAACTTAATAGTAACTTATTTCTCTTTTTTTAAGAACTAAAAGAAGATCTTTAACCATTCTTTGTAACCTAAAAGAGAACTTACTAAAAAGCTTCCATCACTAATCCCTCCTTATGGATCACGACCCGCATAGCCACTTGCTATAGTGGTAGAATTGAGTACCTTGCACTACTATTATAAAAGTTTTAAAATTCTATATTCTTGTGTAGAGGTAAAAACTTAATCACTTTTACACTAATTCTGTACTATAATAATTATTCCTAACATACCTATTACTGGACTACACTTGCCCTACTCTATGTACAAGGATACAGAAATACCTTTTTATGTTGTTCTTTTATTCTGTTATTATGAAGGTAATTCGGGTTGTATACACTTAGTAAATGGTGATATGAGGTATAAGGTATGTCATATCCTGCTTCCCAAAATACATCAAAACGGAGTTGAGACGAGAGTCAGTGACGTATACACGCTAAGCCTAAATGTAACCTGAGCAAGGTATATAAATCAATTTTTATAATTAATATTACTACAATAAAATATATAAATTCCTATACTTGATGACACTATTCTATGAATGATCCAATAAAATGCATGCTTAGCCCAAAATATAGAGAATAAAGGATTAAATAAGAATAAGCAAGATGTGATATCAAGACTGGATGATTGAGAAAGAAACTCCTTACTTCTCATAACACATGTGATCCTCCCCAAATACTGACCAATAACAAAATAACCATAGTCCTGGATTTGCAAATCCAGTGCAGTCAAAAAACTCCCAGTGAGTGTGTAAAATGAAGAAAAGTGGACATATATATCAAGTGTGTGCATATTATGATACTATTATAAAAATGTACCGGATAAGAAATGTCATGTAAAACATAATTGAATAATAGTGAGAACAATCTATATCAGGTGTACAATCAGATGTCTATCATATCATGTATGTCATGCACTGCTTCACAAAATACCCTAGAGCGGAGACGCGACGAGAGTCGGCGATGTATATACGTGAGGAAAATACCCCATGCATACACGCTAAGCCTAAAGTGATATGGACAAGTTATATAATCTACTAAAATAATATCCTAACACTGCAATAAGACATATAAATTTTACGATAATATTATTCTATGAATAAACCAATAGAATAAATATAGAGTTCGAGCTATAGAGGATCACAGAAAAATCAGTAAGAATGAAAGGGGAAAGAGGAGATACCGAGATTGAATGATCAAAAAAAAAGAACTCTGGCTCCTCGTAATGCGTTAGCTCCTCCTCAAATACTTGATCAATAAAATATAACAATCATAGACAAATATGTGCAAATTCAGGGAATTAGAAACTCCCAATGAGTGTATAAAATTAAAGAATGGTGCATGTGCATATCCGGTGTGAACATACTATAATACCAATACATAATACACTGAAAAAAGACAGAAATTAAAAGATAGCATCGTTTGATGAAATAACGTTCGGCAAGTTATCGGTATTATAATAACAGGCAGTGTGTAATCTAAAGAGTACAAAAATCCAGCTGCTATAAAAATCATGTGCCAGGTTAAGTGTCTATCATATCATATATGTATCAGGTGCCTATCATGGCAGGTAGGCTTTGGTGTCTATCATGGCAGGTAGGCATATAACAAGTTAGCACACATCAAACATGACGTATCATGTCAGCTAGTTATTATTAATTATATTAGTGAACACCAGTTTGCCACATATAATAGACGCATCCCATACTACGCCTACTACACATGACAATCGGGGTCCTATGTTATTGAAATTGATCGGTTGGTGACATTGTCTGTATTTTAAGTGAGTTTTGTACATACCCAGAACCACGACTCAGACTCCTGGCGTTGAACCAAGCCTTACCTCTAGGTAGTCATGTAACATGTATAACAGGACTGGTAATATGTATAACATGTGTAAACAAGAACATAATGGGCTATCAATCACCCCACGAAAAACCTGCAGTGGAACGCTCTTTTGGCTGCAACCTATATCGTAGATCCACCCAAAATACAGATGTTATCTCCTCTATCAATTTTCCAGTCCCGATGTAAGTTGTTTAATATTTTGTTATTAAGATTATCAAGATTATTTAATGCACATGTTACTAAATCACTGGGATAACTCAATGATAGTCATGATACCAATATCAATAGTGCAATCAGGATAATAAGTATAACAGGATAAACAAGATGACGTTGTTATAGTATAACAATATTTTCTCACAAATTTTTAGTAACATGAGCTAATACAATAACAAGTCTGAATACTGGTTCTTCACTATGCAGTCTCATCTAGAACTGATCAACATCTCATCCATCTGCAAAAAGATATAACAATAAAAAGTATTTTTGACACATAATCTCAATGCAGTCACTGTAACCATCAAGTATTCAGTTCATTGCCTATCATGAAATGCAATTGATCAGTAATTCTATTCTCTCATCACTATCAATCTACTCTAATCTTCTAAATCACCAATATGTCATAGTTTCAATAACTGAAATAAATACATGCTCTGATATTTCTAATCAATCCTCACTATCCAATCGGATCAAGTTCACCATATGATCTCACTTCTATCAAGGTTAATTGCAAGAATTGTATACCAAGGTAACAATCCAACTGTATAAATGTATAATCCACTAGTTCTGACCAATCTAATTAAACACATACTTCTTCACCCAAAGTCAACTCCACTCTAATCGAGTCTACTGAAAAGTCCAAGTCCAAGGTCCTATTCTTTTAATAAAGAATCTCCTATTTAATCAGTCACCAACATCCAATTAAATTCTCATCTAATTTTTTACCTACAAAGAAAGATCGAGTCCGCTAACTAGCTCGCTTTTCGGTATCCACAAATATAACTACAATCATGAATCAATCAAACCAAGATCCAAATCTGATCACAGTCTAAGTTACATCACAAATAGTTTCAAATCTGAAAAGGTAATATTCACGTGAAATGGTAGAGTAATAATGTCTCAGTGATATAATATCGAATTCACAAGCACATAAATGTCAAGATACATATGCTCTAATCATCTGTAATCTATCTAAACTCTCTCTTAGTAAGGCAATACAAGTTTTATAATCCACTACACATGTTTAAGACTATTCCACATGTTTAAGACTATTCCACTAATTCGATCTATCCCAATCTCTAGTCAAACTTTACTCCAATTAAATCCATTAATAGATTCAAGTATCAAACCACTGAATAACTGAATTGAAATATTAAGTCAACAATTTAGCAAGTACATTCCAATCTCAAAATACTACCACTCTAGTATAAATATCATCGAAGTGAGTATGGTCATGTACAGTAATTAACAAGCGCAAACAATACCTAAGCATGATAATAATTAAACAAAAAAATATTTTATTGAAAATAAATAAAACATTCACTGATAATGATAAATAGTAGCAACACAAAAGTAAACACTCACATGAAATGACGCGGTTCTAGGTCTGAATTACTGTCAGGTGTGCACTGTACAAACCGGTTCGGATCTCCGAATCTTCTCACTTGTCGGGTTCACTGCGAACACATACCCAGGTCTCCTTTAAACACGACTCTGGTTGAACCATTATAATACATACATATATATATTCATACATGTATACACACTTATACACAAACATATGCACAATTATATACACATACACCCATACACACAAATACAAACATACATATATACATACATACATTGTAACACATACATACATAAACATAACTCCGGTTGAACCATTGCAATAATTACATACATACACTTTTTCACACATTCACTCATACACATTCCCACACATCTACACAACACACACATCCATAGTAATACAACACATGCAATAATACAGAGAGAGGTTAACACATAGAGAAAAGGGAAGGACTCACTCACGCATGGGAGAAGGATACGAGACTGGAGCGGCCATGGCGGAGCCCACCGAGGATGACGATGGCTCACTAGAGGAGAGGAGGAGTTGGCCATGATGGAGAGGAGCAGTGGTCGATTGTTGATGGAGATCAAAGAGATGGTTTGGCTATGGAGGAAGATATACGCGCGAAAGAAAAGTGCTATTGCTGTGAGCAATGGGGATAAGGATAAGATAGGGCTACTTGTGACTCTCACCGAAGATGTGGTGGAGACAAAGGCAGTGGGCATGGACTTTTGTGTGGGGATGAGGGAGGAGGTGCAAGCATTGGGGGTATATGGTGGCGGCAGAAGTCGCGGCGGTTCCTGCTGGGTGAAGATGCTTGGAGGTAGGCCTACTCAGCTATGGTTTCTGATCATGGCAATGAGGGAAGGAGGAAGTGTTGGGTGATTTTTATAGTGTTGTCATGGGTTGCATGGAGGATGGTGGTCCAGTGGTAGGGTTGCCATAGAGATGGGGAGGCAGGTTGCGTGTGTTGTGGCTTCGACCAAGGAGGAGAGGAGAGAGGCGATCATGGGAGGTGTTCATAAGGAGAGGAAGCTCGCCAGAGCGCTCGCCGAGTTGGTGGCTATTAGTCTCCAATGCATATTCATACCACATCTTCCCATGTATTCTGAAAAAATTTTTGTTTATAATGGTTTGCTTGTGTGTTTCTAGGTCCATGGTTTGAAGTGAAGAAGAATCCCAAAACTCTTATTTATTTGTGATTTTTAAACCCTAAAAGAAGTCTAAGACTTTGAAACACAATCTACAATTCTGGAACCAGAAAAGCACAAAACAACATGTTGTACAAGTACGAGCATGCAAGAAAATGTTGCACGCTTCGGCGTTGGCGCACTGCCATGATATGGCTGCGTTTCCACTGCAAATGCCGCGAAAATGCCACATTAAGGTCAAGCCACGCGTCGATCATTGACGCGTGGCCTCGCTAACCATCTAGAGCCCCCCTGTGTTCTATAAATAGGACAGTGTTCAGCAGATCTCGGGGAGGAGAGCAGTAGTATAGGTTTTCTCTCTTTAGTGTAGTTTAGTTATTTTTCTTCTTTTCATTTGTATTTTCTTTTCTTTTAGATCTTGTAAAAGTGTTGAGAGAGATTCATAGGATGAAAGTGATAGTTCTTGTAATGGAGGGTGACACTATCTCTACTTGTTTTCTTCTCTAATCTTTTAAATGCTTAACTAATTTTCTTATATGTCATCTAACTTCTAACCACTAACTTGCTAACTCCTTAGTCAATAATCCACATGAATCTAATAGCCTCTACTTGGCTTTGTTCCTGCAAGAGCCATTGATGGCTTATGATGATGGATTCTAACACTCTAACATCTAATTCTCTAACAAGCTAATATTACTTTATTTCATGCTTGCTCTAGTATAGTTTTGATAGTTTAATAGCATCTTACACTTGTTTATTGAGTTTGAATGTTAAGAGTGACTTATAGGTCATGCTTTGAAAAGCACTTTATGCAAAGGGCTAGTGATGGTTAAGAATCCATGTGAGAAAACTATCACTAAGAGGTTAGCATGTTAGTAGAGCCATTAGTAGTTAGTAGTTATGAGTTTTCTTTCATTTTTCTCTTGTATAAAAAACCTAAATTTTACAACCATTTTTTATGTTTTCCGCTTCTTCATTTTCACCGTACTCTTCTCTTTTCACTTTTTGTTTTCTTTTTTTTGATTCTTTGAAATATTCGAGAACCATTAACACACACGTGAATCGACTAGTTAAGCTTTTATGGCCTCCTGTCCTTGTGGATTCGACCCGTATAGCCATCATGCTATAAGTATCAAGGAAGCCAAAGCACGCAATTTTAACTTCTGATTTCAAAATACACACTTTCGTGCGCGATTCCCCTCCAATCAAATTTTGGCCCATTGTTGGAGATGAAACAGTTTGATTTCACATTTTTGTAAACTTTTCTTTTCTGTTTCTAGGTATAGGTACCAATTTTTAGAATTTGACAATTATAGAAGTTCACTTCTTTGTATCTCTCTGCTCAACAAAGCAGGGAGTTGTTGCCCACTTTTTTTCCATGGCCAGGGCTTTTTGGTTATAGAAACGTGGCCTAGTTCTGGCTCCTAGTTCTCATCTTTTGCAGGGATATTTTTATTTGCGTATATCTCTATATTCTGCTCCTAGTTTTCCATTTAGATTACCTGTGCACTGTAATAATTTAGAACTAAAATATGGTAATTAGATATTTTAAAATAGTTTAGACATTTGCATCTAGACACATGTAAATTTTCATTCCAATATACTGTATTTTGTTCTATTGTTATGATTTGGACTGAGGTGTACCTATTACATTGCATATTGTTAGGACAAACATGTGGGTGACTTACTCGTTTTGCGTGTTCATCTTATCTATATTGTACACTTGCACGAATTGAACTTAAGGGCATAACCCAACATAAGATAAGGTGAGGAAGTCATTACCCTCCCATAGCCCAAAAACCATATCCCCACTCACACAACCCAAGCCTAATAAAAATTGCTAGACGTTGGCTGATCGTACACATACATTGCATATTTAATATCACATGTGTCACATTTCTATATTTATTTTATAATAAAACATTGTTATTTGATCTATTTTCATGTCTAATGGCACGCAGGGTAATTAAGGAAGAAAAGAGAGGGAGATTGACAGATTTATCTAATTAAATATAAAAGTTCAAAAGAAAGGGATCGATTCAAATCTAAAGGTTCTAAAAGCCATCATATCTGAAAACTGGATATATCAGATAAGATAGAATTATTAAATTTTAAGGAAAAATGTATTGTTTAAAGACTTTATTGGTGTCGCTGAGGATAAAGAGATAGAACATCAAATCCAGGCAGATATTCAATATCTAAGAGGATAAAAGGATGGAGGATGAATCAATCGATGACCGACTCCCAGATTATGGCCCTACGACCAACAAAATGCGGCAGAAATGTGGCAAAACCGGCATTTATGTGGCATTTTTTTGATTCTGGGGAGCACCAACGTCAATCCTCATCCTAATTCTCCTATAAATACCAGCATACCCCGAAGGTAGAGAGTGCACAACTCCAGGAGGAGCTCAGAGAGAGTCTTAGGGTTAGCATTCTTCTTTGTTCATTATAGTTTTCAATTTGAGAGAAAAATTGTAAAGAGAAGACAGATTGCTTGTGTAACACCCCGCTCCCGCAATACGTACTTAGTTGCGTATTCGTATTTTCAATCTTATTTTTTGATTTGGTTTCGGTATTTGTTTTGTATTATGAATTATTTATATGATCGTTTTGCTCTGGATGCAGATTCGTGAACTCGGAGTCAGCCCTAGTCTGAACCGGGGGACCGATCCTAGAGTATTGCTCGATTTGGACTTTCTGGTATTCTGATTTGACTGATTTTAGCTTCAAACATCATTTTCTAATATTCTAAATTTTTCATGATTTTTTGAAATTTTCCTGAATTAAGTTGAAAATCTTCAAAACCGGGGTCGAACAATACCCCGGACCGATTCTCGGACTTTTAATTTACAAAAGAGTTGAAATTTTAAAAATGGCTTTCCTGTAACTTCTTAAAATCACATTTTCTATCTAAATACTTTTTCTGAGAATTTTCTAAATTTATCAAAATTCCACTAGATTTGGTGTCGGCCAGCATCGATGGTTGATTCCAAGAATTTTAGTTTACAATTGGAATCAAATTTCTAAATTCTTCTTTCATATTACTTCTTAAAATTATGTTTTCTCCTTTCTGGCATTTTCTGAGATTTTTCAGATTTTATCAAAATCCGGCCGACCCGGTGTAGACCGTGTCAATGGTTGACTTTAGGATTTTTATTACGAAAATGGGATTAATTTCTAAAAACCGATTTCACCAAAAATCTTTAAATAATATTTATTATTTTTGAGAATTTTTGGGAAGCTTTCCAAGCTAGTTAATTTTTTGGACTTCTCCGGAGTTTTCGGTATTTTCCCAGATACCAGAATTTTATCTAGATATTTTACTTTTCTCCTTTTTCATTTTTTCTCTCTCCTTGCTAGACGCGAGTTTCACCAACCTGGATTCAACAATTAATGCAGTGATCCTCTCCATACTGCATTTAATGGTACATCCTTCAAGTCAAATCTGACTTTTATCCTTTCTGTAAATGCAGTATTCACATTTTTCCCAAACGCGAGTTTGCATCCTCGCGTCTGCCAGACGCGAGTCTTTGTTGGATGGGAATGCAGCCCATTTCCTTTGAATGAAACGCATGTTTCATTTAATATGAATGTCAATGGCAACTTGTAAATATCTCCATATCCTTTTATATATTCACCCAATTTCCTTTTCTCTCTCTTTCATTTTTTTTCTTTCATCTTCTTCCCACCAACAACAGAGAACGATGGCAGTACCATGAGCCGTCCCTTGTCCTCCCATTGGATGGCCATCTTCTCCACTCTCCCCTCCATTTCCACCACCAACTCTTCCACTTTTTTCTCCTCCATCTCCTCCACCATTCCAACAACCTCAACACCACCACACCACCTTCTTCTTCCTCTCTTTCCACCAAAGTAACCCATTTCCACCACCACTTTCTCCACCATCTCCACCACCACATACTCCACCTTGGCCACCAACGACCATGCCATCTTCCTCTCCTCGTCGTGCTCTTTCTGATGTCTATAGCTTCGCTCTCCGAAACATCATTTTCAAAATTCTGAAAATTCAAGATGAACTATACTTGCAACCTCTTTGGCTTGGGCTTGGGGTTTTTTGGCCGGCCATCGCAGGCCACTTCCGGCCATCTCCGGCCGCCGCCGGCGACCACCGGCCATGGCCGGCTACCACCCCCTTCCCTTCTCTTCTTTCCTTTCCTTCTTTCTTTATTTTCCTTCTTTCATTCTTTCCTTTCGTTTTCATTTCCTTTCCTTTTCTTTTTCCTTGTCTTCTCTGATTTTCCTCCCAAAACCTGTGTCCCACTCTCCCTCTTTCCCTGTCTCTCTCTTTCTCTCTGTTGATTGCTAGACGCGGATTTTACCTCCTGCATCCAAGCAATTCCTTAACGCGGCCTTCGCGTTCCTGTATCGATACGACACGAAGCTCATGCCTGCGTCTGTGTTCCTCTCGTGTTAACGCTACGCGGAACCCACATTCGCATCCGCGTTCTCCTCGTGTCCTGATTTGAATGCGGGTCTCGAACCCTGCGTTTCTGGGCATTTATGCAACGCGAACCCCGCGTCTGCGACCCCCGCGTCTCACTCTCAAACCTGCGTCCCCCTGTACATACTCTCTCTCCCTGTACACTCTCTCTCTCCATGGACTTCTCTCTCTAGCTCTCACTTTCTCTCTCCTCTCTCTTATTCTCTTTCTCTCTCTTGATATTATCCTCTCTCTATCACTTTTTCTTTAACGCGTTGACGCATTGATTTTCTGGATTCCAGAGATCAGGGATTTCACCGTGTTTTCCAAGGATTTAGGCGAGTGTTCTCGCTTTCCTCTTGACTTTCCCATTTCATCAGTCGACTTGTGTTATTTGGAACTAATACTTTCTGTAGGTACCCTAACCACCGGGAACAACCTTTGAGGTTAATAGTCCTTTGGACTTTCTCTATGCTACGCCTGGTAGGTGGATCTAGCGTCAACACTTTACCGCTTACTCCGTTCGAGTGTAATTACCCCGTGAGCATGGCTTCCCGTAAGTAGTAGTATAGCGTTCATACGCTTACTGCGACACGTGTGTCTAGCTACGCTGCGAGCGGTAACCACGCCGAGCGTGATAGCATTCAGTGTTGTACATTAGCTTCGCTCCAGCTTGCTCAGCTCTGCTTGATCACGCTCAGCTATTACTTTATCATTTGCCAAGTACATGCTTGATGTGTTAACACTTGACATGCTTTTGCTTGATACCTACCATCTACATGCTAATACCTGATAATTGTCTGTATCACTTGACAACTGATGTGTCATCACCTGACGCTCGACTTGCTACTTAACACTTGCTTCTTATTATAACATGACTTATCACTTGCCTCTTGAAAATATTAATACTTGACCTGTGATTATCACATTTACGGGAATACTATACTTGTTATCATGTATTACATACAGTGACTTGAATCTTGTACATGTTATCCTGTATTATACTTATACAGTGACCTGAATTTATAGTACTCATGTGTTCCTGAACTCTTGATCCTGTCTTGCACCTGCTATTCCCGTAAATTGACAATTACATAATAAATCATAAAAAGGAACAACTTGCATCGGGTCGGGGGAAACTTGCGGCTATCAATATATGTTCGTGTTTACAGTGGCACTAGGTATGTTGTGCAATTAAAACTTTCGGTCGGACCTGTGGGCCTCCAGGTGACCGAGGGGAGTGCTGGCTCCCTCCTTCTTGGTACCATCTTGATAAGGGCATTCTATAAGACCCTCCTGTATGCCTTGCGGCTGGTTCCGAGCACCAGTAACAGAATGTTCTGGACCGTGGTCCCGGGCATGCACGGGACCCACTGTAAACATTATTCGTTATACCCCCGTTGGTTTCCAATAACAACCTTGCTTTACTCAGATGTGGATATATGTGCGCTGGGACGCTAGTTCACATATCTAGACATCAGGGTAAGACGAGTAATAATAATAATAATAAAAGATGCCAGCCATGAATCTGTAGTATGCTTTGCCATGTTTGCTTGTATCGGATTTTACTTCAGATTTCCAGTTTTATGATTATTATACTATACCTGTTCATATCTTGCCTTTCCATTTGTATCCTATTCCACCTGTCTCCTGCTCTTATCTGATCATACCATGAGTTTTCCCTACTTGATATCATTTACTGTATATCCACTCGCTCCTGCATGCTTGTGCCCACGACACGGTTTTCAATGCATGTTTATGATTCAGATTTATCGATACACATGTGCTTATCCATACTCGCCATCTGGCTTTCGCATCACCACTCGCCGGGAGTTCTGACTCCTCTGGATCCTCATGTCCAGGTCTTGGAGCTTAGAGCGTGTAGATTCTCCCAGTTGCTAATCAGAGTGGCGTAGCGGTAGCGTGGATCTCCAGCACACCGTTCAGTGACTCATCCTTCCAGGCCTCCTGTTCGGCTCTAGAGTTTTCCTGCTATGACTCTGAGCCACCTTTTGTACTGTTCATACGTGTACATCTCTTTGTAATGTCGCACTGCGCCTATCAGTGATGTAATATTCTTGTAGTATTTGTCACCTCTGGTGATAACTTTGTAAGTGTACCCATGTGTTGGAATGTATAATGCACCGCGTGCTTCCGTACTCTGATTCTTGCCTGTACTGATGTTTAGCGTATATACGTGAGGGTATTTCTGACCTGCGTATATACGTCACAGTAATGTCTTCGTACCCGCCGGATCGGGGCGTTACAGGGTGGTATCAGAGCCTAGGCTCTCACATCCTCAGTACAACTAGTCGGCAAATTAATGGTATAGAAATTTGCAACTAGAATGCATGAGTCATGGTGGTGCAATCCAACTACAAGTACAAAGTTATCCATTCTCTCTTGATAATCTTACCCTTGAATTCTGAAGTTCTTCCATCCTTTCATACTTCAGTTTCTCGTTATTCTTAGACCAACTCGGACATGAAAAGACGGGGAAATCGTAACGGTTCTGGTTCTTCTTAGAGTGGCCCTAATGGAGGAAGTGTTAATTTGAGATGATTTCTGCAAAATATGATGAAAAACTAACAAGAACAGATGAAGGTCCCGCACCAAATATTATTGGTTGCACTCCGGGAATAGAAGCCAGGCAACATATTAGATTTCAGGAAATTTTAGCCGGCAATCTTTTCGAACATGGAGAAGCCCTGGATGCATAGCAGTAGCTGGTAAACATGATGGATCTTCTGAAGGCAACTCGAATCCCTAACAAGAACTAAGTGGAAATAACCAAGATTCAGTTGAAAGATGTAGCTAAGACATGGTGGTTAGCGGAAGCAACGAGACTGGAAAAGCCCATCACTTGGGACCAGTTCTCGAAGGATTTCTATGAGAAGATTCTTCTCTGTAATAGCTCAGAAAGATATTAAAGAACGATTAATCAAATTGCAGTAAGGAGATTGAGTTGTAAATAAGTACACTGCAAAATTCCTAAGGCATAGTCCGTCGGTGTCTTGCATGGTAGCTGACAAGGAGAACCGAGAAGTAATATTTTAGTGAGACTTTAAGATGAGGATCAATATGTTTCTTATTCTCAAGCAGCCCAAGAAGTATTCTCAAGTTTTTTTGCCATCGCTCGGGAAGTCGAATGGACCCGGGAAAGAAGGATTAGAATGAGATGCAAATGAAGTTGGCGAAGAGACCCTCTGAGTTGATGGGAGTTAAAGAATCAGACAGGCCCCTGGATGTCCCACTAGCTAAGCCATCTCTCCAACCTTGCCCTCAGCATAAGACATGTAAGTACTGTCTAAAGTCAGACACCTACAACGCAACTGCCAGAAAGGTTATAAATTATGTCATATACAGGTCCGGAGATTAATTGAAAAGTGACTGTCTGTTCAAGGAGACAGAGAACATCGCACCGATCAGATCAACTCATCCAGTATCACCGTTGGGAGAGAATCCATGACCTACTGGCAGAATAACCTCGCTTCATCCCCAGCATCAAGCATGGAGTCATACACAAAAGAGACCAAGAGCTAGGGCAGATGGTAGAAAGAGACAAACATATAATTTGACTGAAGAGGAAGTCAGGATGCTCTATATGATGGAGTGAGAACAGGAAGGGATGCTCAATATCTGAAAAAAGAACCCTGAAAGTACTGACCATAATTATTGTCCCCACTTTTAGCATGTCTGGGAGTTGGTAAGTACCCTATATCATGTCCTTCTCATTGCACTATCATCACCAATCCTAGTCCGTCCGTGCCTACCTCCCTATTCATGATTCTCATCTCTTTTATTTTTGCTATTCTGATTTTTGTAATCTTTATGCCAACTTAAGATATGCGTAGACTAGTGAGGTAACAACAGAGCAGGTATGGTTCGCTCTCATTGTGTTCTGTTATTCCTTGACTCTGGTACATCACATTGTCTTATATTGGACAGATCTTCGGCCTCGCATTATATTCATGTATTTATGGATACATCATGGGAGACCAGTACATCAAGCGGAATAGTCATTGCTTATATAATCAGGTAGACTGTATCATTACATGAGGAGTGTCAGTATATAACAGTATTTCAGAATCAGGACTACTGGCAGACAGAGTTATGGTATTTTTTTTATTTCTATTACTCCGATAGCGATCCTGATTTCTTCGACTATGTTCATGGAACTCAGGTATTCTCAGAGCTGATTTGCAGTCAGGTTATTATTTAGAAGACCGCATACGGGACTCGTTTCGGTTATTATGATTTCTTGATAGTGTTCTCAGGGCCACTAACTTCTGGCAGTCTTTATTGATTTGGTGGACCATGGGCTCCGCTAGCCTCGCCAAGCGAGGGTCATGTTCTAGTCACCCGTGAACCTAACCGGGTGTGAGCTTCGCTGCACCCTAGTACTTAGCATTTAGCGTTGTGTTACGCGCTGGCTTCGCCGCGTGAGCTTCGCCATGTGCAAGCCTCGCAGAGCGTTAGCTTCGCCGCACCCTAATGCTTAACACCTGAGCTGTGCTACGCGATAGCTTCACCTAGGCTTGCTTTGCCCGTGGCTAGTTCCTTCAGTGCTTAGCACTCTAGCCCGTTCCTCGGATTTCTTCTGCCTAGCGTGCTTTCATGGATCATCTGAACAAGGTTTTATCGCTGTATTTGAGCTATCGCCATGATCCTTATGAATAATCCACTCGGCCATTCTTGCAAGGCCCAGATATCTTAAACATGTTTCATCTGCAGTCGGGTTATCATTCAGAAGTCAGTATTCAGAATTCTTCATAGTTATTCTATATTCTTGGCTACGTCTTTTAGAGTTAGCAACGCCCAGTACGCAGAAATTCTTAATTATTAGCCTTCTTTATTTATACTCTGTATTATCAGGATTTTCTTTATCCTGGGTATTCTGGTTTATTCTAGGAGAATTAGTATGTATGTGGCACATCAGAAATTCTACTGCAGAAGGACAACATCATGCCATGCAGGGTTTTTATTATATTATGGATTTCATCAGCCTTGGTTCGTAGTCTTATTGAAGTATTATTGATTATCTCACCAAGTCAGCTCACTTTATGTTATTCAGAATGGGTTAGCCTTTTGAAGTTCTTGCAGTGTTCTTTTATAAGCAGACATCAGATCAGTATTATTATAGCAACATCAGAGGATATTTGTGTTTTATATATATATATATATATATACACACACACACACACACACACACACACACACACATACATACATACATACATACACGGCAGAAGGGCAGAGATGTCTCAGTCCTAAGTTTATCGTTCAGTCGATTTGGGAGGACGGCTCATAGTAATTTATATCTTGACTGGCATAATCCTCATTCCTATCCTTTCTGTGTTCATCTTCCCCTTATCGAAATTGCGAGGACGCAATTTTTTATAAGGTGGATGGAGTGTAACACCCCGCTCCCGAAATACGTACTTAGTTGCGTATTTATATTTTCAATCGTATTTTTTGATTTGGTTTCGGTATTTGTTTTGTATTATGAATTATTTATATGATGTTTTGCTGTGGATCCGGATTCGTGAACTCGGAGTCAGCCCTAGTCTGAACCAGGGGACCGATCCTAGAGTATTTCTCGGTTTGGACTTTCTAGTATTCTGATTTGATCGATTTCAGTTTCAAACATCATTTTCTAATATTCTAGATTTTTCGTGATTTTCTGGAATTTTCCTGAATTAAGTTGAAAATCTTTAAAACCGGGGTCGACCAATACCGCGGACTAATTCTCAGATTTTTAATTTACAAACGGAGTTAAAATTCTAAAAATGGCTTTCCTGTAACTTCTTAAAATCACATTTTCTATCAAAATATTTTTTCTGAGAATTTTCTAAATTTATCAAAATTCCACTGGATTTGGTGTCGGCCAATATCGCTGGTTGATTCAAAGAATTTTAGTTTACAATTGGAATCAAATTTCTAGATTCTGCTTTCATATTACTTCTTAGAATTATGTTTTCTCCTTTTTGGCATTTTTTGAGATTTTTCAGATTTTATCAAAATCTGGCCGACCCAGTGTAGACCGGTGTCAACGGTTGACTTCAGGATTTTTATTATGAAAATCGGATTGAATTTCTGAAAACCGATTTCACCAAAAATCTTTAAATAATATTTATTATTTTTGAGAATTTTTGGGAAGCTTTCCAAGCTACTTAATTTTTTGGACTTTTTCGGAGTTTTCGGTGTTTTCCCAGATACCGAAATTTTATCCAGATATTTTACTTTTCTCTTTTTCCAATTTTTCTCTCTCCTCGCTAGACGCGAGTTTCACCAACCTGGATTCAACAATTAATACAGTGATCCTCTCCATACTGCATTTAAAGTTACGTCCTTCAAGTCAAATCTGACTTTTGTCCTTTCTGTAAACGAAGTATTCGCGTTTTTCCCAAACGCGAGTTTTTATCCTCGCGTCTGCCAGACGCGAGTCTTTGTTGGATAGGGACGCAGCCCATTTCCTTTGAATGAAACGCATGTTTCATTTAATATTAATGTCAATGGCAACTTGTAAATATCTCCATATCCTTTTATATATTCACCCCACTTCCTTTTCTCTCTCTTTCATTTTTTTCTTTCATCTTCTTCCCACCAACAACAGAGAACGATGGCAGCACCATGAGCCATCTCTTGCCCTCCCATTGGCCAGCCATCTTCTCCACTCTCCCCTCCATTTCCACCACCAACTCTTTCACTTTTTTCTCCTCGATCTCCTCCACCATTCCAACAACCTTAACACCACCACACCACCTTCTTCTTCCTCTCTTTCCACCAAAGTAACCCATTTCCACCACCACTTTCTCCACCATCTCTGCCACCACATACTCCACCTTGGCCACCAACGACCATGCCATCTTCCTCTCCTCGTCGTGCTCTTTCTGACGAGCTATAGCTTCGCTCTCCGAAACATCGTTTTCAAAATTCCAAAATTCAAGATGAACTATACTTGCACCCTCTTTGTCTTGGGCTTGGGGTTTTTTGGCCGGCCATCTCCGGCCACTTCCGTCCATCTTCGGCCACCGCCGGCGACCACCGGCCATGGCCGGCTACCACCCCCTTCCCTTCTCTTCTTTCCTTTCCTTCTTTCCTTTCTTTTTCATTTCCTTTTCTTTTCCTTTTCCTTGACTTCTCTAATTTTCCTCCCAAAACCTACGTCCCACTCTCCTTCTTTCCCTGTCGCTCTCTTTCTCTCTGTTGATTGCTAGACGCGGATTTTACCTCTTGCCTCCAAGCAATTCCTTAACGCGGCCTTCGCGTTCCTGTATCGATACGACACGAAGCTCATGCCCGCGTCTGTGTTCCTCTCGTGTTAACGCTACGCGGAACCCTCGTTCGCGTTCGCGTTCTCCTCATGTCCTGACTTGAACGCGGGTCTCGAACCCTGCGTTTGTGGGCATTTATGCAACGCGAACCCCGCCTCTGCGACCCCCGCGTCTCACTCTCAAACCCGCGTCCCCCTGTACATACTCTCTCTCCCTGTACACTCTCTCTCCATGGACTTCTCTCTCTAGCTCTCACTTTCTCTCTCCTCTCTCTCATTCTCTTTCTCTCTCTTGTTTTCTCCTCTCTCTCTCTATCACTTTCTCTTTAACGCGTTGACGCGTTGATTTTTTGAATTTCAGAGATCAGGGATTTCACCGTGTTTTTCAAGGATTTAGGCGAGTGTTCTCGCTTTCCTCTTGACATTCCCATTTCATCAGTCGACTTGTGTTATTTGGAACTAATATTTTCTACAGGTACCCTAACCACCGGGTACAACCTTTGAGGTTTAAAGTCCTATGGACTTTCTCTATGCTACGCCTGGTAGGTGGATCTAGCGTCAACAGTTTACCGCTTACTCCGTTCGAGTGTAATTACCCCGTGTGCATGGCTTCCCGTGAGTAGTAGTATAGCGTTCACACGCTTACTGCGACACGTGTGTCTAGCTACGTTACGAGCGGTAATCACGCCGAGCGTGATAGCATTTAGTGTTGTACATTAGCTTTGCTCCAGCTTGCTCAGCTCTGCTTGATCGCGCTCAGCTATTACTTTATCATTTGCCAAGTACATGCTTGATGTGTTAACACTTGACATGCTTTTGCTTGATACCTACCATCTACATGCTAATACCTGATACTTGTCTGTATCACTTGACAACTGATGTGTCATCACCTGACGCTCGACTTGCTACTTAACACTTGCTTCTTATTATAACATGACTTATCACTTGCCTCTTGAAAATATTAATACTTGACCTGTGATTATCACATTTACGGGAATACTATACTTGTTATCATGTATTACATACAGTGACTTGAATCTTGTACATGTTATCCTGTATTATACTTATACAGTGACCTGAATTTATAGTACTCATGTGTTCCTGAACTCTTGATCCTGTCTTGCACCTGCTATTCCCGTAAATTGACAATTACATAATAAATCATAAAAAGGAACAACTTGCATCGGGTCGGGGGAAACTTGCGGCTATCAATATATGTTCGTGTTTACAGTGGCACTAGGTATGTTGTGCAATTAAAACTTTCGGTCGGACCTGTGGGCCTCCAGGCGACCGAGGGGAGTGCTGGCTCCCTCCTTCTTGGTACCATCTTGATAAGGGCATTCTATAAGACCCTCTTGTACGCCTTGCGGCTGGTTCCGAGCGCCAGTAATGGAACGTCCTGGACCGTGGTCCCGGGCATGCACGGGACCCACTGTAAACATTGTTCGTTGATACCCCCGTTGCTTTCCAATAACAACCTTGCTTTACTCAGATGGGGATATATGTGTGCTGGGACGCTAGTTCACATATCTAGACATCGGGGTAAGACGAGTAATAATAATAATAACAGATGCCAGCCATGAATCTGTAGTATGCTTTGCCATGTTTGCTTGTATCGGATTTTACTTTAGATTTCCAGTTTTATGATTATTATACTATACCTGTTCATATCTTGCCTTTCCATTTGTATCCTATTCCACCTGTCTCCTGCTCTTATCTGATCATACCATGAGTTGTCCCTACTTGATATCATTTGCTGTATATCCACTTGCTCCTGCATGCTTGTGCCCACGACACGGTTTTCAATGCATGTTTATGATTTAGATTTATCGATACACATGTGCTTATCCATACTAGCCATCTGGCTTTCGCATCACCACTCGCTGGGGAGTTCTGACTCCTCTGGATCCTCATGTCCAGGTCTTGGAGCTTAGAGCGTGTGGATTCTCCCAGTTGCTGATCAGAGTGGCGTAGCGGTAGCGTGGATCTCCAACACACCGTTCAGTGCCTCATCCTTCCAGGCCTCCTGTTTGGCTCTAGAGTTTTCCTGCTATGACTCTGAGCCACCTTTTGTACTGTTCATATATGTACATCTCTTTGTATTCTCGCACTTGCGCCTATCAGTGATGTAATATTCTTGTAGTATTTGTCACCTCTGGTGATAACTTTGTAAGTGTACCTATGTGTTAGAATGTATAATGCACCACGTGCTTCCATACTCTGATTCTTGTCTGTACTGATGCTTAGTGTATATACATGAGGGTATTTCTGACCTGCGTATATATGTCGCAGTAACTCTCCGTACCCGCCGGATCGGGGCGTTACAGCTTGTAATTAAAGGTGACAGCTCAATAAAAGTTCTTCTATTCTTTTAAATTTATACTTGCTTTAATTTCTTTATTTACTTTTATCTGCTTTCTTTATACCTTCTTTTTTATTATGCCTTCTTTATAGCATGGAATAGGGAAAGTTTCATGACAGAAAAGAGAGGAAGAATTATATTTAGAGTGATGCTAGATATAATTTTTTTTAAAGATAGTTATATTGAGAGTGACAGCCAATAGACTGTCCCACTTCTCTCCATTGTTACACAACTTAATTGATCGCTTGCTTTCCTTTAATTACTCTAAAGTATGTTCTTTCCTTTCTTATTTATTTTCTTTCTTTTTAACTTAGTAATCAAAATACCAAAATCATCTTTTTCTTCTACCATCTACATTCCTTCCAATTTAGTTTAATTTTTTCTTTTCTTTCTTTTAAAACAAAGAAGACCTTTAACCAGTGTAGTAACTTAGGAAGAAGGCTTACACAACACTTCCATCGTTGTCCCTTCTTATGGATCACGACCCGTTAGCCCTAGGCTACACAGTTGTATTGAGGACCTATCACTGTTCAAAATTTCTGTATTTTTCTGTGTGCATGTTTGGCTCGAACAAAATTTTGGCCCCATTGTCGGGGAGGGATGGTAAGTTTTTTTTATTTTAAATAGTTTAAATTTTACTTCTCTATTTTTTTTTTGTGTGTAGGGCCTAATATTTGAAAACTAGGAGCTATAGTGGACATTGCTACTATGTGCCTCTGTCCAAGTAGGCAGAGAATCAGAGCCCACAACTGTGATGAACTACCAATTGTAATTTCTTGTAGGTTGCTTAAGGATTTAGCTACTTCACTTGACAGCTTTTCTTTTTAACATATTCTGCACACTATCTAGCCTCAACAGTAATACAATTGTTGGTTAATGCTAAAAAATGTTTAGACATTGCATTCTAGGTATTTGATTAATTCGTTTCATTTAAATTACTGTTGAAGAGTACTGGAGGTAAAGTACGTCTGCATTGCATATAGCTTAGGAATTGTATGTTATTTCTATGGTATTATTTTTGCTATATACTTGCACAAGAACACTAAAACAAATTAAGGGCTTATCCTATAAACAAGATAAGGTAAGGAAGTCATTACTTTTCCTTAGCCTAAAACCCATCCCCTCACTCACTAACCCATCCTAGCTTAAAATTGACTAGACGTTGGCCCTAGAGACATCTCACACTCAATAGGGGACTGACGTAAGGGGAAAGTTGATTAGAATTTGACTCTTACCAAATCAGTGTCAATGGTTGGGATTGAGAGGCGAAACCTCGAAGAACAGTGGTTTAGCATAATTAGGCCTGTTACTTAGGCAAGTACCTCCCAATGGTCTTACCCCTACCTGGCCAATTAATTTATGGTCAGATTCTGTAATATATCCCCTGTGGACAGTCTAACCAGCTAGGAGTCTTCTAGGTGTAAGGTCTGCCCTAACATAGGCTAGATTTTTCTTTGTTTATTTGTTTGTCTTTTATTTTTGTTTTTGACATTTTTGTGATATAGATTATAATTACAATTATTCTAATGCGTATAGTGATCCATACTTCACACTGACCTCTTTTGATTTGGATAGTACTAACCTGACATTTCATAACTTTAACCAACCAAGTATACCGGATTGGTCTTATCCGAATCAGTATTATAAACAAGATTAGGATGACTATTACTACTCTTCACTGAGTCAGTGGGGACACAACTCTCCTAAGTCATAATATCAACAACCTGTCCAACATCAGTTGTGTATACTCAATATTAATATCAACCTATATAAAAGAAATCTTCTTTATAAAAGAGTTTCGAAGACTTTCTTGAGTCCGCATGAAAATTCCAAATATTGACACTCAATCGCAAAAAATTCCCATGTCCAAGATCCTTACTCCATTTTTCAAGTCCCACCACACCAAGAAGAACATACCGAGTTAGAAAAGAGTACGGAATCCATGATTCAATTTCAAAGCGATCCTTTCGATATGATAGAAGCAAGACTTAGTCGATAAGAAAACATGCGTAGGAATGAAGAAACTCTCCCTACCCAATCTTTGACTATTCCTGACACTTCTAGCCATCTTGATGAAAATTAATTCCAAAGGGATCCTTTTGATATGATAGAAGCATGACTTAGTCGATTAAAAAATATGCATAGGAATGAGGAAACTCTTCCCGCACAATCTTTGACTATTCCCAACACTTCTAGCCATATGATGAAAATCAAGAATCATCGTATCTTGTAGACTTTAACCAAGATTCAATTTTATCACAAAACCTTTATCTTGATCAATATCAACCCATTGACAAATTGGTAAGTTTTTATTTCAATGAAATTGAACTTGAACATGAATGTGACCCCAACTTACAACTTTGTGATTCAATTCCAATTTTTTAATCTATATTAACTCCGATATCCTTACCCAAGTTGGACCTATTTTCCGAGCCAAAATTGATTTCTATATCTATGGATTTTGAAATTGAGCCATCTCTTTTGGATAGCCACATTTCATTGATGAGAAAAGAATGTGAAATTATTTTTCTGATTTGGACTTAACTCTTGAACAAAAACTAACTCTCGAACAAAACTGACTTTCGAACCCAAAGTTGATATTCCTGAGTTAGTACCTATCACTCTTGAGCCTAAGTCAACCATTCCACCAAGTCGCATTCTTTTGTTAGACATAGGTATTGACCATAATGACTTAGTGATGATTTTTCAAGATTGGTCATGTAAAGGGAATAATTTTCATGATAGGATCTTTCATAATCCTATTCATATTGGGAATTGTAAATATGTAAATAGAAAAAGGTCAATAAAGGTGATTAGTCTCCAAATATGCATATCTTATACCACATCTTCATATTTATTCAGAATAAAATTCTGTTTATAATGGCTTTCTTGTGTGATTCTAGGTCTCTGACTTAAAGTGAAGAAGAAGCCCAAAACTCTCATTTATTTGGTTATTGTTAGAGCCTAAAAGAACCCAAGACTTTGAAACCCAATCTGCTAATTTTGAGAGCAAAAAAGGACAAAAAAACAGGCTATACAAGTACAAGCATGCAGGAAATGCTACATGCTTTTGCGCTGGCTGCGCGGCCCGGAATGGCCGCATTTTCGCCGCAAATACCATAGAAATGCCGCATTATGGTCGAGCCACGCATCGATATTTGACAGGTAGCCTCATCTCACCATCCAGAGCCCTCCTGTGTTCTATAAAAGGAAGTGTAGAGCAGATTTTAGGGAGGATAGCGGTAGTGCAGGTTTTCTCCCTTTAGTGTAGTTTAGTTATTTTTCTTCTTTTTTTGTATTTTATTTTCTTTTAGACCTTGTAAAAGTGCTGAGAGTGATTCATAGGATGAAAGTGATAGTTCTCGTAATGGAGGGTGACACTCTATGAAAGGTTCTTCCTTTATGTTTACTTGTTTTCTTCTATAACCTATTATATGCTTAGGTAATTTTCTCTCATGGCATCTAACCACTAATCACTAACTTGCTCCTTACTTAATAATCTACATAATCTAAAAGTCTCTACTTGGTTTTGCTCTTGCAAGAGCCATTGATGGCTCATGAAGATTGATTCTAACACTCTAACATCTAACCCTCTAACAAACTAATATTACTTTATTCCATACTTGCTCTATTATAGTTTTGATGTTTTAATAGTAGTTTGCGCTTGTTTATTGAGCTTGAATGTAAAGAATGATCTTATGGGCCATGCTTTGAAAAGCACTTGAAGCTAAAGACTAGTGATAGCCAAGGAGTCATATAAGGCAACTATCACTAAGAGGTTAGCATGTTAGTGGAGCCATTAGTAGTTAGTAGCCATGAGTTTTCTTTCATTTTTTTCTTATTTAAAAAACATAAAATTTACAACCATTCTTCTATGTTTTCCTCTTCTTTGTTTTCACCGTACTCTTCTCTTTTCACTTTTCGTTTTCTTTTCTTTTGATTCTTTGAGACATCGAAAAACTATTAACACACACATGAATCGACTGGTTAAGCTTCTATCACTTTCCGTCCATGTGAATTCGTATAGATCGAGGTAGCCAAAGCATGCATTTTTAACTTCTGATTTTAAAAACACACTTTTTGTGCACGGTTCCCCTCTGATCAGGAGGTTGCCCGACCACATGAATTGGGTAGCGCTAACAGCAGCAAGGGTAGGTAGGGTGTGGTACTCGGTGGTGGGGGGTGGTGCAGCTGATCTCAAGAAGGAGATGGAAGAAGAGAGGATTAGGGTTGAGTTAAGGTTAATATTATGATTAAATGAAGATTATATAGGGAAGATAGATAATGGGTATTGGGTTTCAGGTTATGGGTTTGTGTCGGTGGATATTGGATTTAGGAATTAGAGGGAAATGAAATGATGATGATGATAATACTAATAATATTAAAGATAACAATAATAATAATAATTGAAGCTAATACCAAAATAAACATAACAATACTCACTAAAAGAAATTAATAATACTAATTATAATCAACAATATTATAAACAATGAGAATAATAATAATAATAATTATAATAATGAAAACAATATCAATAATAATTTACAATACTAATGATAATAATAATAGTAACAATAATTAATAATAATAGTAATTGACAATATTAATGATAATATATAATAATAATAATAAGAATGAAATAGTCATAACAACAATAATATAAATACTAATAGTAATAATAATACTAATAGTAATAATAGTAAAGGGATTAATACTAATTAGTAATTAAAAATAATAACAATTAATAATGCTAAATATATATAAAACTGGATTAACATTTAATATCTCAAAATAATTTAAATATTTAATATTAACAATAATCACAAGAAGAAGAAGTCATATTTAAGTTAATTAATAATAATAAAAAAATCAGTAAGTCCAGAAATTATAAATACAATATTATCAACTAAGAATATTACAACGCATGTATCAAGTAAACACAGTCAAAATTTACAATACATTATGAATGCTTTATTATTATTTATTATATCAGTGAACGCCAATTATCACATGCAGTAAATGCATCCCATACTATGCCTACTACACTTGTCAATTGGGGTTCTATGTTATTGAAATTTATAGAAGGAGACATTATCCATGATTTAGGTGGGTTCGTACATACCGGAATCACGACCCAAATGCCCAGCGCTGAATCAGACCCTACTGCTAGGTAGTCAATATTAGTAAATAGTAACTCACTGTGAGACAGTGAAAAAGAAAAGATGGGATGTTAGTCATCCCCTGAAATCATGTAGTGAATCGTATCTTGGCTGGCAATTTATATCTTAGGTCCACCCAAAATACAGACACTGTGACCTCTATCAATTTTCTCAATCCTAGTGTAAGTTGTCTAATAACATTTTTATTCAATTAATCAATATCCATATTACTTATATTACCGGGATAATACAGTGACAGTATATACCGTGTAACAATGTAAATGATATACAATATAGTAACAGTAATCAGTGACACTATCAGCAATATTAACGGTGATAATATATCAGTATCACTGAGAAAGCAGTATAATGGTATCATAGTATTATTGTCTAACAATATTCTCCTAGTAACTTCAGTAACATGAAATATATAAATAATTTGTCGGAATACTGATTTGACAATATACAGTCTCATCTAGGACAGATCATGATCTCATCAATATGTACTAGGATACAACAATAACTGGTCCATTAACTCCCAATCTTAATACAATCATTATAGACATCAAATATTAGTTTCTTTTATACAAGAAATCCAATAAAACAAATCATAATCTTAATAGATCAATAAATTAGTTCTCTCATTTCTATCAATCTACTTTAATTTTCTTAGTCATAGACATATCCAACCTCTATGTCACTGGTGTATCCGAATCTTAACCGATAGAAATGAAAACATAGGTATATCAAACCAACCACCACTATCTAATCTGATCAAGATCATCAATCAACCCTCACTACACTTGAGCTCAATTCACAAGATCCAAAAATCAAAGTAACAGATTAATTATATAAATGTATAATCTGCTAGTTCAGGCAAATTCAATCCCCAAATATTTCTTAACCCAATGTCAACCATACTCCAATCGATACTACTGAGAATCCAAGTCCAAGATCCATTCTTTTATAAATCTACATCACTTTTAAATAAATACTCAATATTAATTTAAATTCTCATCTAAATATTATCCCAAACCAATGTAAAGAATGTAAATCCCAGGTCAACTCTAACTCTAAATAATTACATATACATGTTCGAGTATAAAGAAAACCAGTCTTTTAATAAAGAAACATCATATTTAATCCGTTCTCAATATCAAAAAGGATTCCTATCAAAAATTATCATCAAATGTATGTCTGATATTTTATTCAAATTAAATCCTACCATCTATCTATAATAACGAACGAATCAACTCAAGATCAATCCAACTTACAACTTAGATTATCAACTAGACGCGAATCTAAAGTGGTAAAACAACTAAACATGAAATGATAGAATAATAATATCTAATTGATAAATTAATGAATCCATAACATATAACTGTCAAGATATACCTGATCAATCATCTCTCACAGAATCATCTCTCACAGAAATTCTCCAAATATATTTAATCCTCGAAACCATAAAATAACTTTAAGTATTACAATTTAATCGTCTCCTGATATTTTATACAAAATGATATAATCGAATAGTCATTAATCGGTTACCATTAAATAATTATCAAATCAGATCCAAATCATCACAACTCCCATTCTATCCAAATCCTAGATCCAGTTGTGGTATCCTGTATATGGAAACGGCAACATTAAAGGAAAAGTGAATAGTGTTTATAATAAACTTATTAAGAAATATTAGTAACTTGAAGAGTAAATATCAATCACATAAATAAAATAAGGAAGACAGTCGCAAACACAAAGATTTTAACCTGATTCAGTCCTCTGACCTACATCCAGTCTCCAAACAACCCCGCTTGAAATTTTCCTTAACTTTGATTTTGAGAACTACAAAATCAACACATATACACTAATTGACAATAGTCTTGCCAATTCTGTACACCTCTTCTTTACACCGAGAAGACCTTTACATTTTACCATTTATAACTTTCAATTTATAAGCTTTGATGTGGAGTGCACGTGGTACTTTGCAGTAGCTTATAGAGTTTTGTTGGCCCAAAAGCCTTCCACCCTAGTTTTGATGATGATTAACTCATGTAGTTATGTTTACTAATAATCTTGTGTTTTTAGTTTCAGAGAATTAAGCAAGATATTAGTTGGTGATTGCTTCAAAAAAAAGAGTTTGGAAGCCTTCACTTGGTGATTCCCGTGCCCGAGCGTCAAAGATCATATGTAGCACTTGCTCGGTGGATCACGTTTGGGATCGAGTCAGCTTGAAGATTGAAGATCATCAAGAAGACTTAGATATCGTAGTTTAGTTTAGTGTGTTTAGATACATTTGTAAAGCTTAGTATAGTTGATATGCTCAAGTGCACAACACACACAAGTTTTAAGTTTGGATATTGATTTTTCGGTTTTTTAGTTTAACCGATATTTGTTTTCATGAATAGATTGATCAAAATAAGTTTACATGGTTTATTTGTATAATAGATGTATTCTAGATATACATGCATGCTTAAATGTCTTATACAAACTTATTTTGACTATCCTATTCATGTATTGAAAAATCCAAGTTTGATAAAAATACATGTTTTGGTTTTTGATAAAACTTGCAAGACACAAAAATAATTTGAATATGATGATATATGTCTTGAAATTTTTATCACAAGTTTGTGTTTCAATACAAAATGTTAAAACAAGTTTTATAGAATTTTAGAAGTGATAAAAGAATTTTTAGAAATATTTTAACTTATATTTTTCTGCCCTGAACTATGACTGACAGGCCAAGTCGGTCGACCGCATGGGTCGACCGCACCAAGGGCCGATCGACCCGTAAGGTCGACCGACGTGCACAAAGCCGTGCACGTCTGACAGACACAAGGGCGGTCGACCCGGACGGTCGATCGTAACTGAGAGCAGTGCTCTCTGTTTATTTGGGTCGACCGGGCGGTCGACCGGGTTTGCCCAATGGTCACATTTTTGACCGTTGGCGGCCGAACGGGCGGCCGACCGCCAAGCCTGTCAGGCTGCCACATCAGCCTAACGGCTAGTTTTATTTTGGGGCTATAAATACCCCAACTCTTGGGCTGTTTTGATAAGATTTTCAAGAAGAAAAATTTCAGTGTATCTCTAGTGTTTAAACAAGTTTTCAAAATAGCTTTTGTGATAAAAAGATTTCATCTTTATTGTTTTGGGTTTTTTGGAAAATCAAAGAGAACTAGTTTTTTGGGATATTGTATTGGTTTTCATTTTCTATCATTTACAAGAGATTTCCCAAGCAGTTTCTCTTTGTTGCTTGTTTCAAAAACACCTTGATTCCACTCTTGAGCTATCTTCTATCCTAATCTATTTAGGATCTTTGTTTTATGGAAAAAGAGAAAAAGAGAGATTGAGTTTGTGGTCTTTGGAACCACTTATTGTAAACACCCTTGCTCTTGTTGTATCCCTCTTTGGTAGAGGTTGATCGGGTGATTGGTTTGCTCCCTCTTTGGTAGAGGTTGAGTTGGTTAGTTTGCTCCCTCTAGTGAGAGGTGGAGTTGGTGTTTGTAACCCTCTTCGGTAGAGATGTTGTTGTATCGGCTACGGGTCTACCCCTCGGTTGCGAGGCGGTGTTTGAGAGAGGAGTTCGGTACTCCTTGTATTGTAACAAATCCTCTTCGGTACAGGTTCCCTCGGTGGGAGATAGTGGATTGGAAATCCTACACAGTGGTGTAGGCGGGGATGTAGAGCTGGGTGCTCGAACCTCGAAACATATCTTGTTGTTAGTATTTGATCCACTTGTCTCTCTAACTCTCTCTCTATTTTGTGCAAAGCATCATACTTCATTCATATCATATATTGCTTGTGTTGCCTTGCATCATTTATATTGTTCATCATTATATGCTTGGCTTGCTTGTGTGTGTGCCTCACTTATACTTAACCAAAAGAGCTTCACATAGCACCTCAACCCATTCAAGGGGAATCAAGAGGAGTTAGTCCAGAGCCCTTCACGGGGAATTCGGCTACACTTATGTGTTGTATTAAGTGTGTTGCAAAATTTGCATTAGCTTCCGCATTTAGAACATTTAGTTTCTAGATTAGCAAGTACACCTATTCACCCCCCTCTAGGTGTGCTTTTCAATTGGTATCAGAGCCAACGCTCCTGATATTTAGGCTTAACATCCTAGGAGTGAGATCCATTTGTTTGCTAATCTGTGTTTGCATTTGCTTGTTTGCACACTCGTATAGTTTACCATGGACTTCATGACCCCACCTAGTTTTGACCCTCCAACATTCTTGTTTGGAAGACTAAGATGTCCATCTATTTACAAACCCTAGGGTTGCATGTATATCTTGCCGCTACCAAGAAATGCTATCTTGGTAATAGCAATCATATAGGGGCCAATGCACAAGCCCTTGAGGCCATTAGAAGCACATTATCTAAAGATTATCTCTTGAGTGTTTCTAACCTTGATTCCGCTTTTGCAGTGTGGAACAAGTTGTCAACAACAACCACCTCCGAGCTTCAAGTACAAATCCAACCGGAGGAATCTAGTGGAGAATCCGACTCACAATGCTTCATGGTCCAAGGGAATGACTCCCTTGCGATACACTCGGAAACCCACTTAGATAGTAATGATTGGGCTAGTTTTTTAAATGATTTTGTTGATCCCCATGCTTTAAATGAAGAACTATCTATAGTTTATGAAAAATTAATTGAAAAATATAATTTGTTGAAAAATAAGACTTTTGCTTTAACTAAAGAAAATGAAAAATTGTCTTCTAAACTTGATTGTGTGTTGTAAGAGAAGGTTGAGGTCTATAATGAAAAGGATTCATGAGATCTCAACTAGAACTTGCACTAAAAGAAAATAATTTGTTGAAAATTAAAAATGATTGTGAAAATATTTTGAAGAAAAATGAAAACTTATCTTCAAAAATTGATTTTGTTTTAAAGGAGAATGTTGTTTTGAAAACAAAAATTATTTCTATTTCAAAAGATTTAGATATGTGTTTAAAGAAAAATATTGTTTTGCAAAATATGATTGATGCACATGTTTGCCATACTAGGGTAGTATCACACTCTTGACCCATTGCATGCTCCACTTCTTCTTTGATTGAAAATTATATAAATTTAATTAAGAAGAAAATGGATTGTTTGGGCTCCACTATGAGCCACTGTGTCATGAACCACTCACGTTTAGAAACCTTGGTTCGAAAGAAACAAGTTCCATCCTTTATGCATGCACACCCTCCACGGCATACACATGCTCCTCACGGACACCATCACATGTATGCTCATGTGTACACTTGTACACATTGTGGACGTAAGGGCCACCTTGCTAAATTTTGTTTTGATCGTATACATGATTGTAATTTAGCAAATAAGTTTGTTTGGGTTAGAGAAGGTACTAACCCCCATGGACCCAAGAAGATATGGGTACCAAAGACCACCCCTCCTATTTTTGATGTAGGTGTGGGCTCTCACATGACGTGAGAGTAGCCGTACCTTGGAGTGGATGCGTTCCGAGCTTCATGGAAATCTATTGGATGCATCACTTTCAAGGGGAGTTTGGTGGAGATGACCACAATGCTTTGGAGACAAGGGAAGTTGCCTTCTAGGTTTTGGTAACGATTCCTAACTCCTAATTTTTTTTACATGCTTTTAATATTCATTGTTTATAGCATGTTTCATTGTTTAGTGATTAGTATGAAAATGCCATGCTTATTAGATTTGTGATATACATGTTTAGATATTTTTGAGACATCCATGTTTAATATGGATAAATTCTTTTGTGTTCTCACTATTTGGTTGATATTGCGTATATCATATTTCTAATAACATGTGGACATTCATAATGATCATGTTTATGATTTTCATGTTGATTTTATCCCGTTTTATGCTTAATGATTTGAATATTTGTTTAAGTGTTAGTTTTCATTAAGAGTAGGATTTATACTTGTACATACAGTGGACTATAAATAAATCTATATATGTTTACGCTTGAATGCTTATTTGAACCCATTAGATGTGCTAGTATAATCTAGTTTTGATGATTCATGCATTTTAAACTTGTATTCCTATTTTTTATTTTGTTTTATGAGTTTTTAATTTCATGTATATGTCTATTTTGCCAAACTTTAAGATATACATGAATACCCCTTGAGTCATTTGCCTTTCATGCAAATCTATACATATGGACTCAATTGTATTTAGGGATATGTATGTATATTTTTTGTTTGACAAATCATGCATATACCTTGAAATAAAATTTGTTTTAATGAAAATTTAGTTTTTCATGTTTCCATGTGTTTATGTTTAACTTCATGTATATGTCCATTTTATCCAAATTATTGTTTATACATATACATCCTTTTGAGCCACGTGCCTTCATGCATATATCTTTGTGGACTCGTTGTGTTTAGATATGTATGTATACTTTAGTTTGTATAAGACATACATATACCCTGAAGATTAAACAAATTTTTGATGATTTTCTTATTTTAAAGGAATATTGAGCTAAATTGTATATTTTTATGATCATGTTCTTCACATTGTATTTGTACACTCACATTTCTTATTTACTCATGTTTTGTTTTCATGAGTCATATTTATACTTCATTGACTTGAGTGTTGACTATCATGTGGATTTCATGCTTTATGAAAAACTATTTTGTTTTATTCCTTGCTTGAAGGATTTCGCACTAGTTTACAAGTTTTTCAATTTAACTAGTTCGTATTCTTCATATGGTAGAGTTTTTCAAACATACTCTATTTTCAAACCTATTTTTGAAAACCCCTACCTTCTATGGGAGGATGGATGGGAGATCATGTTCATGTATGCTTTAAAATGAAAATCATTTAAAACTTGAACCATGATTGGGAGGCTAGGTAATATAAGATATACACTTGATATTATTATTATTTCAATTGGTATCATTGAATTCTTTCAATTGGTATCAATCTTGACATTTCTTGTATTCTCATATATGTTTGTATGTATGTATGCTTTCTATTCCTAGAATATCAATTTCTATTGGTATCTATTTTCCATACATATATATGTTCGTGTTTATGCTAAGCTTGAGTTTCAATTTTGTTTCAATTGATTACTTTTAAATTGGTATCAAGCCTATGCATTATTTTAGTTGGTATTTCATAAAGGGGGAGAAAATTTGACTTTGTCTTTCAATTGTTATTTGATTCCCACTCCCTCACTTTATGATAGAAAATAAATTTAAAATTTGGTATCATATGTTCAAAATGAAAAATATTTACAATTGGTATCAAAATTTTTGTTTAAGACATTCAAAATTTATTATGTTTAATTTCAATTGCTATCAAGATTTTCATGTGTTTTGCTTAAAATTGGTATCAATATTTTTTTGTTTGGTTTCCTTTCAATTGGTATCAAGATGCTATTCTTTGACATATTTTCAATTGGTACCTTAATTGATTGTCACCCCTAATTGACTTTGTTTTTGTTTTAGACAAAAAGGGGGAGAATATTGTTTTTCTTGTTTTCAACCTTTTATTGATTTTTTTGTTTCGAACAAAAAGGGGGAGAAAGATTTGTTAATTTGGTTTTGTTTTTACCCCTCATCGAAGGTTATTTCTTTATATTAAAAAGAGGAGAAGATTTTGTTTTGTTTTTACCCCTTTGTTGATGATTGACAAAAAGTGGGAGAATTATTTTGGTTTATATATGCATGTTTATGTTTTGCATATATTAAGTTTAATTTAGTTTAATTTTAATTGGTATCTAGAGCATGTTTTATTTTTAAACATTTCATTGGTATCTAGAACCTTTTATTGTTTATGCATAGATATGCATTCATGTTTATGAGCATTCATTGTATATTCATTATGTTTATTTGTTTATGCATGAGTTAAATGGGAGCTTCTTTGAAGCTTAACTTTAATCCATGCATATATAACTCCATGAGTTTTGTCATCATCAAAAAGGGGGAGATTGTTGGCCCAAAGGCCTTCCACCCTAGTTTTGATGATGATTAACTCATGTAGTTATGTTTACTAATAATCTTGTGTTTTTAGTTTCAGATCATTAAGCAAGATATTAGTTGGTGATTGCTTCAAAAAGAAGAGTTTAGAAGCCTTCACTTGGTGATTCCCGTGCCCGAGCGTCAAAGATCATATGTAGCACTTGCTCGGTGGATCACGTTTGGGATCGAGTCGGCTTAAAGATTGAAGATCATCAAGAAGACTTAGCTATTCTAGTTTAGTTTAGTGTGTTTAGATCCATTTGTAAAGCTTAGTATAGTTGATATGCTCAAGTGCACAACACACACAAGTTTTATGTTTGGATATTGGTTTTTCGGTTTTTTAGTTTAACCGATATTTGTTTTCATGAATAGATTGATCAAAATAAGTTTACATGGTTTACATGTATAATAGATGTATTCTAGTTATACATGCATGCTTAAATGTCCTATACAAACTTATTTTGACTATCCTATTCATGTATTGAAAAATCCAAGTTTGATAAAAATACATGTTTTGGTTTTTGATAAAACTTGCAAGACACAAAAATAATTTGAATATGTTGATATATGTCTTGAAATTTTTATCACAAGTTTGTTTTTCAATACAAAATGTTAAAACAAGTTTTAAGGAATTTTAGAAGAGAAAAAAGAATTTTTAGAAATATTTTAACTTATGTTTTTTCTGCTCTAAACTGTGACTGACAGGCCAGGTTAGTCGACCGCACCAAGGGCCGGTCGACCCGTAAGGTCGACCGACGTGCACAGAGCCGTGCACGTCTGGCAAACACAAGGGCGGTCGACCCAGACGGTCGACCGTAACTGAGAGCAATGCTTTCTGTTTATTTGGGTCGACCGGGCGGCCGACCGCCAAGCCTGTCAGGCGTCACATCAGCCTAACAGCTAGATTTATTTTGGGGCTATAAATACCCCAACACTTGGGCTGTTTTGATAAGATTTTCAAGAAGAAAAATTTCAGTGTTTCTCTAGTATTTAAACAAGTTTTCAAAATAGTTTTTATGATAAAAGATTTCATCTTTATTGTTTTGGGTTTTTTGGAAAATCAAAGAGAACTAAGTTTTTGGGATATTGTATTGGTTTTCATTTTCTATCATTTACAAGAGATTTCCCAAGTAGTTTCTCTTTGTTGCTTGTTTCCAAAAACGCCTTGATTCCACACTTGAGCTATCTTCTATCCTAATCTATTTAGGATCTTTGTTTTGTGGAAAAAGAGAAAAAGAGAAATTGAGTTTGTGGTCTTTGGAACCACTTGTTGTAAACACCCTTGCTCTTGTTGTATCCCTCTTTGGTAGAGGTTGATCGGGTGATTGGTTTGCTCCCTCTTTGGTAGAGGTTGAGTTGGTTGGTTTGCTCCCTCTAGTGAGAGGTGGAGTTGGTGTTTGTAACCCTCTTCGGTAGAGGTGCTGTTGTATCGGCTACGGGCCTACCCCTCGGTTGTGAGGCGGTGTTTGAGAGAGGAGTTTGGTACTCCTTTTGCTGTAACAAATCCTCTTCGGTAGAGGTTCCCTCGGTGGGAGATAGTGAATTGGAAATCCTACACGGTGGTGTCGGCGGGGATGTAGAGCTGGATGCTCGAACCTCGAAACATATCTTGTTGTTAGCGTTTGATCCACTTGTCTCTCTAACTCTCTTTCTATTTTGTGCAAAGCATCATACTTCATTCATATCATATATTGCTTGTGTTGCCTTGCATCTTTTATATTGTTCATCCTTATATGCTTGCTTGCTTGTCTGTGTGCCTCACTTATACTTAACCACAAGAGCTTCACATAGCACCTCAACCCATTCAAGGGGAATCAAGAGGAGTTAGTCCAGAGCCCTTCACGGGAAATTCGGCTACACTTATATGTTGTATTAAGTGTGTTGCAAAATTTGCATTAGCTTCCGCATTTAGAGCATTTAGTTTCTAGATTAGGAAGTATACCTATTCACCCCCCTCTAGGTGTGCTTTTCAAGTTTCTCTTTTACTTGTGCCTAACAAGTCACTTGAAAGTGGATTTAGACAAAATGAGAGAGTATATAGTTTTCTTGACAGAAATTCAAAACTTTTGAAGTCAAGAACTTAGAATGAATTGTGTTAATGAAAGCCCAAGAATCCCTAGCTATTTATAGGGCTTTTGGTAACTAAAACCAGTAATTGGACATTTCAAAATCAAAGAAAATTGTTGTTAGAAAGAAGGAAATAAATATAAAAAGATCAGAATTATAATAGCTATAAACTGTCATATCAGTCGACTGATAACACTATTCTGTGATCTATCAGTCTACTAGTCCAAAACATCAATCTACTAGACAAAACAAATAGAAAATAGCAATATTCTATTAGCTCTCAGTAGTCGACTTGGACAAGGTATTTGTTGACTAGGGGTATTATTAGTCGACTAATCAATATTAGTAGTCAACTAACTTGAGAATAATTGCACCAGATAATTATGTAGCAAGCTGATGGGTCTTATAACTTCTAGTAATCAGCTATACGAAGCTATACCAACTAATAGTGTGTGTACGTGTTCAAGACTTATATAATATCATCTATAAAAATAAAGACATTATTACAACTTCAAATTCATGAATGTTTTATGTCTTCAATGTCTTCAAATGACATTTTCCATTTTGGTTCCTCATGTGAAAGTGGTAGAAGCCTTGTGATATCAATATATAACTTGATAAGCAACTGATAGTTTTGTATACTGCATAAGATGTTAGTACACACGCTTTATGTTTGTTATCTCAAAATATCAAAATAAGAGATCCAACACTAGTACACAATTGAAATACTTGCTAACAAAATTATATAAATAACAGAATAATACTGAAAACAAATATATATTCACATACAATAATAGATTAATCTTTCATTACTCACATAAAATAATAGAGATAAGCACTCAAATAAAATAAACAAGTAAAGCAAACACTCACATGAGATGATACAATAAAACGTACAAATATAATATACCAATAAAAACACCAGTCACATGAAATGATACCGATAACCAATCAAATAAATAAAATGAATAAAGTGAATACTCACCATCAGATCTGCATTGAACGAACTGGTTTGGATCTCCAAATTGGATTGCATGTCAGGTACACTGCGAACATAAATCTGAATTCTCTGATATCGGGTTGGATCGCATGAGCGGGTCTCAATCCCTATAACACACAAACAAATACATATAAAAAGAGACAGAGACGAAGGGAGAGAGAACTACACAAAGCAACACGCTTACATCATACACCTACAAACATGTACATGCAGATACATGTAAACACACACACACACACGCACACACACACTCTTAAACACATAACCACACATACACAACACACACGTACACATTCAAACACATGCACCCATACACTTACATACACATTTACACATAGAGAGAGACAGAGAGAGAAAGTGTAACACCTCTTTTTCGAAATATGTACTCAGTGCTTGTTCTGATTTTTTGATCATATTTTTTTATTTTCTCCCTGTATTTATTTTTTTGTGATTATTTATGATATTATTTATTTCGAATTCAGATACCTTAACTCAGAGTCAGTCCGAGTCTGAACCAGGGATCTGATCCCAGTATACTACTTGATTAGATCTTTTTGATAGTCAGATTTAATTGATTTTAATTTCAAATATTGGTTTTCAATATTTAGATTTTTCATGATTTTTTGAAATTTTTCTGAATTTTTCTGCAAAATCTTTAAAACTGTTATCAATCTGTATCGATCAGTATCGCCGATTGATTTCAAGATTTTTAATTTATAAGTAGAGTTAAATTTTTAAAATCTGCTTTCACATTATTTCTTAAGATTACATTTTCTACTTAAATGCATTTTTGTAGATTTTTTTAAATTTATCAAAACTCGATCGAATTTGGTGTCAACGAGTATCACCGGTTGATTCCAGGATTTTTAATTTGAAAACTGATTTGAATTTCATGAAACTAATTCCATATTATTCCTCAGAGTGATGTTTTCTACCATTGAGAATTTTTGGGGATTTTTTTTTAATTTCTCAAATTTTGTCGGCATTATATTAATATAATATTTTAATATGGGTTTTCCCTCTTTTTCTCTTCTCCCTCACCTTACCATATGTCAGAACCTTATCACCCATTAAGTATCTCAATCCCCCTTTCTTTCACTTATTCTCTCTCTCTCTCTCTCTTCTATTTTCTCCACTCCTCTCCACTCCTTCTCTCCCTTTCTCTTCTCCCTCAGCCGACCGTCACCGCTCCCCAAGCCGTGTCGTAGTCCACCGCTTGATGCCAATGACCACCCCTAATAACGATGATCCCTTACTCTGATCTCCCTCTTACTCTCTCTTCACATCTCCTTCACTCCCCTCTCTCTTTCCCTTTCTCTTTCTCTCTCATCTATCTCTTCCTCTCTTCTCTAGATTCGCCGCCTCAGGGGTAGATCCGCCATCCTCTTACCAATGATGACCCAGTGCTATGCCCTCTGGTGACCTTGCTAGCCTCCGGCTAAGACCGGCGCCGCTATCCCCCTCTCTTTCTTCTTATTCTGTTTCTTCCTTTCTCTTCTTTCTCTCTCTTTCCCCTTTTTTCCTTTCCTCCTCCCTGCGGCCATGGTCGTGGTGGCTAGTGCCACCGTGCCACCTGGCCGGCTGCCGCGCTGGCAAGCTCCCCCTTCTTCTCCACTAGATCTTTTTGTCCTAGATCTCTCTCTTACCCTCTCTCACTCTCTCTTTCTTCTCTCTACTCTTTCTCTCTCTCTCTTTCCTTCCTTACTACTCTCTTACTCTCTTTCTTTTTGTGGGCTTCTGACGCCATGGCTGCCCACCAGCTACCAGTGGCCGACCCTCCATTCCTTGTTTCTCTCAATCTTACTCTCTTTCTCTCTCTTCTCTCTCTTCATTCTCTCTAACTCTCTCTACATCTCCCACTTTCTCTCTCTAGATCTTTCTCTTTACAATGGTGGGTATTGCACGTGCGCGTATTTCTGGAGTTCTGAGATTTTACAATATTTTCTGTAATTTTAGGCGATTGTTCTCGCCTCATTTATTCTGTTTCCCTGCTTCGTGGGTGATTTGTATTATGTGTGATGTGTAATTGTATTGGTGTATTAGTATAATTATAATTATGTCGTTGACATGTAGTTTTATATTGGTGTTTTGTATTGTATCGATGTGGGTGTGTACATGTACGCTGTGGACATGTGTATTTGTATCGGTGTAACAAATGCTTGTAGTAGTGTAGTTTTATACCTGTACATGCACAGTGCCTGTGATGTGTTCTTCTACTGCTTTATTATCCATGCGTGACTGACCTTTCATGGTCGTTTAGCCGTAGGGCTCTCTACTTTGCCTTTTTGCCTTATTTGCCTCCGAGCTCCACACTCAGCCTCCGGGCTTCACCACTCCATGGATAGCCTAGTTATTACCATGCTCATATATGTGCTAGGGTGTACTAATCTTATTTTATACAAGTACCTACTTGTCTTTATTAGCCTTCAGGCTTCTGCTAACTTCCTAGGCTGGCTACCCAGTAGGTTTTATCCCTTGCACCCTCTGGGTTTCATAGTAGCTATCGGGAGTGCGCTTAGACCAAATGGTGTCTCTTCAGCCCTTTGGGCGCATAGACCGTTGGGTCTCTCAGATTCACCTATTAGGTGAGCCTAGTGCTCAGCGATTTACTGCAACTCTATCCTAGTGTAGTTACGGTGTGAGCGTGGCTTCATCACGAGTGATGTGAAATGATTTACCCCGCACCACACCCGTGCGTTGGCTCTGCAACGAGCAGTAACTACGCTGAGCATGATAGGCTTTCAGTGTTGTGTGCTAGTTTCTCTCTAGCCTTGTTTAAGATTCAGTTGGATGTTTGCTTGTCTGCTCGCTGACTTTATTTCTGCCTTGCTCAGCCTTCGAGCTTCACCATACTACTGATAGCTTAGCTGTTACCTGTTATATGCATGTATTTGATACTAACACTTCTGTAAGTACTTACTCTGCCTTTGGGGCTATTAGACCTTTAGGCTCTCGCCCACTTCCTCTTCGCCCGCTTCCTCGAAAGAGGGAGTACGTTCAGCCCATTAGTTCTCTTAGCTATGCCTGGTAGGTGAACCTAGCACTCAACGCCTTATCGCTAACTCCGTCCAAGTGTAATTACACTGTAAGCGTGACTCTATCACGAGTGATGTGGATCAGTTTACCCACCACCACACACGTGCGTTAGCTTCAGCGCGATCAGTAATCACGCCAAACATGATGGCATCAAGTGTCGTGCATTAGGTTCGCTCCAGTTTTGCTTAGCTCCGCTTGAATGTTCGATTAATTGCTTGCCCGCTTGCCTGCTTGAAAATTTAACTATTATTCTTTTTTTTATGGTTGTGAAGAGTTTGAAATCATTACTCATACTATTTTCTAAAACTGTATTGCTTTCTTGTAGTTGTAATGATCCCCTGTATTGGTACCATTTTCCTGTATTGGTACCATTTTCCTGTATTGTGTTAAATAATAGTTGATATCTGTTGTGCTACCACTTGACACCTGACACCTTCTTGTTATCACCTGACACCTACTTGTTATTACTTGACACCTACATGTTATTACTTGTCACCTGCCCTGCTATGAATATCATATTATGGGGATCCTGTAACTGCTATCCTGTATTATACATAGTGATCATGTATCTCTAGTACTCATGTACTTATGTAACTCTTATAACTCTTGAACCTGTCATGCTCCTCCTATTCCTGTAAATTGATAATTACATAATAATTCATAATAAGGAGAACAACTTATGTCAGGCACAGAGAAAACTGATGTACTTCAATTGATGAATATGTTTACAGTAGCATTAGTTATGTTATGCAACTAAAACTTTAGTTCTACCTATGGGCCTCCATGTGTTTCACGGGATGAACTGGCATCCCGATTACTAATTCCTGAAAGGACATACAATAAGACCCTCCATTATGCCTCGCGGCTGGTTTCATACACTTGCGACCGAACACCCGAGACCGTGGTCTCAGGTATGCACATGACCCACTATAATCATAACCTGTTGGTTTTATCATCAATTGCCAATAACAACATCGACTTACTTATATATGGATGTATGTGAGATGAAACGTATGCCTGTACATATACTTAGATATTGGGTCAGAAAAGTAATAATAATAAGATGCTAATTAACAATTCATTATGTTGTTTTGTAATTCAGGTTGTATACACTCAGATTACGGTAACATGAAGTATAAGATATATAGATGAGGGTTTTCTTATTTGGATTAGTCCTTGGATGTACCGATCTTATAAAGCCGTGAACCGAGCTTGTACAACTAGTTTTGCTCTTATTAGGTTTTATTTAGTTTTATCAGTTTTTATTGGTTTTCTGCTTTTTTTTAGTTTAGAAGACAAGTTGGGTTATACGAACTCAGGAGACGATGATGTGAGATATAAGGTATATAGATGAGGGTTCCTTATTTGGATTATTCCTTTGATGTATTCATCTCACGAGTTAGTAATTTGGGCCTGCATAACTGGTTTCACTTTTTCTTTACTTACTGCCCTTTGCCTGCTCCTGTATGCTTTTGCTCACGACACGGTTTTCAATCCATGCTTATGATTCAGATTTATTGATACACGTGTGCCTGTCCCTGCAAGCCACTTGACACTCATCTTACTACTCATTGGGCAGCTTTCTGACTCCCCAAGACTTGCATGTCTAGATCTGGGAGGTTGAACTGTGGTGGACTTCCTGTTGCTAAATTTTGCGTAGTGGTAGCATCATGGATCAGCGGTAGACCAGTCTGGGGTCTATCCTTCTAGGGCCCCTTCTCGTCTCTCGAGTTTTTCTTTTATAACTCGTGGGCATTTTTTGTACTACTTATAATTGTATATCTCTCTGTATTCTCACATTTGCGCCTATCGGTGATGTAATATTCTTGTAATATTGTGTCATATCCTGTGATAACTTTGTAATTGTATTCATATGCTGGAATGTATAATGCACCACGTATTTTTGTACTCTGATTTTTGCATGTGCTGATGCTTAGCATATATATGTGAGGTTATTTTCAACCTGCGTATATACGTTGTAGTAACATCTCTGTACCATTGATCCGGGCATTACAGGATGGTATCAGAACCTAGGCTCTCACACCCACGTGCAACCAGTCGACAAATTAATTGTAATGGAATTTCAACTGAAATGCAGGAGTCCTGATTAAACAATCCAACTATAAGTGTAGAGTTACTTGATCATTCTTCCTATTCCTGAATCCCTTTCATTTTCTTTATTCTGATTTTTGTTGTCTTTATACCAACTTAAGATATGGATAGAATTGTGAGTAGCGACAGGACAAATGTTGTTCACTTTCACCCTATTCTGTCATTCTTTGATTCTAGATACACAGTATTGTCTTATATCATTTAGTTCTTGAGCTTCATATTCTATTCTTATACGTATGGACTCATCATGGGGGTTAGTACAGAAGTGGGGTAGTCATTACTTATATAATCAGATGACTGTATCACTACATGAGAAGCATCTTTATGAAATGAATTTATGGAATCAGGACCTCTATCAAGCAGAACTATGGTATCTTATTTTCATATTATTCTAGGAACGACCTGTTGGCCCAGAGGCCTTCCACTCTAGTTTTGATGATGATTAACTCATGTAGTTATGCTTACTAATAATCTTGTGATGTTTAGTTTCAAATACATAACCAAGATATTAGTAGGTGATTAGCTTCAACAAATGTGTTTTGGAGCTTTTCACTTGGTGATTCAAGAGCCCGAGCGTCAAAGTTCATATGTAGCACTCGTTGGAGTCAAGCTCGGTGGATCACGGTTTGGATCGAGTCGACTTAGAGACGGCGCTCTACAAGAAGACCTCGGTACATAGTTTAGTTTTTGTTTTAGATCCATTTGTAAGATAAGATAGTGTGACATGGTCAAGTTCACAACACACACACGTTTCATGTTTTGGATTTTGGTTTTCAATTTTTAGTTTAATCTATCTTGGTTTTCATGAATAGATTGAATCAATACAAGTTTACATGGTTTAATGTATATTAGATATGTTCTATATACATGTATGCTTCAACTACTTATACAAACTTAGTTTGATAGTCTATTTCATGAGTTTGGAGTTTTGGTATTTAAACAAAACGTATTTTCGGATTTAATGTCAAAAATAATGATATATATATCTTTCATGCATATTGGATTCTATCCATATACCATATGCCTAAAAGTTGTTTCAATATCATGTTTTTGTATTTATACAAGTTTATAGAAAAACCGTATTTTCCTTTAGAAGTTTGGTTTCTAGAAAATACCGTTTTTGGTTTTTGGCAAAATTTCTAAGTCACAAAAATGGTTCAAATTGTTTGAAATATGTGTTGAATTTTTTCACACATGTTTGTATATCAAAGTATTATACTGAAACTATTTTTGTGGATTTTTAGAGAGTTTATGGGATTTAATAGGAAAATAAAAACCCAAATTTCAAGTCCTGATTTTTAGCCTGCCAGGCTCTAGCGGTCGACCGACCGGTCGACCGGACCAGGAGCTGGTCGACCGGACCGGTCAACCGGACCGGTCGACCGGATGTGCACAAAACGTGCACATGGCCGTGTCAGTTGGCCGGTCGACCGAGCGGTCAACTGACTGAAGGCAGCCCACTCTCAGGTTGCCCCGGTCGACCGGCCAGAGAGCCGTTGCTCTCTGATTCAGGGCCCGATCGACCGGGCGGTCGACTGGAAGGCTCAACGGTCAAAAATTTGACCGTTGGTCGGTCAACCAGCCGGTCGACCGGAAGGTCAATTTTGACCTGTCTGCTGTCAACGGGCAGATTCTTTTGGGGGGTTATATATACCCCATTTGAAATGGGTTTTGATAAGAATTTTGAAGAAGAAAAATTTCCTACTCTCTAGTGTTTTATTACTAGTTTCAAAAGAGTTTATTGGTTTTTAAAGATCATTCTTTATTTGTTTTCAAGAGTTGAAAAAATCAAAGAAAAATATAGATTGGGGATATTTTCCTTGTCCTTCATTTCTATCAAATACTAAGTTGTTTTCCCAAGTATTTTTCCTTGTGATTTGTTCTCCAACATCTTGATTTCTCACACTTGAGCCATATCATTCTATCTTATCTATTAGGATCTTTTTGTTTTGTGGGAAAAGAAGTTGTTTGTGGTTGAGATAGACCACCAAGTTGTAACCCTCCTTATTTATGATATCCCTCTTGTGTAGAGGTTGATTTTTGAGTGGTGGTTGGCTCCCTCTAGTGAGAGGTGGAGATTGGTGTTTGGCTCCCTCTAGTGAGAGGTGGAGTTTGTGTTGGAATCCCTCAAGTGTGAGGTGATTGTTTTATGTTGGCTAAGTTCCTACCCCTCTTGTGTGAGGTGGTGTTTGTAGTGCCTCTAGTGAGAGGTTGTATTGGTTGAGAAAGAAATTTTGTACTCCCGTATTGTATTTTCCCCAAATCCTCAGTGGAGATTCTGTGGGAGTCCTGTGTGGACAAGTTAGTGGATTGAAAATCCTTCTGTGTGAAGGCGGGGACGTAGAGCAGTGGCTCGAACCTCGAAATAAATCGTGATATTTGCGTTTGATCCATTGATTCTTACTCTCTTTCTTTACTTTGTGCCTTGCATCATTTCATATTGCTCATTCATTATATGCTTGGCTTGTTTGCGTGTGCCTCACTTGTGCTTAACTATGAGAGCTTCATATAGCGCCTTAACTCTTATTCAGAGGAATCAAGAGGAGTTAGTCCAGAGCCCTTCACCGGGATTTCGGCTACACTCGTTGGTTGCATTATGTGTTATTGCAATTAAGTTTTTAATTTCTACATTTTGTTCATTAGATTAGCCGTACACCTATTCACCCCCCTCTTGGTGTACTTTCTATTGGTATCAGAGCCTACGCTCCTGATATTAGGTTTAACCACCTAGGAGTGTGAACTTGGTTTTGCTAATCTATCATTTACATTTGTACACGTATATTGTTTACACACACTCATGGATTGCTTGACACCTCCCATGTTTGATGTCGCCAACATTGACATGTGAAAATTTAGGATGTCCATGTACTTGAAGACCGTAGGCTTGCATGTTTTCCTTGCCGCTACAAAGAAATCCTATCTTGATAATAGCAATCATATGGAGGCCAATGCACAAGCCCTTGAGGCACTTAGAAGCACGCTCAATAAAGAATATCTGTGCTTAGTTTCTAACTGTGATTCCGCCTTAGCAGTATGGAACACGTTGACCTCCTCCAAGCTTCAATTGCCAATCCAAATAGAGGATGAATCTAGTGGAGAATCCGAGCAACAATGCTACATGATCCAAGGGAATGACACGCTTGAGGTATATTCAGAATCTCAATTAGATGATGATGATGCTAGTTCTTCTTGTGATGAATATGTTGATCCAAATGCTTTGAATGAAGAACTATCAATTATATGTGAAAAATTATTATAGAAATATAATCCGTTGAAAAAGAAGAGTTTTGAACTAAAAGAAGAAAATAAGGATTTATGTTCAAAACTAGATTTGGTTTTGCAAGAGAAAGTGGAGATTTCTAATGAAAAGGATTCATTGAAATCTAAACTAGATCTTGCCTTAAAAGAAAATGCAATTTTGAAAAATAAAAATGATTGTAATGATATTTTGAAGAAAAATGAAAACTTGTCTTCAAAATTTGATTCTGTTTTAGAAGAAAATGATTCTTTGATAAACAAAATTATTTCTATTTCAAAGGATTTAGATTTTGTTTCCAAGAAAAATATTTCTTTAAAAAATGATATAGATTCACATGTTTGCCATGCTAGTGTAGCTTAACATTCTAGCTTACCTATTGCATGCTCCACTTCTTCTAACATTGAAAATGATATAAACTTGTTAAAGAAGAATGTGGATTATTTGGGCTCCACTTTGAGCCATTGTGCCATGAACCATACGCGCTTGGAATCCATGTTTCGAAAGAAATAAATTCCATCTATACATGCACACAAACCATGACATACACATGCTTCCCACGTTCACTCCCATAACACGATGTATGCTCATGTGTACACTTGTACACATTGTGGACGTAAGGGCCACCTTGCTAAATTTTGCTATGATAAGATACATGATGTAAATTTAGCAACTAAATTTGTTTGGGTTAGGAAAGGCACTAACCCCAATGGACCCAAAAGAGTTTGGGTACCAAAGACCACTCCTATGCTATTTGATGTAGGTGTGGGCTCTCGCATGACATGAGAGCGATGGTACCTTGAGGTGGATGCGTTCCGAGCTTAAAGAGGACTCTTTGGATGCATCACTTTCAAGGGGAGTTTGGTGGAAGGACCACCTTGTTTTGGAGACATGGAGAGTTGCCTTCTTGGTTTTGGTAATGGTCTCTTACTCCTCATTTATGTTTGCATGCTTTTCATATCATTAATCTTTAGCATGTCTTGTTTTAATGTTCATTATGCAATATGCCATGTTTATTAGCCCTATGATTTACATGATTAGTATATGTGACACCCATGTTTAATATGGACTCATATTTTGTGTTCTCTCTATGTTTTAGCTATCATGTAAATCATAGATCTAATGCACATGCATTTGTCATAATGATCATATGAGTTTTTGTTTTGATTTCTATGCTTTATAATTTGATTACTTGTTTAGATGTTAGTTTTCATTAAAACTAGGATATATATTTGTACAACTAGTGAGCTACAAATAGACCATTATATGTTTGTGCTTGAATGCTTATTTGTACCCATTAGACGTACTAGTATAGTCTAGTTTTGATGATTCATGCATTTGACTTGAATTCCTATTTTATCCATGTTTTTCATGTTTATATTTTAACTTCATGTATATGTCCATCTTGTCTAAACTATTAGATATACATATACATCCCTTGAGCCACTTGCTTAATGCATATACCTTTGTGGACTCGTTTGTATTTGGATATGTATGTAAACGGTAGTTTGTACATAACAAACATATACCTTGAAGGAATTCTAGTTTTGATGTTTTTAAGGAATTTTGTATTTGAATTTGATTGCCTATTTCCATGACTTGTCTTTCACAAAACTTGTACACTCATATTCTTGATGTTTTCTCATGATTTTATTTTCATGAGTATTATATGTGCTATATAGATTTTTAGTGACATTAGTTTAGTGATTTTCATGTTTTATGGAATATATTTTTGTTTTATTCCTTGCTTGAAGAATTTCGTACTAGTTTTCAAATTTTTCTTAAAACTAGTTCGTATTCTTCATTATGGTAGAGCTTTTCAAACATACTATATTTTCAAACCTATTTTTGAAAACCCCTACCCATTAAAGGGCGGTTGATTGGGCAATCATGCCTTGTGTGCTTCTTATTGAAAATCTTTTTAAACATGTGCATGAAATGGGTGGAAGGAAATATGAGTTATAAATTTTATCTTATTATGTTTTCAATTGGTATCATTGGATCGTTTCAATTGGTATCAATATTGATATTCTATTTGCATACTCATATATGTTTCTTTTATATATGTATGCATACACTTCAAATAGTATAAATTTCGATTGATATTTTATTTTTCATACATATATATGCTTTATTTATGCTTACTATATCTTTATATCTTTGAGTACAATTATTGGTTATGCTAAGCTTGAATTCTTAAATGACTATCATATTTCAATTGATTAGTTTTCAATTGGTATCCAATATAAGCTTATGCATCAGTTTATTTGGTATTTCATAAAGGGGGAGAAAATTCATATTTCATCTTTCAATTGGTATTTTGTTTAACTTTGGTATTCTACTCCCACACTTTATGATGAAAAATGATTGAAAAACTAATATTGATTTTAATTTGGTATCATATGCTCAAAATGAAAAATACTTTCAATTGGTAAATGAAAAATATCTTACAATTGGTAATAAAGTTTTGCTTTCAATTGGTATCTAATATGTTTTCATTTTGGTATCAAAATTTTGATTTATTTCTTTAGTTTTGTTTTCAATACCTAATTTATTTTCAATTGACATTTCTCAAAATTTTGTTGTTTTACCTAAGTGTTCACTTACATTTGGTATCATGATGCACTATATTGATATATTTTTTTTAATTGGTATCTTAATGGTTTATTTTGAATTCACCCCTTGGAGTATTTTTGTTTCGGACAAAAAGGGGAAGAACATGTTATATTGTTTTCTTTCACCCCTTGTTGATGATTGACAAAAAGGGGGAGAAGTATTTGAGTTATATGCATGTTTTATATGCATGTTTTTATATTGATATCAAGAGATTTTTGTTTTATGTTTTGTTGATATTGGTATCTAGAGCATGAATACTAGTATCTAGAAACATAATTTGTTTGTTGTTTGTTTTTATTGGTATCAAGAGCATTATTTAAAAGAACATATTTATGAAAAGAAGAAATAATTTATTTTGGTATCAAGAGCTTGTTTTATGCATGATTGATGCATATTCATGTTTAATATTCATTGCACATATTTATTGTTTATTTCTATGCATGAGTTAATGGGGAGCTTCTTTGAAGCTTAACTTTAATTCATGCATATATAACTCCATGAGTTTTGTCATAATCAAAAAGGGGGAGATTGTTGGCCCAGAGGCCTTCCACTCTAGTTTTGATGATGATTAACTCATGTAGTTATGTTTACTAATAATCTTGTGACATTTAGTTTCAGATACTTAACCAAGATATCAGTAGGTAATTAGCTTCAACAAAGGTATTTTGCAGCTTTTCACATGGTGATTCAAAAGCCTGAGCGTCAAAGTTCATATGTAGCACTTGTTGGAGTCAAGCTCGGTAGATCACGGTTTGGATCTAGTCGACTTGGAGACGGCACTCTACAAGAAGAGCTCGGTGCATAGTTTAGTTTTTATTTTAGATCCATTTGTAAAGATTAGATAGTGTGATATGGTCAAGTTCACAACACACACACGTTTCATGTTTTGGATTTTGGTTTTCGGTTTTTAGTTTAACCGATCTTAGTTTTCATGAATAGATTGAATCAATACAAGTTTACATGGTTTAATGTATATTAGATATGTTCTATATACATGTATGCTTCAACTACTTATACAAACTTAGTTTGATAGTCTATTTCATGAGTTTGGAGTTTTGGTATTTAAACAAAACGTATTTTCGGATTTAATGTCAAAAACAATGATATATATATCTTTCATGTATATTGGATTCTATCCATATACTATATGCCTAAAAGCTGTTTCAATATCATGTTTTTGTATTTATACAAGTTTATAGAAAAATCGTATTTTCCTTTAGAAGTTTGGTTTCTAGAAAATACCGTTTTTGGTTTTTGGCAAAATTTCTAAGTCACAAAAATGGTTCAAATTGTTCGAAATATGTATTGAATTTTTTCACACATGTTTGTATATCAAAGTATTATACTGAAACTATTTTTGTGGATTTTTAGAGATTTTATGGGATTTAATAGGAAATAAAAACCCAAATTTCAAGTCCTGATTTTTAGCCTGCCAGGCTTTGGCGGTCGACTGACCGGTCGACCGGATGTGCACAAAATGTGCACATGGCCGTGTCAGTTGGCCAGTCGACCGACTGAAGGCAACCCACTCTCGGGTTGCCCCGGTCGACCGGGTGGTCGACCGGAAGGCTCAACGGTCAAAAATTTGACCGTTGGTCTTGACCGTTGGTCGGTCGACCGGAAGGTCAATTTTGACATGTCTGCTGCCAACGGGCAGATTCTTTTGGGGGGTCATATATACCCCATTTGAAATGGGCTTTGGTAAGAATTTTGAAGAAGAAAAATTTACTACTCTCTAGTGTTTTATTACTAGTTTCAAAAGAGTTTATTGGTTTTTAAAGATCATTCTTTATTTGTTTTGAAGAGTTGAAAAAATCAAAGAAAAATATATGTAATACCCATATCTTGCAATACATGACTTAATAGAAAAATAATAATAATAATAATAATTTAACATGTATGTGTATCCTGGTTTAAGAACTTTGTCATTTTTAAAGTTTAGTTATTATTTTAATCATCACTTATTAATTCATAATTTATCATCATCCATGATCATTGTTTTATTATCTCATTTTATCTCATCCTTCTTTTCTCTTGCTTCAAGCCCAAGCCCATCACATTTCCTTTTCTTCTTTTCCTAATTTTTCAACTGAGCACAAGCCCAATAGCAGGCCCAAATCCAATTCCTTCAAAATAAATAAATAAATAAATAAAATTCTTTCAACTTTGCATATACCAGGAATCGAACTCACAACCGCACTCTTAGGATCCTAGGTCCCAAGTAGTAACCACCATGCCCCTTTTGGATTCGTATACAATGTGAACCATATATATATTTAATCTAAATTTATCCTGATAATCTTCCCAACTTCACAGGCATTCTCACCCGCACTCTCTCTCTTTTACCCATAACTTATTAGCTATTAAACCAAACCCATCTAATCCTATCATAATCTAAATCCTAACTAACCTATATCCTAATCCAAACTGACTTAGATTCTCCAAATCTCACTAACTCCCCATCCTCTCATCAACTGCATAACCCATTCACGCCAACACCCAACTCCAAGCACACCTAGGGGTGGCAATTGGGTCGGGTCGGGTCTAATTGGGTCGGGTCTTAAATGGGTCGACCCATAATCGGGTCGGGTCGACCCGACCCATTTATTTATATGGGTCAAAAATCCAAACCCAAACCCGACCCAGTATTATGTGGGTCGACCGACCCGACCCATTTGACCCATTTAACTAAATGGGTCGGCCGGGTCGGGTCGACCCGTTAGCGGTAAATGTTTTGTAGGAACCTTTTTCTTGCATTCTATAAGTAGATGACAGTGGCATAATGTTAGTTTCAATAAGTTAAAAATCATAATATCATGTATATCAAATGCAATGCTTCTTATTCTCTGAAATAAAGGTGAAAGTATTAGTGGGATTGAGACAAACTCAGGGATTATTTATGCAATATAATTTTATTTATTTATGAGAATGTAGTTAAAATTAAGGGCTTTAGGTTTTTCATAGAAGATTGTGCAATGTGTATGGTGTATTGGATTTTGATGAAGAAATGATGGAGAGCTAAATTATGAAGTCCCTGAGCGGAAATGATAAATGATTCCCAAAAAAAATCTCTGGATCAAAAATATAAAAAGGTAAATGGGTCTTAGCGGGTCTTAGCGGGTTTGGTGGGTTTGGGTCGACCCGACCCATTTATTAATCGGGTCTGGTGGGTCGACCCGATTACGACCCAAACCCGTATAGCTCAAACCCATACCCACTTACTCTGGGTCGGGTCGGGTCGGGTCTGGCGGGTCGGGTCTGAATTGCCCCCCTAAGCACACCCGCATCCATCTCCTCCTTCCTTCCATGCTCCGCCGGCGAGCCTCCGCGAGAACCTCGACCTCTCCACGGCCGAGTGCAGTCCGAACCTGAAGACGAACCCCGGATCAGTCCCTTCATTTCAAGCCGCCTCCCTCCACTCCGGCGAAGCCACACAACAGCGGCAGCGCCAACAACATCTCCGCAGCCTCCGTTGGCCGCCTCGTGGTCCCGCGCACAGCCGCCAAGGGCCAGGCCGGCCACCTCCTTTGATCCAACCAGAGCTCCTCCCTTGCCCTTTCCGCTGCCCACCCCCATGGCCGGCGACAGAGCAGAGCCCCTCTATCGGAACTCCAGCAGCAGCAACGGCAGCCCAGCTGCTCCACCATGGTCGCGCACTTCACAGGCCGTAGCCCTCTCCCATGGCTACCCTTCGCTCCCGCAGCAGCAGCAGCACTCCGGCAAGCATTTCTCCTCCTTGGCGCAAGCGCATCTCAGCCCAAGACCGCTCCGTGCACAGCCTTCCTCTAACGCAGCGCAGCCATGTTGGCTGCCTTCTCCATCCGTGAGCACCAGTGTCGTGTGCCTCCCCAACAGCACATTCCATTGGCCGAGCTCCACCATGCGTAAGTCTCTCTCTCTCTTCATGTAATTGAGGTATATATGGTGTGCGATGTGTTGGTTTGGCTAATAGACATATAAGTGTTTGGGAGTAACATGAATGTATGTATTAATTCAATGTGTTTCTTTGTGTGCCGAAAATACCTTACTCCGAGCCATTTTCCGGCTCTTCGTGGATTGCCGTGGATCACCGTAGGCGAGTGCGCACCCACGCCCTTCATAGTGAGATGCTCTATCCAACGACGCCCTCCGCGGCCCCGGACGCCTCCGTCGGAGCCTCCATCGGTGCGCCGCAAATTGCCCCGAGGTTAGTATTATTTTCATGTGTGAGGGCAATATTGTAATAATTGGGAAGTTCATTTAAATTAGTGTTTGTGTGTGTGCGTTAGTGAGTGTGTTTGTTACATGATGTTGATGCATGCATGTATAGGCATGTATTTATGCATGGCATGTAATTATGCGTGAATTTGTATTTTAATTATATGTGTGAAGTTTAGTAATTAATAAGGGGGTCACTAATTAATATGTTTGCATTATGTTTAGTGTATGCATGAATTATTATGCATAGGGGGGTGTGTGTAATTATGGGTACATTTACAAGCATGTGTTTTATTTATATATATATAAATATATATGTATGTATATACGTACGTACATCCATGAGTGTATACGCGTGTGTATGCATGTGTAGACATGTATATGTGTACGAGGGTATGTTTGTGTGGGTTTATGTGTTTGGTTGCTTGTTACAGTATTTCGGACCCGCTACAGGAGACCCGGACCAGATCTAGATTTGTGCTCGCTGTGGACCCGATACAATGGTGATTCGAAGACCGGCCCTTGGAATGATCCGTAGATCGGTTCCAGTTCGTGCAGTGAAGACCAGATGGCGATTCATTTCCGAAACCGCGTCATTTCATGTGAGTGTTTGTTCTTATGTCAATTTCTTCTTTATCATTATTGTGTATTAATCGTATTATTTCATGTGATTTTCTGTTACATTTTACCAGCTTGACTTGTTGTATCACTTCATGAGATGCCCATGATTGCTCACTTTAATTACCTAGTTCATAGGAGCTTGTATCAGGATCAATTTCTGTGTTGGTAGATCGCCGTTGTTGGCTTAGGCCTAGTATTGATATACCGTAGACGAGACTTGACCTTGTTACTAATATAGCTGTGATAAGTCCTAGAATGAATATACATGTTGATTTTGAGATTGATGGATCATTGAAAGAGGTTAGAAACTATACTATGTGAGGTGATTTTCAGTCATATTGCTTGGTGACATATCTTGATGATAACGAGTGTAATATCCACCATTTTTGGGTATTTGTAGGAATCTGTTTGGAGCCTTGCTTATACTCACAGGCAGGGTTATTAGTCGACTTGCCCTTTTATTAGTCAACTAATACCCCTATTAGTCGACTTACCATAACCCTCTTGTCAACTTGGTGACCATTCAGAAATGTTATCGACTCTCTATTTGTTGACTGTAACCTGCATTAGTCGACTTACCCTTTTCCTATAGTCGACTTACACCATTTACTAGTCAACTTATCCCTCTTGATAGTCAACTAAACTAGTCAAACCTCCTATATTAGTCGACTTGCCTTTCCCTATTAGTCGACTATTACCTTGTATAGTCGACTTATCCTATTTCCTAGTCGACTAACCCAGTCCAAATCCACTACCCTAGTCGACTTGCTCCTCATTTAGTCGACTAACTCTAGTCTGACTGCTGTTTCTAAATTTCTTATGGATTGAGGACTTTACTCTTTAGCTATGATCTTGATTATAGTTGGATGAATCTGGTTTTGAGGAATAGGTATTGATTGAATTGACCTGACCCGATAGATCTTAGATATATATATCTGATATGTTACTTGACTTTGTGATCCTGTGATTGACCTTGATAGAGTGAGAGTATGGGATAATCTTGATCAAATCAGAATATGAGGATTTGACTATATGTATCAAAATATGTACTATTTCAGTTATTGAGATTTGGATATACCGATGACTTGAGGATCAGAGTTGATCGTTAGGATGAGAGAATTGATTATTGAGTTATGGGACTTGTGATTGCTGAACCAGATTACCTTAATAAGGTTTGATGTTTGAGGTTCATGAGGATAGCTTTTGAGATTATGAGTTGACAGATTAATTATAGACATTATATCAGTGGATGTGGCCTTGATCAGTCTAATATTAGATTGTATTTATTGACTAGAGGTGTCTACACTGTTACTGCATAATTCATGTTACTGAAAGTTACTGGGAAAAGATTGTTTGACCGTAACACCCTGTACAGTCCCATTGTTCATCGTATACCTGGTTATTGTTACTGTTCACTGTTACTGATATTGTTCACCGTATATACGATTACTGATTGACTGTTACTGTACTGTTATCGTTACTGTCACCGCATCGTCCCAGTGTTATAGGTAACATGAGTATTGATTGTTTTTACTAAATTCAATAATAAAGTAATTGAACAACTTACACTGGGATTGGGAAATTGATGGAGGAGACAGCGTCTGTATTTTGGGTGCACCTAGGATACAGGTTGCGCATCCGACTGAGGGTTCCACTGCAGGGTTCCTAGGGATGACTGACATCCCATCTATACTGTTACTGTTCCACTGTTTTCACAGTGAGATTACTGTTACTGAGTACCTAGCGGTACCGCCTGGTTCAGTGCCAGGAAACTGAGGCTGTGGTCCCGGGTATGTACGGGACCTATCTAAAGTATGGACAATGTCTCTTCTATTAATTTCAATAACTTTGGACCCTGATTGACACGTGTAATTGACGTAGTATGGGATGCGTGTATTACAGGTGGCAATTGGTGTTCGCTGACATAATAAATAACAACTGAAATCTCACCTTTACATTGTAGACTGAACTTGATATACTGATGATTGTAAACATCTAATAATACCAATGAACTGACTGTACACGTGCCACCCGATTGGACATCTGATTTTGTATTGATTGGCTTTATTATTTTCTATCCATGTCTTATATGTTTCTTATGTTTTATTCCAGCATATGTGTTTCTTATTTTACTCACATTTATATTCGCATGTCCTTCCCTTTTCTCTTATACATTCACTAGGAGTTCTGGCTCCCTGGATCTGCATATCCAGATCCAGGGCTACTTATTGTTGGTCAGGTATTTGGAGAGGATCATATTTATCTTGAGGAGCTGGAGTCTCTCCCTTTTGATTATCGGTATTCCTACTCTTCTATTCATATATCGCATTCTGTCACATTCCTTATTCTTACTCATATGCTATCATTGTGTTAGACTTTATATGTATTATTGCAGTGATTTTGATTTATGGTAGAGATTTATAACTTGTTCAGGTTACTTTAGGCTTATCGTATATATGTGGGGTATTTTCCTCGCGTATATACGTCGCCGACTCTCGTCGCGACTCCGTTTTTGCGTATTTTGGGAAGCGGGGCGTGACAATATAGATTTAGGATATTTGCCTTGTTCTTCATTTCTATCAAATACTAAGTTGTTTTCCCAAGTATTTTTCCTTGTGATTTGTTTTCCAACATCTTGATTTCTCATACTTGAGCCATATCATTCTATCCTATCTATTAGGATCTTTTTGTTTTGTTGGAAAAGAAGTTGTTTGTGGTTGAGATAGACCACCAAGTTGTAACCCTCCTTATTTGTGATATCCCTCTTGTGTAGAGGTTGATTTTGGAGTGGTGGTTGGCTCCCTCTAGTGAGAGGTGGAGAATGGTGTTTGGCTCCCTTTAGTGAGAGGTGGAGTTTGTGTTGGAATCTCTTAAGTGTGAGGTCATTATTTTGTATTGGCTAAGCGCCTACCCCTCTTGTGTGAGGTGGTGTTTGTGTTGTCTCTAGTGAGAGGTTGTAATAGTTGAGAGAGGAGTTGTGTACTCCCGTATTATATTTGCCCCAAATCCTCAGTAGAGGTTCCCTGTATGGGAGTCCTGTGTTGACAAGTTAGTGGATTGGAAATCCTTCTGTATGAAGGCGGGGACGTAGAGCAGTGGCTCGAACCGCGAAACAAATCTTGGTGTTTGCATTTGATCCATTGACTCTTACCCTCTCTCTCTCTCTTTACTTTGTGTCTTGCATCGTTTCATATTGCTCATTCATTATATGCTTGGTTTGTTTGCGTGTGCCTCACTTGTGCTTAACCACGAGAGCTTCATATAGCGCCTCAACTCTTATTCAGAGGAACCAAGAGGAGTTAGTCCAGAGCCCTTCACCGGGAATTCGGCTACACTCGTTAGTTGCATTAAGTGTTGTTGCAATTATGTTTTTAATTTCCGCATTTTGTTCATTAGATTAGCCGTACACCTATTCACCCCCCTCTAGGTGTACTTCCCGACCATGATCTTTTCTATCAACTTCATGATGCGTGAGTATTTCTTGAATTGATCTGCTGTAAATTGATATCTAGAAGACAGTAATTAGGACTAATTTTTGTTATGAAGAATTCTTGGTCATATCCTTTGGAGCCACAACGCCTATCGATCTTTGTAACATTCTGACTTTAGAATACGTATTCTTTTCTGGTTTTTTGTGTTTTATCAGTACTCACATCATTTTATGTGGGTTTTACTTCCATTTAACCTGAAATTTTTACACAAGACTTTACATTTGACCTAGATTTTGCCTGATAAAATTTCAAAATATTTTCCTTTTCTTTTCTTCTCCATATATTTCCTTTATAATTTCATTTCTTTTCAAATTTTCTTCATTTTTCTTGTTTTAGTATTTTCTTATGTGACATTTGCACATAACCCCCTAGCAATTACATATTTACATTTTTTTACTCCCTCTTCTTTTTCCTTTTCTATTCTACATTTTTCTCCAAATTTCTACATACTTCTCGTTTGGCTTCTCTTGCAAGCTTTTCCTTCACTTTAATAACTCTCTCACTCATCCCTACACCGAAATACCGAAATCCACTCTCTCTCCTCCATTTTCTCTCACTAATCTCTCTCCAAAACACTCTTTCTCTCTTTAAAAACTCCTCCTACTACTCCATCACCATGATGGTTACCACCACATCACCCTAGCCACCTCTGTCTACTTGCCGCACTACCCTCTCTCTCCCTATCTTTTTCTCTCTAAAAATATCCTAAAACTCACTTTCTCTCTCCTCCTTTCACTTTCTCTCTCTACATTTCTCCTTTCCTCTTCTTCCTACTTCAGGTCGCCAACCACCTTACCTGCTCTTCCACCCTCCACCACCAATCACACATCCAAATACCTCTCTCCCCCAATATCCATTTTCTCTCTCTAAAACTAGCATTTTACCAATTTTCAATCTCTAAATACCCTCATCACAGCTCTCTCATCTCTCCAGCCAGCCATGGCCATCAAACATACCAACACGCACAGTCCCACACACGTACACACGTGCACATGGTATCGGGTATTCCGAGATTATAGGCGAGTACTCTACCCTTTTAGAAATAACTATAGAAATGTTTGTGCAAATTTTTTTTATTGTTTGTAATAGTTGTGGTACCTGGAATTGTATTAGGGTTCCTAGACATTTCTAGAATTTTCTGTAACTTTTAGAAATTATCTAGGCATTATTCATATTATTATTTTTTAAAACTTGTTTATGTATTTATAGAATTTTTCTTTGTATTTAGAAATTACCTGTGACTTTTTAGGATTTTTTGTGTATTTTTAGGAATTTTTTGTATTTTTGTAAAATTATTGTGTATTTTTAGTAATTTTAGGAATTATTTGCATTTTTCTATATTTTAGTACTAATATGTTTTACAAGTACCCACTTGGCCTCATGGCCTTAGCCCTTAGGACGCATAGACCTTCAGGTGTCTCTTTTGGCGCCTAGCTCTCTTGATTGTTATTTATATGTTATTTATATGTCTACTTATGTGTACTACGTCATTTATGTAGGTGTCCACTTGGCCTTCTCGTCCGATTATACCTTATGGTCTTTCTTATGCCCACTTCCTCGAAAGGGGGTGCACTTAGACCATTTGCGGTCTCTCAGCTTCTCCTGGTAGGCGTTTTTAACGCTCAGTGTTTTATTACTAGACTCGCCTAGGAGGAACTCAGTCGGATTTCAAACTCGTGGTCTAAGCCAAGTCATTCCTATAGCTCCACCAAACGCTTTAGTTATTAAACACTGTTCTCTATTTGTATCTCCAGTACTGCTTGCACCGCTTGTTTGTGTGCTTAGCTATAAAGCTGCTTTTCATTATTTTAATAATTGTAATTTCTGATATTATTTACATGATTTACAAATTACAGATATACTAATATTGACACTACACTTGGCATATGGACATTGACATATATCATATGATGACTATAGTACATACACTGATTACTAGACGATATCATAACTCCTGATCTATCACATTACCTTAGTCATGATAACTGATTTACGGGGACTTACATGTTTACTGTATTGATACCAAAGAACTTTTCTTCTAATTATTGTACAACTGTTTCTTGTACTACTGATTACTGAATCTTTAAAAATAGGGATACTACTGATAAAGAACACCTTAAGATCCCCATAAACGGATTATAATGAATACACTGGAACTGTACACTAGACAAACTGTAATAATAAATTACTCAACATACATTGGGGCATGGAGAAACTTATGATAGCAATATGTACGGCTTCATAATGGCTCAATGTTGCAACTACTATTTAGAACTACCTAAGGCCACAGGTATACAGTGCGGTGTACTGGCACCCTGTACTGATTCCCCTCCTGATTCCAGGGCATACAAATAAGATTCTTTACAGCCTAACAGCTGAGATTGGAGGACAGATCTAATCGACTGAGGTCATTGGCCCGGGTATGCACGGGGTCCATTATTACCTGATACAATTGATCCCCATCAGTTTCCAATATCTAACCTCATCTTATTCATGTGTGGATGTATGTATACAAAAAACACATACCTAGACATATGGACCAGATGAATAATAAGAATGCAACAACCTAACAATGATGATATCAAGAACGTGTGATATTTTGTCTCTCCATTAGTTGGATTCTGGTACACCCATATCAGATCTGAGTGAGTTCTACCATAGTATAAACTCTAGTATGGATTGACAGTGATGGGTAACACTATTAGGGGAGATGATTAAAATGTCGGGTGATACTGATAATTATTATTGTAGAACATAATGTACTACACCATACGACTTACCTCATATAAATTAATTATCTTACAATAATAATGTCAGGATTGGATTATTGACACCCCAAAAGACGAAATCCAGGGCAGCTCTGCAACCAATCCGAATGATGTCTAAGTTATTGACACTTCTAAAAGACAAGTGATTTGTCACATACATTGCATTTATGTTGTCACATTACAACACTTGTTTGCTAATAAATTATATTAATAAGTGTCTTTTTTCTTTGCTAAATGTAGGCCCAAATGCTGAAAGAAATAAATGAGGAACAAGCCCAAAAGCCCACTTTATTCTGAATTAATTCAGAATAAATTCGAAGTGGAGAAATCTGGGCTATATCTTGGCATATCAAGGGGTTGAGAAAACCCTCCTTGAATCGAGGAATCGAAGCCAGAAAATCAAAAGCTGATTCAGTCAGCGGTTGAAGCAGCAACAAGAAAACTAGCAGGAGATGCGAGCTACACAGGAAACCAAGGAGCTGCCCCCTCTTGGTGTGGCAACCTGGCCACACTAGGGCCACGGAAACGCGGTCCAAGCCGCGTTTCCGCGGCCAGCTGATTTCAGTTGGGGGAGCGTTTGCTCCCCCAACATTCCCGGGATCCTGATTCTTTGATTTTTGGCTATAAATACCTCTTTCAGCAGAGAAAAAAACAGCGAAGACTAGGATTAAATTTTTGCACTTATTTTCTTAGGATCTAGGTTCATTGTTAGCTAGAAAGAAAGTTGTAATCTTGCTTTTTAAGTTGTAGTCTAGTTTCAAAAACTTGTGAGAGAGAGGACTGAGTGCTTGTACTTGAAGGTTGAAGTGACAGCAATACAAAAGTCGGGCCGATTTCTATTTCACTTGCAGTACGGTATGCTTTATATTATGTCGTTGTTTCTTCGCTTTCCATGAGTAACTAAACACTTTTTCTGGGCTAGCTATCGACTCTCTCTTGTTTTCTTCTCTTCTGTTTTTAAAAGAACAAGACCCGATGACTCATATGCATGCCTCCCTTAAAAGCCTTTCTTTTTGAATGTGTTCTTGAAGGCACATGAGGATGGGTATGGATAGTTGAATTCATTATTCTTTCTTGAACTTCTTGTGAATCGTTTTTAATTCATTCTTGCTTCTTCGCACTTTATGTTTTAATATCCGATTCCAACTCTTTCTTGAAGAAAAAGGACTCAACCCTTCTGCATCTTATGTGCTTTACTTAAAGCTTTCTAAAAAAAGCAACTTTAAGTTTTGCAAATGATAACTTGAGGGACTTAATACTTTAAGAGAAGAATGAACAATTGAGTAGGAAGATAATAAGCCCAGATTTGATTTCATATTATAAAACAACATCACAACTCTTAAAGCTTTTTACAAATCACCTTCTCCAAATCCTTTTCTGAAAGTTGAAATTTCTCTTTTTCATCTCTTTTCCTTCCATTCTCTTTTTCCTAAAAATCGAACACAAATTCCTTGTTTTTAAGCAACTCATCGAAAAGCTTCCATCGCATCCCTCCTTGTGGACACGACTCGTTAGCCACAAGCTACACGGTACATTCTTAAACTCATTGGTTGTTTCTTTATTTTAGCAATCAATTTTTGGCGCCGTTGCCGGGGAGGGAACGGTGTAGTTGTTTTAACAACTTTTGTATGTTTGTTTTAGGGACTCGAAGATCAAGATCTAGCATTCAAGCTTTGCCAAGAAGACTTGAAAATTCTGTGCCCCTACTCTCGAAAGCAGGAAACAGAATTTCAAGAAATTGCTTTGCAAATCTGAAATTTTTTTGGGACTACTAAAAACTTTTTTTTGCAGGACATATTGCTCGCAAAAACTTTAGTTTTTATATGTCATATTTGTGCTAGTGTTCTATCCAACATCCCTGTTTTTAAGTCAACAGTAAAATATTCGTTGAAAGTTAAAATTGATTAGACATTTGCATTCTAGGCACAAGTCTTTTCAATTCTTTTACTTTACTGTTGAAGAGAGCTGGAGATAAGGTATGTATGCATAGCATATAGTTTAGGAAACGTTCTTGGGTGATTTTGCTTTTGAATGCTACTTTCCTATATCTTGCACACTTGCACGAATCAATTCTAAGGGCAAAACCCAAATCAAGATAAGGTGGGGAAGTCATTACCCTTCCTTAGCCCACAAACCATCTCCAAGCACGCACAACCTAAGCCTAATTAAAATTTGATAGACGTTGGCCTTAGGGACATCTCGAACTCAATAGGAGATTATCCTAAAGAGGAAAAGTGTTGGAAATTGACTCTTGTAAAATCAGTGTCAAGGAAAGGGATTGACGGCCGAAAGCCCGAAGATTGGTGGTTACTTACTTAAGGAACGTCTTTTGACGGAAAACCTCCCACCAATCTTGCCCTGACCTGGCTGATTAGCTTGTGGTCAAGGTCTACATTCTACCTCTTGTGGACAATCAACCAGTTAGGAGTTGTCTAGGTCGAGGTTACCTTAGACTAGGCTTGGTTGATTTCTATTGTTGACTGTTATTTGAACTTGTTGTGACTGTGATTGTGTTTGTGTATGCAAGTGTGGTCAAGAGACCCCAATTCATCTAGGTTGACTAGAAACACATCACCACCCAAGTTTGAACCAAGACCAGATCCGGTAATGGCTCAATCCATATCACTGCAGGACAGGTTCTATCCGATTAGGACCTCACTTCCATCGTGCATTTCACTTCCATCGGTTGGTGAATACAATTTCGAGCTCAAGCCTCAATTCATCAACACACTCCCCAAATTCCATGGTCTAGAGTCCGAAGATGCCTACTTCTTCATAAGAGAATTTGAGGAAGTATGTCTTATGATGAAAATCCCACACCTTGTAGACGATGCTATTAGGTTGAGATTTATCCCGTTTGCACTTAATGACCTAGCGAAAAAGTGGCTTTACAGCTTAGCAGCCGGTTCCATCACATCCTGGGATGATTTCATCAAGGTCTTCTTGAAGAAATTCTATCCTATCCATAAAATCGCTCTCATTAGGAAGACGATCATGCAATTTAAGCAAGAGCCTAGTGAACCGTTCTGGAGGTACTTTGAACGCTTTAAGGACCTCCTTGTCCAATGTCCACATCATGGAATATTGAAATGGCGACAATGCCAAATTCTCTATGACGGTTTAGACTATCCACCAAAACCCTCTTAGAAAGTATGTGCCAAGGGGGTTTCTCGCAGAAAGATGAAAATGAAGGATGGGATTTGTATGAAAATTTAGCTGAGAAAACCATCCAATGGGAATCTGCGAGTGAGACCCCTAAGAATCCTAACTCCATCTCTTCAAAAGGAGGTCTCCACTCCATAGAATCGTCCATCGCTAATGAGGCTAAGTTAGCTAATTTAGCTAGAAGACTGGAAGCTTTAGAGACAAAAGAACCAAGTCCAGTCAATCAAGTCAGCCCGAACCAATTTCCACCCCCAGGCTGCACTTACTGTCAAGCCATGAACCATGTATTCGAGGAATGCCCAGTGTTTCAGGCTCAGCAATCCTATCACGAACCGATGAATGCGGCTTTTTCAAGGCCGAACAACAATCCTTACGCCCCAACGTACAATCCCGGCTGGAGAAATCACCCTAATTTCTCATGGAGCCAAAACAACAATGACCATTCACGATCCAATCATGCTAACCACTTCCATCATGGTAACAATTCTTCCAATCATCAACCCAACTTCTCCAATTTCCATAATAATTCTCCCAACCATACACCAAGCTTTCCAAATTATCAACAGAACTTTCCTAACCAAGCTCCACAATCCTCCTTCCAGAATCCTCAATTAGAAAGAAGAATGACTGACTTTGAGAGAAATATGGTGAGATATATGAAAAACCAAGACTCTCTCTTGCAAACAATTCAGAGGCTAGAAGTTCAAATGAGCCAATTAGCCAACCCACAGAATGAGAGACAAAAGGGTACCCTGCCAAGTCAGCCAATCACCAATCCGAGGAATTCCCAACAAGCCCATCTGGCTGAGGATCCTTCATTCAATCAATGTAATGCTGTGCATACATTGAGGTCAGGAAAGAAAGTTGATAATCAAGTGTCAACACCCACCAATCCTATTCAGCACAACCACAATCAAGCTTCCACCTCATCCAATCCAATTTCTTCCAATTCGGACGAGTCTGAAAAAGACAAGTCAGCCAGCCAGGTGCACCAGCCTATAGTACCATTTCTTAATAGGCTGAAAAACAACAGGCAAAACCCGCACATGGACAAGATAATCGAGATGTTTAACCAAGTGAAGATAAATGTGCCACTTCTTGATGCCATCCAACAAGTTCCTTCCTATGCTAAGTTTCTTAAGGACATGTGCACCAAGAAGAGAAAGACTAATGTTCCTAAGAAGTCTTCCTAGCCACTAATATTAGTGAGCTATTTTCAGGTCCTATCCCTGTCAAGTACAAAGATCCAGGTAGCCCTACCATTGCCTGCACAATAGGATAAGCCGAGATTAGTCGTGCACTTCTTGACTTGGGGGCAAGTATCAACTTGCTTCCATTCTCTGTTTATCAACAACTCGGGTTGGGTGACCTTAGTCCAACTCGAGTCACCATCCAACTGGCTGACCGTTCTGTTAAAGTTCCAAAAGGGGAAATTAACGATGTCCTGATCCGGGTAGGAGAGTTCATATACCCTGTCGATTTCATAATTTTGGAGACATAACCTGTGTCCAACTCCAATCGTAGGGCTCAAACTCCGGTCATCCTAGGTCGACCATTCCTTACCACTGCTAATGCCATCATCAACTGCAGGAATGGGTCTATGAGGTTAACCTTTGGAGACATGACTAGAGAAGTCAATGTCTTCCATCTAGGAAAACAACCCCGTGACATTGAGGACAAAACTTTTGAAGTAAACTAAATTGAGAACTTGACAAGTGAACACGGGGAAGAATTGGAATCAGAAATGGAGATTGATTTCGAGTTAGAGTCTGATGACTTTAATCTCAATCAGGTGGTAGATTTTGCCATGAATTGGGCTTCAAACCCAATTTCACCTACAATGGAGCCAACAGATTTGACTAGTCCTTCTAGTGAGCCAGCCTCTTCCTTAGAATTGAAAGCCCTTTGTTGACTGATTTTTCCTGCACACAAAAATAAGGATATTAAATTTAGAAATAGTAGTGTGAGGTTCAGTTCTAATCCGCGGTAGCAAGGCTATGCGGGTCGTGATCCTCAAGGAGGGACTGCGATAGAAGCGTTAAGCAAGTTAATCTCTAAAATTTATCTTTTTTAGTTAATTGTCACTATGGTATTTACAAAGAAACGTGGTATTTACAATGAGTTGTGGGAAAGAATATTGGAGAGATGTGGATTTAATCTACGAAAAGAAATAAAAGAAAAGAAAGGAAAACTTATCTCTTTATTTGCTTGCCGTTTGAACCGTTGCGATGATTTCCCTTTTCTTGGAAGGCGTACAAGCACGGCTTATGGGATCGTCCGCCTTCTTAATCTACTCTACGAAATAAAACAACAAGCTATGAAGACTTGTTCATCGCCATGGGCCGTCAAGGTTCCTTCTTCGGCTAGGTAGTCTCAAAGCGTCAAGTTCTCACGGTTTGCAAGACATCAGAGAAGGAAACAATATAGAAAACAAGATCAAAGAGAACAAGAACACAACATAAAATAGAAGAGATGAACAAATAAACATAACAAAAACAAACCTTTGAATGGATTTCATTAACAATTGAAAAAGAGTTGGCTTACACCGCTGTCACCTCAGTACAAGCATGGACTCTTTCCTCCATGAAAGCTTCCTCCACTCTCAGAATTTACAAAAGATAAACAAAAAGAAAACCTAACCTAGAAGAAAGAGGAAAAACCCTAAAAATCTGAACTTTGGCCCTTTGCTGGACGCTGGACGCTCTGTACGTTGCAATGCAGGTGATATTTATAGGGCAGAAGGAAGTAGAGTCCCATCACAACACCTCCACGAAAACTCGTATCTGGATAAGCTCAGATTGCCGCGGAAACGCGGCTTTTGCCGCGGATCCGCGGCAATCTCGTGGAGTTAGGCCACGCGCTTTGGCGCGTGGCTTCTTCTGGTCCATCTATGTGGGCGCCTGCTTCTAGAATTGTAATCCTGGCCTTTTAAATCTGGATTTTCGAGATAACTTAGTAATCAAGTTACCCTTAATCCAGATTTCTTCAAATCTTCTTCCCACGATTTCCTTCTTATCTTGGCCTTTTATCCTCATCCTGCCGGTGTTTAGGGTTGGATAGAAGTCTATCTTTCCCTAATCTCTGATATTTGCAACTTTTAGCCCTTGTATTTGCATTTTGACTCTTTGTATTTGCGCTTTTTCACCTGGGCTTCAAACATGGGCTTGGATCTGGGCTTTTGGGCTCTTTAGGCTTTATTTATTGCTAAATAACAATTCGAGGCCTGCACACAATAAATTACAAATTATAATAAATGTGCAGAATTAAATGAATAAATATGAAAATGTGATGGTAAATATGATGATAAAAATGCACTTTTGACTACCAATCACACCCCCACACTTATCTTTTTGCTCGTCCTCGAGTAAAAACAAAGAAAAAGAAAAAGAAATGAAAAGTTAATCTAACCTAACTCACTTTCGTAGGAATCACGGTTGCACTTAGCACGTGCAACAAGCCGTTAAACCTCTAGGTTACCCTAGAGGACGAGTGTTGTCTCGTGAGGGTTTTTAGCGGATTGCACCCACAAAATCCATAAAAAGGAAAATATTTGAATTATTATTGAAGAGACTAAGTAGTCTATAAGTTTTAGGATCCTCATTTTTATTCATTCTTCAAACCTAGTCTTTATAAAGTCAATTGTTATTCATTTTAGGTAAGGATTAAAATTGAATTTCTAATATAGTCTTTTTCGTTACCAAAAGTCATACGCACCCTTGTGAATCTAGGAATTCCTTAACTTGGATTCTCATGCCTCTTTATTATTTTTATAACATCATCTAATTTTCTTTCGTGTAAGTATCAAGGCTTCTTGAGGCCCTCATACCTAACTAATTGACTATTAGATGTGTTAATATATTTATTTTTTTTATTTTTATTTTTGGCATGTATAACTCATCTAATTTTCTTTCGTATAAGTATCAAGGCTTCTTGAGGCCCTCATACCTAACTAATTGATTATTAGATGTGTTAATACATATATTATTTTTCTTAGTCTTCTTAGGCTTTCTAATCCACCCATGTAACGAACTTAAAGTCGATGACTCCCAAACCGGTTGGCTTTAGGGCACCAGGTGAGAAAACACCCCGCGGACTCAAATTCGAGTGAACTAGGCCCCAAAACTAAGGACTTTATTTATTTACTCACCTTTAGACATGAATACTTATGCTTCTTGAGGCACATGTATCAGCTTAATTGGTGATTTTTTTTTCTTTTCTTTTTTTTTTTTTTATATGAGGCACAAGGTCTTTGTCTTAGAATCCTAGATATGCATTTGGTATGCATATTTCATTAAGGTAAAAATCAAGACTAATTATTTATTCAATTTCTCTCCTATACCTAAAAATTTAAACAATTTATTTATTTTGACCAAGTTTTTAGAAATCCTAATCATGATTTTCCTAATCCTTAAAACTAACATAGGTTTCTTTCAAAAAATAAGTCAAAATACTGTCCTTTTTATAACATTTTTTTTTTAATTTTAGCAAATTTTGTCAGATTTTGTTAGTGTCTACCTATGTTAGTATGTTAGTAAAGCCCACCCCCACACTTATCTCATGCATTGTCCTCAATGTATGAATGAATGCATATATGCATGAAACAGAACAAGGGAAGGCAGAAAATTACCTTAGGGGGTGGTTCCGGTGGTGGTCTAATTGGGCCAAGCGTTGCTACCCATCAAGATAACATAAAATTTCATGGAGGAACCCACCAAAAATTTTTCGTGTATAACCCACAAAAATGTATGTGTGATCATTTTTTAAAATTTCCATCCCATCAAATTTCCAAATTTCATAATAAATTTCAGAGTCAATTGTGTCAACCTCCTTGTCCCAAAATGGAGTATGAAAAGATGGAATTATTGACTTGGACAATATAGGTGCGGGAACAAATACCGACTCAGGGAAAATGCTCAAATCAAGTAAGGGCTCAGGAGTCGGGCTAGGTTCAAGAATTGGGTCCAAGTCAAGAAATTGAAACTCAAGTCCACAATCTTCTTCCCACAATGGAATGTGACCTAATATGGGATATATCTCTTTACTTCCAATATTAAGGAATTCTAGCTCATCGCCATACAATTCTTCAAAACTAAGGTCAACATCTTCCGTCAGAATTGTACAATCAGTTTCAGAAGTAAAGAGATTGTGAGAATCTAGGTCAAGTTCAATATGATCATCTAAAATGGGTGATTCAATTTCATAATGAATTGGAATAGGATCCAATGTTGACTCGGGAGAAGTGAAATCAGGTGGAGACACTGGAGTCATTATTGGATCAGGAAGTAAAATTGAATCATCAAGTGGGAGATCATGATCATATTCATGCTCAAGTTCTATTTCAGGAAAGGAAAAACTTGCCAAATTATCAAGATTTGGAGTTTCGGCAAGTTCAGATGATGGCACTGAAATAGAATCTTGTTGTCCAAAGCAACTTGGTTCGTCGGCTCTAAGAGAGTGGTCAGCGATATCAGAATTTGCCGAACTGTAAGAACGTAAAGATTGAACCATCATATCTAAATCATGCTCGCGAGCTAATCTAGCCTGAGTCATGGCTTCAAGCCTCTTTTGGAATTGGATTTGGAAAGAGGAAGTGAGATCGTGATGAAGTTGTGAATCGGTGGACTCACGCATCATCATGTCTAAGATTGATGGTGGTTGTTTCTTGGACTCGTGCATACTCATCATTTCCCTGATAGATGGTTTTCTATTCTGAATGGGTGGATCTGAGTATGAATCTTGGGAAGAATGTGGACTAGATGGATATGGAGGACAATTTGGTTCAGAATTAGACTCGGGGGACTCGAAACCCCATGAACTCTGTGACGAGTTGAAATTATTATGGAAATTATAGACATAAGATGGGGGTGTGGTTATATTCATTCGGATAAGACCATTCCGGCATACTAGATTGGTCAAAGTTAGGGTATGCCGGGTTGGTAATATCCGAATAATAGTTAGGGGTGTAATATGGATTAAAATTGGAATTATTCTTATATGCCATATCACACCAACACAAACACAACAAACAAATAAACAAACAAAAAAAAAAATTTAACCTAAGTTAGGGTAGACCTATGACCTAGACGACTCCTAACTGGTTAGACCGTCCACAGGAGGTTGGGTGCAGACTTTGACCACAAGTTAATCAGCCAGGTCAGGGCAAGAGTGGTGGGAGGTTTTCCGTCAAAGACGTTCCTTAATTAAATAACCACCACACTTCGGGCTTTCGGCCCTCAATCCCCTTCCTAGACACTGATTTGGCAGGAGTCAACTTCCAACACCGTTCCCCCTTAGGATAATCTCCTAATTGAGTCCGAGATGTCCCTAGGGCCAACGTCTACTCTTTTTTAGTTAGGCTTGGGTTAGTGAGTGCTTGGGATATGATTTTTGGGTTAAGGAAGGGTGATGAAATCCCCACCTTATCTTGTTAATGGGTTATTCCCTTAAGATGAATTAGTGCAAGTGTACAAGATAAATAGATAAGAATCACTCAAAGCAGAAAATCAACCAAGAGATGAGTCCTATTCTACATGCAATGCGTACGTACCTTGCGTCTCCAGCACTCTTCAACAGTAAATAAAAATAATTGAAAAGACACGTGCCTAATATGCAAACGTCTAATCAAATTTTATTTTTAACAACCAATAATTTACTGTTGAATTATTAGCAATTTACAGGTATATCACAGAACAAAACAGAATAGAGCAGTAAGCAGTAATCTCAAATTTCAGCAATCTGCAAAAAAATTGAATCAGTAGTGCTTACTGTTGCCGCGTTTCCGCGGCTCTGGCCGCGGATCCGCGGCAAAACAGTGGGCTCCTGTGCTCTGCCTTCGAGGGCAGAGGCACAGGGCAGCTATATGTCCACTGCAGCTGCTGTTTTCTGTTTCCTGTTCTCCAAACCTGCAAACAGAAAAGAATAAAGAATTAGTTAAAAATTAAAATTTTTTTGTTTTAGAGATAACTTACCGTCCCTCCCCGGCAACGGCGCCAATTTGTTGACTGATTTTTCCTGCACACAAAAATAAGGATATTAAATTTAGAAATAGTAGTGTGAGGTTCAGTTCTAATCCGCGGTAGCAAGGCTATGCGGGTCGTGATCCTCAAGGAGGGACTGCGATAGAAGCGTTAAGCAAGTTAATCTCTAAAATTTATCTTTTTTAGTTAATTGTCACTATGGTATTTACAAAGAAACGTGGTATTTACAATGAGTTGTGGGAAAGAATATTGGAGAGATGTGGATTTAATCTACGAAAAGAAAATAAGAAAAGAAAGGAAAACTTATCTCTTTATTTGCTTGCCGTTTGAACCGTTGCGATGATTTCCCTTTTCTTGGAAGGCGTACAAGCACGGCTTATGGGATCGTCCGCCTTCTTAATCTACTCTACGAATAAAACAACAAGCTATGAAGACTTGTTCATCGCCATGGGCCGTCAAGGTTCCTTCTTCGGCTAGGTAGTCTCAAAGCGTCAAGTTCTCACGGTTTGCAAGACATCAGAGAAGGAAACAATATAGAAAACAAGATCAAAGAGAACAAGAACACAACATAAAATAGAAGAGATGAACAAATAAACATAACAAAAACAAACCTTTGAATGGATTTCATTAACAATTGAAGAAGAGTTGCTTACACCGCTGTCACCTCAGTACAAGCATGGACTCTTTCCTCCATGAAAGCTTCCTCCACTCTCAGAATTTACAAAAGATAAACAAAAAGAAAACCTAACCTAGAAGAAAGAGGAAAAACCCTAAAAATCTGAACTTTGGCCCTTTGCTGGACGCTGGACGCTCTGTACGTTGCAATGCAGGTGATATTTATAGGGCAGAAGGAAGTAGAGTCCCATCACAACACCTCCACGAAAACTCGTATCTGGATAAGCTAAGATTGCCGCGGAAACGCGGCTTTTGCCGCGGATCCGCGGCAATCTCGTGGAGTTAGGCCACGCGCTTTGGCGCGTGGCTTCTTCTGGTCCATCTATGTGGGCGCCTGCTTCTAGAATTGTAATCCTGGCCTTTTAAATCTGGATTTTCGAGATAACTTAGTAATCAAGTTACCCTTAATCCAGATTTCTTCAAATCTTCTTCCCACGAATTTCCTTCTTATCTTGGCCTTTTATCCTCATCCTGCCGGTGTTTAGGGTTGGATAGAAGTCTATCTTTCCCTAATCTCTGATATTTGCAACTTTTAGCCCTTGTATTTGCATTTTGACTCTTTGTATTTGCGCTTTTTCACCTGGGCTTCAAACATGGGCTTGGATCTGGGCTTTTGGGCTCTTTAGGCTTTATTTATTGCTAAAATAACAATTCGAGGCCTGCACACAATAAATTACAAATTATTAATAAATGTGCAGAATTAAATGAATAAATATGAAAATGTGATGGTAAATATGATGATAAAAATGCACTTTTGACTACCAATCACCTTCCTGCGCATCTCAAGTACGCCTATCTAGGCGAACAAGAGACATTTCCCGTCATCATTGCCTCTCACTTAAATGACGGAGAAGAAAAAGATTTGAAAGATATTCTAAGAAAACATAAGGAAGCCATTGGGTGGACTATGACTGATATTAAGGGATTAAGTCTAACCATCGTTCAACACTGCATCCATCTCAATGAAGATGCACACCCAAGAGAGACCCGCAGCGTAGGTTAAACCCTATTATGCAAGAGGCTGTTCATGCTGAAATCATAAAACTCTTAGACAATGGGATAATATCCCATTTCGGATAGCCAATGGGTCAATCCTGTCCACGCGGTCCCAAAGAAATCTGGTTTCACCGTAGTGGAAAATGAGAACAAAGAGTTGGTTCAAACTCGACTTCCACGAAGATTCGAGTTTGCATTGACTATAGGAAACTTAATGCTGTAACTCGTAAGGACCATTTTCCACTTCCTTCATTGATCAAATGCTTGAACGCTTGGCGGGTCATGAGTACTACTGTTTTTTGGATGGTTACTCGGGCTATAACCAGATCCCTATCGCTCCTGAGGACTAAGAAAAGACTACGTTTACCTGTCCATTTGGGACATTTGCTTATCGTCGAATGCCCTTCGGCTTATGCAATGCCCCAGCAACGTTTCAACGTTGCATGTTGAGTCTTTTCTCTTAGAAATCTTCATGGTTGATTTCTCCATCTACGGAGACTCATTCACTCAATGTCTCCACCATCTTGAACTCGTCCTCCAACGTTGTGCTGAAAAACATTTGACACTGAACTGGGAGAAATGCCACTTCATGGTGAAACATGGAATTGTCTTGGGCCACGAAATATCCAAGAAAGGAATTGAAGTTGATAGAGCAAAAATCGAGGTTATTGCTAAGCTTCCCATGCCCAAATGCGTTAAGGACATTAGATCTTTCTTAGGACACGCTGGTTTCTATCGAAGATTTATCAAGGGTTTCAGCAAAATTGCTAGGCCCTTGACTAATCTGTTAGCTAAGGATGTGTCCTTCACTTTCGATGCTGAATGCATAAATTCTTGGGAGAGGCTTAAGAGTGAGCTGATTTCTGCACCAATCATATCTGCACCGGATTGGTCTAAGCCGTTTGAGATTATGTACGATGCTTCTGATTTTGCCATAGGCGCTGTCCTAGGACAACGTATTGATAACAAGCAGCATGTGATCTACTACTCTAGTAGGACTCTCAATGACGCTCAACTAAACTACACTACAACCGAGAAGGAATTCTTGGTAGTAGTGTTTGCCTTAGAGAAGTTTCGTCCCTACCTACTAGGGTCCAAAACCACCGTTTTCACCGATCATTCTGCGCTTAGGTACCTCATGATGAAGAAGGATGCCAAGGCCCGACTCATTCGTTGGATCCTCCTTCTTCAAGAATTTGATCTCGAAATTCGAGACAAGAAAGGCGTAGAAAATGTCGTTGCTAACCATCTCTCATGGATTCCCAATTCTCCATGCAACGATTACCCATCAATGAGGATTTTCCTGATGAACATCTCTTAGCTATCTCTAGGGAACCTTGGTTTGCTGATATAGTGAATTACTTAGTCACAAACCAAACTCTGTCTCATTGGTCCAAAAATGATGTTTACCGGTTCTTATCCCAAGTCCGGTATTTCTTTTGGGAGGAACCGTATCTTTTCAAGTACTGTTCCGACCAAATCATTAGGAGATGCATTCCCGATGAGGAGGTTAGGAGTGTTCTGTCCTTTTGTCACGAACTTGCATGCAGTGGACACTTTGGTCCCCGCAAGACAGCTAAAAAGGTGTTACAAAGTGGGTTTTATTGGCCCACTCTGTTCAAGGATGCCTATGAATTTTGCAAGACGTGCCCTAGATGCCAAATGGTACGTAGGATCTCACATCGAAATATGATGACCCTCAACCCAATTCTCGAAATAGAACTCTTTGACGTTTGGGTCATCGACTTTATGGGTCCATTTCCTAACTCATTTGGGAACCAATACATATTGGTTGCTATGGACTACGTGTCCAAGTGGGTAGAAGCCATTCCTTGTAAAACCAATGATAACCAAGTTGTCATAAAGTTTTTGAGAGAGAACATTTTTTCCCGCTTCGGAACCCCTCGTGCTATCATCAGTGATAATGGCACCCACTTTTGCAATGGATCTTTTGAAGCCCTTATGCGAAAGTATGCCATAACTCACAAGTTGTCCACACCATATCATCCTCAAACCAGTGGGCAAGTTGAGGTTTCAAATAGACAAGTCAAACTTATATTGGAGAAAACTGTGAACCAAAACCGGAAAGATTGGTCCTTAAAACTTGTAGATGCTTTATGGGCCTATAGAACCGCTTTCAAGACGATTTTAGGAATGTCTCCCTATAGGTTAGTCTATGGCAAACCTTGTCACTTGCCCTTGAGTTAGAGCACCGAGCCTTATGGGCAATCAAGCAGTTGAATTTCGATTTGACTAAGGCCGGTGACATTCGGAAATTACAAATTTCCGAATTGGAGGAATTGAGAAATGAGGCCTATGAAAATGCTAGGATCACTAAAGATAGAGTGAAGATTTTCCATGACAAGCACATCATAAGAAAAACCTTTGTCCCTCGTCAAAAAGTCTTACTCTACAATTCTAGGCTTCATTTTTTTTAGGAAAATTGAAATCACAATGGACTGGGCCATTCGTTGTAAAAATCGTGTTTCCACATGGTGCAGTTGAGATCAGTGACCCCAAGAATGGAAATGACTTTAAGGTAAATGGTCAACACCTTAAACCTTTCTTGGAATCGGTGCCGGTAGATGAAACGGTAATGGGTCTTTTTGACCCAGTGTATCAGTAACTTTCCTCCTTTCCATTTTATTTCATGCACTTTTACATTTCTTTCATACATTGGGGACAATGCATGAGATAAGTATGGGGTAGGGTTCTAACATGGCTAATAAAAAATTTTTTTGGATATATATTAAAAAAATATATATATATAATAAAGGGTAGACAATATTTTGATATATTTTTGTAAGAATTTAAGTCAATATTAAGGAATAGGAGAATCATAATTAGGATTTCTTACACTTGGTCAAAATAAAATAACTTGTTTGATTTTTAGGGTCAGGAAGAAATTTGGGAAAGTAATTTAGTCTTGATATTTAACTTAATGACATGTGCACACAAAATACACTTACACACTTAGGGTTTGAAAACAGAGACTCTTATGCCTTATAAAAAAAAAAAACAAGTCTAATTATTGAGTAGCTAGGTGCTTCGGCCTAAGCAAGCCTTAGTATTTATGCAAAAGATAATTAGACAAGTTTGAAAAAAAAAAAGTATTCTCTGATTAAGCTGGGTATTTATGCCTCATGAAGCATAAGTATTCACGCCTAAAAGAGGTACCTCGTATAAATAATGTGTATCCTCTGATTAAGCTGGGTATTTATGCCTCATGAAGCATAAGTATTCATGCCTAAAGGGTTACATAGTATAAATAAAAACCTTGGTTTCGTGGCCTTATCTGCTCGGGTGTTTAGGTCCTTAGGGTGTTTTCTCACCTGGTGCCCTAAAACCGTCTGGTTTGGGTGTCACCGACTGAAAGCTCGTTACATGGACAGATTAGAAAGCCTAATGAAACTGAGGAATGAAAGTTCACAAAAAAAAATAAATATGAGGCATAGGAGTTAATGTTGAAGAACCCTTAGTAAACTTCACAGTCACGATGGTGCATACGAATCAGGGTAAATTAATAGACTAGATGAGAAGTACAATTTGACTCCTTACTTTAATTGATGACATGTTTTATTTGAATAGAGACTAAGTTTAGGAATGAAAATTTTGATATTCCTATAACTTATAGATTACTTAAGATCTCACAAATATACTTCAAATATTTTCTCCTTCACAAAAAAAAGTTTTTCGAAACTACTAACATTTTCTCTTCCTTTTTGGATTTTGTGGGTGTAATCCACTGAAAACCCTCACGAGACAAAACTCGTCCTCTAGGGGTGACCTAGAGGTTTAACGGCTTGTTGCACATGCTCAGTGCAATCGAGTGACCTGCGAAAGTGGTCTAATAATTGATTCAAGTTAGTCTAATGTTTTGCTCGAGGGCGAGCATAAGATAAGTGTGGGGGTGTGATTTGTCACATACATTGCATTTATGTTGTCACTTTACCACGCTTGTTTGCTAATAAATGATATTAATAAGTGTCTTTTTTCTTTGCTAAATGTAGGCCCAAATGCTCAAAGAAATAAATGAGGAACAAGCCCAAAAGCCCACTTTATTCTGAATTAATTCAGAATAAATTCGAAGTGGAGAAATCTGGCCTATATCTTGCATATCAAGGGGTTGAGAAAAACCCTCCTTGAATCGAGGAATCGAAGCCAGAAAATCAAAAGCTGATTCAGTCAGCGGTTGAAGCAAGCAACAAGAAAACCAGCAAGAGATGCGAGCTAAACAGGAAACCAGGGAGCTGCCCCCTCTTGGTGTGGTCACCTGGCCACACCAGGGCCGCAGAAACGCGGCCCAAGCCGCGTTTTCGTGGCCAACTGATTTCACTTGGGGGAGCGTTTGCTCCCCAACGTTCCCGGGATCTTGATTCTTTGGTTTTTGGCTATAAATACCTCTTTCAGCAGAGAAAAAAGCAGCGAAGACTAGGATTAAATTTTGCACTTATTTTCTTAGGATCTAGGTTCATTGTTAGCTAGAAAGAAAGTTGTAATCTTGCTTTTTAAGTTGTAATCTAGTTTCAAAAACTTGTGAGAGAGAGGACTGAGAGCTTGTACTTGAAGGTTGAAGTGACAGTAATACAAAAGTCAGGTCGATTTCTCTTTCACTTGCAGTACGGTATGCTTTATATTATGTCGTTGTTTTCTTTGCTTTCCATGAGTAACTAAACACTTTTTCTTGGCTAGCTATCGACTCTCTCTTGTTTTCTTCTCTTCTGTTTTTAAAAGAACAAGACCCGATGACTCATATGCATGCCTCCCTTAAAAGCCTTTCTTTTTATAAGTGTTCTTGAAGGCACATGAGGATGGGTATGGATAGTTGAATTCATTATTCTTTCTTGAACTTCTTGTGAATCATTTTAATTCATTCTTGCTTCTTCGCGCTTTATGTTTTAATATCCGATTCCAACTCTTTCTTGAAGAAAAAGGACTCAACCCTTCTGCATCTTATGTGCTTTACTTAAAGCTTTCTAAAAAAAAAGCAACTTTAAGTTTTGCAAATGATAACTTGAGGGACTTAATACTTTAAGAGAAGAATGAACAATTGAGTAGGAAGATAGTAAGCCCATATTTGATTTCATATTATAAAACAACATCACAACTCTTAAAGCTTTTTACAAATCACCTTCTCCAAATCCTTTTCTGAAAGTTGAAATTTCTCTTTTTCATCTCTTTTCCTTCCATTCTCTTTTCCTAAAAAATGAACACAAATTCCTTGTTTTTAAGCAACTCATCGAAAAGCTTCCATCGCATCCCTCCTTGTGGACACGACCCGTTAGCCACAAGCTACACGGTACATTCTTAAACTCATTGGTTGTTTCTTTATTTTAGTAATCAACAAGTCATGACAGGTTGAAAACCTATTCATCCATGATGGATGAACAATTGACTTGGACTCACTGATACAGTGAAATAGACAGTGAATCAAGTATTTGCCTTCTGAAGAAGCCTAAAGAGGCTAACTCCTAGCATCGCTGCAAGCTCAGTATTACCTTCACAGCAAGCTACAATAGCTCCGTTATGGGCTCTTTCCTTAACTTTGCATGAAGCTTTGCCTGTTAAAGAGCTCTCTTTTAGCTTCTCTACAAGCTCAATGCTAGTTTTGCAGTAAGCTTAGTAGCTCCGACGTGGGCTCTTTTCTTAGCTTCGCATAAAGCTCCTTCTTAGCTCCGCTATGAGCTAGCTCTGCTGTGAGTTTATATGATCATTTTTGACCATCTAAATCTCGGCACAAGATTAATGTGATCATTAAACATTTCAGGCAGTTAATTGCCGTGATTTTTTCACTCCCCAATTAGTGCGTGAAGATCAGAGAAAATCCATTAATTAGTTGAGCAAATCAAGGGATTGGTGTAACAACTCAAAGCTAGCGGGCTAATTAGCCTCACTTACGAGTTTTCTAGCTTCCCACAAGTTATAATAGCTCCGTAGCGATGCTATTATAGCTTGGTTCAAAGCTAGATTGAAAAAATTAATCTGCTGATTTTTAGGATAGGTTGTTACACCCCATAAACTCTATAAATACCCCACTAAAAGGAGGGGATCGGGGCGGGGAAGATCAAGAAAAGAGCCTGAATTTTGGATAGCCATTGGCTGGAATTTTAAGAAGAGATCTATTCTCTACAACTTCCAAGGTTTTTTAGACAACTTTGCATCTCTTTCAGGGTGATAAAACCCTCAAGATCTTCTCTCTCAAAGGACTTCTGGAACCAAGTGAGAAGGAAACACCTTGGCAGAAGAGTCAAAGAATAAATGGATCGCATCATCAAAACGGAACAAAGTGGTCACGCGCTGACCAGACTTCCATTGGCACAGTTCCCCAGAATTTCAGAAGAGAAGTACTTGTAATCTTCTTCGTTTCGCTCACTTGTAATTTCTTTTTTTACAAATTTTTGTAAGTTTTTCCCAATTACAAATCAATGGAAAATAAGATGGCGACTCCGCTGGGGACTTTCTTCTTTGCCAATGAGAAGATTGTGTCGCAGTGAGATGACAAGACCCTTCAGTCTATAGCTGAAACTTTGGTCATTCAATTTGACCAAGAAAAGTTTGAGCAATTTCTCTCTGAGGTCAGTTTAAGCCCTATTAATGTGCGCAAGCACAAGAAGATCTCCGTGGCTAAGTCTCCTCTGGCCGTGGATCAGAAGAAAGCCCTTGATGTGACGAAGAAGGCCATCTGCTAACCTAATTCAGTCTCAACAGGGACTGAATTAGCTTTGCACCATCACCCATATGGCTGGAGCGAAGCTAAATCAGCCTTAAAGGCTCTCTGGATTGAAAAATCTTATTTAGCCTTGTGGCTAATGGATCCCTGATCTCAGCTTTGACAGAAGCTAAAAAAGTCTCTGACTGCAAGACTGCTTCAGTTCTTCACAGAGCTCAGCTTTGCTTCTCCCTTGAAGAAAAAGGCAAAGCTGTAGTAACTTCGGTCCTTGCTGCCAAAGTCCGCGAAGCTAAATCTTAAGCAAAATTTAGTGCAAATAGCGAAGCTACTTTGCTCAAAGAAAAAGTACTTCACCGTACTAAAGCACCAAGCGCTAAGATAGCTTCGCCTCACGGTGAAACAATCTTAACTTCACTCCCAGCTAAGAGAAAAGCCTCTAAGGCTAAGTCTAAGTTTAAATTTAAGATATTCAGCCATCAGGGCTAATATCCAGCCTCTCCAAGCCTCCGTGTTGGATCATTTGGGTCCAGTCAACACAGACTTACGAGAATTTTTGAGCAACAAGTGGAAGTCTTGCCTTGAAGAGCAAGCTCACATCCCGTCATCTAGGTACGGACGGGCGGGGTGTCAATATGCTTCATTCCGCTAAGTGTCTGGAGCCAATCCCAACAACATCTCCTCCAAATTAACTATCGGTATTCGATCGGTTGTCAGCTCAGACCTCCGAAGAACCCCGGACTAGGAGTAAGAGGAAGGCCAAAAAGTCTCACCTCGCTGCAGCCTCTGTCAACATGATGGGAAGAGGAAGGGATCCGATAAGATCTCGAAGAGGAAGACGGGGGATCCATGCTCCCTCAGTTAGTTTCCTAATTCCTAACTATAGCACAGGCTTAAGTCAGGTTCTGATTGAACCAGAGGGTGCTTTCGAGGTACCCACTCTAGGGGAGCAATACCCTACAATTATGGACGACCCTCTTCTTCCATAAGGGCTATATTGTCAGAACCACTAAAAGCCTCTTCCAGTGGTTAGATGACAAAAGAGATGCCAACGTCTATACTGCCTCTACCACAGTTACACGGAGCAAATAGGGACTTGTCAGCTAACATGGCTGATAATAACCATGATAATGATCTCCATCGGCGTATGGAGGTTCACAAGCAAACTTCCAAAGCACAACAAGTGGCTTTGGATAAACTTTCAGCAAATGTTGGCATAACTCCTAAGCAACCAAAACAATGATGAAACCATTAGTATCAATCATGGCGAGAAGGAGAATGCTGACACGGAACCCCCTAATACTGAAAAGTCAAAAGGATGTCCTGTAATTAATGTCGATGTTTTCAAAGGCATCCAAGCTTAGATCGCATCCCTAGTTCAGAGGGATGAACTAAAAAAAGTAGGGATGATGCGTCCTTACCTGCTAGAGTGGGACTTAGTTCCTTACCTGCCAAAGTTCAAACCACCTACGTAACACACGTATGATGGCAAGAGCTCCCCAAATTAGGACATCCATTACTTTCAGCCACAAAATGGCAACATGGTAAATGATGCTGCCATGGCCAGACTATTCATCGGGACCCTTAAGGCAATAGCCTTTGATTGGTTCAGAAGCCTTCCCAATGGCTCCATCAATTCTTGGACTGACCTGAAAACCGGTTCCTTTCTTGATTCTATGAGGGTGGCACTGAGGTGCCCATTGATAAGCTCCTCTCGATAGTCCAGAAAGAAGAAAATCTGTGTGGGAACACATATTCTCTCTCATGTGCCTTGCAGGCATGCCCTTGCCTATATAGCTTCAAACATGTAGGCACAACTTCCTCGACAGGGTAGAAGATCGTATGGGAGCTATTAAATCTAATACTTGGAAGAAACTTGTCGAACAAGCAGAGATAGTTGAGAAATCAGCCAAAAAAGTTTGAGTCCTTAGTGTCGAAGAACAAATGGAAAATCGGTACCAAGGGGCATGATGCAGCCCGATTTTCCCAAACTAAAGGGAAAGAAACGATGGCTTTGAGTTGTTTGGGGAAGCTCCACCAAAGCAGAAAAGGAGCGACATCAGTAACAATCAGGAGTTCAAGATTCCGTCGAGACAATATTCTTTCAAAGATGAATAGGTGGTGACCATCTTCCTCTGACTCAAGAAGGGTAACAAGCTCCAGTTACCTGAAGTCTGATGACCAAAAGAAATAGGGCGTACAAATGACCCTAACTACTACCTCTTCCACATAATGGTGTATCATCCCACCAGCAGATGCTTTGTCGTCATGGATAAGATCTAAGCATTAGTGGATGCTTGAGTTCTGCTCTCAAGTCAGAGTAAAAGAAAGTTACCGGCAACATGGTGACTCTCAATTTTGGGACCTTCCTAAAGATGACGGTCCAAGATGGATTGACCCCGGTCCCTAAAACTAGACTGGATGTTGTTAACCCAAAAGTGAAAAAGCAGAAAGCTAAGTGCCTCATTTCGATGATGACAAAATCTGGAGAGATCATGTTGGTTCATCCAGATATCATCAAAGATGAGTAATGGGAATCCAGTAAACCTAAATTCAAAGGCAAGTCATGTAATATCATCTCCCTCGCAACGAATGATGACGCTGTGACTATAACTTCTCTCAGTGACTTGGAAGAAGAGAAGTTTACCTTTGCAGAGCCACTCAGTCATTAGGCACCTGATCTGGAAGACTATACTCGTAAAAGTATAATCGACCCCCGATGAGACACAATAACCAACAATGTTAGGAACAAATGCACCAGTTCAAGCTGTGGCACCATCCCCGCTACTAGACAAAGGGAAACAAAAAGAGGTCCGATTCGACAAATCATTGAAGAAGGATCCTTCCAAGGGGCTCAACACTCCTTTCTGATTTGACGTATTAGAATAGCTTGCCAATATTCCAGCTCGTATTACCCTGCATGAGCTACTTTGTCTCTCAAAGGAGACAAGAGTGGCGCTTAGGAATGCACTCACTGACTCAGAGTCCTTTCTGGCACAAGTGCCAGCAATCCTTACTGAAGACAAATGGACTCCGTATCCCCAATTCCATTAGGTGCAGCAACAGGTGCCATCCATCACCCTCACTCTTCAAGACATGCTCCTCAAAGATAATAAACATGATAGACCTCTGTACTATATGATTAGTCTACAATTATGCATTTTTTATGTCGCATTTTCCCACCATTTTATGAATAAATAGTCGGTCTAATACGTGTTTTGGTCTATATTGCAGGTACAACCAAAGTTCAAGGGCAAAGATGGAATAAGAGGCTAATTCAGCTCAATTTATGCTAATTAATCCCGCATTACTTGGAGGCCAAGTAAGGGATCATCTAGAAGATACATTGAACCTAGCCTCTAGCACACATCAGACGGATCTGCGGTCGAAATTTCCCGAAATTGGATATATCTGGAAGCAGCTAGAAGCCAGACGAACGCGCGGACCAAAATCTGGGACCCACCTCCCTGGAATTGCCGCAAAGGCGCGGCAAAACGCGGCAATTCTATGGAGCCACGCGTCGATTTTTGACCGTCTCGTCTTCTGGAGCCTTCTTCTGCCTATAAATACCCCTGCAATTGCCCAGAGCGCGAGCAGTCTTCGTTTTTAGGAGTAGGTGCAGCTTTTAGGAGAGATTTAGTGTAGTGTAGGTGCTTTTCATTTCTCTTCTCTTGTATTTTCATTTGTTTGTTGATCATTGTAGTAGGGCTGAGTGATTCATAGAGAGAGAGATAGTGAGGGATTGATGTAATAGAGAGTGACACTCTATGTAAAGGTACCTCCTTTCTCTTCCATTGTAATCTCCTTCATCTTCTACATGATGTTTTGTTTCTAGTTTTTCTTCTCATGGCAATCTAACTACAACCACTAACCTATCTAACCACTTACTTGATAATCCACATGAATCGGGTTGCCTCTACAAGGCCTTGTTCTTGCAAGAGCCATTGATGGCCAAAGATGATGGGTTCTAACATCTAACTTGCTAACTTGCTAACCAAGCTAACTCTCTTTTACTTCATGCTCTTTTATTTCTAACATCTAACTTGCTAACCAAGCTAACTCTCTTATTTCATGCTCTTTTATTTCGTGCTAGTAGTGTAATGAGTGATGCTTGTAATAGCTTGTTCTTGTTGCAATGTTGTGATTGTTATGAACCATCCATGAGCCATGCTTTGTATTGCTTCTTGAAGATAAGGATTGTGATGGCCGAGGATCAAAATGTGAGGCAACTATCTCGAAGAGGTTAGCATGGTTAGTGGAGTACTTAGTAGTTAGTAGCCATGAGTTTTCTTTTACCTTTGTTTTAGAAATCGTTTTCAAGTTCCTCTTCTTATTTTCTTATCGACGTTTTCATCGCTCTCCTCACCTACCACATGCTTGTTTTCATTTTCTTCTCTTTTTCATTCTTTCAACATAGAAGAATTGTTAACATCTGACGTGACTAGAGACTGTTAATGCTTCTATCGCCTCCCTTCCCTGTGGATATGACCCGTTGAGCCAATGCTATAACGGAAGTATCGAGGGTATACTAAGCACATTCAAGCTTTTCATTTGATTTCACAAATACACATTTTTAGTGCTAGTTTCCCCATCGATCAAATTTTTGGCGCCGTTGCCGGGGAAGGGAATGGTTTTGATGTCACGTTTTTGTTAACATTTGTCTTCTCTGTTTTGGTGTGCAGGGCAATATTTTCAGGTGCTTAACATTGCAGAAAATAACCTAGCTTTGCCTTTCCCTGCTCTAGAAAGCAGGACCCCAGATTTGGAAGGAAAGCCGCGAAATCGCGACTTTTGCCGCGAAACCGCGGCCATTGTGCAAAAATTCTGTATCTTGTTTGTTCTGGGATGTGTATCTTGTAATAGCTAGTTGATTTGTGCTGCTATTTTTCTGCTTTGATTGCCTACACACTATAATAAAATAAAGAACTAAAATACGGTATTTGGACGCTTTTAAAACGGTTTAGACATTTGCATTTAGGCACGTGTCAATTCAATTCCAATATACTGTATTTTGTTCTGTTGTTGTGATTTGGATGGAGATGTACATATGGCATTGCATATAGCATAGGACAAACACGTGGGTGATTTATCGCTTTGTGTTATATTCTTGTCTATATTGCACACTTGCATGAATTGAAATTAAGGGCAAACTCCAAACAAGATAAGGTGGGATTTCATACCCCTTCCTTAGCCCAAAAATCATCTCCCCACTCACACAACCCAAGCCCTAATAAAATTTGAATAGGCGTTGGCCCCTAGGGACATTTCATCTAGGTCTAGGTCAACCCTCCTCTTGGCTTGGTTTTGATTTTTCTTTCTTTTTTGTTTGTTGTTTGATTCTTTCTTTTTTGTGATTTTTTGTGTGAAATGGCATTCAACAATAACAATTCTTTCAATCAAAACATGAATTCATATTTCACACCAACTTCATTCTATTCGGATAATTCCAACCCGGCGTTTTACAATACGCATCAACCAAATACACCGGGTTGGCCTTATCCGAATCAATACAACCCATACCCACATTCTAATTTCCAAAATAATTTCAACTCGTCACAGAGTCATCGGGGATTCAAGTCCCCCGAGTTTAATTATCAACCTCCTTGTCCACCATGTCCACCTAGTCCACAATTTGCACAATATTCATACCCCGATTTCGCTTCTTATACTCCTTTTTCTGAACCACCAATTGAAGAAAAATATGAGTTACAAAGGAGTATAGAAGCTAATCTACAAGAGGCCGAGCAACAAATTCAGAAAATGAGGGCCTCTCCAATTCCACAACATTTTCAAGATTCATACTCAGTTCCACCTGTCCAAAATAGAAGACCATCAATTTTGGAAATGAGTATGCGTGAGTCCAAACAAAAATCACAAAATCTGATGGACTCACAATTTCACCACCAATTCCAAAACAACACTGCATCTCTTCAACAAAATGATGAACTAATGACTTATAAAAAGATGCTTGAATTCATGACTCAGGCTCAAAATGATCGTAACCGTGACATAGAGTTGATGATCCAAACTCTTCATCCTATTTCTAATGTCACTAACCATTCTGTCCAAGCCAAAGAGTCATGTTGTTTTGGAAATCAAGATTCAATTTCAGCACACTCACATGAACTTGTCCAAACTTTAGATCCCATTGACGTTTTGGCAAGTTTTCCTTTTACTGAAATTGAACTTGAACATGAATATGATCCTGAACTTCCACTTGATGATTCAATTTTACTTCATGATTCAATTATGACTCCAGTATTTTCACCTGATTTCACTCCATTTTCCGAGTCAGTATTGGATCCAGTGCCTGTCCATTGTGAAATTGAATCACCAATCTTTCATGATGATCATATTGAACTTGACCAATTTCATACTTTTGAAAGTCCATTTGATAAATTGGTAAGTTCTCATTTTTGTGGAATTGAACTCAATGAGGAATGTGACTTTGACCCTCAAGTTTGTGATTTAGTTCAAATATCTGAATCATTATTGACTCCTGTTTTGTTACCCAATTTGAGTAACATTTTAGAGTCAGTTTTGATTCCCAACCCTCCTGAACTTGAATCACTAATCTTAGATAGTCACATTCCATCATGGGGAAATGAATGTGGACCTGAGCTTTATCTTTTTGATTTGGACCCACTTCCTGAACCAATTTCGACTCCCGAACCTTTACTTGACTTAAGTCATTTTTCTGAGTCGGTATTAGTTCCCATATTTCCCAAGTCCAAATCAATCATTCCATCTTTTCATACTCCATTCTGGGACAAGGATCTTGATAAATTTGATTCTGAAATTATTTTAGAAATTTGGAAATTGGATGGGGTAAAATTCCTAATAAAATTCACACATGCATACATCTTTCTATTGGGTTATATCATGGAGGTTTCTGGTGGGTTCCTTCGGACTCCACGCAATAATGATTGGGCCGCCTTTCGTGGACCAATCAGACCGCCACCGGAACCACCACCTTGAGGTAATTTTTTCCTTCCCTTTCTATTTGTTTCATGCATACATATATCACGATGCATTGAGGACAATGCATGAGATAAGTGTGGGGGAGGGTTTACTAACATAGAGTTTTTAGATTTTCTTTTTTTTACACTTCTTTTAGAAATATTAAAAAATAAAAATAAAAAAAAACTTTTTGAAATAAGAGACAAAGTTTTGATCTATTTTTAAGAAAATTAAGATGTATCTTAGAAATTAAGAAAGCTTTAATTACGACATCTTAAACCTAGTTGAAATAATAGATCTTGTTTGAAATTATAGGCTAAGTAAGTAAAATTGGGGAGATAGTTTTATCTTGAATTTTTTGCCTTAGATAAGTATGCACTTCACACTTACACATTTTTGGGATGGAAACAAAGACCTAAAATGCCATATATATAAAAAAATATAAAGAAAAAAAATATATATATATATTTATATATGTAAATAAAACATCACCTATTAAGCTGGAGAATTGTGCCTCAAGAAGCATGATTATTCATGCCTAACGGTGGTAAAGGAAATAAATAATCCCCTTTAATTTCGTGGCCTTTTTCACTCGAGTCCTTAAACCCGGGATGTTTTCTCATCTGGTGCCCTAAGACCGTCTGGTTTGGGAGTCATCGGTTATAGGCTCGTTACATGGGTGAACTAGAAAGCCTAAACTAAGGGAAGAAAAAAGAGAAAAAGAAAATAAATAAATATAAATAAATGGCTTTATGGTTAGAGTTGAAATCCCAGAAATCTTCACTGTCACGGTGTGCATACTATCTAGGTTTTATGAAGGATAAAATATTCAATCCAATTTTGAATTCTTACCTTAATTGAAGACAAGATCTTGCATAGAGACTAAGTTTAAGGAAGAATAATTATAGGTGGACTTATGACCTAAGATCACTTATATTTTTTCAAAAATAGTTCGAAAACATGTCTCTCTTTCAAAATGCGTTTTCAAAACACTAACTTTTGTCTTCTTTCTTTATGGATTTTGTAGGTGTAATCCGCTGAAAACCCTCAGGAGACAACACTCCTCCTCTAGGGTAACCTAGAGGTTTAACGGCTTGTTGCACACGCTCAGTGCAATCGCGTCACCTGCGAAAGTGGTGTAATAAAATTTGTAGTATAGTTTTTCTTTTCTTTGTTTTGCTCGGGACGAGCAAAAGAATAAGTGTGGGGGTGTGATTAGTCTACAATTATGCATTTTTTATGTCGCATTTTCCCACCAGTTTATGAATAAATGTCGGTCTAATACGTGTTTTGGTCTATATTGCAGGTACAACCAAAGTTCAAGGGCAAAGATGGAATAAGAGGCTAATTCAGCTCAATTTATGCTAATTAATCCCGCATTACTTGGAGGCCAAGTAAGGGATCATCTAGAAGATACATTGAACCTAGCCTCTAGCACACATCAGACGGATCTGCGGTCGAAATTTCCCGAAATTGGATATATCTGGAAGCAGCTAGAAGCCAGACGAACGCGCGGACCAAAATCTGGGACCCACCTCCCTGGAATTGCCGCAAAGGCGCGGCAAAACGCGGCAATTCTATGGAGCCACGCGTCGATTTTTGACGCGTGGCTCCGTCTCGTCTTCTGGAGCCTTCTTCTGCCTATAAATACCCCTGCAATTGCCCAGAGCGCGAGCAGTCTTCGTTTTAGGAGTAGGTGCAGCTTTTAGGAGAGATTTAGTGTAGTGTAGGTGCTTTTCATTTCTCTTCTCTTGTATTTTCATTTGTTTGTAGATCATTGTAGTAGGGCTGAGTGATTCATAGAGAGAGAGATAGTGAGGGATTGATGTAACAGAGAGTGACACTCTATGTAAAGGTACCTCCTTTCTCTTCCATTGTAATCTCCTTCATCTTCTACATGATGTTTTGTTTCTAGTTTTTCTTCTCATGGCAATCTAACTACAACCACTAACCTATCTAACCACTTACTTGATAATCCACATGAATCGGGTTGCCTCTACAAGGCCTTGTTCTTGCAAGAGCCATTGATGGCCAAAGATGATGGGTTCTAACATCTAACTTGCTAACCAAGCTAACTCTCTTTTACTTCATGCTCTTTTATTTCTAACATCTAACTTGCTAACCAAGCTAACTCTCTTATTTCATGCTCTTTTATTTCGTGCTAGTAGTGTAATGAGTGATGCTTGTAATAGCTTGTTCTTGTTGCAATGTTGTGATTGTTATGAACCATCCATGAGCCATGCTTTGTATTGCTTCTTGAAGATAAGGATTGTGATGGCCGAGGATCAAAATGTGAGGCAACTATCTCGAAGAGGTTAGCATGGTTAGTGGAGTACTTAGTAGTTAGTAGCCATGAGTTTTCTTTTACCTTTGTTTTAGAAATCGTTTTCAAGTTCCTCTTCTTATTTTCTTATCGACGTTTTCATCGCTCTCCTCACCTACCACATGCTTGTTTTCATTTTCTTCTCTTTTTCATTCTTTCAACATAGAAGAATTGTTAACATCTGACGTGACTAGAGACTGTTAATGCTTCTATCGCCTCCCTTCCCTGTGGATACGACCCGTTGAGCCAATGCTATAACGGAAGTATCGAGGGTATACTAAGCACATTCAAGCTTTTCATTTGATTTCACAAATACACATTTTTAGTGCTAGTTTCCCCATCGATCACTATACTGGGTACATTTGTTCTACATACATCAAAAGGATCCAAGTCGATCCAGGGTCTTCTTTCAGCATCATCCCGAAGAGGCTTCTCTACTTGGCATCCCACTCAGCAGGTTATCCATCACCACTACAACCATCTATGACTTCAATGCCGAGAGTAGTCACCTTCTGGGCAAGATTCGTCTTTGATGTCAAATTGGAGACTTGAAATCAAAAGTAACATGCTATGCCATTGACGCTGACACATCTTATAATCACTTGCTTGGACGATCGTGGATCCATACCAATTGGATCATCTCCTCTACGTTGCACCAGTACTTTAAATATATGAAAGATGATGCTGTGGTCCTAACGATATTCACCGAAATGCAACCATTCAAAGGATTGGAGAATTACATCACTGACTCCTTGCTCTACTAGGAGAATAAAAAGCCAGTGAAGCAATCATTGTCCGATAACGTCGACAGTGGCAACGAGGCAGACTCAAAATCAGGAGAAGATGTGCCTACTATCTTTAGTATAGAACAAATTGTAGCATATCTAAATGATTTTGATTGAAATAATCTCACCAAAAATGAGGACGAGTGGGTCCTTAATGAAAAGTTGCTTTTGATTACTCTTTATGTCTTGAGTATGTATTTAAATCTGTCGATATTAGTTCCTTGCACATGCCTTTATCCATCTTGAAAAGGCATAAATATAGAGAATAATGAAGGGTCTATCTTCTTTGTCCCGCTTACTAAAAGGGACCAGTCACCCATTATATTTTGCAGAAGCGAAGCTCGGGCCACAGCATCCAAGGAATTAGACGATGACTTTGAACCCCCGCAACTCTTTTATTACGCGTGCTCAGCACACAGCATGATGAAAAAAACGGGGTATAGCTTGAATCGAGGCGATGGTTTGAATTTTGACAAAGGGCGGAGCATACCATTGCAACCCTTCGTACTTAAAGGAAAATTAGCCAACTATTATGATCGCACATGCAGGTGGTCAGGATATGTCACTTCGCATCCTCAGTCAGAATCAGAGTCTGATGGTTCCTACAATCGTAATCATCAGATTCATCCAATCATGACATTAATATCAGTGTAGGGGTAGTATTTAAAAAGCTCTTTGCCAAAATGACATCTATCAATCAGGCGGAGCAAGATGAAGACATTGAGCCATTCGACGCTGATCCATGGGCACAACAACTAGATCATCAATGAAAAAAAAATGTTTCGAACAGTGAGAACCTCCAACTCAAGATAACGTGAACCAAGTAAATGTGGGTGATCAAGCGCACCCAAAGCTCATCTTTGTAAGCGAAAGCCTATCGCCAATAGAGAAGCAAGACCTCATATTCCTTATACGTGTGTATATTGATGTCTTAACTTGGAGCAATGAAGACATGCCTAGCCTCGATCCTCAGGTGGCTGCGCATCATCTCGACATAAAAATCGACACCAAACTAGTAAAGCAATAGCAACGATGGTCTCAACCCAACATCATGGAGGCAATCAAAACTGATGTTCATAAACTCATCGAATGCGGCTTCATTTGAGAGGAATAACACCCAAACTGGGTTTCTAATATTGCCCGTGTTGAAAAAATTGAAAAGATCAGAGCATGCATTGACTCCGTGATATCAACGTAGTCTGTCCTAAAGACGAATTTCCATTGTAGATTACTGATGTCATGATCGACAATACATGTGGCTTCAAAATGATGTCCTTCATGGATGGCTTTTAGGGTGTAATCAAATTAAGATGCACCCAAATGATGAGAAGCATACATCATTCAGAACGTCATTGGGGGTATACTATTAAACAGTAACGCCGTTTGGATTGAAGAATGCGGGTGTGACTTGCCAATGTGCCATGAGCACAATTTTCCTTGATCATCTACAAAAAATGGTGAAATGCTATATTGACGACATTGTAGTCATGAATCACAGCAGAAGCAATCATCTTGACGACCTGAGAACCGTATTTGATATCAAGCGGGCTCACCAGCTGAAGATGAACCTAACCAAGTAATTTTGAGAGTGTCGAGTGCAAGTTCCTTGGATTCATCATCACATCCGAAGGAATTCATCTTGACCCTGACAAAGTCAAAGCAATTCAGGGGATGTGCAACCTCTAAAGACCTCAATCTCAATGAGCTCAGAGGTTTACAAGACAAACTCGTCTACATCTGGAAATTCATTGCAAATCTTTCAGACCATTGCCAACCATTTACACGGTTAATGAAGAAAGGCTTCTCCTTCATATGGGATGAAGCTTGCCAAAAGACTTTCGATGATATCAAAGAGTACCTCACCAAGCCTCCAATCCTGGTCGATCCCATTTTGTGAAAATTATTCTTGCTCTATGTGTGGGCTCTGATCATTCCATAGGCACTCTTCTGGCACACAGGAATGATGAAGGTTGCGAACAGGTCATCTACTACCTGAGCAGAACGTAGATCAGAGTTGAATCTTGATACAACCCTATCGAGAAGTGTCTAGCCATTGTCTTCGCTAACCAGAAAATATGACATTATTTGGTTGGCCAAAACATATTTATTGTTTCAAGAGTCAATCTCCTGAGTATTCTTATGATGAAACCTAGGTCCTTGAATTCTAGACTGGCTAATTGGGCCATTTTGCTGTCCCAATATGACATGACTTGTGTTCCCCAAAAGGCGGTCAAAGGTCATGCTCTCGCAGATTTTCTGGCAGCCCATCCAGTTCTGGAAACATCGAAGCTACTTGAAGACATTTCGGACGAGGTCATCGAGGCCAAGATGACCTCATTAGACGATCTATGGAAGATGTTCTTTAACAGTGCATCAAGATCAGGTCTTACAGGCAAGATTATTACTAGAGTGGGGGTAGTATTTGTTTCACCAGAAAATCATGTTCTTCGTGCATTCTCACTGACGGGATGCTGCTTCAACAATGTAGCTGAGTATAATGCTTTGCTCGTTGGCCTCCAGCTCGCTTAACAAATGGGGTTACGGTATCTTGAAGCTTATGGTGACTCCAAATTGATCATAAACCAAATTAAGGGAGAGTATGAGGTTCGACATAAAGTCCTAAGTTGGCCAATTCATTTGACGGCTTTTACATTAGCCATGTGTCTCGCCTCCTGAATACAACGACAAATACTTTAGCTGCGTTCGCGGCTACATTGGCCTTGCCAGCAGACACCACTTATTATCTTACAGTGGCTACGCGTCATCTTTTCTGTCCGAAATACGATTTAGAGGCTAGCGAAGTTTATACAATCTCGACAAACTTCAAACTTAGAGATTGGCAATTCCTAATCATCGACATATGCCTTGCATGGAATATTACCTGATGGTCCCAAGGAAGTGGCTTCTATTCGATGAAGATCTACTCGATTCTATTATGACACAGTGGTAAAGATGCTGTACCAGCACTCTTATGGCAGGATACTTCTTCGTTGTCTATCCGATTCGGAAGCGCGAGAAGTACTTAAAGAGGCCTACGATGGCATATGTGGAGGTCATCAACAAGGTCCAAAGCTTAATGACCGACTGGACTTACACAGCTATTATTCATGATTGCTGAAATAGTCGAATATGCAAGATGTAAGGCCTATCAAATCCATCTGGATTTCATACCCTAACCCCCGGAGTTACTACACTCCGCAGTTACTTAATAGCAATTTGAAGCATGGGGAATCGATGTCGTGGGACCTTTAGTCCTCCTTGATAAAAGGTCATGGGTTATTCTTGCAATAGTCGATTACTTCTCAAAATGGGCGGAACCTGCAATGCTTACTGAAGTTAAAACTCTAATGTGGTCAACTTCATTAAGCACCATGTCATCCACCGATTTGGTGTCCTTAGGCGGATCATCCATGACAATGGTCCCTGAGTTGCAAGCCAATCAATCATCTGTTCTGCGATAAGTACCAGATTCAGAATGTGGCTTCAACTGCTTACAACCCTGCTGCCAATGGGTTTGTAGAAGTGCTCAATGAGACGATCATCCAGCTTCTCAAAAAGTTAGTCTCTTTAAGCAAACGTGATTAGAATGAGAAGCTAAGTCAATGTCTTTGGGCCTACCGTATGACGGTCTGAACTTCTATAAGCAATAAGCCTTTCTCTCTAGTCTACAGGTGTGAAGCAGTCATACCTCTAAAAATACAAATGTTGTCACTTCACGTTGCTCTAGCAACCAAGCTGACAGAAGGAGATATTGATCGATTACATCTCCAAGAGCTGGAAACGTTGGATGAGAAGCGACTATAAGCTCAATAGTGCATTAAGTTATACCAAGCTCGGATCTCGAAGGCCTTCAACAAAAAGGTCAAGAAAATATTCTTTCAGTAAGGAGATTTGGTCTTAATTGTCAGGCAACTTATGGTCATGACACACAAGACCAAGGGCAAATTCCAAGCTAAGTGGGAGGGACCCTTCATGGTAAATACAGTCTACTCAAACGGTGCACACTGCCTAGCAAATCCAAACGGCGACACGCTCATGATGTCGATTAATGGCAAGTTCTTGAAGAAGTACTATCCCTGATCACATTAACACCTTACCTCTAATCAAAGAAGTAATGTATATGACCACGTTAATACCAAACCTCTAGTCATTAAGACAGACTTGTCTGACTGTTTCTTCTCCAAGAAATCCTTTTTCTTAGCGGAATCAATTTCAGCTTCGCTTCTTCTGAGACTTTAGTTCACATCAATACACGATTTTTTCAATGAAAAGAAGACAAAGGAAAAATTTTGATTTTAGCCTTGTCACTCTTCTCATTTTGAAGTGTAGGTCATATTTTGAGGTTGAGCATACCCAAACAACAATTTTAGGCACTCTTCTTCCTGATCATTCCTCTCGATTAAAAAGGATGATGTCCGCTCATATGTAATAGTGGCATGTCTCCAATCATCTCTTCACCTTTGTAATTCAGTGAGTCACGATTTGGTCTCGCGACAACCTCGATCGAGCTGCGCTGATTGAATAAGGTTCGTGACACATCTCAGCAGAACTTTTCTACTGCTTTCACATTCATATCTGGATTCATTGATCAATTGCAAGCCTGAGTCTTGGTCACGATGAACATAAAGTGAAGCTTTGCAAGGAATCTCTACTTAATCGATAAATTCCCTACAGAGCTCATGTTCCATGTCTCAACTTACAACCGGTCGACAACAATAATCTAGATTAAGGCGACACTTCATTGGGAATTTTTGACCTACTTAATAAATTCTCCATGAGCGAGATTTTAGAGGTCACTAGTGGAAGGCAAAAAGGTCCACTTCAAATGGCACAGCCCAAAGCCTTCGATAAATAAGGCTAGAGTAAAATATTGGCTTCTAAGCCCAATATAAAAACCTCGACAACTCATCATGCTGAAGGGAATAGTATGGTTAGCCAACCTCAAACAGTAGTTTGTAAAGGGAAACTAAATCTGTTGATAGCAAGGGTTTACTAAAGATCCTAAGGGACCTGATCCTACTTGATTCCTCTAGAATCTCTACCAGTTCCCTTCCATGGAATGGTAGATCCCCAAACTGAACAAGTCATGTTAAAGCTTTCACCTCTGAATTTTTGTATGTAATGGTGGCATGCTTTCAATTGCACCCTCCTCTTTTTCGATCGGTCGAAGCCTGGCTTCACAACTCGTTCATTCAGATATTCTGATAAGCTAACTAAAAGAGTTTATATGATGACTTATCAAGCCAAATGCACTGAAGAAGGCTAGAGATGCATCTTTGCAAAACTTTTCCAATATGTGACAACCGATTGATCAATTGGGGTTTGAGGAAAAGTCCCCTAGAGATAGGGGAATCTCTTTATCGAATTTTCCCTAGAGTACACAAATGATTATTCCATCAAAGAGAATTCATTTTAGGAGTATTATTCTCCTATTCCTCAATGTGATTACTTCGATCTCTAAACAAATTTTAAGAGCACTGTCTCCTATTTTCTGGCAAATTTTTCTAGCAATATTTTTACAGTTGTAAAGAACAGTCAATTCCACCAAAGTCCCTTATCAATTCCCGTCCACGAAATGGTAGGACCACATCAACCTGTAATCATTTCCTGATGAAATGAACGATAGATCAAGTCTGCCATGTTAACATTAAATCTCTGACTGCAAAATTTTCAATATATCCCTACCGGATCGGAGCTCCACCTGTCATTTTTCTCCATATAATGGCAGGCCCACTCAAATTGTTGTTACATTAACAACCCCTTGTCAAGTTAACATCACGCCTCTGACAAGCCACTTTTATAAATCCCCAGGCGGATAATTTGTCATGATCACTTCGGGCGAAACTCCCTCTAGTTCCCCAGTAGGAATTTGCATCCTATCTTCTCCAGCTTGATTGTAACGTTAATGCTTACCTTTGACAATTCTTTAAGTATTTTCCCACAGAATCTGGAGGAATGCTAATACTTTTTAACCCCCTAATGGGTTTTAATAGATTTTCCATGTAGTCTTTTTTAGTCCCCAATGGACTCTTTGGCTATCACTTTAACATTATACCTCTAACAATTTCTTTCAAAACTCCTCTAAGGAAATGCTAAATTCCCTATGGAGTATCAAATCACATTCCCTAGTGGAATGACTTTCCTGTCGTCACGTCCAGTCAGTCACCCTTGAACGGCAAGGGTTTAAGCTTGGTGGTTTCTCAATCGGTTACGTCCATGTTATATCTGAACCGGTAGATAGCTAAGTCTTACCTTTTTAGTCCGATAAGAACTACTCTTTTGCTGTTATGTTTAATTCGCCACCTCAAATTCTGAGGCTCTGAGTTTGATGTTTCTCAGTCAGTTATGTCTAGTTCGTCACCTTTGAACTGATAAGCAACAAGATCTCTTCCCACATATGGTGCTCAAATTATCATGTCCAATTTCCCACCTCTGAACAAGCGAGTCCATGACCTTGTTCTCCTTTCCCCCATCAGGGTCAGGAGTTCTTGTAGTCAAGTTAATCAATCACCTCTGAACAGTGAATTGTAAGCTTGGTGTTTGTTAGTTGGTGTCTGTTTGTTGGTCATGTCCAGTTCATCACCTCTGAACCAATGGTGCCCAGATCTAATTCACCCGTACAGTCTCTAGTGGACTAGTTGCTATGTTAACATTATGACATCTGGCAGTGGATTCTAAATTTGTGTGTCTTAGTCTATCATGTCCAGCTAATCACCTTTGAATAGACGAGTAGTTCACCTTTCTTTTCGTTATGTCTAGTTAATCACCACTGAACGACAAAATTCTGAGCTTGTTGGCTTCTCAATAAGTTATGTCTAGTTAAACACCTATGAACTGACAGATAGCCAAGTCTCATCTTTTCTTTTACTATTATATCCAGTCGCCACCTGTGAACGATAGGGCTCTGAATTCGGTAGCTTCTAAATTAGTTATGTCCAGTCAATTACCTCTGAACTGATCAATGTTCAGATTTCATCCATCAGTCTTTATAGGCTTCCTTTTGTTGAAATGTCCAGTTCATCACCTTTGAACAACAAATACTCCAAGTTTTGTAATTTTAAATCAGTCATGTTCAGTCCATTACCTCTAAACTGATTAATATCCAATCTCACTTTTATTTGTCATTACGTCCAGTTTGTCACCTCTGATTGACAAAATTTTGAGTCTTATAATTCCTAACCTGTCATGTCCAGTCAGTCACCTCCAAACAGATGGATTACTACATACCTTTCTTTTATCCCTAGCAGATTCTCTCTCTTAGACTAATTCCATCATGTTCAAGGTTAGTCTTTGTTTTGGTTTCAATTCCTTTGGGAATTTTACTTGGTGAAATTTCACCTTTTCAAGTTCTTTCTGAAGAATTTACATATTAAAGTTTTTCTCATATGGAAGACTTAAAAGCGAAGAGCAAAAAAAAGAAGGAAAAAGGGCACCAGACAAGTCATTCATCAAAAGAAAATTTCATTGACTGATAAAAAGTACAATAAAAGGAGATACAAGGTGTTGCAAATCAAGGTTGTCTCTCATAAGATTTAATCTTTGCCTCAAGAGTAAAAAACTTGTTGCTTCTCTCCTCTTCAGCCTTTAGCAAGGCCTGTGGCTTCAACTCTTCCTTGTTGAATGCAGCCATCATCTCTAAGCAAGACTTGAGCCCTCTAAAGTTGTCCTCTTCTCTGCTTCTGAGTGTTGGATCTAGATGCGCTCAGTCATCATCTTTCCAGGCAGATAATTTTAGCTTGACTCATTTGCTCAGTTTTGGAGAGAAGAAGGTTGGCTTTCACAATCATCTCCTTTGCCCTCTTGATATGGTCTCCTGCAACATAAAGAGTTTTATTAGAGATAGCTATCTCCTCTACAACCTCAGCCTCACAGGCTTCCAGGGACTTCAACTCCTAAGATATAGCCTCTATCTCCTCGGATGGCTCTAGATAACTCTTTTTCATATGTTCTGAGACATTCTAGTTCAGCTTCTACCAATGAAGTGAGGTCTAACTGCCTCAGGTTATTTCATTATCTAACATCCCTTTCAAGATTGTTGACCACTTCTTCCAGGGAGTTAGCTTCAGCAACCCCTCTAATATCCCAGATATTTTCTATCGATTGAGAGAAAATGACTCTCCAAGAAGTGAAAGAAGTTTGGGTTCTCTTGAAAATCATGGGAAGACAGTGCTTCAAGCTTTAGTAGAAGCCATCCACCAGCTCCCCAATGAATTTGTCCCAGGATTCGACTTTAATCGGTGGAAGAGCAGCACTGTCAGGGATGGCTCTGGGATGGCTGGGACCACAACCATTGCAGTAATCCTCAGAAAAGGAGTCTTCAAAGGAACAGTCGCTGAGAATAAGAATTCAGGCATCGGGATGAGCCCAACTTGGAGCGTCGACGAACTAGCCTCAGTGACTTCCACCAAGTCTGAAGCCAAAGGGCTAGAAAAATGTTGGTAGGGTCAAAGACAACAATGTCTCAGGCTCAGGCTTATCTCTACCCTGCTCTGATACTATTTGGGTAGGAGAGTGAGGCTCCATCTCAACCGTTGCCATCGACAAGTTTCTCAGCGCGGCCTATTGTTAAATAATTCTTTGATGAATAAGGTCAAACAACAAGGGATCAATCGTTACTGGAGTCACTTCCTCCTCTTGTTCAGACTTTGACATCACTTAAGGAACAACTTTAGTTGGAGTTTTTGCAAAAATTTTCAGATTTAGCAACTGATATAAAAAAAACATATACTAAATTCAAAACACTATCACTTTTACCTGTAGAGGCTGAGGTGGTGATGGTAACTTTGATTCCGCTACCTCGCCCTGAGAAGTTTCAATAGAGATAGGCTTGGCCGTGGTGCCTCGATAGCGAGAAGAACTTCAAAGCGGGCGTCTCCATAGGAGCAACTGCAAGAGAGATTTTCTCCATAGGAGCTTCAGATGTCCCGAGGGTCCGTAATCCTTCAACTTAATCTCCTTGAACAGTTACCTCAATCTGAAGAGGACCCGATTTCTGGAATGTCTTCATCGGAGCCCTCAGAGTTGAGGTAGTCACCCATATCATCTGTACGATGTGGGAAGGAAGCAACCCACATCTCCCCATCCTCTTTATCTTCGTTCTAAGATTTAAAATTAACAGAATTGAACAACTACTATAGGAAAAGTTAATCTTATTTGTTAATGACAAAAACTGCGCTGAAGACATACCAGCAAGTTGTGCAACCACTGGTGCAACTAGTGAAGGAATGAAAATAGCCATGGGCAGAGCCAGAGTAGGAACAAGAGCAACAACTTGTAGAGCTGAAGCAATAATCACCAGAGCAGCTGGTGGAGGAACATCAGCCGCCGGTGTTTCCATTTCCATAATTTGCAAAGTTCCTCAACGTCGACTTGAGGGCTTCATGGTCTACTTCCTCTTCTTCTGGGGAGAAACAATTGAAGAATGCAACTTACACTTTCACTTAAAGTGGATGTCGCGATTCTCATCCTCTTCCTTTCCTCTTCAATGTCAGCAGTTGCGATGACTTTCGGAGCAGACTTTTACGAATTCACAAGGTCAGGGGCTTGTAGCAACTTCCTGGGCAAGCTCGATGTCTACTTTACCAATGTGTGGACTCGCAGCCATCGAAGCCTTACTACCAACATAAGCAAGAAATTCTTCAATCTCGGGTACTCAGATGCATTTCCCTTTCTGCTGTTCTGCGACCTCCTCCCTTAACCGGGCGGCGATCAAATTTATCCCGAAGGAGTTAACTTTATATGAGGAGGGATGCATAGTTGATATCTTGTACCATTGGCAAAAGCCAAGGATTGTAAACAGCATCGGAGTCCAATATGGCATTCATAACCGAGCTCCAGTGAATCTGGCAATAAAGGGCCTTAAGGCCCTAGTACTGTCAATCATACTTCCCATATTCTGAGACGATGGTCAGGGTTACCAACATACAGTTAGTCATAACTAAATTGTCTGGTGAAGTGGCTGGGTAGATAAGGCTCCAGATAATAGTTATCCCCACATTGGTACACCAAGTGGGAAGGCCTGATGCTGACCAGCCACTTGAAGATATCTTCTTCTATAGAGTGAACTCATCCCCAACATCGCGGAATTCCTTACCATATGTTGTGCTTGGGATGAGGAGAAAGCATTGCAAGAGATTGTATGAGTCTAGATGCTCGACCAGCCTCTAGATCCAAGCCAAGTACTTGCCTACCTACTGAGAATTCTCAAAGCAGTGAAGATGGGCATAGTACTCGCCTTCTTGTGCTTCTTCACCCGGTTGGATCAGGACTGAGCAGTGAAGGGCGAACCAAGCCATCAAGTATGCATATGGCATCTCGACCTAGGAAGAAGGCCCATCACATGGGAAGACAAGTTCTCTGTGCACCTTAGTGGTCGTCGTCTCCCTACAAATTGCTCCGTCAGTATCCTAAGCCCGCTCTGAATGCGACAAACCATATGGGCAGCAGGCTGAGCGAATGCCTGTGCACTAGCTAAACAGCTGAGAGAATCACCAAGGTCCTAATGCCATCTTTATCTAGGCTGATAGATAGCCAGCCAATAGCGCTTGTCGGAAGATCAATCTTGAAGCCTGATGGTGGAAACTTAAGAAGATGTCCCCTCGCTCGTATTCGCCATCATCCTTCTCCAAGACAACATCTTCATGATTTTTCGCCTTCAGTGCCTTGACAATCTTTCACTCTAATACTGGAGCCTGGATATTCTCAACAGCCTGTCCATGACTTGAATAAGTACTGTATCCAAGGCTTCAAACTACCACGACTAGGGTGGAGGTCGAGGCAAATGTAATAATGGCACATCAGCTCTCGATCCGTCTCACGGAAAGCTAGTTTGTCCTTCTCCATTTGCGCGAAGTCCTCAGCGCATGGGAAATACTCTTTGTACAGCTATGAACCATCGAAAGATTGGACACTTACCATATCTCATGAAGCACCATCCACAGCTCACTGACAGGAGTGAAGAACATGTCTGACGCTGGGCAATACATCTCTAAGATGGCATAGAAGGTAGGGACGCTGATGTTTATCCATGTATGCGTTGGAAAAGAGGGGATCAAATTGCAAAATTCTTTTGATTGGATAGAAGATTACAATAGACCAATCTTTCGATTACAAGGGAGGGAGGATGTTGAGTTTTGAATCCTCCCTTTGTTTAAGGCTGTGTTCTTCAAGTGGCGGTGGAGAGTGAATCTTGTTCTCCGTTGACCGAGTGACCGTCGTGACCTTCCGGGGATCCCCTCTTCGGATGGTAGATGGAGAACTCAGCTCTGTCTACCAAAACTCTCAAAGAGAAGATAGGCAAAGAGCAACTTGAACACAACAAGTTTTCTGAAGGGTTTAACTCTCTCTCTTTTCTCTCAGAAATCCTTTGACTGAAAATTCGACCCCTTCTTCATAGCGACGGGGCTATTTATAGGGGTTTCAGGGGGCGTACGTGCCTCCTAAAGACACTCTATAATGGGGGCTAACCTTCCCCTTTATGTGGGCTGTGATTGGCCCCGAAACCGGGACGGTTACAACTGAGACGCGGGTGTCAACCCACGCGTCTTGGTGCTGTTGAGACGCGGGTTTCGACCCACGCGCCTTGATGCTGAGACGCGGCTGTCGAGCCTCGCGCCTTGATGCTGAGACTCGGCTGTCGAGCCTCGCGCTTTGATGCCGCAGTGTTGGCTGAGACGCGGCCCAAAATTAGCTTTGCGTCTAGAACTTAGAATTCTGCTTTTTAATGGCTTGTCTTTTAGTGATTTTTAGACAGCCTACAGAACCCCCTCCAAAGTTTTTGACATTCCGCAGTTAAGTGGGATGGATTTCGAAATACTTTGGACTCTGTCTGAGCTCACCCTTGTGACTGGACTGTCAATGCTCCGGGTTTGATCTTGTCTGGAGTATGGTCTTCGTGAGTGTACTGTGGAACTCTTTGAAGCCACCAAAGTTGATCGTGTTGAATGTCTAGATGCACAGTCTAAACCTCCCCGATTGCTTTAAGTCTGTCGTGGGTGCACTTTAAAGCCAGGAGTGGACGATCGTCTGCTTGTGCCAGTATACTGTTGAACTGATTTGCAGAAGAAAGGACTGAACGCCAGCTCTTTTGGGACGCGACTGATACTCCGCAATGCAGATGCGATGTTAGGCCGGATTGGAAGGATGCGAACTTTTTGGAGAGACGCATCTTTTTTGAGTAAAGACGCGACTTTCTGGACGCAACTATGATTGTGCTAAACGAGTGCGTCAATTGAAGAGGCGCGACTGTTGGGTGCGAATCCGTGCCATGCCATGAGTGCACTGCCACGTGTCCTGTGGAGCCGAAGGGACATCTGCTTTTTGGCGTGCGAACTTTGCGCTGTATTAAATGCGCTGTCCACGCGTCAAGAAATGATTTGATGCCGAGTCAATCGAGCCAAGTGATTGTTAAACATATTTGCATATTTTACCACTTCCATACCATGCATATTGTATATAAAAATGTGATTTTTAATCCTTTTCTCTCTATTTTTGCAGGTCCACAACTTAAAAGAGAAAAAGCCCAAAAATCTCTTTAAATTAGAAATAATTAAAGAGATTAATTCAAAGCCCAAAAGAGCCCAAGATTTGAATCTAGAATCAGGAGAGATCCGCGCGCCAACTCGATCTTCAAGAAGGCCACGTGGATAACAACCTCGCAACTAACTCACAACAGAAAATCTGGCCTCAACGGCCCAGATTTTGCCACCAAATCCAGGCTTTTCCCGCGTATCTGCGGCAGTTAGGAGTCTGTTGGAGCCCAGATTTTGCGCCAACGGCCAGGGCTCTAGATCCTTCTCACTGAGGGCTATAAATAGAGGACCAGGGTCTGCACGAGAGAACAGAGAAGAGAGAGGAGAGAACTAGGGAAACTCTTGTATTTTGTTTTAGTCTTCTCCTAGGTTTTAGTCTCCATTTTCTTCCTCCTAGAGATTTTCTCAAAGAGAGAGAGTGAGTGCTGTTGAAAGCTTGTAATCAAGGAGGTGACATCACTTGTAACACGGGTTAATCAAAGCTTCGTCTTCTCTTTGCAAGCTCTAGTACGTTTTACTTTGCATTGCTTTACTTACTTTGCTTTCTTGCATTTTCATTGCTTTACTTCTCTTTGCTTTACATCATGAAGTGTTGCTTTTTTACTTGTGTAATGGATAGCTAAATTTCTATTGCATGGCTAGCTAACAACTTACATAGCTAACTTCTATCTCTTTGAATGATTGCTTATCTTTATACTTGCATTGCGAGAGTTTCTTTTACTTACCAAGGAAGTAGAGTTGCTTTCCCTTGGTGAATGCTTGTACATACTCCATATGACTCATGTGTGCCTCATTTAGAGCCTTGTGTAGAACAAGAGCCTTGATGGAACACGGAGATGGATCACCAAACATATGCTACTTGTAGAACAACTTCTTTACTTCAAGCTAATTTGTTGTTATGTCTTGAATGGTTAAATGAATGTTGATTCTTCTAACTTAGCATCCCTTGAGTACCAATCCTAGAGTTCATCATTGAACATCTATCTAGAGAGCCAATGAATCAATATGAGGCTTCAAGCTAAGAACTAAAGGAACACTCATCTTCAAAACGGTAAAGTACTTGAATAAACAAGCAAGTCATCTCTATTGCCAATGAATCAACATGAGGCAATCAAGCATCACCATTGAGTTTAGTAAGTTAGCGAAGTAAAGTTAGCTAGCCATGTACTTTCTCATCTAAAGTCTTCCAAACATTTTCTTTACTAGCTTCTTTTCTCTTAGCAATACAGTTTACTAAAGTTCTTTTGATTTCTTTTCCATCATGTACAAATCAACCACTTCTTCTATTTTCATTTCCATGTTTCTTGCATTTGTGTAAATAACAAAGAAGAATCTTCGTTTTCATTTCTTCACTCCGAACCGTAAAACTTCCAACGTGAGCTCTCCTCGAGGATCGACCCGATATAGCCATTGCTATAGCGGAGATAGGAAAGGGTACATTAATCATATTGAATACATTTGTGGAGTGATCAAAGCACTTGAGGTTGTTTCTAAACCTTATCTCTTTTACATAATATCTGTGCAATCTACCACACTATCCTTTCCCAATCAAAATTTTTGGCGCCGTTGCCGGGGAGAGCAACGGTTTTTGATTTCAAGTGAAGAACTAAACGAATCTTCTTCTCTGTTGCAGGTTACAGGTTGAAGAAACAGGAAAATTTGCATTGCAGAAACATATAAGTGGACCTGGGCCTCTGCTCTCGAAAGCAGAGACCAGGATCCCTCTGAATTGCCGCAAATTCTGGGTTTTGGCCGCAGAATTGCGGCAAGGAGGAGTTGACTACTGACCACTTTTCTGCAGGGCTTGCTTCTCTGCAAAATAAGTTGCTGTAATACTTAAAATCTTGTATGCTTCACCTTATATCTGCTAATCAACAGTAAAAAAATTTGTTGCAAAGTTAAAAAAAAATTGTTTAAACATTTGCATTCTAGGCACGTGTCTTTCAATTCCTTTACATTTACTGTTGAAGAGTGCTGGAGGCAAGGTACGTAAGCATAGCATATAGACTAGGACTCACTCTTTGTTTGATTTAATTAAGCTTTGAGTGAACCTTGTTTGTTATATCGTACACTTGCACAAATCAACTTTAAGGGCATTACCCATAAAAACATAAGGTGGGGATTTTATCACCCTTTCCTTAGCCCACAAATCATTTTCCCAAGCACTCACAATCCTAAGCTTCTAAATAAAAATTGCTAGACGCTGGCCCTAGGGACATCCGGACTCACTTAGGAGATTACCCTAAGGGGAAAAGTGTTGGAAAGTGACTTTTGTAAAATCAGTGTCTAGGAAAGGGGTTGAGGGCCGAAAGCCCGAAGGTTGATGGTTACTTAATTAAGGAACGTCTCTGATGGAAAACCTCCCACCAACCTTGACCTTCCCTGGCTGATTTGATTATAGTCAAAGTCTACACCAAACCTCCTGTGGATGATCTAAAGTTAGGAGTCGTCTAGGTCCAGGAAACCTAGAAAGCTTGGATTGATTTTTTCTTTTTTCTTGATTGTTATTTTTCATTTTCCGCCTGTGTGATCGGTGCACGTTGATTGTGTAATTGTATGCAAGAGTGGTATCGAGATCCGAATTCTGCTAGGCTTGTGAGAATCTCTACACCAGCACATACACCTCCACTCGACACAATTCCAGTCATGACCAACAACGTTTCGTTGCAAGACAAGTTCTATCCTATTCGCACATCACTTCCATCTTGCATTCTCCTCCCAACACAAATGAAAATAACTTTGAGTTGAAGCCCCAGTTCATAAACACTCTTCCACGATTCCATGGCCTTGAATCTGAGGATGCGTACTTCTTCATTCGAGAGTTTGAAGAAGTATGCCTTATGATGAGAATTTTCCAGTTAACCGAAGATGCTGTCAGACTTAGGTTTATACCTTTCGCACTTAAGGATATTGTAAGAAGTAGCTTTATAATCTCCCAGTCAGCTCAATTTCTTCATGGGATGATTTCGATAAGGTCTTTCTTAAAAAGTTTTATCCTATCCATAAGACAGCCCTTATGAGGAAGAATATAATGCAATTCAAACAAGAAGCTAATGAACCATTCTGGAAGTACTTTGAGCGCTTCAAAGACCTAGTAGCCCTGTGTCCCCATCACGGTATAGAAAAATGGCGCCAGTGCCAGATTATCTATGATGGGCTTGATTATCAGACTAAGACGCTCCTTGAAACTATGTGTCAAGGAGAATTCTTAAAGAAGGATGAAGATCAAGGTTGGGATCTTTTTGAGGCTTTAGCTGAAAAGACAGTCCAGTGGGAGTCATGTACTGAGAAACCCACACCCACAACTTCCAGAACTGTTTACACTCTATAGGATCCTCGATAGCTGCAGAAGCTAAAATCACACAATTGATGAAGAGGATTGAATTGCTAGAGTCCAGGGAAAATTCTGCTGTTAATCAGGTCAACCCATCACCTGTGGTAAACCTGGGTTGTACCTACTGCCATGATCTGAATCATCTGTTTGAGGAGTGTCCAGTATATCAAACTCAAATGTTTCAGGAGAGTACGAATGCCGCATACACCAGACCCACTTACAATCCTTACTCCAAGACTTACAATCCGGGATGGCATAACCATCCAAACTTTTCTTGGAGTCAGTCTGGTCCTGAGCAGCCGAGACAACCATTTCCACAACAATACCCTGCTCAGTCTCATCCACCGACTTCCCACCAGAACCCACCAAATGTCCATTCATACAAAGTCCACCAAGATTCCAGTCATATCAAAATCCTGTGCCTTACCAATCAAATTTTCAGCCCCAGTATCAACATCATCCACCACCCAATCCTTCAGATAAGAGAATTTTTGATTTGGAGAAAATGATAGAAACCTTATCTAAGACCCAAGCTTCAATGATGAACAATCAGCAGCAGGACATGAACAAATTGCAAATTCAGATAGGGCAGTTGGCTAACTCTCTGACTGAACGCCAAAAAGGAATGTTACCTAGCCAACCAGTACCAAATCCCAAAACCCATTTTCCCCTGCACGAAGTTGAAGACTTGGGCCCCAGCCAATGCCAAGCTATTCAAATCCTTAGATCTGGGAAGCATGTAGATAATAAGGTTTCAAATCAGTCTCCCAAATCTGTGTCAAAACCACCACCTTCTGTTCCAATTCAACCGATTCAAGATAGTCCTTCTTCAAGCACACAACCATCCACTTCCCAGTCCAAAGGAAAAGAGAAAGTTGATGAGCAAACATATAAGCCTGTTGTCCCATTCCCAATAGGCTCACAAATCATAAGATGAATGCTCACATGGAGAAGATAAGAGAGATATTCAACCAAGTACAAATCAATGTCCCTCTCCTTGATGCTATTCAACAAGTCCCATCCTACGCCAAGTTTCTAAAAGAAATGTGTACCAAAAAGAGAAAAGCAAATGTCCCTAAAAAAGTCTTCATGGCTTCCAACATAAGTGAACTGCTCAATGGTCCAATCCCTTTGAAATACAAAGATCCAGGGAGCCCAACCATTTCTTGCATCATAGGGCAGACCACCATAAATAGGGCTTTGCTAGACTTGGGCGCGAGCATCAATCTTCTCCCCTTTTCCGTGTATCAGCAGTTCGGGTTAGGCAACCTTCGTCCAACCCAGATGACTATACAATTGGCTGACCGCTCTGTAAAGATTCCCAAGGGAGAGATTACAGATGTTTTAATATGGGTCGGGGAATTCATTTACCCCGTAGACTTTATTGTTCTTGAAACACAACCCGTACAAAATCACAGAGCACAGACACCTGTCATTCTCGGACGACCTTTCTTAGCCACCGCAAATGCGATCATCAACTGTAGAAATGGATCGATGCGGCTAACTTTCGGAGATATGACAAGAGAGGTGAATGTTTTCCATCTGGGAAAGCAGCCAAGGGATTTGGACAATGACTCTTTCGAAGTGAACTTTATAGAGGAATTAACTAGTGAACATGTTGAGGAGGTTGAGTATAAGTCTGAAGAGGAATTTGAGTTGGAGTCTGATGACTTCAACCTTGATCAGATTATTGAATCAAATGTTGAAAGGACTACTAATGCCACCCCTATTCTTCCCTTGCACCATGAGCAACCATTGATAGATCCGGTCCCTTCTGTTGAGCTTAAGGTTCTTCCCGACCATCTCAAGTACAAATACATGGATGAGAAGGAATCCTTTCCTGTAATAATTGCATCCAATCTCACTGAACAACAAGAAGAGGATCTCCTTTCTGTGTTAAGGGAAAATAGAGAAGCCATTGGTTGGACCATGGCTGATATCAAGGGGATTAGTCCTTTCATTGTTCAACATAGGATTCATTTGACGGAAGATGCCAAGCCAAAACGAGACCCACAGCGTAGACTTAACCCAATTATGCAGGAAGCTGTTAGAGACGAGATCTTGAAACTATTAGACAATGGGATTATCTATCCCATATCCGATAGTCAGTGGGTAAGTCCAGTTCACGCTGTGCCTAAGAAAGCAGGATTTACTGTGGTGGAAAATGAGAATAAAGAATTGATACAAACACGTCTTCCAACGAAGATTCGAGTTTGTATCGATTACAGGAAGTTGACACTGCCACACGTAAAGACCACTTTCCTCTTCCGTTCATTGACCAGATGCTAGAGAGATTAGCGGGACACGAGTATTACTGTTTCCTGGATGGATATTCAGGATATAATCAAATCCCGATCGCTCCTGAGGACCAAGATAAGACTACCTTCACCTGTCCTTTTGGAACGTTTGCATACAGAAGGATGCCCTTCGGTTTATGCAATGCTCCCGCAACGTTTCAACGTTGCATGCTGAGTCTTTTTTTAGACATGGTGGAGAAATTTCTAGAAATTTTCATGGATGATTTTTTGATTTATGGGGATTCCTTTGAGCAATGCTTGTACCATCTGAAGTTGGTGTTACAACACCGTATGGAGAAAAATTTAACACTTAATTGGGAAAAGTGTCACTTTATGGTCAAGCAAGGAATCGTACTTGGGCACAAGGTATCAAGAATAGGAATCGAGGTGGACAAGTCTAAAGTGGAAGTCATAACAAAGCTCACTGAACCAACATGCTTAAAGGACATTAGATCATTTTTAGGGCACGCCGGCTTCTATAGGCGATTTATTCAAGGTTTAGCAACATTGCAAGACCCTTAACAAATCTCTTAGAAAGGATGTACCCTTTATATTTGATGAGGAATGTCAAAAATCGTGGAAAGAGCTTAAAAGTAGACTTGTCTCAGCACCGATCATCTCTGCACCAGATTGGACCAAGCCTTTTGAGATTATGTGTGATACCTCTGACTTTGCTATAGGCGCCATTTTAGGACAGCGTATTGATAATAGGCAACACGTAATCTATTATGCTAGCAGAACGCTGAATGAAGCCCAACTCAATTATACAACTACTGAAAAGGAATTTTTAGCAGTTGTCTTTGCGTTGGAGAAATTTCGTCAATATCTGCTAGGGTCCAGGACTATTATTTTCACTGATCACTCCGCCCTAAAATACTTAATGCAAAAGAAGGATGCTAAGGCAAGACTGATTCGATGGATACTTCTTTTGCAAGAGTTTGATTTGGAGATTAAAGATAAAAAGGGCGTTGAGAACGTGGTAGCTGATCATTTGTCAAGAATCCCAAATGCACCTAAAGAGTGAATATCGATTAATGATGATTTTCCTGACGAGCATATTTTTGAGATGTGTGGAGAGCCCTGGTATGCTGACATAGTGAATTACCTGCTACCAGGCAAATACCTTCTCATTGGTCAGGCCTGGAAAAACACCGTTTCATTCGTCAAATGCGGTTCTTCTTTTGGGATGAACCGTATTTATTCAAATATTGTCCTGACCCAAATCATACGTAGGTGCCTTCCTGAGGATGAACTTCAGAGTATTTTGACATTTTGTCACAAGTTAGCTTGCGGTGGACATTTTGGTCCGCGGAAAACTGCTGAGAAAGTGCTTCAGAGTGGATTCTACTGGCCCACTCTCTTTAAGGATGCATATACTTTTTGCAAGCTATGTGATAAGTGTCAATGACGGGTCGTATCATACAGAGAGATATGATGCCCCTCACACCCATCTTGGAAGTCGAAATTTTTGACTTATGGGGCATCGACTTTATGGGACCCTTTCCTCTGTCCTATGGTAACCAATACATTTTGGTAGCCGTAGATTATGTTTCCAAATGGGCTAAAGCAATTCCAACAAGGACAAATGACAACCATGTTGTCATCAAGTTTTTACGAGAAAACATCATCTCTCGCTTCGGAGCCCCCGTGCGATAATAAGCGACAATGGGAGTCATTTTTGCAACAGGGCTTTTGAAGCCTTGATGCGTAAATACACTATTACTCACAAATTATCCACGGCATACCATCCTCAAACCAATGGGCAAGTTGAAGTCACGAATAGACAAATAAAACTCATCTTGGAGAAAACTGTAGGACAGAACCGTAAGGATTGGTCCATCAAACTCACTGATGCCTTATGGGCATACAGGACCGCTTACAAGACTGTCCTCGGTATGTCTCCATATCGAGTTATATTTGGAAAACCTTGTCACTTGCCTGTTGAATTAGAACACCAAGCAATGTGGGCTTTAAAGCAGCTAAACTTGGATTTGGATAAAGCTGTGCTTTAAGGAAGTTGCAGATATCCGAGCTTGAAGAGTTAAGAAACGAAGTATATGACAATGCTCGGATCACGTAACACAGAACCAAGCTTTTTCACGATAAATCCATTCACCGGAAAATTTTTGTCATAGGACAAAAGGTTCTGTTGTATAATTCACGACTCCATCTTTTCCCTGGTAAATTGAGAACCAGGTGGTCAGGGCCATTCATTGTTCAAAATGTCTTCTCACATGGTGCGATTGAGATTCTTGACCCGAATAAGCCATTCCTTACCACCGATTCCGTGTCACACGAAGTTCATGAATTGGGTCTTTTTGACCCAGTTTATCTGTGACCATTCCATCTGTATAGTTTCCCAAGTTTTTTCCCTGCATATCATTTTGGGACCATTTTTTGTAAATAAAATTTTGTAAATATAAAAAAAATAATATAATAATAAGAGACTTTTTCTAGGATTTTACCTCTTTTCCTAGGGTCATCTTCATTTTCCAATTCTTTACCCTAGGTTTGTAAATATACCTTTGACCTAGGGGTAAAATTGGAAATGTCATTCTACCTACCCCCTATAAATGCTCTCTTCACCTACCCTTCCTCCCTCAAACGCAGACTTACCCTCAGATCTAAACTCCTTCTTCCCGAAGTCGACCTCTGAAATTTTTCCCTTCACCTGGATCCTCTGAACTGTCGCAATTTCCCATCTTTAGCCCCGATCTGCCGCACTCCGGCCACTTCTGGCGCCCAGAAAATTTCTGGCCGGCTGATTTATTCTTCTGGTGGCAGATCCAGAGCCATTCTTGCAGATTCTGTCCCGGGTGCCTTCTGCACATCTGTTTTTGGATTCCCCCAACGATCTCCGGGGGTGGTTTGATTTCTCATACTTAAATCCTTTGCTTTAATTCCATTATCATACATGGCCCCGAATTTGTTTGTAGAAAGGGATTTTTCCATACTTTTGAATGATAGTGGGGGGTATGGGCACATCCTTGTGGATAGAATACGTGCATGGAATTGGTACTCTTTGGTCTATGATAACAATGACTACGATGCATGTTATTGCCCTGATCTTATCACTACTTCTTATAATTCAATTGATCATGCATCTGTGAATTTTGACACGCACCAATTTGTAGTACACATGCCATTAGGTGACATCTTTGTCACAATCCCACTCATTGCTGAAGTCACTGATGTCCCCATTCATCCCCACCATAGCGACCCCTTGCCATTGCTAGATTACATACCCATCATGGGGTCCGCTGTACAATTCAGGACCGTGGGCTCAAAGCCAACACGACTTTTCGAAATGTTCATTGCATTGGACGCTGGTCCAACGCAACATTTTTGGGCTTGACCATCAATCTTCCTTTAACAGACCCGTGTTACAAATAATCCATGATTTAATGACACATAACCACACGGTCTGTTTGAATAGGGCCATCTTCCGTGCCATTCTTGAACATTCCTCCCGCACTCGGGGTCCAAAGCATTCCCATTCAATCTTAATCACACGTCTGTGTAAACAGTTCATATCAGACGCTGTCTTTAATACATTTGACCGAGTGCCTGTTACTGTAGAGAGACCCACAAGCTCATATAATGGTTGCTTGCAGGCGCTCTGGACACCCAGTGCCCAGCCTGAGGATGTACCTGTGGAGTCCTCTTCGGAGGAAAGCCTGGAGGAGATAGATGAGCCATAATTCTGGAGGCAGGACCCCCCAACTGAGCCACGAACTTCATGTCCACCATGTGGAAGGGCATGAAGAAATATTTAGGGGACAAGTGAGGCTGAGAAAGAAGGTAGAGGAGCAATCCTCTCGGCTAGGTAGTATGGAGGCAGCGTTGAGGAGATCACAGTCGGCTGGACCTAGCACCACCGCGGGTCCAAAGCGACAAAGGGAGTAGCTTTATCCTTTACCTATTTCATGCATCATTTCATCTTTCATACATTGAGGACAATGCATGAGATAGGTATGGGGGGGTAGATGCTAACATAGGATTTTTCATTTTCTTTCTAGGCCTTTTATTTTTTAGGATTTTCAATTTCTTTTTAGGTTTTTTTTAGATTTTACCTTTCTTATAGATTTTCTACTTTCTTTTTAGATTTTACTTTTCTTTTAGAAATAAAAAAATATATAAAAAAAAGAGAAAATTCTTGATCCATGTTTAAAGTATCAAACTTGAAATTTAGGGATTAAGGAAGCTCTTAACTAAGATTTCTAATTATAAGTTGAAAAGAAGAGTTTTGTTAGATTTTTAGGTTAAGTAATAAAGGATTAGAAAAATTACTAGATTTTAATTCTTTCTTTAGATATATACATTAAACATATTGAAGGATTAATCAAAGACTTTGTGATTTTAGTTACATATATATATAATAAAAAAATATATATATAATATGTATTAAAAAAAGATGTATATAAATAAATAATAAATACTTAGCCACTGATTAAGCTGGTTAGTCGTGCCTCAAGAAGCATTACCGATCACGCCTAAAGGTGGCTAAGTCCTTAAATTTCTTCGTGGCCTAGTTTACTTGAGTCATCGAACCCGATGGATGTTTTCTCATTTGGTGCCCTAAGACCGTCTGGTTTGGGAGTCATCGGTAAGAGACTTATTACAAGGGTAAACTAGAAAGCCTAAGGATGCTAAGAAAATGTAAATAAATAAACATTGTATATAAAAAAAAGAAAAGAAAATATATTATATATATAAGTAAACAAATGAACTTAGTCTAAGAAAGATCCTTCATATTTTTAGATGTATATATCCTAGGATTGATGCAAAATCCGATTTTTGATCTTTTCTCTAAAATCTTAACCTAAATTGAAAACAAAACTCCAAATAGACACTTATAAGAGGAATGAAAAGTTTAGAGTAACCTGAAACCTATAGCTCAAGTTAGAATCTTTAAACATGGATCAAAATTTTCACTAACCCTTTTATTTTTCTTTATGGATTTTGTGGGTGCAATCCGCTGAAAACCCTCAGGAGACAACACTCCTCCTCTAGGGTAACCTAGAGGTTTAACGGCTTGTTGCACACGCTCAGTGCAATCGTGTCACCTACGAAAGTGGTGTAATAAACTAGTTAGGATTTTCTTTCTTTTTCTTTCTTTTTTTTTTTTGCTCGAGGACGAGCAAAAGCTAGGTATGGGGGTGTGATTGTTATACATATTTGCATATTTACCACTTCCATACCATACATATTGTATATAAAAATGTGATTTTTAATCCTTTTCTCTCTATTTTTGCCGGTCCACAACTTAAAAGAGAAAAAGCCCAAAAATCTCTTTAAATTAGAAATAATTAAAGAGATAATTCAAAGCCCAAAGAGCTCAAGATTTGAATCTAGAATCAGGAGAGATCCGCGCGCCAACTCGATCTTCCAGAAGGCCACGTGGATAACAACCTCGCAACTAACTCACAACAGAAAATCTGGCCTCAACGGCCCAGATTTTGCCGCCAAATCCAGGCTTTTCCCGCGTATCTGCGGCAGTTAGGAGTCTGTTGGAGCCCAGATTTTGCGCCAACGGTCAGGGCTCTAGATCCTTCTCACTGAGGGCTATAAATAGAGGACCAGGGTCTGCACGAGAGAACAGAGAAGAGAGAGGAGAGAACTAGGGAAACTCTTGTATTTTGTTTTAGTCTTCTCCTAGGTTTTAGTCTCCATTTTCTTCCTCCCAGAGATTTTGTCAAAGAGAGAGAGTGAGTGCTGTTGAAAGCTTGTAATCAAGGAGGTGACATCACTTGTAACAAGGGTTAATCAAAGCTTCGTCTTCTCTTTGCAAGCTCTAGTACGTTTTACTTTGCATTGCTTTACTTACTTTGCTTTCTTGCATTTCATTGCTTTACTTCTCTTTGCTTTACATCATGAAGTGTTGCTTTGTTACTTGTGTAAGGGATAGCTAAATTTCTATTGCATGGCTAGCTAACAACTTACATAGCTAACTTCTATCTCTTTGAATGATTGCTTATCGTTATACTTGCATTGTGAGAGTTTCTTTTACTTACCAAGGAAGTAGAGTTGCTTCCCCTTGGTGAATGCTTGTACATACTCCATATGACTCATGTGTGCCTCATTTAAAGCCTTGTCTAGAATAAGAGCCTTGATGGAACATGGAGATGGATCACCAAACATATGCTACTTGTAGAACAACTTCTTTACTTCAAGCTAATTTGTTGTTATGTCTTGAATGGTTAAATGAATGTTGATTATTCTAACTTAGCATCCCTTGAGTACCAATCCTAGAGTTTATCATTGAACATCTATCTAGAGAGCCAATGAATCAATATGAAGCTTCAAGCTAAGAACTAAAGGAACACTCATCTTCAAAACGGTAAAGTACTTGAATAAACAAGTAAGTCATCTCTATTGCCAATGAATCAACATGAGGAAATCAAGCATCACCATTGAGTTTAGTAAGTTAGCAAAGTAAAGTTAGTTAGCCATGTACTTTCTCATCTAAAGTCTTCCAAACATTTTCTTTACTAGCTTCTTTTCTCTTAGCAATACACTTTACTAAAGTTCTTTTGATTTCTTTTCCATCATGCACAAATCAACCACTTCTTCTATTTTCTTTTCCATGTTTCTTGCATTTGTGTAAATAACAAAGAAGAATCTTCGTTTTCATTTCTTCACTCCGAACCGTAAAACTTCCAACGTGAGCTCTCCTCGAGGATCGACCCGGTATAGCCATTGCTATAGCGGAGATAGAAAAGGGTACATTAATCATATTGAATACATTTGTGGAGTGATCAAAGCACTTGAGGTTGTTTCTAAACCTTATCTCTTTTACATAATATCTGTGCAATCTACCACACTATCCTTTCCCAATCACCAAGCGTCGCATATCTTTGCGAATCACTGGGCCTATAAATGGCAACAGTCATCGAGAGAGTCCTCATTAGTCTCTCTTTCGTTTTCGGGTGCATCTGCTAGGGTTTTAAGAAAAAGGTTCTCTTTGTTTTCTTCTCTTCCGTCTAGCATTAGATTCTTGCTTCGCAATGGCACCCAAGGCCAAGCGAACTGCTTCATCATCGAAGGCAGTCGTCACTAAGGCCCAAAGGGGTGGTTCCTCCATGCAGGAAGCCCCTATCTCAGGTATAATGCCATCAGGCTTTATCTTCGCCATTAGAGGGGTTTATGGAGTTCTTATAACCCTAAAAATTTCTTCTTTGAAAGAGAACCGCCAACGTGGATTCCAGACCGTGCTTGGTTCCCAGACGCGGTCCTTGAGTTAACAAACAAGGCGTGGGTTTGATGACCCTACCGCTTTTATCCGCCTGAGGATGTGCTTGTTTGTTGAACATAGGGCGCAAGTAAGCCTTACGTACTGGAGTTATCACTTAGAATGTTTCTAATTGTGAAAGATCCGGATGCGAACTTGATTCTTGCATTCTATAGTATCAGACGCTTGATTTTTATGATCTTGCACCGAGTCCAAGTACTTAGGTATTTTTCGTAAGTCTTGGATTTCGAAGACGCAGACTCCCTGCTGGGCTTAAGGTCCTCAGGTCTGGACGCGGGTCCTCATGTCTGTGCGCGGATCCTCATGTCTGGACGCGGATCCTCATGTTTGGACGCGAATTCTCAGGCTGGACGCGGATTTTGACAATTTCTGCGTCCAGTATCTCTTCTGCGTCTGAATTATAGACACTTAAACCATTTTCGTTTAGTCTTCTGATCAAGTGTCATTTTCTTATGCAGTGCAACACTCTTCTAGCCCACTCTCCAAGAGGCGCCACTTCGGGCACATAGGTGGTGCTGACCGTGATTTAATCTTTGTGCTGCAAAGGACTGCTCCTGTGACTGCCGACAAGTCGAATGAGCGAAGGGAGGGCTCTCCAACGTTGACACGGCAACCTTTCGGGAGCTTATGACTGACGCAGCATTCACAACGGAGGCTCATGCTCCGATGGAGATGCCTGCTTTCTTCTTTGGAGACAATATTAGCGAGGGCGGCTATTCTCTGCATGGCGGAGATTATAAATGGCTCCGTCAGATTGGGATAGAAGGTTCTTTCTTCCAAACATGGAGAGGATGTACCCACTGTCTTATCTCCAGCACATGTCCGTCCCTCGAAAACTGACATGGGAGCTTTCCCGACCTGTCCCTGATATCACTCTCGGCAACCTAGGCTCCAAGAAGGTATATCATGCTGGTCATGATAAGGAGGCTCTCGGCCTGTTTCCCGGGTTGTTGAGGACGATCACCCAGTAGGAGAAACTCCTAAACTCGGCACCACCTTCCTCAATGCATTCATGAAAGTAGGGGGTGATTTTCCAGTCGACTTCCCTTCGCCCGGGTGGATCCATTCCACCGAGAAGTATTGGTGGGGCAAGATGGTGAGCTTCGTCCTTGCCGATCTTGGAGGCTTGTTGGAGCATGTGGAATTGTACCAGGCGGTCAGGGCCGTGCAGTACAGTATTCCACCAAGTTTTCAAAACTTCTTTGGGATCCTGGAGCGTTACAATCCTCTGACGGGGACATTCTTCACTCCGGTCGGAGAGATGGGTCTTGCCCTACACGAGTTGTATGAAGTCTCAGGGCTGGTAATGGGGGATTCTCCCTATGAGGAATACGTCCCGACCACTGAGGAGCTTCACCTTATGAAGAAAGAGTCTCCTCGGGTGTACGAGACTTATTGGGAGGTGTTATGTCACTTCCACATTTGCTGCCAGATAACCTCTTGGAGGGCGAGGGGAGTCAAGCAGCTGTCCTGGGCAAGCTACTTGTTTAATGGCGTCAATCAGGAAGACCATCCAGTAACCCGACTGGCTCCCAGCTCCGACGAGGAGATTGCCGATAGGATTCAGGCTTCCGTAGACTCCTACACCACGGAGTCGAACGAGGATACTTTCGAACCCGACACGATTTTTGAAAGTTTCCATCATCAGGCCCGGACCCCTATCTCCAATCGAGCACTGCTGGCGGGCTTCTTAATGTTGTAGTTGAAGCGGTGTGTGGTGCTGACACTGCCACATGAAGTGATTGTTGCCGACGTAGTGTACCCGGCGGTGCTCCTGGCTTATGGTAGGCCCATAGCCCTCCTCCCGGCCATGGCGGCCGGTATTTAAAGCAGGTTGCGGGCCTTAACTCAGAGTCTGTGCAGGGTAGAGAAGGTTGTCGACTCCCAGGGTGAGCCGATTGTTGACTCAGAGGGGAGGCTGACGGTAAAACGTCCCAACCCTCGAGTTGAACTTCCCTACACGTACCTATGGCTTGGTACGTTATGCACTGTCCCTCGCTGATGACGCCAGTGTCTTGGAGTGAAGGGTTTACCCCTTTCATACAGCGGTTGGAGGGTTCAAGCTGGTGTAATGCTTATATGTATTTCATTCGGAGGTGCATTCTAACTGCTTCGAACTACCAGCTCAATTGCTGTTTCCCTGAGATTGCTGGAGCATCTTTCGGGGATAAACTTGCTGACTTCGTGGGCCCAGATGACTTTACGAGGCTGTCATCGGGAGCTTTCTAGTGGTTGGTCAATATTCGGCCTGGGTATGTGCTTTTCCGACAAGGGAATTCGTGCACGATCGAGTCGTACATGCCAAATCGCTTCGCCTGACAGTTCGGCTATGATCAATTGTATGTCGGTAACCCCAATGCTCGACTCGCCTTCATTGGGAATTTGTTTGAAGGTGCTCGGGCTTGGTATTACAGTGTGGCCGGAGGGACGGAAACGCTTTTTCGTCTACCCCCCAAGGAACCGAAAGGCTGTACAAGCCTTTGCTTCTGTACCTGGTACTTCCTGGCCAACAAAACGCCTGACTTTGCTCCAGAGTACTCATGCATTGAGAGCATCAATGCATCTTATGAAGCAAAGTTGGGGTCCAACAAACGCTCACGAGGCGTTGAGGAGTATCGGAAGGCTCTGAAGGAGATCAGAAGGGTATCAAGGGAGGAGCCGCGAGCGGCAAAGGGTCGACAGGTGGAGCGTAAGCGTCCTCAAGGCTCTACTTCCACTGTTGAGCCTACCCCCAAGAAGGTCCGGAGAGACTTGGCGGCCGCAGTTTCTCCGTCCGAAGACATCCCTTCTGGTGTTGAGGAACACAGGGAAGAAACGGAAGATGAGGATGACGCCTCCTTAGTTCGTACCCGTGGGTTGCGCAGCAGGGGCCCCAGGATTTTAGAGGAAGGGGAGTTCACTGACAAACCCACCGCCGTTGACGAGACTGAGCAGCTTGAAGTCGACATAATGAGCGGAGGTGATGTTGAGATTCCAGGGGTCTCAACTCAGCCTGGGTCTTCCTCAGCTCATGAGAGGAGGGATGAGGCACAACAGCCTGGGTCCCCTACTGTATTAATCCCCAGCCCTTGGATAGTTGACCCCAGCCCTACCACTGGGGTATTTGGTGGCAAGGTCCCGGTTGCCGAGGCTTCTCGCGTTACACTATCGTCTTCTTCATCTGAAGAAGAAGGGTATGATTCAGGCGATGAGGTCGACTTTGGCGATGAACGCGCTCCTCCTGATCTGAGTAAATTCTCACATATCTCAGAGGAGGAAATATATGGATGTGAGCCGGTGACAGCGTCACCACCAGCGGTAGTCATTCCTGCTAAAGCTGCTGAAGGTACTCTTTTCACCTAAGTTATCCTTTTAACTAGGAAAAGGATTTTGACATTTTCTTTTTCATTTGGCTTCATACAGCAGGGTTGGTCGCGGTTAGCGAGGCCGCCACTTCCTCCCAGATTGAGGAGATGATACAGGAGTTGGCCCAGCAGGAGAGAGTTGAGGCTCCTATTACTGGGATGCCTCAAGAGAAGGCCACCGTCGATGTCAGGGAAACATCCACCCTGCAGGATTCGCCTAAGAACTCGCCATCTTTGGGCCCTCAGCCAGGTAAGGAAATATTGATATTTTGAATATTTTCCTTTTACTGTTGTAGCTGATATTCTGGTAATTTGCAGAGAGTATCGAGGAAGCTCAGGTAAAGATTTAGCGGTCAGTGTTTACCCGGAAGGCCGCACAGCTCAAACCTCGGCTAAGGATCCTGAAGAGGTAGGGCTTGCTGTTACTTCATCCGCCGTGGAGGTTTCTACAGATGTAGTAGCCCTAGAAGCCCGGGGGTTACCCTTGCTTCTGTCGCACATGTCGTTAGCCTGATTCCTGTACCGGAAGAATCGGTTTACGTCCCTCGCCCCGTGATGGAAAGGGGATCGGGGAGCACTTCAGCAGAATTCTTCCCAGGCGGTGATACCATGGGGGAGCTGGCGCGCCAAGTGGTGCAACAGTTCTTTGCCTCCATGCGATAATGTATTGATCTCATCTTATCCGGGAATAGCTCCTTCGAATTCGCCTGGATGTTTCTCGGAAATCTGGTTGAGAACATCAATTTAGCCGGAGGCCCTTCACCAGCCAAGGCATGTCTGCTGCTGGTGGAGCAGTTGGGACATAACTTGAGAGAGCTTCGATCCCTGGAGAATGCTGGCTCATTTCACGAGGCCCAGGAAACTCTGACTAGGCTCCTTGCTGCTCAAGAGCAAGAGCGAAGGGAGATGGAAGAAAGGATAGCTGAAAGGACCCGTCTTCTCCAATGTTTCCAGGCTGATCATCGAAAGCTAACTGGCGAGTCAAAGGAGTCCGAGATGGTCACGCAGGCTGTGAAGCAGGTTATCCTCAACGCTCGAGCTACCATAGCCAGAGCTGAGGCCTTGATTGCTGTCAATGAACAGAAGTTGGCCAATTCCGAAAAGAGGCGAGCGGAATTAGAGGCTGCCAAGGCACAAGTTAAGGAAAATCTCTCTGTTAATTCCTCCGAGCTGGAATCCCTACGAGCGCAGCTGGCTGTTAGGAGATTTTTATCCGAGGAGGAGCTATGGGCCCAGGCTCTTATAGAAGCTGAGAAGGCGCGTCAACACGAGATACATCGCCTTAGAGAACAAATTCGTTCTTTGGCGAACCAGGACTTTTAGCCTTCTTTTTTTTTCTTATGAAGGAAAGGGCACTCTTTTTACCAAGAGTGTTTGTATCTACTTTTATCATTTTTTGAATAATAAAAGTTGTTAAAATTTTTGTTCCACCTTCATCGCCTCGCTGTAGATGAATCCAACCTCTCAATCATAGTTTTTGGTTGTGCTCCCTTACTGACGGTAAAACTAAATTCTTTTGATGAAACGCAGTCGATTCATAAAAAGAGACGCGGCTCTGCGACACGCGATTCTGACCTTAAGAATGTGGTCTTACGCCCCTTAAAGTTGACGCAGTCAGGGACGCGACGCTGAGACTCGGTGCAAGATCTATCATCATTCATGTAGACGCAGCTCCAAGGCACTTGTGAAGGTGATAGGCCTTCTCTGCTGGAGATGTAAGCTTCGGGACGCAGCTATATGTGCTTTCCCACTGAGACCCCCAGAATGAGTCCCTTTTGTTGATGGACGCAACCTTGAGTTGTTCGAGAGACACGGAGCAACTTTGAGTCATCCAAGAGACGCGAAGGGTCTTCTAACTTGGAATGACGGAGAACGCCACTTTTTGAAAAAGAGGCGCGAGTCTCTGGACGCAGCTCTCACATCTGCGTTTGGTGCAACTTCCCAGGCGTTAAGTGCAGCCTGACATAAAGATCCTGTGAGATTTTCAAACGTCAAGTCTTCGTTGACGATTGGGAACCCGCATCGTCCGTTGTTTCCCGAAGCGGTTGTCCACGTGTCGGTTCTTCATTGGGCTTAGGTGTTAATGCCTTTTAATGCCAAACCGGCGCTGGCGGTTGGAGACCAGCGTCTTCGATGTTTCCCGAAGCGACGCTCCACGCGTCAGCCTTCCATTGGGCTTTGACAGTCGTGCGATCATTAAGGCCGACGGTTCTAATTGATGAACCATTAATTATGGTTATCATGGGCTGCCTATAAATAGGGTTTACCCCTTCCTTTAACAGTCCCATACTTGGACTATTTTCTTTTGACAGCGAGTGCATTGAGAGACTCCATCTTCTCCCTTCAAGGACTTTACCAGGGGCTTGCCTCCATGGATGAAGATGACCCAGAGCTTTCATTCTTCTGTTTGGTCTCTTCAGAAGATTACTACTGTCAAGTGATTTCAATAACAGAAAGCGTTTCCTTGAGCACCTTTTATGTCCGCGCTTCGATGCCGAGAGTTCAACTCTTAATAGAGGCCTCTGCCTTCTTGGTTTGCCATGACATTTTTAACCCGGCCAGGTTTGAATTTTGATATCTGTTAAAGAGATATTATCATATGGATGAAGTCTTAGTTGGTGCATTCCTTTTCTGGAATTTGCGCCATCGTCTTAAACTTCTCTGGACGCCAGTATAGTAGATTTAGACACCTGGCCGCAGGCTCTGCATATGGAGCTCGCGTCTTGAGGCTGTCAACTTAGGAGAATCTCAACTCAGACTAGAGGTCTCAGGCCTGAATCTTGCAACCCCTGTTCATCCACAGGGAGATGGCTATTCTCGCGTCTGATTCTCTTCATGTCTCGTCCTTTAAGTGCGGATGTAAAATGAGGCTACGTCTGAATTCTGTGTATATCACAATTTTGACCGCGTCTGTTTCTGTCGCTGCAGATGTTCGCTGCGCGGATCATTCTTGCGTCTAGCGATTTCAGCAATAACTATGTCTGTCACTTAGTTTTTGAAGTATACTAAGCTTCAGATCTTCTGATTTTGTTGTTTCTTGCAGGTAGCCTTGATCAACCTTTTTCATGTTCGCTAGGCCCTTGGGAGAATATATCGGCCAGCGAACTTGTTCGATGTTCGTCCGCAAGGGAAGAAATCATGGTCCCCGTCGTCCGCAAGGGCAGAAATCATGGTCCCTGACGGGGACTTAACCCTCGCCAATATCTCTTTGAATTCGACGCACCAGTCATGCTTCTTGGAATGGCATGGTCAGAGTAAGGATAGCGGCGGGGGTAGCGGTGGATATAGTGGTGGTTAGCATCCCCTGTGAGGTCTTAAAACCTCCTCTCTTACCCCAGAAGTGACATCGAGGAAACTCCATGCTCACTGGACGACCTTCTGGCGGAAGAGATGTTCATCAACAAAGGATCACACCCCAACTTTGGATGGAGATGTTCGACGGATCATAACCCGACTTCGGATGGTCAGGTGGGATCAGAAGATTCTGCTGCCATCAGACCTCAAGAACACCATTGCTCTTGGTCAACCAGAGACTTCTTCGGCGTTTACATCATGCATCGTGGTGCAATCAGCTTCTGATCGTTGCCGCAATGTCCGATCATATACTGGCGCCCTTCCAAACATCTTGTACTTGGAATCAAATGCAGCTTTAAGGAGTGAGTACAACCTTCTGAGAGAGAGACTACTTTGTACTCCTTTATCTGTAACACTCAATCTTATTGAATAAGAGAGTGTTTTGTATCACTTTCATATGCCTGGATATAAATAAAAGTGACACTTTTCTTTTTGTCTCTTCTATTGTCTTGGACTCTCTTGTCTCTTTTTAGTCAGACGCATAGAAGCAAAGAATCTTTGGCTTGTCAAAATTATGATGAAAATTTTAACAAGTCAAATTTTGTGGAGAAAAGATCCTATCTCAGAAACCCCACAATGCTGTCAGAGCTGTGATATTAACTTAACAGAGATAAAATGATTTTTGGTAGATCTGCCACTTTATAAAAGAAAGTGACAAATTGAATTTGTACCCCCAGGGAAGGTGAGCTTTTATCAAAGGTTTAAGCTCAACTGGAGAGTTGATGAAACACTGTTAACGGTGTAATGTTAACCTAACAATATTTTTAGGTGGACTTGTTGTTCTGTTGAGGAGAATAACAAGTGAGACTAGGCTCGCGGGGAGTCTAGGAAAATCTTTACCGTTAGAGGTGTGATATTTAACTTAACGGGTTGAAATTTGTCTTGTCAGAAGTGTGATGTTAACTTGACAAGAATGTGAATCAGAGGTGTGATATTAACTTGACTCAAAAGCTTTTCAGCTTTCCTTTGGGAAAACTGAAAGTGTCATTGTTATAGGTGTAATGTTTAACTTGACAATGAAGGTAATGCTAGAGGTGTAATTTTGAACTTGGCATTGGTCATCTCGACTTCGACAAGGAAGTCCGAGGGAAAGTTATGGTCGTAAGTGTATTGTTGAACTTGGCGATGACCTGGATGCTAGAGGTGTAGTGTTAAACTTAGCATCGTCCATTTCAGCTTCGATATGGAAGTCTGAAGAAAGGTGACTGTCAGAGGTGTAATGTTAACCTAACAGAAACTAGATGTACTGTTTAGAAGTATAATGTTAACTTAACAGTAACTTGTCAGAGGTGTGGTATTAACTTGACAGAAATTGATTTGCGATATGAGCAATTTGAGGACCTATCATTCTATTGATGAGAATTGGCAAGTGGGGTTAAAAAGGATGTCAGAGGTATAGTGTTAACTTGACAAATTTGGATTTGCGATATGAGTAATTTTGAAGACTTGCAATTCTATTGATGAGAATTGGCAAGTGGAGTTTGAAGTGCCAAAGGTATAGTGTTAACTTGGCAACGACTGTATTTTGTAGACCTCCATTCTGTGGATGAGAATTGATAAGAGATTTTGGAGGGGAGAGTGGAGTCGAGTCCACTTAGGATTTTTAGCAAACCCTCAGCTATCAACGGATTTGAGGTGCCTTTACCAACTACCGTTTGAGTGGGCTGGCCATGCTATTTCCCTCAGCATGATGAGTTGTCGAAAACTTATGTCGGGCTTAAAAGCCAACATTTTCCTCTATCCTTAGCCGTCGGAGGCGTCGGATCAAAGGGGAACATGTCCCTTAAGATTTTTAGCAAATCCTCAGTTGTCAACGGGTTTGAGGTGCCTTTACCAACTACCGTTTGAGTTGGGCTAGCCATGCTATTCCCCTCAGCATGATGAATTGTCAAAGACTTATGTTGGGCTTAAAAGCCAACATTTTTCTCTATCCTTAGCCGTCGGAGGCGTCGGATATTAATGAAGAAGCTTTTCTTGTTTTGATCAGAGGTGTAATTTTGAACTTGATCGGAGGAGGAGTACTATTAAGGATAGTACTTCTTCAAGAATCTGCCATTGATTGGCATCATAAGTGTATCACCATTTGAAGTTATGAGGCGATACGACCCATTTGAGTAGACTGACTCTACTACAAATGGTCCTTCCCATTTGGGTTGGAATTTTTCTTTTGTCTTGTGCGTCATAACCATGGGTCTTCTGACTGCTAAGACAAGGTCACCTTTCTTGAAAGTTCGCACTGTGACTTTCTTGTTGAAGGCTCTGGTAATTCGAGCTTGGTAAAGCTCGATTTGTTTTTGGGCCTGCAGACGTTTGTCATTCAAGGCCTCTAATTCTTGGAGTCATTGTTGGTGCTTCTCCTCTGTTGTCATCTCCGCTATCAAGACGACGCGTAGAGATGGAATTTGGATTTCCAGTGGAAGCACGGCTTCACACCCATATACCAAAGAAAATGGCGTAGCTTTAGTCGGGGTTCGCACAGTTGTGCGGTAGACCCATAAGCATTCACCCAGCTTATCGTCCCAATCACGTTGACTTTTCGAGACGAATTTCTTGAGAAGCTTGCCGATGGTCTTGTTGAAAGCTTCTGCGAGGCCATTAGCAGCGGGGTAGTATGCCGTTGAGGACACACTCTGCATTCTAAACTTGGCGTAGAATCTCTGGAAAGCCTGGCTGTGAACTGGGGTCCGTTGTCGTGGACAATTCGCCGAGGTACCCCAAAACGATAAATGATGTGATGTTTCACGAACTTGATCACATCAGATGACTTCACCTCCTTCAAAGGAACGGCCTCAGCCCATTTGGAGAAGTAATCGGTTATTGCCAAAATAAACCGATGTCCTTTTGATGACGGCGAGCTGATAGGGCCAGCCACATCCATTCCCCACATCTCAAATGGCCAAGTAGAAGCCGTGGAGTGAAGGTAGCCTGGTGCTTGATGGATGAAATCGCCATGTACTTGGCAGGCGTGACATCTTTTGGCATATGTGATGGCGTCAGCGATCATCTTGGGCCAATAATATCCCAATCTTTGGAGTCGGTATGCAAGTTTTGGGCCGGGTTGATGGGCTCCACACATGTCATCATGGGCTTCTTTCAATACCTCCTGTGCCTCTTTTTGTGAAAGGCAGCGAAGCAAGATCCCGTCATGCGATCGACGATACAGTGTTCGTGTAATCGCATTATAGTAGAATTTGGGGGCTTTCCTTCAAATGAAAGCCGCTTCCTTGGTGTCTTCAGGCAAGGTGCCATATAGGACATAATCAATGTAGGGGAATCGTCAGTCTCTAGGCTCTGGACCGGTTGACAATACCAGCACTTCTTTGGTTTGAGAATCTCCTGTTGGTTCCTGGTAATCCTCAAGAGTAATTCTCGGGCAATACAGGTCATGGCTGTAGATGAATATCTTCTCCATTGCTCCAGCTGGAAGAGCTCAGGAGCCCGTGAGGGATGCGAGTGCATCTGTATGCGCATTTTGCCTGCGCGGCACATGATCGATGTAGAAGTTCGTGAACCTCTCGGCCATGTGGATAGTTGCGTTGTAGTAGGGTACTAGGTCTTCATGTCTGACTTCGTATTCCCCGCGAACCTGGCTAACGATGAGTTTGGAGTCGCCGTATGCCTCGAGATTTTTAATGCCAATCTCATCGGCGAGTTGCATCCCAATCAAAAGAGCGTTGTACTCCGCCATATTGTTGAAACACGGCTCAGTTAATGAAACAGCTCGAGGAATCACAAAGTTCTGTGGGGAGACGAGTACTACTCCTACTCCTGCTACTAGGTGTCCTTTTGGGCTTGTTCTTGATGCACCATCAAAGAAAAGTTGCCATACCTGCCTTTCAAAGGATGTCTGGGTCTGGCAGGCTTCAGAGACCTCATCTGGGAGATCATCGTAAAATTTGGTTGCCCTCGAATCCGGATGCTCAGCTAGGAAATCTGCCACCGCTTGTCCTTTAACAGCCTTTTTTGGTAGAAAGTGCATCTCATATTGGGATAGCAATATGGCCCATTTTGCCAGCCGGCCGTTCAACGATGAAGGCTTAGTCATAAGTAACCTCAGGGGGTTGACTTTTGATACGACGTTTATGGTTTGGCCTACCAGATAGTGTCGTATTTTCTGAATGGCGAACACTAATGCCAAACACTCCTTCTCGATCGGATTATACCGATGTTCGGCTCCGATCATTGTTCTACTCAGATAGTAGATCGCTTTTTCTCGTCCTTGATCATCATTCTGGGCTAGTAGAGCTCCTAAAGAATGATCCATTACTCGAACGCATACCAGGAAAGGTTTTCCGGATATCGGGGCTGTAAGGTTTGGTGGTTGGGTGAGGTAGTGCTTGATTTCCTCAAATGCTTGTTGGCAAGCGTCGTCCCAAATGAGCGAAACACCCTTTTTCATTAGCTTAGCAAAGGGTTGGCATCTTCCGGAGAGATTTGAGATAAACCTGCGGATGCATGCCAATCGTCCTTGCAATCCTCTGAGTTCCCTGAGATTCCTCGGAGGTTGCATCTCCTGGATAGCGCGAATCTTTTCCGGATCTAAATGAATTCCTGTGGAAGTCACTACAAACCCTAGGAACTTGCCGCTGGCCACCCCCAGGAAGGATTTGGTAGGGTTCATCTTCAACTGATGGACCCGCATGATGTCGAAGACAACTTTTAGATCAGCTATGTGATCACCTTTAGTGCGACTTTTCACCGCAATATCATCAACATAACATTCCACTGTTCTGCGCATTTGCTGGTGGAAAATGGCGTTCATGGCCCTTTGATATGTTGCCCCCGCATTCTTCAGTCCGAAGGGCATGACGGTATAGCAGTATACCCCCAGTGGTGTCCTGAAAGAGGTATGCTTTTCATCGTCGGGATACATTTTGATTTGATTGTATCCTGAGAACCCATCCATGAAGGACATTCGTTTGAATCCACAAGATTGTCAATCATAATCTGTGATTGGCAGTGGGAATTCGTCTTTGGGATAAACCTCTTTTAGATCACGAAAATCGATGCAGATCCGGATCTTTCCGTTTTTCTTAGCAACGGGGACGATGTTGGCTACCCAATCGGGATGTTTCTCTTCCCTAATGAAGCCAGAATTTATAAGCTATCTGACTTCTGATTGAATCACCTCCATTATCTTTGGACGGAACCGTCGCTGCTGTTGTTTGACAGGCTTTATGTCCGGATTGATGTTGAGGCGGTGCATAGCCACTTGAGGATCAAGTCCAGGCATGTCTTCGTAATTCCAAGCGAAGACATCTTTATACTCTTGAACAAGAGATATTAGATCCTTTTTCTCCGGCGGTGACAGGCCGTCGCTTATGAAGATGGGCTTAGGATTAGCCTCATCCCCCAGATTGATCTGAACAATCTTGTCTTCTGTGGGTGGCTCGCGCTGCTCAAAGCGGGTATCCCAAAGAGTATTTAAATGTTTGATCCAAGGATCTGTATCGGATTGGATCATTTCTTCATCTCCGTCTTCTAGGTGGCTTGTTGAAACCATGTTCACTGAAAGTCCCCCGAAGATGTTGCCGACACTGACATCTGACTCCCATGATGACGTGCCTGAAGAGTAATCGTGACCTGATGATTCTTAAGGATCAGAGGCTGATGGAGCCAAAGTTGATACATAGCCCAACCCCCTGCGAGTCCGATGATAATAATCGGGTGCTTTTCCTTTTGGCACAAAGGATCGAAGTAGCGTTCTCCTTCCTTTGCCGAAGTTCAACCCGGGTCTGCTGGTTAGGTCATACCCCATGTTTTTCATCATTCTGAGTGCCTTTGGCTCATAATGACCGAACTGAGGGGATTCCTGTTCGCTTTCTAATTCTTCATGAGTCATTAGTTCGGATTCAATTCGTCCGAAAAGAATTGGTCTTTGGCCTTTCCTTCTCGCTGGAACCATGAATATTGATTGTTGCGCATCGCCGATATTTCGACATGTTTCAAAGGACGATTTCACTGGTACATGCAACGACGTCAAAGCATCCATTGCCGACCAGAGATCGTCATCCACGTCGGTACTAGTGTCTGACGGCACTGAATCAGAAGCAAACACAGAAAAATACGCTAAATCTAATTCTTCATTAATATACCAGCCGCCTACATCATCGGCGGAGGTATTATCAACATCGGGCTTATTAATGCCCGTCACAGGTGGATCTAGCTCCCACACACACTCATCTTCCTCTAGCTCGGTGTCAGCTTCATTGCCAGAGTCTGGTTCCTCTGGTTGCGGGACTTCATCTATTTCCACCGATTCCTGATACAGGAGGGAATCTGTGAAATAATTCTCCACTCCCTTGAACGGATGCTTCTCGGCAATCAGCGTTCGCACCTTTCCACTCCCGTCGATGTATTTCGTGACTTGGTGGAGAGTAGAGGGAACGATAGAATTGCGATGAATCCAAGGTCGTCCCAGCAATAGATTGTAGGAAGTGTCAGCATCGATGACGTAGCATCTCACTTCTGACTTCGGATCTCCGATCTGGCATTTGAGCTTGACCTTCCCCATCGGACGGGTACTATTGGCATTGAACCCATAAATGGTCGTCTGGGTAGGGCTCAAACGGTGAGTAGGAATCCCGAGATGCTGCATGACCCTGCGAGGCATGATGCTCAACGCAGACCCGAGATCTACCTGGATGCGATTCACCTCAGATGGTCCAATATACCCTGCGCAGTAAAGGGGTCGATCATGCTTCCCTTTGACTTGCATGTCTTCTGCCGTGAAGATAATGCAGGGAATACTTTAGGAGGCGTTGAGGCAATCCTCTACATCTTACTCCTTCGGTAGCTGGGTCATGAAGACCTCAGCATTAGCCAGAGCTTCTTGTAGAGCTTCTCTGGTCGACTTTGATAGTCTAAGAAGCTCATAAAGAGTAATCCGCGCTGGGATATTGGCTAACTGAGCCAGGACATCAAAGCGGTAGGGTGCTGTGGATCCTTCCGCTACGTCCTTCGAAAGAACTCGAGAAAACCGAAGTTCTTTCTGTTTCTCCCCGGGTTGCTTCGTGGAGGTTTTTGGCTGGGTCTGCAGCGGGTCTTGGAGGAGTTACCGCCGTTTCGCCATACTTTTTCAAATATGGCTGCCCCGAACTGGTTTTCGCGACTAGCTGACTGGGTTCTGCGGCCAGAACTATTGTCTCCTCTTCTGAATCGGTTAAAGAAGGGACATCAGTCTCCGCTTCTTGAGAAGAGGCGCATACCACATTGCAAGACGAAGCTTTAGCTTTGCCTTTGGACTTCCTGCTAGTCACAGTGGTCCATTGCTGGCCATCCACAAGGTCGGGATGAACCCACATGACCTCTCCCTGAGGTGTGGGAACAGGTACCAAGCCCTTTTCTTGCTGCTGGTGCGGGTCTGTGTTGACCATTCTCAGCTCTCCTCTTGGGATAGGGACTACTCCATAGGGTGTTGGGGGTTGTCTCCCAAACTGGAGAACTGACGTCATATTAGCCGTCACCTTCTTCTGCTCTGGTCGGAGTTTCAATACCTCCGCGTCAATCAGGGCTTGAAGGATGTCCTTGAAGACATAACAGCTCTTGGTTGGGTGTCCCAACATCCTGTGGTACATGCAGTAGCTGGGATTGTCAGTTTTACCGACTTCCTCAGGGCGCCTAGCTTCAGGGAGCTTCAGTCGATTGCTCTTGTTGAGTAATTTGAAGTGCGAGTTGACATGTTCGTCCTTGAAGGAATACTGCTTGTTGGCCCGTGGTTGGCTTGAAGAGCCACTTCCTTTGACCGGTTGAGGCTTGACATGGGACTTGGTCTATGCTTCCAAGTTCTCCTTCCTTTTGGCTTGGAGGGATATGTCTTGCTCACGCCTCGTTGACCTCTCAGGCCTGGGCTTGTTTTCTTCCGCTCTGACGCGGGCAACAATCTCCTCAGTCTGTTCACCTTGTTAGACCAATTGCTTCCAGGTGCGGCTTTCAGCAACTCCTATTTGAGCATGGAGTGAGGTTTGGAGGTTGTGGCGGCATGTTTCCACCAGGGTGGCCTGGGTCATACCACTTGGGCATCGAAGTGCCACGTTCCGAAATCTTTCTACGAAAGACTTAACGGACTATCCTTTTCGCTGCTTGGTGGCTAAAAGGGTAGGCATGTTGACCTCCGAGTCATCTTCAAAGAAGCGAGTTAAGAAGAGCTTCTCCAAATCGCCCCAATTTTTGATGGAGCCTTCTAGAAGCTTCATGAACAATTCAAAGGCCAGCCCTTTTAGGGTGCCGATGAATAAACGCGCCAGGATGGCGTCGTTATCTACAACATTCCCAGTTTGGGATTTGAAATAGTAGATGTGTTGGTTCGGTGAACCTTTCCCACCAAATGCTTGGAGGGTTGGAGCCTTGAACTTGGGCGGATATGGAACCAGGTCCCATTCGGCTTGATATGGGCGGACCACTCCTGCTTCTTGGAGACCTTTCCGATTGGTAAGGGCCTCAAGGCGCTGCTCCAATTGATTCATTCTTTTAGAATGAACCTTTCCCTGGTCTTGATCGTTCTTTTCCTATGACGAGGATTTAGACGAACCAGAGATGGGTTGCTCTTTCTTCTCGGAGTGTTCGGAAGATGAGCTTTCTCCCTCTTTTCGTTTGCCCTTAGACTTTTTATGGGGAGATTTCTTCCTGTCTTCGAGCAACTGTGTGAGCATCTGCTTGAGAGAGTCGATGGATTCTTGCTGAGCACGAATCATCTCAAGTTGTTCCTTCTGGACCTGGGCTTGCAACTCCAGGCGCCGGGCTGCCTCCTCAGGAGTGCTCGTCATGTAGGTGAAGGCCTCCTTCTCGATGGAAGAGTTCTAGGCCTGTGATTCTGCTACAGCAGAATGAGAGTCATTCATTTTAACGCCCTAGGCTAGGGCATTATAGTCAATCGGGGGAATGGCCCCGGTCCGGGTGCGAGTGTGTCAGTACACTTCTTCCGGTTCACAGTCAGACTCGTCGGAGCTGACTACAGGCTGTTTTCTCCTGCTCCTGCTTGCCATGTTAGCAGTGAGCTCTGGATACTCAGTGTCAGAGAATATCCTCTGCCTGTGAGAGCGTCTTCTTTTAGCTGAGGGGGGAATGAGGGTCAGCTGTCTAACCGAAGACTGCTGGTTCACGCTTGACTTACAACGGCACTCGGAGAGCATAGAGATGAGCCGTTGGCAGCAACATGATGATGTGATTTGATTAGCACTTCTTTTCTTCGTCAAGTAATCTCTTAGATCCATGGAAAGAGGATCGAAGAGATTAGCCTCGCAACTTCGAGGGCGTGAGGCATCCTTGTGCTGTACAGCCTGGACGCGGGATTCAGAGACGTGGTTCTCGCGCCGCAGCTGTACGACGCGTGTATGGCGTCTCTGTTGAGATGAGACGCGACTGTCACGTTGCTGCTTGGTGGTCGGGGCAAAGATGCTTGAGAGTGAGTGGGCTGCTGGGCCCCACGTCTAAGGGCGCGTGCCTCTTGCACTTGACGAGGCGTGCAGGCTTCGCCTTGGCGTCTGGTGAATTGGACTTCAGAGGACCTAATTTGGGGAGTCTCGTGTTTGGGCCGCCAAACGCGGACTTCGCGGGCGGGACGTGGCGTGGCCAAGGTGCCGGATTGAACTTCGCGTCTTGCCTCAGTTGGACGATCAGAAGTCCCAACTTGCAGTTGGCGCGCACGCCTCCTCTGTTGACGCTCAGCGTTTCGGTTGCGTCGTGGTGGTGGAGAAAAGCCAACGACGACTTGGTGCTGAGGGAGAGGGTGGACTGGCTGGACACCAGGGATTTTGACCACGCGGGTCTCCTGAGAGACGCTGACGCGTGTGTTCCGCATGGCGCGGTTGGTCGCAACGGCAGTTGTGCCTGAGACCACGCGGGCCTCCTGAGAGACGTTGGCGCGTATATCCTGCTTGGCACAGTTGGCTGCGACACCCTTTGCAGCAGCAGCGCCCGAGAGAGTCTCAGATCGGACTTCGGGGCCATTCCCAGTCGAGACCCTGCGACAAACGCGGGTCTTTGGGCTCTTAGAGCCAGAAGAGAGAAACTCTTCATACTTTGCCTGGTCGAACTCGACGACGAGCGATTCGACCATTTTCCCCTTATGGAGGACGTCACCTTGCGCCACGATTTGCTCGTCAGTGACAAATGTAGTCCCCAGCGGAGTCGCCATCTCTCTTGTATGTGTCGGAAAAGAGGGGATCAAATTGTAAAATTCTTTTGATTGGATAGAAGATTACAACAGACCAATCTTCCGATTACAAGGGAGGAAGGATGTTGAGTCTTGAATCCTCCCTTTGTTTAAGGCTGGGTTCTTCAAGTGGCGGTGGAGAGTGAATCTTGTTCTCCGTTGACCGGGTGACCGTCGTGACCTTCCGGGGATCCCCTCTTCGGATGGTAGATGGAGTAACTCAGCTCTGTCTACCAAAACTATCAAAGAGAAGATAGGCAAAGAGCAACTTGAACACAATAAGTTTTCTGAAGGGTTTAACTCTCTCTCTCTTTTCTCTCAGAAATCCTTTGATCGAAAATTCGACCACTTCTTCATAGCGACGAGGCTATTTATAGGGGTTTCAGGGGGCGTACGTGCCTCCTAAAAACACTCCATAATGGGGGCTAACCTTCCCCGTTATGTGGGCCGTGATTGGCCCCAAAACCGGGACGGTTACAACTGAGACACGGGTGTCAACCCACGCGCCTTGGTGCTATTGAGACGCGGGTTTCGACCCACGCGCCTTGATGCTGAGACGCGGCTGTCGAGCCTCGCGCCTTGATGCTGAGACGCGGCTGTCGAGCCTCGCGCCTTGATGCTGAGACGCAGCTGTCGAGCCTCGCGCCTTGATGCCGCAGTGTTGGCTGAGACGCGGCCCAAAATTAGCTTTGCGTCTAGAACTTAGAATTCTGCTTTTCAATGGCTTGTCTTTTAGCGATTTTTAGACAGCCTACAATCCAAAGTAGGTAGGCCTGACAACTCGTGGAGTCCTAATCACTTTAAATTGGTGTTAAAGACTTCTAATACGTACATTGTTAAGCTGATCCACCACGCCTGCTTAGAGGAACACACCCACCCCGGTTTCCAAAAATCCATAGCCAAATAATTGCCTCTCACCTTAACGAACTGATTCAGGAAGGTCAGGACTTGGGCAGGATTCTCCTCCACGGGCAGTTCACGACTGACATGCCCTGGATGCAAATCAATGACACTATGAAGAGGACCACTTCTAGTAAAGCCCTAGGGTCAAAACTCCCACGTGCACTGATTCTATGCACCAACTGTCACCCCACTTCATCACCCTCAGCATCGTGACCAACTGAAAGAAGGACATGGGATAGTGGCGCTTGCTCTCTGGGAGGTAGTAGCGGTCTCCATTAGGGTGTAAACCCATTGCCCTTCCCCGACAAGCAGTTGCTAATCATTATCCAGGGTTGCATCTCTAAACATGAATTCCGGCTTCTGATAGATTGTCTGTTTTTTTCCTTTCTAGCACAGCAGTGGAGATGATGATGCAGAGAGTATGCTCATCCCCATACAGAATGAATGTGTTCCTCTTAGGGGTGCTTCCTTCAATGAATAATGATGCCTGCCCCTGAAATTGGAAGTGCACATTCGCATCAATCCCTCTCACAGATCCGAACAAAGTGTTAGACGGGCCAGAAGAATATGCATTGTAAAATTAAAAAAAAGAGCAAACATGTTAGCCTATAGACAAAAAGAAAAAAGATGCAGGAAAATCTAAGGCATTGCTTTGCTTTCCAATCGAAGCTAGATCAGCATTAGCTTCGCTTCCCGAGCAAAGTTCACTTTGATTTAGCATTGCTCCGAAGTTTTGCTTCGCACTCTACACAAAGGCAGAGTGCAAAATGTCACAAAGGACTAGCTTCGCATGGAAGCTTAAGAGGCACTTGTGCCTAAGGAACTCCAAAGGGGTAAACCCCTTTATTCAGCTTCACTCTGAAGCTTAGCTTCGCGTCTCTGACACAGAGAATGCGAAAAGCACTAAGTGATAGCTTCACCTGGAAGCCCGAAGAAGAAACCCATGAGTTTCTAAATTTTGATCAATGAAATTAAAGGGAAATAAATTCCCTAAAAATATGATAAAAGCAAATTAAGGGAGTTAAACTCCCTGAAGATCACCGATTTTGGTGAACCTTTTCATACCCATTAGGGATTTAGCCAAAATTGGCTTTCAAAAAGAGAAAAAATGTCTAAAAAATGATGAGAGTCCCACTAGCGAAGGGACACTGGACGATTGGTCGAGTGGTGAGCGCCCTATAAAGGTGGTGACCTTTTTTCCTAGACGTTGCTAGGGGGCCATGAGATCACAAAACTGATCTGAGAGAAGAGATTTAGTTCTAAAAAGTTCTGGACTTGTGAAGAAACAAAAAAGAGAGAGATGTGCTATTTTGAGAAAATGAGAACTTAAAATAGAGAAGACGAGTTCTCTGATGCAGTCCTTGGGCTTTTATAAGCTCTCAATGTCTAGCTTCACCTCCTCAAAAGGAGTGCAACATGTCATTTAAAATTAATTTGAAATGACGGTTAGAAAACCTAAGGCAGTGAAGTTAGTTAACTTCGCTCAGACGCCTTCTTTAGCTTTGTCGAAAGATTTCTTAGCTTTGGTGAGAGCTTATTTCTTAGCTCCGCTGAGATCTCATTTTTAGCTTCTCCTGAAGCTTTTTTCCAGCTCCGCTGAGAGCTCATCCTTAGCTTCACTTGAAGCTTCATTCTAGCTCCACTGAGAGCTTGCCCTTAGCTTTGCCTAAAGCTTCATTTTAGCTCCACTGATAGCTCATCCTTTGCTTCGCGTGAAGCTTCATCCTATCTCCGCTAAGAGCTCATTTCACATGGAATTCCTAGGTTAAAACCAATCTGATCAACTTTTTAGGTGCATTTTCCTAACCTAAGCAATTTAGATATCAGTCTTCAGGTTCAAAGTGTTTCGGAATCTATACCAATCCATTACAGATTCATGAAAAGTTTGAAGGGAGTTTTATTGACACCGAAAAGGCGAACTCTAGGGCAACTCTACAACCAGTCCCAACAATGTCTAACCTGTTGACATTTCTAAAAGACAAGTCATAGGCAGGCTGAAAATCTGTTCATCTCTGATAGACAAACCAATGATTTGGACTCCACTGATCCAGTGAAACAGATAGTGAACAAAGCGTTTGCCTTTTGAAGAAGACCAAAAAGGCTAATACCTAGCTTCGTTGCAAGCTCAGTACTAGGTTTGCAGCAAGCTATCAATAGCGCCATTGTTTGCTCTTTTCATGGCTACACATGGAGCTAAGATAGCGCCATGTTGGCTCTTTTCATGGCTACTCTTGAAGCTTTACTTAGCTCTGTTAAAGAGCTATCTTTTATCTTTGTTGCAAGCTCAATGCCAGTTTTGCTGCAAGCTCAGTAGTTCCACTATGGGCTATTTTCTTAACTTCACATGAAGCTTCCTTCTTAGCTCCTTTGTGAGGTAGCTCCGCTGCGAGCTCATATGGTCATTTTTGACCATTTAAATCTCAGCACGAGATTAATGTGATCATTATCACATTTTAGGTAGTAAATTATCGTGATCTTTTCACTCCCCAATCAGTATGAGAAGACCAGAGAAAATCACTTAATTAGTTGACCAAATCAATGGATTGATGTAACAACTCCAAGCTAGCTGGCTAATTAGCCTCGCATATGGTTTCTAGCTTTGCATAAGCTACGTTTAGCTTCACAATCAAGCTATTACAGCATGGTGTGAAGTTAGATAACTAAATCAATCTGCTAATTTTTAGATGGGGTGTTACACCCCATAAACCCTATAAATAGCCCACTGAAAGGAGGAGATCAGGGCAGGGAAAGATAAGGAAAATAGCCTGAATTTTGGAAAGCCATTGGCTAGAATTTTCATAAGAGATCTATTCTCTATAGCTTCCAAGCTTTCTTAGAGAACTTTTCCTCTCTTTTAGTGTGCTAATACCCTCCAGATCTTCCTTTTTCAAAGCACTTTCGGAACTAGATGAGAAGGAAACTCTTAGGCAGAAGACTTGAAGGCTTGATCGATCGCACCGTCAACGGAACAAAGTGGTCGTGGGCTGAGCAGAATTCCATCGGCAGACTTCCCTAGAATTTCATAAGAGAAATACTTGTAATCTTCTTCTTTTTTCTTAATTGTAATTTCTTTTTTACAAATTTTTGTAAATTTCCCCCAATTTCAAATCAATGGAAAACATCGATGCTATTCGATTATTCCCTCATTCGAACATTGGTATTTGTATACTAAAATTTAAATGTGTTTATTGGAAGTAGGGACTATAGTATGAGATGCTAATGGTATGGCATAATGTGATAGAAATGTACTTGAACTGTAATGTTGGAATGTATATTACCACTGCGCCTCTGTACTCTAATTCCTGACTGTACTGATATGCTTAGCATGCGTATATGAGAGAATTTTCACCTTGCGTATGTACGTTACAGTAGCGTCTTTGTATCTATAGGGGTGGATGATCGAGCCAAACTTGCACACAGAAAACTACAGAAGTTTAGGATAGTGCTAGGTCCTCAATGCCACCATGTAGCCTAAGGCTAATGGGTCAAGATCCACAGGGAGGGACAGAGTTGGAGGCAATCTTTAAGCCTTTTTCCTAAGTTACTACACCGACTAAAGATTTTATTTATTTAAAAAAAACAGAGAAGAAAACATTAAGCTAAATTAGAAGGAAAGTGGAAGGTCAAAGAAGAAGATGGTGTTGGTGTTTTGATTAAAAGGGGAACTAAGTTAAAAGAATGAAATTAAACAAGAAAATAAAGAACATACCTTGGGGTAATTAAAGAAAAGCAAGAGATCAATTAAAATAAGCAACGATAAAGAGAAGTGGAATAGTTTCATTGGTTGTCACTCCCAATATAACTATCTTTAAAGAAGATTATATCTATTATCACTCAAAAGATAATTCTTCCTCTCTTTTCTATCCTGTAACTCTCCTTAATTAAAGCTATGAGGAAGACATGATTAAAAAGAAAGTATGAAGAAAGCAAATAAAAGTAAATAAAGCATTTAAAGTAAGTAAAAATAAAAAGAGGTAAATTGAAAAAGAATAGGAGAACATTTATTGAGTTGTCACCATCAATTACAAGAACTCCATCTTACTTTTACAATTCATTCTCTCAAATTAAAAACTACAATAAACATTTGAACATGAAAACAAAAGAAACCCTAAGTTTTAATCTCTCCTTTGAGATGCCCTTTTCTCGATGCTTTACCTCTCTATTTATAGTAGAAGCAGTGGAAAGACTCCTAGTAGAAGTTGTGCGGCCATCAAGAGATATATCTTTAGAACTTATATTTGAACTTTGGAGATAATATGCTATCTCTTAACTTAGAGAGCAAGTTATTATCAATTTTTGATTTTAAATTCTCCCCTTATCTCAAAACTTGATTTGATTTATCTAGAATTTTATAAGAAAAATCAATTCTTAATTAGTCTGCTGCTAGTTTGTGTGTTGATTACTAAATATGATTAAATGATAGAATTAGAAGTAGCGGTCAACATAAAAATTATAACTCTTTAAGTCCTCTTTTTGGAGCATCTTGAATCATATTTGTGTTTCCATAGCAAAAGGTATGCTCAAAATGCTAAAAGGTATCCAGTCTGAATCCGAGTCTAAATTGATTTAGAACTCAAAATTTACTTGGCTTTTTCTCTTATCCTCCAAATATGATTGCTTCATCTCATCTTTCATCAAGAGATATATTCTTAGAATCCTCATTTGAATTTTGAATTTGGAGAGAATATTCTTTCCCTTTAACTTAAAAGTCATCTCTAAATCCGAGTTTAAATTTGAATTCTCCTTTTTTATCATTGACTTAGAGCTTAATAAACTTGAATTTAAGTTAATTTTCTCCTTTGTCTCCAATTAGTATTGGAATTATTTCTTAATTTTTTTGGTTTATTGGGCATTTGGGCTTCTTTTTAATCTTTTGGGCTTCTTTTCTATTCTTCTTTTAATTACAGAGGCTGCATATTACTAAGCAAAAATACAATTATATAGCATCATTTTATAAAATAAATGTTAAAATACGACTAAAAATATGCACATTTGGTGAACAATCATACCCCCATACCTGTCTTTTTGCTTGTCCTCGAGTAAAATAAAAGAAAAAAACTAAGCTAACCTAACTCAGTTTCATAGGAATCACAGTTGCACTTAGAGAGTGCAGCAATCCGTTAAGCCTCTAGGTTACCTCTAGAGGAAGAGTTTTATCTCATGAGGGCTTTCAGTAGATTACACCCACAAAATCCATAAAGAAATAGAAACAAAGTGTTAGTATTTTTGAAAATACATGTCACGTCCCGCTTCCAAAAATACGCTGGAGCGGAGACACGACACGAGTCGGCGACGTATATACGCGAGAAAAATACCCACGTATACACGCTAACCCTAAATTAACCTGAACAAGCTATAAATCTAAACCGTGATAATCGATGATCACTATAATAATACATATAAAGGCTACACATGATCTGAACTGAAATAAGGAATAAAATAGAAGTCAAGTGTGATATACATGAATCAAAGAATAATAGCAAGAATAAAAAAAATGCAAGAATACCAGAATCAGAAGGGCGAGAGAGTCCAGCTCCTCGCAAGGCGTACAGTCATATCGAACACCTGCACAATAGATACAAGCGTCCAATATCTGGACGTCCAAATCCAGGGTCGTCAGAAAGCGACCTGGTGAGTATGCGTGTAAAGGTAAAAGCTGTGCATATAAAAAGTGTGCATAAGATAATAACAGATAATTGCAGACATAAGATAACCAAATAACATGATACACAAGCAACTGAATAACAATAACATGAATTAGAGTACATGTAAAAGACAAGTAAAATAACTGTAACAAACAACTGATGTCTAGATGTGTATCCAAGCGATATCACTAACCTGGTACGTAATCTGGTCCTGGTTACAATCATGTGTCTATCATAGTGATGTATATGTACAATCAGGTGATTATGGTCAGTCACAATGCATTAACAGTTTATTATTATTATTATTTATGTCAAGAACACCAATTGTCACATGTAATAGACGCATCCCATACTACGCCTACCACACATGCCAATCGAGGTCCTCAGTTATTGAAACTGATCGGTTGGAGACATTGTCCATACTTTAGGTGGGTCCCGTGCATACCCGGGACCATGGCCCAGACTCTTGGCGCTGAACCAGGACCTACCGCAAGGTAGTCAGGAACATGTAAACAGGAACAGGTACATGTATAACATGTATAATAGGAACAGGATGGGGTGTCAGTAACCCCACGGGAACCCTACAATGGAACCCTCTTTCGGCTGCGCAACCTAAATCCTAGGTCCACCCAAAATACGGACGTTGTCTCCTCCATCAATCTCCCCAATCCCAGTGTAAGTTGTTTAATAGCATGTTTTTAGTTTATCAAGATTATTTAATATGCATGTTACTTAAATCACTGGGATAACTCGGTGGTAGTCACGGTAACAATATCAACTGTAATCAGGATATCGGCATAACAGAAATATATAACATCAAAGGAGCAGGATACCGATATAACAGGAATATGTAACAAGTATAACATGCGGGTGTTGTTACCGTGTAATAATATTTTTCCGAGCAATTAAGTAACATGGACAAGATAGTTATCAGGAGATACCAAGTATAATCAGTCAGGTTTCTCAGGTAAATCAAGTATCTAAGATGGGTAATGATCTATTGTCATGGATCGAATAATCCGGGTAATGTATATAATCAACTCATATCCTCAAAATCATCGATGTATCCATCCTCTAAGTCACTGGTATATCCGAATCTCAATGCTTGCCATAAAACTCTGAACATATAATATGATCACCGATATCAATGAAATCACTCTCATAATAACTCTATCTCCATAACTGAATTGATCAGTAAATAAACATGAAGCACATGGTATATCCTCCAGGCAGATAAGTCAACAGATACTGAAATCATATCTACATAGGAAACATCCTCAAACAACTGCAATCTAGAATAATTCACTTATAAGTCAATACCAACAACTCATCCATACTTAAATGAGATAACTAATTGGTACATCTAGGAACTCTAGCTTCTAATAATCCAAAACTATTATAATATCACATATCGAAGTCAAAGGTAAGATACCCACACATCTGGTCGCAATCCAACAAAATCAGTCGCATCTAAATACTAATCAATATCCAATGTAAATAACATAAATCCCAGATCAATCCAAACTCTAACTAAGTCCATATACTGATCCAAGCATCAAGTAATCCGATCTCTTGGTAAAATAACATCATAACAAGTCCATTATCAATATCTGAATGAATCATCACCAATTTATTACCAATAAACGAATAACAAGTCTGGAAAAGTACTCTACATGAAATATATCATCTGTCCTCAAATACCCGAATAAATTCTTAAATGAATTATCACCAAGTGAGGAATATCAAGTCTGATAATTGTTCAGATAAAAATTGTAGATCGTAAACCACAATCACGAACCAATCCAACATAAGATCAACCTAGTGTACAGTCCAAGTTCCTTTACAATTAGTCCCAGTCCGAAACAGTAATCATCTATTCATGAAATGATATAACTCTAATATCTCAATGTCCAAATACAAGATCCTTATATATCTGATACTCAACTATGTACTTAATCTATCCAATCAAATAGATCGAGTCAAGTCACAGTCTAAAGGTGTATCAAAACTAGGCCTAAGCCAACAATGACAAAATACAAATACATGAAATGGCACTGAAACAAGCTCATATCAACTAGGTAATTAAAGTAAACATTGATAGATGTCTCATAAAGTGGTACAAGTAATCAAACTGATAAAATATAATAGAAAGTCACATGAAATGATAAGAGCAACATGTAAAGCATACCAACAATGGTAAATACATAAGAATGAGCACACATGAAATGACGCGGTTTCAGAACCGAATCGCCGTCTGGTCTTCACTGCACGAACTGGCACTGATCTACGGATCATCTTATGGATCGGTCTTCGAATCAACATTGTATCGGGTTCACAACGGTACGAATCGGAATCGTGTCCGAATCTCCTGTAGCTGGGTTCGGATCTCACCGAATAAATCCGAAATGCTGTAGCAAGCAACCGAACACACAAATAATTATAAATATATACTAAACACACTCCCGAGCACACCGACACATACGTGTACACCCGCATATATACGTATACAAGTACAAATACATACATAGTCACTAAATATATATATATATATACATACATGCATTATATATATATATATGTATGTATATACACACACACACACACACAAATATACAATCATCAACTCACGCACACACACCTATATATATACATAAGTATGCATGTACTTAATTAAATAACATACACTTAATTAAATGACACACCCATCCACATAAATAAATAGCAACCCATGCATATAATTTAAGATACATTACTACACATTATATAAAATATATATATATATTAACAGGAAATGGAAAAGAAATGAAGTGGGAGAAGGAAAGTAACTCTCCTAATAATGTGGTGATTTGCGGCGCACCGATGGAGGCTCTGACGGAGGCGTCTGGGGCCGCGGGGGATGTCCTTGGATAGAGGAGTTCGCCGTGAAGGGCGTGGGTGCGTTCGCGATCGCCTACGATGATCCACGTCATCTCGCGGGGTGACGGAAGATGGCATCTCGCCTACACACACCCCCAAAGCATGCAAACACACCCCTGTTCACAAATTTACAGGGAACTCACCAAGAACAAACCGATCTAGATTTCTAATTATAAAAGAATCAAGGAAATTACATGACTACCACTATAAAGGGAAAATAAAGGAATTAGCTCAATTAATTCATAAATAATTCTAAACAATTCTTAAGAAATCATGTCATTAAAACGAAGGCAAGGGCTGGTGGGGGCTCACGGCAATGGTGAAGGAGGCATGGGCTAGGCGCAAGGTGGAGAAGATCGGCCATCAAAGAGGAGCTCGGGCTGTCGCGCGCGCCGGGGTGGAGATCCGGCCTGGTTCTGGCTGCTGGAGGCGGCATGTGGTGGTTAGTTGGCCGATGATGGTGGAGCTCATCAGCAATGGGGGAATGGCAGCCTTGTTGTTGCTGCTGCTGCCGTTCAGGGGAGGAGGGGTGCTGGTGGGCTGGCTGTGCGCCAGCCAGGAGCGGGCGGAGCTCCGGCAGGGGGTGTATCTCTGGTGGATCTCGCACGGGTTGCCACGGGGGTGGTCTCGGAGATGAGTAGGCGGCTTTGCTCGAACGTCGGGGCTCCGGCGATAAGGAGGGGAACGGATCACGGCCAAAGGAAAGGGGATTGGCTGCTGTGGGGGCGTGGGGATCTTTGTGATTGCGTGGAGGTTGGGTGGCTGGATGAGAGAGGAGATGGATTATGTTAATTATTAGGGTTAGGTTTAGGATTTAGATTATATAGAATGGGTTATTGGGTTAACGGGTAAGATCCAAATGGGTTTGTGGGTTTTGGATCTATTATGTAATAGGTTGGTGGGTTTGGGTTAATGGGTATAATGGGTAGGATCAAAAGAATGCAAATAATAGTAATCCTAATATTATTAACAAGATCAATAGTTAATCATATCATTAGTAACATCAATATAAATAACTTTACAAAATAATCATAGTAATGAATAGTAATATTAAGCACTAATGACAATAGCTAAATAATACTAATAATAATTTGAATAACTATAGCAATAGTAATAAAGATAATTAACAACATCACTAATAATACTAATATTAAAATAAATAAAATAATGGTAGCACTAATAATAATAATAAATAAAAATATTAGGAGCACTATTAATAATTAATAAACACTAACAATAATAATAGTAATAATACTAATGGTAATAAGTAATTAAAAATACTGATAAGAAATAATGGCAATAGTATAGAAAGCCAAAGTGTCATTTACCATTGCAAAATAATTTATTTATTTAATAATGCAATAAATCATAAATTAATATAATTTATAATAATAATAAAATTAATCAGTAAATTAAATTAAATACTTTAGAAAAATAAAATACAGTATTCCTGACTAGGGATATTATATTCTACCCACCTTATAAAAATTTCGTCCTCGAAATTTCAATAAAGTAGGGAATGATAAAAATCAAGTTAAGAGAGAAGATAAAGCTTGCACATCACTTCTCACTGCATCGAGACTTCACCACGCTTCCGCTGCGCGCTCTGATATCTGCTACCGGCTTCAACATGGAGTGGTCAAACTCAGGAGACAAAATTAAGGAAATAGAATCGAAAAGAGGATAGGATCAAGATGGAACCCATATTGCACTAGAAAAGAGTGGGAATTAGGGATATCAAAAGATTCAAGAGATGGATCCTAAAAGAGAGAACGATCAATTCCAAATGGAGTCAATATCATCGTACGGATAGTATATGTATATTGCAGTGTAACTATAACTTGTTTCAAGTTACTGGTAAGAACTAGATTCTCTTTTTATGTTGAACCTGGCTCTGATACCAAGAAAACCCTGTCACGCCCCGCTTCCAAAAATACGCTAGAGCACAGACGCGACACGAGTCGGGACGTATATACACGAGAAAAATACCCACGTATACACGCTAAGCCTAAATTAACCTGAACAAGCTATAAATCTAAACCGTGATAATCGATGATCACTGCAATAATACATATAAAGGCTACACATGATCTGAACTGAAATAAGGAATAGAGTAGAAGTCAAGTGTGATATACATGAATCAAAGAATAATAGCAAGAATAAAAAAATGCAGGAATACCAGAATCAGAAGGGAGAGAGAGTCCAGCTCCTCGCAAGGCATACAGTCATATCGAACACCTGCACAATAGAAACAAGCGTCTAATATCTGGACGTGCAAATCCAGGGTCGTCAGAAAGCGACCTGGTGAGTGTGTGTGTGTAAAGGAAAAAGCTCGTGCATATAAACAGTGTGCATAAGATAATAATAGACAACTGCAGACATAAGATGACCAAATAACATGATACACAAGCAACTGAATAACAATAACAAGAATTAGAGTACAGGTAAAAGACAAGTAAAATAACTGTAATAAACAACTGATGTCTAGATGTGTATCCTAGCAATATCACTAACCTGGTACGTAATCTAGTCCTGGTTACAATCAGGTGTCTATCATAGTGATGTATATGTACAATCAGGTAATTATGGTCAGTCATAATGTATTAATAGTTTATTATTATTATTTATGTCAGCGAACACCAATTGTCACATGTAATAGATGCATCCCATACTACGCCTACCACACATGCCAATCGAGGTCCTCAGTTATTGAAACTGATCGGTTGGAGACATTGTCCATGCTTTAGGTAGGTCCCGTGCATACCCGGGACCACGACCCAGACTCCTGGCGCTGAACCAGGACCTACCGCAAGGTAGTCAGGAACATGTAAATAGGAACAGGTACATGTATAACATGTATAACAGGAACAGGACGGGGTGTCAGTCACCCCACGGGAACCCTGCAGTGGAACCCTCTTTCGGCTGCGCAACCTAAATCCTAGGTCCACCCAAAATACGGACGCTGTCTCCTCCATCAATCTCCCCAATCCCAGTGTAAGTTGTTTAATAGCATGATTTTAGTTTATCAAGATTATTTAATATGCACATTACTTAAATCACTGGGATAACTCGGTGGTAGTCACGGTAACAATATCAACATGTAATCAGGATATCGGTATAACAGAAATATATAATATCAAAGGAACAAGATACCGGTATAACAGGAATATGTAACAAGTATAACATGCGGGTGTTGTTACCGTGTAATAATATTTTTTCCAGCAATTAAGTAACATGGACAAGATAGTTATCAGGAGATACCAAGTATAATCAATCAGGTTTCTCAGGTAAATCAAGTATCTAAGATGGGTAATGATCTACTGTCATGGATAGAATAATCCGGGTAATGTATATAATCAACTCGTATCCTCAAAGTCATCGATGTATCCATCCTCTAAGTCACTGGTATATCCGAATCTCAATAGCTTGCCATAAAACTCCGAACATATAATATGATCACCGATATCAATGAAATCACTCTCATAATAACTCTATCTCCATAACTGAATTGATCAGTAAATAAACATGAAGCACATGGTATATCCTCGAGACCAATAAGTCAATAGATACTGAAATCATATCTACATAGGAAACATCCTCAAACAACTGCAATGTAGAATAATTCACTTATAATTCAATACAAACAACTCATCCATACTTAAATGATATAACTAGTTGGTACATCTAGGAACTCTAGCTTCTAATAATCCAAAACCATTATAATATCACATATCGAAGTCAAAGGTAAGATACCCACACATCTGGTCACAATCCAACAAAATCAGTCGCATCTAAATACTAATCAATATCCAATGTAAATAACATAAATCCCAGATCAATCCAAACTCCAACTAAGTCCATATACTGATCCAAGCATCAAGTAATCCGATCTCTTAGTAAAATAACATCATAACAAGTCCATCATCAATATCTGAATGAATCATCACCTAATTTATTACCAATAAACGGATAACAAGTCTGGAAAAGTACTCTACATGAAATATATCATCTGTCCTCAAATACCTAAATAAATTCTTAACTGAATTATCACCAAGTGAGGAATATCAAGTCTGATAATTGTTCAGATAAAAATTGTAGATCATAAACCACAATCATGAACCAATCCCACATAAGATCAACCTAGTGTACAGTCCAAGTTCCATTACAATTAGTCCCAGTCCGAAACAGTAATCATCTATTCATAAAATGATATAACTCTAATATCTCAATATCCAAATACAAGATCCTTATATATCTGATACTCAACTATGTACATAATCTATCCAATCAATAGATCGACTCAAGTCACAGTCTAAAGGTATATCAAAACTAGGCCTAAGCCAACAATGACAAAATACCAATACATGAAATGACGCTGAAACAAGGTCATATCAACTAGGTAATTAAAGTAAACATTCATAGATGTCTCATAAAGTGGTACAAGTAATCAAACTGATAAAATATAATAGAAAGTCACATGAAATGATAAGAGCAACATGTAAAGCATACCAACAACTGTAAACACATAAGAACGAACACTCACATGAAATGACGCGGTTTTGGAACCGAGTCACTATCTGGTCTTCACTGCACGAACTGGCACTGATCTACGGATCATCTTATGGATCGGTCTTCGAATCACCATTGTATCGGGTTCACAACGGTACGAATCCGAATCGTGTCCGAATCTCCTGTAGCTGGGTTCGGATCTCACCGAATAAATCCGAAATGCTGTAGCACGCAACCGAACAAACAAATAATTATAAATATATACTAAACACACTCCCGAGCACACCGACACAAACGTGTACACCCGCATATATACGTATACGAGTACAAATACATACATAGTCACTAAATATATATATACATACATGCATTATATATATATATACACACACATACATACATACAAATATACAATCATCAACTCACGCACACACCTATATATATACATAAGTATGCATGTACTTAATTAAATAACATACACTTAATTAAATGACACACCCATCCACATAAATAAATAGCAACCCATGCATATAATCTAAGATACATTACTACACATTATATAAAACATATATATATTAACATGAAATGGAAGAGAAATGAAGTGGGAGAAGAAAAGTAACTCACCTAATAATGTGGTGATTTGCGGCGCACCGACGGAGGCTCTGACGGAGGCGTCGGGGCCCATGGGGGATGTCCTTGGATAGAGGAGTTCGTCGTGAAGGGCGTGGGTGCGTTCGCGCTCGCCTACGATGATCCACATCATCTCGCAGGGTGACGGAAGATGGCATCCCGCCTACACACACCCCCAAAGCATGCAAACACACCCCTGTTCACACATTTATAGGGAACTCACCAAGAACAAACCGATCTAGATTTCTAATTATAAAAGAATCAAGGGAATTACATGACTACCACTACAAAGGAAAAATAAAGGAATCAACTCAATTAATTCATAAATAATTCTAAACAATTCTTAAGAAATCATGTCATTAAAACGAAGGCAAGGGCTGGTGGGGGCTCACGGCAATGGTGAAGGAGGCATGGGCTAGGTGCAAGGTGGAGAAGATCGGCCATCAAAGAGGAGCTTGTTGGCCCAAGGTTACAATCACCCGTTTTTAGTGTGTTTTGATGATTACAAAAAATGTTAGTTATTTGTACTAATATTGTTTATTGGTTGAGTGCGTTTTAGGGTTCTAATGAAACTAGAAGGTTTCTTCCCTAAAGGAAGGTGTTTTGACTCAAGTCACCTCAATTCGGGCTCAAGAATCAAGTTTTCAAGATCATATGGAGAAGCCCACTTGAAGAACTTGTAGTCCTTAGAACCAATGTAAGAAATAGTTTGTTAAAGTTTGAGTTTGGAAAATTGGCTCTAGGATACACACACATTTTCAAAATACAAGTTTTTAGTTTTGGTATTTGTTTTCAAGTTCATGCCTTGATTCTTATACATGATTCCAAAAATCCTTACAAAGTCTATATCTTGTTTACACCATGTATAACTATCTTTTACAACATGAAACTTAACTACATATACCTACAAAATTTTCTTCAAAAATTTCCAAGTTCAAAATTCCTTCTGATTTTCTGTTTCAGGCTACACCGGCCGACAGGCACCTGCACAGGACATGCACGCTTGTGCATGTCTATTGGCCGACCGCCCGGGTCACCGACTGTCTGCAGTTTGCTTTCGGCTTTTCTGGGTCGACCGCCCGGTCGACCGCCTTCAGGAAACCTTGTTTCTGTTTTAAGGACGGTCGACCCGAGCGGTCGACCCGAGCCCAACGGCTAGCCAGCTGGGCGGACGGCCGACCGGACGGGTCGACCGCCAAGCCTGCAGAGCCCCAACGGCTCGTTCCTCTCTTGTGTATTTCTGAAATCTGTTTTTTGTAACCTGTTTTGGCAGACTTTTTCTGAGTTGTTGGAGATCTTTTTCAGATTAAATAAGCTTAAAAAAATTGTTTTTAACCCTTTCCTCTCCCTATAAATAGAGGAGATAGGTCTCTTGCATTTCTCACCAAGAAAAATCCCTAAGTTTTCATTGTATTCAAAAGAGAAGAAAAGTTTTTAAGCTCTCCATTTCTCATTCTTTCTTGAGCTTGTTTTCAGTTGTGTTCTCTAGCAAAAATCATCCTACAACTGAGTGTTTTCTCACTACACTTCTTAGAGCCAAAATTGCCTACTCATTCTATAAGGAAGTTTTAAAGAGAAAGTGTTTGTAAGAAGTTTGTGATCCTTTTGGTGATCACTTGGTTACTTGTTCCTTCTTCTTGTTCTTGTGGAGACACCTCTTCGGTAGAGGTTATTGTAAGTGGTGGAGCTCGGTGCTCGGGTCTTTGGTAGACCGTTGTAAGCGTCCTCGGTGGATAGTGGAAACCCTTCACGGAGGTGAAGGCGGGGAGTAGAGCGGTGGCTCGAACCTCGAAACAAACATCTTGTGTTTGCGATTGCTTTTTGTCCATTTTGCTTTAAATTTCTCTTGCACTCTATTGCCTTCAATTACTTGCTTGAGATCTAGTTTTCTTACCTTGTGTTATTACCTCTAGTTTGTGATACTTGTGATATATCTTATGTGCATTCATCATTGCATATTATTCATTCTTTGTTCGATCAATTCTCATACAACAAGGTTGCATTGCGCACCTCTAACCCTTTCAAGGGGAATTAGGAGGAAGGAGTTCAGAACCCTTCACGGGGTATTCGGCTCTTAGTCTTGTTTTTAGAGATCGTTGCATCATTCATTCATCTTAGTGAAAATCACCTAGAGGGGGGTGAATAGGTGATAATGCTAATCAATGCACAAATTAAAAATATGATGCAACAATCGCCCAAAACAAGACTAAGAGCCGAATGCCCCGTGAAGGGTTCTGAACTCCTTCCTCCTGATTCCTTGTAAAATGAGTTGGAGGTGCGCAATGCAACCTTGTTGTATGGGACAAAGATTGACAAGATGAATGACAACAAGTGAATATAGCAATGACAATCAAAAGCAAGTAGTAATAGCAATGAAAGTAGAGCAAGAACAAGGAAAAGTAAACCAAACGCAAACACCAAGATTTGTTATCGAGGTTCGAGCACCCAGCTCTACTTCCCCGCCTTCCCCAGAAGGATTCCAACCACTTCCACTATCACAAAGATGTCACAAATACACCGAGTACCCAACTCCACAATCTCAAGTACAAGTTCTCTCTTGGTAGTCAAAAGACCACAAACTTTCTTTTCAAAATTCTCTTCCCTTACAAAGGTCTTTAGAGAACAATGAGTAGGAATGAAGCTCTTGTGTGCAAGGAGAAAAGAAAATGAAATCAGAGAATTCTTGAAAGCACTTCAGAAAATGAGAGAGAATTTCAGTACAAAAACAAAGAAACCAAGTATTTTTGAAAGCCTTAAACTTGTGGAAATTTTGATAAATTTTTTCTAGTATCAAACTCTCCCTAAACACCCCTATTTATAGGAGAGGGCTAGGGTTTAAAGATAAAACGTTTTTAAGGCTAATCAGAAGGTATTAAAACCAAAACATCTCACCTAAACATACTTAAGTGAGAAAAGGACAAAAACAAACCAGCTCAGGAAACTAGGTCAAACGGCTAGTCCGGTCGATCGGCCCGGTCGACTGCTAGTACAAAAAATATAGCAGTTTGCAGGCTACGGTCGACCAGCCCGGTCGACCCAAACAAACAGAGAGTAAAGACTTACAGTCAGGCTCGTCTCGGTCGACCGTCACGGTCGACCATACAACGTGCACACTGATATGTGCATCTGCCAGAACCACGGTCGACTGGGGCGGTCGACCGGCAAAGCCTGACATAGGCACGGTCGACTGGTGCGGTCGACCGGCTCAGGCCAAAAATCATTTTTCAAAAAGAATTTTGAGGAGAAAAATATTTTTATCAAAAGAAGTTTTAAATAGGAATAAGTACAAAACATAAATATGAATTTGTAGGCAGAGGATTTTGGATCAAAATATTTTTGCATAATTTATATGAAATAAACTTAGAAATAATATGTGTGCAAAAAGGTGTGTGATGGAGCTTCAAACCTATTCACTATTCTTTAACAAAATTCTAAACTAAAATAATCTAATAAATTATCTTGAGCAATCTTGAAGTCTTGAGCCAAGCTACGCCTTGCTAGAGCCTTCACTTCTATGTTCCTTTAATGATGTCCAATATGCCTTCTTTGCTTCATGAACCTAGAAATTCTTGCAATAGCTAAGCAATGGCCTCCAACTATGGTACAAACCTGAAACTTATCTTAACAAACTAATTAGTACCATATAGCTCATATTTGGTTAGTTATCATCAAAACTCTAAATAAGTGGAGAGTGTAACTTTATGGGCCAACAATCTCCCCCTTTTTGATGATGACAAAACAAATAGGCTATAAATAAAAAGATAGGGGAGGAGAAAGCTCCCCTCAAATTATGCTATATAAAACAAAGAAAAACAATATAATTTGCAAGTAAGTAAACTTCATGAAACCACAAACCATGAAAACACTTGCAAAAACACATAAACTCAAATTTCAAGAATTTAAAAACATAACTCAAATTACAAGAATTTAAAAACATATATAAACTCATATGGAACCAAAACCATATGAACTCATATTTCCATACATAAACTCATTCTCCCCCTTTTTGTCATACATCAAAAAGGGTTAAGAAAATATTTTTATTCAATAACACAAACATTAAGTTCACCACAAATGAAGGAAAATCTATCAAAATCAAGTGGTTTAGTGAAAATATCGGCAAGTTGTAAATCTGAAGAAACATAATCAATATCTATATCTCCTTTCTCAAAATGATCTCTAAGAAAGTGATATCTAATCTCAATGTGCTTGGTCTTACTATGTTGATTTGCATTGTTTGTCATATGTATAGTACTAGTATTATCACAAAATATTTTTATATGGTTATAATGCAAATCATAATCAAGGAGAGTATGTTTCATCCAAAGGACTTGTGCACAATAAGCCCCCGCGGCAACATACTCCACCTCGGCGGTTGAGAGAGCTACAGAATTTTGTTTCCTAGAGGACCATGAAACAAGACAATTACCAAGAAATTGACATGTCCCACTAGTACTCTTTCTATCTACTCTACAACCCGCATAGTCGGCATCCAAATAACTCGTCATAGAGAAATCTCCGGTTTCGGATACCATAGACCCATTCCAATCGTTCCCTTAATATAACGAATAATGTGTTTTACCGCAATAAGATGGGACTCTTTGGGACACGATTGAAATCTAGCACAAAGGCACACACTAAACATGATGTCCGGCCTACTTGCCGTCAAATACAAAAGACTACCTATCATGCTTCTATACAATTTAATATCAACATTTTTACCTTGGTCATCCTTATCAAACTTGGTGGTAGTTGCCATGGGAGTGTTGCAAACCTTTGAGTCTTCAAGTCCAAACTTCTTTACGAGTTCCTTTGCATATTTGGCTTGACATATGAAGTTCCCATCTTGCAATTGCTTGATTTGGAGTCCAAGAAAGAAATTAAGCTCACCCATTGAGGACATTTCAAACTCACATTGCATAACCTTTTCAAATTCCTTGCATAAAAACTCATTAGTAGAATCAAAAATTATATCATCAACATAAATTTGCACAATTAAAATATCATTATCAACATGCTTAGTGAATAGTGTTGTATCTACTTTGCCTTTAATAAAATCATTTGAAATGAGAAAACTAGAAAGCCTTTCATACCAAGCTCTTGGAGTTTGTTTCAATCCATACAAAGCTTTATCAAGTTTAAAAACAAAATCAGGATGAACATGATCAACAAAACTGGGAGGTTGATCAACATAAACTTCTTCATTTATAAAACCATTCAAAAATGCACTTTTCACATCCATTTGAAAAAGTTTAAAATTTTTGAAAGATGCAAAAGCTAGTGTCATCCGTATGGCTTCAAGCCGTGCTACGGGTGCAAAGGTCTCCTCAAAGTCAATTCCCTCAACTTGAGTGTAACCTTGGGCCACTAACCTAGCCTTATTCCTAATCACATTTCCGGACTCATCCATCTTGTTTCTAAAGATCCACTTAGTACAAATTATTGGTCTATCATGGGGCCTAGGAACAAGGTGCCAAACTTGGTTGCGCTCAAATTGATTGAGTTCCTCTTGCATGGCTAGCAACCAATATGAGTCCGCCTCGGCTTCGAGGATGCTTTTGGGTTCAAAATGAGAAATGAAAGCAAAGTTACCACATAGGTCATGGAGTTTGGAGCGAGTTGTTACCCCTTTAGAAGCATCACCTAAGATGAGCTCCTTGGGATGATTTGTGGCATATCTCCAAGCTTTAGGAAGCGGTTGAGAGCTTTCCTCTTTATCCTCTTGAACGTCACCAATTGGTTCTTGCTTATCATCTTGAGCGGGTGAGTCCTTCAAGGATAGTCTCTCCATGTCTTCACCTAATGGTTCAATCTCTACAATATTCTCAACAAACACATTAGATTCTTCAAATTTAACATGCATGGATTCTTCAATGGTAAGGGAAGATCTATTGAATACTCTATAAGCTTTACTAGTAGTAGAGTATCCAACAAAGATAGCTTCATAAGCCTTAGCATCAAATTTACCCAAGTTATCTTTAGTGTTCAAAACAAAACACTTGCATCCAAAAACTTTGAAATATGAAACATTAGGTTTTCTAGAGTGAAACATTTCAAAAGATGTTTTGGAAGAATTTTTGCACAAATAAATACGATTTGAAATATAGCATGCGGTGTTTACGGCCTCGGCCCATAGATATTGAGGGAGGTCATACTCACTTATCATTGTCCTAGCCATCTCTTGAAGTGTTCTATTTTTCCTTTCTACAACTCCATTTTGTTGTGGAGTTCTAGGACAAGACATTTCATGCTTAATTCCCTTTTCATCACAATAAGTCATGAAGAGTTGGTTAACAAACTCACCACCTCTATCACTCCTTATTCTCAAAATCGAAAAACCCTTTTCTTTTTCAACTCTTTTTCGGAAGATCTTAAAATGAGAAAAGGTTTGATCTTTGTGTTCCAAGAAGAAAACCCAAGTGAAACGAGAAAAATCATCAACTAAAACAAATGCAAATCTACTACCATTTAAGCTTTTAGTTTTAGTTGGTCCAAAAAGATCCATATGAATTAATTCTAAAGGCCTAGTTGACATGATATCCTTGATTGGTTTGAAGGAAGACTTGGTTTGTTTCCCAAGTTGGCACGCACCACAAATGTGGTCTTTCTCAAACTTCAAGTAAGGAATACCCTTCACTAATTCCTTTAAATTAATCCTAGAAAGATGGTCAAAAGATGCATGTCCTAATCTTCTATGCCAAAGGCAAGAATTTTCATCAAAAGCATTTAAGCATTTAATAGAACATTCCACATTAAGCATGTCAATTATATAAACATTATCATCACGAAAATGGGTAAGAATACAATTATTGGATTTAATATCAAAAATCTTGCAAGAAGTATCATCAAAAACAACTTTAAGTCCACGATCACAAAATTGACTAATACTAAGCAAATTATGTTTCAAACCATCAACAAGTACAACATTTTCTATAATGGGAGATGAACCAATTTGAATGTTACCTATACCAATGATATTGCCATTGGAGTCATCCCCGAAGGTGACGGAGCCACCTTCCATGTACCTTGATAGGGTTGTAAAGTTATTGATGTCCCACGTCATGTGTCTTGAACAACCACTATCAAGGTACCACTGCTCCTTACGTCTTGGAGCCTTGGTGTGTACCTACATCAAATAATTTAGCACTTGATTTTGGTACCCACATTTTCTTGGGTCCTAAAGAGTTAGTCTCATTAACCCAAACAAGATTATTTGACCTATTTACTTTGTCATAACAAAATTTAGCCAAATGTCCATTTTTACCACAATATGTGCATCTATACACTCTACCATATTTAAAAGCATAGTGAGTGTGTGATTTGTGAGCATGAGAGTTGTGAGCATGAAAAGATTTAGCATGAGAAGTGTTATGTGTAGTGTGAGCATGTGAATTTTTGGCATGAGGGGTGTGCTTTTTAGAAAACTTTTCTTCAAGTTTCTTAGTGTTAAAAGTACAATCTTTTAAAACCTTTTCAAAATCAACTATTTTAGATTTTAAAGAGGAAATTTCTTTTCATCAACCATAGGAGATTTTGCCTTACAAGAAACCTTGTAGGTACTAAATTCTTCTTGAATAGAAATGAGATTAGAAGAAATATCATCTTTTTCTTTAGAAACCATGGCAAGTTGATTTTTAAGAAAAGCAACTTCTTTTTGCAATTTAAAACATTCAATCTTCTTATTATCATAAGTTTCAGAAAGTTCAACAAAGGAATGAACAAGAACTTCCTTACTTAATTCATCATCTTCATCATCAAGAGATTGAGGGGTTACCTTTGGTGTGTTTGCCATGAAACACATATTAGCTACATCCGCCTCTTCCTCGGACTCGCTTTCCGAATCCCAAGTTGCCTTGTATGCTTTCTTCTCTTCCGGTTTCTTTGGCTTGAAGGAGGAGGTCATCTTCTTCTTGAACTCCGGGCAATCCGCCATGATATGTCCGGGTTTTCTGCAATTATAACATATAATTCTCCTCTCCTCTTTGCCTTCAAATTTCCTTCGGAAGTTGATCTTGTTCCTCCTGTACATTCTCTTGACATTTCGCACAAGAAGGGAGAGCTCCTCATCTTCTTCGTCATCTTCTTCATCTTCCTCAAGAGTGGATGAGGACTTGAATGCAATGGACTTCTTCTTTGATGGAGCGGCCTCTTTTCTTGCTTTCTTTTCCATCTCATGGGTCTTTAAGTTCCCAATGAGACTAATGAGGTCCATCTCGCCCTTGTCGTTTAATTCTTTCAAGGTGGTGGCCTTTATCTCCCATGAAGAAGGAAGAGCCCGAATCACTTTTCGCACCTTTTGATCGTTGGAGATATCATCACCTAAAGAAGAAAGACCATTAGTGATTTTAGTAAAACGAGTAATCATACAATCAATAGATTCATCATCAATCATTTTAAAAGACTCATATTGGGACCTCAAGAGATCTATCTTGGCTCTCTTGACTTGTGAAGTCCCTTCGTGTGTGATCAATAGATGTTGCCAAATCTCATAAGCGGATTGGCAATGAATTACCCGTGTAAGGTCATCCTCATTCAAGGTGGTTAATAGGGAGTTTTGGGCCTTGGAGTTAGCCTCATATTCTCTAAAGTTGAAGTCGGTCCATGTGCTCTCATCACCATCGGGTGCTACATAGGGTTTGGTCAAGGATTTTGCTACTAAGCTACCTAAGGATTGTAAAAAGATAGTCATCCTAACCTTCCAAATAGGGAAATTTAGTCCATCAAATTTAGGAGGGGTTTTGATGTTATCGGCCATGTTTACTAGTGATGAATGAATGAATGAAAATGTTGATCAACAAATTTTAAGGATCTCTCTATGGATGTTAAGCCAAAACCTAGAGTCCAAGCTCTGATACCAATTGAAAATCACCTAGAGGGGGGTGAATAGGTGATAATGCTAATCAATGCACAAATTAAAATATGATGCAACAATCGCCCAAAACAAGACTAAGAGCCGAATGCCCCGTGAAGGGTTCTGAACTCCTTCCTCCTGATTCCTCGTAAAATGAGTTGGAGGTGCGCAATGCAACCTTGTTGTATAGGACAAAGATTGACAAGATGAATGACAACAAGTGAATATAGCAATGACAATCAAAAGCAAGTAGTAATAGCAATGAAAGTAGAGCAAGAACAAGGAAAAGTAAACCAAACGCAAGCACCAAGATTTGTTATCGAGGTTCGAGCACCCAGCTCTACTTCCCCGCCTTCCCCAGAAGGATTCCAACCACTTCCACTATCACAAAGATGTCACAAATACACCGGAGTACCCAACTCCACAATCTCAAGTACAAGTTCTCTCTTGGTAGTCAAAAGACCACAAACTTTCTCTTTCAAAATTCTCTTCCCTTACAAAGGTCCTTAGAGAACAATGAGTAGGAATGAAGCTCTTGTGTGCAAGGAGAAAAGAAAATGAAATCAGAGAATTCCTGAAAGCACTTCAGAAAATGAGAGAGAATTTTAGCACAAAAACAAAGAAACCAAGTATTTTTGAAAGCCTAAAACTTGTGGAAATTTTGATAAATGTTTTCTAGTATCAAACTCTCCCTAAACACACCTATTTATAGGAGAGGGCTAGGGTTTAAAGATAAAACGTTTTTAAGGCTAATCAGAAGGTATTAAAACCAAAACATCTTACCTAAACATACTTAAGTGAGAAAAGGACAAAAATAAACCAGCTCAGGAAACTTGCTCAAACAGCTAGTCCGGTCAACCGGCCCGGTCGACCGCTAGTACAAAAAATATAGTCGTTTGCAGGCTACGGTCGACCGGCCCGGTCGACCCAAATAAACAGAGAGTAAAGACTTACAGTCAGGCTCGTCTCGGTCGACCGTCACGGTCGACCGTGCAACGTGCACACTGATACGTGCATCTGCCAGAACCATAGTCGACTGGGGTGGTCGACCGGCAAAGCCTGACATAGGCACGGTCGACTGGGGTGGTCGACCGGCTCAGGCCAAAAATAATTTTTCAAACAGAATTTTGAGGAGAAAAATATTTTTATCAAAAGAAGTTTTAAATAGGAATAAGTACAAAACATAAATATGAATTTGTAGGCAGAGGATTTTGGATAAAAATATTTTTGCATAATTTATATGAAATAAACTTAGAAATAATATGTGCGCAAAAACGTGTGTGATGGAGCTTCAAACCTATTCACTATTCTTTAACAAAATTCTAAACTAAAACAATCTAATAAATTATCTTGAGCAATCTTGAAGTCTTGAGCCAAGCTACGCCTTGCTAGAGCCTTTACTTCTATGTTCCTTTAATGATGTCCAATATGCCTTCTTTGCTTCATGAACCTAGAAATTCTTGCAATAGCTAAGCAATGGCCTCCAACTATGGTACAAACCTGAAACTTATCTTAACAAACTAATTAGTACCATATAGCTCATATTTGGTTTGTTATCATCAAAACTCTAAATAAGTGGAGAGTGTAACCTTATGGGCCAACACTTAGTTTTAAAAAGATTAGCAATTACACCTATTCACCCCCCTCTAGGTGTTTTTCAATTGGTATCAGAGCTTGGTTACTAGGCTCTTGGCTTAACAACCTTAGAGCGATCCTATATTTGCTAATCACCTCATTCATTTTTCATTCACTATCACTTAGTAAAAATGGCCGATGGAATTAAGACCCCCCAAAATTTGATGGACTTAACTTTCCCATATGGAAGGTTAAGATGACCGTTTTCTTGCAATCTCTAGGAAGTCGAGTTGCAAAGGCCGTGACCAAACCCTTTAGTGCACCCCCCGGTGATGAATCCACTTGGTCCGAAATAGAGACTAAAGAATTGGATGCCAATGCTAGGGCTCATTATGCACTCCTTCAAGACCTTAATGATAATGATATAGCTAGAGTTATTCATTGCAAGTCCGCATATGAAATTTGGACACATTTGCTTATTACACATGAGGGGACTTCACAAGTGAAGAGGGCTAAAATAGACCTTCTTCGGTCCCAATATGAGAATTTTTGCATGCAAGAAAATGAAACCATAGATGATATGGTTACAAGATTTACAAAGATCACTAATGGACTTTCTTCTCTAGGTGATGCTATCGACAACGATCAAAGAGTTAGAAAGATCATCCGGGCTCTTTCTCCTTCATGGGAAGTGAAAGCAACCACCTTGAAGGAACTCAATGACAAGGAGGAGATGGAGCTAATTGGTCTCATTGGGAACCTCAAAACCCATGAGATGGAGAGAAAAGTTAGGGAGGACATGGCTCCTTCCAAGAAGAAAACAATAGCCTTCAAGTGTCAATCCACACACTCCGATGAAGACAATGAAGAAGAAGATGACGAGGAGCTCTCACTTCTTATAAAGAATGTTCGGAGGATGTACAACAAGGCTAAATTACAAGGAAGAAAAAGATGGCAAGAAGAGAGGAAAATAGTTTGCTTTAATTAAAAAAGACCGGGTCACATTGTTGCGGAGTGCCCGGATAAAGTAAAGCCCTCCACCTCAAAGAAGCCTTACAAGAAGAAAGCATTGAAGGCTACATGAGATTCCGAGAGCGAATCCGAGGAGGAAATTGACACCGCCAACATGTGCTTCATGGCTAATGAAAGCACAAGCAAGGTAACCCCTTCCACTTCTTTTGATAATGAACTTTCCATGGATGAAATAGGAGAAGCATTTATAGAACTTTCACATAACTATGATTTTCTTAAGAAAAAGTATTTAAAAATGAAAAAGGAAAATGAGTCTCTTAATCATCAAGTTTTCACTCTTTCCAAAGAAAAAGATGAATTACTTTCCACTCTTGTTTCCACCCAAAAAGATTTTGACAACTATAAAATTTCTTGTAAAGGCAAGTTTCCACAAGTTAATGATAATGAGATCACCATGCTTAAAGAGAAAATTGATTCTTTAGGAGTAGTTTTGAAAAAGTGTGAATTTGATAAAAATAGACTTGAGGCTATGTTTCCTAAGAAACAAGCCCCTAAGAAACAATCTCATGTTCGTGCTCATGTTCATACCACACAACCTCTACATCATGCCAAACCCCACAAACATGCTCACACTTCACACACACACACATCATGCATTCATGTATGGTAAAGTGTTTTCATGTTCATATTGTGGCCGAAAAGGTTACTTAGTTAGGTTTTATTATGATAGACTAAATGCATCTCGTCATAATGTTTGGGTTCGAAACACTAACTTTCAAGGACCCAAGAAAATTTGGGTACCAAAGTCAATGAATTTGTTCAATAATGTAGGTACCTTCCAAGGCCCAACGACGTAGAGGGTTGTAGTATCTTGACAGTGGTTGCTCAAGGCACATGACTTGAGATATCAACAACTTTGCAACCCTATCAAGATACCATGAAGGTGGCACCGTCACCTTCGGAGATGATGCCAAGGGTAAAATCATCGGTATTGGTAAAGCTAAACTTGGTTCATCCCCTTTAATAGAAAATGTTGTTTTAGTTGATGGACTCAAGCATAATCTCTTGAGTATTAGTCAACTTTGTGATAAAGTTTTTTATGTTGTTTTTGATAACATAGCTTGTAGAGTTTTTGATAGACAATCTAATACATGTATATTTTTCGATTTTCGTGATAGCAATATGTACATGATTGACTTGTCTAACATGTCTTGCAATATTACTTGTTTAAAAGCCCTCGATGATGACTCTTGGTTGTGGCATAGAAGATTAGGCCACATTTCTTTTGACCATATATCTAGGTTAAACACAAAGGAAATGGTGAAAGGTATTCCTTGCTTGAATTTTGAAAAGGACCGGGTTTGTGACGCATGTCAATTTGGGAAACAAACCAAGTCTTCTTTCAAGTCAATCAAGGATATCATGACATCACGTCCCTTGGAGTTGATCATATGGATTTATTTCGTCCTACTCAAACCAAAATTCTAAGTGGGAATCGTTTTGCATTTGTTTTGGTTGATGACTTTTCACGTTTTACTTGGGTTTTCTTTTTGGAACACAAAAATCAAGCCTTTTCACATTTTCAAGCCTTTAAGAAAAGAGTTGAAAAGGAAAAAGATTCTTCAATTTTAAGAATAAGAAGTGATAGAGGAGGTGAGTTCATTAACCTACCCTTTACCACTTTTTGTGAAGAACATGGAATTAAGCGTGAACTTTCTTGTCCTAGAACTCCACAACAAAATGGAGTAGTTGAACGGAAAAATCGAACTTTACAAGAGATGGCTAGGACAATGCTAAGTGAATATGGTCTACCACATTATTTGTGGGCCGAGGCCGTTAATACATCATGCTACATATCAAATCGTGTTTTCTTGTGTAAAAATACTTCAAAAACTTCTTTTGAAATGTACTTTCTAGAAAACCAAATGTTTCATATTTCAAAGTTTTTGTATGCAAATGTTTTGTTTTAAATACAAAAGATAATTTAGGAAAATTTGATGCTAGATCTTATGAGGAAATTTTTGTGGGTTATTCTAATACAAGTAAGGCTTATAGAATCTTCAATAGATCATCTTTGACTATTGAGGAATCTATACAAGTTAAGTTTGAAGAATCTAACTTGTTTGTTAAGAATGTTGTAGAAATAGATGCATTGGATGAAGGCTTGGAGAAAGTGACCTTGGAGGATCCACCTACTATGGGAGATAAGCCAAAGGATGATGAAGGAAGTGAAGCTAAAGTAGAAGAGGCTCAAGGAAATGAAAATCAAACAAATGAAGTGGAGCCTACTCAACAACTTCCAAAGGATTGAAGATACAATCCTCATCATCCCAAGGACCTCGTCATAGGTGAAGTATCTAAAGGGGTAACCACTCGCTCTAAACTTCATGATTTTTGTGGACATTATGCATTTATTTCTCATGTTGAACCCAATAACGTCCTCAAAGCCGAGGCCGATTCATATTGGTTGCTAGCCATGCAAGAGGAACTCAATCAATTTGAGCGCAACCAAGTTTGGCACCTTGTTCCTAGGCCCCACGATAGACCAACAATTGGTACTAAGTGGATCTTTAAGAACAAGTTGGATGAATCGGGTAACGTTGTTAGGAATAAAGCTAGGTTAGTTGCCCAAGGTTACACTCAAATAGAAGGTGTTGATTTTGATGAAACCTTTGCACCCGTAGCACGACTTGAAGCCATACGGATGACACTTGCACTTGCATCATATAAAGATTTTAAGTTGTTTTAAATGGATGTTAAAAGTGCTTTCTTGAATGGTTTCATTGGAGAGGAGGTGTATGTTGAACAACCCCCGGGTTTGTTGATCCTACACATCCGGATTTTATTTTCAAACTTGATAAGGCTCTTTATGGTTTAAAACAAGCCCCTAGGGCTTGGTATGAAAGGCTTTCTTCATTTCTAATTTCAAATGGTTTTAAGAAAGGTAAAATAGATACTACTTTGCTTACAAAACATGTTGAAAATGATATTCTTATTGTGCAAATTTATGTGGATGATATTATTTTTGGTTCTACTAATGAATCTCTTTGCCAAGCTTTTGAATCATGCATGAAGGAAAAATTTGAAATGTCTATGATGGGTGAGCTCAATTATTTCCTTGGTCTCCAAATCAAGCAAAAGAAGGATGGGATCTTCATCAATCAAGTCAAGTACACAAAGGAACTAATCAAGAGGTTCGGGCTTGAAGGAGCTAAAGTGAGCAAAACTCCCATGGCAACAACCACAAAGCTTGACAAGGATGAACAAGGTAAAAGTGTAGACATTAAGCTTTATCGTAGCATGATTGGTAGTTTATTGTATTTAACGGCTAGTAGGCCGGATATTATGTTTTGTGTATGTCTTTGTGCTCGTTTTCAATCATGTCCTAAGGAGTCTCATTTAGTAGCGGTAAAACGCATTATTAGATACCTTAAGGGCACAATTGAAATGGGTTTGTGGTATCCGAGAACCGGACTATTTGATATGAAGAGTTTTTCGGATGCCGACTATGCGGGTTGTAGGGTAGATAGGAAGAGCACAAGTGGAACATGTCAATTCCTTGGTAATTGTCTTATATCTTGGTCTTCCAAAAAGCAAAATTCGGTAGCCCTTTCAACCGCCGAGGCGGAGTATGTTGCAGCCGGAGCTTGTTATGCACAAGTTCTTTGGATGAAACATACTCTCCTTGACTTTGATTTGCATTTGATCATATTAAAATATTTTGTGATAATACTAGTACAATTCATATGACAAAGAATGCAAATCAACATAGTAAAACTAAGCACATTGACATTAGATATCACTTTCTTAGGGATCATTATGAGAAAGGTAATATTGATATTGATTATGTTTCTACCGATTTTCAACTTGCCGATATTTTTACTAAACCATTAGATTATGCTCGATTCTCTTTTATTTGTGGTGAGTTGAATGTTTGCATTATGGATTCTTAAAGATAAATTTCTTTTATTTTGTTTGTTTTGTTTAACCCTTTTTGATGAATGACAAAAAGGGGGAGAAAAAGAATAAGTGTGTTATTTAAAAAGAATAAGTTAAGTTTTTAAAAAAAGAATAAGTTTGTTGTTTAAGTTTTTGACAAAACTATTGTGCTTTCAAAAACTATTGTGTTTTCAATGCTTTATGTTTCTTACTTCTCATTGTCATTCTTTATACATAGCATCGTTTGAGGGGGAGCTTTCTAAAGCTCTTCTTCCACTTTTGTTTAAATAACTTATATGTTTTGTCATCATCAAAAAGGGGGAGATTGTTGGCCCAAGGTTACAATCACCCGTTTTTAGTGTGTTTTGATGATTACAAAACATATTAGTTATTTGTACTAATATTATTTATTGGTTGAGTGTGTTTCAGGATTCTAATGAAACTAGAAGGTTTCTTCCCTAAAGGAAGGGGTTTTGACTCAAGTCACCTCAATTCGGGCTCAAGAATCAAGTTTTCAAGATCATATGGAGAAGCCCACTTGAAGAACTTGTAGTCCTTAGAACCAATGTAAGAAATAGTTTGTTAAAGTTTGAGTTTGAAAAATTGGCTCTAGGATACACACACACATTTTCAAAATACAAGTTTTTTAGTTTTGGTATTTGTTTTCAAGTTCATGCCTTGATTCTTATACATGATTCCAAAAATCCTTACAAAGTCTATATCTTGTTTACACCATGTATAACTATCTTTTACAACATGAAACTTAACTACATATACCTACAAAATTATCTTCAAAAATTTCCAAGTTCAAAATTCCTTCTGATTTTCTGTTTCAGGCTAGCCCGGCCGACCGGCACCTGCACAGGACATGCACGCTTGTGCATGTCTGTTGGCCAATCGCCCGGGTCGACCGACTGTCTGCAGTTTGCTCTCGGGTTTTCTTGGTCGACCGCCCGGTCGACCGCCTTCAGGAAACCTTGTTTCTTTTTTGAGGACGGTCGACCCGAGCGGTCGACCCGAGCCCAACGGCTACTGCCAGCTGGGCGGACGGCCGACCGGACGGGTCGACTGCCAAGCCTGCAGAGCCCCAACGGCTCTTTCCTCTTTTGTGTATTTCTGAAATCTGTTTTTGTAATCTGTTTTGGCAGACTTTTTCTGAGTTGTTAGAGATCTTTTTCAGATCAAATAAGCTTTAAAAAATTGTTTTTAACCCTTTCCTCCCCCTATAAATAGAGGAGATAGGTCTCTTGCATTTCTCACCAAGAAAAATCCCTAAGTTTTCATAGTATTCAAAAGAGAAAAAAAGTTTTTAAGCTCTCAATTTCTCATTCTTTCTTGAGCTTGTTTTCAGTTGTGTTCTCTAGCAAAAATCATCCTACAACTGAGTGTTTTCTCACTACACTTCTTAGAGCCAAAATTTCCTACTCATTCTATAAGGAAGTTGTAAAGAGAAAGTGTTTGTAAGAAGTTTGTGATCCTTTTGGTGATCACTTGGTTACTTGTTCCTTCTTCTTGTTCTTGTGGAGACACCTCTTCGGTAGAGGTTATTGTAAGTGGTGGAGCTCGGTGCTCAGGTCTTTGGTAGACTGTTATAAGCGTTCTCCGTGGATAGTGGAAACCCTTCACGGAGGTGAAGGCGGGGAATAGAGCGGTGGCTCGAACCTCGAAACAAACATCTTGTGTTTGCGATTGTTTTGTGTCCATTTTGCTTTAAATTTCTCTTGCACTCTATTGCCTTCAATTACTTGGTTGAGATCTAGTTTTCTTACCTTGTGTTATTGCCTCTAGTTTGTGATACTTGTGATATATCTTGTGTGCATTTCATCATTGCATATTATTCATTCTTTGTTCGATCAATTCTCATACAACAAGGTTACATTGCGCACCTCTAACCCATTCAAGGGGAATCAGGAGGAAGGAGTTCAGAACCCTTCACGGGGTATTCGGCTCTTAGTCTTGTTTTGAGAGATCGTTGCATCATTCATTCATCTTAGTTTTAAAAAGGTTATTAGATTAGCAATTACACCTATTCACCCCCCCTCTAGGTGTTTTTCAGAGCTCGGGCTGTCGCGCGCGTCGGGGAGGAGATCCGGCCTGGTTCTGGCTGCTGGAGGCGGCATGTGGTGGTTAGCTAGCCGATGATAGTGGAGCTCATCAGCAATGGGGGAATGGCAGCCTTGTTGCTGCTTCTACTGCCGTCAGGGGAGGAGAGGCGCTGGTGGGCTGGCTGTGCGCCAGCCTGGAGCGGGCGGAGCTCCGGCAGGGGGTGCATCTCCGGTGGATCTCGCGCGGGCTGCCACGGGGGTGGTCTTGGAGATGAGTGTGGCGGCTTTGCTCGGACGTGGGGCTCCGGCGATAAGGAGGGGAACAGATCACGGCCAAAGGAGAGGGGATTGGCTGCTGTGGGGGCGTGGGGATCTTTGTGATGGCGTGGAGGTTGGGCGGCTGGATGAGAGAGGAGATGGATTATGTTAATTATTAGGGTTAGGTTTAGGATTTAGATTATACAGAATGGGTTATTGGGTTAACGGGTAAGATCCAAATGGGTTTGTGGGTTTTGGATCTATTATGTAATAGGTTGGTGGGTTTGGGTTAATGGGTATAATGGGTAGGATCAAAAGAATGCAAATAATAGTAATCCTAATATTATTAACAAGATCAATAGTTAATCATATCATTAGTAACATCAATATAAATAACTTTACAAAATAATCATAGTAATAAATAGTAATATTATGCACTAATGACAATAGCTAAATAATACTAATAATAATTTGAATAACTATAGCAATAGTAATAAAGATAATTAACAACATCACTAATAATACTAATATTAAAATAAATAAAATAATGGTAGCATTAATAATAATAAATAAAAATATTAGGAACACTATTAATAATTAATAAACACTAACAATATTAATAATAATAATACTAATGGTAATAAGTAATTAAAAATACTGATAAGAAATAATGGCAATAGTATAGAAAGCCAAAGTGTCATTTACCATTTCAAAATAATTTATTTATTTAATAATGCAATAAATCATAAATTAATATAATTGATAATAATAATAAAATTAATCTGTAAATTAAATTAAATACTTTAGAAAAATAAAATACAGTATTCTTGACTAGGGATATTACAACGCATTTTTAAAAAAAGAAATATTTGAAGTATTTATGCAGGAATTAAGCAATCTAAAGTTATAAGATTACCAAACTATTTATTCTTAAACGTAATATTTATTTAAAAACTTGTTATCAATCAAGATTAGAAGTCAAACTGTATTTCTTATCTAGTCTATTATTTTATTTTAAGTCATATGCACCTTTGTAACAGTGAAATTTAGACTCGGGATTCTTTAACTCTAACTCGTATGCCTTATTTTTCCTATTTTTTGTGATAATATCTCTTAATTCTATTAGGCTTTCTAATATGCCCATGTAACGAGCCGTAGGTCAGTGAATCCCAAACCGAATGGTCTTAGGGCACCGGGTGAGAAAACACCCTAAGGATTTAAGGAATCGAGCAAATAAGGCCACAAAACTAAGAATTTTATTTATTATATGGATCACTTTTAGGCGTGAATACTTATGCTTTATGAGGCACAAATTCCCAGCTTAATCAAAGAATTTTTGATATATATATATTTCTTTTTTTATAAGGTATAAAATCATTATTTTTGAACCCTAAGTGTGTAAGTGTATAAAGTATGCAAATTTCATCAAGGTAAAAATCAAGGCTAAATAACTTTTCTAAATTTCTTTCTAGCCCTAACTAGCCCTAAAAATAAAACAAATAATTTTATTTTGACCAAGTATATTATAATTCTCCTATTCCTTAAAATAAACTTAATTTCTTACAAAAATTAGGTCAAAATATTGTTTCTCTTTTCAAAAAGTTTCTAAAAGCAAGGAAAATATTATTTTTTTGAAAATAAAAAGAAAACCTAAAACTATGTTATGTTAGAACCGTCCCCCATACTTATCTCATGTATTGTTCTCAATGTATGAATGAATGCATAAATTCATGAAAAAAATAAAGGGAGGGAAAATGTTACCTCAACGTGGTGGTTCTGGTGCCGGTCGGATTTGGCCAATCGTTGCTACGCAATCAAGATAATGTGATAGTTCATGGAACTAACTTTCATTAACCTCTTTTATATTTACATATTTATAATTCACAATATGAATAGGGTCATGCAAGATTCTATCATGAAAATTACTCCCTTTACATGATTAATATTGGAATATCATCATTGAGTCATAATTGTCTATACCTTGGTCCAACAATGGAATTTGATGTAGTGTTGTGGTTGATTTGGGCTTGGGAATGAAAGAAATGGAAACCAATGCTGAATCATAGAATTGACTTAAATCAAGTTTGGATTCAGCAACAAAATTCGGTTCAATAGTTTGATCCAAATTAAAAAATTGAAATTCACATTCAATTTCCAACAGTTGAATGTGACTATCAAATATAGGTGATTTATGCTCATAATGTATAGGTACGGGAATCAATGTTTGCTTGAAAATTGGGTCAAAATTGAATAAGGATATCAGAGTCAACATAGATACAAAAAGTTAAACTGAATTACATATTAGAGATCGGTGTCACATTCACAATCAAGTTAAATTTCATTAAAATGAAAACTTGTCAATTCAGGTTCGAAAATCATTACTAACTCAGGAACATCAACTTTGGGCTCGAGAGTCAGTTTTCTTTCAAAAGTTATGTTCAAATCAATGAACTTAATTTCACATTCTTTTTCCATCAATGAAATGTGACTATCCAAAAGAGGTGGTTTAATTTCAAAATCTATGGATACAGGAATCAATCTTGGCTCAAAAAGTGGGTCCAACTTAGGTAAGGATAGTAAAGTTAGCATAGATTCAAAAATTGAAATTGAATCACAAAGTTGTTTTTTGGGGTCACATTCATGTTCAAGATTAATTTCATTGAAATGAAAACTTGTCAATTTGTCAGTAGGTTAATATTGGTCAAGTTCAAGATTTTGTGGTGAAATCGAATCTTGGTCAAAGTTTTCAATATACCATGATTCTTGATTTTCATCAATATGGCTAGAAGCGTCGAGAATAGTCAAATCTTGGGTAGGAGAGTTTCCTCTTCCATATCATTTGTGTTGACCCAATGTCTTAATTATGGTTCTAACATATTAATGGATTGATTCAAAAAATTTTGGCTTTGAATCAAGTATTCCATACTCTTTTCTAAATAAATAGGTTCTTCTTGTTGTGGTGGGACCTGAAAAATGGAGTAACAATCTTGGACTTAGGATTTTTTTGTGAGTATTTAGTTCGTCGAAATTTGGAATTATCGTGTGGACTTGGGAAAGACTTCAAAACTCTTTTCTAAAGAAGATTTCTTTCTATAGGTTGATTTTCATATTACGTATACAAAGCTGAATGTTGGTCACGATGTTGATAGTATGACTCGGGAGAGTTGTATCTCCATTGACTCGGTAAAGAGTGGCGATGATCATCCCAATCATGTTCATAATAATAGGGTTGTGGCATATATTGATTCAGAAAGACCAATCTGGCATACTTGGTTGGTTAGAGTTATGAAATGTCGGGCTGGTAATATTCAAATCAAAAGAGGTTGGTGTGAAGTATAAATCACTATACATTGGAATAATTGAAATTGTAATCCATATCACAAAAATGTCAAAAAAAAAAAACAAAAAGCAATCAAATAAACAAAGAAAAATTAGCCTAAGTAAGGATAAATCTTAAACCTAAACGACTCCTAACTGATTAGACCGTCTACGGGGGATATATTACAGAATCTAACCATAAGTTAATCTGTCAGGTAGGGGCAAGACCAGTGAGAGGTATCCGTGCCTAAGCAACAGGCCTAATTATGCCAAACCACTATTCTTTGAGATTTCGCCTCTCAATCTCCAACCTTTGATACCAATTTGGCATGAGTCAGATTCTAATCAATTTCTCCCTTAAGCCAGTCTCTTATTGACTCTAGATATCTCTAAGGCCAACGTCTACTCAATTTTAAGATAGGCTGGGTTAGTGGGTGAGGAGATGATTTTTGGGTGAAGGAAGGGTAATGGCTTCCCCACCTTATCTTGTTTATAGGGCAATCTCTTAATTTGTTTTAGTGCGTGTGCGCAAGAATATAGCAAAAATAACACCCCAATAATAACATACAAGTATGTTCCTAAGCTACATGCAATGCAGATAGGCCTTGGCTCCAGCACTCTTCAACAATAATTTAAATGTAACGAACTAAACAAATGCCTAGAATGCAATGTCTAAATTATTTTTAGCATTAACAAATAGCTATATTACTGTTGAGATTAGAACAATGTGAAAGATATGTTAAATGGGAAAACTATCAACTGAAGTAGCTAAATTCTTGAATTTCAAGCTGTAAGAAACTACAGTTAGTAGTTTACCACAATTGTGGGCGTGATGCTCCGCCTTCTTGGACAGAGGCAAAGAGTAGTAATAAGTCAACTATAGCTTTTATTTGTCAAATATTAGTCCCTACATACAAAAACAAAGAAGAAAAAGTTAAACCATTTAGAGTAAATAAAAAACACTTACCATCCCTCCCTGGCAATGGTGCCAAAATTTTGATTGGGCCAAATGATTACGCACATTTATTGCTTTATTCTTTATTCCATGTCCACATCTATCATGTAATAAATCTGCTAAATTTCTTGTCTTAAATGTCTATTTTTAGAAGATAATCATGGGAAGAAAGAGAATAAAATCAAATAAATATCAGTTAAATTTAGATTTAACTAGATCTATTGGGCTAGAGGAGGATGATTCCAAATCCAGTTAGTTAAATTCAGTATTTGGTGGATCAAGTGGCTAAAGCTAAAGATCAACCGAGGATAACGTCAAATATAGAGTCCAAATCCAAAGGGATAAACGGATAGAGAGAAGATCAACGAATGAGATGAAACAACTTTGACTCAGATTCTAGCTGGATACATTTTAGTATTTGAATCATAACTTTCGCTACCGAAACTCCGATCTAATGATTCAAGATGATCCAGAAAGAGGACATAAAGGGCTACAACTCTTAAGTTGGTCATTATTTCTAATTCTATCATTTGTTAAGTTATATTTAGCAATCAATACGCCAATAAGCTGCAGATCAGAACTGAATATCCATATTAAATCAAGTTTGAAGATAAGGGGAGGATTCAAATTCAGAAATAACCAGCTTCCCTTATCTTCATACTCCTCTACCCTCTGCATTTTTTCTATAAATACCTGCAATCTCAATGGCAAAAGAAGAATAATCATGCAGAGATAGACTGTAGGCCAGTTTTTTCTTCTTTTTAGTGTAGGTTTTCATTTTTTTGATTTATGTAATTTTCAGTTTTATTTATATAATTTAAAAGAGATCAGAGTTTCATAGGAGAACAGGAGTGAAGCTTATATTAAAAGTGACACTGGTATAAGTTGTTCTTCTTTTCTCTTATTGTTACAAGACTGAATCTTTAGTTGTACTTGTTAGTTCTTCTTTATTTTTTGTGTCCTTCCTTTCTACTTTTCTTCTTTTGGTACCAATTGCTATCTGTTGATTGAGATTTACCTGCACACCAAAATAAACAATTTTAGATTTAAGAATTAAAGGTGTGTGAGGTTCTCAATTCTAATCCGCGGTAGCAAGGCTATGCGGGTCGTGATCCTCAGGGAGGGACTAGCGATGGAAGCGTTTGTAAGTTATCTCTAAAAATTTATCTTTTTTAGTTATTTTGTTAGTCACAATGGTATTTACAATGAAAAGTGGTATTTACAATGAGTTGTGGGAAAGAATATGGAAAGATGTGGATGGTGATCTAAACTAGAGAAGGAAAGAAAGAAAAACTTATAACACGTACAAACCTCTTCAGCCTGCTTACCTTTGATCCGTGCGATGATTTACCTTTTCTTGGAAGACTTGCAAGTATGGCGTATAGGATATTCATCGCCATAAGCCATCAAGGGTTCTTGATTGAGAATTTTTATAGATTGAAATAGAGTTCAGAATTCTTAGTCTCAATGCGAATCCGCTGTAGCAAGGGCTCAAGCGGGTCGTGATCCTCAGGGAAGGATGCGATGAAAGCTTTTCGACTCGATTCCTCTGTATGCTTCAAGTAAGAAAAGAGAGATTAGATTGGTGATGAAAATATGAGATTAAAGACGTGGTTTTGCTGATCTTCTACCACAACCCTATTGCAAGTTAAGGAGCTTGATCTTCATCTTAAGATTGATATGATTCACCCTAAGTCATTACAAATAATTCAAGCAAGAAAAATCAATACTAGATTCTTGCTAAGTTACATAATCTAAAAACTAAACTATGGTTCATCCTAACATCTAGGTGCAGCCTAATAAAAGACGAATCTCAAACTTATGCTGTCCTAGTTCTTAAGTTGAAGTCATGAAAAGTCTTTTTAATATGCAACCTAGATTAGGATTTCTAGGTATTTGTTTAATCTTCTAGAAAAATTGTTTTTAATACCTAGGGTTTCGATTGATGTTCCTTAATCAGATCTAGGCTTAACTGCTCTAGGGTTGCTTCAAGAGTCTCAGCGAACCACTAGAGAGATTTAGTTCTTCATTAATATTTTTTTTTCTTTTCAAATTATTTATTTTTTTATTATTTTTTTATGAGAAAGATTGCAAGGAAAAGAAAAATGAAAACAAGAAGAGATCACAGATTAAAACAAAGAGAGATCACAAAAGAAATAAAGTAAAGTTGCAGAAATTAAAAGAGAACAAAAGAGTGACCTTTATTTCGTTGAATCTCCGGTTACACAATCGTCTCCTTCTTCTCCACAAATAGCATGAAATAAAAATTACAACTTGTGCAGAAATTTAGAAAAATAGCTAAAGAAAACCATAATCGTCTCTGCATGCCCCTCCCTGTTGCGACTGCTCGGATATTTATAGTGCAGAATGTAGAGGAGTCCCGGATAGAGTTGCCAACAAAATCTGGTAGCCAGATAACGTCAAAAAGCCGCGGAAATCAGGGTTTTGCCGCGGATCTGCGGCAATCCTGGCTCTGTTGGCCACGCGCTTTGGCGCGTGGCCTCTCCTGATCCGTCCCTCTGGGCTCCTGCTTCTAGAAGTGTGATCCTGGCCTTTTAATCTGGATTTTCGAGATAACTTAGTAATCAAGTTATCCTTAATCCAGATTTCTTCAAATCTTCTTCCCACGAATTTCCTTCTTATCTTGGCCTTTTATCCTCATCCTGCAGGTGTTTAGAGTTGGATAGAAGTCTATCCTTCCCTAATCTCTGATATTTGCAACTTTTAGCCCTTGTATTTGCATTTTGACTCTTTGTATTTGCGCTTTTTCATCTGGGCTTCAAACATGGGCTTGGATCTGGGCTTTTGGGCTCTTTAAGCTTTATTTATTATTAAAATAATAATTCGAGGCCTGCACACATTAAATAACAAAATATTAGTAAATGTGCATTATAATATGAATAAATGTGCGAATGTGATGGTACATATGATGATAATTATGCATTTTTCACTACCTATCAGTTCTTCTTTGGTTAGGCAGTCTCAATGCAATTGGGTCTCATTGTTCACAAGACATTACAGAAAAACAATGGAAGAAAACAGGAACAGAGAAATACAAGAATAAAACACGAAGAAATAAAACAAGAATAATAAAAAAGACGAACCTCAAGCAGATTTCATTAACAATAGGAGAAGAGTTGGCTTACACCGCTGTCACCTCAGTACAAGCATGGACTCCTTCCTCCATGAAAGCTTCCTCCACTCTCAGTTACAGATTTTACAAAAGAAAAACGAACATAAAATCTAACCTAGAAGAAAGAAGAAAAAAACTAAAAACCCTAGCTTTTGCCCTTGGCTCTGCCTCTGGACGCTCTCTGTGTTGCATCTACAGGGGTATTTATAGGAGGTGGAAGATGTAGAGTCCTGGTACAACTCTCCCAAAAAATCTTATCTTCAGACTTGTGGCACTTATCCATAGAAGTTCAAATCAAATCTGTCCTCCAACTTATTATCATGTTGATCGCCAAAATTAGCTTATCTACGGACTGAATTGGAAACTTTGATCATCATAAGAGTTGTAGGTCTTCAAGTCTTCTTTCTGGAGCATTTTGAATCATCAGATTTTCTTATCTGTAACAAAAGTTATGATCTGAATACTAAACATGTACAGTCTGAATCCGAATTTATCTTTAAACTCTTCTCCTTTTATCTTTAGGATTAGCTTTATCCCCTTCATCTTTTAGGACTTTATCTCCTGAATTTGAACTTGAATAGGAGATGAAGATTAATCCTTTCCTCCTTTGTATTCAATTTAATCCAACTTTGAATAGGATTAGGAATAAAATGAAGCTTCTTGTATCTTTATCTTAATCCTGCAAGCATTTAGGGTTGAATAGAAGTCTATCCTTCCCTCTTCTTTGTATTTGCAACTTTGGCCCTTGTGTATTTGCATTTTTGACAATTGATATTTGTACTTTTGCACTTGGGCTTTATATGTGGGCTTTTGGGCTCTTTTTAGGCTTTAATTCTTTCTTTTAAATATTTCGAGGCCTGCACACAATAAATAATAAAATATTAGTAAATGTGCATAATTAAATGAATAAATATGAAAATGTGATGGTAAATGTTATGATAAAAATGCACTTTTCACTACCAATCACACCCCCACACTTATCTTTTTGCTCGTCCTCGAGTAAAAATCAAAAAAGAAAAAGAAAAGAAAAATTAATCTAAGCTAACTCACTTTCGTAGGAATCACGGTTGCACTTAGCACGTGCAGCAAGCCGTTAAACCCCTAGATTACCCTAGAGGACGAGTGTTGTCTCGTGAGGGTTTTCAGCGGATTACACCCACAAAATCCATAAAAAGGAAAAAATATTTGAAATACTTTTGAAGAGACTAAGTAGTCTATAAGTTTTTAGGATTATCATTTTTATTCATTCTTAAACTTAGTCTTTATAAAGTAAATTGTTTTCCTTTTTAAGTAAGGATCAAAATTGAATTTGTGTATAGTCTTTTTTGTTACCAAAAATCATATGCATCCTTATGGATTTTTACTAGGAATTCCTTAACTTGGATTCTCATGCCTCTTTATTATTTTTATAACTTCATCTAATTTTCTTTCGTGTAAGTATCAAGGCTTCTTGAGGCCCTCATACCTAACTATTTGACTATTAGATGTGTTAAATTTTTTTTCTTTTTTTTTTAGGATGTATAACTCATCTAATTTTCTTTCGTATAAGTATTGAGGCTTCTTGAGGCCCTCATACCTAACTAATTAACTATTAGATGTGTTAATACATATATAATATTTCTTAGTTTTCTTAGGCTTTCTAATCCACCCATGTAGCGAACTTAAAATCGGTGGCTCCCAAACCGGTCGGTTTTAGGGCACCGGGTGAGAAAACACCCCGCGGACTCAAATTCGAATGAACTAGGCCACAAAACTAATGACTTTATTTTATTTAGTACTCACCTTTAGGCGTGAATACTTATGCTTCTTGAGGCACATGTATCCAGCTTAATTGGTGAAATTTTCCCTTTTTTGCCTTCTCTGTTTTTTTAATATTTTTTTATGAGGCACAAGGGTCTTTATCTTAGAATCCTAGATATGCATTAGGTATGCATATTTCATTAAGGTAAAAATTAAGACTAACTACTTATTTAATTTCTCCTCCTATACCTAAAAATTTAACAATTTATTTATTTTGACCAAGTTTTTAGAAATCCTAATGATTTTCCTAATTCTTAAGATTAACTTAGATTTCTTTCAAAAGATAAGTCAAAATATTGTCGTTTTTACAAAAAAATTTTTTAAATTTTTTTTTTTATAGCAAATTTTGGTTAGTTTCTAACTATGTTAGTATGTTAGTAAAGCCCACCCCCACACTTATCTCATGCATTGTCCTCAATGTATGAATGTATGCATGTATGCGTGAAAAAGAACAAGGGAAGGCAGAAGTTACCTTAAGGTGGTGGTTCCGGTGGTGGTCTAATTGGTCCACGAAAGGTGGCCCAATTAAGATAATGTGGAATTCGAGGGAACCCACCAGAAATTTTTCTTATATAACCCACTAAAATGTATGTATTATCATTTTTTAAAAATTCCACCCCATCAAATTTCCATTATTCATAATTATTTTCAGAGTCAATTGTGTCAACCTCCTTGTCCCAAAATGGAGTATGAAAAGATGAAATTATTGACTTGGACGTGGGAAGTATGGGAACGAATACCGACACAGGAAAGAAACTTAAATCAAGTAAGGGTTCAGGAGTCGGGCTAGGTTCAGGAAGTGGGTCCAATTCAATAAGTTGAAGCTCAAGTCCACAATAATCTTCCCTCAATGGAATGTGACTCAATGGTGGTGATTCAAGTTCAAGAATGATAGGTGTGGGAATCAAATCTGACTCTAAAAGATTACCTAAGTCGGGTAACAAAACAGGAGTCAATAATGATTGGGGAATTTGAACTTGATCACAGATTTGAGAATCTAGGCACATATCTCATTGGGTTCAATTTCATAAAAATGAGAACTTGCCAATTTATCCATGGAACTTTCGAAATTGCAAAATTGGTCAAGTTCAATATGATCATCAAAAATGGGTGATTCAAATTTACGATGAAGTGGAACAGGATCCAATGTTGACTCGGGAAAAGTGAAATCAGGTAGAGATACCGGAGTCATTATTGAATCAGGAAATAAAATTGAATCATCAAGTGGAAGATCATGATCATATTCATGTTCAAGTTCTATTTCAGGAAAGGAAAAACTTGCCAAGTTATCAAAATTTGAAGTTTCGGCAAGTTCACTTGATGATACTGAATTAGAATCTTGTTGTCCAAAGCAACTTGGTTCGTCGGCTCTAAGAGAGTGGTTAGCGAAAGCAGAATTGGCCGGACGGTGAGAACGTAAAGATTGAACCATCATATCTATATCATGATCACGGGCTAATCTAGCCTGAGTCATGGCTGCAAGCATCCTTTCATAGTTGATAGGTGCGCCATGTTGTGATTGGACTTGAAAGGATGAAGTGTAATCATGATGAAGTTGTGAGTCGGTGGACTCACGCATAATCATTTCTCCGATTGATGGTAATTGTTGCTTGGACTTATGCATACTTATCATTTCCCCGATAGATGGTAGCCTATTCTGACTGGGTGGATCTAAGTATGACTCATTGAAAGAATGTGGACTAGATGGATATGGAGGACAATTTGGTTGAGAATTAGAGTCGGGGGAATCGAAACCCCATGAACTCTGTGAAGAGTTGAAAGTATGAAAATTATGGTCATAAGATGGGGGGTATGGGTTATATACATTCGGATAAGACCATTCCGACACACTAGGTTGGTCAAAGTTATGATATGCCGGGTTAGTAATATCCGAATAATAGTTAGGTGTGTAATATAGATTAAAATTGGAATTATTATTATATGCCATATCACACCAACACAAACAAAAAAAAACAAACAAATAAACAAACAAAAAAGAAAAATTCTAACCTAAGTTAGGGTAGACCTATGACCTAGACGACTCCTGACTGGTTAGACTGTCCACGGGGGGTAGGGTGCAGACTTTGACCACAAGTTAATCAGCCAGGTCAGGGCAAGAGTGGTGGGAGGTTTTCCGTCAAAGACGTTCCTTAATTAAATAACCACCAATCTTCGGGCTTTCGGCCCTCAATCCCCTTCCTAGACACTGATTTGGCAAGAGTCAACTTCCAGCACTGTTCCCCCTTAGGATAATCTCCTATTGAGTCCGAGATGTCCCTAGGGCCAACGTCTACTAATTTTTAAGTTAGGCTTTGGTTAGTGAGTGCTCGGGATATGATTTTTGGGCTAAGGAAGGGTAATGAAATCCCCACCTTATCTTGTTAATAGGTTATGCCCTTAAGATGAATTAGTGCAAGTGTACATGATAAGTAGATAAGATTCACTCAAAGCAGAAAATCAACCAAGAGATGAGTCCTATTCTACATGCAATGCGTACGTACCTTGCTCCAGCACTCTTCAACAGTAAAAATAAAGGAATTGAAAAGACACGTGCCTAATATGCAAACGTCTAATAAATTTTTAACTTTTGCAACAAATATTTTACTGTTGAATTAATTAGCAGTAAGCAGGGTTATCACAGAACAAATTTTAACCGAGCAGAAAGCAGATATTACAATTTTCAGCAACCTGTAGAAAAATTGATCAGTAGTTCACTGCTACGGCCGCGGATCCGCGGCTATAGCCGCGTTTCCGTGGCAAAGTAGCAGGCTCTGCTGCTCTGCCTTCGAGGGCAGAGGCACAGAGTTACTATATGTCCACTTCTGCTGCAGTTTCCTGTTCTCCAATCCTGCAAACAGAAAAGAATAAAAGAATTACTTAATTTTTTTTATTTAGAGAAAAACTTACCGTCCCTCCCCGGCAACGGCGCCAATTTGTTGATTGAGATTTACCTGCACACCAAAATAAACAATTTTAGATTTAAGAATTAAAGGTGTGTGAGGTTCTCAATTCTAATCCGCGGTAGCAAGGCTATGCGGGTCGTGATCCTCAGGGAGGGACTAGCGATGGAAGCGTTTGTAAGTTATCTCTAAAAATTTCTCTTTTTTAGTTATTTTGTTAGTCACAATGGTATTTACAATGAAAAGTGGTATTTACAATGAGTTGTGGGAAAGAATATGGAAAGATATGGATGGTGATCTAAACTAGAGAAGGAAAGAAAGAAAAACTTATAACACGTACAAACCTCTTTAGCCTGCTTACCTTTGATCCGTGCGATGATTTACCTTTTCCTGGAAGACTTGCAAGTATGGCGTATAGGATGTTCATCGCCATAAGCCATCAAGGGTTCTTCTTTGGTTAGGCAGTGTCAATGCAATTGGGTCTCATTGTTCACAAGGCATTAGAGAAAAACAATGGAAGAAAACAGGAACAGAGAAATACAAGAATAAAACACGAAGAAATAAAACAAGAATAATAAAAAAGACAAACCTCAAGCAGATTTCATTAGCAATAGGAGAAGAGTTGGCTTACACCGCTGTCACCTCAGTACAAGCATGGACTCCTTCCTCCATGAAAGCTTCCTCCACTCTCAGTTACAGATTTTACAAAAGAAAAACGAACATAAAATCTAACCTAGAAGAAAGAAGAAAAAAACTAAAAACCCTAGCTTTTGGCCCTTGGCTCTGCCTCTGGACGCTCTCTGTGTTGCATCTACAGGGGTATTTATAGGAGTTGGAAGATGTAGAGTCCTGGTACAACTCTCCCAAAAAATCTTATCTCCAGACCTGTGGCACTTGTCCATAGAAATTCAAATCAAATCTGTCCTGCAACTTATTATCATGTTGATCGCCGAAATTAGCTTATCTACGGACTGAATAGAAAACTTTGATCAACATAAGAGTTGTAGGTCTTCAAGTCTTCTTTCAGGAGCATTTTGAATCATCGGATTTTCATATATGTAACAAAAGTTATGATCTGAATACTAAACTTGTACAGTCTGAATCCGAATTTATCTTTAAACTCTTCTCCTTTTATCTTTAGGATTAGTTTTATCCCCTTCATCTTTTAGGACTTTATCTCCTGAATTTGAACTTGAATAGGAGATGAAGATTAATCCTTTCCTCCTTTGTATTCACTTTAATCCAACTTTGAATAGGATTAGGAATAAAATGAAGCTTCTTGTATCTTTATCTTCATCCTGCAAGCATTTAGGGTTGAATAGAAGTCTATCCTTCCCTCTTCTTTGTATTTGCAACTTTGGCCCTTGTGTATTTGCATTTTTGACAATTGATATTTGCACTTTTGCACTTGGGCTTTATATGTGGGCTTTTGGGCTCTTTTTAGGCTTTAATTCTTTCTTTTAAATATTTCGAGGCCTGCACACAATAAATAATAAAATATTAGTAAATGTGCAGAATTAAATGAATAAATATGAAAATATGATGGTAAATGTTATGATAAAAATGCACTTTTCACTACCAATCACTATCCAAATGAGTCTTATAGCATCGAAAGAGCCTTGCCCTTGCGAGTGCCACTGTTAGCTCATGACAATGGATTTTTAGTCTCATTCTGTATCACTTCATACTTGCATCGTCTTGATGATGTAATGTGGAAGAGACATGAATCAACTCTTATGGGTTATACTTTGATCACCTCTACATCAAGGTAACATCATTGCCACAGATTCAAGTAAGTATTGGGCCAAAGGAGGTAAGTAATATTTAGTTTTCATTTTGTTAATTTTTTTAGTGTAAATTACCAACAACTCAATCTTCTAAATCTTTTTCACACTTTTTCAATTTTTCTATACATATCCATTTCTATTTTCTCCACCTTCTCTATCCATCACTTTCTTCCTAACTTCACTTTAAATTATTTTTTTCATTTTCTTTTAAAGAACTAAAAGAAGAATTTTAACCATTCTTTGTAATCTAAAAGAGAACATTCTAAAAAAACTTCCATCGCTAGTCCCTCCTTGTGGATCATGACCCGCATAGCCACTTGCTATAGCAGTGGAATTGAGTACTTGCACATTCTATTCTTAAAATTCTAAAATTCTGCATTTTGTATGCAGGTAGTACCTCAATCAATTTTTGACGCCGTTGCCGGGGAGGGACAGTAAGTTATTCGCTTTTTAGATTTACATTTTTTGTTAACTTTCTTATTTGTTCTTGGTGTACAGATTTAACAATAAGGAATTTTTGTTGTAGTGGACATATAAGTGCCTCTGGACTCTGCTCAAGAAAGCAGAGCCTAGAAGCACTCAGATTTACTACATTCCTATGACAATCTGAGTGAACTACTAACCTGTATTTTCTGCAAGTTGGCTGAATTTCATAGTTTAATATTTGTAGCATTTATTTCCTTGTTTGACTCACTATATATACATTTCTAACATCACTATAAAAAGTTGATTGTAAATGCTAAAAATGATTTAGACTTTACATTTAGGCACGTGTTTATTTCATTACATTTTTTATTTACTGTTGAAGAGTGCTGGAGCCAAGGTACGTGTGCATAGCATTTAGTATAAGGTTCATTCTTATATGAAATATTGCTTGAGTGTTACTTTTTTCTATATACTTGTACACTGTACTAAATTGATTTAAGGGCTTGTCCTATAAACAAGATAAGATGGGAAAGTCGTTACCCTCCCTTAGCTCACAAACAATCTCCTCACTCACTAACCCAAGCCTAATGAAAACTGAGCAGACGTTGGCCCTAGGGACATCTCAGACTCAAATACGAGACTGACCTAAGGGGGGAGTTGATTTGAATCTGACTCTTGTCAAATCGGTGACTAAGGTTGGGGATTGAGGGGCAAAACCCTGAAGGCTAGTGGTTTGGCTTAATTAGGCCGGTCGCTTTTACGCGGATACCTCCCACCAATTTTACCCCTACCTGGCCGATTGACTTGTGGTCAGATTCCGGAATATACCCCCCGTGGACAGTCTAACCAGTTAGGAGTCGTCTAGATCTAAGGTTTACCCTAACTTAGGTTAGATTTTTTTTCTTTTTATTTGTTTGCTTTTTTTTTGTTTTTGTTTGTTTGTGTTTGTCATTTCCTGTGTGATATGGCTTATAACAATAATTTTTCAATTTTAATGGTCATTCATAGCACACCCCGACTATTTTTTTGAATATTACCAATCCGACATATCATAACTTTAACCAACCTAGTGTGCCAGATTGGTTTTATCTGAATCAATATAACCCATACCTCCAATCTTATGACCATAATTTTCAGAATAATTTCAACTCTTCATAGTGTCAATGGGGATTCACCTCCCCTGAGTCCAATTTTCAACCAACTTATCCTCCTTATCCACCTTGTCCACAATATTTCCAAGATTCATACTCAGTTCTACTAGTTCAAAATAGAAAACCATCAATCTTGAAAATGAGTATACGTAAGTCCAAGTAACAATCAAAAAATCTGACAGACTCACGATTTCACCATAAATTCTAAAACAAAACTTCATCTTTTTAAGTCCAATCACAACAAAATGATGAACCAATCACCAATGAAAAGATGCTTGAAGTCATGACTCAGGCCTCAAATCGCTCGTGATCATGACATAGATCTAATGGTCCAAACTCTCTATTCTCACCGTTTGACCATTTCTGACGTTGCTAACCATTCTTTTAGAGCCAAAGAATCATGTTATTTTGGAAAACAAGATTCTATTTCACCACATCCATTTGAACTTACCCAAACCCCAAATTTTGAAAATGAAATTGACATTTTGGCAAGTTATCCTCTTCCTGAAATTGAACTTGAATATGATCCTGAACCCCAACTTGGTGATTCAATTCTACTTTCTGATTCAATAATGACTCTGGTGTCTTCACGTGATTTGAATCTTTTTTTCCGAGTCAACATTAGATCCTTTGCCAATTCATCATGAAATTGAATTGCCCATATTTAATAATCATTATATTGAACTTGACTAATTTCGTACTTTTGAAGGTCTTATTAACAAATTGGCAAGTTATCATTCTTATGAAATTAAACTCAATGAGAAATGTGACCTAGATTCCCAAATTTGTGATCCAGTTCAAATTCCTGAATCAATATTGACTCCTGTTTTGTTACCCAACTTGAGTAATATTTTAGAGTCAGTTTTGATTCCCACACCTATCATTCTTGAACTTGAATCACTAATGTTAACTCACATTCCGTTGTTGGGAAATGAATGTGGACTTGAGTTTCAACTTCTTTATTTGGACCCACTTCCTGAACCAATCTTGACTCTTGAACCTTTACTTGACTTAAGTCACTTTCCTGAGTCGGTATTAGTTCCCTTTACTTTCTAAGTTGAAGTCAATCATTTCATCTTTTCACACTCCACTTTGGGATAAGGGTGTTGATAAAATTGACTCCGAAATTAATTATGAAATTTGAAAATTAAATGAGGAAAAATATTTAATAAAAATCATTCATGTATACATCATTTTGGTGGGTTATATTAGAGAGGTTTCTGGTAGGTTTTTTCGAACTCCACACAAATTAGATTGGGCCAAATTTCGTGGACCAATCAGACCACCACCGGAACCCCACCTTATGGTAATAATTTCCTTACCTTTCTTCTTTTTCATGCATCTATGCATTAATTCATACATTGAGGACAATGCATGAGATAGGTGTGGGGGAGGGTCTAACTGTTGACACTTTAAAAAAGAAAAGATTCTTCTGGCCTGAACAATGTCTAAACTTATTGATATTTATAAAAGACAAGTGACAGACAAGCTGAAGACCAGTCTGTATCCACCTCCGAGGGACAAAGCAGCATCTTAGACTCTCCTGCTCCAGTGAAGCAGACAGTGAGCCCAGATTGACTCTAAATAGACCTAAGCAGGTCTAAGATGCTAGGTTAGGTCAACACATAGCATCATATGAGCCCAAAGGGATAGCCTCGCCTGAGAGGCTAAGTTTGTCCAACATCGCCTTGAAGCCATTCAAAGCTCCATAGTAAGCTAACTTACAGCTTCGCCTGATGTACTCAGTTAACTCCGCAGAGAGTTAGCTTCACTCGAAGCCACACGCAACCGCGTAGAAGAATGTTTGGTAGCTTCGCCACAGATGTTATCTAGCTCCGCTGGAGAGCTTTCTTCTGACTTCGCCAGATGCTTCTTCCAGCTCCGCTGCAGCTCGACGCGGCAGCTTCGCTGTGGGTCTTTCATGGTCAACCTTTGACTAATTAAATCTCCAGATGAGATCAAATCAATTCAGGATCAAGATCAAATCTAATCAAGATCAAATCTGAGATCAAATTTGGTAGTTGTTTGCCATAATCTCTTGACTCTCCTAAAACAAGTAGGAGGATCAAGGGAGATCTTTCAATTATTTGGAAAGAATCAAAACTGATCAGGAGATCGACGCTAGCTGCTACTTCTAGCTTCGTAGAAGCTGATTCTAGCCTCGCAGCAAGGCTACTTTACAGATTTAAACAGATTGACTCAATATGTTTTCAGATTTCAAGGGACAATTATACCCCTGCTTTCCCTATAAATAGCCCACCAGAGGCATACAACCAGAAAGGCACGAGGCGAAGAGGCTAAAAAACAGAGAGAGAAACGGCTAAATAGAGATCTATTCTCTTGCTTCCAAGAATTCGGAGAATTCAGAGAACTACTTTTCTAATCAGGGTGCTGATACCCTAATACCTTCCTTCCTCTTAAGAAATTTTCAGAACCAGGCGAGAAGGAATTCCCAAGTGGAGGCAGTTTGAGAAGTAACAAGAGGGTTCTACCAACCTTCTGTTCTCCGATTCCCCGAGCCAGGCGAGAAGGGAATCCCATCGATCGCATCGTCAAAGGGACAAAGTGATCGCGCACTGACCAGACTCTTATCGGCACACTTCTCCAGAATCTCAGAGGAGATCTACTTGTAATCTTCTGTGTTACTTGTAATTTAGCTCCTTGACACTTTTTTGTAAGTTTTTCATTTTGCAAAATCAATGAAAAACAAGATGGCAACTCCGCTGGGGAATAATTTCTCTACTAATGAGAATCAAGTGTCACAATGCGACGAACAGACCTTCGGGTACCTTCGGGTCTATCTCTGAATTCAAGAAAGCCGGTGTGGCCAGAGCTCCTCTAGCTAAATCTTTAAAGCAAGTCTCTATGGAGACAGATAAGGCTCCCTGCGAGCCTACCGCGGTCCTCTGGTGCAACAAGGAAGCATGCCCTCAATATAAGGATCAGAATCTTCAGCCCGTCACCTTCGAGAAACTAGTCGCTCACATCGACCAAGGAAAATTCAAAGAAGTCCTCTCTGGGGGTGGTCTAATGCTCCATGTACGGAAGTATAGAAAGGTCTCCATGGCCAAGGTTTCGGAGCAGAAACCGGAAGCAGAATCCTGCCAACACCGCCCAGCCTCGCGTGTTGCTAATCAGGTTCCCTGAGAACCTAAGTCTCCTCTTTCAAAGCAGATATGGAGGCCAAAGCAGAAGGCTCTGTATGAAGCCTCAGGCGTAGCTATGCCACAAGTTCGTCTCTCTTGCGAAGAAAAAGGCAAGATGCATGCCTTCTCTAGCGAGACTGCTAGCCGCGACGTCACAACGGCGACCATGCCTTCGCCTAATTCAAGAACAGTAACTCCTCGCGCCAGCCTCGTTCTTATAAGCGAAGCTACTGTACCTCAGGGTACGCATAATGTTCGTAGCCGCGAAGCTCGAACCAAAGCACCACAGTGTGCTAAACTCGCTCTTTGCAGCGAAGCTAAGGGATAGCCCCTAAGTGCTCATAGCGGTGTTTATGCAGCTTCAGCGCCTAAAGGCGTTCCAAAGCTTTTAGCCGCGAATTTAGAGCCAAAGCACTATCTAAGGCTAATTACCTCTGCAGCAACATAGTGGATAAAGCACCACAGTGTACTTAGCTCCCCAGTTCATCAAGCGCTAAGTTCGAGCTTTGTAGCGGAGCTAAGGGATCGTCCCTAAGTGTTGACAGCGGTGCTTATGCAGCTTCAACACCCAAGGACATTCCCAAGGTTCTTAGTCGCGGTGCTAGAGCTGAAGCACTATTTAGTGCTAATCCCCTCTGCGGTGATAAAAGGAGCAGGACGTCATCCTATGTGCAATCCAACAGAGCCTCTGCGCTGGTTCGTTTAGGCCCAACCGAGTAAGACTTGCGGGAATTCTTGACAAACAAATGGAAGTCAGAATCTTTCCAAACTTCTCCCTCCTGTTGTCAACAAGTGGGATGTCAGTTGGTGACAGTCCACTCAGTCCATTGCCGGCTAGGACCACTCCCCCAGGCCAACGATCAGTTTTTGATCGACTGTCGGTGCAGGCCCCGGCGAAACATCACAAAAGGAGCGTAGCGCGAGATCTACCCTCTGCATCCATTAACATGATCGGAAGAGGATGAGAGCTGCGTAGGGGCAGACGAGCATCCCAAAACACTCCCTATAGTTATCCAGATCTGGATTATAGCCCAGGCTTGGGCAAAGTCTTGGTACATGAGAAGGTGTCTTCCGGAACACTAGATCTAGGGTTGCAATACCCTATAGTTATATGAACAACCATCTTCCTCAACTACAGTAACTTCACCAGAACCAATGAAAGGATTAGTCCAATGGTTTGATGAAGAGGACGAAATAGTGGGTATGCCTCTTTGGCGACAGTCAGCTCAGTGCGAACAGACAGGGTATCAGTGAATATTGCTGAAAACGGTAATGATGACCATCGTCGACGCTTGGAAGCTGAGGAGCAAACTTTCAAGACACAACAAGAAGCTTTAGACAACATTCAACAGATGCTCGCTCAACTCCTCAATATCCGGAATAATAATGATACCGGGAGTAACCATGATGAGGAAGAACATCTTAGCAATGAACAGCCAAGGATGGAGAAGTCAAAGGAGGGTTCTTCTTTTGGACGCTGAAGTCCTTAAAGGTATCCAAGCTCAAATCGCATCCCTAACTCAAAGGGATGAATTAAAGAAAGTAGGGGCAGTCCATCCTTACCCACTTGAGTGGGATCAGTACCATACCCACCAAAGTTCAAACCACCAACATTACATACGTACGATGGTAAGAGCTCGCCAAACCAACACATCTACTATTTTCGGTCTCAGACCAGTAATGTTATATACAATGATGCTATCATGGTTAGGCTGTTCATTGGCACCTTAAAGGGGGTAGCATTTGACTGGTTCCGAAGTCTCCCTCCGGGCTCCGTCAATTCCTGGATAAACTTGGGAACCTGATTCCTTTCTGGTTTCTATGAGGATGATACCGAGGTAACTATTGACAAACTCCTCTCTACCGCACAGAAGAAGGGCAAATCTATCTGTGACTACATTGAGCGGTTCAGAAACTTGTCTTTGATGTGCCCTGTAGGGATGCCATTACCCATGCTCTTACAGACGTGCAGGCACAACTTCTTAGACCAAGTAGAGGTTCGCATGGGGGCTGTCAAAGCCCATACCTGGAAAGAACTGGTCGAGCAAGCTGAGATAGCTGAAAAATCGGCTAAAAAGTTCGAACCATCCACCCCTAAAGGCAAATGGGGTATGAATAATAAAGGACGTGGCGACATGGCACAGTCTTTTCAAGCCAAAGGGAAAGAGACTATGTCAGTAGAATTGTAAGGGGACGCTCAGTCAAAGGCCAAGAAAAGCGCCTTCAATAATCAGGGGTCTAAGTTTCCTCCGAAACAATACTCCTTCAAAGACGATCAGCTGGTCACAATATTCCATTTACTCCACAAAGGGAATAAATTGAAGCTACTGGATGCTCAACGTCTCAATGAAATAGGACGCACGAACGATTCCAATTACTGTCTCTTTCACAGGATGATTCACCATCCTACCGACAAGTGCCTTGTCCTTAAGGACAGAATTCAAGCTTTAGTCGACGCCGGAGTCCTGACACTGAAGTCAGGGCAAAAGAAAGTCACTACAAATATGGTGACCCTCGAGTTCGGCAAAACTCCAAAGGTCACAGTTCCTGACGGGACTTATCCAATCCCCGCACCACGGCTAGAAGTCACATATCCTGCAGCTAAAACTCAAGATAATAGGGGTCTTGTTCCCTTGACATTGGAGACAGGGAAAATCATGTGGATACACCCAGACCTTGTCCAAGACGAACAATGGGATTCAAAGAAGTCCAAATCGAAAGGCAAATCTTGCAATGTCATCTCCATCCTGCCAGATGATGACAATCCTACATCAACTTCTCTCAGCGATTCTAAAGGGGAAAAACACGCTTGCACGACGCAGGCTGATGTACCTCAGCTGACAGGTACTCGATCCCAGAAGACTCAAAACTTCATGAAGACATTCCAGATGAAGTCTTTGAATCCAATATAACTTTAGAAGATGAAGTTTGGCAGATGCTTTTCAATGGAGCATCACGAATAGGCCCTAAAGGCAGGATCATTGCCGGCGTGGGGGTTGTGTTTATTTCTCCACAGAATCATGTCCTTCCTAGAGCATTTTTTCTGATGGAATCATGCTCCAACAATGTAGCGGAATATAATGATGTACTCATTGGTCTTCAGCTCGCCCACGAAATGGGGGTACGCTACTTGGAGGCTTATGGTGATTCAAAATTGATTATCAATCAGGTTAAAGGTGAATATGAGGTCCGTCACGAGGATTTGGTGCCTTATTATCACACAGTCATCGAATTGGCGAATCTGTTTGATGATTTTTACATCGGGCACGTATCTCAATCTCAGAATACTAAGGCGGATGCTCTTACTGCTTTAGCAACAATACTAGCCCTGCCAGTCGACACCGAGTACTACCTTATAGTGGCGACTCGACACCTTGTCTGCTCTAAAAATATGTTAAGAACCAGAGAGGTCTATAATATCTCGACGGAGCTAGAGCCGAGAGATTGGCGATTTCCTTTCATCGACTATGCTCTACATAGTCTGCTGCTAGACAATCCTAAAGAAGCAGCATCTATCAGACGAAGGTCTCTCCATTTTTACTATTATCCAACTCTGAAGACACTTTACCGTCGTTCATATGACAGTGTCCTTCTCCGTTGCCTTTCTAATTCAGAGGCACAGGAAGTGCTTAAAGAAGCACATGACGGCATATGCGGAGCTCATCAGCCAGGTCCAAAACTTAAAGACAGATTGTATAGGCTTGAATATTATTGGCCAACCATGATAGCCGATGCCATCCACTATGCACGAAGGTGTAAAGCATGCCAAATTCATGCGGACTTCATACACCAGCCTCCAGAGTTGCTCCACCCAACTGTTGCTTCATGGCCATTTGAAGCATGGGGAATCGATGTCGTGGGCCAATCAGCCCCTCTTCAACAAACGGTCACCAGTTTATCCTAGCAATAACCGATTACTTTACAAAGTGGGCAGAAGCTATACCACTAGTTGAAGTCAAAACTTCTAATGTGGTTAATTTCATCAAACACCATGTCATTCATTGATTTGGTGTCCCTAGGTGGATCATCCATGATAACGGTCCCCAATTCATAAGCCAGGTATTCTATCGATTCTGCGATAAATACCAAATTTAGAATGTGGCTTCAACTGCCTATAATCTCGCCGCTAATGGCTTGGCGGAAGAATTCAAGAAGACGATCATCAAGTTACTCAAAAAGTTCGTCTCCTCGAGTAAGCGTGATTGGGACGAAAAGCTTAGTGAATGTCTTTGGGCCTGCCGAACCACGGTTCGGACCCCGACAGGCAATACACCTTTTTCCCTGGTGTACGGGTGTGAAGCAGTCATACCGTTAGAAATCCAGATGCCGTCATTACGAGTTGCTTTAATGACTAAGATCACATCAGAGGACAACGATCGCTTGCATCTTCAAGAGCTCGAAGCCTTAGATGAGAGGCGGTTACAAGCTCAGCTGCACATCGAGTTATATCAAGCTCGAATCTCAAAAGCCTTCAATAAGAAGGTCAAACAAAGAGTCTTCCAGAAAGGAGATTTGGTTTTAGCCTTCAGACGACCATTGATCATGACTCACAAAACCAAAGGCAAATTTCAGCCCAAATGGGAGGAACCGTTTGTAATAGAAACAGTCTAATCAAACGGAGCGTATCGCCTTATGACTTTAGATGGTGATTTACTCATGATCCCGATCAATGGCAAGTTCTTAAAGAAGTAGTATCCTTGATTAAGGATCCTTCTCATGATCAAGTTAACATTACACCTCTGATCAAGACCTTCAAATTCAAGGTACGCAGAAGGAGCGCCCCTCTCTTCCTCCAAATGAGATCATACAACCATGAACCAATGGGAAGCTGATCATACACTGGTTGTCTCAAAGAAGAATCAAGATTACACATGCACTAACCAAATGATCCAACACCTTAACGGTTAAGGGTAGAGGAAAATGTTGGCCTTTAAGCCCAACATAAGTCCTCGCCAACTCATCATGCTGAGGGGAATAACATGGCTAACCCGAGTCAAACAGTAGTTGGTAAAGGCATATCAAATCCATTGACAGCTGAGGATTTTCTAAAAATCCTAAGGGACCTGTTCCCATTTGATTCCCTCTCCAAAATCACTTACCAATTCTCATCCATAAAATGGTAAGACCATATATAAAGAATGACTGATCCACTTGAATTACTGCTATGTTCAAATACCTCTAACAGTAAATGAATCTCTCAGTCAAGTTAATACCACACTTTCGACCAAAATTGCTCATACCGCAAATCCATTTCGCTGTTAAGTTAGCATTAAACCTATGACAATGATCTCCTCGTTTTTCTCTATGAAAACGAGACCTTTTCATGCTATGCTTAACACTACACCTCTGGCATCCATTCCGCTGTTAAGTTAACATTAAACCTATGACAGTGATCTCCTCGTTTTTCTCTATGAGAATGAGACCTTTTCATGCCATGTTTAACACTACACCTCTGGCATCCATTTCGCTATTAAGTTAACAATAAACCTATGACAGTGATCTCCTCGTTTTTCTCTGTGAGAACGAGACCTTTTCATGCCATGTTTAATACTACACCTCTGGCATCCATTTCGCTGTTAAGTTAACTTAAACCTATGACAGTGATCTCCTCATTTTTCTTTATGAAAACGAGACCATTTATGCTATGTTTAACACTATACCTCTGGCATCCATTTCGCAGTTAAGTTATCATTAAACCTATGACAGTGACCTCCTCATTTTTCTCTGTGAGAATGAGACCTTTTCATGCCATGTTTAACACTACACCTCTGGCATCCATTTCGCTGTTAAGTTAACATTAAACCTATGACAGTGATCTCCTCATTTTTTTCTGTGAGACCTTTTCATGCTATGTTTAACACTACACCTCTGGCATCCATTTCGCTATTAAGTTAATATTAAACTTATAACTGTGATCTCTTGATTTTCGCAATGAAAACGAGATCTTTCCGTGCTATGTTTAACATTATACCTCTAGCATGCATATCTTTTTGTCAAGTTAACATTACACCTCTGACAAATTGCTTTCCGAATCCCTACGAAGTTCTTTTTGTTACGTTAACATTACACGTCTGACATATGATCTTCTATGGAATTCATTTCCTAGCTCCCCAGCAAGTTTCTGAGTCCCACTCAGTCTTTGGTGGATTTTTCTTGTTGTCACGTTAACAATATACCTCTGATAATTCCTTCCAAATCCTAATAAAATTTTGAGTTTGATGGTTTCTTAATCGGTTACGTCATTGCGACCTCTAAACAGGCAGATAGCCAAGTCTTATCTTTCAGTCTGGCAAGGACTATTTCTTTGTCATCATATGATAAAATTTTGAGCTTGGTAGCTTCTCAATCGGTTACGTCATTGCGACCTCTGAACTGGCAGATAGCCAAGTCTCATCTTTCAGTCCGGCAAGGGCTATTTCTTTGTCATCATATGACAAAATTTTAAACTTGGTGGCTTCTCAATCGGTGATGTCATTACAACCTCTGAACCGGCAGATAGCCAAGTCTCATATTTCAGTCTAGCAAGGACTATTTCTTTGTCATCATATGATAAAATTGTGAGCTTGGTGGCTTCTCAATCGGTTACATCATTGCGATCTCTAAACCGACAGATAGCCAAGTCTCATCTTTTAGTCTGGCAAGGACTATTTTGAGCTTGGTGGCTTCTCAATCGGTTATGTCATTGCAACCTCTGAACCAGCAGATAGCCAAGCCTCATCCCTCAGTCCAGCAAGGACTATTTCTTTGTCATCATATGATAAAATTTTGAGCTTGGCAGCTTCTTAATCGGTTACGTCATTGTGACCTCTGAACCGGCAGATAGCCAGGTTTCATTTTTTAGTCCAGTAAGGGCTATTTTCTCAAATGGCTGTAATATAACTTGAAAGAGAGAATTCAGAAGATAAAATAAGTTAGAAATGCAACAGGGGAGTCAAAATAAAATCATTCTTTATTGATTCCAAAAGAGGGATACATGAATGCAAAGATCACAAGCTACAACGGCGCTTCATAGGACTTGATCTGTTCTTCAAGAGTGGCCGCCTCGTCTTCCTCTCTTTAGTAACCCTGATAAGTGCCTGCGACCTCAACTCGGTCTCATCAAAGCTCGCCGTCTGGGCCAAGCGAGCTTCAATTTCAATCAAGGTTGCCCTCTGTGCTAGCTCTTGCCACAAGACTTCGCCATTCTGGGCCTTAAGCTGTTCAAGTAGGGCAGTCTCTTCAAGACGTACTGGTTCAGCCTTGGAAAAAAAAGATTAGCCTTCCTGATCATTTCCTTGGCCTTTTCAATTTTATTCTCAGCGTCAAGAAGAGCACTACTAGAAGCGTCTATGGCATCCCCGAGCTCTACCTTCCTTGTCTCCAAGGATTTCTAATCAGAAGAAATTGCCTTAGCAGCTTCTTGAGCGGCAAGATAAGCTTCATGCATCTGAGCAACAAGATGCACAAGCTGTTCATTAACTGAAGACTCCCGATCTGAATGGCTAAGACGGCGCCATTCGTCCACATCCCTCTCGAGTCTGTCCACGAGAAGCTCCAACATGGCGGCCTTGTCATCACCTCCAAAGTCCCGAATGTTGTCAATGCTTCGGGAGAGGACCACCTTTAAAGCAGAGAACGAGGTAGTCGAGCCCTTCAAGACCAAAGCAATGGATCACTTCAAGCTCTTATAAAAGTTGTCGACTAACTCAGCCACGAATTCATTCTCGGCCTCAATTACTCCCAGCAAATGAGCAGCCCCTGAAGACAGAGTTTCCACTGGCTTCACCGGTGTAACTATGGAAGAAATAATAAAAGCACTGCCTGCAGCAACACGAGGGGTCGTCGGTGATCTCAGAGGAGTCCTCATCGAGACCAGTACACCAGCCACAACTGAGGTAGGACTAGTGACTATTTTTGGAAGAGCTGGCTCAACCACCAATGTTAGAGAAGTGGGACTGGTAATCACCTTCAGCTCCGCGCCTGGCAAGATAGGCGGCACTAGCGAAACCGATGGCATCTCACTCATCGATATAGTTGGAAGTGAGGTTGGTTCCATGATTACCGTCCCCTCAATTTCAGTTCCTCTGGCTAGTTCAGGCTGATAAGAGGGCAGGTCATGATACAAAGCATCCAACTCAGCAGTATCCGCCGCGATTGAAATACTTACTTCACCCCTGGTTCCCTCAGGAAGACGGATTGGCTCTCTTGAAGTCGATGCACCCAAAGGCGGAACACCTACAACAAGAATTTGTTTAAGCAAGGCATAATAAAAAGCAAGAGTCAAAAGGTTAAAATAGTACCAAAAGATGATGTCGCCTCAATCGTCTTGACGGCTGCATCAGTCCCTGTAGGCTCCATTGGAAAATCTTTGGTAGAATCAACACGAATGGCCGGCCCACCTTCACTTGCCGAACCCTCCGTGGTCTACCCAAAAGAGCTCGAAGCTATGGGACTTCCTTTTGAAGTCCTAGCACCCGAAGGACCTACATCAGCCGCATCATCTCCAAACTCTTCTGAGACGGCAAAATAGCCAGCTTCATCGCCTTCTCTATAAGTGAACAAGGGATCATAATGCTCCCCTTATTCTCCAACAACCTCAGATCTCGGGCATCTCACCGCCTCAGTTCCTGAATCATAAAGTAAACAATGAGTTATATGGAACACATAAGAAGTATATTATAAGAACGGAGCTGATCTCACCTAGGTCCGGAGCAGCTTTACCAGTAGTCGGCCTAGGAGCTGACAACTTAATTACTAATGGGGCAGGAGGAGGAGGCGCTGCAAATAATTCACCCTCTGCAACAACCGTAGGAGCGTAGCGACGAGGCTTCTTCACTACCCTCTTTTTAGGAGATCCACCTACCCGCTTTCGCTTGAAGTGGATGTCAGCATCTTCTTCCTCCACTTCTTCCACATCAACATGTTCTATGGGGGCCGTGCCTACCCCAGCAGAAGTAGCTGTTGGAGCTTCAGCACCCGTATCCGCTTCAAAATGAGGACTTCCTGCATCTGAGGCTTCGCTATCATCAACAGTAATGAATTTCCCGAGGCCTGAAACGTGGACCCTTTTACCCTCGCTCTTCTCAGTGACCTTTCGCTTAAGCCGCTGAGAGATTAACTTCACACCAAAGGAATTAATAGAAAATCAGTGGGTGTGGAGTTCGAAGTTCGATACCACTGGCAGAATCCCAGGGTCATCAGAAGGTTCAGAGTCCTTAGCGGCATGCACAATCGCGCCTCAGTACATCCAGCAATGAAGAACCGCCAGGCACGAGCTCCATCGATGAGACTCCCCATAAAGGCTAGACTGCTATTTGGATTCCCTACATACAGTTGGTCATACCCAAACTGACGGGCAAACCGACTCGGAGTATAGGGCTCCAGGTACCAGGTGTCCCCACTTCTATATAATAAGTGTGACAGCCGGATTCTAACCAGCCACTCGAAGATTCCCCGACTCAATGACGTCTGCCCTTCTCCCACATCCTTGAATTCTTCACCATAGCCCGCATCACGAATGTAGGGAAAGCATCAAAAAAGGCTATGGATGTCATGACGGCACAGTAGCTTATGGACCGCAGCCACATAAGTCTTCGACCATGAACACCCCTCGAATCGACGGAGAAGCGCCATTCGAACACCTTCTGGGGGCTCCACTCCGGCTTGGATGATGGAAGGACAGTGAAGGGAGAACAATGCCATTAAATAAGTATATGGCAGACCTATTCGGGGGTTTGGTCCGTCGCGAGGCAAGATAGTCCCCTTTCCCCGCTTCGTTGTTGGTGGCCTACAGAAAGCCTTCGTCAATGCACGAAGGCCTCTTTGAATACATCATACTATGGCTGGAAGAAGTCCAAGAGAACGACCATGGACTAGACAAATGGCAGGCAATAAGACAGTCGGATGAATGACATCGCCAGACGAAGACGACACCATACATTTCTTCAACCAGACCATTAAGAAATCGGCTAGAAGTGCCTTCTGGGATGTCGGTCGACAAGACTGACGGTGGAAGCTCCGAAGAATATCGCCTTTCTCACAGGGTCCATCATCTTCTTCCAGAATTAAATTCCCTTGAGAGTTCTCTTGTATCCGGCAAAAGATGTCTTCATCTTCAACTCCACAATGAGCTGCTTCAGGAGTACCTTCTAGGTTGGGGAACAAATAATTTCTCTAGCTTTTCAAACTGCATGAAGCTCCCTTATGGCCGCATGCATACTGGAACTAATGTACAGGTGACACATCAATTCTCGGTAAGTCTCAAACAAGGCGGGCTCCTGCTTCTCCAAAAGTGCCAATTCCGCCTCACACGGGAAATATTCTTCATATGGGAGAGACCCCAAAGGCAGAGCAGAGACTTCCCACATCTCGTGCAGAGCCATACCCACTTCACCAATAGGGGTGAAGAAGGTCCCTGTAGCCGGGCAGTACAACTCAAAGATGACATAGAAGTTCGCTACGCTCATCTGAATGCCATAACAGGTCGCCCTGACGGCCTCATAAAGCCCCAACTTCTCCAAATCCTCCTCAAAATAAGTAAGGACATATAGAGTCAAGTCCCTCCACCATTCCTTGGGATGGTGAATCCACCCTGGAGTCCTGAAATTAGTGATTGGATAATTGCTACAAACCTTAAAGAATTGATTTCCAAAGATCTGAGCCACCACAGGATTTTCTCCTACTGGGATGTCTGGAAGTATATTCCTAGGGTGGAGACCCAATATGCAGTAAGGAGGACCCGTCCTTGTGTAACCAGGGGACAGAATTATCAACTTCCCTACGTGAACGGAGTCAGTACTCCGAGTCACTTGCCACTGCATCTTTTGATTCCTCGTCACGCACTGAAAGAAGGACAAGGGAAAATACCGCATGCTAGATGGTAGATACTACTTCTCGCCATCCAATTTGAAAATCCACTGCCCCTCTCCGACTAGCAGCTGGTGATCATTGTCTGGCGCTGCATCTCTAAACATGAAAGTGGGCTCTTGATAGATTCTTCGGTCAGAATCTTCAAGGGGAGCAGTAGTTAAGATGCTCCTCATGGTGCGCTGATCCCCACCATGAATAAGTGCATCCCGAGGAGAAGCGTTTTGCTCGCTGAATAGTGAAGCCTGCCCTTGAAACTGCAGGCTGACGTTGCCATCTAGCCCCTGACTGTGCCAAAGAGACAGTTCAGAGGACCAGGAATATAGTGCACTACAAGAACAAGGAGAAATTATGATTAGTTCATCAGCTAAACAAGGGCTAAAACAAGAATGCAACTTTTTTAAGGCATAGCCTCGCTCTCCGAGCGAAGCTGGCCTAATGATAGCTTCGCCCCGAAGCTTAGCTTCAAAGCTGCAGCGTAACTCCGCACTCCACATGAAGGCAGGAAGCGGGAAAATATCCAAGTGTTAGCTTCGCTCTGGAAGCTTGACCACGAACAACAGAACGCGATAAAGCCCTAGGGGCTAACTTCGTCAGAAAGGTATTATTGCCTAAAGATTATTTTAAAGAGCATTAAGGTCCTATTTAGCTACACTCCAAAGGCTAGATTCACACTCTATCATTCAATAGGATGTGAACCACCTAAGGGATAGCTTCACCTGGAAGCTCGAAGAAGGGACCCTTCGGTTCTAAGATTCCCAATCAAGAAATCAAGGGAAATTCAGGGAATTGAACTCCCTAAGATCACGAGATCATGATTGATCACTCTGGATTCATCGAAAGAAAGCCATCTCTGATCAAAAGGTAAAAATACCTACCTGTGATAGGTCGTTCGATGACTGGAGGAGGAGAAGGACCCTCCGTCGTAGAGGTTGCTACCTCTTTTCCTGCTCGTCTTTTGGGAGCCATTGAAGAACTGAAGAAGTTCTTGAATTCTTAAACAAAGAAGAAAGAAGAAGAAAGGGCTTGTAGTGCTCTGAAAATTCAAAGAGAAGTGGTGCCTTCTCTTTCAGCCCGATCAGGCTTTTATAGGCTGACGATTGCCTAAATGTTGCTCCTAGAAAGGAGCGCAGACAGTCGTTTCAAATTAATTTGAAACGGCGCCAAAAGTGCCTTCCCAAGAAGCGTTACTTCAGCCCCACTAAGGGCTAACTCCGCCATGAGTTTAGCGTCGACTTCATGCAACGTTTGAGTAACTTCGCCGAAAGATGAATCTTAACCCTGCTGAGAGCTCGAACTTCGCAGAAAATTCATGTCGGCTTCGCTGGAAGCTCGTTCCTGATTCAGATAGGATTCTGTTTTCAACTTCGCAGGAAGTTTAGCTCCGTCGGTTCACTCCAGGTGTTCTCGGGTCAAAAAGAAGGAGAAACAAAGTAGATAAATAGCACAAAATAAACTTTTATTGATTCAAAAGGGAAGATACATTGATGCTACATCAAAGTGGTCTTTCGTACAACCGAATCATTGCTCCAAAGGCATACAAGTGGTCCTATCTACTTCCAAGCCAAGCCAACTGGACACGAAATGCCTTCCTCCTGCACAAGGTCGTAATCCTTAGCTTAATGACAGATTTTGCCATCAAGAAGCTGGATCTTCTTTGATGAAAATTGGCAAAGGACTGGTTGCCACCAGAAAGCCGGATCTTCTTTGATCAAAATTGGTAAAAGAAGGATCTGAGACCTTACGGTGATGTCCTCTTTCCTGAAGCGGATCATCTCGGGTAAGCGACTACCAGCCCCGCCTCGAAGTGGATCATCTCGGATAAGCGACTGCCAACCTCTTCTGGGAACACACATCAGCTGCCCCAGTTTGTTCCTCCTATTTAGGATCTAAAGTTTCAACTAGAAAAGCAAGAGGCAACTTTCTGTTCCCTTTTCCATCAAATCGAAAGACTGGCGAGTATAGCTCACTGCAATGCAAACTGAAAACAGTTTAGCAGTAAAAAAAAATTGCAAGCATGGCACGCTGACGCAAATTCTTTGGGGCGAAGCAATTTATATCCGATTCAGTTGCAATTTAAGGATGGATTTCAATTAATCAGAAGATAGCCTCGCTTGCACAGTGATGATGGGCTAGCTCAGCGTAAGTCAAGTCTTAGGTCTGCCTAAGACAGTTATACTGAAGGAGCGCCAAAAAGAGCTAAGTCCTAACCTCGACTATATGGCTAAGCCAGACTGATCCAGAGGGACACAGTCTTGACCCCACTTGTATGGCAAGACTGGCTCAACCTTGAAGAGACTAAGTCCCAATTCCTGCCTATGTGGCGAACTTAGCAGGCAAGCATGCAATGATCTTTCTTTGGTCAAGCGAAAATGATAGCTTCGCCGGGAAGCTGGGAAACAAGGCTTAAGCCATTCTCTGCAGATCAGTCATATACAAAATGAAGAAAAGGGAAATCAATCCCTGAGGCAGCTGATAAAGCTTAAATAAGGGAGATAAACTCCCTAAAGTCATTAGTTCATTGGTAAAGTCTCTGGATGACCAAGACTCACCAGTTCTTGGCCGGCTAATAACCAGAGTGGGCACCCCCACTATTTTAGAAATCTGAATATACTTCTTTGAACAACCAGGAGAAGTCATGAACAAACTACTTCGCTGCAAAAGACTTCAAGTGTCCTATTTATAGGCCTCATGGCCTGATCGCACCGCCGCTACTTCAAGCTTAGAAGCGTGAGCGAATTTAAAGCATTTACTGAGCCTTGAGAAATGGAATAGTCTCCCTCGGAAATGCACAAGGAAGCAATGATCTTCCTCATTAATGCAAGTGAGGCAATCCTTCTCGTAACTAGTCGAAAGTAGTTAGTCTCGAGAACGACGTTCCAAGACCAATTGGAAGTGAATCTACTCTGGGAGGCTCGGACGCGGAGCTACCCAGACGCGAAGCTACCCAAAATCATGAACCTACACGATTCTTCGATGAACTTATTCCAATCCGGAAGCAAGATTGAAAGCGAAGCTGAACTCAACCCCCATGGCGACGTTCGTACTTCACATACCATCAATCTTCAAAGTATTTCGAAGCCTGAATCATTCCATTGCAGACTTTAAAAACTTTGAAGGGGGTCTTATTGACACTTTAAAAAAGACAAGATTCTTACTGGCCTGAACAATGTCTAAACTTGTTGACATTTAAAAAAGACAAGTGACAGACAAGCTGACGACCAGTTCTGTATCCACCTCTGAGGGACAAAGCAGTAACTTGGACTCTACTGATCCAGTGAAGCAGACAGTTAGCCCAGATTGTCTCTGAAGAGACCTAAGCAGGTCTAAGATGCTAGGTTAACTCAACACTTAGCATCACATGAGCCCAAAGGGATAGCCTCACCTGAGAGGCTAAGTTAGTCCAACATCGCCTTAAAGAAATTCAAAGCTCCATCAGTAAGCTAACTTACAGCTTCGCCTGAAGTACGCAGGTAACTCTGCAGAGAGTTAGCTTCATCAAAGCTAAACGCAACCACGCAGAAGGATGTTCAATAGTTTCGCCACAGATGTTATCTAGCTCCGCTAAAGAGCTTTCTTCTGACTCGCCAGGTGCTTCTTCCAGCTCCGCTGTGAGCTCGACGCGGCAGCTCCGCTGCGGGTCTTTTATGGTCAACTTTGACCAATTAAATCTCCAGTTGAGATTAAATCAATTCAGGATCAAGATCAAATCTAATCAAGATCAAATTTGAGATCAAATTTGGCAGTTGTTTGCCATAATCTCTTGACTCTCCTAAAATAAGTAGGAGGATCAAGGGAGATCTTTCAATTATTTGGAAAGAATCAAAATAGATCAAGAGATCGATGCTACCTGCTACTTCTAGCTTCGCAGAAGCTGATTCTAGCCTCGCAGCAAGGCTACTTTCCAGATTTAAATAAATTGACTCAATCTGTTTCCAGATTTTCAAGGGACAATTATACCCCTGCATTCCCTATAAATAGCCCACCAGAGGCATACAACTAGAGAGGCACAAGGAGAGACACGCGCATAGGCAGAGAGAGACGGCTAAATAGAGATCTATTCTCTTTCTTTCAAGAATTCAGAGAATTCAGAGAACTGCTTCTCGAATCAGGGTGCTGATACCCTAATACCTTCCTTCTCTCAAGGAATCTCCGGAATCAGGCCAGAAGGAACTCCTAAGTGAAGGCAGTTTGAGAAGTAACAAGAGGGTTCTACCAACCTTCTGTTCTCCGATTCCCCGAACCAGGCGAGAAGGGAATCCCATCGATTGCATCGTCAAAGGGATAAAGTGATTGCGCGCTGACCAGACTCCTATCGGCACAATTCTCCAGAATCTCAGAGGAGATCTATTTATAATCTTTTGTGTTACTTGTAATTTAGCTCCTCGACCCTTTTTTGTAAGTTTTCCCCTTTGCAAAATCAATGGAAAACACTAACATAACTTAGGTTTTCCTTTTTATTAAAAAATTAATAAATAAAATTTAAAAAATTAACATTTTCTTTACTTTTTAAAAAAATACTTTTTGAAAATTGAAATAATATTTTGATATATTTTTTGTAAGAATTAGGTCAATTTTAAGGAATAGGAGAATCATAATTAGAATTTCTTATACTTGGTCAAAATAAGATTATTTGTTTGATTTTAGGATTAGGAAGATAATTTGTCAATGTAATTTAGTCTTGATCTTTGCTTTGATGAAATATGCGCACTTTATACACTTACACACTTATGGTTCAAAAATAAAGATTCTTATGCCTTATTAAAAATATAAATATATATGTATATCTATGAAAAATAAACAAATTTAATTATCGATTAGCTAAGTGCTTAGGCCTAAGCAAGCCTTGGTATTTATGCAAAAGATGATTAGATAAGTTTGAAAAAAAGAGAAAAAAATATATATATAAAAATTCTCTGATTAAGCTGGGCATTTGTGCCTCATAAAGCATAAGTATTCACGCCTAAAGCAGTTTATATAATAAAATCCTTAATTTTGTGGCCTTATTTGCTCGAGTCCTTAAGTCCTTGAGGTGTTTTCTCACCCAGTGCCCTAAGACCGTTTGGCTTAGGAGTCACCGATTAAAAGCTCATTACGTGGGCAAATTAGAAAGCCTAATAGAACTAAAGAATAATATCACCAAAAATAAATAAATAAATAAATAAATAAATAAATAAATAGGGCATAAGAGTTAGAGTTAAAGAATCCTTAGTCAAAATTTTCAGGTGACAAAGGTGCATATGACTTAGGGTAAAGTAATGACTTGATGAGAAGTACAATTTGACTCCTTACATTGATTGATAACAAATTTTTGAATAGAGACTAAGTTTAGGAATGAAAATTTTGATTCCTATAACTTATAAATTACTTAATTCGTACAATAATATTTCAAATATCTTCTTCTTTCAAAATGTATTTTAAAAATACTAACATTTTTCTCTTTCTTTATGGATTTTATGGGTGTAATCCGTTGAAAACTCTCAAGAGACAGAACGCATCCTCTAGGGGGAACCTAGAGGTTTAACAGCTTGTTGCACAAGCTCAGTGCAATCGAGTGACCTGCGAAAGTGGTCGAATAATCGTTAATTTAGTTTTGTTTTTTTGTTCGAGGACGAGCAAAAGATAGGTGTGGGATTATGATTGCACACATTTATTGCTTTATTTATTATTACATATCAACATTTATCATGTAATAAATCTGCTAAATTTCTTATCTTAAATGTCTATTTTGTAGAAGATAGTCATGGGAAGAAATAGGGTAAAATCAAATAAATATCAGTTAAATTCAGATTTAACTAGATCTATTTGGTTAGAGGAGGATGTTCCCAAATTCAGTTGGTTAAATTCAGTTTTTGGTGACTCAAGTGGTTAAAGCTAAAGATCAACCAAGAATACGTCAAATAAATAATCCAAATCCAAAGGGATAAATGGATAGAGAGAAGATCAACGGATGAGATGAAGTAACTTTGACTCAGATTCTAGCTTGATATATTTTAGTATTTGAATCATAACTTTCGTTACCAAAACTCAGATCTAAGATTCAAGATGATCCAGAAAGAGGACTTAAAGGGCTACAACTCTTAAGTTGATCATTGTTTCTAATTCTTTCATTTAATAAGTTATATTTAGCAATCAATAGCCAATAAGCTACAGATCATAACTGAATATCCACATCAAATCAAGTTTGGAGATAAGGGGAGGATTCAAATTCAGAAATAGCCATCTTCCCTTATCTTTATACTTCTCTACCTTTTGCATTTGTCTTATAAATACCTACAATCTCAAAGGCAAAAGAAGAACAACCATGCAGAGATAGACTTTAGGCCAGTTTTTCCTTCTTTTTAGTGTAGGTTTTCATTTTTTTGCTTTATGTACTTTCAGTTTTATTTTACGTAATTCAAAAAGGATCAGAGTTTCATAGGAGAACGAGAGTGAAGCTTGTACAGAGGGTGACACCGGTGTAAGTTGTTCTTCTTTTCTCTTATTGTTACAAGATTGAATCTTTAGTTGCATTTATAAGTTCTTCTTTGTTTTTTTGTCCTTCTTCTTCCTTTCTACTTTTCTTCTTTTGGTACAAATTGCTATCCAGGTGAGTCTTATTTCATCGAAAGAGCTTGCCCTTGCGAGTGCCACCGCTAGCTCATGGCAAGGGATTTTTAGTCTCATTCTGTGTCACTTCATACTTGCATCGTCTTGATGATATAATGTGGAAGAGACGGGAATCAACTCTTATGGGCTATGCGCTGATCGCCTCTACTTCAAGGTTACATCATTGCCACAGATTCAAGGTAAGTATTAGGCCAAAGGAGGTAAGTAATTTTTAGTTTTCTTTTTGTTAATTTTTTTTAGTATAAATTGCCAACACCACAATCTTCTAAACCTTTTTCACTCTTTTTCAATTTCTTTGTACATATCAATTTCTATTTTCTCCACCTTCTTTATCCATCACTTTCTTCCAACTTAACTTTAACTTATTTTTTTCTTTTTCTTTTAAAGAACAAAAAGAAGAATTTTAACCATTCTTTGTAATCTAAAAGAGAACTTACCAAAAAAACTTCCCGCTAGTCCCTCCTTGTGGACCATGACCCGTATAGCCACTTGCTATAGCGGTAGAATTGAGTACTTGTACATTCCATTCTTAAAGTTCTGAAATTCTATATTTTGTATGCAGGTAGTACCTCAATCACCAAACCTGCACGAAGAAAATTATAAAATTTTAGAACAGTACTAGGTCATTAATGCTACAAAGTAGCCTAGGGCTAACAAGTCGTAATCCACAGGGAGGGATAGAGATGGAAGCATTGTGTAAGTCTTTTGCCTGATTTATTACACTGGTTAAAAATCTTTTTGTTTTAAAAGCAAAAAACATTAAACTAAATTAAAAAAAAAGTGGAAGGTAGAAGAAGTTGATGGTGATGGTGTTTTGATTAAAAGGGGAACTATGTGAAAAGGAAAAAAATAAGTAGGAAAGAAGAACAAACCTTAGAGTAATTAAAGAAAAGCAAGCGATCATTTAAGTTGAGTAACGATGAAGAGAAGTGGGATAGTTCCATTGGCTGCCACTTTCAATATAACTATTTTTAAGGAAGATTATATCTAGTGTCACTCTAAAGATAATCTTTCTCTCTATTCTGTCATGAAACTCTCCCTAATCCAAGCTATAAAGAAGGCATGGTTAAAAAGAAAGTATAAAGAAAGCTGATAAAAGTAAATAAAGCATTAAAAGTATGGAAAAATTAGAAAAGGTAAATTAAAAAAGAATAGAACTTTTATTGAGCTATCACCATCAATTATAAAAACTCCGTCTTCTCTTTACAATTCTTTCTCTTTAATTGAAAACTACAATGAACATTTGGAAAAGAAAATTAAAGAAAATCATAAGTTTTGATCTCTCCTTCGAGATGGCCTTTTCTCTATGCTCTATCTCTCTATTTATAGTAGTAGTGGATAGACTCCTATTAAAAGTTATGCAACCATCAAGAGATATATCTACAGAACTTGAATTTAAAATTCTGACATAATATCCTATCTCTTGACTTGGGGAGCAAGCCAATATAAATTTTTGAATTTGAATTCTCCCCTTATCTCCAAACTTGATCTGATTTATCAAGAATTTTATGTTTGAATTGGTCTGCAGCTAGTTGGCATGTTGATTATTGAATATGACTCATCAAATAATAGAATTAAAAATAGTGATCAGCATAAAAATTATAGCTCTTTAAGTCCTCTTTATGGAGCATCTTGAATCATTATATTGTGTTTTTGTAGCGAAAGTTATGCTGAAAATGGTAAAAGATATCCAGTCTGTATCCGAGTCTAAATTTATTTAGATCTCCAATTTTACTTGGATTTTCTTCCTTATCTCTATATATGATTGCTTCATCTCATCGTTCATCAAGAGATATATCCTTAGAATCTTTAGTTTTCTTTAGATTTTGAGAGAATATTCTTTCTTTTTAACTTGGGAAGCAAGTCATCTCTAAATCAGAGTTTAAATTTGAATTCTCCCTTTTATCTTTGACTTGGAGCTTAAGCAACTTGAATTTAAGTTAATTTTCTTCTTTATCTCTAATTAGTTTTGGATTATCTCTGAATTTCTTTGGCCTGTTGGGCTTTTGGGCTTCATTTCAATCTTTTAGGCTTTTTCTTTTCTTCTTTTAATTGTAGAGGCTTGCACATTACTAAGAAAAAATACAATTACATAGCATTATATTATAAAAATAAATATTAAAATATGACTAAAAATATGCACATTTAATGAATAATCAGTGGGGAGTTACAGTCTTTCTGGAATTGATGAGCCATGGACCCCGCTAGCCTCGCCAAGTGAGAGTTGTGTTTTAGCCACGCGAGCTTAAACAGGCGTGGGCTTTATTGTACCTTGATGTTTTAGTATTTAGCTCTGTGTTACGCACTAGCTTCACCGTGTGAGCTTCGCCAAGTGCGAGCCTCGCAGAGCGTTAGTTTCACCGCACCCTAGTGCTTAGCACCTGACGCTGTGTTACGCAATGGCCTCACCTGGGCCTGGCTTCACTCGAGGCTATTCCGTCAGAGTTTAGCACTCAAGCCTCGTTTCCCGGATTTCTCCTGCCTAACTTGTTTTCATGGATTTAACGAACTGAGTTTTCTTACTGTATATGAGAAAAGTTGTCATAATCTTTCTTGGCGATCTATTCGGCCAACCTTGCAGAGCTCGGATATTTTCTAAATATTTAACCAACAGTTGGGTTATCATCCAAAAGATAGTATTCAGGGCTCTTTATGGTTATTTTAAATTCATATTTATACTTTTCATAGTAATCCGCTCCCAGTACTCAGAATTTTGGTAATCGGTTCTTTTATTTATGCTCAGTCTTACCAGGGTTTCTTTATTTTTGATATTCTGTCTACTCTTGGAGTAATAGTAAGTATGCAATATATCAGGAATTCTATTGCAGACTCTTCATCAAGTACAAATTCATGCTACTCAGATAAAGAGCAGATATCATGTCAGTAATATTATAGTAATATCTAAATAAACTGTAGGAAGTGTAGAAGATATCCAGGTCCCAAGATTATTATCCAGTCGATTAGAAGCATTATACATAGTTATTCATATCTTAATTGATAAAAAACCCACACTATCTTCTTCGTGTTCATCTTCCCTTATCAAAATTTTGAGGATGAAATTTTTGTGACGTGGACGAAATGTAACACCCTGTTCCCAGAATACGTACTTAGATATGTGTTCTGATTTTCAATCATTTTTCTATTTTCTTCTAGTATTTATTTTTATTTTGTGATTATTTATGTTATTATTTATCTCGAATTCAGATTCCTTGACTCAGAGTCAGCCTAGTATACTACTCGGTGATTGCTAAGAATAAAAGAAACAATCAATGAGTTAAGAATATACCGTGTAGCTTGTGGCTAACGGGTCGTGTCCACAAGGAGGGATGCGATGGAAGCTTTTCGGTGAATTATTTAGAACAAAGAGTTGTGTTAATTTTTTTTTAGAAAAAAGAGAATGGAAAGAAAGAGATGAATGAAAGAAAAATTGCAACTTTTAGAAAAGATTTTGGAGAAGTGATTTAGAAAACTTGGAAATTGCTTTGTTGTTTGTAATAATAAAGAAAGTCTGGGCTCGCTATCTCATTACTCAATTGTTCATTCTTCTCTTAAAAATTTAAGTCCCTCAAATGATCATTTGCAAAACTTAGAGTTGCCTTTTGAAAAGCTTTAAGTAAAGCACATAAGATGTTAGGAAAGTTGAGTCTTTTTCTTCAAGAAATCGTGGAATCGAATGTTAAAACAGCAAGCGCGAAGAAACAAGAATGAATTAAAAACGATTCGAGAGAAGTTCATGAAAGAGTTGTGAATTCAACTATCCAAACCCATCCTCATGTGCCTTCAAGAACACTTTCAAAAAGAAAGGCTTTTAAGTGATGCATTCAAATGAGTCATCAGGTCTTTTTCTTTTAAAAACAGAAGAGAAGAAGAACGAGAGAGTTCGATAGCAAGCCCAGAGAAAATGTTTAGTTATTCATAGAAAACGAAGAGGAAAACAAAGACATAAAGCAACCCATACCGTACTGCAATTGGAAGAGAAGTTGGCTCGACTTTTGTATTGCTGTCACTTCAACCTTCAAGTACAAGCTCTCAGTCCTCTCTCTCACAATTTTTTGAAACTGGACTACAACTTAAAAAGCAAGATTACAACTTTCTTTCTAGCTAACACAAAGCCTAAATCCTAAGAAAATAAATGTAAAACTTAATCCTAGTCTTCGCTGCTTTTTTCTCTGCTGAAAACCATATTTATAGCCAAAACCCTGACAGGTAGAATCCCAGAATGATTGGGGGAGCAAACACTCCCCCAACCACTTTTGTTTGGCGCGAAAACGCGGCTAGGGCCACGTTTCCGCGGCGCTGGGGTGACCACTTGGCCACACCAAAGGGGGGAGGCTCTTGGTTTGAAGGGTGTCCCATATCTCCTGCTGGTTTTTGGTTTCTGCTCCAAACTGTTGACGAAACAGCCTTGATTTTGTGGCTTCAATCGCTTGATTCAGGGAGGATTTTTCTCAACCTATTGATTTGCCAAGATTTAACCCAGATTTCTTTATTTCGAATTTATTCTGATTTAATTCAGAATTTGGTGGGCTTTTGGGCTTGTTTCTTCTTTCTTCCTTTAAGCACTTGGGCCTATATTTAGCAAAGAAAAAGACAACTTATTAATAGAATTTATTAGCTAACAAGTGTGGTAAAGTGACAATATAAATGCAATGTATGTGACAAATCACACCCCCACACTTATCTTTTGCTCGCCCTCGAGCAAAACATCATACTAACTCGAATGAATTATTAGACCACTTTCGCAGGTCACTCGATTGCACTGAGCATGTGCAACAAGCCGTTAAACCTCTAGGTTACCCCTAGAGGACGAGTTTTCTCTCGCGAAGGTTTTCAGCGGATTACACCCACAAAATCAAAAAAAGAAAGAGAAAAAAAGTTAGTATTTTCGAAAAGCATTTTTTTTCTTTTTTTTTGGAAGGAGAAAATATTTGAAGTATATTTGTGAGAGTTTAAGTAATCTATAAGTTTGGGAATATCAAATTTATCATTCCTAAACTTAGTCTCTATTCAAAAACATGTGATCAATTAAAGTAAGGAGTCAAATTGTACTCTCATCTAGTCTATTAATTTACCCTGAGTCATATGCACCATCGTGACTGTGAAGTTTACTAAGGGTTTTTCAACATTAACTCCTATGCCTTATATTTATTTATTTTGGTGAAATTTATTCCTCAATTCCATTAGGCTTTCTAATCTGCCCATGTAACGAGCATTCAGTCGATGACACCCAAACCGGACAGTTTTAGGGCACCAGGTGAGAAAACACCCCTAAGGACTTAAACACTCGAACAGATAAGGCCACGAAACCAAGGTTTTATTTATACGATGTATCCCTTTTAGGCGTGAATACTTATGCTTCATGAGGCATAAATACCCAGCTTAATCAGAGGATACACAATTTTTTTTCCAAACTCATCTAATTATCTTTGGCATAAATACTAAGGCTTGCTTAGGCCAAAGCACCTAGCTAATCAATAATTAGACTTGTTTTTTTTCATTTTTTTTATAAGGCATAAGAGTCTCTGTTTTTAAACCCTAAGTGTGTGAGTGTATTTTGTGTGCATATGTCATCAAGGTAAATATCAAGACTAAATTACTTTCACAAATTTTCTTCCTGGCCCTAAAAATCAAACAAGTCATCTTATTTTGACCAAGTGTAAGAAATCCTTATTATGATTCTCCTATTCCTTAAAATTGACTTAAATTCTTACAAAAAATATATCAAAATACTGTCTACCCTTTTCAAAAAAAATTTCTTTTTTTTATTTTATTTAATTTTTTTATATATATATTTAATTTTTTTCTTCATATCAGTCATGTTAGAACCCTCCCCCACACTTATCTCATGCATTGTCCCCAATGAATGAAAGAAATGATAAGCACATGAAATAAAATGAGAAGGAGGAAAGTTACCGATACACTGGGTCAAAAAGACCCATTACCGTTTCATCTATCGGCACCGATTCCAAGAAAGGTTTAAGGCGTTGACCATTTACCTTAAAGTCATTTCCATTCTCGGGGTCACTGATTTCAACTGCACCGTGTGGAAACACAGTTTTTACAACGAATGGCCCAGTCCATCTCGATTTCAATTTTCCTGGAAAAGGATGAAGCCTAGAATTATAGAGTAAGACTTTTTCTCTGGGGACAAAGGTTTTTCTTGCGATGTTCTTGTCATGAAAAATCTTGACTCTTTCTTTAGTGATCCTAGAATTTTCATAGGCTTCATTTCTCAACTCCTCCAATTCGGAAATTTATAATTTCCGAAGGTCACCGGCCTTAGTCAAGTCGAAATTCAATTGCTTGATTGCCCATAAGGCTCTCTAACTCAACGGGTTAGTGACAAGGTTTGCCATAGACTAACCTATAGGGAGACATTCCTAGAATTGTCTTGAAGGTGGTCCTGTAGGCCCATAGAGCATCTACAAGTTTGATGGACCAATCCTTCCAGTTTTGGTTCACAGTTTTCTCCAATATAAGCTTGACTTGTCTATTTGAAACCTCAACTTGCCCACTAGTTTTAGGATGATATGGTGTGGACAACTTGTGAGTTATGGCATACTTTCGCAAAAGGGCCTCAAAAGATCTATTGCAAAAGTGGGTGCCATTATCACTGATGATAGCACGAGGGGTTCCGATGCGGGAAAAAATGTTTTCTTTCAAAAACTTGATGACAACTTTGTTATCATTAGTTTTACACGGAATGGCTTCTACCCACTTGGACACGTAATCCACAGCAACCAATATGTATTGGTTTCCAAATGAGTTAGGAAATGAACCCATAAAGTCGATGCCCCAAACATCAAAGAGTTCTATTTCTAGAATTGGGTTGAGCGGCATCATATTTCGGTGTGAGATCCTTCCTACCATTTGGCATCTAAGGCACGTCTTGCAAAATTTATAGGCATCCTTGAACAGAGTGGGCCAATAAAACCCACTTTGTAGTACCTTTTCAGCAGTCTTACGGGAACCAAAGTGTCCACCGCACGCAAGTTCGTGACAGAAGGATAAAACACCCTTAACCTCCTCATCGGGAATGCATCTCCTAATAATTTGGTCAGAACAGTACTTGAAAAGATACGGTTCCTCCCAAAAGAAATACCGAACTTGGGACAAGAACCGGTGCACATCGTTTTTGGACCAATGAGACGGAGTTTGGTTTGTAACTAAGTAATTCACTATATCAGCAAACTAAGATTCCCCAGAGATAATTAAGAGATGTTCATCAGGAAAATCCTCATTGATGGGTGATTCGTTGCATGGAGAATTAGGGATCCGTGAGAGGTGGTCAGCAACGACATTTTTTACACCTTTCTTATCTCGAATCTCAAGATCGAATTCTTGAAGAAGGAGGATCCAACGAATGAGTCGGGCCTTGGCATCCTTCTTCATCATGAGGTACCTAAGCGCAGAATGATCGGTGAAAATAGTAGTTTTGGACCCTAGTAGGCAGGGACGAAACTTCTCTAAGGCAAACACTACTGCCAAGAATTCCTTCTCGGTCGTAGTGTAGTTCATTTGAGCATCATTGAGAGTCCTACTAGAATAGTAGATCACATGTTGCTTGTTATCAATGCGTTGTCCTAGGACAGCGCCTATGTTAAAATCAGAAGCGTCGCACATGATCTCAAATGGCTTAAACCAATCCGGTGCAGATATGATTGGTGCAGAAATAAGCTCACTCATAAGCTTCTCCCAAGAATTTATGCATTCAGCATCGAAAGTTAAGGATACATCCTTAGCTAACAGATTAGTCAAGGGCCTAGCGATTTTGCTAAAATCCTTGATAAATCGTCGGTAAAAACCAGCGTGTCCTAAGAAGGATCTAATGTCCTTAACGCATTTAGGCATGAGAAGCTTAGTAATAACCTCGATTTTGGCTCTATCCACTTCAATTCCTTTCTTGGAGATTTCATGACCCAAGACAATTCCATGTTTTACCATGAAGTGGCATTCCTCCCAGTTCAGTGTCAGATTTTTCTCAGCACAACGTTGGAGGACAAGTTCTAGATGATGGAGACATTGAGTGAATGAATCTTCGTAGATGGGGAAATCATCCATGAAGTTTCTAAGAAGCGTTCTACCATATCTGAGAAAAGACTCAACATGCAACGTTGAAACGTTGCTGGGACATTGCATAAGCCGAAGGGCATTCGATGATAAGCAAATATCCCAAATGGACATGTGAACGTAGTCTTTTCTTGGTCCTCAGGAGCGATAGGGATCTGGTTATAGCCCGAGTAACCGTCCAAGAAACAGTAATACTCGTGACCCGCCAAACGTTCAAGCATTTGATCAATGAAGGGAAGTGCAAAATGGTCCTTACGAGTTGCAGCATTCAGTTTCCTATAGTCGATGCAAACTCGAATCTTCGTAGGAAGTCGAGTTTGAACCAACTCTTTGTTCTCATTTTCCACTACGATGAAACCAGATTTCTTTGGGACCGCGTGGACAGGACTGACCAATTGGCTATCAGAAATGGGATAAATTATCCCATTGTCTAAGAGTTTGATGATTTCAGCATGAACAGCCTCTTGCATTATAGGGTTTAACCTACGCTGCGGGTCTCTTTTGGGTGTGGCATCTTCATTGAGGTGAATGCGATGTTGAACGATGGTTGGACTTAATCCCTTGATATCAGTCATAGTCCACCCGATGGCTTCCTTATGTTTTCTTAGAATTGCTTTCAAATCTTTTTCTTCCCCATCATTTAAATGGGAGGCAATGATGACGGGAAAGGTCTCTTGTTCGCCTAGATAGGCGTACTTGAGATGCGCAGGTAGGGCTTTTAATTCTAAGGAAGAGGAAGGCTCACTAGAGGGACTAGTCAAATCTGTTGGCTCCATTGTTGGTGAAATGGGGTTTGAGGCCCAATTCACAACAGAATCTACAACCGGATCAAGATTAAAGTCATCAGACTCTAACTCGAAGTCAATCTCCACTTCTGATTCCAATTCTTCCCCGTGTTCACTTGTCAAGTTCTCAATTAGGTTGACTTCAAATGTTTGGTCCTCGATATCGCGGGTTGTTTTCCTAGATTGAAGACATTGACTTCTCTAGTCATATCTCCAAAGGTTAATCTCATAAACCCATTCCTACAATTAATGATGGCATTAGCAGTAGCAAGGAATGGTCGACCTAGGATAACGGAAGTTTGAGCCCTACGATTGGAGTTGGACACAGGTTGTGTCTCTAGAACTATGAAATTGACACGGTATATGAACTCTCCTATCCGATTCAGGACATCGTTAATTTCCCCTTTTGGATTTTAACAGAACGGTCAGCCAGTTGGATGGTGACTCGAGTTGGACTAAGGTCACTCAACCCGAGTTGTTGATAAACAGAGAATGGAAGCAAGTTGATACTTGCCTCCAAGTCAAGAAGTGCACGACTAATCTCGGCTTGTCCTATTATGCAGGCAATGGTGGGACTACCTAGATCTTTGTACTTAACAGGATAGGACCCAAAAATAGCTCACTAATATTAGTGGCTAAGAAGACCCTCTTTGGAACATTAGTCTTTCTCTTCTTGGTGCACATGTCCTTAAAAAACTTAGCATAGGAAGGAACTTGTTGGATGGCATCAAGAAGTGGCACATTTATCTTCACTTGGTTAAACATCTCAATTATCTTGTCCATGTGAGGATTTTGCTTGTTGTTTTTCAGCCTATTAGGAAATGGTACTATAGGCTGATGCACCTGGCTGGCTGACTTGTCCTTTTCAGACTCGTCAGAATTGGAAGAAATTGGATTAGATGAGGTGGAGGCTTGATTTTGGTTGTGCTGAATGGGAATGGGTGGTGTTTACACTTGGTTATCAACTCTCTTTCCTGACCTCAATGTATGGATAGCATGACATTGATTGAATGAAGGATCCTCAGCCAAATGAGCTTGTTGGGAATTCCTCGGATTGGTAACTGGCTGACTAGGCAGGGTACCCTTTTGTCTCTCATTCTGTAGTTTGGCTAGTTGACTCATTTGAACCTCTAACCTCTGAATGGTTTGCATGAGAGAGTCTTGATTTTTCATATATCGTTCCATGTTTCTTTCAAAGTCAGTCATTCTCCTTTCTAATTGAGGATCCTGGAAGGAGGATTGTGGAGCTTGATTAGGAAAGTTCTGTTGATAATTCGAAAAATTTTGTGGATGGTTGGGAGAATTATTATGGAAATTGGAGAAGTTGGGTTGATGATTGGAAGAATTATTACCATGATGGAAGTGGCTAGCATGATTGGATCGTGAATGGTCATTGTTGTTTTGGCTCCATAAGAAATTAGGGTGATTTCTCCAGCCGGGATTGTACGTTGGAGCGTAAGGGTTATTGTTCGGCCTTGAAAAGGCCGCATTCATCGGTTCATGGTAGGATTGCTGAGCCTGAAACACTGGGCACTCCTCGAACACATGATTCTTGGCTTGACAGTAAGTGCAGCCCGGCGGTAGAAATTGGTTCGGGCTGACTTGATTGACTGGACTTGGTTCTTTCGTTTCTAGAGCTTCCAGTGTTCTAGCCAGGTTTGCTAACTTAGCCTCATTAGCGATGGACGATTCTATGGAATGGAGACCTCCTTTTGAAGAGATTGAGTTAGGATTCCTAGAGGTCTCACTAGCAGATTCCCATTGGATGGTCTTCTCAGCTAAATTTTCATACAAATCCCATCCTTCGTCTTCATCTTTCTTCAAGAAACCCCCTTGGCACATACTTTCTAAGAAGGTTTTGGTGGAATAGTCTAAACCATCATAGAGAATTTGACATTGCCGCCATTTCTCTATCCATGGTGAGGACATTGGACAAGGAGGTCCTTAAAGCGTTCAAAGTACCTCTAGAACGGTTCACTAGGCTCTTGCTTGAATTGCATGATCGTCTTCCTAATGAGAGCGGTTTTATGGATATGATAGAATTTCTTCAAGAAAATCTTGATGAAACCATCCCAAGATGTGATGGAACCGGCTGCTAAGCTGTAGAGCCACTTCTTTGCTAGGTCCTTAAGTGCGAAAGGGATAAATCTTAACCTAATAGCATCATCTACAAGGTGTGAGATTTTCATCATAAGACATACTTCCTCAAATTCTCTTATGAAGAAGTAGGCATCTTCGGACTCTAGACCATGAAACTTGGGGAGTGTGTTGATGAATTGAGGCTTGAGCTCGAAATTGTATTCACCAACCGATGGAAGTGAAATCCAAGATGGAAGTGAGGTCCTAATCGGGTAGAACCTATCCTGTAGTGATGTGGATTGAGCCATTATCGGATCTGGTCTTAGTTCAAACATGGGTGGTGATGTGTTTCTAGTCAACCTAGATGAATTAGGGTCTCTTAACCACACTTGCATACACAAACACAATCATAGTCACAACAAGTTCAAACAACAGTCAACAATAGAAATCAACCAAGCCTAGTCTAAGGTAACCTCGACCTTGACAACTCCTAACTGGTTGACTGTCCACAAGAGATAGAATGTAGACTTTGACCACAAGCTAATCAGCCAGGTCAGGGCAAGATTGGTGGGAGGTTTTCCGTCAAAGATGTTCCTTAATTAAGTAACCACCAATCTTCGAGCTTTCGGCCCTCAATCCCCTTCCTAGACACTGATTTGGTAGGAGTCAATTTCCAACACTTCCCTCTTTAGGATAATCTCCTAGTGAGTTCGAGATGTCCCTAAGGCCAACGTCTATCAAATTTTACTTAGTCTTAGGTTGTGCGTGCTTGGAGATGGTTTGTGGGCTAAGGAAGGGTAATAACTTCCCCACCTCATCTTGATTTGGGTTTTGCCCTTAGAATTGATTCGTGCAAAGTGTGCAAGATATAGAAAAGAAGCATTCAAAAGCAAAATCACCCAAGAATGTTTTCTAAACTATATGCTATGCATACATACCTTGTTTCCAGCTCTCTTCAACAGTAAAGTAAAGGAATTGAAAAGACTCATGCCTAGAATGCAAATGTCTAATCAATTTTTAACTTTTCAACGAATATTTTACTGTTGGCTTAAAACAGGGATGTTTGATAGTGAAACTAGCACAAATATGACATATAAAAACTAAAATTTTTGTGAGCAATATGTCCTGCAAAACAAAGTTTTTAGTAGTCCAATGAAAATTTTCAGATTTTGCAAAACAATTTCTTGAAATTCTGTTTCCTACTTTCGAGAGTAGGGGCACAGAATTTGCAAGTCTTCTTGGCAAAGCTTGAATGCTAGATCTTGATCTTCAAGTCCCTGAAACAAACACACAAAACTTGTTAAAACAACTACACCGTTCCCTCCCCGGCAACGACGCCAAAAATTGATTGCTAAGAATAAAAGAAACAATCAATGAGTTAAGAATATACCGTGTAGCTTGTGGCTAACGGGTCGTGTCCACAAGGAGGGATGCGATGGAAGCTTTTTCGGTGAATCGTTTAGAACAAAGAGTTTTGTTCGTTTTTTTTTAGGAAAAAGAGAATGGAAAGAAAGAGATGAATGAAAGAAAAATTGCAACTTTTAGAAAAGATTTTGGAGAAGGTGATTTAGAAAACTTGGAAATTGCTTTGTTGCTTGTAATAATAAAGAAAGTCTGGGCTCGCTATCTCACTATTTAATTGTTCATTCTTCTCTTAAAAAGTTAAGTCCCTCAAATGATCATTTGCAAAACTTCGAGTTGTCTTTTTGGAAAGCTTTAAGTAAAGCACATAAGATGTTAGGAAAGTTGAGTCTTTTTCTTCAAGAAATCGTGGAATCGAATGTTAAAACAGCAAGCGCGAAGAAGCAAGAATGAATTAAAAATGATTCGAGAGAAGTTCATGAAAGAGTTGTGAATTCAACTATCCAAACCCATCCTCATATGCCTTCAAGAACACTTTCAAAAAGAAAGGCTTTTAAGTGATGCATTCATATGAGTCATCGGGTCTTTTTCTTTTAAAAACAGAAGAGAAGAAGAACGAGAGAGTTCGATAGCAAGCCCAGAGAAAATGTTTAGTTATTCATAGAAAACGAAGAGGAAAACAAAGACAAAAAGCAACCCATACCGTACTGCAGTTGGAAGAGAAGTTGGCTCGACTTTTGTATTGCTGTCACTTCAACCTTCAAGTACAAGCTCTCAGTCCTCTCTCTCTCACAAGTTTTTGAAACTGGACTACAACTTAAAAAGCAAGATTACAACTTTCTTTCTAGCTAACACAAAGCCTAAATCCTAAGAAAATAAATGTAAAACTTAATCCTAGTCTTCGCTGCTTTTTTCTCTGCTGAAAACCATATTTATAGCCAAAACCCTGACAGGTAGAATCCCGGAATGATTGGGGCAGCAAACGCTCCCCCAACCACATTTGTTTGGCCGCAGAAACGGACTAGGACCGCGTTTCTGCGGCCCTGGTGTGGCCACTTGGCCACACTAAAAGGGGGGAGGCTCCTGGTTTGAAGGGTGTCCCATATCTCCTGCTGGTTTTCTGGTTTCTGCTCCAAACTGTTGACGAAACAGGCTTGATTTTGTGGCTTCAATCGCTCGATTCAGGGAGGATTTTTCTCAACCTCTTAATTTGCCAAGATTTAACGTAGATTTCTTTATTTCGAATTTATTCTGATTTAATTCAGAATTTGGTGGACTTTTGGGCTTGTTTCTCCTTTCTTCCTTTAAGCACTTGGGCCTATATTTAGCAAAGAAAAAGACAACTTATTAATAGAATTTATTAGCTAATAAGTGTGGTAAAGTGACAATATAAATGCAATGTATGTGACAAATCACTCGGTTTTATCATTTTGGCAGTTAGATTTGATCAGTTTCAGTTTTAAATAATGTTTTCTAATATTTTAGATTTTTCATGATTTTTTGCAATTTTCTGAATTATTCTGCAAAATCTTCAAGATTGGTATCGATCAGTATTACTGATCAATTTCTGAATTTTAGTTTACATATGAATTTTCATTTTTGAAATTTGCTTTCACATTATTTCTCAAGATCACATTTTCTACTTTAGTCTATTTTTGGAGATTTTATTGAATTTATCAAAACTCGACCAAATTTGGCATCGGCCGGTATCACTGGTTGATTCTAAGATTTTTTAATTTTAAAATGGGATTGAATTTCTTGAAACAGATTTCATATGTTCCTTAGAGTGATGTTTTCTACTTTTGAGAATTTTTTTGGGATTTTTCTAAATTTCTCAAATTTCATTGGCATTATATTAATATAATATTTTAGTATGGGTTTTCTCTTTTTTTCTCTCTCCCTGGTCACGTCACGTTGTACAACCCTATCCACCCATTAAATATCTCAATCCTTCTGTCTTCCAATCATTTTCTCTTTCTCTCTTCTATTTTCCCTTTCTCTTTCTCTCTCTAATCTCTCTCCCCCCTCCCTTCTCCCCTAAGCCGACCGCTGCTGCTTCCCAGGTCGTGCCGTCACCTGTCGCTTGTTGCCTGACGTCGATGACCACCCCTAGCAATGATGAACCCCTTCTCAGATCTCCCTTTTTCCTCTCTTCTTCTCTTCTTTCTATCTTCTCCTTCTTTCCCCTCTCTTTCCCCACTCTTTCTCTCTCATCTCTCCTTTCCTCTCTTCCCTAGATCCGCTGCCTTAGGGGCTAGATTTGTAATCCCCTCGCCAATGATGACCCAGTTCGACCCCTTCCGATGACCCTCCTTTCCTCCAATGAAGACCAACACAGTTCTTCCCTTCTTGTTATTTTTCTTTTTCTTATTTTTCTTCTTTTTCCTTTCTCTTCTTTCTCTCTCTTTCCCCTATCTTCCTTTCCTCCTCCCTACGACCGTGGCCATGGTGTCTAGTGCCACCACGTCACCTGGCCAGCCACCGTGCCGACCATCTCCCTCTCTCCCCTCCACTACTTCTCTCTCTCTTAGATTTCTCTCTTCTCTCTTTCTCTCTCTCATCAACTCACTTCTGCCTTACTCTCTCGGCCGGTGGCCATGGTCAGCCATGGGTCGGCCACTAATAGCTGACCCCCTTCTCTCTCCTATCTCTCTCTTAGTTGCTCGGTGGAAAACCGCGCATAAAAAGTGTATGTTTTGAAAACAAGATTTAAAGTGTGTGCGCTTTGGCTTCCTCGATACTTCCGTTATAGCATAGAGGCTAAAACGAGTCGAATCCACAAGGACGGGAGGTGATAGAAGCTTTACCGATTAATTCACGTGTTTGTTAAAAAGTTCTTCAAAGTTTTAAAGAATCAAAAGAAAAGAAAAGAAAGAATGGAAAGAGAAGTGTACGGTGAAAACAAAGAACTGGGAAACATAGAAAAGAATGATTTTTGTTGTTTTGTTTATATCTAAATAAAGTGAAAGAAAAAGAAAACCCATGGCTACTAACTACTAATGATTCCACCAACATGCTAACCTCCTAGTGATAGTTACCTCACATGTATCATTGGCCATCACTAGTCCTTGGTTCAAGAGCTATTCAAAGCATGACCCATATGTAACTCATCACAACCCAACTTTACAAAGCAAGTTCAAGCTACACTTAAACCATCAAAACTAAAAGTAAGCATGGAGTAAAGTAATGTTAGCTTGTTAGTGGTTAGGAAGCTAGAGTTAGATCCATCATCATAAGCCATCAATGGCTCTTGCAAGCGCAAGGCCAAGTAGAGGCTATTAGATTCATATGGATTATCATAAAAGAAGTTAGAATAGTTGGTGGTTAGTAGTTAGTGCCATGAGAGAAAAGAATAGCTACACTTGTAAAAGAGATTATAGAGAAGAAAACATAGAGTGGTAAAGAGAGCACCTTTCATAGATTGTACCTTCTATTGCAAGCACTCTTGCATTCCAAGCATGAACCACACTCTCTCCCTATTATAAGATCTACAAAATGGAAAATACAAAGAGGAAGAAGAAGAACTAATCTAACCTAAGCTAAACTACAACATGGAAATGGAAACTACCCTAAAAACTCTGCATATCTCCTTGTTCTGGAATCCAGGGGTATACATAGGCATCAGGGAAGAGGGGGGCTAGGCGACAAACCCTGGCCCGAAGCGCGGCCGCGGAAACGCGGCCCTACGGTGGCTGCGCGCGCAGCGCTTCGAGCCGCGCGCGGTCCCGTCTGTCCCCTGTCAGGCCTGTGCCCGGTTTCGTCTTTGTAGCCCCTAGTTTTTATAGAATCAGCTCTCTAGGTCAATGGCTATCTTTAATAGGCTTTTAATCACAAATTAAATGGTGATTTAGGGTCTTCTTCTTCATTGTACACCATGGACCTAGAATCAAGGAAGCAAAGCTTTATTAGTAAAATTTAATATGAAATCAATGTGAAGATGTGATACAAATTATGCAAAATTAGAGACTAATCACACCTCCACACTTATCTTTTGCTCGTCCCGAGCAAAACAAAAAACTAAGGAATTATTACACCACTTTCGCAGGTGACGCGATTGCACTGAGCATGTGCAACAAGCCGTTAAACCTCTAAGTTTCCTCTAGAGGAGGAGTTTTGTCTCCTGAGGGTTTTTAGCGGATTACACCCACAAAATCCATAAAGAAAGAAATCAAATGTTAGTATTTTGAAAACACATTTTGAAATAGAGAAAAGTGTTGAAGTATTTTTGTGAAAAATATAAATGATCCAAGTTCAGAGGTTAACCAGAAATTTTTCTTTCTTAAACTAAGTCAAGATACAAAAAATCTTGTTATAAATTAAATGTAAGAATTTAAAATTGAATTGACTCTTTGATCTTTCATAAAATTCTTAGAAAAATATGCACTTTGTGAATAGTGAAGGTTTTTGGTATATCGACTCTAACTTTCATGCCATTTATTTAATATATATTATTTTTTTATTCATTTTTTCTTTTTTCTTCCCTTAGTTTTCTTAGGCTTTCTTATTTACCCGGGTAGTGAGCCTTTAGCCAGTGACTCCCAAACCAGATGGTCTTAGGGCACCAGATGAGAAAACATCTTTCGGACTTAAGGAGTCGAGTAAACAAGGCCACAAAACTAAAGGGATTATTTTATTTTTGTCCACCATTTTAGGTATGAATAATCATGCTTCCTGAGGCATAATTACCCAACTTCAATAGGTGATTTTTATTTATCATAAATTTTTTAATATATATTTTTATGGCATTTTTAGTCTTTGTTTCAATCCCAAAAATTATGTAAGTATGGAGTGCATAAATCTAAGGCAAAAAATTCAAGATCAAATTATCTTTTCAATTTTACTTTCTTATCCTAAATTTAAACAAGATCTATTATTTTGACTCAGTTTAAAATTTCATAATTTGAGGTCTTCCTAATTCCTAAGATAATCTTAATTTTCTCAAAAACAAATCAAAAACTATTTCTCTTATTTCAAAAAGTTTTGTAAAAAAGAAAAGAAATGTTTTTATATAAAAGAATTTTTTTTTGTTTTTGTTTTGTTTAAGAAAAATAAGTGTAAAAGAAAGAAAATATAAAACTATGTTAGTAAACCCTACCCCACACTTATCTCATGCATGGTCCTTAATGCATCGTGAATGTGTAAATACATGAAACAAATGGAGAGGGAAGGAGATTTGGAGAGGGAAGGAGATTACCTCAAGGGGGTGGCTCTGGTCGGGGTCTGATTGGGCCAAGCGTTGCTACCCAATCAAATAGCGTGGATCGTGTAGGAACCCACTAATGACCTCTTTAATATGACCCAATAAAATGTTGATTGAATGAATGATCTTATTTAAAATTTATCCCCATCTAATTTTCAATTTTCAAAATAATTATTAAGTCATTTTCTTCAACATTCTTGTCTAACAATGAAGTGTGATTTGAGAGATGAGTGATTTGGACTCAAATGGAACAGGAACAAAAACCGATACCAACTCAGGAAGTTGACTCAGATCAAGTCGAGAGTCAACAATGAGAGTCAAAATTGGTTCAAAAATAGAGTTCAAATTAAAGAATTGACGTTCACACACTGTCCCCATTAATGAAGTGTGATCATAAGATATTGGTGATTCTATTTCACGGTGTATGGGTACAGGATTCAATGTTGACTCCGGAAAAGAGAAAAAATCTGGTAAGGATACCTGGGTCATTATTGAATCAAAAAGTAAAATGGAGTTCCCAACAGGAAGTTCAGGATCACATTCAGGTTCGATTTCAATTTCAGGGAAGGGATAACTTGCCAAATGTCTAGGCGACTTTCATAACTTGGAGATTGGTCAAGTTCAAATGTGTGTTCTGAAATTGAATCTTGGTTTCCAAAAGAACATGATTCTTGGGTCCAATCGGTAGAGTTAGGAATATAAGGATTGGTTAACGGTTGACAAGAAAGATTATCCTCGCTTTCATTGATCAAATCGCTCATAATTGACTCTAACCTACTGATAGGTTGGGTAACAGAATTCGGATTTGGAATCATGTCTTCCATACTTTTTGTAATTGATTTTTCTTGAAACGATGAGTATGGAAGTTGATTTTGGAAATTGTGGTGAAATTGTGAGTTCATCGGTTTTTGCGGTTGTTGCTTGGGTTCATGCAAGGGTCCCATACTCAAGTCCAGTATTGAAGTTTGTTCATTTTGAATTGATGAGACTGGAAAAGATGAGTAGGACTCTTTAAAATGTGGTTGAGATGATGAGTCCAACATGTTTTGCATTCTTTCACAAAAGACTTCCAAACGCTTTTCTACCGCAGATTCTTCTTCAATTGGATGCGCTAGAAAAGGAGTATGTGGAGTTTGAGGTGGGAAGGATTGTGAATTAAGCAAATTTTGCATTTGTTGTAGGGACTCTTCTATACTCCTTTCCAATGATGATTTTTCTTCAATTGGTGGTTCAGGAAAAGGAGTATATGAATCAAAATTGGGGAATGAATATTGTGAAAATTGTGGACAAGATGGTTAAAAATTTGACTCGGGGTAGGTGAATCCCCATGAACTCTGTGAAGAGTTAAAATTATTTGAAAATTATGGTCATATGGTTGGGGATATGGGTCATATTGATTCGGATAATCCTAACCCGGCATATATGGTTGGTTCATGTTGTACATTGCCGGGTCAGAGTTATCCGAGTCAAATGAGGTAGGGGTGAAATATGGATTCATATTATAATTGAAAGAATTGTTGTTATTAAAATCCATATCATAATTTACAAAAAAGAAAAACAAACAAACAAATAACAAAGAAAAAGAAAAAGAAACAAGCCTATGCTAGGGTTGACTTAAACCTAGATTACTCCTAACTGGTTAGACTGTTCCACGGGGGGTGTATTGTCGGACGCTGACCACGAGTTAATCAGCCAGGTAGGGGCAAGATCAGTGGAAGGTATCCGTGCCGGAGCAACGGCCTAATTATGCCAAACCACTATTCTTCAAGGTTTCGCCTCTCAATCCCCACCTTAGACACCGATTTAGCAAGAGTCAAATTCTAACAACTTCCCCTTAGGTCAATCTCCTAAATGAGTCCGAGATGTCCCTAGGGGCCAACGTCTAGCAATTTTTATTAAGGCTTGGGTTGTGTGAGTGGGGAGGTGATTCTTGGGCTAAGGGAGGGTAATAACTTTCCCACCTTATGTTGTATTGGGTGTTGCCCTTATGTTTAATTTGTGCAAGTGTGCAATATAGATAAGATGAACACAAAAAAGCGAGTAAATCACTGAAGTGTTTGTCCTAACTATATGCAATGCAACATGTACACCTCCTATAAGTATCACAACAACACAAGAATAAAATACAATATATTGGAATGAAAATTGACACGTGCCTAGATGCAAATGTCTAAACCGTTTTAAAGCATCCAATTTCTGTATTTTACTTCTTAAATTTATTTACAGTGTACAACAAAAATTAGCAGCAGAGTATATGAATGTACAAGAAGTTACCTGACCACACTTGAGCAAGTATGGACTTCTGCAATGCTAAAATTTAACCTGCACACTAAAAAACAAAGAAGAAAAGTTAACAAACTTGTGAAATTAAACCGTTCCCATCCCCGGCAACGGCGCCAAAATTTGATCGGGGGAAAACCGCGCACAAAAGGTGTATGTTTTGAAATCAAGATTTAAAGTATGTGCGCTTTGGCTTCCTCGATACTTCTGTTATAGCATAGAGGCTAAAACGAGTCGAATCCACAAGGAAAGGAGGCGATAGAAGCTTTACCGGTTGATTCACGTGTTTATTAAAAAGTTCTTCAATGTTTTAAAGAATCAAAAGAAAAGAAAAGAAATAATGGAAAGAGAAGTGTACGGTGAAAACAAAGAAGTGGGAAACATAGAAAAGAATGATTTTTGTTGTTTTGTTTATATCTAAAATAAAGTGAAAGAAAAAGAAAACCCATGGCTACTAACTACTAATGACTCCACCAACATGCTAACCTCTTAGTAATAGTTGCCTCACATGTATCATTGGCCATCACTAGTCCTTGGTTCAAGAGCTATTCAAAGATGACCCATATGTAACTCATCACAACCCAACTTTACAAAGCAAGTTCAAGCTACACTTAAACCATCAAAACTAAAGTAAGCATGGAGAAAAGTAATGTTAGCTTGTTAGTGGCTAGGAAGCTAGAGTTAGATCCATCATCATGAGCCATCAATGGCTCTTGCAAGAGCAAGGCCAAGTAGAGGCTATTAGATTCATGTGGATTATCATAAAAGAAGTTAGAATAGTTGGTTGTTAGTAGTTAGTGCCATGAGAGAAAAGATTAGCTATACATGTAAAAGAGATTAGAGAGAAGAAAACATAGAGAGGTAAAGAGAGCACCTTTCATAGATTATCACCTTCTATTACAAGCACTCTTGCATTCCAAGCATGAACCACTCTCTCTCCCTATTACAAGATCTACAAAATGGAAAATACAAAGAGGAAGAAGAAGAACTAACCTAACCTAAGCTAAACTACAACATGGAAATGAAAACTACCCTAAAAACTCTGCATATCTCCTCGTTCTGGAATCCAGGGGGTATATATAGGCATCAGGGAAGAGGGGGGCCAGGGGACAAACCATGGCCCGAAGCGCGGCCGCAGCCGTAGCCATAGCCGTATGGCAGCGGAAACGCGGCCCAGGCCGTGTTTCCGCGGCCATATGTTCGGGGCGAACCAGCACTCAAAAACGCGTGTATTTATGAAATCAATGAAAAGCTCGTATGTACTAATGTTCCCTTGATACTTCCGTTACAGCATTGGCTTAACGGTCGAATCCACAGGGACGGGAGGCGATAGAAGCATTAACAGTTTTTATTCACGTTTTACGTTAACAGTTCTTCTTTGTTAAAAGAATTAGCAAAAGAAAAGAAAATAAAGGAAAAGGAAAACAAGAATGTGGTAGGTGAGGAAGGCGATGAAAGCGGCAAAGAAAACAAAAGAGGAGTGTTTTTGAAAACAAAATAGAAAGGAAGAAGAAGCTTGTAGTAAAGAAAATGAAAACAAAGACAAACAAAGAAAGTGGTGAAAACAACGATTAAAAGATAAAAGAATTGCTTTTTTAAAACAAGATGAAAGAAAGCTCATGGCCACTAACTACTAAGTAATCTACTAACAATGCTAATCTCTTAGTGATAGTTGCCTCACATGGATCCTTGGCCATCACTAATCCTTGGCTTCAAGAGACAATACAGAGCATAGCACATAAGATTGATCTTCTACATTCAAACAACACATCCATACCACATAACAAGTTGCAAGCTACTGTTAAATCATCAAAACCGGTTAGTGGTGAGCATGAAATAAAGTTAGCATTTGTAAGTTAGTAAGTTAGTGAGTTAGGTGCTAGAATGTTAGAATGTTAGAATCCATCATCATGAGCCATCAATCGCTCTGCAAGAGCAAGGCCTTATAGAGGCTATTAGATTCATGTGGATTATCAAGTAAGTGATTAGATGGTTAGTAGTTAGTAATTAGATTGCCATGAGAAGAAGAAAAGTTATCCAAATAACATGTAGAAGATGGAGGAGATTACATTGGAGAAGAAAGGAGGCACCTTTACATAGATTGTCACCATCTATTACATCAATCCCTCTCTATCTCTCTCTCTGAATCTCTCAGCCCTACTACAAGATCTAAAATGAAATAACATAACAAAATACAAGAAATGAAGAACACCTACCTACACTACATTAAAACATAGAAACCCTAGCCTAAAATCAAAAACTGCCTCGTTCTGGACCTATACATGGCTATTTATAGGCATAGGTAGCTCTGGAAGACGAGACGGGGTCACGTGTCAAAAATCGACGCGTCGCTCCATCCTATTGCCGCGGAAACGCGGCAATACCAGGGACATAGGTCCCTAGTTTTTGCCCGTGGGTCCCCGTTGGTTCTAGCAGCTTCCTGGTATATCCCTTTTCTGGTAATTTCGTCTGAATATTCGTCTGACGTGCGCAAGAGTCTAGGTTCGACGTATCTTCTAGATGATCCCTTTCTTGGCCTCCGAGTAATGCAGATTTAATTATTAAAAGGGTTTTAATTAAGCTCTTATTACTCCTTTGCCCTTGAACTCTGGGTTTACCTGCAATAGAGACCAAAACACAGTTTAGACCGACAATTTATTCATAAATCGGTGGGGAAATGTGATATAATAATGAATAATCGTAGACTAATCACACCCCCCACACTTATCTTTTGCTCGTCCCGAGCAAAACAAGAAAAGAAAAACTATACTAAAGAGGTTATTATACCACTTTCGCAGGTGACGAGATTGCACTGAGCGTGTGCAACAAGCCGTTAAACCTCTAGGTTACCCTAGAGGAGGAGTGTTGTCTCCTGAGGGTTTTCAGCGGATTGCACCCACAAAATCCATAAAGAAAGAAGACAAATATTAGTATTTTGAAAACACATTTTGAAAGAGAGACAAGTTTATGAAATATTTTTGTAAAAATATAAGCGATCTAAGATCATAAGTCTACCAAAAATTATTCTTCCTTAAACTTAGTCTATATGCAAGATCTTGTCTTCAATTAAGGTAAGAATTCAAAATTAGATTGAATATTTTATCCTTCATAGATCCTAGATGATATGCACTTTGTGATAGTGAAGATTTCTGGGATTTCAACTCCAACCATCAAGCCATTTATTTATATTCATATATATTATTTATTTCTTTTTTTTCTTTTTTTATTTTTTTTCTTCCCTTAGTTTTCTTAGGCTTTCTAGTTCACCCATGTAGCGAGCCTATAACCGATGACTCCCAGACCAGATGATTTTAGGGCACCAGATGAGAAAACATCCCTCGGGTTTAAGGACTCGAGTAAACAAGGCCACAAAACTAAGGGGGATTTATTTGTTTCTTTTGATCACCGTTAGGCGTGAATAATCATGCATCTTGAGGCATAATTATCCAGCTTAATAAGTGACCATATATATTTTTTCTTTTTATTTATTTTTTCTTTATGGCATTTTAGGTCTTTGTTTCCATCCCAAAATTGTGTAAGTGTGAAGTGCATACTATCTAAGGCAAAAAATTCAAGATAAAATTATCTCCCTAATCTTTTATACTTAACCTATAATTTTAAACAACTTCCATTATTTCGACTAGGTTTAAGATGTCATAATTAAGGCTTTCTTAATTTCTAAGATCATCTTAATTTTCTTAAAAATATATCCAAAACTTTGTCCCTTGTTTCAAAAAGTTTTTAAAGAAAGAGAAAATTCCTATAGAAAAGGAAAAATTTCTAAAAGTATCCTAAAAGAAGTGTAAAAGAAAGAAAATCTAAAACTCTATGTTAGTTAACCCTCCCCCACACTTATCTCATGCATTATCCTCAATACATCGTGATGTATGTATGCATGAAACAAATAGAGAGGGAAGGAAAAATCACCTCAAGGTGGTGGTTCCGATGGTGGTCTGATTGGTGCACGAAATGCGGCCCAATCCAACTTGCGTGGAGTCCGGAGGAACCCACCAGAGACCTCAAGAATACAACCCACTAGAATGATGTATATATGTATAATTTTTATTAAAAATTTTATCCCATCTAATTTTCAAATTTTTAAAATAATTTCAGAGTCAAATTTATCAAGACCCTTGTCCCAGAATGGAATGATTGATTTGGACTCAGGAAGCATAGGAACTAATACCGACTCAGGAAAAAGACTTAAGTCAAGTAAAGGTTCGGGAGTCGAGATTGGTTCAGGAAGTGGGTCCAAATCAAGAAGATGAAGCTCAAGTCCACATTCATTTTCCCATGATGGAATGTGACTTTCTAAGGTTGGTGATTCAAGTTCAGAAATGACAGGATGAGAATCAAAACTGACTCTAAAATGTTACTCAAATTGGGTAATATAACAGGAGTCAATAATGATTCAGGAATTTGAACTGGATCACAAATTTGAGGATCAAAGTCACATTCCTCATTGAGTTCAATTTCACAAAAATGAGAACTCGCCAATTTATCAATGGGACTTTCAAAAGTATTAAATTGGTCAAGTTCAATATGATCATCATAAATGATTGGTGATTCAATTTCACAATGGACTGGCACTAGATCCAATACTGACTCAGGAAAAGGATTGAAATCAGGTGAAGACATCGGAGTCATAATTGAATCAGGAAGTAGAATTGAATCACTAATTTGAGGTTCATGATCATATTCATGTTCAAGTTCAATTTCAGGAAAAGGATAACTTGCCAAAATATCAATGGGATTTGAAGTTTGGACAAGTTCAGGTGGGTGTGCTAAAATTGAGTCTTGATTTTCAAAATGACAAGAGTCCTGGGTTAGATCAATAGAGTTTGGCATAGCTGAATTGGTCAAAAGTTGATAAGATAGAGTTTTCTCATTCCTATAAATGCTAACCAATTGACTCAATTGTGTTTCCAACCTATTGACAGACTTGGCAGATGATTTTTGAAATTTTAGTGCAGACTCTTGCAAGATTTCTATACGCTTTTCTAGGCTTGATTTTTCTACAAGTGGATGCTCTAGAATGGGAGTATAAGAATCTTGGTTTTGAAAATTTTGTGAAGAATGTGATTCAAAAATGTTTTGAGATTGAAGCTTGGACTCACACAAGAGTTCCTTACTCATTTCCAGGGCAGATAGTTATTCATTATAAGGAGGTGGAACTAAGTAAGACTCTTGAAAATACTGTTGAATTGGAGAGGCCCTTCTTTTCTCATGTAGTCGCTCGACCTCTTGTAAATTAGCTTCTATACTCTTTCTTAACTCAGATTTTTCTTCAATGGGAGGTCCAGAAAAAGGAGTATAGGAAGCGAAATCGGGGAATGAATATTGTGTAAATTGTGGACAAGGTGGAACATGGGGGACAAGGAGGTTGAAAATTAAACTCCGGGGGTGAATCCCCATTGACTCTGTGACGAGTTGAAATTATTTTGGAAATTATAGTCATAAGAATGTGGGTATGGGTTGTATTGATTCGGATAAGTCCAACCCGGTGTATATGGTTGGTGTATATTGTAAAAAGCCGGGTTGGAATTATTCGAATCGAATGGGGTCAGTGTGAAATTTGAATTCATATTCGGATTGAAAGAATTGTTATTGTTGAGTTCCATTTCACAAACAATCACAAACAAAAAAGAAAAATCAAACAACAAAAAGAAAAAATCAAAATCAAGCCTATAGTAGGGTTGACCTAGACCTAGACGACTCCTAACTGGTCGATTACCCGGGGGAGGTTGTTGCTTGAATCTGACCACAAGCTAATCGGCCAGGTAGGGCCAAAATACGGTGGGAGGTATTCGTGCGTAAGCAACAGGCCTTAATTACGCCAAACCACGGTATCTTCGAGGCGTAACCTCTTAATCGCCAGCCTTAGACACCGATTTCACAAGAGTAAGATTCAAAACAAGTTTCACCCTCGGTCAATCTCTTAATGAGCCCGAGATGTCCCTAGGGGCCAACATCTATCAATTTTTATTAGGGCTTGGGTTGTGTGAGTGGGGAGGTGATTTTTGGGCTAAGGAAGGGTGATGAAATCCCCACCTTATCTTGTATGGGTTTTGCCCTTAATTTCAATTCGTGCAAGTGTGCAATATAGACAAGAATATAACACAAAGCGATAAATCACCCACGTGTTTGTCCTATGTTATATGCAATGCCATATGTACACCTCAATCCATCACAACAACAGAACAAAATATAGTATATTGGAATTGAATTGACACGTGCCTAAATGCAAATGTCTAAACCGTTTTAAAAGCGTCCAAATACCGTATTTTAGTTCTTTAGTTTTTTATGGTATGTAGGCAATCAAAGCAGGAAAGTAATAATACAGATCCACTAGCTATTACAATGAACACATTGAAAAGTCACCTAGAGGGGGGGTGAATAGGTGACAATGCTAATCAAAGGGCAAATTAAAATTTAAAGCTACAACAATCACAATCAAGAATCACAAGATGAATGCAAGCAAGTAAGTATGACAATGAATATGATGAGCAAGTAATAAGTGCAAGCAAAGTAGAGTAAGGATTGCAAGAATGTAAACCAATCGCAAACATAAGGATATGTTATCGAGGTTCGAGCACCCAGCTCTACTCCCCGCCTTCCCCAGAAGGATTCTAGCTACTTCCACTATCACAAAGAAGAATTACAACCGGAGTACCCAACTCCACAATTTCAATCACAAGAATCTCTGAGTAGTCACAAGACCACAAACTCTCTCTTTCAAAAATCTCTTCCCTTACAAAGGTCCTTAGAGAATAATGAGTAGAATTGAAGCTTTTTTGTGTGTAAGGAAAAGAAATTGAAATCAGAGAAAAACTTTTGAGAACCCTTCAGAAAATTGAGAGAATTTAGCACAAAAACCAAGAACTTTTGAAAGCCTTAAACTTTTGAATTTTGTAGCAATGAATGTTGTAACCAATCTCTCCCCAAACACCCCTATTTATAGGAGAGGGCTAGGGTTTAGGGATAAAACATAATTACTGATGTTTAGGAGGTAATTAGATCAAAATATATCCTTAAACGAATTTTTAAACACAAAAGACAAAAATAAACAGCTCACTTAAAATCTGCCCGTTACTGTTCAACGGACACATCGGTCGACTGGGCCGGTCGACCGGTAGTTCAAAAAATCGACCGTTATAGGCTAGCGGTCGACCGACCCGGTCGACTGAGAAAACCTGTGAGCAAAAACAATATCTCGGTCGACCGCCCCGGTCGACTGGCAGACATGCACACTGATACGTGCATCTGCCAGAACTGCGGTCGACTGGTCCGGTCGACCGGACCAGACTGACACAGACTCGATCGACTGCCCCGGTCGACCGGATCAGGTCAAAAATCATTTTTGAAAAAGAAAATAAGGAGGATTTTGATTTTAACAAAAATACTTTTGAACAGGGAATAGAGTTAAACATAAAGATGTATTTGTAGGCAAAAACTTGTATGCAAAATATTTTTGTATAATTTAAAAGAAATTATTTTGGAACGAGCATGTGCGCAAAAACGTGTGTGATAGAGCTTCAAACCTATCCACTATTCTTTAACATATTATAAACTGAAAAACAAATTACATGAAGACTTCTTGTGCTATCTTCAAGTCTTTGAGCCATCCAATGCCTTGCTAGAGCCTTCTCTTCTATGATCCTTCCTTGATGTGCAATTTGCCTTCCTTGCTTTGTGGAACTTAGAAGTTCTTGCAATAGCTAAGCGAATGGTCTCTAAACATGGTACAAACCTGAAACTTATCTTGAATAGACTCATTAGTACCAAATAGCACTAATTTGGTTTGTCATCATCAAAACTCAAAACAATTGGAGAGTGTAACCTCTTGGGCCAACAATCTCCCCCTTTTTGATGATGACAAAACAAATAGGCTATTAACAAAAATATAGGGAGGAGAAAACTCCCCCTCAAATTATGCTATACATAAAACACAAGAATATGCTCTAGATACCAATAATTGAAATGATGCACCAATTATTGAAACTAATTAAAACAAATATATAAAACACAAAAATTGCTCTTGATACCAAAAATACCAAAACAACTAAAACACAAGAATACCAAAAATACCAAAACAACTAAAACACAAGAGTACCAAAAATACCAAAACAACTAAAACTCAAGAATTCATAAAACCAAAACATATAAATTCATAAAACTTATTTTTGTCCATGTAAACTTATTCTCCCCCTTTTTGTCATACATCAAAAAGGGTTATGAAAAAACATGTCTATTCAATAATACAAACATTAAGTTCTCCACAAATAAACGAAAATCTAGCAAAATCAAGAGGTTTAGTGAAAATATCGGCTAGTTGTAAATCCGTGGAAACATAATCAATATCTATATCACCTTTCTCAAAATGATCTCTAAGAAAGTGATATCTAATCTCAATGTGCTTGGTCTTACTATGTTGATTTGCATTGTTGGTCATGTGTATAGTACTAGTATTATCACAAAATATTTTTATATGATCAAAGTGCAAATCAAAATCAAGGAGAGTATGTTTCATCCAAAGGACTTGTGCACAACAAGCCCCCGCGGCAACATACTCCGCCTCGGCGGTTGAGAGAGCAACGGAATTTTGTTTCCTAGAGGACCATGAAACAAGACAATTACCAAGAAATTGACATGTCCCACTAGTACTCTTTCTATCTACTCTACAACCCGCATAGTCGGCATCCGAATAGCTAGTCATTGAAAAATCTCTAGTTTTCAGATACTAAAGACCCATTCCAATAGTGCCCTTAATATAACGAATAATGCGTTTTACCGCAATAAGATGAGACTCTTTAGGACACGATTGAAATCTAGCACAAAGACACACACTAAACATGATATCCGGCCTACTTGCCGTCAAATATAAAAGACTTCCTATCATTCTTCTATATAATTTAATATCAACATTTTTACCTTGTTCGTCCTTATCAAGCTTGGTTGTAGTTGCCATTGGAGTGTTGCAAGCCTTTGATCCTTCAAGCCCAAACTTCTTTACTAGCTCCTTTGTGTACTTGGCTTGGTTAATGAAGGTTCCGTCTTGCAATTGCTTGATTTGGCGTCCAAGGAAGAAATTGAGCTCACCCATTGAAGACATTTCAAATTCAAGTTGCATGACCTTCTCAAAATCCTTGCATAAAAGCTCATTAGTAGATCCAAAAATTATATCATCAACATAAATTTGCACAATTAAAATATCATTATCAACATGCTTAGTAAAAAGAGTTGTTTCTACTTTGCCTTTAATAAAATCATTTGAAATGAGAAAACTAGAAAGCCTTTCATACCAAGCTCTTGGAGCTTGTTTCAATCCATACAAAGCTTTATCAAGTTTAAAAACAAAATCGGGATGAACATGATCAACAAAACTGGGAGGTTGAGAAACATAAACTTCTTCATTTATAAAACCATTCAAAAATGCGCTTTTCACATCCATTTGAAAAAGTTTAAAATTTTTAAAACATGCAAAAGCTAGTGTCATCCGTATGGCTTCAAGCCGTGCTACAGGTGCAAAGGTCTCCTCAAAGTCAATTCCCTCAACTTGAGTGTAACCTTGGGCCACTAACCTAGCTTTATTCCTAATGACATTTCCGGACTCATCCATCTTGTTTCTAAAGATCCACTTAGTACCAATTATTGGTCTATCGTGGGGCTTAGGAACAAGGTGTCAAACTTGGTTGTGCTCAAATTGATTGAGTTCCTCTTGCATGGCAAGCAACCAATATGGGTCCGTCTCGGCTTCGAGAATGCCCTTGGGTTCAAAATGAGAAATGAAAGCAAAGTTACCATATAGGTCATGGAGTTTAGAGCGCGTAGTGACTCCTCTAGATGCATCACCCAAGATGAGCTCCTTCGGATGATTTGTAGCGTATCTCCAAGCTTTAGGAAGCGGTTGAGAGCTTTCCTCCTTATCCTCTTGAACTTCACCAATAGGGTCTAGCTTTTCTTCTTAAGCGGGTGAGTCCTTCAAGGATAGTCTCTCCATGTCTTCACCTAATGGTTCAATCTCTACAACATTCTCAACAACCACATTAGATTCTTTAAATTTAACATGCATGGATTCTTCAATGGTAAGTGTAGATCTATTAAACACTCTATATGCTTTGCTAGTAGAAGAATATCCAATAAAGATAGCTTCATAAGCCTTAGCATCAAATTTACCCAAATTATCCTTAGTATTTAAAACAAAACACTTGCATCCAAAAACTTTGAAATATGCAACATTTGGTTTTCTAGAATGATACATTTCAAATGATGTTTTAGAAGAATTTTTGCATAAATAAATACGATTCGATATATAGCATGCGGTGTTTACGGCCTCGGCCCATAAATATTGAGGGAGGTCATATTCACTTATCATTGTCCTAGCCATCTCTTGAAGTGTTCTATTTTTCCTTTCTACTACTCCATTTTGTTGTGGAGTTCTAGGACAAGACATTTCATGCTTAATTCCCTTTTCATCACAATAAGTCATGAAGAGTTGGTTAACAAACTCACCACCTCTATCACTCCTTATTCTCAAAATCGGAAAACCCTTTTCTTTTTCAACTCTTTTTCGAAAAATCTTAAAATGAGAAAAAGTTTGATCTTTATGTTGCAAAAAGAAAACCCAAGTAAAACGGGAGAAATCATCAACCAAAACAAATGCAAATCTACTTCCATTTAAACTCTTAGTTTTAGTTGGTCCAAAAAGATCCATATGAATTAATTCTAAAGGCCTAGTTGACATGATATCCTTGATTGGTTTAAAGGAAGACTTGGTTTGTTTCCCAAGTTGGCACGCACCACAAATGCGGTCTTTCTCAAAATTCAAGCAAGGTATTCCCTTCACCAATTCCTTTGAATTAATCCTAGAAATATGGTCAAAAGATGCATGTCCTAATCTTCTATGCCAAAGCCAAGAATTTTCATCAAAAGCATTCAAGCATTTAGTAGAACAATCTAAATTAAGCATGTCAATAATATAAACATTATTATCACGAAAACCGGTAAGAATACAATCATTAGATTTAACATCAAAAATCTTGCAAGAAGTATCATCAAAAACAACTTTAAGTCCACGATCACAAAGTTGACTAATGCTAAGCAAATTATGTTTCAAACCATCAACTAAAACAACATTCTCAATAATAGGAGATGCACCAATTTGAATGTTACCTATACCGATGATAGTTCCTTTGGAGTCATCCCCGAAGGTGACGGTGCCACCTTCCATGTACCTTGATAGGGTTGTGAAGTTATTAATGTCCCATGTCATGTGTCTTGAACAACCACTATCAAGGTACCACCGCTCCCTACGTCTTGGAGCTTTGGTGTGTACCTACATCAAACAATTTAAGACTTGATTTTGGTACCCACATTTTCTTGGGTCCTCTAGGGTTAGTGTCATGAACCCAAACAAGATTATTTGTTCTATTTAGTTGATCATAGCAAAACTTAGCTAAATGTCCATTTTTACCACAATATGTGCATCTATACACTCTACCATATTTAAAAGCATAGTGAGTGTGTGATTTGTGAGCATGAGAAACTTTAGCATGGGTGGTGTGAGCATGAGAATTCTTAGCTTGTGAAGTGTTAGCATGTGAAGTGTGCTTTTTCGAAAACATGTTCTCAAGTTTCTTGGTATTAAAAGCACAATCATTTAAAACTCTTTCAAAATCATTCATTTTTTACTTAAAGGAAGAAATTTCTTGTTCATCAATAATAGGAGATTTTGCTTTACAAGAAACTTTGTAGGCATTAAATTCTTTTTGTATAGAAATGAGATTAGAAGAAATATTATCCTTTTCTTTAGAAACCATAGCAAGTTCATTCTTAAGAAAAGCAACTTCTTTTTGTAATTTTATGCATTCAAGTTTCTTGTTATCATAAGTTTCAGAAAGTTCTACAAAAGCATGCACTAGAACTTCCTTACTTACATCATCATCTTCATCATCAAGGGATTGAGGGGTTACCTTGGGTGTGTTTGCCATGAAACACATATTAGCTTGATCCACCTCCTCTTCGGACTCGCTTTCCGAATCCCACGTAGCTTTGTAAGCTTTCTTTTCCTCCGGCTTCTTTGGCTTGAAGGAGGAAGTCATTTTCTTCTTGAACTCCGGACAATCCGCCATGATATGTCCGGGTTTGCGGCAATTGTAGCATATGATCATCCACTCCTCTTTGCCTTCAAATTTTCTCCGGAAGTTGAGCTTGTTCTTCCGGTACATCCTCTTGACGTTGCGAACAAGTAGAGTAAGCTCCTCATCTTCTTCTTCGTCATCTTCATCGTCATCATTGGTGGATGAAGTCTTGAAGGCTATGGATTTCTTCTTTGAAGTAGTGGCCTCTTCTCTTGCCTTCTTCTCCATCTCATGGGTCTTTAGGTTCCCAATGAGACTAATGAGGTCCATCTCGTCCTTGTCGTTCAACTCCTTCAAGGTGGTGGCCTTGATCTCCCATGATGAAGGAAGAGCCCGAATTACTTTCCGCACCTTTTGATCGTTGGAGATGTCATCACCTAAGGAAGAAAGACCATTAGTGATTTTAGTAAACCTTGTAGCCATACTATCAATAGACTCATCATCAAGCATTTTAAATGACTCATATTGGGACCTCAAGAGATCTATCTTAGCTCTCTTGACTTGTGAAGTCCCCTCGTGTGTGACCAATAAGTGTTGCCAAATCTCATAGGCGGATTGGCAATGAATTACCCGTGTAAGGTCATCCTCATTCAAGGCGGTTAATAGGGAGTTTTGGGCCTTGGAGTTAGCCTCATATAGTTTAAAGTCAAGGTCGGTCCAAGTGCTCTCATCACCATCGGGTGCTTCATAGGGTTTGGTCAAGGACTTGGCTACTAAGCTACCCAAAGATTGCAAAAATATAGTCATCCTAACCTTCCAAATTGGGAAATTGAGGCCATCAAATTTAGGTGGGGATTTAATGTTGTCGGCCATGTTTACTAGTGATGAATGAATGAAATGAAAATGTTGATTAGCAAGTTTTAAGGATCTCTCTATGGATGTTAAGCCAAACCTAGAGTCCAAGCTCTGATACCAATTGAAAAGTCACCTAGAGGGGGGGTGAATAGGTGACAATGTTAATCAAAGGGCAAATTAAAATTTAAAGCTACAACAATCACAATCAAGAATCACAAGATGAATGCAAGCAAGTAAGTATGACAATGAATATGATGAGCAAGTAATAAGTGCAAGCAAAGTAGAGTAAGGATTGCAAGAATATAAACCAATCGCAAACACAAGGATATGTTATCGAGGTTCGAGCACCCAGCTCTACTCCCCGCCTTCCCCAGAAGGATTCTAGCTACTTCCACTATCACAAAGAACAATTACAACCGGAGTACCCAACTCCACAATTTCAATCACAAGAATCTCTGAGTAGTCACAAGACCACAAACTCTCTCTTTCAAAAATCTCTTCCCTTACAAAGGTCCTTAGAGAATAATGAGTAGAATTGAAGCTCTTTTGTGTGTAAGGAAAAGAAATTGAAATCAGAGAAAAACTTTTGAAAACCCTTCAGAAAATTGAGAGAATTTAGTACAAAAACCAAGAACTTTTGAAAGCCTTAAACTTTTGAGTTTTGTAGCAATGAATGTTGTAACCAATCTCTCCCCAAACACCCCTATTTATAGGAGAGGGCTAGGGTTTAGGGATAAAACATAATTACTGATGTTTAGGAGGTAATTAGATCAAAATATATCCTTAAATGAATTTTTAAACACAAAAGACAAAAATAAACAGCTCACTTAAAATCTGCCCGTTACTGTTCAACGGACACATCGGTCGACTGGGCCGGTCGACCGGTAGTTCAAAAAATCGACCGTTATAGGCTAGCGGTCGACCGACCCGGTCGACTGAGAAAACCTGTGAGCCAAAACAATATCTCGGTCGACCGCCCCGGTCGACTGGCAGACATGCACACTGATACGTGCATCTGCCAGAACTGCGGTCGACTGGTCCGGTCGACCGGACCAGACTGACACAGACTCGGTCGACTGCCCCGGTCGACCGGATCAGGTCAAAAATCATTTTTGAAAAAGAAAATAAAGAGGATTTTGATTTTAACAAAAATACTTTTGAACAGGGAATAGAGTTAAACATAAAGATGTATTTGTAGGCAAAAACTTGTATGCAAAATATTTTTGTATAATTTAAAAGAAATTATTTTGGAACGAGCATGTGCGCAAAAACGTGTGTGATAGAGCTTCAAACCTATCCACTATTCTTTAACATACTATAAACTGAAAAACAAATTACATGAAGACTTCTTGTGCTATCTTCAAGTCTTTGAGCCATCCAATGCCTTGCTAGAGCCTTCTCTTCTATGATCCTTCCTTGATGTGAAATTTGCCTTCCTTGCTTTGTGGAACTTAGAAGTTCTTGCAATAGCTAAGCGAATGGTCTCTAAACATGGTACAAACCTGAAACTTATCTTGAATAGACTCATTAGTACCAAATAGCACTAATTTGGTTTGTCATCATCAAAACTCAAAACAATTGGAGAGTGTAACCTCTTGGGCCAACACACATCCCAGCACAACAAGATACACAATGATTACAAAATGGCCGCATTTTCGCGGCAAAAGTCGTGTTGGCGCGGCGGTTCTTTAGAAGCTAGGTCCCTGCTTTCTAGAGCAGGGAGATACAAAGCTAGTGTTTATTCTGCAATGTTAAGCACATGTAAAGATTGTCCTGCACACCAAAATAGAGAAGAAAAGGTTAACAAAAACGTGAATTCAAAACCATTCCCTTCCCCGGCAACGGCGCAAAAAATTTTGTTCGGGGTGAACCAGCACTCAAAAACGCGTGTATTTATGAAATCAATGAAAAGCTCATATGTGCTAATGTTCCCTCGATACTTCCGTTATAGCATTGGCTCAACGGGTCGAATCCACAGGGACGGGAGGCGATAGAAGCATTAACAGTTTTTATTCACGTTTTACGTTAACATTTCTTCTTTGTTAAAAGAATTCGCAAAAGAAAAGAAAAGAAAGGAAAAGGAAAACAAGAATGTGGTAGGTGAGGAAGGCAATGAAAGCGGCGAAGAAAACAAAAGAGGAGTGGTTTTGAAAACAAAATAGAAAGGAAGAAGAAGCTTGTAGTAAAGAAAATGAAAACAAAGACAAACAAAGAAAGTTATGAAAACAACGATGAAAAGATAAAGGAATTGCTTTTTTAAAACAAGATAAAAGAAAGCTCATGGCTACTAACTACTAAGTAATCCACTAACCATGCTAACCTCTTATTAATAGTTGCCTCACATGGATCCTTGGCCATCACTAATCCTTAGCTTCAAGAGATGATACAGAGCATGACACATAAGATTGATCTTCTACATTCAAACAACACATCCATACCACATAACAAGTTGCAAGCTACTGTTAAATCATCAAAACCGGTTAGAGGTGAGCATGAAATAAAGTTAGCATTTGCAACTTAGCAAGTTAGTGGGTTAGGTGTTAGAATGTTAGAATCCATCATCATGAGCCATCAATGGCTTTTACAAGAGCAAGGCCTTATAGAGGCCATTAGATTCATGTGGATTATCAAGTAAGTGGTTAGATGGTTAGTGGTTAGTAGTTAGATTGTCATGAGAAGAAGAAAAGTTAGCCAAACAACATGTAGAAGATGGAGGAGATTACATTGGAGAAGAAAGGAGGCACCTTTACATAGATTGTCACCATCTATTACATCAATCCCTCTCTATCTCTGTCTCTGAATCCTCAGCCCTACTACAAGATCTAAAAATGAAATAACATAACAAAATACAAGAAATGAAGAACACCAACCTACACTACACTAAAACATAGAAACCCTAGCCTAAAATCGAAAACTGCCTCGTTCTGGACCTATGCAGGGCTATTTATAGGCATAGGTAGCTTCAAAAAGACGAGACGAGGCCACGCGTCAAACATCGACGCGTGGCTCCGTCCTATTGCCGCAGAAAAGCGGCAATTGCCACGTTTCCGCGGCAATACCATGGACTTAGGTCCCTGATTTTTGCCAGTGGGTCCCCGTTAGTTCTAGCAGCTTCCTGGTATATCCCTTTTCTGGTAATTTCATCCGAATATTCGTCTGACGTGCGCAAGAGTCTAGGTTCGACGTATCTTCTAGATGATCCCTTGCTTGGCCTCCAATTAATGTGGATTTAATTACCCTAAAAGGGGTTTAATTAAGCTCTTATTACTCCTTTGCCCTTGAACTCTGAGTTTACCTGCAATAGAGACCAAACACGGTTTAGACCGACAATTTATTCATAAATCGGTGGAAAAATGTGATATAGTAATGCATAATCATAGACTAATCACCATACGGTGGCCGCGCGTGCAGCGCTTAGAGCGGCGCGCGGTCCCGTCCGTACCCTATCAGGCCCTGTGCCCTGTTTCGTCTTTGTAGCCCCTGGTTTTTACAGAATCAGCTCTCTAGGTCAATGGCTATCTTTAATAGGCTTTTAATCACCAATTAAATGGTTATTTAGGGTCTTCTTCTTCATTGCACACCATGGACCTAGAATCAAGGAAGCAAAGCTTTATTAGCAAAATTTAATATGAGATCAATGTGAAGATGTGATACAAATTATGCAAAATTAGAGACTTATCATTAGTCTCCCTATATCTCTCTTATTTCTCTTTCTTCTAGCTCTATGTTTTCTCTCTCTTATTTTTCGGTTTAACTCTCTCTAGATCTCCCACTTTCTCTCAAGATCTTTCTCTTTATAATGGGTGTTGTATGTGTGCGTATTTTCAGAGTTCTGAGATTTTACGGCATTTTTCGTAATTTTAGGCGAGTGTTCATTTATGTGTTTCCCTGCTTCAATGGGTGATTTGTATTATGTGTGATGTGTAATTGTAATTGTAGCTGTATCATGGACATGTAGATTTATACTGATGTTGTTTATTGTATGAATGCAGGTGCGTACATGCATATTGTGGACATGTGTATTTGTATCGATTTTACGAATACCTGTAGTAGTGTAATTTATACCTGTACATGTATCTGCCTATAACATGTTCTTATACTGCTTTATTATCCATGAGTGGCTGACCTTTCACGGGCATTTAGCCTCCGGACTCTCTACTTGGCCTTCTAGCCTTATTAGCCTCTAGGCTTCACACTCATCCTCTGGGGTTCACCACTCCACGGATACTCTAGTTACTACTATGCTTATATATATGCTAGTGTGTACTAACATTATTTTATACAGGTACCTACTGTTGGCACAGAGGCCCATCACTCTAGTTTTGATAATGATTAACTTATGTTAGTTATAGTTTATTAATAATCTTGTGTTTATAAAATTTCAGTTATTGACCGAAGATCTTAGTAGGTGATTAGCTTCAACAAAGGAGTTTTGGATCTAACACGTGTTGATTCAATAGCTCGCGCGTTAAGATCGCATCTTGCACTCGGTTGGAGTCACACTCGTTGGATCGCGTTTGGATCGAGTTAACTTGGAGGAGTTCTACAAGAAGACTTTGGCTTGTGTTTTGTTCAGTTTGTTTAAATCTTGTGTAAGGGTAGATTATATTGATATGCTCAAGTTCAAATACACACACAAGTTTAAAGTTTGGTTTCGATTTAGCCTGCTTTGGTTTTCATATCAAAAACATAGATATATATATCTTATATGTATATTGGATTCTATCCATATACAATAGGCTTCAAAATTATTTCAATATCATATTTTTGTATCCATATGAGTTTTGGAGAAAACGGTTTTTCATTTCAAAAATCCAAGTTTTGAAAAAATAGAAATTTTGTGTTTAAGCCAAATTTCAATATAACAAAAATGGTTCAAATAGTTTGTAATATGTGTTAATTTTTGGTCACACATATTTGGTAATGAAAGATCTTATAAGAACTTATTTTTGTGGAATTTATATGATTTTATGGGATTTAATTGAAATTAAAAAAACAAGTTTTCAATACCAAAAATCCCAGCCAGACTAACTGGCGGTCGACCGAGCCTGTCGACCAGACTAATAGTCGGTCGACTGGAATGGTCAACCGATATGCACAAGCGTGCACGGCCGTATTGGCTTGAGGGCCGATCGACCGCCCAGGTCGACCGTTTAGAGAGCTTTACTCCTTGGATCTAGCCCTAGTCGACCGGGCGGTCGATCAGCCTGAGAGGTCTGCTCTCTGAATCTAGCCTCGGTCGACCAGGCGGTCAACTGATGGCACAATGATTGGAAATCCGGCCGTTGGCCGGTCGACCAGGCGATCGATCGACAGCAGCATCAACTGCTGATTTGGCCCAACGACTAGTTTTTGGAATGGGTTATAAATACCCATCGCTTTGGGCTGTTTTGATTAAGAATTTCAAGAGTAAATTTTCCCATCTTCTTAAGTGTCTTAGCAACAAGTTTTCAGCAGTTTTTGGGCTAAAAGATTTTATCTTTATTTGTTTTAAAGTGTTGGAAAAATAAAATAAAATAAGAGTCTTTCGGAATTGGTTTTTGATCTTCATTTCAATATCTATCTTGTGATTTTTCCAAGTGTTTTTCTTTGTTATTTTCATTCCAAACACTTTATTTTCTCACACTTGAGCTATCTATCTATCCTATCTATTAGGATCTTTTTTTTGGTGAGAAAATTAATTTGTGGTTTGTTGAGATCACCAAGAGTTATAACCTTCTTGTGTTTGCGGTTATCCCTCTTGTGTAGAGGTGATTGTGGAAGTTGTGTTGGTATCCCTCTAAGTGTAAAGGAGATTGAGGTTAGAGTTTTGGCTTTGTGCCTATCCCTCTAAGTGTAGACGTGATTGTTGTTGTTTGGCTTTGTGCCTATCCCTCTATTGAGAGGTTGATATTGTGTGGCTTAGTGCCTTGCCTCTTGTTTAGAGGTTGCTGTTGTTTGAGAGGGGAGTTGTGTACTCCATGTTTGTATTACCCAAATTCTCAATGGAGGTTCCCTGTGTGGAAAGTCCTGTGTGGACGCATTAGTGGAAATCCTTCTGTGTGAAGGCGGGGACGTAGAGCAGTGGCTCAAACCTCAAAACATATCTCTGTGTTTATTATTGATCCACTATCTCTAAACTCTCTCTCTTTTATATATTGCATTGATTCATATTGCTCATATCTTATATGCTTGATATTGCTTGTGTGCCTTACTAGTGTTGAACCAAGAAAGCTTCATATAGCACCTCAACTCTTATTTAGAGAAATTTATAGTAGATAGTCTAGAGCGCTTCACCGAGAATTCGGCTAAACTCTTTGGTTACATTAAGTGTGTTACAATTTATTTTTAATTCCACATCATTTGTCATTGTTAGCACAGAGGCCTTCCACTCTAGTTTTGATGATGATTAACTCATGTAGTTATGTTTACTAATAATCTTGTGATGTTTAGTTTGAGAACATTAATCAAGATATTAGTTGGTGATTAGCTTCAACAAAGGTGTTTTGGAGCTTCTCACATGGTGATTCAAGAGCCCGAGCAACAAGATCAACATAGCACTCGTTGGAGTCTAGCTCGGTGTATCACGGAGTTTTGTATTGAGTCAGCTTGGAGACGACGCTCTACAAGAAGACTTAGGTATCCTAGTTTAGTTTGTGTTTTAGATCCATGTGTAAAGATTAGATAGTGTGATATGCTCAAGTTCACAATACACACACGTTTCATATTTTGGATATTGGTTTTTTGGTTTTTGGTTTAACCGATATTGGTTTTCATGAATAGATAGTATCAATACAAGTTTACTTTGTTTAAGTGTATATTAGATATAATCTATATACATGTAAGCTTAGTTTCCTAGACAAACTTATGTTGAGATGCCTATTCATGAGGTTTGGTGTTTTGTGTTTTTAACAAAACATATTTTTTGAAATAAAAAGACAAAAATAATGATATGTATATGTTTCATGTATATTGGACCTATGTCCATATACAACATGTTTTAAATGTTTAAGTATCATGTTATTGTATTTTGATATGTTTTCGACAAAGTTTATTTGAAATATCAAAGTTTGAAAAAATATAGTTTTTGGTTTTCGGTAATTTTTCCATAACACAAAAATGGCTTAAAATGTTTGTTAATTGTGTTGAAATTTTTATCACATGTTTATATATCGTATATAAAGTTAGAAACTAATTTTGTGGATTTTTAGAAGTTTTATGAGATTTATTAGAATTATTTAAAACCCAGTTTTCTGACCCAGATTGCCTTCTGCCAGGCTCTGGCGGTCGACCGGGCCGGTCGACAGGACCCAGAGTCGGTCGACTCGTCGGTGACCGACGTGCACAAGCCTGTGCACGTTGGCCAGGCACTTGGGCGGTCGACCGTGCGGTCGACCGGCCGGTGGACCGCTAGCTTCCAACGGTCATTTTTTTGACTGTTGGGGGTCGACCGGGCGGTCGACCGCCAGCCGCCAGAGTTGCCAGTTCAGCTCCAACGGCTAGTTTTCCAAGGGGACTTTAAATACCCCATTTGTATGGGTTTTCCTCCAAGATTTTTAGAGCCAAAAATTTCTACTCTCTAGTGTTTATTTCAGCAAGTTTTCAAAAGGTTTTTGGTGGTTAAAGAGATCATCTCTATTTGTTTCAAAAAGTGTTTGAAAATTCAAGAAAAGAAAAGCTTTGGGATTGGGTTTTTGATCTTCATTGTATTCTTATTATAGTTATTTTCCCAATAGTTTTCTTTGAGTTTTTTGATTTCCAAACACTTGTTTTCCACTTGAGCTATATCACTCTATCCTATTCTATAGGATCATTTATTTATGGGAAAGAAATTGGTTTGTGGTTGAGATATACTACCTTGTTGTAAACCTTTCTTTGTGGTTGCTCCCTCTTTGGTAGAGGTTGAGGTTGTGGTTTACTCCCTCTTGGTGAGGTGGAGTTGGTGTTGGATTTGTATCCCTCTTCGGTAGAGGTGGATTGTAGTTACTCCCTCTTGTGTGAGGTGGAGTTGGATTGGTGGAGTTCGGTACTCCGATTTTCGGTGGACCATTTGTATTGCCTCGGTGGAGGTTATATTGGTTGAGAGAGGAGTTCGGTACTCCTAGTGGATTGGAAATCCTTCTCGGTGAAGGCGGGGACGTTGAGCTCGATGCTCGAATCTCGAAACACATCTTGTTGTTTGCGTTTGATCAATTGTCTCTCAACCCTCTCTCTTTTATTTGTGTATTGCATCATTCATATTATCATATCATATATGCTTGTGTTGTGCCTTGCATCTATTCAGATTGCTCATTCGTATTATATGTTTGGCTTGTGTGTGTGTTCCTCACTTGTGCTTAACCACGAGAGCTTCATATAGCGCCTCAACTCTTATTCAGAGGAATCAAGAGGAGTTAGTCCAGAGCCCTTTACGGGAAATTCGGCTACACTCGTTGGTTGCATTAAGTATAGTTGCAAATTAGTTTTAATTTCTGCATTTAGTTCATTAGATTAGCCTTATCACCTATTCACCCTCTCCCTCTAGGTGATTTCAATTGGTATCAGAGCCTACGCTCCTGATATTTGGTTTAACCACCTAGGAGTGAGATCTTGGTTTGCTAATTTATCATTTGCATTTGCACGTATTTTTTTTTGCACACAGTCATGGATTGCTTGTCACCTCCCATGTTTGATGTTTCCAACATTGACACATGAAAATTTAGGATGTCCTTGTATTTGAAAACCCTAGGCTTGCATGTTTTCCTTGCTGCTACCAAGAAATTCTATCTTGGTAACCGCAATCATGTAGGGGCCAATACACAAGCCCTTGAGGCTATTAGAAGCACGCTAAACAAAGAATATCTTATGCTTGTTTCTAACTTTGATTCCGCCTTTGCGGTCTATAACAAGTTGACCACCTCCAAGCTTCAATTGCCAATTCAACCGAGGAGGAATCTAGCGGAGAATCCGAGTCACAATGCTTCATGGTCCAAGGGAATGACTCCCTTGAGGTATATTCGGAATCTCAACTAGATTGTGATGATGCTAGTTCTTCTAGTAATGAGCATGTTGATCCTAACACTTTAAATGAAGAACTTTCTATTGTTTGTGAAAAATTAATAGAAAAGTATAATCTTTTGAAAAAGAAAACTTTTGCATTAAATAAAGAAAATGAAAATTTGTCTTCTAAACTTGGTTTGGTTTTGCAAGAGAAAGAGGAGATTTCTAATGAAACAGATTCATTGAAATCTAAGCTTGAACTTGCCCTAAAAGAAAATGAATTTTTGAAAAATAAAAATAATTGTGAAATAATTTTGAAGAAAATGAAAAATTGTCTTCAAAAGTTGATTTTGTAGTAAAAGAGAATGATTCTTTGAAAAACAAAATAATTTCTATTTCAAATGATTTAGATGTTTGTTTAAAGAAAAATGAATCTTTGCAAAATTCTATAGATTCACATGTTTACCATGCTAAGATAGTTTCACCTAGTTCACCCATTGCATGTATCACTTCTTCTTTAATTGAAAATGATATATCCATGCTAAAGAAGAATATTGATTGTTTGGGCTCCACTTTGAGCCAATGTGTTTTGAGTCATACACGTTTGGAATCTTTATTTCGAAAGAAACAAGTTCCATCTTTGCATGCACACCCTCCACGACATACACATGCTACTCACGGTCACAACCATCACACCATGTATGCTCATGTGTACACTTGTACACATTGTGGACGTAAACGCCACCTTGCTAAATTTTGTTATGATAGAATACATGTTTCTAATTTAGCAAATAAATTTGTTTGGGTTAGAAAAGGTACTAACCCCCATGGACCCAAAAGTGTGTGGGTACCAAAGACCACTCCTATTATATTTGATATAGGTGTGGGCTCTCGCATGACGTGAGAGTATTGGAGCCTTGAGGTGGATGCGTTCTGAGCTTCATGAGGACTATTTGGATGCATCACTTTCAAGGGAAGTTTGGTGGGAGGACCACCTTGGTTTGGAGAACTAGAGAGGTGCCCTTATCGGTTTTGGTATCAATCTCTAACTCCCGTTTATATTTGAATGCATTCCATGTTCATTGTTTATAGCATGTTTTGATGTTTATTGATTATTATGATTATGCCACGTTAATTAGACTAGCGATATACATGTTAGTTATTTGAGACACCCATGCTTAATATGGACTTATATCATTGTGTTCTCACATATGTTTAGCTATTATGTATATCATAACTCTAATAGCATGTTGATTTACATAATCATCATATTTATATTTATCATGTTGATTTATGTCTTGTTTTATACTTCATGATTTGATTACATGTTTAAATGTTAGTTTTCATTAAAACTAGGATATATATAGTTGTACATATAGTGGGCTACAAATAGATCATTTATATGTGTTTGTACTTGAACGCTCATTTGTACCCATTAGATGTGGTAGTATAGTCTAGTTTGATGATTCCTGCATTTTAACTTGTATTCCCCATTTTTGACATGTTTTATGATCATGTGGTTTCACTTCATGTATATGTTTATTTTGCCAAACTTTAAGACATAAATGTATACCCCTTGAGTCATTTGCTTTTCATGCAAATCTTTTTTATGAACTCAATTGTGTTTAGGGATATGTATGTATACTTCTTGTTTTGTCAAAACATATATATGCCTTGAAGTATATATTAATTTTTTATGAAATTTAGTTTTGACGATTTTCATGTTTTCCATGTTAAGCTTCATGTATATGTCCATCTTGTCCAAACTATTGATTATGCATATACATCCTTTGAGCCACGTGCCTTCATGTATATACATTTGTGGACTCGTTATGTTTTGGATATGTATGTATACCTTAGTTTGTACTTGACATACATATGCCTTGAAGAAATCGAGTTTTTATGATTTTCATGTATTGAGGAACTTAGAGCTTGAATGTCTATTTTCATGATTATATGTTTTCCCATATACCTTGTACACTCACCTACTTATTGTTTTCTCATGACTTTATTTTCATGAGCATGATATGGGCTTTACGGACTTTGAGTATTTAGTGACCATGTGATTTATATGTGTTTCATGAAATATAATTTTGTTTTATTCCTTGCTTGAAGGATTTCGTACTAGTTTTCAAGTTTTTCCATTTAACTAGTTGCGGTATTCTTCGTTATGGTAGAGTTTTCAAACATACTATATTTTTCAAACCTATTTGTTGAAAACCCCTACCTTCCAAGGGCGGTTGGCTGGGAGATCATGCACATGTATGCTTTATAGTGAAAATCATTTTAAACTTGAGCATGAAATGGGTGGTAGATAATATGAGGAATACACTTGATATTATTATTATTTCAATTTGGTATCAATGGACTTTTTCAATTGGTATCAATATTGACATTTTTTTTTGTATACTCATATATTGTTTTTGTGCATGTATGCTTTCAGTTGGTATCATCTATTTGATTGGTACTCATTTTTCATACACTTATACATATTTTATTTGTTCTTACTATATCACTATATCTTTAAGCACAAATTTTTGATTATGCAAAGCTTGAATGTTTAATGACTATCATATTTCTATTAATAAGTTTTCAATTGGTATCTTAAACAAGCTTATGCATCGTTTTATTTGGTATTTCATAAAGAGGGAGAAAATTCGTATTTTTATCTTTCAATTGGTATTTTGTTTACCGTTGATTTCTACTCCCACACTTTATGTTGAAAATTGATTTTATTTTGGTATCATATGTTCTAAATGACAAATATTCACAAATGGTATCAAGATTCTGTTTACTTTCAATTGGTATCTATTGATCTATTTCTTTCAATTGGTATCAAGATTTTATTTATTTTCACAATTGGTATCAATGCCTTATTTACTTTCAATTGGTATCTTTAAAAAAAATAATTTGATTTGTTTTATTGAGAAAATTCAAAATGTTGTTTTAATCAGAATTAAAAGTAAAAACAAACCAATAAAAACAAATTTAAAAAAAATGTTTTGATTTATATATGCAAGGGGAGCTTAACATCTTTTCTATATATAGATTCATGTTGAGTGTATCTTATATTTAGGAGCTTGACAACTCTTCTTTACGCGATACACGTGTGTAGGGGGAGCTTCACATCTCTTCTTATGCATTGCATATTTTGTGTTAAGTGAATTAGGGATTGTCATCCTTTTTTTCATGTAAGGCATATATGTAGGGAAGTTAACTTAGCGTCTTCCTCTTCATGAATGTATATCGCATATATTCTTATTATTGATTTGTTTGATGTCACCCCTTTATTGATTCTTTGTTTCGGACAAAAAGGGAGAGAACATTGTTTTGTTTTTACTTTAACCCCTTTGTTGATGATTGACAAAAAGGGGGAGAAGTATTTAGTATATATGCATGTTTTCAGGATTTATGTTTATGCATATATGTTTTGTTTTGCAAATAGGAGAAAAAGAATTTATGAGTTTTATGTTTGATTGGCATATTTATCTCCTTATATTTAAATACATGTTTATTTATGTATGTGCTTCTTTGCAATATCTTATTGCTTATTTCCTATGCATGAGTTAAGGGGGAGCTTCTTTGAAGCTTAACTTAATCCATGCATATATAACTCCATGAGTTTTGTCATCATCAAAAAAGGGAGATTGTTGGCCCAGAGGCCTTCCACTCTAGTTTTGAGATGATTAACTCATGTAGTTATGTTTACTAATAATCTTGTGATGTTTAGTTTCAGATCATTAATCAAGATATTAGTTGATGATTAGCTTAAACAAAGGTGTTTTGGAGCTTCTCACATGGTGATTCAAGAGCCCAAGCAACAAGATCATACATAGCACTCGTTGGAGTCTAGCTCGGTGGATCACGGAGTTTTGGATCGAGTCGGCTTGGAGACGGCGCTCTACAAGAAGACTTAGGTATCCAGTTTAGTTTGTGTTTTAGATCCATGTGTAAAGATTAGATAATGTGATATGCTCAAGTTCACAATACACACACGTTTCATGTTTTGGATATTGGTTTTTCGGTTTTTGATTTAACCGATATTGGTTTTCATAAATAGATAGTATCAATACAAGTTTACTTTATTTAAGTGTATATTAGATATATTCTATATACATGTAAGCTTAATTTCCTAGACAAACTTATGTTGAGATGCCTATTCATGAGGTTTGGTGTTTTGTGTTTTTAACAAAACATATTTTTGGAAATAAAAAGACAAAAACAATGATATGTATATGTTTCATGCATATTGGACTTATGTCCATATGCAACATGTTTTAAAATGTTTAAGTATCATGTTTTTGTATTTGGATATGTTTTGGACAAAGTTTATTTGAAATATCAAAGTTTGGAAAATACTGTTTTTGATTTTCGGTAATTTTTCCATAACACAAAAATGGTTTAAAATGTTTGTTATTTGTGTTGAAATTTTTATCACATGTTTATATTTCTATATAAAGTTAGAAACTATTTTTGTGGATTTTTAGAAGTTTTATGGGATTTATTAGAATTATTTAAAATCCAGTTTTCTGACCCAGATTGCCTTCTGTCGGCTCTGGCGGTCGACCGGGCCGGTCGACTGGACCCAGAGTCGGTCGACCGGTCGGTCGGCCGACGTGCACAAGCCTGTGCACGTTGGCCAAGCACTTGGGCGGTCGACCGTGCGGTCGACCGGCCAGAGAGCTTTGCTCTCTGGATTTTTACGGTCGACCGGCCGGTCGACCGCTGGCTTCCAACGGTCATTTTTTTGATCGATGGCGGTCGACCGGGCGGTCGACCGCCAACCGCCAGAGCAGCCAGTTCAGCTCCAACGGCTAGTTTTCCAATGGGGCTTTAAATACTCCATTTGTATGGGTTTTTCTCAAAGTTTTTTACAGCCAAAAATTTCTACTCTCTAGTGTTTATTTCAACAAGTTTTCAAAAGGTTTTTGGCGCTTAAAGAGATCATCTCTATTTGTTTCAAAAAGGATTTGGAAAATTCAAGAAAAAGAAAAGCTTTGGGATTGGGTTTTTGTTCTTCATTGTATTCTTATTCTAGTTATTTCCCAATAGTTTTCTTTGAGTTTTTTGATTTCCAAACACTTGTTTTCTACTTGAGCTATATCACTCTATCCTATTCTATAGGATCATTTATTTGTGGGAAAAGATATTGGTTTGTGGTTGAGATATACCACCTTGTTGTAAACCTTTCTTTGTGGTTGCTCCTTCTTTGGTAGATGTTCAGGTTGTGGTTTACTCCCTCTTGGTGAGGTGGAGTTGGTGTTGGATTTGTATCCCTCTTCGGTAGAGGTGGATTGTGGTTACTCCCTCTTGTGTGAGGTGGAGTTGGATTGGTGGAGTTCGGTACTCCGGTCTTCGGTAGACCATTTGTATTGCCTCGGTGGAGGTTGTATTGGTTGAGAGAGGAGTTCGGTACTCCTAGTGGATTGGAAATCCTTCTCGGTGAAGGCGGGGACGTAGAGCTCGGTGCTCGAACCTCGAAACACATCTTGTTGTTTGCGTTTGATCAATTATCTCTCAACCCTCTCTCTTTTTTATTTGTGTATTGCATTATTCATATTGTCATATCTCTTATATGCTTGTGTTGTGCCTTGCATCTATTCATATTTCTCATTCATATTATATGCTTGGTTTGTGTGTGTGTGCCTCACTTGTGCTTATGATTGGTACACAATGTTGCATATTTTACCACATAATCCCCATGCATATTGCAAATAAATATATGATTTTTACTCATCTTCTCTATATATTTGCAGGTTCACACTCTAATGGAGAGATAGCCCAATAATCACTTTAATTAGCAATAATTAAAGGGATTAAATCCAAGATTAAGATAAAGCCCAAATTTGAAATCAGAATCCAGAGAGATCCGCGTAACAACTGAAGATTCTAGAAGGCCACGTGGATAACAACCTCGTAACAAACTTGTAACAAAAATTTGGGATCCAACGGCCACAAAAGTGCCGCGGATCCACCGCAAAATCTGGGCCATTCAATCCCAGATTTTGGCCACCTGTTCGTCTTCTGGAGAGTTCTCTCTGTGCCTATAAATACTGCATTTGGACCTACGAGCAAAAACTGAATGGAGAAGAGAGGAGAAATTATTAGTTGTTGTAATTTTCTTAGGTTTTTCTCTAGGTTTAGTTCTTTAGTCCCTCTTCTTCTTCCCTAGATACTTTGTAAAAGAGAGAGATTGTGAGAGAGAGAGCTTGTGTAATCAAGGTGTGACAACTTGAAGCAACAAGGATTCATCCATTCTCCTTCCTCTACTTGAGCTTGGTTCTAGTTTAATTGCTTTCTTTACTTGCTTTCTTTAATTCATGCTTTTATTTCCTTGAAATTTTACTTCATGCTTTGCTTTTATTTGTTAATGGCTTGTAGCTAATTTTTCTATCATGTACTAGCTAACCACTAGCCTTGCCATCTTCACTAACTCATGGGTGATTGCTATAGTTCATCTTGCAAGTTGGATGGTCTTCTCTTCTCCGATGGGTTAAACCACCCTTCATCTACATGAGAAAGTAATTAGATCAACACGCAAGACGAAACCTACGCCGATGGAGTGACAACATGAGGCACGCCTTCACTATCACGGAGTTTAGTAAGTATTGGTAAGGTAGTAAGGTAAGCTAGTCATGGTTTGTTTTCTTCCATTTCATTCTTTCTAGTGTTAACACCAAATCCAATCTTGATTTCTTTCCACTTTCCATCATGAACATATTCATCCATTCTTTCATTTCTTGTTCAATGATTGTTTTATTCTATTGAGCATAGAAGACACTTCGTTTACATTTCTTCACTACGATTCGTAACGCTTCTATCGCTAGCTCTCCCTGAGAATCGACTCGGTATAGCCTTATGCTATAGCGGAGATAGGAAAGGATACATCAAACACATTTACATACACCTTTCTCGTCTAATCAAAATGGCGCCGTTGCCGGGGAGAGCAACGGATTTTCTTTAAAGTGAGAAACTAAACGAATTTTCTTCTCTGTTGCAGGTTACAGGTTGAAGAAACAGCAAAATTTGCATAGCAGTGACATATAAGTGGACCTGGGCCTCTGCTCTCGAAAGCAGAGACCAGGATCCCTCAGTTTTGCCGCAATTTCTGGGCTTTTGCCGCAAAATTGCGGCAATTCTGAGATCACTACTGACAAAATTTCTGCAGGTCTTCTGGTTCTACAAAATACATCTGCTGCAGTACTTAATATCTTGTATTCTTCACCATACTCCTGCTAATTATAATAACAGTAAAAAATTGGTTGTAAACGTTAAAAATTGATTAGACATTTGCATTTCTAGGCACGTGTCTTTTCAATTCATTTACTTTTACTGTTGAAGAGTGCTGGAGGCAAGGTACGTTTCGCATTACATGTAGACTAGGAATCATCTCTTGCTTGATTTTCATGCTTTGAGTGTATCCTAGTTATCTATCTTGTACACTTGCACAAATCAATTCTAAGGGCATACCCATAAATAAGATAAGGTGGGGGATTTCATTACCCTTTTCTTAGCCCAAAAACCACCATCCAAGCACTCACTAACCCAAGCCTAATTTAATAAAAAAAATAGACGTTGGCCCTAGGGACATCTCGGACTCATTTAGGAGATTATCCTAAGGGGGAATAGTGTTGGAAATTGACTCTTGTAAAATCAGTGTCTAGGCAAGGGATTGAGGGCCGAAAGCCCGAAGGTTGTTGGTTACTTAATTAAGGAACGTCTTTGACGGAAAACCTCCCACCAACCTTTCCCTTCCCTGGCTGATTAACTTGTGGTCTACGTCTACACTAAACCTCCTGTGGACGATCTAATCAGTTAGGAGTCGTCTAGGTCTAGGTCAACCATTCTTTTGGCTTGGTTTTGATTTTTCTTTTCTTTTTGTTTGTTTATTTGTTTGTTTCTTTTTGTTTGTGATTTTTTGTGTGATATGGCATTCAACAATTCTTTCCATCCTAATAATAATTCATATTTCACACAGTCTCCATTCTATTCGGATAATTCCAACCCGGTGTTTTATAATATGCACCAACCAAATACACCGGGTTGGCCTTATCCGAATCAATATGACTCATACCCCCCATCTAATAATTATAATTTCCATAATAATTTCAATTCTTCACCGAGTAATTGGGGATTCCAGTCCCCCGAGTTTAATTATCAACCTCCTTGTCCGCAATATCCACCTAGTCCACAATATCCACAATATTCATTCTCCGATTCTGCTTCATATATTCCTTTTTCTGGACCTCCCATTGAAGAAAAATCTGAGTTCCAAAAGAGGATAGAAGCCAATCTACTAGAGGCAGAGCAACAACTTAAGACCAAATTAGCCTCTCCAATTCCACCACATTTTCAAGATACATACTCAGTTCCACCAGTCCAAAATAAAAGACCATCAATTTTGAAAATGAGTATGCGTGAGTCCAAACATAAATCCCAAAATCTGATGGACTCACAATTTCAATATCACTTCCAAGACAATACTTCATCTTTCCATCAAAACAATGAAGTCATCGATTATGGAAAGATGCTTGAAGACATGACTCATGCTCAAATGCTAGAAATCGTGACATAGAGTTGATGATCCAAACTCTTCATTCTCATCCTATTTCTAATGTCACTAGCCACTCTGTTAAAACCAAAGAGTCATGTAGTCTTGGAAATCCAGATTCAATTTCAGCACAATCATCTGAACTTGTCCATCACATTGACATTTTGGCAAGTTTTCCATTTCTTGAAATTGAACTTGAACATGAATATGATCCTGAACTTCCACTTGATGATTCAATTCTACTTCCTGATTCAATTATGACTCCAGTGTCTTCACATGATTTCACTTCATTTCCCGAGTCAGTATTGGATCCAGTGCCTATCCATTGTGAAATTGAATCACCAATCTCTTATGATGATCATATTGAACTTGACCAATTCCATACTTTTGAAAGTCCCATTGAAAAATTGGCAAGTTCACTTTTTTGTGGAATTGAATTACATGAGGAATGTGATCTTGAACCCCAACTTAGTGATTCACTTCTTTTTCCTTATTCAATAATGACTCCGGTAACTTTACCTGACTTCAATCTTTTTCCGGAGTCGACATTGGATCTGTCCCAATTTATAATGAAGTTGAATCACTCATCTTTGAGGATCACATTGAACTTGACCAATTACACACTTTTGATGATCCTATTGACAAATTGGCAAGTTCTTCATGTATTGAACTACATATGGAATGTGACCTAGATTCTCACAATCTCTTTACTTTTGAAACTGATTGTACAATTCTAGCAGAAGATGTTGACCTTAGTTTTGAAGAATTGTATGGCGATGAGCTTGAATTCCTTAATATTGGAAGTAAAGAGATATCACCCATATTAGGTCACATTCCATCATTGGAAAATGATTGTGGACTTGAGCTTCATTTTCTTGACTTGGACCCAATTCCTGAACTCACTTCGACTCCTGTACCTTTACTTGACTTCAGTCACCTTCATGAGTCGGTATTAGTTCCTGTCATTCCTGAGTCCAAGTCAACCGTTCTATCATTTCACACTCCATTCTGGGACAAGGTGGTTGACAAATTTGACTCTGAAATTTATTATGGAAAATGGAAATTAGATGGGGTCATGTACTTAATAAAAATCTTCCAAGGATTTATCTTTTTAGTGGGTCATATTCATGATATTTTTGGTGGGTTCCTCAAAACCCAAAATAAGAATGATTGGGCCATGTTTCGTGAACCAATCAGACCACCACCGGAACCACCACCTTAAGGTAATTTTTTCCTTCCCTCTTCATTTTTGTTTCATGCATACATATATCATGATGCATTGAGGACAATGCATGAAATAAGTGTGGGGGAGGGTTTACTAACATAGAGTTTTTAGATTTTCTTTCTTTTACACTTCTTTTAGAAATAATAAAAAAAAAAAACTTTTTGAAATAAGAGACAAAGTTTAGATCTATTTTTAAGAAAATTAAGATGTATCTTAGAAATTAAGAAAGCCTTAATTATGACATCTTAAACCTAGTTGAAATAATAGATCTTGTTTGAAATTATAGGCTAAGTAAGAAAAATTGGTGAGATATTTTTATCTTGAATTTTTTGCCTTAGATTGTATGCACTTCACACTTACACATTTTTGGGATGGAGACAAAGACCTAAAATGCCATAAAATAAATAAATAAAAAAAAGAATAAAACATCACTTATTAAGCTGGATAATTATGCCTCAAGAAGCATGGTTATTCACGCCTAATGGTGAAAAACATCACTCATTAAGCTGGAGAATTATGCCTCAAGAAGCATAATTATTCACGCCTAACGGTGATCAAAAAGAATAATCCCCTTAGTTTCGTGGCCTTTTTTACTCGAGACCTTAAACCCGAGGGATGTTTTCTCATCTGGTGCCCTAAGACCGATTGGTTTGGGAGTCATCGGTTAAAGGCTCGTTACAGGGGTGAACTAGAAAGCCTAAACTAAGGGAAGAAAAAAGCATAAAAATATATAAATAAATAAATAAATGGCTTGATGGTTAGAGTTGAAATCCCATAAATTTTCACTGAGCACGGTGTGCATATTATCTAGGCTTTATGAAAGATAAAGTATTCAATCCAATTTTGAATTCTTACCTTAATTGAAAACAAGATCTTGCATAGAGACTAAGTTTAAGGAAGAATGATTATAGGTGGACTTATGACCTAAGATCAACTTATATTTTTGCAAAAATAGTTCGAAAACATGTCTCTCTTTCAAAATGGATTTTCAAAACACTAACATTTGTCTTCTTTCTTTATGGATTTTGTGGGTGTAATCCGCTGAAAACCCTCAGGAGACAACACTCCTCCTCTAGGGTAACCTAGAGGTTTAACGGCTTGTTGCACACGCTCAGTGCAATCGCGTCACCTGCGAAAGTGGTGTAATAAAATTGGTAGTTAGGATTTTCTTTTCTTTTTCTTTGTTTTGCTCGGGACGAGCAAAAGAATAAGTGTGGGGGTGTGATTGGTACACAATGTTGCATATTTTACCACATAATCCCCATGCATATTGCAAATAAATATATGATTTTTACTCATCTTCTCTATATATTTGCAGGTTCACACTCTAATGGAGAGATAGCCCAATAATCACTTTAATTAGCATTAATTAAAGGGATTAAATCCAAGATTAAGATAAAGCCCAAATTTGAAATCAGAATCCAGAGAGATCCGCGTAACAACTGAAGATTCTAGAAGGCCACGTGGATAACAACCTCGTAACAAACTTGTAACAAAAATTTGGGATCCAACGGCCACAAAAGTGCCGCGCCTTGCCGCGGATCCACCGCAAAATCTGGGCCATTCAATCCCAGATTTTGGCCACCTGTTCGTCTTCTGGAGAGTTCTCTCTGTGCCTATAAATACTGCATTTGGACCTGCGAGCAAAAACTGAATGGAGAAGAGAGGAGAAATTGTTAGTTGTTGTAATTTTCTTAGGTTTTTCTCTAGGTTTAGTTCTTTAGTCCCTCTTCTTCTTCCCTAGATACTTTGTAAAAGAGAGAGATTGTGAGAGAGAGAGCTTGTGTAATCAAGGTGTGACAACTTGAAGCAACAAGGATTCATCCATTCTCCTTCCTCTACTTGAGCTTGGTTCTAGTTTAATTGCTTTCTTTACTTGCTTTCTTTAATTCATGCTTTTATTTCCTTGCAATTTTACTTCATGCTTTGCTTTTATTTGTTAATGGCTTGTAGCTAATTTTTCTATCATGTACTAGCTAACCACTAGCCTTGCCATCTTCACTAACTCATGGGTGATTGCTATAGTTCATCTTGCAAGTTGGATGGTCTTCTCTTCTCCGATGGGTTAAACCACCCTTCATCTATATGAGAAAGTAATTAGATCAACACGCAAGACGAAACCTACGCCGATGGAGTGACAACATGAGGCACACCTTCACTATCACGGAGTTTAGTAAGTATTGGTAAGGTAGTAAGGTAAGCTAGTCATGGTTTGTTTTCTTCCATTTCATTCTTTCTAGTGTTAACACCAAATCCAATCTTGATTTCTTTCCACTTTCCATCATGAACATATTCATCCATTCTTTCATTTCTTGTTCCATGATTGTTTTATTCTATTGAGCATAGAAGACACTTCGTTTACATTTCTTCACTACGATTCGTAACGCTCCTATCGCTAGCTCTCCCTGAGAATCGACTCGGTATAGCCTTATGCTATAGCGGAGATAGGAAAGGATACATCAAACATATTTATATACACCTTTCTCGTCTAATCAGCTTAACCACGAGAGCTTCATATAGCGCCTCAACTTTTATTCAGAGGAATCAAGAGGAGTTAGTCCAGAGCCCTTTACGGGGAATTCGGCTACACTCATTGGTTGCATTAAGTGTAGTTGCAAATTAGTTTTAATTTTTGCATTTAGTTCATTAGATTAGCCTTATCACCTATTCACCCCCCTCTAGGTGATTTCAGTCATTAGATTGGCCATACACCTATTCACCCCCTAGGTGTATTTTCAATTAGTATCATAGCTTATGCTCCTGATATTAGGTTTAACCACTTAGGACTGAGATCTTAGTTAGCTAATCTAATATTGCATTTGCACACATATAGTTTATACTCCCATGGATTTTATGACCCCTCCTATGTTTAATGTTTCTAACATCGATATGTGGATGCTTAAGATGAGTATGTATCTGAAGACCCTAGGAATGCATGTGTACCTTGCCATTACCAAGAAACCCTCTCTTGGTAATGACAAGCATATAGAGGCCAATGCACAAGCCCTAGAGGCACTTAGGCAAACATTAAGAAAAGAATATTTGCCTATGGTTTTTCATTGTGCTTTCGCTTTTGCAGTGTGAAGCACTTTGACTTCTCTCAAGCTCCAAACGACGAAATATGTGGAGGAGGAATCTAGTAGAAATGAGTCCGAATAAGTTTGCTACATGGTCCAAGGGAATGACTTCTTTGAGGTAAACTCAGATATTCAACTAGATGATTGTGCTAGTTTTTCTAATAATGATCATAATAGTATGGATGCCGATGCATTAAATGAAGAGCTTTCCATTGTTTGTGAAAACTTGCTTCAAAAATAGCAAGTTTTGCAAAAGAAAACTTTAAAGATAAAAGAAGAAAATAAGAATTTGTCTTCTGAACTTGATATTATTTTGCAAGAAAGGGAGGAGATTTCAAATGAAAGGGACTTATTGAAATCCAACTTGATCATGTGTTAAATGAAAACAAAATCTTAAAAAGTAAAACAGATTGTAACATTGTTTTGAAGAAAAATGAAGTTCTATCTTCAAAACTTGATTTTGTTTTAAAAGAAAATGAACCTTTAAAAATAAAGATTGCTTCAATTTCAAAAGAGCTGGATCTGGTTTCAAAGGAAAATGTTTCTTTGAAAATGATATTGATTCGCATGTTTGTAATGCTACTATAGATTCATCTTCTATTAACAAATATGCTGCATGCTCCACTTTGTCTTCAAGTATTAAGAATGATACATGTATGTTGAAGAAAAGTGTAGATTGTTTGGGCTCCACTTTGAGCCAATGTACCATGAAGCACACACGCTTGGAATCTATGTTTCAAAAGAAACATACTCCTATGCATGCACACAAATCACGACATACACATGCTTCTCATGATCACACACATGACACCTTATATGCTCATGTGTACACATGTACACATTGTGGACGTAAGTGTCACCTTGCAAAATATTGTTATGATAGACTAAATATATCAAATTTTGCAAATAAATTTGTTTAGGTTAGGAAAGGTGCTAACCCCTGTAGACCCAATAGAGCATGGGTACCAAAAGCCACTCCTATTTTATTTGATGCAGGTGTGGGATCTCGCGTAACGTGAGCATATTGGTGCCTTGATGGTGGATGCTTTTGTGCTTGATGGACACTACTTTGGATGTATCACCTTCAAGGAAGTTTGGTGGGAGGACCACTATGGTTTGGAGATCTAGAGAATTGCCCTAAAAGGTTTTGGTAACTATCTCTAACTCTAATTTAGTTTACATGCTTTCATATTATTGATTTTTAACATGTTTTTATTTTTCATGATTATTATGTTAAATACCATGATAATTAGACTTGTGATGTATATATGTAGTCTTTGAGACATACGCATATTTATATAGATTATTATTTTTGTGTTCTCATTTTAGTTTAGCTATTGTGTATGTCATAACTCTAAACATGTGCATTTATCTTAATGATCATTGTTTTATACTTCATGATTTTGATTACTTGTTTAGATATAGTTTTCATTAAAACTTATATGCTCACTTGTAGAACTAGTGAGCCACAAATTGATTAATATATGTTTGTGATATTGTACTTATTAGATGTACTAGTATAGCCTAAATTTGATGATTCTTGCATTTCAACTCGTATTCCCTTTTTTTGGACATGTTTTTCATGATAATGTGTATGTTAATTTTGTCAAACTTTAGATATACATGTCTATCCTTGAGTCATTTTCTTTTCATGTAAAATTCCTTTATGGACTCATTTGTGTTTGGGATATGTATGTATACCTTTAGTCTTAAACAAAACATACATATGCCTTGGAGTTAGTATTATTTTGATGAAAATTAATTGTTTATGTTTTTCTTGTTTACAAAGGATTTTCATTGACCTTAAATGCCTTTTTCCATGATTTTGTTGATTATATGACTTTTTACACTCACATTACTTGATATTTTCTCATGACTTTGTTTTCATGAGTCTTATATATGCTTTATAGACTTTGAGTGTTAATCGTTAAGTGATTTTCATATTTTCATGTTCTTTTTTTATTCCTTACTTGAAGGACTTCGTACTAGTTTTCAAGATTATCATAAAACTAGTTGCGTATTTCTTCATTTTAGAATAGTTTTCAATAATGTTAAAATATTTCAAATCATATTTTTGAAAACCCCTTCCTTCAAAGGGCGGATGGTTGGGCGACCATGCTTTGTACGCTCAAAATTGAAAAATCTTTAAACATGTGCATGAATAAGGAGGTAGTTATGAGTTATACACTTGATCCTCATTATATTTTAAATTGGTGTCATAATTGATATTTTTAAGTTTATATACTCATATTTGTGTTTTCTTTAGATGTTGTTTCAAACTTTATTAGTATCAATTTTGATTGATATTTACATTTTCATACATAAATACATGATTTAATTGTGCTTATAATATCTTTACATCTTAAAGTACAAATTATTTTTATGTTAAGGTTAATTTACTCCTTAATTTCAATTTTTTTTCAATTGGTATCTTATACAAGCTTATGCATCATTTTTATTAGTATTTCATAAAAGAGAAGAAAATTCGTGTTTTACATTTAAATCGGCTTTATTTTCAAATTGGTATCTCACTCCCATTCTTTATGATGAAAAATACTTTGTTTTGATATATGCTAACATTTTCAATATTGGTATCAATAATCTTAAATTGATATTATTCTAAATTTGGTATCCTTATTGCAAAATGAGTTGTGTTTACCCAAAAATTTGGTTTGTATTTTAAATTGATTTTTACTTTCAATTGGTATCAAAATTTACATATTTCAATTGGGATCAAAAACATACAATGTTTCATTTTCTATTGGTATCAAAATTTACAAGATTTTTCAATCAGTATCTTTTGGTATCTTAACAATTTTGTTTATTTTCTATTGGTATCATAAATTGGTATCATAATGTTTCGATATATAACTTTATCATAAATAGGTATATTTTCAATTGGTATCTTAAAATATTGTTTGATTTGTTTTCGCCCCTTTGTTGATGAATTGACAAAAGAAGAAGTATTTGGAGTTTTATATATGCATGTTTTGTTGGCACGAAGGCCCATCACTCTAGTTTTGATGATGATTAACTCATGTAATTATGGTACTAATGATCTTGTGTTTAATTAGTCTCAGATATGTGATCAAGATCTTAGTAAGTGTTTAGCTTCAATAAAGGATTTCAAGTCAAGTTTTGGAGCTAGCACATGTTGATTCAAGAGCTTATGCATCATGACCGCATCAAGTACTCAAAAGGAGTCTAGCTCTTTGGATTAAGGTTTGGACCAAGTTAAGAAGGAGAACAAGATTTTCAAGAGAAGACCTTCAAGTGAAGACTTGTGTCTAGGTTTATTTTTAATAAGATTTTATTTTTAGATAAAATGTAAAGGATAGATTAGTTGGTGGATTGCTCAAGTATCATATACACTCACACACAAGATTTAGATGAGTTTTTATAAAAGAGTTTTCATTTTAGAAAAATACTGAATTGGTTTTTATGTCTCAAAATATAACATAAGTTTTTATCAAAACTTTATCTAGAGCTTAATGTTAAAAACATAGATATTTCTTCATATATGTGCAATGGATCATATCCATGCACACTATGCTTTAAAAGTGTTTAAAATATCTTATTTTTGTATTTGGATAAGTTTTGGAAAAATCAATTTGGAAAAATACAGATTTTATTTTAAGCCAAAATTTCTAAGTGACAAAAATAGTTCAAAATGTTTGTAACATTGTTTGATTTTTACTCAAACATGTTTGTATATCAAAATATAATACTGAACTTATTTTTGTAGATTTTTATGAATTTATGGGATTTTATTAAAGGTAAAAAGCCAAGTTTTTAAATCCCCAAAATACTATTTTTGGTCTTCTGCCGGTCGACCGCACGGTCGACTGAGCCAGGGGTCGGTCGATCGGGCGATCGACCGACGTACACAAAATGTGTACGGCCAGGGCCGGTGGACCGAACGGTTGACCGCCAGAGAGTGGCTGCTCTCTAGAAATGGCCCAGTCGACCGAGCGGTCGACCGCTAGGCCATTGCCCTAAAGGCGATCGACCCGCCGGTCGACCGACCTTCTCAACGGTCGAAAAATCGACCATTGGCGATTGATCGGGCGGTCGACCCACGGCAATACAGACTGCTGAGTAGGCCTCCAACGGCCATATTTTGGAGCCAATTTATATGGGGTTCCCATGGACTGTTTTCTACAAGATTTCAAGAGAGCTTTTGGGCTAGTTTTTCCTACTTATATTACTTGTTTTATCCACCTATTTTAGAGCCAATATTTTCAAATCAAAAGAAGAGTTTATCAAGAGTTTTCAAAAGTGATTTCTTGTGTTTTCCACCACAAATTCAATCCTAATTTTTTTCACACACACTTGAGAATTCCATTGCTAAATCCACCCTATAAGAGAGTTATTATGAGATTGTTTTTAGGTGATCAAAGTGTTTACATCACCAAGTGTTCACTTTTATATTTAAGGAGGTGGACTTGCGGCTTCACACTGTTTCGAGTTCTAGTGAGAACTCAGTGTAGAGGTGCGGCCTCAGCAAGCTTGAGTGCTTGCCTGTGTTTGTTCTTGCGAGAACAAGAGAGGGACTAGAGAGTCCGAAAGAGTTCTAGTGTGAACTCGTCTGTAGGTCTTGCGGTACCGAGTGATCTGGTGGGATAGGGTTTTAGTGGAAATCCTTCATAGTGTTGAAGGCAGGGACATGAGCAAGGGTGCTCGAACCTCAAAACAAATCTCCCGTATTTGTGATTGCTCTCTATATCTCACTTGTCCTTATATCTTGCATGCTCTTATTGTTCATATTCATTACTTGCTTGATATACTTGTACTTATATTGATACATGCTTGGGGATTGTTTGCTCACACTTGTATTCAACCAAGAGAGCCATAGCAGCACCTTAAGTCTTATCTAGAGGAATCTTGAGGAGATAGTCCAGAGCCCTTCACAGGGAATTCGGCTTCACTTTTAGGTTATACCTTGCGTGTTTAGCTTAAGAATTTCTAAGTCACATAAATAGTTTTAATTCCGCATTAATTCATCATTAGATTAGCTAGTCACCTATTCACCCTCCCTCTTTCCTGTTTATTTTCTTGTTTAATGCATATATGTTTTGTTTTACAAAAAGGGAAGAAGTATTTGGAGAGTTTATTTGTGTTTAATTCCTCATTTATGCATATATGTGTTGTTTGGTTTATGCATTTCATTGAATATATTCAATAATTTATGTTTATTGTTATGCATTAGTTAAGGTGGAGCTTCCATGAAGCGTATCTTTAATCTATGTATATATAACTCCATGAGTATTGTTATCATCAAAACGGGGGAAATTATTGGCCCAAAGGCCCATCACTCTAGTTTTGCTGATGATTAACTCATGTATTATAGTTTACTAATAATCTTGTGTTTATAAAGTTTCAGTTGCAGACTAAGATCTTAGTAGGTGATTAGCTTCAACAAAGGAGTTTTAGAGCTAACATGTGTTGATTCAAGAGCTCGCGTTAAGAGCGCATCTAGCGCTCGGTTAGAGTCAAGCTCGTTGGATCGCGTTTGGATCGAGTTGACTTGGAGAAGGAGTTCTACAAGAAGACTTCGGTTTGTATTTAGCTTAGTTTGTTTAGATCTTGTGTAAAGGTAGATAGTATTGATATGCTCAAGTTCACGTACAAACACAAGTTTAAAGTTTGGTTTCGGTTTAGCCCGTTTTGATTTTCATATCAAAAATATAGATATATATCTTATATGTATATTGGATTCTATCCATATGCAATATGCTTCAAAGTTGCTTCAATATCATGTTTTGGTATCCATATGAGTTTTGTAGAAAACGGTTTTTCATTTCAAAAATTCAAGTTTTGAAAAATACGGATTTTGTGTTTAAGCCAAATTTAAATATCACAAAAATGGTTCAAAAAGTTCGTAATATGTGTTGATTTTTGGTCACCGTTTGTTATTCAAAGATCTTATAAGAACTTATTTTTATGAAATTTATGTTATTTTATGGGCTTTAATTGAAATTAAAAAGACAAGTTTTCAGTACCCAAAATCCCAGCCAGACTGACTGGCGGTTGACCGAGCCGGTCGACCGGACTAGTAGTCGGTCGACCGAAATGGTCGACCGACGTGCGCAAGCGTGCATGGCCATATTGGCTTGAGGGCCGGTCGACCGCCTTGTTCGACCGTCCAGAAAGCAAAGCTCTCTGGATCTGGCCCCGGTCGATCAGGCGGTCGAGCTCTACTCTCTAGATCCAGCCTCGGTCGACCGGGCGGTCGACCGATGGCACAATGGTCGGAAATCTAACCGTTGGCCAGTCGACCGGGCGGTCGACCCGCAACAGCATCAACTGCTGATTTGGCCAATGGCTAGTTGATTAGTCTACAATTCTGCATTATTATGTCGCATTCTCTCACCGCTTTATGAATAAATTGTCGATCTAAACCGTGTTTTGGTCTTTATTGCAGGTAGATCCAAAGTCAAAGGGCAAAGATGGAATAAGAGCTTAATTGACCCAATTAAGGGTAATTAATCCCGCATTACTTGGAGGCCAAGCAAAGGATTCTCTAGAAGATGCATTGAACCTAGACTCCTGCGCTTGTCAGACGAATATTCGGGTGCAAATACCAGAAACGGGATATACCCTGACAATTCTCGCAGCCAGAGGGAGCGCCTGACGAAATCCAGAGACCCAACTCTCTGGAATTGCCGCGGATCCGCAGCATTCCAGTGGAGCCACGCGTCGATTTTTGATGCGTGGCCCCGTCTCCTCTTCTGGAGAGTTCTTTCGCCTATAAATAGACCTGCAGAGGGCCAAACCGAGAGCAGTCTTTGTTTTTAGGAGTAGGTGCAGATTTTAGGAGTAGTGTAGGTGAGTGTTCTTCATTTCTTGTATTTTCATTTCTTTTTCTTAGATCATTGTAGTAGGGCTGAGTGATTTCTAGAGAGAGAAAGCAAGGGATTGATGTAATAGAGAGTGACACTCTATGTAAAGATGCCTCCTTTCTCTTCCAATGTAATCTCCTTCATCTTCTACATGATTTCTTACTAGTTTTTCTTCTCATGGCAATCTAACTACTAACCACTAACCATCTAACCACTTACTTGATAATCCACATGAATCGGGTTGCCTCTACAAGGCCTTGTTCTTGCAAGAGCCATTGATGGCCAAAGATGATGGGTTCTAACATCTAACTTGCTAACTTGCTAACTTGCTAACCAAGCTAACTCTCTTTTATTTCATGCTCTTTTATTTCATGCTAGTAGTGTAATGAGTGATGCTTGTATTAGCTTGTTCTTGATGCAATGTTTTGAATGTGATGAACCATCCATGAGCCATGCTTTGTACCGTCTCTTGGAGCCAAGGATTGTGATGGCCAAGGATCAAAATGTGAGGCAACTATCTCGAAGAGGTTAGCATGGTTAGTGGAGCATTTAGTAGTTAGTAGCCATGAGTTTTCTTTTAGCTTGATTTAGAAATCATTTTCCAAACTCTTTTCTCATTTTTCTATCGGTGTCTTTACCATCCTTCTTAGTTCAACCTTGTTCCATCTCTTTTTCTATTTTTATTTCCAAAGCACTTCACTTTTGTTTTTCTTATCGCCGTTTTCATCGCTCTCCTCACCTACCACATTCTGGATTTCATTTTCTTTTCTTTTTCATTCTTTTTCATTCTTTCAACAAAGAAGAAGTGTTAACAACTGACGTGAATAGAAACTGTCAATGCTTCTATCGCCTCCCTTCCCTGTGGATACGACCTGTTGAGCCAATGCTATAACAGAAGTATCGAGGGTACATAAGCACATTCGAGCTTTTCATCGATTTCACATAATACGCATTTTTGAGTGCTAGTTACCGCCTCGATCAAAATTTTTGGCGCCGTTGCCGGGGAAGGGAATGGTTTTGTTTTCACGTTTTTGTTAACATTGACTTCTCTGTTTTGGTGTGCAGGGCAATATTTATAGGTGCTTAACATTGCAAAATAGACCCTAGCTTTGCATCTCCCTGCTCTTAAAAGCAGGGCCCCAGATTCTAAAGACAAGCCGTGTAACCGCGACATTTGCCGCGAAACCGCGGCAATTTTGTGAACATTGTAAATTTTGTTGTTCTGGGATGTGTGAATTGTAATAGCTAGTGGATTTTTACTGCTATCTTTCTTGCTTTGATTTCCTACACACCATAAAAATAAAAGAACTAAAATACGGTATTTGGACGCTTTTAAAACAGTTTAGACATTTGCATTTAGGCACGTGTCAATTCAATTCCAATATACTGTATTTTGTTCTGTTGTTGTGATCTGGATGGAGATGTACATATGGCATTGCATATAGCATAGGACAAACACGTGGGTGATTTATCGCTTTGTGTTATATTCTTGTCTATATTGCACACTTGTACAAATTGAATTTAAGGGCAAAACCCATACAAGATAAGGTGGGATTTCATAATCCTTCCTTAGCCCAAAAATCATCTTCCCACTCACACAACCCAAGCCCTAATAAAATTTGAATAGACGTTAGCCACTAGGGACATCTCGCCTAGGTCTAGGTCAACCCTCCTATTGGCTTGGTTTTGATTTTTGTTTTCTTTTTGTTTGTTATTTGATTTTTCTTTTTGATTGTTTGCGAAATGGCATTCAACAATAACAATTCTTTCAATCCAAACATGAATCCATATTTCACACCAACCCCATTTGGTTCAGATAATTCTAACCAGGCATTTTACAATATGCACCAACCACGTACACCGGGTTGGCCTTATCCGAATCAATACAACCCATACCCACATTCTTATGACTATAATTTCCAAAATAATTTCAACTCGTCACAGAGTCAATGAGGATTCAAGTCCCCCGAGTTTAATTATCAACCTCCTTGTCCCCCATGTCCACCTTGTCCATCATATTCACCTTATCCACAATATTCATTCCCCGATTCTACTTCATATACTCCTTTTTCTGAACCTCCCATTGAAGAAAAATCTGAGTTCGAAAAGAGAGTAGAAGCCAATTTACAAAAGGCCAAGCAACACGTTCAGAAAACATTGGCCTCTCTAAAACATCTTCAAGAGTCTTGCTCAATTCCACCTCCTCATAATGAACAACTATTTGCCTTGGAAACGAGTAAAGAACTCTTGTGTGAGTCCAAGCTTCAATCTCCACACATTTTTTACTCACATTATTCACAAAATTTTCAAAATCAAGATTCTTATACTCCCATTCTAGAGCAACCATTTGGAAATACATCAAGTCTAGATAAGAGGGTGGATATCTTGCAGGAGTCTTTATTACAATATCAAAAAACACATGCCGAGTCTGTCAATAGGTTGGAAGAACAATTGAGTCAATTCGTTAACATTATTGAGAATGAGGAAACTCTAACTTATCTACCTTTGACCAATTCAGCCATGCCAAACTCTATTGATATGACCCAAGACTCTTGTCATTTTGGAAATCACGATTCAATTTCAGCACACCCACCTGAACTTGTCCAAACTTTAAATCCCATTGACATTTTGGCAAGTTATCCTTTTCCTGAAATTGAACTTGAGCATGAATATGATCCTGAACTTCCCTTGATGATTCAATTTTACTTCCTGATTCAATTATGACTCCAGTGTCTTCACATGATTTCACTTCATTTCCCGAGTCAGTATTGGATCCAGTGCCTATCCATTATGAAATTGAATTACCAATCTCTTATGATGATCATATTGAACTTGACCAATTCCATACTTTTGAAAGTCCATTTGATAAATTGGTAAGTTCTCATTTTTGTGGAATTGAACTGAATGAGGAGTGTGACTTTGACCCTCAAATTTGTGATTCAGTTCAAATTCCTGAATCATTATTGACTCCTGTTTTGTTACCCAATTTGAGCAACATTTTAGAGTCAGTTTTGATTCCCATACCTGTCATTCCTGAACTTGAATCACCAATCATAGATAGTCACATTCCATCATGGGGAAATGACTGTGGACCTAAGCTTCATCTTGATTTGGACCCACTTCCTGAACCGATCTCGACTCCCGAACCTCTACTTGACTTGAGTCTTTTTCCTGAGTCGATATTAGTTCCTGTGCATCCTGAGTCCAAATCAATCATTCCATTCTGGGACAAGGTTGTTGATAAATTTGACTCCGAAATTATTTTGAAAATTTGAAAATTAGATGGGGTAAAACTGTTAATAAAAATCATGCATGCATACATCTTTTTAGTGGGTTGTATCATGGAGGTTTCTGGTGGGTTCCTCCGGACTCCACGCAAGAATGATTGGGCCGCCTTCCGTGGACCAATCAGGCCGCCACCGAAACCACCACCTTGAGGTAATTTTTTTCCTTCCCTCTCTATTTGTTTCATGCATACATATATCACGATGCATTGAGGACAAAGCATGAGATAAGTGTGGGGGAGGGTTTACTAACATAGAGTTTTTAGATTTTCTTTCTTTTACACTTCTTTTAGAAATCTTTCCTTTTTGTATAGTAATTTTTCTCTTTCTATAAAAACTTTTTGAAATAAGAGACAAAGTTTTGATCTATTTTTAAGAAAATTAAGATGATCTTAGAAATTAAGAAAGCCTTAATTATGACATCTTAAACCTAGTCGAAATAATGGATCTTGTTTAAAATTATAGGCTAAGTAAGATAAATTGGGGAGATAATTTTATCTTGAATTTTTTTCCTTAGATAGTATGCACATCGCACTTACACAATTTTTGGGATAGAAACAAAGACCTAAAATGCCATAAAGCAAAAATAAAAAAAAAAAAAATCACTTATTAAGCTGGATAATTATGCCTCAAGAAGCATGATTATTCATGCCTAATGGTGGTCAAAAAAATAAATAAAAATAAAACATCACTTATTAAGCTGGATAATTATGCCTCAAGAAGCATGATTATTCACGCCTAACGGTGGTCAAAAAAAAATCAAATAATCCCCCTTAGTTTTGTGGCCTTGTTTACTCGAGTCCTTTAACCCGAGGGATGTTTTCTCATCTGGTGCCCTAGGACCGTCTGCTTTGGGAGTCATCGGTTATAGGTTCGCTACATGGGTGAACTAGAAAGCCTAAGAAAACTAAGGGAAGAGAAAAAAAAAAAAAAATATATATATATATATATATATAAATGGCTTGATGGTTAGAGTTGAAATCCCAGGAATCTTCACTATCACGGAGTACATATTATCTAGGTTTTATGAAAGATAAATATTCAATCCAATTTTGAATTCTTACCTTAATTGAAGACAAGATCTTGCATGGAGACTAAGTTTAAGAAAGAATGATTTTTGGTGGACTTATGACCTTAGATCGCTTATATTTTTGCAAAAATATTTCATAAACTTGTCTCTCTTTCAAAATGCGTTTTCAAAATACTAACATTTGTCTTCTTTCTTTATGGATTTTGTGGGTGCAATCCGCTGAAAAACCTCAGGAGACAACACTCCTCCTCTAGGGCAACCTAGAGGTTTAACGGCTTGTTGCACACGCTCAGTGCAATCGCGTCACCTGCGAAAGTGGTGTAATAACCTTTGTAGTATAGTTTTTTCTTTTCTTGTTTTGCTCGGGACGAGCAAAAGAATAAGTGTGGGGGTGTGATTAGTCTACAATTCTGCATTATTATGTCGCATTCTCTCACCGCTTTATGAATAAATTGTCGATCTAAACTGTGTTTTGGTCTTTATTGCAGGTAGATCCAAAGTCTAAGGGCAAAGATGGAATAAGAGCTTAATTAGACCCATTTAAGGGTAATTAATCCTGCATTACTTGGAGGCCAAGCAAAGGATTCTCTAGAAGATGCATTGAACCTAGACTCCTGCGCTTGTCAGACGAATATTCGGGTGCAAATACCAGAAACGGGATATACCCTGACAATTCTCGCAGCCAGAGGGAGCGCCTGACGAAATCTAGAGGCCCAACTCTCTGGAATTGCCACGGATCCGCGGCATTCCAGTGGAGCCACGCGTCGATTTTTGACGCGTGGCCCCGTCTCGTCTTCTGGAGAGTTCTTTCGCCTATAAATAGACCTGATGAGGGCCAAACGAGAGCAGTCTTCGTTTTTAGGAGTAGGTGCAGATTTTAGGAGTAGTGTAGGTGAGTGTTCTTCATTTCTTGTATTTTTATTTCTTTTTCTTAGATCATTGTAGTAGGGCTGAGTGATTTCTAGAGAGAGAAAGCAAGGGATTGATGTAATAGAGAGTGACACTCTATGTAAAGATGCCTCCTTTATCTTCCAATGTAATCTCCTTCACCTTCTACATGATTTCTTGCTAGTTTTTCTTCTCATGGCAATCTAACTACTAACCACTAACCATCTAACCACTTACTTGATAATCCACATGAATCGGGTTGCCTCTACAAGGCCTTGTTCTTACAAGAGCCATTGATGGCCAAAGATGATGGGTTCTAACATCAAACTTGCTAGCTTGCTAACTTGCTAACCAAGCTAACTCTCTTTTATTTCATGCTAGTAGTGTAATGAGTGATGCTTGTATTAGCTTGTTCTTGATGCAATGTTTTGAATGTGATGAACCATCCATGAGCCATGCTTTGTACCGTCTCTTGGAGCCGAGGATTGTGATGGCCAAGGATCAAAATGTGAGGCAACTATCTCGAAGAGGTTAGCATGGTTAGTGGAGCATTTAGGAGTTAGTAGCCATGAGTTTTCTTTTAGCTTGATTTAGAAATCGTTTTCCAAACTCTTTTCTCATTTTTCTATCGGTGCTTTTACCATCCTTCTTAGTTCAACCTTGTTCCATCTCCTTTTCTATTTTGATTTCCAAAGCACTTCACTTTTGTTTTCTTATCGCCGTTTTCATCGCTCTCCTCACCTACCACATTCTGGATTTCATTTTCTTTTCTTTTTCATTCTTTTTCATTCTTTCAACAAAGAAGAAGTGTTAACAACTGACGTGAATAGAAACTGTCAATGCTTCTATCGCCTCTCTTCCCTGTGGATACGACCCGTTGAGCCAATGCTATAACCGAAGTATCGAGGGTACATAAGCACATTCGAGCTTTTCATCGATTTCACATAATACGCATTTTTGAGTGCTAGTTACCGCCTCGATCACTAGTTTTTGGAATGGGTTATAAATACCCATCCCTTTGGGCTGTTTTGATTAAGAATTTCAAGTGAAAATTTTCCCATCTTCTTAAATCTTTTAGCAACATGTTTTTAAGAGTTTTTGGTCTAAAATATTTTATCTTTATTTGTTTTAAAGTGTTGGAAAAATCAAAGAAAAAGAAAGTCTTTGGGAATTGGTTTTTGATCTTCATTTCAATATCTATCTTGTGATTTTCCCCACTGTTTTTCTTCGTTATTTTAATTCCAAACACTTTATTTTTTCACACTTAAGTTATCTGTCTATCCTATCAATTAGGATCTTATTTTTGGTGAGAAAATTGGTTTGTGGTTTGTTGAGACTACCAAGAGTTGTAACCTTCTTGTGTTTGTTGTCATCCCTCTTATGTGGAGGTGATTGTGGAGGTTGTGTTGGTATCCCTCTAAGTGTAGAGGAGATTGAGGTTAGAGTTTTGGCTTTGTGCCTATCCCTCTTAGTGTAGATGTGATTGTTATTGTTTGACTTTGTGCCTATCCCTCTATTGAGAGGTTGATCTTGTGTGGCTTAGTGCCTTACCTCTTGTGTAGAGGTTATTGTTTTTTTTGAGAGAGGAGTTGTATACTCCAAGTTTATATTACCCAAATCCACAGTGGAGCTTCGCTGTCTAGGAAGTCCAATGTGACGCATTAGTGAAAATCCTTCTGTGTGAAGGCGGGGACGTAGAGCAGTGGCTCGAACCTCGAAACATATCTTGGTGTTTGTGATTGATCCATTATCTATAAACTCTCTCTCCTTTATATCTTGCATTGATTCATACTGCTCATATTTTATATGCTTGATATTGTTTGTGTGCCTCTCTAGTGTTGAACCAAGAGAGCTTCATATAGCACCTCAACTCTTATTTAGCAGAATTTAGAGAAGATAGTCTAGAGCCCTTCACCGTGAATTCGGCTACACTCTTTGGTTACACTAAGTGTATTACAATTTATTTTTAATTTCACATCATTTGTCATTAGATTAGCTACACACCTATTCACCCCCCTTCTAGGTGTATTTTCACCTACTTGGCCCTATTAGCCTTCGGGCTTTTGCCAACTTCCCAGGCTGGCTACCCAATAGGTTAAATCTCTTGCAGTCTATGGGTTTCGTGGTAGCTATCGAGAGTGTGCTTAAACCTTATGGTCCCTCCTGAGCTTTTTGAGCGCATAGGGTCTCTCAATCTCACCTAGTATGCGAGCCTAGTGCTCAGTACTTTACTGCTTACTCTATTTGAGTGTAGTTACATCGTAAGTGTGGCTCTGTCACGGGTCATGCGTAGCTGTTTATCCTCCAACACACGCGTGTGTTAGCTTCGCCACGTGCGGTAACCACGCCGATTATGATAGCCTTTAGCGCTGTGTGCTAGTTTCACTCCAGCCTTGTTTAAGCTTCACTTGGATGTTCGCTTGTCTGCTCACTGGCCTTATTTCTAACTTGATCAGCCTCTAGGCTTTCACCACTCTACTAATAGCTTAGTAGTGCGTTTGATACTAACACTTCTACCGGTACTTACTCCGCCTTCGGCCCTATTAACCCTTTGGGCTCTCGCCCACTTCCTTAAAAGAGAGAGTGTGTTCAGACCTTTAGGTCGCTAAGCTAGCATGGTAGGTGAGCCTAACGCTTAGTGCTTTATTACTAACTCCATCCGATTGTAATTACACTGTAAGCACGGCTTCATCACAGGTGATGCGAAGCGGTTTACCTGCCACCACACGCATGCATTAGCTTTGCTCTAGCTTTTCTTACATCCGCTTAGATGTTCGCTTACTTGCTTGTCCGCTTGCCTACTTGATAATTTAACTATTATTCTTTTCTTTATGGTGGTGAAGAGTTTTAAATTATTACTCATATTGTTATTCAAAAATATAATATTTTTTGGCATTCATACTGATCCCTTGTATCGGTACTATTTTCTTGTATTTGTACCAATCTTCTGATAAGTACCTGACACCTGACACCTGACACATGCTTGTTATCACCTGACACCTGCTTGTTATCACTTGACACCTGCTTGTTATCACTTGTCACCTGCCTTACTTAACATTTGACTTGTGATTATTATATTATGAGAATCTTGTAACTGCTATCCTATATTATATACAGTGATCCTTTATCTCCAGTACTCATATATTCATGCTACTCTTGTAACTCCGAACCTATCACGCTCTTGCTATTCTCGTAAATTGATAATTACATAATTATTATAATAAAGAGAATAACTTACATTAGATAAGAGGGAAACTGATGCACTTAAATTGGTGAATATGCCTACAGTAGTATTAGGTATGTTGTGTAACTAGACTTTGGTTCTAACTGTAGGCCTCCAGGTGTTCTATGGGGTGAGCTGTCACCCTAATTTCTAATTCCTGAGAGGGAATACAATAAGACCCTCCATTACGTCTCGCGGTCGGTTCTGTAGACCAGCAACAGAACACCCTAGACCGTAGTCCCGTGCATGCACGGGACCCACTGTAAACATAACCCGTTGGTTTTATCATCAATTTCCAATAACAACCTTGACTTACTCAAATATCGATGTATGTGAGATGGAACGTACACCTGTACACATACATAGATATATGGGGTGGATGAGTAATAATAATAAGATGCTAATTAATAATTCATTATGTTATTTTACATTTCGGGTCGTATGCATTCGGATTCCGGTAACATGGAGCATAAGGTATATAGATGAGGGTTTTCTTTTTTGGATTATTCCTTGGACATACCAGACTTATGAAGCCATAAACTGAGATTGTACGACTGGTTTTGCTCATATTAAGTTTTATTTAGTTTTATCAGTTTTTATCAATTTTCTATTATTTTTTTGTTTAGGAGACAACTTATGTTATATGAACTAAGAGATGGTGATGTGAGATATAAGGTGTGCGTCTATATATATAGACACACACACAGACACACACATATGAGGGATTAATTGTTTTGAATATTCCTTAAATGTACTAATCTCACGGATCTATAATTTGGGCTTGTATAACTGGTTTTGGCACTCTTACTTTACTTCCTACCTCTTTGCCTGCTCTAGTATGCTTGTGCTCATGATACTATTTTCAATGCATGATTATGATTCAGATTTATTGATACGTGTGTGCTATCCCTGCATGCCACTTGTCACTCATCATTCCACTCATTGGGCAGCTTTCTGACTCCCTTTGGACTTGCATATCCAGATCCTGAGCTTGAACCATGATGGACTTTCTGTTGATCAGAGCGGTGTAGCGGTAGCATCGTGGATCAGTAGTAGACCAGTTGGGCCCTATCCTTCCAGACCCCCGCTCATCTCTCGAGTTTTTCTTTTGTAACTCGAGAGCGATTTTTATACTATTCATAATTGTACATCTCTTTATATTCTCGCATTTGGGTCTATCAGTGATATAATATTCTTTTAATATTGTGTCATATCCAGTGATAACTTTATAATTCTACTCATATGTTAGAATGTATAATGTACCACATACTTTCGTACTCTTATTCTTGCTTGTATTGATTCTTAGCTATATATGTAAAGGTACTTCTGACATGCGTATATGCTCACAGTAACATCTCCGTACCCGCAAGATCGGGGCATTACAGAAAGAGAGAGACATGCACTCATACGCACATATATGCATATACACAAAGATGGGAAATGTAAGATCACCTAGAGGGGGGTGAATAGGTGATGGCTAATCTAATGGTCACTTATGAACAAATAATGCGGAATTAAAACTAAGTTGACCAAATAAAACTTCTTTTAATTAAACACTTATGTATAACACAAGAGTGTTGCCGAATTCCCCTTGCGAGGCTCTGGACAAACTCCTCTAGATTCCCCTTGAATGGGTTGAGGTGCCGCGTTGGCTCTCTTGGTTGAATACAAGTGTTAGCAACAATCCCACGCAAGTATATATCAAATATGCACAAGGGTATATCAAGCATGTAAAGTAAAGACAATGTAAGTAATGCAAGATATAAAAGAGACTAAGTGAGAAAGAGAGCAAGAGTGAGCAATCGCAAACACAAGGGTATGTTTCGAGGTTCGAGCACACTTGCTCTACATCCCCGCCTTCGACACACGAAGGATTTCCACTATGCAAGATCCCAATGGATCTCTCCCCGGTGCCGCAACACCTACAAGCCCTCGGACTCCCAAGTCCCGTACACACGCAAGTCCACCGACTCGCCGAGGCCGCACCTCAAACCAAAGAGTTCACAACCGAACTCAACCACCAACGAGCACACTTGCCCGTATCCTCAAAGAACAAAGAAAAATCTCTTTGATGATCACAACACTTGATCACCTAAAGAGCACTCTCACTACAACACACCTATAGGAATATCTAGCAATGGATAGCTCAAGTGTGGTGTGAGAAAAGCAAGGAAAGACTATGGTGAAAATATCAAAGAATCACTAAAACACTCTCTTGATAAAAACTCCCTTTAAGATGGGAAGTATTTGCACTCAATTATGTGGAGAGAACTTCTGAAATCAGTTGGAAAAACTAGCTCAAAGGTCTCCAAAATCTTCTACTAAAAACAGTTGACAAGACCCCCTTTTATAGGCTGTCAGAAAATAGAGCCGTTGGGGCTCTGTCAGTGCTACCGGTCGACCGGTCCGGTCGACCGGCAACGGTCAAAATCCGACCGTTGCAGCCTCCGGTCGACCGACCCGGTCGACCGAGCAACTGGAGAAGAGAGTAAACTCTCTGTCGGTCGACCGGCCCGGTCGACCGATATTTCCTGAGAGCAAAGCTCTCTGAAGCGGTCGACCGACCCGGTCGACCGTCCTCCGGTGCACCAAGGCGTGCACGTCTGTGCACGTCGGTCGACTGATCCGGTCGACCGACTTCAGACCCGGTCGACCGGTCCGGTCGACCGCTGAAGCCTGAAACAGTTTGCACAGTTCTGCACAGATACGGGATTTGAAAATAGGTCTTTTCACTCAATAAAAATCCCATAAATTCACAGTAAATCTAAAAAATAGTTTTAATCACAATAAAAACTGTTTTTCTAAAAATATGTCTTTCTAAGACTTGTTTTTTCCATAACTTCACAAAATACAAAAACAAGATATTTTGAACTTATAAAGCATAGTGTGTATGGATATGATCCACTACACAATCATAATAAAATATCTATGTTTTTGATCATAAAGCTCTAAACTTGGTTATGGTTTGAAAAGATATATATGATAGAAATACCAAAAACCAAAGTTTATATTTTGTCTCAAAGAAAATCTTTTACTAAATAAAAATTCTTTTCTAAAAAGAAATCTTTTATGAAATCAATTAAATCAAGAGTTCTATCAAGAGTGTGTGTGTGAAATAGACTTGAGCAATCCACCAACTATCTATCCTTTACATTTTTACTAAAACAAAAATACAAATCTTATACCTAGACACAAGTCTTCAACTCCTTGAAGTCTTCCCTTGAAGGCTTCTCATCTTCTTGACTTGGTCCAAGCTTGATCCAAAACTCCTTGGATCACCCCGTGCTAGCTCCAAATCTTGACATTTAATCCTTTGTTGAGCTTTGCACCTACTAAGATCTTGATAAAGAATCTGTCACTAATTAAACAAGATCATTAGCAAATATAACTACATGAGTTGATCATCATCAAAACTAGAGTGATAGGCCTTTGGGCCAACAATCTCCCCCTTTTTGATGATGACAAAACTCATGAAGTTATATATGCATGGATTAAAGTAAAGCTTCAAAGAAGCTCCCCCTTAACTCATGCATATCAAATAAATGATAAAGATATGACAATGAAGCACATGACATGTATGCAAATGAATGGAGATAACACAAAAACAAATCTTTTTCTCCTATTATTTGCAAACCAAAACATATATGCATAAACCTAAAATCTTATTATGTATATCTATTGTTTATTTGGTATGCATGAGAAAACTAAACACAAGTATGCATATAAACACAAAATCTTTCTCCCCCTTTTTGTCAATCATCAACAAAGGGGTAAAAACACAGTCAACAAATTTTACTCCCCCTTTTTGTCAAAAGCAAAGAGATCAAGAAGGGGTAATACAAATCAATCAATAAAAATTTATATGCGATATACATTCATGAAGAGGAAGACGCTAAGTTAGCTTCCCTACACATATGCATTACATGAAGAAGGGATGACAAGCCCTAACTCACATAACACATATTATGTAATGCATAAGAGGAGATGTGAAGCTCCCCCTACACACGTATATCATATAAAGAAGAGTTGTCAAGCTCCTCAATTTATAATATACTCAACATGAATCTATATGTAAGAGATGTTAAGCTCTCCTTGCATATAGACAATTGATTAGACTAAGAAGGTATACTTATTATGTAGTAAATGTATTTGATGTACCCTTTCTTGTCTCCGCTATAGTATAGGACTATACCGAGTCGATTCTCAGGGAGAGCTCGCGATGGAAGCTTTGACGTGTGGTAGTGAAGTTGTTAAACGAGTATTCTTCTCTTGCTTATAAACTTAATGAAGCAAATGAAAAAGAAACTAAAGAAAAGATGGATATGTTCATGGTGGAAATCGTCGGAAAAGAAATCAAGAAGAGGATTTGGTATTCACAAGAAAAGAAATGTAAGACTTGAATGGAAGAGAACCATGACTAGCTTACCTTACTACCTTACCAATTCTTACCAAACTCCGTGATAGTGATGGCTTGCCTCATGTTGTCACTCCATCGGCGTATGGTTCGTCTCGCGTGTTGACCTAATTACTTTCTCACTTGAATGACGGTGGTTTAACCGTCGGAGAAGAGAAGATCATACACTTGCAAGATGAAGAAAAGCAATCACCCATGAGTTAGTGAAGATGGCAAGGCTAGTAGTAAACTAGTACATGGTAGGAAAATTAGCTACAACAAGCCATAAGAAAAATACAAGAAAGCATGAAGTAAATTGCAAGTAATTAAAGAAAGCAATAAAGAAAGCAATTAAAGAATGCAAGAAAACTAGAACCAAGCTTCAAGTAGAGGAAGGAGGATGGATCAATCCTTGTTGCTTCAAGTTGTCATCCTTGATTACACAAGCTCTCTCCCTCACAATCACTCTCTTTTACAATGAATTCTAGGGAAGAACAAGAGGGATCTAAAGAACTAAACCTAGAGAAAAATACATGAAAATTACAACAACTAAACTAATCTCCTCTCTTCTCCATTCTGTCTCAGCTCGCAGGTACTTGTGGAGTATTTATAGGCTGCAGGTGAAGCTTCGAGAGCCCAGGTAGTTGCCACAAAATCCGGGGCCATAACAACCTAGATCTGCCGCGCCCTTGCCGCGCTGGCGCGGCCCAACTGAATCCGTTCAGCAACAGATTTCTGTTGCTGATTGGTTACGGGGTTGTTGGCCACGTGGACTTCTGGAATCTTCGTTTATTGCGCGCAGATCTCTCTGGATTTGATTTGAAATCTTGGCTCTTATCTTTAATCTTTGATTAATCACTTAATTATTACTAATTAAGGTGATTAATTGGCTATCTCTCCTTTAAGTGTGTACCTGCAAATATGTAGAGAAGATGAGTAAAAATCATATTTTTATTAACTAAATGCATGGGAATTATGATGTAAAATATGCAATATTGGATACCAATCACACCCCCACACTTATTCTTTTGCTCGTCCCGAGCAAAACAAAGAAAAGAAAAGAAAATCTAGACTACCATTTTATTACACCACTTTCGCAGGTGACGCGATTGCACTGAGCATGTGCAACAAGCCGTTAAACCTCTAGGTTACCCTAGAGGAGGAGTGTTGTCTCCTGAGGGTTTTCAGCGGATTACACCCACAAAATCCATAAAGAAAGAAGACAAATGTTAGTGTTTTGAAAACGCATTTTGAATAAGAGACATGTTTACGAACTATTTTCGCAAAAATATAAGTGATCCTAGGTCATAAGTCCACCTATAATCATTCTTCCTTAAACTTAGTATCCATGCAAGATCTTGTCTTTAATTAAGGTAAGAATTCAAAATTGGATTGAATATTTTTATCCTTCATAAAACCTAGATAGTATACACACCGTGTAAGTGAAGATTTCTGGGATTTCAACTCTAACCATCAAGCCATTTATTTATTTATCTATACTTTTTATGCTTTTTTCTTCCCTAGTTTAGGCTTTCTAGTCTACCCTTGTAGCGAGCCTTTAACCGATGACTCCCAAACCAGACGGTCTTAGGGCACCAGATGAGAAAACATCCCTCGGGTTTAAGGTCTCGAGTAGAAAAGGCCACGAAACTAAAGGGGATTATTTATTTTCTTTACCACCGTTAGGCGTGAATAATCATGCTTCTTGAGGCACATTTATCCAGCTTAATAGGTGATGTTTTATTTATATATATATATATATTTTTTTTTTCTTTTTTTTTTATTATGGCATTTTTGGTCTTTGTTTCCATCCCAAGAAATGTGTAAGTGTAAAGTGCATATTATCTAAGGCAAAAAATTCAAGATAAGAATATCTCACCAATTTTACTTACTTAGCCTATAATCTCAAACAAGATCTATTATTTCAACTAGGTTTAAGATGTCATAATTAAGGCTTTCTTAATTTCTAAGATACATCATAATTTTCTTAGAAATAGATCAAAACTTTGTCTCTTATTTCAAAAAGTTTTTATTTTTTTATTTAAAAATTTTTTTTATTTTCTAAAAGAAGTGTAAAAGAAAGAAAATCTAAAAACTCTATGTTAGTAAACCCTCCCCCACACTTATTTCATGCATTGTCCTCAATGCATCATGATATATGTATGCATGAAACAAAATGGAAAGGGAAGGAACAAATTACCTTAAGGTGGTGGTTCCGGTGGTGGTCGGATTGGTCCACGAAACATGGCCCAATCATCTTTACGTTGGGTTTTCAGGAACCCACCAAAAATATAACTAATATGACCCACAAGAATGATATATGCATGAATGATTTTTATTATGTACATGACCCCATCTAATTTCCATATTTTCCTAATAATTTCAGAGTCAAATTTGTCAAGATCCTTGTCCAAAAATGGTGCATGAAATGATATAACAGTTGACTTGGACTCTGGAAGGACAGGAATGAATACTGACTCAGAAATGTGACTTAAGTCAAGTGACGGTTCAGGAGTCGAAGTGAGTTCAGAAATTTGGTCCAAGTCAAGAAATGAAAACTCAAGTCCACAATCATTCTCCAACAATGGAATGTGACTTTCTAAAGGTGATATCTCTTTACTTCCAATATTAAGAAATTCTAGCTCATCACCATACAATTCTTCAAAACTTAAATCAACATCTTCCACTAGAATTGTATGATCAGTTTCAGAAGTAAAGAGATTAAGAAAATCAAGGTCACATTTCTTATTGAGTTCAATTCCACAAAATTGAGAACTTGCCAAAATGTCAATGGAATCTTCAGAAGTGTAAAATTGGGCAAGTGCAATATGATCCTCAAAGATGGGTGATTCAACTTCATTGTGAATTGGGAAAGGATCCAAGGTTGACTCCGGAAAAAGATTGAAGTGAGGTAAAGATACCGGAGTCATTATGGAATCAGGAAAAAGAATTGAATCACTAAGTTGGGGTTCAAGATCACATTCCTTATGTAGTTCAATTTCAGAAAATTGTGAACTTGCCAATTTATCAATGGGATTTTCAGAAGTATGGAATTGGCCAAGTTCAATGTGATCATCATAAAATATTAGTGATTCAATTTCACAATGGATAGGTACTGGATTCAATTCTGACTTTGGAAATGGATTGAAATCAGGTAAGGATATGAAAGTCATGATTGAATCAGGAAGTAGAGTTGAATCATCTGGTGAAAGTTCATGATCATAATCATGTTCAAGTTCAATTTCAGGAAATGGAAAACTTGCCAAAATGTCAGAAGTTTGGACAAGTTCAGGTTTAGGAGATGAAAAACTTGCCAAAATGTCAATGGGATTTGACGTTTGGACAAGTTCAATTTTAGGAAATGAAAAACTTTCCAAAATGGAATCTGAAGTTTGGACAAGTTCAGGTGGTTGTGCTGAAATTGAATCTTGATTTCCAAAACAACATGACTCTTTGGCTCGGACAGAATGGTTAGTGACATTAGAAGAATGAGAATGAAGAGTTTGAATCATCAACTCTACGTCACGATTACGAGTATTTCGAGTCTGAGCCAAGAATTCAAGCATCTTTTCACAATTCATTGGTTCATCATTTTGTGGAAAAGATGAAGTGTTGTTTTGGAATTGGTGATGAAATTGTGAGTCAAAACTGTGTGGTGATGGAAGAGTGGACTCACACAAGAAATCATTACTCATAAATGGTTGTTCATTAGGAAAAGGTGGAACTGAGTAAGACTCTTGAAAATACTGTGGAATTGGAGAGGAAAATGGTTCTGGAAGTGTCTGCTCAGCTCTCTGTAAATTGGCTTCTAAACTCCTTAGTAACTCAGATTTTTCTTCTAATGGTTCAGAAAAAGGAGTATATGAAGCGGAATCGGGAAATGAATCTTGTGAATATTGTGGACTTGGTGGAAATGGTGGACAAGGAGGTTGATAATTAAACTCGGGGACTGGAATCCCCAATGACTCGATGAAGAGTTGAAATTATTTTGGACATTATAATTGTTAGATGGGGGGTATGGGTCATATTGATTCGGATAAGGCCAACCCGGTGTATTTGGTTGGTGCATATTGTAAAACACCGGGTTGGAATTATCCGAATATGGAGATGGTGTGAAATATAGATTATTATTAGGATGGAAAGAATTGTAATTGTAAGCCATATCACACAATCAAATACAAACAAACAAACAAACAAACAAAAGAAAGAAAAATTCTAACCTAAGTTAGGGTAGACTTAGGACCTAGACGACTCCTAACTGATAGACTGTCCACGGGAGGTTTAGTGTAGACTTTAACCACAAGCTAATCAGCCAGGGAAGGGTAAGGTTGGTGGGAGGTTTTCCGTCCGGAGACGTTCCTTAATTAAGTAACCAGCAACCTTCGGGCTTTCGGCCCTCAACCCCTTTCCTAGACACTGATTTTGCAAGAGTTAAATTCCAACACTTTTCCCCCTTAGGATAATCTCCTAAATGAGTCCGAGATGTCCCTAGGGCCAACGTCTACTTTTTTATTAAATTAGGCTTGGGTTAGTGAGTGCTTGGGAAAATGATTTTCGGGCTAAGGAAAGGGTAATGAACTCCCCCACCTTATCTTATTTACGGGATATGCCCTTAAAATTGATTTGTGCAAGTGTACAAGAAATATCACGGATTCACTCAAAGCATGAAAATCAAGCAAGAGATGATTCCTAGTCTATATGCAATGCGAAACGTACCTTGCCTCCAGCACTCTTCAACAGTAAAAGTAAAAGAATTGAAAGACACGTGCCTAAAATGCAAGTGTCTAAACAATTTTTAACAATTTCAACCAACTTTTTACTGTTTTTTAATTAAGCAGGTATATGGTGCAGAATACAGAAAGTTAAGTATTGCAGAAGCTGTATCTTGCAGAGCTGAATACCCTGCAGAAAATTAATCAGTAGTGATCTCCTCTTTGCCGCGTTCCCACGGCAAATGCCGCGGATCCGCGGCAATTTGGAGGGATCCTGGGCTCTGCTTTCTTGAGCAGAGGCCCAGGTCCACTTATATGTTTCTGCACTGAAGATTTTCCTATTTCTTGAACCTGTAACCTGCAACAGAGAAGAAGAATCGTTTAGTACTTCACTTTAAACCAAAAAAATACGTTGCTCTCCCCGGCAACGGCGCCATTTTGATTAGACTAAGAAGGTATACTTATTATGTAGTAAATGTATTTGATGTACCCTTTCTTGTCTCCGCTATAGTATAGGACTATACCGAGTCGATTCTCAGGGAGAGCTCGCGATGGAAGCTTGACGTGTGGTAGTGAAGTTGTTAAACGAGTATTCTTCTCTTGCTTATAAACTTAATGAAGCAAATGAAAAAGAAACTAAAGAAAAGATGGATATGTTCATGGTGGAAATCGTCGGAAAAGAAATCAAGAAGCGGATTTGGTATTCACAAGAAAAGAAATGAAAGACTTGAATGGAAGGGAACCATGACTAGCTTACCTTACTACCTTACCAATTCTTACCAAACTCCGTGATAGTGAAGGCTTGCCTCATGTTGTCACTCCATCGGCGTATGGTTCGTCTCGCGTGTTGACCTAATTACTTTCTCACTTGAATGACGGTGGTTTAACCGTCGGAGAAGAGAAGACCATACAACTTGCAAGATGAAGAAAAGCAATCACCCATGAGTTAGTGAAGATGGCAAGGCTAGTGGTTAGCTAGCACATGGAGAAGGAATTAGCTACAAGCCATAAAGAAAGTAAAACAAAGCATGAATTAAATTGCAAGGAAATAAAGAAAGCAAGTAAAGAAAGCAAGTAATGAAAGCAAGTAAACTAGAACCAAGCTCAAGTAGAGGAAGGAGAATGGATCAATCCTTGTTGCTTCAAGTGTCACCCTTGATTACACAAGCTCTCTCTCTCTCACAATCACTCTCTTTTACAATGAATTCTAGGGAAGAAGAAGATCATAGAGAGCTACAAAAATCCTAGAGAAAAACTAAAAAATACAAAGCTTTACACTAATCTCTCTCTCTTCTCTATTCAGTTTTTGTACGCAGGTCCAAGTCCAGTATTTATAGCATGGGAGAGAACCTTCGAGAGCCAAGTTTGTTGGCACAAAATCCGAGGTCATAACGACCTAGGATTGCCGCGTTTTGGCGGGAAATCGCGGCACAACGGATTCCGTTGAGTAACAGCTTTCTGGTACAGGTTGTTACGAGTTTGTTTGGCCACGTGGACCTTCTGGAATCTTGGATTGGCGCGCAGATCGTAACTGAATCAAATTCAAATCTTGGCTCTTATCTTTAATCTTTGATTAATCACTTAATTATTACTAATTAAGGTGATTAATTGGCTATCTCTCCTTTAAGTGTGTACCTGCAAATATGTAGAGAAGATGAGTAAAAATCATATTTTATTAACTAAATGCATGGGAATTATGATGTAAAATATGCAATATTGGATACCAATCAACAATACAAAACAAAACATTTTTAATTTTTCTTTATCAAAACAAAATTTTGAACTTTTCCCAATAAAATAAATTTTGAACCAATCATAATTTGTAATTTTGATACCAATAGAAAATAGCACTTGAAGATGTGTGATATCAAGTTATCATTGCAAAATCTTTTAATGTTTCAAACATATTGATATCAATTGTAATCATATAACAAATTTGAAGTTGAAGCATATTGATACCAAATGAAAGATCTAAAATAAAATCTTTTTATTTTTCATAAGCTTATGCATAGTAATAAAAGGTGTTAACTTAACTTAGCATAAACTTTTTGTGCTTTTAAGAAAGTAAATCAATTGTAAAACAAGCACATGAAAATCGTATATATGTATGTGAATAGATAAGACCAATGTGAGTAATATACCAATTGTAAAATTAACATTGTAAGTCATGTATATACTCATAACCAAAAATTGGTAGGTTTTAAAATAGTTATGTCTAAGCACTACCAAATTTGAAGAATAAATAACTAGTTATAAATAATTTTTTGAAAAACTAGTTAAAGATCCTTCAAAAACATGAAATCATATGTTATTCATGAATTATACTAAATACATACAAGTTTAAGCACTCATAGTCCATAAAGCTCAAAAATTATCTTTTATCATAAAAGATGAGTGTTCAAAGGTTATGTAAATGGTATTTTCATGAAAATAGAAAGTGAAGCATGAATCTCATGAAAATCTTATTTTTCATCTTAAAACAAATCATATATTTTTCATAAAGCAATACTAAATACACAAAGATTTAATCACTCATGGTCTATAAAGCTCAAAATATTTTGTATCATAAAGATGAGTGTTCAAAAGATCATGTAAATAGTATTTTTATGAAAGTAGTCATTCAAGCTCAAAAGATCATAAATCACATTTTGTTTTACATATGAAAAATTATTTTTTTATTATTATTTATTTAAAATACTAATCTTCATGGTATATGTATGATTTATCCAATTCTAACAATACGCATACATATCCCAAATATGAAAAGAGTCCAATATATATTGCATGAAGGCAAATGACTCAAGGGTATACATGTATATTTATTAGATTTGAATTAAACACACATATACATGAAGTAAGATCAAGGATAGGCATAACAAGTATAAATGACCGAATCATCAAAACTAGCCTATACATATGCATATAGTGGATACAAATGAGCATGAAGTTCAAATATATATGAGTCAATTGTAGTTCACTATTCATATATGTATAAATGCAAGTTTTGACACATTCTACATTTAAGCATGTAAATGCCACATGAAGTACAAAAAAAATCTTAAAACATGAACATGCTATGAATGATATTATGAAAATAAAAAGCATGTACATAAATAAAATAGAAGTTTAGAAATTGTTACCAACTCTAAAACTCCAAGCATGGTGGTCTTTCCCACCAAAATCTCCTTGATAGCAATGCATCCAAAAGTTTGTCCATCATGTCCATTGCATCCGCTATCAAGGCACCAATCCTCTCACGTTTTGTGAGAGCCCTCACCTACATCAAAATCAAAGGGTGGGGGTTTTGGTACCCATATTTTCTTGGGTCATTTGGGGTTAGCTTTATTATAAGGAACCCAAAATCCTTTAGACATAGCAAAATATAAGTTATGCTTCTTATCAAAACAATATTTTACTAAATGGCCTTTGCGACCACAATGTGTACAAGTGTACACCCTATCATGATGCTTATGAGTGTGATTGTGATCGTGATGTGCAACATAAGCATGAGCATGATGTGTATGTGCATGAGCATGGGGAACTTGTTTCTTTGAAACAAAGATTCCAACTTAGAATGATTGAATGCACATGTGCTCAAATTAGAGCTCAAATTTTCTATCTTATTTTTCAAATTCTTAATCTCATTAGTTGTGGCATGTAAAGCATGGTGAGATAAAGAATCATTTTTCTTTTTCTTTTGAAAAACATTATCCTTTTCTTTTTCAACAAATTTTCTTTTAAAGATTTATTTTCTTGAAAAACGATTTCCTTTTGTTTTTCCACCAAATCAATCTTATCCTTCAAAATAGTGTTCCCTTCACATAAATCATTTAATTTTGAAAATAAGGAAACATTCTCATTTTTCAAAACTTTATTTTCTTTTTCTAAACATGCAAGTTTATTTCTAAAAGAGTCATGTTCTACATGCATGCAAGCAATATCCTTTTTCAAATTTTTATTTCCTTTTTAATTATGTCATATCTCTCAAGCAATAATTGGCAAAATGAATTTAGCTCATCATATGACATAGTAGCATCCTCATCCTCGGATTCGGAAGTTACCTCAAGGGGGTTATCCCCTTGGACCATGTAGCACTTGTTGGAGGTGTCGCTTCCAACATCCGAATCGCTCCCGGCATAATATAGATCCTTTTCGTCAAGGGAGGTGATGATGTTCCATACTATAAAAGCCGATTCAACATTAGAAACCCTAGATAAATAATCATCATTTAGGGTTGACTTGATAGCATGAAGGGCTTTTGCATTAGCCTCAATGTTCTTACCATCTAAAGAATAAGCATTATTAGTAGTGGCAAGATAGACATGAAAACCTAGGGCTTTGAGGTACAATGACATCTTAACCTTCCAAATGTTGATGTTGAGGATGTCAAAGGTGGGTGGTGACATGAAGTCCATGGTGTGTGTACAAAATATTGTGATTAGTCTAAAAGTAGGATCTTTAACTCTAGGTTGTTAGACCCAATATCAAGAACACTTGGCTCTGATACCAATTGTAAGATCACCTAGAGGGGGGGTGAATAGGTGATGGCTAATCTAATGGTCACTTATGAACAAATAATGCGGAATTAAAACTAAGTTGACCAAATAAAACTTCTTTTAATTAAACACTTATTTATAACACAAGAGTGTTGCCGAATTCCCCTTGCGAGGCTCTGGACAAACTCCTCTAGATTCCCCTTGAATGGGTTGAGGTGCCGCGTTGGCTCTCTTGGTTGAATACAAGTGTTAGCAACAATCCCACGCAAGTATATATCAAATATGCACAAGGGTATATCAAGCATGTAAAGTAAAGACAATGTAAGTAATGCAAGATATAAAAGAGACTAAGTGAGAAAGAGAGCAAGAGTGAGCAATCGCAAACACAAGGGTATGTTTTGAGGTTCGAGCACACTTGCTCTACATCCCCGCCTTCGACACACGAAGGATTTCCACTATGCAAGATCCCAATGGATCTCTCCCCGGTGCCGCAACACCTACAAGCCCTCGGACTCCCAAGTCCCGTACACACGCAAGTCCACCGACTCGCCGAGGCCGCACCTCAAACCAAAGAGTTCACAACCGAACTCAACCACAAACGAGCACACTTGCCCGTATCCTCAAAGAACAAAGAAAAATCTCTTTGATGATCACAACACTTGATCACCTAAAGAGCACTCTCACTACAACACACCTATAGGAATATCTAGCAATGGATAGCTCAAGTGTGGTGTGAGAAAAGCAAGGAAAGACTATGGTGAAAATATCAAAGAATCACTAAAACACTCTCTTGATAAAAACTCCCTTTAAGATGGGAAGTATTTGCACTCAATTATGTGGAGAGAACTTCTGAAATCAGTTGGAAAAACTAGCTCAAAGGTCTCCAAAATCTTCTACTAAAAACAGTTGACAAGACCCCCTTTTATAGGCTGTCAGAAAATAGAGCCGTTGGGGCTCTGTCAGTGCTACCGGTCGACCGGTCCGGTCGACCGGCAACGGTCAAAATCCGACCGTTGCAGCCTCCGGTCGACCGACCCGGTCGACCGAGCAACTGGAGAAGAGAGTAAACTCTCTGTCGGTCGACCGGCCCGGTCGACCGATATTTCCTGAGAGCAAAGCTCTCTGAAGCGGTCGACCGACCCGGTCGACCGTCCTCCGGTGCACCAAGGCGTGCACGTCTGTGCACGTCGGTCGACTGATCCGGTCGACCGACTTCAGACCCGGTCGACCGGTCCGGTCGACCGCTGAAGCCTGAAACAGTTTGCACAGTTCTGCACAGATACGGGATTTGAAAATAGGTCTTTTCACTCAATAAAAATCCCATAAATTCACAGTAAATCTAAAAAATAGTTTTAATCACAATAAAAACTGTTTTTCTAAAAATATGTCTTTCTAAGACTTGTTTTTCCATAACTTCACAAAATACAAAAACAAGATATTTTGAACTTATAAAGCATAGTGTGTATGGATATGATCCACTACACAATCATAATAAAATATCTATGTTTTTGATCATAAAGCTCTAAACTTGGTTATGGTTTGAAAAGATATATATGATAGAAATACCAAAAACCAAAGTTTATATTTTGTCTCAAAGAAAATCTTTTACTAAATAAAAATTCTTTTCTAAAAAGAAATCTTTTATGAAATCAATTAAATCAAGAGTTCTATCAAGAGTGTGTGTGTGAAATAGACTTGAGCAATCCACCAACTATCTATCCTTTACATTTTTACTAAAACAAAAATACAAATCTTATACCTAGACACAAGTCTTCAACTCCTTGAAGTCTTCCCTTGAAGGCTTCTCATCTTCTTGACTTGGTCCAAGCTTGATCCAAAACTCCTTGGATCACCCCGTGCTAGCTCCAAATCTTGACATTTAATCCTTTGTTGAGCTTTGCACCTACTAAGATCTTGATAAAGAATCTGTCACTAATTAAACAAGATCATTAGCAAATATAACTACATGAGTTGATCATCATCAAAACTAGAGTGATAGGCCTTTGGGCCAACAGGAAAGGCAACTCATGTAAGGGGAGAAAGAGGCACAGTGGCTCCGAAGGCTGCTAGAGGCACACGGTGACTGTGTGGCACTCAGTTGCAAGGGGTGACGGAGCTCAGAGATGGCTCCAGAAGAAGTCGCAGAGTTGGAGAAGGGCGCAGTTGGATCTGTGGGTGAAGGATAGGTGGTGTTGGTGAGGGTGTTTGGGCATGCAAGAAAGAAGGAGATAATACTAGCAGAGGGGATCGGAGATGAAAGTAGGGGAGAGGAGCACATTGAAGCTTATGAAGAAGGCCGCAGACTCGGATGGTTGTCGTGGCGACTAGATAGCGGCATAGTCTCGCGCAGAAGGAGGCAATGTGGGTTCGTAAGAGTAGGATGAGGGAGATGGAGATGGGGAGAGGGCTGTTTGGCCAGGGTTTAAGGAGGAGAAGGAGCATGGTCGACGACAGTGGTGGTGCGAGTGGGGTGTTGCCTGCGTCTGGTACAGCATGGGTGGCATGCTCGGAGGGTGGAGGGAGATGGAAAGGGAGGTAGCTGTTAGACTGCCGTCGAGCGGCGGCAGAGCTCGCTGGGTGGACGATGGTTGACGCAGAGGAGGGTAGGGCCTCTCGGATGCTTGCGGGGAGGTTTTGTGCGTAGTGGCACACAGAGGATAAAGATGGAGATGGGGATTAGAGTTTGGATTAGATTAGGGTTAAGGTTAGGATTAGGGAAAAATAGAGAGGGATTATATAGGAGATTGATTGGGTTATGGGTTTGGGCTAACGGGTTTCGGGGAAAGAAATAAAATGAAAGGGGGCTTGGGCTAGGTATTCGACTAGGAAAATAATAATAATAACAACAACAATAATAACAATGACTAGTAACAATAATAATAATTAACAATACTAATAATAATTAAAATAACCATAACAATAGTAATAATAATAGCAATAATAATGATAATTTAAATGTTAATGAGTAATAGCAGTAAATATAAAGCCAAATTAACACTTAATATTTCATAATAATTTTTTCATTTAATAATAATAGTAAAATAATAAGTAAAATCAAATAAATAATTTTTAAATACAAATAAATATTATTAACTAGGGATATTACACGGTATATATATATATGGGAGTTTCCTTATTTGGATTATACGCTCGACGTACTAATCAGATGAAGCTATAAACTGAGCATGTATAACTGGTTTTGTCCACATTTGCATTTGTCAGATTTTAACTCGGATTTCATGACTCAGATTTTCATTCAGACTTCATGATTTGGATTTTAATTTGGATTTTTAATGCTTGTGCTATTGTACTTAACCTCTTGATTTGGCTGCTCATATTTTTATTGATTTTGTATTCATCATTTATTACTGCTTATTGCCTATCTGTACGACTCGAGTACATGTTGCACTCTTCAATAGACATGTGTTTTCTTGTGCACTCTGCATGGCTTCATTTTATGTACTCGTTGGGTTGAATTCTAACAACCCTTAAACCTGCTTGTCCATATCTCGAAACTTGGACCTGTTTTCCATAGATTTGAATGTTGGAAAACTTAAAAAAATTAAAGAGGACTACAAGTAATTATAAGAAAATTATAAGAACTCTCTTCTTAAAGATTCTAGGGAAGTGTGTCAGTGGAAGTCTGGCTAGCGTGCGACCATTTTATTTCATTGATGATGCAAGCGATTGAGCTTTAGTATTCTGCTTGGAATTCCTTCTCGCCAGGTTTCGAAAAGTCCTTGAGAATTGAAGATCTAGGATGTTGACACCCAGAAAAGAAATAGAATTCTCTGAAGAAGCTTAAGAGCTAGGGATTGGTCTCTTGTATGAATTCCAGCCACCTTTCTAAAATTTCAGCTCCCACCGAACCCATCCTTGCAATGGGCTATTTATAGTTTATAGGGTGCAACTGCTCCCCTACAATTCAACAGATTGATTGAGTCAATCTAGCTTTATGTCTAAAGCTTAAATAGCTTCACTGCAAAGCTCAACACAGCTTTAATGAAACTAGAAGTGTGCATGCGAGGCTAATTAGCCAGCTAGATTGGAGTTATTACACCAATCCCCTGATTTAGTCCACTTAATGAGAGATCTTCACTTGATCTTCTCCAACTAATAAAGAGTGATAGGATCACGGCAATTAACTATCAAAAAGTGATATTAATCACATAATTTCATGCCGAGATTTAAAAAGTCCAAAAATGACTAAAAGAGCTTTGAGCGGAGCTAACCCATAGGCGAAGCTGGAAATGAGCCCACACTGGATCTATGTAAGGGGTCTTAGGCGAAGTTGAGATTGAACTCTCAGCAGAGCTAAAAGAAGCTTCATGCAAAAGCTAGATGAGGAGCACTCAACGAAACTAAAAAGGAACTTCACGTGAAGCCAAGGGATGAGGCCACAATGGAGCTGAAAAATAGCTTAGTGCAAAGCTAGAAATAAGCTTGCAGCAAAGCTAAAAGTTAGCCCTTGATAAACTTGAATTAGTTTCGCAGGGAAGTTAGTCCATTTGGGCTTAAGTGAGACTAAGTGTTGAGTCCACTCAGCCTTTTGAGCTTCTTCAGAAGGCAGTACTTGGTTCATTGTCTACTTCACTAGATCAGTGGAGTCCAAGTCACAGGTTTGTCTATTAGGGATGGGCAGATCTTCACTCTGTCTGTGACTTATCTTTTAGAAATATTGACAAGTTAGACCTTTCGATTGCTTGCGGAGGTGCCTTAGAGTTTTGTCTTTTTCGAGTGTCAACAAATCCCCTTCGAAGTTTTTGTGAATCTGTAATGGATTGGTGTAGATTTTGAAACACTTTAAAATTGAAGCGTGCGACCTAAATTTTGACATTGCCTAGGTCAAGAAAATCCATTGGATTTAATGCAAATGCACATTTGAGCTTGGTATCCAGATTGACTGACCTAGAAATTCCATGTGGAATAAGCTTCCATCGAAGCTTATAAATGAGACCATAGCAGAGCAATGGCAAAACTTCATGCGAAGCTAGAAAATGAAATCTTCAGTGGATATAAAAGAAGCTTCATGTGAAGCTAGAAAGTGAGCCTATAGCGAGGCTATAATGAAGCCTTACAAGAAGCTAACGGTAAGTGAAAGTACACCTATAGCGAGGAGTGTAGGTGTAATGCTAATTTAATGGTTAATAATATGGAACTGCAACAATTGTAAAATGAATGATGCAAATGGTCAACTCAAATTAAGAAGTGAAGCTGGATTCTCTATGAAGGGCTCTAGAACTTCTCCTTTATATTCCTCTAGACAATGAGTGATGTACTCAGTTGCCTTATTGATTGAGAGAACAAAAACCAACAAGTAAAGATGATGCTAGCAATGAATAGCAAGTGCAAAAGAAAGTAAAACACAAGTGTAATCAATAGTATGTAAAGTGGAGCAAGAGAGAAAGCAATCGCAACACAAGAGATTTATTTTGAGGTTCAAGCACAAAGTTCTACATCTCTGCCTTCACCGCATGAAGGATTTTCACAATCCACAAAGGATCTTTCCACAAAAGAGCCTCTGTAAAGGAACTAGAATGGTCTACACAAGGCCGGAGAGAACAACTCTAACTCTTAATCCTTTACAAAAGAGGTAGCACAAAGCCAATGAGATTTACAAGCTCTTGGTGACCACAATGACCACAAACACTCTCTTTTACAACTTCCTATAGTATATGATGAGAGTGAGGCTCAAGAAGTTTGTGAGAGAGAAAATTTAGTTGAAATGAATGAATTTAAGAGCGAAAACTTACAAAAATTGGTTTGAAAATGAGAGCACTTGAAGAAAGAAAGTAGAATACTTTTTCTTTTGAATAAACTTGATTTTTCAAAATATTTTTCAAAATCAAAAGATTTCTCTATCTATAATCCTCTCCAAATGAACTATAAATGTAGGCAAGTGATAAACAATATTAGTATAGCTTATCAAGTCATTGGGAAAGTGATTGGCACAAAAAGGGGAAAATATCTGTTAGAAAATAAGTTAAAAACCAAGATTTTAAAAACTAGCCATTACTGTAGCTCTGACAGAACTTCAGCTGACCGGCTGTTAGACCGATAGTTCAAAATTTTGAACTATTAATTGACTTTGATCGACTGCCTGGTCGATCGATCTTGAGCGAGATAAAAGAAGTAACAGTCAGTCGACCGCTCGGTCGATCGGTCGGTCATCCGACAAACGTGCACAACATGCACACACTACGGTTGAAACTGGCCACAAGGTCCTGTAGACCATGCCTAAAACCCTAATTTCAAGTAAATTTTGAAATCAAACTAATTTTTAAATATTTTGTATTGGTTTGAAAAGTGATTTGGCAATACATTGGCTATGTGATACATCATAGAAATAGAATATATAAATCAGAAAAAATATGGGACATGTATCAAACACCAAAGCTTGTAGAATACCAAAATGTGAAAACTAAATGTGAAAACTTGTATTTTGAAAACTTGTATTATTGTATGTGACTTTTTGAGCATCAATTCGATATCCTGCACTTTAAACATTCTATTTTCTTACATAAATTCTATATGCCTTCAAGCAATTTTCAAGAGAGCTTCTCTAAATACAAATTTTGATCGTCCAAACTCAAACCCTTTCCTTGAGTGATCTTGAGAATAGAGTACCTTCCTTTTGAGGAAGAACACACCAAAATGTCCTTTGAACCAGAAATACTTAAAACACTTAAACTTGATTAGTAATGAATAACTTCATGTGGTTTGTAATTTATTGCATCTCAATTTTGCATTATAATCTGTTGGCCCAAAGGCCCATCGCTCTAGTTTTGATGATGATTAACTCATGTAGTTATAGTACTAATGATCTTATATTTAATTACTATCAGATATTTGATCAAGATCTTAGTTGGTGTTTAGCTTCAACAAAGGATTTAAAGTCAAAGTTTTGGAGCTAGCACGTGTTGATTCAAGAGCTCGCGCATCAAGAATGCATCAAGTAATCAAGAAGAGTCTAGCTCATTGGATCAAGGTTTGGACCAAGTCAAGAAGGAGAAGAAGACCTTCAAGAGAAGATTTCCAAGAAGTCCTGTGTCATGTTTGTAAGTGTCGAGATTTTAATTTCAGATAAAATGTAAATGATAGATTAGTTGGTGGATTGCTCAAGTTCATATGCACTCACACACAAGATTTAGATGTGTTTTCATAAAAGAGTTTACGTTTTGGAAAATACTGTTTTGGTTTTTTTTTTAGATTCAAAACATACATGTGTTTTATCAACTTATTTTAGAGCTTATTGTCAAAAACATAGATATTTCATCTCATATGTATAGTGGATCATATCCATAGTCACTAAGCTTCAAAAGTGTTTAAAATATCCTATTTGCATTTGGAGACTTTTTAAAAAATCGTTTTTCGATTTGGAGATTGTTTTTGAAAAATACAGATTTATGTTTAAGCCAAAAATTTTAAATTACAAAAATAGTTCAAAATATTTGTAACATGTTTTGATTTTTACTCAAACATGTTTGTATATCAAAGTATATCAATAAACTTATTTTTGTAGATTTTATGAGAATTTATGGAAATTTATTGAAGGTAAAAAGACCATGTTTTAAATCCCTAAAAATTTTTGGACTAGCCTTCTACCGGTTGACCGAGCCAGAAGTCGGTCGACCGCTCTGGTCGACTGATGTGCACAAATGTTAATAGTAAGGGCCGGTAGACCGCACGGTCGACCGATAGAGAGTCTCTGCTCTCTGTAAATGGCCCCGGTCGACCGGGCAGTTGACCGCCAGGTCATTTTTAAATTTATGGTCGACCGGCTGGTTGACCGCTTTCCCCAACGGTAGGAAATCCGACCGGTGGCGGTTGACCACAGCAAGCAGACCTGCTGAGTTGGCTTCCAACGGTCATATTTTGGGAGCCTATAAATTGGGCCTCCCTTGGACTATTTCTATAAGATTTTAAGTAGGTTTTCAAGATAGTTTTTCATACACTTTTAAGTTTTTATCTCCACTTGTTTTAGAGCCAAATACTTCCATATTAAAAGAAAAGTTTTTTAAGAGTGGTTTGTAAAGAGATTTCTTGAGTTTTTCACCACCAAATCAATCCTAGTTTTCTCACACGCACTTGAGCTATCCATTACTATATCAATCCTATAGGGATTTTTGTTGTGAGAGTGTTTTAGGTGATCAAAGTGTTTAGAACCCCAAGTGTTCTATCTTTGTATTTGAGGAGGCAAACTTGTAGGTTCACGTTGTTTCGAGTTCTAGTGAGAGCTCGGTGTAGAGGTGCGGCCTCGGCAAGCTAGTGTGCTTGCGGTGTGTTGTTCTTGCGGGAACAAGAGAGGGACTCATGAGTCCAAAGATTTCTAGTGTGAACTTGTTGTAGGTGTTGTGGCACCCAGTGATCCAGTGGGATCATTTATAGTGAAAATCCTTCATAGTGTTGAAGGCGGGGACATAGAGCAAGGGTGCTCGAACCTCAAAACAAATCTCCCGTGTTTGCGATTGCTCTCTCTGTCTTCACTTATGTTTATGTCTTGCTTGCTCTTATTGTTCATACTCATTACATGCTTGATATATACTTGTGCTAATATTCATATATGCTTGGGATTGTTTGCTCACACTTGTATTCAACCAAGAGAGCCATAGCAGCACCTCAACTCTTATCTAGAGGAATCTTGAGGAGATAGTTCAGAGCCCTTCATCGGGAATTCAGCTACACTCTTTGGTTATACCTCGTATATTTAGGTTAATAGTTTTTAATTTGCTTAAATTGTTTTAATTCCGCATTAATTCATCATTAGATTAGCTTGTCACCTATTCACCACCCCTCTAGGTGATCTCAATTGGTATCATATCTTAGTACTCTTGAATTGGGTCTAACAACCTAGAGTTAAAGATCCTTATTTTTGGCTAATCACAATATTTATACACACATGGATTTCATGCCACCTCCCTTGTTTGACATTCTTAATATCTAAACTTGAAAATTTAAGATGTCTTTGTACCTCAAAGCCTTAGGTATTCATGTTTATTTTACCACTATTAAAGGTTCATATTGTTTAAATGGCAAACACCTTTAGGCTAATGCAAAAGCCATCCATGCTTTAAAGTCAACCCTAAATGATGAATATTTATCTAGGGTTTCTAATTTTGATTCGGCTTTTATAGTATGGAACACTATAGTCTCCTTGGCGAACAAAAGCAATATTATGCGGGGAGTGACTCGGATGATAGAAGTGAGCTTTCAACTTGTGCTACATGGTCCAAGGGGATAACCCCCTTGAGGTAAACTCTGAATCCGAGTTAGAAGAAGATATTGACATATCTTATGATGAGCTTGAATCTTTTTGTCAATAACTTCCTGAAAAATATGATTTGCTTAAAAAGGATAATAATAAATTGAAAAAGAACAGCACTTCTGTGTTAAAAGAAAATTATTCTCTTAAAAATAAATTTGCATGTATTTCAAAAGAAAATGATATGTTGAAAAAGGATAATATTTGAAAATCACCTAGAGGGGGGGTGAATAGGTGATAATGCTAATCAATGCACAATTAAAAATATGATGCAACAATCAACCAAAACAAGACTAGAAGCCGAATACCCCGTGAAGGGTTCGAACTCCTTCCTCCTGATTCCTCTAGATATGAGTTGGAGGTGCGCAATGCAATCTTGTTGTATGAGTATTTGATTGACAATGTGATTATGCAACTATTGAATATAACAATGAAAATGAAGAGCAAGTACAATGTAGCAAAGAAAATGTGAAGCAAGTAGATAAAGCAATGAATATAAAGTAAGTGATTGAAGCAAGAATTAAGAGCAAGTAAGAACAAGTAAACCAAACGCAAACACCGAGAATTTTTCCGAGGTTCGAGCACCCAGCTCTACGTCCCCGCCTTCACCTAGAAGGATTTCTAACAACTATAACTTCACAAAGAATTACAATCACACCGGAGTGCCCAACTCCACAATCTCAAGTACAAGATCTCTCTTAGTGATCAAAAGACCACAAACTATCTTTTGCAAATGCCTCTTTCCCTTACAAGAACCCTGTAGAGTAATGGTTAGAATTGAAGCTCAAATAGTGCAAGTGGAAAAAGGAAATGAACTAGAGAGAGTTTAGAAAATAAAACTTCAGCGATGAGAGAATCTTCAGCACAAAAATCAAGGACCAAACTCTCTTGAAAGCTTTGAAAACTTTTGAAACTTTTTGTATATTGCTTGTTGTTGTTGTTATTGAAAACATAACCCTAATCACCTCTATTTATAGGAGAGGGCTAGGGATTAAAAAGTAAACTCATATAATGTTAATTAGGAAGAATTTGACCCATAAAATATCCCCTAAATCCGTTTAGAAACGAAAAATACAAATTTAAAACGTGTTTAAAAGCTAGCCGTTATGGCTGAAACGGCTACCTCGGTCGACCGGCCGGTTGATTGGGATTCAAACAAAAAGAGCCGTTGCAGGCTCTCAGTCGACCGCCCGGTCGACCGAAACAAACAAAGAGTGACACCACTTCAGTCGGCCAGCCGCCCTGTCGACAGAAGTCTTCGGTCGTCCGCCCGGTCGGCCGAAGAACGTGCACACGGATACGCATCCAACCTGCCAGAAAACCAGTTGAGTGTCGGTCGACCGGCTCAGGCCAAAAGTCAAGACCGATCAAGAATTTTAAGGAGATTTTGATATCTAATAAAATATTTTTTATTATAGATATATATAAAACATAAAATTGAGTTTGTAATCAAAAGGCATTGTATTAAATTATTTTATATATATTTATAGGGAATATTTCTAGGAAATGCATGTGCGCAAAAACGTGTGTGTTGGAATATAGAGCTTCAATCCTAATCACTATTCTTTAACAAAACTATAAAACTAGAAACAAGACTAATGAAGTCTCATGAGCAATCTTGAAGTCTTGAACCATGCAAAGCCTTGCTAGAGCCTTCTCTTCTATGTTCCTTCCTTGATGTGCCATAAACCTTCTTTGCTCCATGAACTTAGAATTTCTTGCAAAAGCTAAGCAATGGCCTCCAAACATGGTACAAAACCTGAAACTTATCTTGAACAAACTTATTAGTACCAAATGGCTCTTATTTGTTTTGTTATCATCAAAACTCTAAACAAATGGAGAGTGTAACCTTTTGGGCCAACAATCTCCCTCTTTTTGATGATGACAAAACAAATAGGCTAAACAAATAGGCTATGTTAAAAAATAGAAGAGAGGTGTAAGCTCTCCCTCAAATTATGCTACATTGAACAAAGAAAAACAATATTATAAGCAAGCTACAAAAATCATGAGATATTAAACACTTGCAAAAACACTTGAACTCAAATACAAGAAATCATAAACACTTATTGGAATCAAGACCATAATAAACTCAGACTTATTCTCCCCCTTTTTGTCATACATCAAAAAGGGTAAAAAAATTATTATTCAATAACACAAATATTTAGTTCACCACAAATAAAGGAGAATCTAACAAAATCAAGTGGTTTAGTGAAAATATCGGCAAGTTGCAAATCCGTGAAAACATAATCAATATCTATATCACCTTTCTCAAAATGATCTCTAAGAAAGTGATACCTAATCTCAATGTGCTTCGTCTTACTATGCTGATTTGCATTTTTGGTCATATGAATAGTACTAGTATTATCACAAAAAAATTTTATATAATCATAATGCAAATCATAATCAAGGAGAGTATGTTTCATCCAAAGGACTTGTGCACAATAAGCCCCCGCTGCAACATACTCCGCCTCGGCGGTTGATAGAGCTACGGAATTTTGTTTCTTAGAGGACCATGAAACAAGACAATTACCAAGTCCCACTAGTACTCTTTCTATCTACTCTACAACCCGCATAGTCAGCATCCGAATAACTCGTCATTAGAAATCTCCGGTTTTCGGATAACCTTAGACCCATTCCAATTGTGCCCTTAATATAACGAATGATGCGTTTTACCGCAATAAGATGGGACTCTTTAGGACACGATTGGAATCTAGCACAAGGACACACACTAAACATGATGTCCGGCCTACTTGCGGTCAAATACAAAAGACTACCTATCATGCTTCTATACAATTTAATATCAACATTTTTACCTTGGTCATCCTTATCAAGCATGATTGTAGTTGCCATGGGAGTGTTGCAAACTTTTGAGCTTTCAAGTCCAAACTTCTTTACGAGTTCCTTTGCATACTTGGCTTGACTTATGAATATCCCATCTTGCAATTGCTTGATTTGGAGTCCAAGAAAGAAATTCAATTCACCCATGGAAGACATTTCAAACTCACATTGCAAAAACTTTTCAAACTCCTTGCATAAAAACTCATTAGTAGAACCAAAGATTATATCATCAACATAAATTTGCACAATTAAAATGTCATTATCAACATGCTTAGTAAAAAGAGTTGTGTCTACTTTGCCTTTAACAAAATCATTTGAAATGAGAAAACTAGAAAGCCTTTCATACCAAGCTCTTGGAGCTTGTTTCAATCCATACAAAGCTTTATCAAGTTTAAAAACAAAATTGGGATGAACATGATCAACAAAACCAGGAGGTTGTTCAACATAAACTTCTTCATTAATAAAACCATTTAAAAATGCACTTTTCACATCCATTTGAAAAAGTTTAAAATTTTTAAAAGATGCAAAAGCTAGTGTTATCCGTATGGCTTTAAGCCGTGCTACGGGTGCAAAGGTCTCCTCAAAGTCAATTCCTTCAACTTGAGTGTAACCTTGGGCCACTAACCTAGCTTTATTCCTAATAACATTTCCAAACTCATCCATCTTGTTCCTAAAGATCCACTTAGTACCAATTATTGGTCTATCGTGAGACCTAGGTACAAGGTGCCAAACGTGGTTGCGCTCAAATTGATTGAGTTCCTCTTGCATGGCTAGCAACCAATATGAGTCCGCCTCGGCTTCGAGGATGCTTTTGGGTTCAAAATGAGAAATAAATGCAAAGTTACCACATAAGTCATGGAGTTTGGAGCGAGTTTTTACCCCTTTAGAGACATCACCTAAAATGAGTTCCTTGGGGTGATTTGTAGCGTATCTCCAATCTTTGGGAAGTGGTTGAGAATCTTTCACTTCATCCTTATGAACATCACCAATTGGTTCTTGCTTTTCTTCTTGAGCGGGTGAGTCCTTCAAGGATAGTCTCTCCATGTCTTCACCTAATGGGTCAATTTCTACAACATTCTCAACAACCACATTAGATTCTTCAAATTTAACATGCATGGATTCTTCAATGGTAAGTGAAGATCTATTGAATACTTTATAAGCTTTACTAGTAGAAGAATATCCAACAAAAATAGCTTCATAAGCCTTAGCATCAAATTTACCCAAGTTATCTCTAGTATTCAAAACAAAACACTTGCATCCAAAAACTTTGAAGTATGAAACATTAGGTTTTCTAGAATAATACATTTCAAAAGATGTTTTGAAAGAATTTTTACACAAATAAATGCGATTTGAAATATAGCATGTGGTGTTTACGGCCTCGGCCCATAGATATTGAGGGAGGTCATATTCACTCATCATGATCCTAGCCATCTCTTGAAGTGTTCTATTTTTCCTTTCTACAACTCCATTTTGTTGTGGAGTTCTATGATAGGACATTTCATGCTTGATTCCCTTTTCATCACAATAAGTCATGAAGAGTTGGTTAACAAACTCACCACCTCTATCACTCCTTATTTTCAAAATCAAAAAACCTTTTCCTTTTTCAACCCTTTTTCGAAAAATCTTGAAATGAGAAAAAGTTTGATCTTTGTTTTCCAAAAAGAAAACCCAAGTAAATCGGAAAAAATCATCAACTAAAATAAATGCATATCTACTACCATTTAAGCTCTTAGTTTTAGTTGGTCCAAAAAGATCCATATGAATTAATTCTAATGGCCTAGTTGACATGATATCCTTGATTGGTTTGAAAGAAGACTTGGTTTGTTTCCCAAGTTGGCACGCACCACAAATGCGGTCTTTCTCAAACTTCAAGTAAGGAATACCCTTCACCAATTCCTTAGAATTAATCCTAGAAAGATGGTCAAAAGATGCATGCCCTAATCTTCTATGCCAAAGCCAAGAATTTTCATCAAAAACATTCAAGAATTTAGTAGAACAATCCAAATTAAGCATGTCAATGATATAAACATTATCATCACGAAATCCGGTGAGAATACAATCATTGGTTTTGCAATCAAAAATCTTGCAAGAAGAGTCATCAAAAACAACTTTAAGTCCACGATCACAAAGTTGACTTATACTAAGCAAGTTATGTTTTAAACCATCAACAAGAACAATATTTTCTATGATGGGAGATGCACCAATTTGAATGTTACCTATACTGATGATAGTGCCCTTGGAGTCATCCCCGAAGGTGACGGTGCCACCTTCCATGTACCTTGATAGGGTTGTAAAGTTGTTGATATCCAATGTCATGTGTCTTGAACAACCACTATCAAGGTACCACCGCTCCTTACGTCTTGGAGCCTTGGTGTGTACCTACATCAAATAATTTAGGACTTGATTTTGGTACCCATATTTTCTTGGGTCCTAAAGTGTTAGTATCATGAACCCATACAAGATTATTTGTTCTATTTATTTAGTCATAACAAAACTTAGCCAAATGTCCATTCTTACCACAATAACTGCATCTATATACTCTATCATATTTAAAAGCATAGTGAGTGTGTGACTTGTGAGCATGTGTAGATTTAGCATGGGTGTTATGTGTAGTGTGAGCATGAGGAATTTTGACATGTGAAGCTTTAGCATGAGAAGTGTGCTTTTTAGAAAATATTTCCTCAAGTTTCTTAGTGTTGAAGCACAATCCTTCAAAACTTTTTCAAAATCAACAATTCTAGTTTTTAATGAAGAAATTTCTTTTTCATCAATCTTTGGAAATTTTGCTTTGCAAGCAACTTTGTAAGCACTAAATTCCTTTTGAGTAGAAATAAGATTTGAAGAAATTTCATCCTTTTCTTTAGAAACAATAGCAAGTTGATTTTTAAGAAAAGCAACTTCCTTTTCCAATTTTGTGCATTCTATCTTTTTATTATCATAACTCTCTGAAAGTTCAACAAAAGCATATACAAGTACTTTTTTACTAAATTCATCTTCTTCATCAAGAGGTTGAGGGGTTACCTTTGGTGTGTTTGCCATGAAACACATGTTCGCCGTATCCACCTCGTCTTCGGACTCGCTTTCTGAATCTCAAGTTGCTTTGTAAGCTTTCTTTTCGACCGGCTTCTTTTGCTTGAAGGAGGAAGTCACCTTTTTCTTGAATTCCGAGCAATCGGCCATGATATGTCCGGGCTTTCGGCAATTGTAGCAAATGATTCTTCTCTCCTCTTTTCCTTCAAACTTCCTTCTAAAGTTAAGTTTGTTCTTACGGTACATTCTCTTCACGTTTCGCACAAGAAGGGAGAGCTCCTCATCTTCTTCTTCATCTTCTACTTCGTCATCAAGAGTGGAGGAAGACTTGAAGGCTATGGATTTCTTCTTAAGAGGAGCGGCTTCTTCTCTTGCCTTCTTTTCCATCTCATGAGTCTTCAAGTTTCCAATGAGACTAATGAGATCCATTTCGCCCTTGTCATTCAATTCTTTCAAGGTGGTGGCCTTTATCTCCCATGAAGAAAGAAGAGCCCAAATCACTTTTTGCACCTTTTGGTCATTGGAAATATCTTCACCTAAAGAGGAAAGAGCATTGGTGATTTTAGTAAACCTTGTAATCATGCAATCAATAGATTCATCATCAATCATTTTAAATGATTCATATTGGGACCTCAAGAGATCTATCTTAGCACTCTTTACTTGTGATGTCCCCTCGTGCGTGACCAACAAATGTTGCCAAATCTCATAGGCGGATTGGCAATGTGTAACTCGTGTAAGGTCATCCTCATTCAAGGCGGTTAGGAGGGAATTTTGGGCCTTAGAGTTAGCCTCATATTCTCTAAAGGTAAAGTCGGACCATGTGCTTTCATCACTATCGGGTCTAACATAGGGTTTGGTCAAGGATTTTGCAACTAAGCTACATAAAAATTGTAAGAAGATAGTCATCCTAACCTTCCAAATAGGGAAATTAAGTCCATCAAATTTAGGAGGGGTTTTGATGTTGTCGGCCATGTTTACTAGTGTATGAATGAAAGAATGCAAGTGTTGATTAGCAAATTTTTAGGATCTCTTTAAGGATGTTAAGCCAAACCTAGAGTCCAAGCTCTGATGCCAATTGAAAATCACCTAGAGGGGGGTGAATAGGTGATAATGCTAATCAATGCACAATTAAAAATATGATGCAATAATCAATCCAAAACAAGACTAGAAGCCAAATACCCCGTGAAGGGTTCTGAACTCCTTCCTCCTAATTCCTCTAGATATGAGTTGGAGGTGCGCAATGCAATCTTGTTGTATGAGTATTTGATTGACAATGTGATTATGCAACTAGTGAATATAACAATGAAAATGAAGAGCAAGTACAATGTAGCAAAGAAAATGTGAAGCAAGTAGATAAAGCAATGAATATAAAGTAAGTGATTGAAGCAAGAATTAAGAGCAAGTAAGAACAAGTAGACCAAACGCAAACACCGAGAATTTTTCCGAGGTTCGAGCACCCAGCTCTACGTCCCCGCCTTCACCCAGAAGGATTTCTAACAACTATAACTTCACAAAGAATTACAATCACACCGGAGTACCCAACTCCAATATCTCAAGTACAAGATCTCTCTTAGTGATCAAAAGACCACAAACTATCTTTTGCAAACGCCTCATTCCCTTACAAGAGCCCTGTAGAGTAATGGTTAGAATTGAAGCTCAAATAGTGTAAGTGAAAAAAGGAAATGAACTAGAGAGAGTTTAGAAAATAAAACTTCAGCGATGAGAGAATCTTCAGCACAAAAAACAAGGACCAAACTCTCTTGAAAGCTTTGAAAACTTTTGAAACTTTTTGTATATTGCTTGTTGTTGTTGTTATTGAAAACATAACCCTAATCACCTCTATTTATAGGAGAGGTCTAGGGATTAAAAAGTAAACTCATATAATGTTAATTAGGAAGAATTTGGCCCATAAAATATCCCCTAAATCCGTTTAGAAACGAAAAATACAAATTTAAAACGTGTTTAAAAGCTAGCCGTTATGGCTGAAACGGCTACCTCGATCGACCGGCCGGTTGACCGGGATTCAAACAAAAAAAGCCGTTGCAGGCTCTCGGTCGACCGCCCGGTCGACCGAAACAAACAGAGAGTGACACCACTTCAATCGGCCAGCCGCCCGGTCGACTGAAGTCTTCGGTCGTCCGCCCGGTCGGCCGAAGAATGTGCACACGGATACGCATCCAACTTGCCAGAAAACCAGTTGAGTGTCGGTCGACCGGCTCAGGCCAAAAGTCAAGACTGATCAAGAATTTTAAGGAGATTTTGATATCTAATAAAATATTTTTGATTAGAGATATATATAAAACATAAAATTGAGTTTGTAATCAAAAGGCTTTGTATTAAATTATTTTATATATATTTATAGGGAATATTTCTAGGAAATGCATATGCGCAAAAACGTGTGTGTTGGAATATAGAGCTTCAATCCTAATCACTATTCTTTAACAAAACTATAAAACTAGAAACAAGACTAATGAAGTCTCATGAGCAATCTTGAAGTCTTGAACCACACAAAGCCTTGCTAGAGCCTTCTCTTCTATGTTCCTTCCTTGATGTGCCATAAACCTTCTTTGCTCCATGAACTTAGAATTTCTTGCAAAAGCTAAGCACCTCCAAACATGGTACAAAACCTGAAACTTATCTTGAACAAACTGATTAGTACCAAATGGCTCTTATTTGTTTTGTTATCATCAAAACTCTAAACAAATGGAGAGTGTAACCTTTTGGGCCAACAATATTTCCTTGACTTCTAAATTAAATGATCTTTGTGAAGAAAATACTTTTTTGAAAAATAAAATTATTGTGGTGAAAAAAGAAAAAGAAATTGCTTTGGAAGAAAACAACTTTTTTGAAAAGAAAAATTGTTTCAGAAGAAAAAGAAAACATTTCTAAAAAGAAAAAAGTGTTGATTCTCATTCTCACCATGCTTTTCATTACTATTGATAAAAATGAGATTTAATTTTTGAAAAATAGAATAAATTGTTTGAGCTTAACTCTAAGCAATTGTGCATTCAATCATAATAGATTGGAAACCTTGTTTCAAATGAAACAACCTCCACATGTTCATGCACATCACCCACGGCACACATAGGCACACTTTGCACATCATGATCATACTCATTCTCATGTGCATACTAGTGTGTACAAATGTACACATTGCGGCCAAAAAGGCCATCTTACAAAATTTTGTTATGATAAGGTAAATTCTTTAAATTTTGCTAATAAAAATGTTTAGGTTCCGAATGATGCTAACCCCCATGGTCCCAAAAGAAAATGGGTACCAAAATCTCCACCACTTGTGTTTGATGTAGGTGTGGGCTCTCACTTGATGTGAGATGTTTGGTGCCCTGATGGTGGATGCATGAGCTAGATGGACATACAATTGATGCATCACTATCGAGGAAGTTTGGTGGGAGGACTACCATGGTTTAGAGATATAGAGATGCGCCCTAACGGTTTTGGTAACTATCTCTAAACTCCCATTTAGTTTACATGCTTCTATATAAATATTTTTTTAGCATGTTTTAGTTTTTATACTTCATGTGGTGAATACTTGTTTAGCTATAATCTTTCATTAAAACTTGTGTGTATGCTTGTACAAGTAGTGAGTTACATTTGATTTTTATATGTTTATACCTCATTGCTCATTTATACTCATTATATGTACATGTATAACCTAGTTTTGATGATTATTTCATTTATACTTGTTTTCCCTATCTTTTTGCACGTTTTGCTTCATATATATGTAATTCTTGTTCGAAGCTAATAAATATACATGTATACCCTTGAGTCACTTTCCTTCATGCAAATTACATTATAGACTCGTTTATGTTTGGGATATGTATGTATATTGTAAATTTTAGATAAAACATACATATACCTTTGAAGTTTGATTTTAATACATTTTTATGCTTTTGATAAAAGATATTCATGTTTATTTTAAGCTTTATTGATCATTTTCATGAAAATGCTATTTACATGATTCTTGTGTACTCACACTTCATTTATTTACTCATGTCATTATTTTCATAAGAATTTTTTAGCTTTATAGATTTTGAGTGTCAACTTTTGTGTATTTAGTATGATTCATGAAATATATATGTTTTGTTTTCATATTTGAAGGATCTTTAACTAGTTTTTTAAAAATTACTTTAAACTAGTTATTTATTCTTCATTGGTAGTGTTTTCAAAATACAACTATTTTCAAATATTATTTTTGAAAATCCTACCCTTAAAGGGCAGATGGATGGGAGACCATGCCTTGTATGCTCTATTTGAAATACTTTTATCATGTGCATTAATAGGGTGGATAGTTATGAGTAATACACATGAACTTCATGAAATTCTATTTGTGTATACTCATATATGTTTTCTTATATATGTATGCTTCAAATTTCAAATAATATCAATTTTAATTTATATTTTTATTTTTCATACATATATATGACTTGATTGTGCTTGATTTACAATATCCTTATATGTTAAAAGCACAGATTATGTTTATGCTAAGCTTGACTTAAATCTTAATTTTAATTGATATCTCGATTGGTATTTTAATGAGATTATGCATCATTTTCAATTGGTATTTCACTTGATATCAAAATTTCCAATATACTTCAATTGGTATCAATATGTTTTGATCTCATCGGGTTTCGATTTCAATTGGTATCAATAATGTTTTACCTTTTATTTGGCATCAAAATTTATCATATATTTCAATTGGTATCAAAATATAAAATATTTTACTTTCATTGGTATCAAAATTTACAAATATTTCAATTTTAATTGGTATCAAAAATTTTTAATTTCATTTGGTATCAAAAATCTTGTGATATCTAAAAATTTTGTTTACTTACAAGTGGTATCTCAAAATTTGATTTAAGAAAATTCAAAATTTGTCTTTAAAGTGTTTTTAGAAAATGTTTTGATATGTATTACCTATATGCAAGGGGAGCTTAACATCTCTTCTATATATAGTTTCATGTTGAGTGTATCTTGTATTAAGGAGCTTGACATCTAACTTTATGTGGTACACGTCTGTAGGGGGAGCTTAACATCTCCGCTTAGACATTGTATATTATTCTTTTTGTGAGTTAGGGTTTTGTCATCCCTTCTTCATGTAATGCAGGTATGCAGAGGAGCTCACTTACCGTCTTCCTCTTCGAATGTATATCGCATATATATCTTTATTGTTGACTTGTTTTTCACCCCTTTGTTGATGATTGACAAAAATAGGGAGAATGTTTTGGACTTTATGTATGCATATTTAGATATTGAGTTTATGCATGTTTATACAAAAAGGGGGAGAAGGATTTTGAAAGTTTATCGAAAAAGGGGGAGAAGGTTTTTGGGGAGAAGAATTTTTGTGATATGCATGTTTTTTTCACCTTATTTATGTATATATATTTGTTTAGTTTTATGCACTTCATTGAATATCTATTTGTTTATTGTTATACATGAGTTAAGGGGAAGCTTCTATGAAGCCTAATTTTAATCCATGCATATATAACTCCATGAGTTTTGTCATCATCAAAAAGGGGGAGATTGTTGGCCCAGAGGCTCATCGCTCTAGTTTGATGATGATTAACTCATGCAGTTATAGTACTAATGATCTTGTGTTTAATTAGTATCAGATATTTGATCAAGATATTAGTTGGTGTTTAGCTTCAACAAAGGATTTAAAGTCAAAGCTTTGGAGCTAGCAAGTGTTGATTCAAGAACTCGTGCATCAAGAATGCATCAAGTACTCAAGTGGAGTCTAGCTCATTGGATTAAGGTTTGGACCAAATCAAGAAGGAGAAGAAGACCTTCGAGAGAAGATTTCCAAGAAGACTTGTGTCATGTTTGTAAGTATCAAGGTTTTATTTTAGATAAAATGTAAATGATATATTAGTTGGTGGATTGTTCAAGTTCATATACACTCACACACATGATTTAGATGTGTTTTCATAAAAGAGTTTTCGTATTGAAAAATGCCATTTTGATTTTTTTAAAGATTCAAAACATAAATGTGTTTTATCAACTTATTTTAGAGCTTATTGTCAAAAATATAGATATTTCATCTCATGTGTGTAGTGGATCATATCCATACACACTAAACTTCAAAAGTGTTTAAAAATATCTTATTTTTGTATTTGGAGAAGTTTTGGAAAAATTGTTTTTTAATTTGGAGATTGTTTTTGAAAAATACAGATTTCTGTTTAAGCCAAAATTTTTAAATTATAAAAATAGTTCAAAATGTTTGTAACATATTTTGATTTTTACTCAAACATGTTTGTATATCAAAGTATATCAATGAACTTATTTTTTTAGAATTTATGAGAATTTATTGAAGGTAAAAAGACCATGTTTTAAATCCCTAAAAAATTTTGGACTGGCCTTCTGCCAGTCGACCGGACAGTCGACCGAGCCAGAAGTCTGTGGACCACTCCGGTCGACCGATGTACACAAACATGCACAGCAAGGGCCGGTCGACCGTACAGTCGACCAACAGAGAGTTTCTACTCTCTGTAAATGGCCCCAGTCGACCGGGCGATTGACCGCAGATCTTTTGCCAGTTTACGGTCGACCGGCTGGTCAACCGCTTTTCCCAACAGTCAAAAATCTGACCGTTGGCGGTCGACCGAGCGGTCAACCGACAGCAGGCAGACGTACTGAGTTGGCTTCCAACGGCCATATTTTGGGAGCCTATAAATTGGGCCTCCCTTTGATGGTTTTCTGTAAGATTTTATCTGGGTTTTCAAGATAGTTTTTCATACACTTCTAAGTGTCTATCTCCACTTATTTTAGAGCCAAATACTTTCATATCAACAGGAGAGTTTTTTAAGAGTGTTTTGTAAAAGAGATTTCTTTAGTTTTCCTCTACCAAATCAATCCTAGTTTTCTCACACGCACTTGAGCTATCCATTGCTATATCCATCCTATAAGGATCTTTATCGTGAGAGTATTTCAGGTGATCAAAGTGTTTAGATCACCAAGTGTTTTATCTTTGTATTTGAGGAGGCGAACTTGCGGGTTCGCGTTGTTTCGAGTTCTAGTGAAAGCTCGGTGTAGAGGAGCGGCCTCGGCAAGCTAGTTTGCTTGCGATGTGTTGCTCTTGCGGGAACAAAAGAGGGCCTAGTGAGTTTAAGAAGTTCTAGTGTGAACTCATTGTAGGTGTTGCAGCACCGAGTGATCCGATGGGATCATTTATAGTGAAAATCCTTTATAGTGTTGAAGGCGGGGACGTAGAGCAAGGGCGCTCAAACCTCGAAATAAATCTCCCATGTTTGCTGATTGCTCTCTCTATCTCTCACTTGTATTTATATATTGCTTGCTCTTATTGTTCATACTCATTACATGCTTGATATATACTTGTGCTAATATTGATATATCCTTGCGATTGTTTGCTCACGCTTGTATTCAACCAAGAAAGCCATACCGGCACCTCAACTCTTATCTGGAGGAATCTTCAGGAAATAGTCCAGAGCCCTTCACTGAAAATTCGGCTACACTCTTTGGTTATACCTTGTGTGTTTAGCTTAATAGTTTTTAATATACTTAAATAGTTTTAATTCCGCATTAATTCATCATTAGATTAGCTAGTCACCTATTCACCTGCCCTCTATGTGATTTAATAATCATCACATCTACAAATTTATCCTTGATTATTCTTTATTTAACTTTGCTATTTAACTTTTTTTCATTGTGATGTGTAGCTACTTAAATGGGAAGATATGAATAGAGGATGGCTCTAGTTTATCCATAATCCTATCTAAGTTTGGATTCAATTTAAATCAATTTGAAATCAAGAGGAGGAAAGGATAAGTAATCATTTTAACAATTCAAATTCAAAATCAGAAGATATATTCCTAAAAAAAGAATGGGATAAAACTAATCCTAATTGGAGATAAGGAGGATAATTTGAATTAAATGGAGTTCAGAATCAATTCAGACTCAGATTCAGACTGGACACCTCTTAGTATTTTGATCATAACTTTCATTACAAATATGCAACTTTGATGATTTAAGGCGTTATAAAATGAGGAATTAAAGGATTACAATTCTTATGTTGATCATGCATTCAGTTCAACCTTCTGATGAGTCATAATCAGCAGCAATCATCACGCCAACTTGCTGTCAGTTTAGAAATGAATTCCCATATTGTATTGAGATTGAATTAAAACTCCTAATTTCTTTCTTATTATGATTGGCTCTGAGGCCTATTTAAAGAGCTGAAATATCTCATAATCAAGTATCTCAAATCTCCACATCATAATCAAAGTTTAGGGTCTTCTTTAATCTATTTTTCTTCCAAATTTTCTTTTGAAATTTTCAGGATTTAGTTCTAGTTCAATCTTTGTAAAGAAGGAGGAGGCTCTTGTAATTAAAGGTGACAATTTTCCTTTTCCTTTTATTTCTATTTAATTGCTTTATTTACTTACTTTCTCATCTACCATGTTTTCTTTAGTTTTAATCATTAGTTAATCTTTTTCATGACTTATTAATCTCTCTACCACTACTTCTAATTTTAGGTACATGATGATGACTATTTAAATCCGTATATGTTAATACTTTCCAATATTTTTTCTTACTATGTACTTTGATAGCTTTGATAGTTTAATGTTGAATGTTGGTTATTCTTCTATTCTATACTTGAATGCTTTGATAATTTAATTTTAGGTCTTGGTTAATGATTATTTCAAATAAAGTTTAGTTTTTATCTTATTTATTTTGCTTAAATTGAAGGCAACTTCAAGGTCTAACTTTTATGATCTAAAGTGAAGTAAATTCTTGCATAGGTTAGTAAGTTAGTGGTGCAAGAAGATTAGAAAGTCATATTTCATTTTCTAATCCCCAACTTTCAGCAAATTCTATATTCTTCTTCATATTTCTAAAACTTAACATATAGTTATTTTCTTAGAAGAATACTTAACCAAATTAGTATTTAAGGAGATACCGAAAAACTTCTATCGCATTTCTCCATGTGGATTGACCCGCTTAGCTCTTCCTATCATGGATAAATTAAAAAAGGCAGAGACACCACCAACAGTCAGATAACATCATTCTAATTTTAACCTCTCTCTGTTTTTTTTCAATCACGGGGAGGGAATAATATTTTTTATTCACTAATTATCTAATGTTTTTGTATGCAGTTGGAGATCACAGGAACTTAGCAAATGTTTTAAAGAATTTACATCTTTAGGACCCCACCTAAGAAGGCAGAGTACCAGACTAACCACTTAGCCGCGCAAATATGGCAAAAGCCGCTTTTTCACGGCTATACAGTAGAGTCAGTCACCCTGCTTCTTTCCAGGGTAATTGAATTGCAATTTCATAGTTTCTTCTATTTGTATTTTTTTTGTTGGCTTGCTGTACACAAAAATTCTAATTCAACAGTAACTCGTGTGTATAATTATTTAAAACACAGTTAGACGTTGCATCCTAGGGCATTTTTTTAACTCTGTTCCATTTTAAATTACTGTTTCATTTTAAATTGATGTTGAATAGTGCTAGAGGCAAGGTAAGTCTGCATTGCATCTACATTAGGAAACACTTTTGGGTGATTTACAATTGCTTTAAGTGTTTGCTTATCTTCATATTTGCACATGTCGCATGAAAACAAATTAAGGGCAAATCTCAGAAAAAAGATAAGGTGGGAAAGTCATGACTCTCACTTAGCCCACAAACCATCTTCTCACTCATTAACCCAATTCTAATTAAAATCTGAGTAGACACTGGCCCTAAAAACATCTCAGACTTAATAGGAGATTGACCTAAGGAGAAAGCTATTAGAATTTAACTCTTGCCAAATCGGTGATTAAGATAGGAGATTGAGAGGAGAAACCTCGAAGGTTGGTAGTTTGGTTTAATTTGGCCCGTCGCTCTTGCGCGGATACCTCCCACCAATCTTGCCATCTACCTGGCCAGTTAACTTATGCATAGATTCTGTAATACACCTTCCATTGAGAGTCTAACTAGCTAGTAGTCCTCTACGTCTAAGGTCTACCCTATCTTAGACTAGATTTTTTTTTTTTCTTTTATTTATTTGTTTGTTTTGACATTTCTTTAGTAATATGGATTATAACCTTTTTCTAACTTTAATAGTAATCTATATTTTTCTCCAACCTCTTCAATCTGTATTAAACTAACCCAGCGTAGTATAACTTTATGCAACAAAATTTTAACCAACCAAGTATGCCGAGTTGGTCTTATCCAAAATCAATATATGTCCCAATCTCAATTTCATGAACAAAATTGCAATAATCATCTCTACTCTTCACCGAGTCGATGGAAATACAATACCCTTGAGCCATATTGTCAACCACCTTTCCAACCATCATTTCATATATTTCTTTTCCTACATAACCAACAGAAGAACCTACCTACTTGAAAAAGAATAAGGAATTCATGATTCAGTCCAAAAATGATCCGTTCGATAGATTAGAAGAAAAAAATGGATCATACGCAAAGTTTAATGAATGAGCAAATTTTTAGACTTTCAAACATCTTTGAACTAACTAACCAAATTGATAGGAACTAAGAATCATGGTGTTTTGAAGACTTTGACCACGATTCAATTTCATCGCATCAATTTGAACTTGACCAATCCCAACCTTTAGACCAATTGGTAAGTTTTCAATTCAATGAGATTAAACTTAATTATGAATGTGAACCTGATCTTCAACTTTGTGATTTAATTCCAAACTTTGAATCTATATTGACTCAGGTATCCTTACCCAATTCTGACCCAATTCCTGAGCCAATATTAATTTCAGTACCCATATATTACGAAATTGAATCACCTATTGTAGATAGTCAGATTTCATTGATGGATCATGAATGTGAACTTAAGTTCCTTGATTTGGAGCCCACTCTTGAACCAAACCCGACTCTCGAACCTAAATTTGACTTTTTCGAGCTGGTATTGGTTCCCGAACCTATCATTCTTGAGTCCAAATCAATCACTTCATCAAGTCACATTTTATTATTAGACCAAGGTGTAGACAATTATAACTCTGAGATGTTATTCCATGATAGGTCATATAACTGAGATAGTTTTAATGTTTGGGCCTTGCATGATCCTATTCGCTTGGAAGATAACAACAATGCACATAGGAAAGAGGTGGGTTCCACGGCGATCCACAAGATTTAGATTGGGTAGCAATGCTTGGCCCAATCTGACCACCATTGGAACCACCACCTTGAGGTAACATTTTGCCTTCCCTTTCTTCTTTTTCATTCATTATTACATTTCATTCATATATTGAGGACAATGCATAAGATAGGTGTGGGAAAGGCTTTACTAACATACTAACATAGGTTTTTACTAACAAATTTTTTTCCTTTAAAAACTTTTTGAAAAAGGAAACAATATTTTGATTTCTGGGATTAGGAGGAAAAATTGGAAAAGTAATTTAAACTTGATTTTTATGTTGAGGAAATATGCATTCTTCATGCACTTACATACTTAGGATTCGAAACAAAGACACTTGTGCCTTATTTATAATATATATATATATATATATATATATATATATATATATATATATAATAGACAAATCTAATTATTAAATAGCTAGGTGCTTTGACCTAAGAAAGCTTTGGTATTTACACGAAAGGTAATTAGTTAATTTTGAAAAAATATATACAATATATGCATTACCATATATAATAATCAATTAGTTAGGTATTAGGATTTCAAGAAGCATTGATATCTACACAAAAGAAAATTAGAAGAGTTATACTTATTAAAAAAAAAGTGCTCAAAAGACAACGAAGTGGTAATACTTCGAACTTCTTTCAAAAAAAAAAGAGGCATAAGAGTTGAAATTGAAGAATCCCGAGTCAACAATCACGATCACAAAGAATCATATGACTTAAGTAAAATAATAGACTAGATAAGAAATTCATTTTGAATCCTTCCCTAAATTGATTAAAAAATTTTAAATAGAGACTAAGTATGAGAATAAATAATTTGGTGTCCAAAGACTTATAGATTACTTGATTTTTGCAAAATTATTTCAAATATTTTCTCTCTTTCAAAAATGAGTTTTCAAAAATAATAACACTTTTTTTCTTTCTTTTACGGATTTTGTGGGTGTAATTCACTGAGAACCCTTATGAGACAAAACTTGTTCTCTAGGAAAACCTAGAGGTTTAATAGCTTGTTGCACATGTTAAGTGCAATCGTGATTCATACGAAAGTGAGTTAGGTTAGATTAGTTTTTCTTTCTTAGTTCTGCTCGAGGACGATCAAAAGTCAAGTGCGGGGGTGTGATTGCATCTCAATTTTGCATTATTATCATCACATTTTTACATTTGTCCTTAATTATTCTTTATTTAACTTTGCTATTTAACCCACTTTTTGATTATGGTGTGTTATAATTTAAATAGAAAGATAAAGATAGATGAAGCTTCGATTTTATCAGTAATCCATCAAAATTTTGTTTTCAATTTAAATTAATTTGAAATCTAGAGGAGGAACAGATAAATCATCATCTTTAGAATTCAAGTTCAAAATCAGAAGATATTTCTAAAAGATAGATGGGATAAAGCTAATCCTAATTAAAGATAAGGAGTATAATTCAAATTAAATGGAGTTCAAAATCGATTCAGACTGGACATCTCATAGTATTTTGATCATAACATTCGTTATAGAGATTTGAATCTGACGATTCAAGATGCTACAAAATGAGAACTTAAAGGGCTACAGTTCTTATATTGATCACTGTCTAATTCAACTCTGATGAGTCATTTTAAGCAATCAACACGCTGACTTGCTGCAGATCAATTTAGAATTGAATTCTCACATTGAATTGAGATAAAATTAAAATTCCTAATTTGTATCTTATTATGGTTGGCTCTGAGACTTATTTAAAGAGCTGAAATCTCTCATAATCAAGTATCTTAGATCTCCACATCAGAAATCAAAGCTTAGGGTTTTTTTAGTTTCTTTTGCTTCCAAATTTTCTTTTGTATTTTTTAGGGTTTAGTTCTACTGCAAGCTTTGTAGAGAAGGAGGAGGCTCTTGTAAAAGAAGGTGACATCAACAATAATAAAATTTTTCTTTCCAATTTAGCTTTATTTAAGTGCTTTATTTACGTACTTTCTCATCTACCATGCTTTCTTTAGTTTTTATCTTGAGTGGCTAATCTTCTTCATGACTTACTTATCTCTCCACCATTACTTCTAATTCTAGGTCAGAATCATATGCATGCTTAATCCTAGGATTAGTTAATGTTCTCGAAGATACATGACGATGACTATTTAAATCCATATATGTTAATACTTTCCAATAGATTTTCTTATTCAATATTTAGATAGCTTTGATAGTTTAATGTTAAACCTTGGTTATTCTTCTTATTCTATACTTAGAAGGTTTTGATAGTTTAAACTTCTATTGCATTCCTCTCTGTGAATTCGTCCTGCTTAGCCCTTGCTACCGTGGATAAATTGTAAAAGGCTGAGACACCACCAACAATCAGATAACATTAATCTAACCTCAACCTCTCTCTATTTTTTGTCAATCAGTAATCATCAAAACAAAATCGGAGAGTGTGCCTTTGGGACAACAGTAAGCTCGCGGCAGAGCTAAATAGCTTTGCTATTTAGGATTTTACCCTCCAAACTATCATTTCAATTTTTTTGAAGTGACAGGTTGCACTCCTTTTTAGGAGGTGAAGCTAGACATGGGATGTCTATAAAAGTCAAAGGGCTACATTAAAGAAGTCATCTTCTCTTTCAAATTTTCTTAAGCTCAAAATTTTTAGAACTTTCTTAGAGATCAAATCTCTCTTTTTAGATCAACTTGTGATCCCATGGCTCCCAAGAAATGCCCAGAGAAAGTGGTCACATCCTTTGCAGCGGCGGTCGCTGACTCACCGGTCATCGAATGTCTTATAGCTAGTAGGCTCTCGCCCAATCAAAGATTTTTTTTTCTCTTTTAAATCCAGCTTTAGCAAAATCCCTCATGGATTTGAACAGATCGACCAAAATTAGTGATCTTCAGGGAATTTAACTTCCTTTGTTGGATTTTATTAATTTTTTAGGAATTTACTTCTATTTAATTTCGTTGATCAAAACTAGAAACCCATTGGTTTCTTCTCCAAGCTTCTAGGCGAACCTAGCCCTTAAGGCTTTTTTCATTCTCTGTGACAGAGATGCGAAGCAAAGCTTTAAAGCGAAGCAAAATGAAGGGTATTATTCTCTTTGAGTTCTCTAGGCACAAGTGCCTCCTAAACTTCCAGACTGTTGGCCCAAGGTTACAATCACCCATGATTAGTGTATTTTGATGATTACAAAACATATTAGTTATTTGTACTAATAACATTTGTTGTTTAAGTGTGTTTCAGATTTCTATTCATTCTAGAAGTCTTCTCTCACAAATACAAGGATTTGGACTCAAGTCAACTCCAATTGGGCTCAAGGAACAAGTATTGAAGATCATATGAAGAAGCCTATTGAAGATCTTGAAGTCTTAGAATCATTGTAAGAAATAGAATGTTAAAGTTTGAGTATATGAAATTTGGCTCTAGGATTTGCACACACATTTGTTTCATATATTTCCTATGTTTTGAAAATGGTTATTTCTAAGTTTTATACCCTAGTTTATATATACATGTACCAAAAGTTTTATATCTTGAAAATCTTGTATATAACATGTGTATAAACTATTTTCTGCATAATACTTAGCTATATGTATTTTTAAAATATTTCTCAAAATTTTTCTAACTCAAAAACCAGTCCAGTTTTTCTGTTTCAGGCAACTTCGGTCGACCGGCCCGGTCGAATGGCGATGTGTCTGGACATGCACTGTTTGTGCATGTCTGTCGGTCGACCGAACCGGTCTACCGATGGAGAGCAAATTGCTCACGGGTTTTTTCGGTCGACCGGACCGGTCGACCGGAAGAAGGAAACTGTGTTTCCTCTTTTGGGACGGTCGACCGGACCGGTCGACCGAGAGCCAACGGCTCTTTGCAGCTGGGCTGGCGGTCGACCGGACCGGTCGACCGCCAGGCCTGCAAAATCCCAACGGCTCTTTCCTCTTTTGTGCAATTCTGAAATCTGTTTTTTATCTGATTTCTTGGCAGACTTTTTCAGTGTTTTTCAGGTCTTTTTCAGAGAAAATAAGACCAAAAGAAATTGTTTCTAACCTATTTTTAACCCTATAAATAGAGGAGAAGTCTCTCTTGCATATTATTTAGAAAAATCCTCAAGTTTGTATTGTTTTCAAAAGAGAAAAGAAAAGAGTTTAAAGCTTTCATTTCAATTCTTTTTGAGCTAGTTTTTCAGTTGTGTTTGATTGCTACTATCACTCTACAACTGAAGTTTTTTCTCACCACACTTCATAGAGCCAAAAATCCTATACTCATTCTATAGTGAAGTTGTAATTGAAGTGAGAGTGTTTGTAAAAGAGTTTGAGAAATAGTGTAGTGATCTTGTTGTGATCACTTTGTTCTTGTAATCCTTTCCTTGTGGAGCAACCTCTTCGGTAGAGGTCCTTTGTACTCGGTGGAGCTCGGCGCTCGGTCTTCGGTAGACCAAATTGTAAAGGCGTCCTCGGTGGATAGTGGAAACCCTTCACGGAGGTGAAGGCGGGGAGTAGAGCGGTGGCTCGAACCTCGAAACAAATCACTTTGTTTGCGATTGCCTTTGCGTCTAATTCTTGCTTTACTTTTCAATAGCTCCTTATTGCTTTCTATTGCATACTTGTGATATTGTTTAATTCTCTTGTGCTACTATTTGCTTGCTTGTAATTCTTGCCATATATCTTTGTGTTTGCATCATTCTTCATATCATTCATTTCATACTTGTGTGTGCCAATCCCGTACTCATCCAACAAGAGCTTCACATAGCGCCTCAACCCATATCAAGGGGAATCAAGAGGAGTTTAGTCCAGATCCTCGCAAGAGGAATTCGGCTACACTTGTTGAATTGTACTAAGTTGAGCCTCACTTGTTTTAGGTTCCGCATTTAGAGAGTTAAAATTTTTAAGATATCACACCTATTCACCCCCCCTCTAGGTGTTTTTCAATTGGTATCAGAGCTTGGACTCTAGGATTTGGTTTAACAACCTTAGAGAAGATCCTAATTTGCTAATCATTTCATTCACATTCATATAGTAAAAATGGCCGATGGAATTAAGACCCCTCCTAAGTTTGATGGACTTAACTTTCCCATATGGAAAGTTAAGATGACCGTGTTTTTGCAATCTCTAGGTAGCCGAGTTGCAAAAGCCGTGACTAAGTCCTTTAGTGTACCCCCCGGTGACGAATCCACTTGGTCCGAAATAGAGACTAAGGAATTCGATGCCAATGCCAAAGCTCACTATGCACTTCTACAAGCCCTTAATGATGATGACATTTCTAGGGTTATTCATTGCAAATCCGCATATGAGATTTGGTCACACTTGATAGTCACTCATGAGGGGACCTCACAAGTAAAGAAGGCTAAGATTGACCTTCTTCGGTCCCAATATGAAACATTTAGCATGCAAGAAAATGAAACCATAGATGATATGGTTACAAGATTTACCAAGATTACTAATGGACTCTCTTCTTTAGGTGAAGATATCAACAATGATCAAAGAGTAAGGAAGATCATCCGTGCTCTTCCTCCTTCATGGGAAGTTAAAGCAACAACCTTGAAGGAACTCAACGACAATGAAGAGATGGAGCTTATAGGTCTCATTGGGAACCTCAAAACCCATGAGATGGAAAGGAAAGCAAGGGAGGATATGGCTCCTTCCAAAAAGAAGACTATCGCCTTCAAGAGTCAAGCTACACACTCCGATGAAGACGATGAAGAAGAAGATGATGAGGAGCTCTCACTCCTTGTTAAGAATGTCCGGAGGATGTACAACAAGGCGAAGTACCAAGGTAGAAGAATATGGCAAGGAGGCAAAGAAGAAAGGAAGATTGTGTGCTTCAATTGCCAAAGACCGGGACACATTGTGGCGGAGTGTCCGGACAAAGCTAAGCCCTCCACATCAAAGAAGCCCTACAAGAAGAAGGCTATGAAGGCAACTTGGGATTCGGAGACCGAATCCGAGGAAGAAATAGACACCGCCAACATGTGCTTCATGGCTAATGAAGGCACAAGCAAGGTAACCTCTTCCCCTTCTCATGATAATGAACTTTCTATGGATGTGTTAGAAGAAGCTTTTGTTGAGTTGTCACAAAACTATGATTTCTTAAAGAAAAAGTATCTTAAAATGAAAAAGGATAATGAATCTTTAAGTCTTCAAGTTTTCACTCTTACAAAGGAAAAAGATGATTTGGTTTCCACTTTGGCCACTACTAAAAATGATTTTGAAAAATATAAGATTTCTTGCAAAGGTAAGGCCCCACTAATTGATTCTAATGAAGTTTCTATGATTAAGGAAAGATTAGACTCATTAAGTGTTGTTTTGAAAGATTGTGAATTTAACAAGAAGAAAATTGAGGCTATGTTTCCTAAGAAACAAGCCCCAAAGAAAAATGCTCATGCTCATGTTCATGCTACACAACCTAAACAACATGGCAAAACCCCAAAACTTGCTCACACTACACATACACATCATGCATTCATGTATGGTAGAGTGTTCTCATGTTCACATTGTGGACGGAAAGGGCACTTAGCCAATTTTTGCTATGATAGATTAAACATTTCACGTCATAATGTTTGGGTTCGAGGCACTAACTTTCAAGGACCCAAGAAAGTTTGGGTACCAAAATCAACAATTATGTTAAATGATGTAGGTACTTTCCAAATCCCAACGACGTAGAGGATTGTGGTATCTTGATAGCGGTTGCTCAAGGCACATGACTTGGGACATCAACAACTTTGCAACCCTATCAAGATATCATGAAGGTGGCACCGTCACCTTCGGAGATGACGCCAAGGGTAAAATCATCGGTATTGGTAATGTAAAACTTGGCACCTCTCCTTTAATTGAGAATGTAGTTTTAGTTGATGGCCTCAAGCATAATCTCTTGAGTGTTAGTCAACTTTGTGATAAAGGTTTTGATATTGTTTTTGATAATGTTGCTTGTAAAGTAATTGATAGAACTTCTAATGTTTGTGTATTTTCCGGTTTTCGTGAAAGTAATGTTTATATGATTGATATGTTAAATATGTCTTGTAATATTACTTGTTTGAAAGCCCTGGATTATGACTCTTGGTTGTGGCATAGGAGATTAGGGCATATTTCTTTTGATCACATTTCTAGGTTAAACACAAAGGAAATGGTGAAAGGTATTCCTTACTTGAATTTTGAAAAAGACCGAGTTTGTGACGCATGTCAATTTGGGAAACAAACTAAGTCTTCTTTCAAGTCAATTAAGGATATCATGACATCACGTCCTTTGGAGTTAATCCATATGGATCTTTTGGCCCTACACAAACCAAAAGTCTAAGTGGGAATAGATTTGCTTATGTTTTGGTTGATGACTTTTCAAGATTTACTTGGGTTTTCTTTCTTGAACATAAAAGCCAAGCATTTTCGTATTTCCAAACTTTTAAGAAAAGAGTTGAAAAAGAAAAAGATATTTCGATTTTGAGAATAAGAAGTGATAGAGGAGGTGAATTCATTAACCAACCCTTTACCACTTTTTGTGATGAACATGGAATAAAGCATGAACTTTCTTGTCCTAGAACTCCACAACAAAATGGAGTAGTTGAACGGAAAAATAGAACATTACAAGAGATGGCTAGGACAATGCTAAGTGAATATGGTCTACCACATTATTTGTGGGCCGAGGCCGTAAATACATCATGCTATATATCAAATCGTGTTTTCTTGTGTAAAAATACTACTAAAACTTCTTTTGAAATGTATTTTTCTAGAAAACCTAATGTTTCCTATTTTAAAGTTTTTGGTTGCAAATGCTTTGTTTTAAATACAAAAGATAATTTAGGAAAGTTTGATGCTAGATCTTATGAGGCTATTTTTGTAGGTTACTCAAACACTAGTAAGGCTTATAGAGTTTTCATTAGATCATCATTGACTATTGAAGAGTCTATTCATGTTAAGTTTGAGGAATCTAACAAGTTTGTTAAGAATGTTGTAGAAATAGATGCATTGGATGAAGGGTTGGAGAAAGTGACCTTGGAGGATGCTTCTACTATGGGAGACAAACCAAAGGATGATGAAGGAAGCAAAGCTAAGGTGGAAGAGGCACAAGAAAATGAAAATCAAACACATGAGGTGGAGCCTACTCAACCACTACCAAAGGATTGGAGATACAATCCACATCATCCCAAGGACCTCGTCATAGGTGAAGTATCAAAAGGGGTAACTACTCGCTCTAGACTTCATGACTATTGTGGTAACTATGCATTCATTTCTCATATTGAACCCAAAAATGTGCTCGAAGCCGAGGCCGATTCATATTGGTTGCTAGCCATGCAAGAGGAGCTCAATCAATTTGAGCGCAACCAAGTTTGGCACCTTGTTCCTAGGCCCCACGATAGACCAACAATTGGTACTAAGTGGATCTTTAAGAACAAGTTGGATGAATCGGGTAATGTAGTTAGAAACAAGGCTAGGTTAGTTGCCCAAGGTTACACTCAAATCGAAGGGATCAATTTTGAAGAAACCTTTGCACCCGTAGCACGGCTTGAAGCCATACGGATGACACTAGTTTTTGCCTCATATAAAGATTTTAAATTATTTCAAATGGATGTTAAAAGTGCTTTTCTAAATGGATTTATTGAAGAGGAGGTGTATGTTGAACAACCCCCCGGGTTTGTTGATCCTACACATCCGGATTTTGTTTTTAAATTAGATAAAGCTCTTTATGGTTTAAAACAAGCCCCTAGGGGTTGGTATGAAAGACTTTCTTCATTTTTGATTTCAAATGGTTTTAAGAAAGGTAAAATTGACACAACTTTGTTTACAAAACATGTAGAAAAGGATATTCTTATTGTGCAAATTTATGTAGATGATATTATTTTTGGTTCTACTAATGAACCTCTTTGCAAAGCTTTTGAGTCATGTATGAAGGATGAATTTGAAATGTCTATGATGGGGGAACTCAACTATTTCCGTGGACTCCAAATCAAGCAAAGGAAGGATGGGATCTTCATCAATCAAGCCAAGTACACAAAGGAACTAATCAAAAGGTTTGGGCTTGAAGGATCGAAAGTAAGCAAAACTCCCATGGCAACAACTACAAAGCTTGACAAGGATGAACAAGGTAAAAGTGTAGACATTAAATTATATCGTAGCATGATTGGTAGCTTGCTTTATTTGACGGCTAGTAGGCCGGATATTATGTTTTCCGTTTGTCTTTGTGCACGTTTTCAATCTTGTCCTAAAGAATCTCACATAATTGCGGTTAAATGCATAATTAGATACCTTAAGGGCACTATTGAAATGGGTTTATGGTATCCTAAAACCGGATTATTTGAAATGAAGAGTTTTTCGGATGCCGACTATGCGGGTTGTAGGGTAGATAGGAAGAGCACAAGTGGAACATGTCAATTCTTAGGTAATTGTCTTGTATCTTGGTCTTCCAAAAAGCAAAATTCGGTAGCCCTATCAACCGCCGAGGCGGAGTATGTTGCGGCCGGAGCTTGTTGTGCACAAGTTCTTTGGATGAAACATACTCTCCTTGATTATGATTTACACTTTGATCATGTTAAAATATTTTGTGATAATACTAGTACTATTCACATGACAAAGAATGCAAATCAACATAGTAAAACCAAACACATTGACATTAGGTATCACTTTCTTAGAGATCATTATGAGAAAGGTGATATTGAGATTGATTATGTTTCTACCGATTTTCAACTTGCCGATATTTTTACTAAACCATTAGACTATGCTAGATTTTCATTTATTTGTGGTGAGTTGAATGTTTGCATTATGGATTCTTAAAAATAAAATTTTTTTCAATTGGTATTTTCACCCTTTTTGATGTATGACAAAAAGGGGGAGAATAAGTTTAGTTTGATATTTAGTTTTGTTTAGTTTTGATATTATTTGTTTAGTTTTGATATTATTTGAGTTTTATTTTATGAAAAATAAAAGAAAGTTTGTTTATTTAAGTTTTTGACAAAACTTTTGTACATTGAATGCTTTATGTATTGTGCTTTCAACAGTCCAATCTTTTATACATAGCATTATTTGAGGGGGAGTCTTTCAAACTCTTCTTCCATGTTTATCTAAATAACCTATATGTTTTGTCATCATCAAAAAGGGGGAGATTGTTGGCCCAAGGTTACAATCACCCATGATTAGTGTATTTTGATGATTACAAAACATATTAGTTATTTGTACTAATAACATTTGTTGTTTAAGTGTGTTTCAGATTTCTATTCATTCTAGAAGTCTTCTCTCACAAATACAAGGATTTGGACTCAAGTCAACTCCAATTGGGCTCAAGGAACAAGTATTGAAGATCATATAAAGAAGCCTATTGAAGATCTTGAAGTCTTAGAATCATTGTAAGAAATAGAATGTTAAAGTTTGAGTATATGAAATTTGGCTCTAGGATTTGCACACATATTTGTTTCATATATTTCCTATGTTTTGAAAATGGTTATTTCTAAGTTTTATGCCTTAGTTTATATATACATGTACCAAAAGTTTTATATCTTGAAAATCTTGTATATAACATGTGTATAAACTATTTTCTGCATAATACTTAGCTATATGTATTTTTAAAATATTTCTCAAAATTTTTCTAACTCAAAAACCAGTCCAGTTTTTCTGTTTCAGGCAACTTCGGTCGACCGGCCCGGTCGACCGGCGATGTGTCTGGACATGCACTGTTTGTGCATGTCTGTCGGTCGACCGAACCGGTCGACCGATGGAGAGCAAATTGCTCACGGGTTTTTTCGGTCGACCGGACCGGTCGACCGGAAGAAGGAAACTGTGTTTCCTCTTTTGGTACGGTCGACCGGACCGGTCGACCGAGAGCCAATGGCTCTTTGCAGCTGGGCTGGCGGTCGACCGGACCGGTCGACCGCCAGGCCTGCAAAATCCCAACGGCTCTTTCCTCTTTTGTGCAATTCTGAAATCTGTTTTTTATCTGATTTCTTGGCAGACTTTTTCAGTGTTTTTCAGGTCTTTTTCAGAGAAAATAAGACCAAAAGAAATTGTTTCTAACCTATTTTTAACCCTATAAATAGAGGAGAAGTCTCTCTTGCATATTATTTAGAAAAATCCTCAAGTTTGTATTGTTTTCAAAAGAGAAAAGAAAAGAGTTTAAAGCTTTCATTTCAATTCTTTTTGAGCTAGTTTTTCAGTTGTGTTTGATTGCTACTATCACTCTACAACTGAAGTTTTTTCTCACCACACTTCATAGAGCCAAAAATCCTATACTCATTCTATAGTGAAGTTGTAATTGAAGTGAGAGTGTTTGTAAAAGAGTTTGAGAAATAGTGTAGTGATCTTGTTGTGATTACTTTGTTCTTGTAATCCTTTCCTTGTGGAGCAACCTCTTCGGTAGAGGTCCTTTGTACTCGGTGGAGCTCGGTGCTCGGTCTTCGGTAGACCAAATTGTAAAGGCGTCCTCGGTGGATAGTGGAAACCCTTCACGGAGGTGAAGGCGGGGAGTAGAGCGGTGGCTCGAACCTCGAAACAAATCACTTTGTTTGCGATTGCCTTTGCGTCTAATTCTTGCTTTACTTTTCAATAGCTCCTTATTGCTTTCTATTGCATACTTGTGATATTGTTTAATTCTCTTGTGCTACTATTTGCTTGCTTGTAATTCTTGCCATATATCATTGTGTTTGCATCATTCTTCATATCATTCATTTCATACTTGTGTGTGCCAATCCCGTACTCATCCAACAAGAGCTTCACATAGCGCCTCAACCCATATCAAGGGGAATCAAGAGGAGTTTAGTCCAGAGCCTCGCAAGAGGAATTCGGCTACACTTGTTGAATTGTACTAAGTTGAGCCTCACTTGTTTTAGGTTCCGCATTTAGAGAGTTAAAATTTTTAAGATTAGCAATCACACCTATTCACCCCCCCTCTAGGTGTTTTTCACAGACGAGACTAGTCCTTGTGACTTTTTACACTCTGCCTCTGTGCAGTGTGTGAAGCTAAGGTTTAGAGTGAAGTTAAGTCAAAGTTAGCTTCGCTCAGAGTGTGAAGCCAATTATGGGCTAGCCTAGCTCGGGAAGCAAATTTATGCCTTGAGACTTTCTAGCACTTTTTTCTCTTTCTTTTTTATAGGCTAACATGCCTGTTCTTCTCTGTTTTTCAGTGCATTACGCTCCTGACCAATATAACAGTCTATTTGGATTAGTGAGAGGGATGGATGGGAATGTCTGCTTCTAGTTTCAGGGATAAGTGTCATTGTTTAGGGAAGAGATCACATCAGAGAGAAACACTCATTTTGGGTGGGGATGAGTGAACCCTTCTCATTATCGTCTCAACCGCCACACTGGAGGGGGAAGACCAGACCATCGACTGGAAACCGGAGTTTCTTTTCGGAGATGTATCCCCAGATACTGATCAACAACTACTTGTTAGGGAAAGACAATAGGTTTACACCATGGATGGAGATCAGTATTATCTCCTGAAAAGCAAGCGCCACTATCCTCTGTCATTCTTCCAATAAGTGATAACGCCAAAGACGATGAAATGGGGCATAAGTCAGTGCACAGAATCAGTGCATGTAGGGATCCTGACCAGAGTGGCTTCACTAGGAGTGGCCCTACTCGCAGCATCATTAGTTTAAACCCTGGCAACATTGGTCGTGATGTGCCTATGGGGGAGAATCCTATAAAGGTCCCGACCTTCTTGAATCAATTTGTGAAGGTGGATGGTAACTATCCTGCTACTGACTTTCAGATGCCAGGGTCAGTGTGCGCCTCAAGTAGAAGTGGTCGAGCAATCTTACCATGTACGTGCTGGATGTGTTTGACGCTGATCTAAAGCGGTTGAGGCTTCATGAAGCTATTAGAGCCATGTGTTTGGGGATAAATATCAGTATCCCCAACTTCTACGCCATCTTGGAAATGTAATTCCCGAAGTCAGGCACATTTTTCACACCAGTCAGCATGGTGGGGATGGCGCTTCATGAGATGTGGGAAGTCTCCATTCTCCCTATGGGCTCCAAGCCATATTAGGAGTACTTCTCATGTACTGAGGAGTTGGCGCAGCTGGAGAAGGATGAACCAGCCATGTACGATATGTTGGCCCAAAGGCCTTCCATCCTAGTTTTGATGATGATTAACTCATGTAGTTATGTTTACTAATAATCTTGTATTGTTTAAGTTTCAGATCATTAACCAAGATATTAGTTGGTGATTAGCTTCAACAAGGAGTTTAGAAGCTATTCATGATGATTCCAGGGCCAAAGCTTCAAGATCACACTTTGCCTAGCCCATGGATGGAGTTTTGGAGCAAGTCAACTTGGAGATGAAGATCATCAAGAAGACTTAGGTATCCATAGTTTAGATAGTGTGTTTAGATCCATTTGTAAAGCTTAGTATAGTTAATATGCTCAAGTGCACAAACACACACGTTTTATGTTTCGATTTGGTTTTCATGAATAGTTGATCAAAACAAGTTTAAATAGTTCTTATATATATTAGATATGTTCTAGATATACATACATGCTTAAATGACTTATACAAACTTATTTTGACTTCCCTATTCATGTATTGAAAAATCAAGTTTGGAAAAATACAAGTGTTGGTTTTGATAAAATTTACAAGACTCAAAAATGAATTGATATGATTGATATATGTCTTGAAATTTTTTTCACTTGTTTGAGTTTTAATATAAAATGATAAAACAAGTTTTGTGGATTTTCAGAAAAGATAAAAGATTTTTATAAAATATTTTTCCCGTTTTTCTGACCCAGTTTTCAGTTCCAGGCTTCAATCAGTCGACTAAGTCAACTGACCTAGTCGACTTGGCTGAAGTCGGTCGACCGGGCCGGTCGACCGACGTGCACAAATCTGTGCACGTTTGGAGTCACTAGGACGGTCGACCGTCCGGGTCGACCGGGCTGAGAGCAGTGCTCTCTGTTTGTTTGGGTCGACCGGGCCGGTCGACCGTGGTTGCCCAACGGTCACATTTATGAGCGTTGGCGGTCGACCGGGCCGGTCGACCGTCAGCCTGTCAGGCTGCCAGCTCAGCCTAACGGCTAGTTTTCTGTTGGGCCTATGTAAACCCCAATTCTTTGGGATTTTGGCCAAGGTTTTTACAAGAGAAAAAATACCAGTTTTCCAGAGCTTAAAACAAGTTTTTAAAAGAGTTTTTGGGGATTTAAACTTCTCATCTTTATTGTTTTGGGTTTTTGAAAAATCAAAGAAAACTAGGGTTTTGGGAGATTGTATTGATTTTCTTTTTCTATCAATTACAAGAGATTTCCCTAGTAGTTTTTCTTTGTTGCTTGTTTCCAAAAACACCTTGTTTCCACACTTGAGCTATCACCTATCCTAATCTATTTATGATCTTATTTTTGTGAGAAAAAAAAGAGATTGTTTGTGGTCTTTTGAACCACTTTTTGTAAACACCCTTATTCTTTGTGTATCCCTCTTAGGTAGAGGTGATCGGGTGATTGGTTTGCTCCCTCTAGTGAGAGGTGGAGTGTTGGTTTGTAAACCCTCTTCGGTAGAGGCGTTGGTTGTTGTTTGGCTACGGGCCTACCCCTCGGTTTTGAGGTGGTTGTTTGAGAGAGGAGTTCGGTACTCCATTGTTGTAAAAATCCTTCTCGGTGAAGGTTCCCTCGGTGGGAGTCCTCGGTGGACGGTATAGTGGATTGGAAATCCTACACGGTGGTGTAGGCGGGGATGTAGAGCAAGGTGCTCGAACCTCGAAACATATCTTGGCCTTTGTGTTTGATCCACTTATCTCTCAACTCTCTCTCTCTCTTTACATTTGTGCAAAGCATCATTCTTATTGCTATATCATTCATATCATACTTGCTTGCATTTGTGTTGTGCCTCGCATTGATTCATATTGATATATCATCTTATATGCTTGGTTGTTTGTGTGTGTCTCACTTGTACTTAATCAACAAGAGCTTCACATAGCACCTCAACCATTCAAGGGGAATCAAGAGGAGTTAGTCCAGAGCCCTTCACGGGAAATTCGGCTACACTTGTTGATTGTACTAAGTGTGATTGCAAAATTTGCATTAGCTTCCGCATTTAGCGCACTTAGTTTTGCATTTAGTTCTAGATTAGCACTCACACCTATTCACCCCCTCTAGGTGTATTTTTCAATTGGTATCAGAGCGGGTGCTCCTGATATTAGGTTAACATCCTAAGAGTGAGATCCATTTGATTGCTAATCTAATGTTTGCATTTGCTTGTTTGTACACATATAGTTACCATGGACTTCAAGACCCCACCTATGTATGATGCTTCCAACATTCTTATTTGTAGGATGTCCATATACCTCAAAACCCTAGGCTTACATGTTTTCCTTGCGGCTACCAAGAAATGCTATCTTGAAAATCGCATTCATATAGGGGCCAATGCACAAGCCCTAGAGGCCATTAGAAGCACGCTTTGAAAAGAATATCTTATGCATGTTTCTAACATTGATTCCGCCTTTGCAGTGTGGAATTTGTTGACAACCACCACCACCTCCGCGCTTCAATTGACAATCCAACCGGAGGAGTCTAGTGGAGAATCCGACTCACAATGCTTCATGGTCCAAGGAAATGACTCCCTTGAGGTACAATCGGAATCTCTATTAGATGCTAATGATGCTAGTTCTTCATGTGATGATATTGTAGATCCCCATGGTTTAAATGAAGAACTTTCTATTGTGTGTGAAAAACTAATAGAAAAATATAAGATTTTGAAAAAGAAAAGTCTAGAAATTGAAAAAGAAAATAAAAGTTTGCATTCTATACTTGATTGTGTTTTGCAAGAGAAGGTTGAGGTCTATAATGAAAGGGATTCATTAAGATCTCAATTAGTTCTTGCACTTAAGGAAAATGAATTTTTGAAAAATAAAAATGATTGCCATGTTGTTTTAAAGAAAAATGAAAACTTGTCTTCAAAAATCGATTTTGTTTTAAAGGAGAATGTTGTTTTGAAAAATAAAATTATTTCTATTTCAAATGAGTTGAATGTTTGTTTAGATAAAAACATTGTTTTACAAAATAAGATTGATGCACATGTTTGCCATGCTAGTGTAGCATCTTCATCTAGTCTACCTAGTGCATGTACCTCTTCTTCTAAGATTAATGATGATATTTGTTTGCTTAAGAAGAAGGTTGATTGTTTGGGCTCCACTATGAGCCAATGTGTCATGAACCACTCCCGGTTGGAAACCTTGGTTCGAAAGAAACAAGTTCCAACTTTTATGCATGCACACCCTCCACGGCATACACATGCTCCTCACGGACACACCCATCACATGTTTGCTCATGTGTACACTTGTACACATTGTGGACGTAAGGGCCACCTTGCTAAATTTTGCTATGATAGATTACATGTTTCTAATTTAGCAAAGAATTTTGTTTGGGTTAGAGAAGGTACTAACCCCATGGACCCAAAAGAGTATGGGCACCAAAGACCACCCCTCCTTTATTTGATGTAGGTGTGGGCTCTCACATGACGTGAGAGTAGCGGCACCTTAGAGTGGATGCGTTCCGTACTTAAAGGAAATCAATTGGATGCATCACTTTCAAGGGAAGGTTTGGTGGAGAAGACCACCATGTTTTTGGAGACAAGGGAAGTTGCTTTCGAGGTTTTGGTAACGATTCCTAACTCCTTACTTTGTTTACATACTTTTCATGTTTATCTTTCATAGCATGTTTCATTGTTTAGTGATTAGTATGAAAATGTCATGCTTATTAGATTAGTGATATACATGTTTAGTTATTTTGAGACACCCATGTTTAATATGGATAAATTCGTTTGTGTTCTCACTATATGGTTGCTATTGCGTATATCATATTTCTAATAACATGTGGATATTCATAGTAATCATGTTTAAGTTTATCATGTTGATTTTTATCTTGTGTTTTGATGCTTCATGTTTTGAATATATGTTTTGAATGTTAGCTTTCATTAAAACTTGACTTATACTTGTACATATAGTGAGCCACAAATAAATCTATATATGTTTGAGCTTGAACGCTTATTTGAACCCATTAGATGTGCTAGTATAGTCTAGTTTTGATGATCCATACATTTTAGACTTGTATTCATATTTTTGGATTTGTTTTATGATTGTGTGTTTCACTTCATATATATGTTTGTATTGCCAAACTTTAAGATATACATGTATACCCATTGAGTCATTTGCCTTTCATGCAAATCTATATATGGACTCAATTGTGTTTAGGGATATGTATGTATACTTATTGTGTTGACAATTCATACATATACCTTGAAATAAAAATTGTTGATGAAGATTTAGTTTTTCTTGATTTTTGTTTAATTGTTTAACTTCATGTATATGTCTTTCTTGTCCAAACTATTAGATATACATGTTTATCCTTTTTGAGCCACGTGCCTTCATGCATATATAATTTGTGGACTCTTTATGTTTTGGATATGTATGTATACTTTAGTTTGTATTAGACATACATATGCCTTGAAGATTAAATAGTTTAGATGATTTTATGTTTTCATGTTTTCTTATTTAAGGAATAATTGAGCTTAATGAAAATTTTTCATGATTATGATATTCATACTTTATTTGTACACTCACATTTATTGCTTGCTCTTGTTTGTTTCATGGGTCATATTTATGCTTAATTGATTATGAGTGTTGACTATTTTGTGAATTTCATGATTATGAAAATAATTTTGTTTTATTCCTTGCTTGAAGGATTTCGTACTAGTTAACCAAAATTTTCATTTTAACTAGTTACGGTATTCTTCATTTTGGTAGAGCTTTTCAAACAAAACTTATTTTCAAATCTATTTTTGTAAACCCCTACCCTTTATGGGCGGATGGATGGAAGATCATGGTCTTGTATGCTTTAAAATGAAAATCATTTAAAACTTGTACCTTCATTGGGAGGTAGGATATGACTTATACACTTGAACCTATTATTATGTCAATTGGTATCATTGAACTCTTTCAATTGTTATCATTTTGATCTTTTTGTATACTCATATGTTTATTGTGTATGTATATTTTCAAATTGGTATCATCTATTAGTGATCGGTACTCATTCTATTTTTCATACACATATATGTTTTTATGCTAGAGCTTGAGCTTCAACTTTATTTCAATTGATTTAGTTTTCAATTGGTATCTTATTACAAGCCTATGCATAATTTTTTGTTGGTATTTCATAAAGGGGGAGAAAATTCGTTTTTCATATTTCAATTGGTACTTGTATTTCCACTCCCTAACTTTATGATAAAAAAAAATAGTCATTTCAATTGTTTATTTGGCTTAAAAAAATACTATGTTTTGATATCAATATGTCTTGTGTTTTAAATTGGTATCTAAAATTTTGTTTAAAGAAAATTACAAAGGTTTTGATTTATATTGATTATATCACATATAGATTCATGTTGAGTGTATTGTGTATTGAAGAGCTTAACATCTCTTCTTTATGTGGTACACGTGTAGGGGGAGCTTCACATCTCCTCTTATGCATTACATAATGTGTTATGTGAATTAGGGCTTAACATCCCTCCTTCATGTAATGCATATGTGTAGGGGAAGCTAACTTAGTGTCTTCCTCTTCTTGAATGTATATAGCATATAACTTTTATTGATCTTTGTTTATTTTCAATTGATATCAAGATGCTTCATTGACATATTTTCAATTGATATCCTAATTGATTGTCACCCTTATTGACCTTGTTTTTGTTTTTAGACAAAAAGGGGGAGAACATTGTTCTATTGTTTTGATTGACAAAAGGGAGAGAAAATTTTTTTTTTTACCCCTCATTTATTGTTTTGATTGTTTACCCCTTTGTTGATGATTGACAAAAGGGGGAGAATAATTTGTGATTTATATATGCATACTTATGTTTTTGCATATATTAAGTTTTATTGGTATCTAGAGCATCTAGTGTTTTTGTTAATGTTTTATTAATTTAATTGGTAACTAGAGCTTCTAGAATATGTTTATGCGCTTTATGCATGATAAGATTTTATGTTTATGCATATATGTTTTGTTTTGCAAATAGGAGAAAAAGAATTTGATATGTTTTATCTCCACACATTTGCATACATATTTATGAGCTTCATTGTCATATATTATTATTTTTTTTTTATGCATGAGTTAAGGGGGAGCTTCTTTGAAGCTTAACTTTAATCCATGCATATATAACTCCATGAGTTTTGTCATCATCAAAAAGGGGGAGATTGTTGGCCCAAAGGCCTTCCATCCTAGTTTTGATGACAATTAACTCATGTAATTATGTTTACTAATAATCTTGTGTTGTTTAAGTTTCAGATCATTAACCAAGATATTAGTTGGTGATTAGCTTCAACAAGGAGTTTAGAAGCTATTCATGATGATTCCAGGGCCAAAACTTCAAGATCACACTTTGCCTAGCCCATGGATGGAGTTTTGGAGCAAATCAACTTGGAGATGAAGATCATCAAGAAGACTTAGGTATCCATAGTTTAGATAGTGTGTTTAGATCCATTTGTAAAGCTTAGTATAGTTGATATGCTCAAGTGCACAAACACACACGTTTTATGTTTGGATTTGGTTTTCATGAATAGTTGATCAAAACAAGTTTAAATAGTTCTTATGTATATTAGATATGTTCTAGATATACATACATGCTTAAATGACTTATACAAACTTATTTTGACTTCCCTATTCATGTATTGAAAAATCAAGTTTGGAAAAATACAAGTGTTGGTTTTGATAAAATTTGCAAGACTCAAAAATGAATTGATATGATTGATATATGTCTTGAAATTTTTATCACTTGTTTGAGTTTTAATATAAAATGATAAAACAAGTTTTGTGAATTTTCAGAAAAGATAAAAGATTTTTATAAAATATTTTTCCCAGTTTTTCTGACCCAGTTTTCAGTTCCAGGCTTCAATCAGTCAACTAAGTCAACTGACCTAGTCGACTTGGCTGAAGTCGGTCGACCGGGCCGGTCGACCGACGTGCACAAATCTGTGCACGTTTGGAGTCACTGGGACGGTCGACCGTCCGGGTCGACCGGGCTGAGAGCAGTGCTCTCTGTTTGTTTGGGTCGACCGGGCCGGTCGACCGTGGTTGCCCAACGGTCACATTTCTGAGCGTTGCCGGTCGACCGGGCCGGTCGACCGTTAGCCTGTCAGGCTGCCAGCTCAGCCTAACGGCTAGTTTTCTGTTGGGCCTATATAAACCCCAATTCTTTGGGATTTTGGCCAAGGTTTTTACAAGAGAAAAAATACCAGTTTTCCAGAGTTTAAAACAAGTTTTTAAAAGAGTTTTTGGGGCTTTAAACTTCTCATCTATATTGTTTTGTGTTTTTGGAAAATCAAAGAAAACTAGGGTTTTGGGAGATTGTGTTGATTTTCATTTTCTATCATTTACAAGAGATTTCCCTAGTAGTTTTTCTTTGTTGCTTGTTTCCAAAAACACCTTGTTTCCACACTTGAGCTATCACCTATCCTAATCTATTTAGGATCTTGTTTTTGTGAGAAAAAAAAAAGAGATTGTTTGTGGTCTTTTGAACCACTTTTTGTAAACACCCTTATTCTTTGTGTATCCCTCTTAGGTAGAGGTGATCGGGTGATTGGTTTGCTCCCTCTAGTGAGAGGTGGAGTGTTGGTTTGTAACCCTCTTCGGTAGAGGCGTTGGTTGTTGTTTGGCTACGGGCCTACCCCTCGGTTGTGAGGTGGTTGTTTGAGAGAGGAGTTCGGTACTCCATTGTTGTAAAAATCCTTCTCGGTGAAGGTTCCCACAGTGGGAGTCCTCGGTGGACGGTATAGTGGATTGGAAATCCTACACGGTGGTGTAGGCGGGGATGTAAAGCAAGGTGCTCGAACCTCGAAACATATCTTGGCCTTTGCGTTTGATCCACTTGTCTCTCAACTCTCTCTCTCTCTTTACATTTGTGCAAAGCATCATTCTTATTGTCATATCATTCATATCATACTTGCTTGCATTTGTGTTGTGCCTTGCATTGATTCATATTGATATATCATCTTATATGCTTGGTTGTTTGTGTGTGCCTCACTTGTACTTAATCAACAAGAGCTTCACATAGCACCTCAACCCATTCAAGGGGAATCAAGAGGAGTTAGTTCAGAGCCCTTCACGGGGAATTCGGCTACACTTGTTGATTGTACTAAGTGTGATTGCAAAATTTGCATTAGCTTCCGCATTTAGCGCACTTAGTTTTGCATTTAGTTCTAGATTAGCACTCGCACCTATTCACCCCCCCTCTAGGTGTGTTTTTCACGATATGTATAGAGAACTGTTGTATCACTTCCTCATTTGCTTTGATCTTTACCCTAGTCGCAAAAATATAAACAGTTTGATGTCTTGAGTTAAATACTTATTCCATGTTGGGGATGAGCCTTATGATAATCTCCAGATTTCGGCGGGGGACAGACGGATTGTAAAGGCTTTGAAGACAGGAGGGCATGAAGATGTTGTTTTCGAGGAGGACGTTGTTGAATACGAGCAAGGAAATACATCCTAAAGCTTTCATTGCCATGCTAAAAGACCAATATCTCGAAAGTATCTATTGGCGTTATCAGTTGGCCTGGTTAAAAAGATGTGATCCCCTCTCCGCCTCATGATGGAATTAAACCCTTGGTAATCCTTCGAGCCATTCAACTGGTGTATAGCCAACCTTGCCCAGTCACATTGCTTGACAGCTTGGTTATGACCACTTATACACGTTGGTAACCCCAACCTTCGGCAAGGGTACAAGAGGAGTCTTCATGATGGTGCCAGGGATTGGAGGTATTTCATCATTAGGTGCATTGGAGCTCGATTTTTGATGCCACACTGTACTCCTAATCTTCTCACAATCTTTGGTTTTTGCCAATGGTATAAAGCATCCAATGTGCTTTCCTCTTCACACAAAGTCAATTCTACTAGAATCAAATGGAACACAGCTCGCCTGAGGGGGAAGGCAGAAGAGCAAAAACATGGGAAGCGAGTTTGGGTGCCAGACATGGAAGAATACCTGGCCGAGGCTGAGAGTGACACCTCAGTTTGCAGCAAGCCCACGCTTAGGTGAAGTGGTAGTGAACAAGCCCAGAAAGTTCTGCCTCCAAGGAAGAAGAGAAAAAAGAAGACAACCTTGATACTCACTTTAAGGGAAAATGTAAGTCGCCCCCTCTATGTGCTTCCTCTTGAAAAAAGAAGAAGATTGTTAGGCAATCGAGTCGGCGTTGTGGAACCTTGCAGATTAAAGAGGCAGAAGCATCGGCTTATGTCCCTTCTCTTGCTCGGCCAGTGACTGAGCCACCAGTTAGAGAGGCTCTAGGGACATTCCTACCGGTTACAGGTACTATCATCCCTTTCCATTTTAAAACTTATTTCCATGACTTACTCTAAGACTTGGAGTGCAGATGAAGAGGATGACCAAGCATGGAATGATCTTTTCACGAGTCATGCAGAAAATGTGGGTGACTATCTCAATCTAGAAGGCCCCGAGGAAGAAATGCAAGACATCGGGTCTTTTGGCAGTATTGAAGTAACTATTGATGAGGACGAAACTGAGAGATGGAAATCTTTGAGACTCTTGAAGCCCCTACAGAGAGGGTCCCTCTCCCGATTGCTTCAATGAAACTTGCGGATAAGTCAGCTGTTGAAATGGCTTTTACAAAGGTGCCTACTTCAAAGGTTTCTCTTCTAATTAAAGTTGACGTTGACGAACACACCACCACCAAGCATGTCTTCATTGAAACTACCCAGAGTGAGGTAGCTGGCTCTGAGGTTACTATCACAACTTCAATTCTATGTAGTAATTACTAAAGTATTTTGAATTCAGAAAATGTTTTCCATATCCGTTGCTAACTCTAAAAAGTTTACAAAAGCTCTAGTGAAAATTGATCTTCTAACAATATAGAACCTACGCAAGAGAAAGACATTGTTTACCGATGATTGATTCTATTTTATTGAGCCTAGTACATCAAAGTGTAACCCAGCAACAGGCGGGAGACTTGTCGATGACGATGGTCGAGATAGTGTCTGCTCCTTCTGTCTAGATGGCACTGGAGCAGGGTGAATGCCAGCCTGAGACTGAGTCATCTTCGATTCCGCCAACTCCTCCAGCCTCTTCATCCATAGACTTGGTAGTGGTCTCCAACCCAATTCGTCAAGAAATAATTGCTTACTTTATATTTTCGATGACTGCTCCTGTGAAGACTCTCATTACATTGGTTGCTTCAATAGCCGTTACTCCAGCCTCTCCAAAGTCATCTATAATGGCCATGCCTTAGCAGAGTTCTCCTTCAGCCATTGCCCCTCCACCGCTCGAGGTTAATTTCAAATATGAATTCATTGAAGAGCTCATTGAAGGCTTCTACAAAATCATGAAACACTGTCTCTCCATGATTTTCAAAAGTACCTGCACCTCTTTTGCCTCTTGGAGACCAATATTTTTCAGGGTGACAGAAAGCACCTGAGATGATAAAAGAGCCACTGAAGCTGAACCCTTAGAAGAATTGATCAACAAACTTGAAAAATGCATAAGTGAATGGAGTAATCTAAGGCAACTAGACCTTAGTCCAATAGTTGAAGCTGAACTGGAACGTTTCTCAGAACAAATGAAACAAAACTATCTAGAGACGTCCCAAGAGATAGAGGTAATATCCAAGGAGTTGAAGATCCTAGATGCCCGAGAAGGGAAGGTTGCAGAGGCGATGGTGGTCTCCATTGAAGCACTTAATGTCGCAAAGAATCAGATGAAGAAAGCGAAGGAGATGATTGCAAATGCCAGCATTATCCCATCCAAGGCTGAGCCGATGCATCAAGCTGAAACCATCCGCCTGAAGGATATGACCGCTGAGAGCATCTAGATCCAACACTCAAGTACAAAGAACTGGACAGCCATGGAAGAGTTCTAGTCCCGCTTGGAGACAATGATTGCATTCAATCAGGAGGAGCTAAAGTTGCAGGCAATTTTGAAGGCTGAAGAGGAAAGAGATAACAAGTTGTCTGCTCTTGAAGTAAAAAATCATATTTTATAAGAGACGACCTTGATTTGTAACACCTTATATTTTTCTCTTTGTACTTTTTCATTAATCAATAAAATCTGCTTTTTGATTAATGACTTGTCTGATGCCTTTCACTTCTTTCTTCATTCTTTTTAAATTTCCCGTAAAGAAAATTTAATAAGTTAGTTCTCGAAAGAACTGAAAATGGACTCCACAACTTTGGCTCTCAGAAGAGCTGACAAGCATAACTAATTTATTCTGAGGTGGAAAATATGATAGAATTAGATAACAAATAGACTACCAAAAATTTGTTGTGATTTTGGAAGGCTGAAACAAAATTCGTTAGGGATGAAAAGAATAAATAGAACTTAGTGCTTTGTCTGTTCAAAGGTGACAAACTAGACATAATAGATTAGGAATCACTAAGATAGGAATTCGCTATTCATAGGTGACAAACTAGACATGATCATCCCTACTGGACCGGGGTAAGATCTGAAATTCGTCAGTTCGACGGTAATGAACTAGACATAACTGATTAGGAATTACCATACCCAGAATTTTGTCGTTTAGAGGTGATGAACTTGGCATAATGATATAAAAAGGCCACACTGGACTGGAGGATAAGGTTTGGCTATTTGTCAGCTCAGAAGTGATTGTCTGGACATAACCGATTGAGAAACCACTAAACATAGTGCCCTTGCTGTTCAGAGGTGACTGACTAACTTGACAACAAAAGAAATCCATAAATGACTAGTGGATGATATCCAAACACTAATTGGTTTAGAGATGACAAGCTAGACATACTGATTGGGAATTATTTTATTCAAAGACCTACCATTCAGAGGTGATAGACTGTACATGACAGGAAAAAAATTCCCTACCGGACTAAAAGATGAGATTTAACTACCTGTCTGTTTAGAGGTGATTAACTGGACATAACCGATTGAGAAACCACCAAGCTTAGAACTCTGTCATTCAGAGGTGACGAACTAGACATAACAGCAAGAAGAAAAGTCCCTACTAGGGTAAAGTATAAAATTTGAACACTCGTCGATTCAAAGGCGATAAATTAGACTTGACCGACTTAGAAATACTGAATGTAATAGTAGTAGTTATTAATCATGGGATGGAATGAATAATTTATAAACTTGACTATTTACTGATCTCTTTTAGATATAACAGCTTCAGTCTGGATCTGATGTTTAGAGATAAGTATTAACATAACAGATATTAGAGTTAGCCCTTATCAAGCTGCAAAAGAGTCCACTTGGGATCGTGTTGAGTAGAATCCCATAAGGATTTTGGCGTTCCTTGGGGATATGATAGGGAAATTGTCAGAGGAAATCATTAACGTAACAATTGCAAGTCTCGCTAGGGAGTAGAGATCCTATGAGGATTTGAGAAGGAAAGTAGCATTCCTAAAGATCATGTGGAGAATTCTTTAAAGAGTTGTCAGAGGTGATCATTAACGTGACATTAGAGAGTCCAAAGAGATTTCATTGGGAATTTGAAAAGAGTTATTATTTGTACTCATTAACGTGGCAATCAAGCTAGGGAAAATATGGAGCAGTACTCCTAAAAGTTATCAGAGGTAATCATTAATGTGACAACTTCAGAGTCCATCAAAACTAAAAAGGTCCACTGAAGTGCGAACAAATACTCAAGAGGTCCATGATATTAACGACTTCACAGAGGTTTCATAGGAAAATATTTGTTGGAGAATTCCACTGAGGATAGAGAAACGATCATTCTCTTTGAACTTTGGGAGCAAGCTATCAGAGGTATAATGTCAAAGTGACAAGCATTTGACTTTGGGATTTATATAATTTGAGTGGACCTGCCATTCTATTGAGAAGAATGAAAAGTGAAGTTCTAATTCGCTAGGAATACATTTGGGTTTTTACTGCCAGAGATTTAATATTAACATGATAAACTTGACCTGTAATTCATTTCACTGGGGAAACAACAACAGCTTTATGTTGTCCTACCATTCTATGAAAGAGAATTGGTAAGGGATTCTGGTGGAATTAATTGTTCCCTGTAAATGTAAGAATATTGCTAGAGAATTCTTCTAGGGAATTGGAGACAGTGCTCCTAAACTTGTTAGAGAACAAAACAATTTTGTTGGGGAATAAGAGAATAATACTCCTAAAAGTCGTCAACGGTAATCATTAATGGGATGACTAAAATGAATTCTCACTAGATAGAATAATTATTTGTAAACTCCACGGGGAGTTTGATAAGGAGATTCCACCTATTCCTTGGGGACTTTTCCTCAGCTTTTGATTTATCGATCAGTTACCCCCACACCTTGGAATGAATGTGGAAACACTGAAAGAGTTTTGCAAAGATGCGTCTCGAACCTTCTTCAATGCGTTCAGCTTGATAAATCATCAAATAAATTCGTTCAGTCAGTTTATCTGAATATCTTAATGAACGCGTTGTGAAGTCGAGCCTCGACCGATCAACAAGAGGAGAATGTGACTGAAGGCATGCCACCATTTCATATGGAAAAGTCAGAGGTGAAAGCTTTAACATGACTTATTTGCTTTGGGATCCACCATTCCTTTAGAAGAAAATGGAAGAGGATTCTAGAGGAATCAAATGGGATCAGGTCCTTTAGGATATTTAGCAAATCGTCAGCTATCAATGGATTTGGTTTGTCTTTACTAACTATCGTTTGAGTTGAGCTAGCAATGTTATTCCCCTCAGCATGATGAGTTGTAGAGAACTCTGTATTGGGCTTAGAAGCTAATGTTTTCACCTAGCCTTGTTCACTGCAGGCTTTAGATTCTAGAAGAATCAAATGGGATCAGGTCCCTTAAGATTTTCAGCAAATCCTCAGCTATCAATGGAATCAATTTTCCTTTATCAACTACCGTTTGAGTTGGGCTAGCCATACTATTCCCCTCAGTATGATGAGTTGTTGAGGATTTTATATTAGACTTAGAAGCCGATATTTTCCTTTACCCTTATTCACCGAAGGCTTCAGATTATGACATTTGAAGTGGATCTTTCTGTATTTCACTGATGACCTCTAAAATCTTAGAGGGAATTAGAGAGTTAAGAATAAACTTTATCGAGCAAGTCAAAATTCCCGGTGAAGTGTCACCAAATCAAGACCCTGGTTCTTAGTCAGTCATCAAGTCGAGACATGTGAACCTGAGCTTCATGGGAAATTTATTGATTAAGTTAAAAGTCCTCATGGAGTTTAATTTAGTTCGTCTATAACGCGTCGTGAACCTCCTTCAATGAATTCGGCTCGATCGAGGTCATCATGAGGCCGAATCGTGATTTGCCGAATGGCCGAGGCGAAGGAGTGATTGAAGATATGCCATTAATACACATGAAAAGGTCATTATCCTTTTGAATTGAGAGGAATGATTAGGAAGAAGAGTGCCTAAAACTACTATTTAAGCATTATCGACTTCAAAATATGACAAATTCTTCCAAATAAGAAGATTGACAGCTAAACCGAAAATTTTGCCGATGTCTTTTCTTCAATGTTAACATCATCATAGAAGCCCCTAAAACTGGCAGCGGATCCACTACTTTTGTTATGGAAACGTAGCCAATTTAGTGAACAACTGACAAAATTTTCTTACAAGGCTTCAGAGTTGCAAAAAAATTATATTTTGCTGCTAATTCTTTCTTTTTGTCTATTTTGTTCACTGTTTTTAACTCAACAGTAATATGTTATTTGTAATTGTTAAAAAATATTTAGACTTTATATCTAGGTATTAGTTTAATTTTGGTTTCTTTAAATTACTGTTGAAGAGTGCTGGAGTAAGGTACGTCGCATACAATTTAGTGTAACACCCCGATCCCACGGGTACGGAGATGTTACTACAACAATATACGCTGGGTGAAAATATATTATATACATATGCTAAGCATCAATATAAGAAAGAATCAGAGTATGAAAGCATGGTGGTTATTTACATTCCAATATAAGAGTACAGTTACAAATTTATCACAGGATGTGATCTAATGTTATGAATATTATATCACCAAAAGGCACAATGTACGAAATAAAATGAGATGTATAAGAATGAACAGTACAAAAGGAGCTCACGAGTTACAAAAAGAAAACTCGAAAGTCGAGTAGAGGGCCTTGAAGAAAAAGGTTCCGAACAGTCTACTGTTGATCCACACTATCACTGCGTATATCTAATCAACAACTAGAAGAATCAAAAAGTTTCAAGCTCTGAAATATGGACATGCAGGTTTAGGCTTGTCAGAAGTAACCCAACGAGTGGTGAGACGAGAGCTAAGTGGTTTGCATAGACAAGCACATGTGTATCGATAAAATCGAATAAAAAAGTATGTATTGAAAACCATATCGTGAACACAAACACGCATAAGCAGGAAATGAAGCATCAAGTGATGAGATATACAGATGCGACAAAACTAGTTGCACGAACTCAGTAGACGGATTCATAAGATTGATATGTCAAAGGAATAATCCAAGTAAGGAAAGCCTCATATATATATGCCATATACCTCATATCTTCATCGACTGATTGCACACAACCCGAGTTGTCCTCAGATAATAGAATAAGGGAACAACATGAACTGGCAAGAAGCAGTAAATGTGAGTGGTAACCAAGAATCCATCTAAAACCGAAAGTGATCAAGTCAAGAGGTTAAGTACAGTAGTAAAAGTACAATGTTAAATAAGAGACAGGCTATGTACAGTATGGTAACGGCAGGAGACCAGTGAAGTAATGCACATGTGGCAAACCAGGATATAAATATATATATAGAATAATAATATTAGTAATAATAAAACCCAAAATTTGAATCAAAACCCAAACATAAATCCAAATTAAAATTCGATGAAGGTAAATACGGTAAAACCAGCAGTACAGCCCAGATTATGACTTCGTGAGATAAGTACATCGAAGGAATAATTCAAGCAAGGAAACCCTCATATATAAACCATATATCTTACATTATTGTAATCTGAATTTATACAACCCAAAACGCAAAGCTACATAAATTAGATCAAACACCAATGAATTATTATATTAGCATATTATTATTATTACTCGTCTGACCCATATATCTAAGTATGTGTATAGGCATAAGTTCCATCCCACATACATCCATATATGAGTAAGTGAAGGTTATTATTAGAACTGATGATGAGACCAACGGGTTATGTTTATAATGGGTCCCGTACATACCCAGGACCACGGCCCAGGATGTGTAAATCACCTAGAGGGGGGTTGAATGGGTGATGGCTATGGGTTAATGGTAAATAATGCAGAATTAAAAACTAAGTTTAGCAATCCAAACAAATAACAATTTTCCACACAATTACTAATTTGCACAATAGAAAATTGCAATAATATGAAGAATAATTATAGCACGCAAATAGAGGAGTGAGATAAAAAGATAAGGAAGAGAGAGTAAGCAATCGCAAACACAAGAGGATTGTTTCGATGTTCGAGCTACTGGCTCTACGTCCCTGCCTTCATCGTGTGAAAGATTTCCACAATAGTTTGATCCCGCGAGATCACCACTCTACACATTCCCACAAGAAAAAATTGGATTCGCAAGTCTTCTCACTTGGTGTCTTCTACACCATACAAATGACGAACCTGCAAGCTCATTTGAGGCCACGACTTCCACAACTCTTCTCAATAATAATGAAGAAGATGACCTTTCTAAGATCACCAAAATAGCTCACAAAGTGCAATCCTTTAACAGAAAATTGATTTTGAGCTCAGAGATTTGTGGTTAGGAAAGTTTGTTATCAGTGGAGCGTGAGAATCAAAACAAGAGAGATTTGGAAAGGATTAGGATTGAAGAACACTTTCTCTTTTTGAACATTTTCTCTTTGAAAATTAGAATCTAAATAGATTGATGGTATTATCTCTTAGTTCTTGAGCTTTTCTTAGTTCTGCCTAATGGTCAACAGGGTAACTATTTACAGTATTCAAAAGTATAGAGAAAAATCAATCTAGCCATTTTTGATTAACTACTAATCATTTATTTAAAAATATAGCCGTTATAGGCAAAGTCTGTCAAAAGCAGATTGGTTGATTGACCACCCGGTCGACTGCCAACGGTCATATTTTTGACCGTTGGGAATTATCGGTCCATCGGTCGGTCGACCGATCTCAACTGAGAGCAAAGTGCTCACAGTCAATCGATCGCCCAGTCGATTGACATGCACAATGGTTTCTTGTGCATTTCGGTCAACCACCCGGTCGACCGACTCAAGGCAAAAATTCTTTTTTGAAAAACTTGAAATTTTATTTTGTTTTTGTAATATATTTTTCATCAAAAAGAATATACAATATATTTCAAGGTATATTGTTAAGTCCCAAACTGTGACAACAAAGATCAACACAAAATCTAAGATAAGAACAATGTTTAGTAAAAATAAATTTTTTGAAAAATAAGAAATATTTTCAAAACGAAATCATTTTGCAATCTTTTAAAAATAATTCAACAACTTATGAAACAAAAAAATCCAAATGATGTTTTGTGTGTGTGTCAATCACATGAGCTAACAAATTTACCAGTTTTTGGCTTTAACAAACTAAATTCTTACAAAAAGAAGAAAGGAAAAAAATTTCTTTTCTTTGCCAATAGGAGTCCCTTGAGGTTATCTTCTTAAAATGAATTATAAGGCTCAATTTTGATAGCTTAGCTCTGGGATCATCATCTTGATGGCTTCATAAACTTTTGAGTCTTTATGGAGAAATCAAACCTTATAATGAAATCAATCTTTTACCTGAAAGTTATATAGATAGAAATGTTAGATAGAAAACTGCATGGGATTATCATCATCAAAACTAAGGCAAAAGAGCTTTGGGCTAACAATCTCCCCTTTTTTGATGATGACAAAACACATGGAGTTATTTTAAATATGTTGGGAAGAGGCTTCAAATGAAGCTCCCCTTAAACATTTGCATCATCAAAGATATGACATATGAGGATTAAAACATGAAATAAGGATTAATTCATGAAGGATATGATATGCATTAAAGAAGATCTATGCAACACCAAGCACATTTATGCATATCAAGATATGATAGATAAAAGCATATGAATAAACGTTTTTCTCCATCCATCCATAACCACCTACCCCGATATATAAGACATGTATCATAGAAGTTTCAACAATAAGCACATATACATGCTATAATACCAATTGTAACTAAAATGCCAACCTAAGATATCAATTGTATTACCTAGAACAAATGTCAGAAAAACAGGTGTCCAACATGAAAAAATACATACCAAGGCCAAGTCAAAAAAGCAGCAAGATACGCTTTCAACAATACAATACCAAAATGAAAGATAGTGCCATTACAATATCACAATAGACGTCCATCAAAAATAACTCCTACCACCTACTTCTCCCCCTTTTTGTCAAACATTAAAACTAGGGAGGAGTTAAGCATCTTCTTCTTCATCCACGTCTTCTTTAGGCTCAACAAATGTTTGATATACCATTGAGGCAACTTGAGGGGCCATCCATGGATCAAACGGTGGATCAGTTGGTGGAAGATGGCATCCATATGCATCTAGAACTAGTATAGGCTAATCGTGCCTGGAGAAATGATAGTCCTCACAGTGCTAAAGATATCTGATGGTGGATCGCACATAAGCCATGTCATTCTGTTGCTCTCTCTGCATAGCTTCTTTATTCACAAGGATCCTCTCTGTGGAAGAAGTGATGTGTAAAGAGAGATTACTCAGCTGGGTCATCATACCTGCATAAGGATCGGTAGCTGAAGAGGAGTAACAAGAGTCAAAATGCTGGACAGAACGTGATGAAGGATGGGAAAGAGCCTGAAAATGAGCACCAGCATGCATCCTCTTCAAGAGGGTGTTGTTGATGTCAACAGAGGGGTTTACGGCTCTCCTATTGTTACATTGATTTTGAAATGTTTGAAGAGACAGTTAAGGATCATCCCGTGCAGATGATTTCTAGTGGGAATCATCAAATGGTCAGATAATATGAAATCGATGATGAGACGAGGGATGTTGACTCTAATGCCTTTCAGAAGGCAATAGATAAGCAAGGGGACAGAACTATGAGCATGACTATGTTTCCGTGATTTAGGCAAGAGATCATGAAAAAGTGAGGACCTGAGCGCAAAGGGTGTAGTGCTTCACATCCTTATTCCTTACTAAGCTCAGGTTATCATCATCATGTAACAGACGGGAGGTGGTGAAAGCACTCTCACCGTCAGGGTACTCCAAATCCTGAAGATCAGAATAAAAGATGTCTATACCATCACAAGATAGTTTAAAAATCCTAGCAAAGCGTTCAAGAGAGATGTTGATATCCACATCCTTGACATGAGATTTGATATAATTATTAACAAAAGAAGATTAGAGTAAAAGTGTTGGACCGAATCGGGATAAACTTGCTCCTTAATAGTCACATATGATCTAAGAAACTAGTTTTGAGAATGAGAGTAAGGTCCAAGTGGTGAAAATTGGCTAGAATAACAAATGTACAAGTTTTATTACTGATGATAGAGTGTTTGTACATAGCATTCTCAGAGTTAAAGACATTCTGAGTTTTAAAGGAAGATTCAGGTTGTTTAGATTTTTTTACTTTAGGACGTTTAGAAGTCATGATGAGTGGACTAGACAAAATGAATGAATTTGTAGAGAATAATAGCATAAATTAGTGACAATCCATAGAAAATACATAGAAAGAATTGAAGAAATAATTAGACAATGAATGGGAAAAGATATACTTGAGAAATTATAAAAATTTCTTCTCCAAATAGGGTTTAAAGGGGTGCTAGAGATGAGATCTTAAAGAAGTGAGGCAGAAATTTTAGGGATTTTGGTGGATGAATGAGAGGGAAAGGTTGGGTGGAGAGATAGAGGTCGGCAAAGATGAAAGGAGTGAAAAAAATTAGAAACTAGGGTTTCTAAATCAGCAGCAAGTATGTATACAAATTCAACTGTTGGTCGACCGCCTGGTCGACCGAGATGACTAGACAACACTACTAAACAGACTCTCAATATATCGGTCGACCACCCAGTCGACCAGCAGGAAGGGTAAGCCATATGACAGGCTTACTTGGTCAACCGCCCGGTCGACTGAAGCAATCTAGAGAGTCCAGTGACTTAGTCGGTCGACCGAGGCTGATCCCCAAACAAAAACAATTTTAAATTAAACAAATTTTATAAAATAGACTTTGAAAGTAGTTTTTTAAAAAAATATTTTATACATAGAGATAAACATCCAGAAATAAACCAAAGTCCAAGAATTTTACATAAAAAATATTTTGATAGATAGTTTTGAAAAAAAATTTCTCAAAAATTTAATAAAACTTGTATATTTATTTAATTCTTAAATTAGGCTAATTAAATAAGAAATGAAGCCAGATTCCTTGATGGGCTCTGAACTTCTCCTCATGCTTCCTCTAAGTCATGAGTTGAGGTGCACTTTTCTTTTCTTATTTGAATTGCTTAATTGTGAATTAAAAGTGAAATAAATATATATATAATTAATATATTTTTTTAAAAAAATATTTTTCATCAAGATATAATGTCCATACATAATACAAGTCAACAAACAATAGTTCCGACACATGAAGATAATTTGGAGCATGAAGGTACAAGTGTATGTGTACAATAATAATCATGTATAGAGACTAAAATATTTAAACATATACATGCAATTAATATAGATTTGTTACACTAAATAATTGAATAATGTGAAGCTACAGACAAACCTAAGTATGTATGTGAAATTTAAAAACTCAAGATTTTGGAGATGTTACCGGTATAAACTAAAAATTCTCCAAATAGGTGGTGTTCTCCCATCTAGTCCTGGAGAGTGATGCATTCACATTATAGATCGCTTGAGCTCTATTACATCCACCATCAAGGTACCATTTTCTCCTATGTCTTGGAGGATAATATACCTACATCAAAAACATTTGGTGTATTTTTTGATACCCACATCTTTTTGAGTCCTATATGATTGGTCTTTTCTCAAACTCATACATTTTTAGCCTTCAAATTTAATTTTGAATAACAAAACTTGGCTGAATGATCTTTGCGGCCACAATTTGTACAAGTGTACACTTTGCCATAAATAAATGCATGATGGTGATGTGCATTGCAATCAGGCTTGGTATGAGCAAATGAAATGTGTTCCCCTTTGGTTTTACCCTTTGGAAACAAAGCATCTAATTTCTTAACATTGAAAGCAGAATCTTTAAAATAGAATTTAAATCATTCATTCTATTTTTCAAAGATTGAAATTCATTTTTATCAAAACTTGTGCTAGGACTTTCAATTTATATGAACATTTGTGATTTTCAAATCTTCTTTGCTTTTTGAAAAAACAATAAAAGGTTTTCTTTTTCTTTCAAAACAAGCTCTAGTTTATTTTTCAAAGTATCGTTTTCTTTTCTCAATTTTTTGTTTTGAATATTTGAAATCTCATATCTACTTTGAAGTTCTTCAAAAAATTTAGCTAATTCATCCATGGTAAGTTCATCATCATCTAGAAAGATTTCAAGAGTTACCATTGAAGTTTTCTCTCCGTTTGCTATAAGGCAAATGTTTGCAGTGTTGACCTCTTTATCGTCGGACTCCGTTTTCGAGTCATCCTAGACAGCTTTGAAGGCCTTCGTCTTCTTGTGCAACTTCTTTTATGTGGTTGATTGTAGAGATGGACAATACGCTATGAGATGTCCCATTTTCTTGCAACGAAAGCAAGGACCCGTCTTCTCTTTCTTCTTTTCAAACTTTCCTTGTGATTTACCTCTTTGGTAGTTACTTTGCCTCCCCATCTTATAGAATACTCTTCTCACTTTTCGGATAAGCATGGCGAAGTTTTTTTCACCTTCTTTCGATGAATCTTCTTGATCTTCAATATAGAGAGTTGCTTTGAAAGCTATTGATTTCTTCTTGGTAGGTTCTTTCCCTTCTCGCACCGTCATTTCATTTCGTAGGTTTTAAGGATCCCAATAAATCCGAAGAAGTCAATCTCCTCATGATTGTTCAATAGTCGCCTTGACCTCCTAAGCCTTAGGAAGAGCTCTTATCACCTTCCTTACTTTTTAATCATTATCAATATAATTAACTAAGAAAGATAAACCATTACTGGTTTTAATAAACAGGTAAACATTTCATCTATTGATTCATTTTCAAGCATGTAAAAGTTCCCATATTAAGAATGGAGCAAATCAATCTTAGAACATTTAACTTGTGAGGTGTCGTCATGTGTGATTATCAATTCATTCTATACTTCATAAGTTGACTTACAATTTATAACACGTGATAAGTCATCATTATTCAATGCTTATGTTAGTGCATATTGTGCCTTTACATTGGCCTCATAATCTATGGCGGTTGCCTCAGACCATGGATCTGAGGTTCTACAAATTCTTAGTAATGGCCTTTGCAACCTAAATCCTAGAGACTTAAGGAAAAAGGTCATCTTCATTTTCCATATGAAAAAAAAATTCAACCCATCAAACTTGGGTGGGGACTTAATGCTAGACAAGTCCTGTGATGCCATGAAATAAAGCAATAATATAAACTAAATAACTAATGCAATGAATATAGCCAAAAAGAGAGGATCTCCCTAAGGTGGTTAAACTAAAAACTAGGGTTTAAGCTCTGATACCAATTGTAAATCACTTAGAGGGGGTGAATAGGTGATGGACATGGGTCAATGGCAAATAATGCGGAATTAAAAACTAAATCTAGCAATCCAAGCAAATAACAATATCCAACACAATTAGTAATTTTCATATAGAAAATTGCAACAAAATGAAGAACAAATATAGCATGCAAATAGAGAGTATGAGTTAAAGAGATAGGGAAGAGAAAGTAAGCAATCACAAACATAAGAGGATTATTTCGATGTTCGAGCCGCTTGCTCTACGCCTCGCCTTCACCGCGTGAAGGATTTCCACTATAGTTTGATCCCGTAAGATCATCACTCTTCAGGTTCCCTCAAGAATAAACCGGACCAACAAGTCTTCTCACTTGGTATCTTCTACACCTTACAAATGATGAACCTGCATGCTCATTTGAGGCCTCGACCTCCATAACTCTTCTCAACAACAATGAAGAAAATGACCTTTCTAAGATCACCAAAATAGCTCACAAAGTGCAATCTTATAACCAAGAATGAATTTTTAGCTCAGAGATTTGTAGATAGGAAAGTTTGTAATTAGTGGAGTGTGAGCATCAAAGCAAGAGAGATTTGGAAAGGATTTTGATTGAAGAACACTTTCTCTTCTTGAAAATTTTCTCTTTGAAAATTTGAATCTAAAAGGATTGAAAGTATTATCTGTTAGTTCTTGTGCTTTTCTTAGTTCTGACTAATGGTCAATAGGGTTACTATTTATTGGTATTCAAAAATAGAGTGAAAAACCTATATAACCATTTTTGATTAACCACTAATTAGTTCTTTAAAAATATAGCCGTCAGAGGCAAAGTCTATCAAAAGCAGACAGGCTTGACCGTTTGGAATTGTTGGTCGACCCATCTCAACCGAGAGCAAAATGCTTACAGTAAGTCGACCGCCTGGTCGACTGACATGCATAATGGTTTATTGTGCACTTCGACCGACCACCTTGTCGACTGACACAAGGCAAAAATCCTGTTTTGAAAAACATGAAATTCTGTTTTGTTTTTGTGATATATTTTTCATCAAAAAGAATATGCAATATATTTCATGGTATATTGTTAACTCCAAAACAATGATATTAAAGATCAACACAAAATCTAAGATAGGACCAATGTTTAGTAAAAATAAAACTTTTGAAAAACAAGAAATATTTTAAAAAACAAAATTATTTTTGCAATCTTTTAAAACAATTCAGCAACTTATGAAAACAAAAAATCCAAATGATGTTTTGTGTATGTGTGTGTGTCAATCTCATGACATAACAAACTTACCAATTCTTGGTTTTAACAAACTAAATTCTTACAAAAATAAGAAAGAAAAAAATCTTTTCTTTGTCAATAGGAGTCCCTTGAGCTTGTCTCCTTAGAATGATTTTCAAGGCTTAATTTTGATAGCTTAGCTCTGGGATCATCATCTTGAGGGCTTCAAAAACTTGTGAATCTTTATAAAGAAGCCAAATCTTATCATGAAAATCATATAGGTTCCAAACAGGATACCAAATGTAGAATCTAATTTGCACTTTAACTAGGCAACACAAACACTAATATGGAAATGAGTAGGGTTAATAAAATTATCAAGATTTTAGTAGTTCCCACAAATCTTTTATCTAAAACTTATACAGAAAGAAATGTTAGATAGAATAACTACATGGGGTTATCATCATCAAAACTAGGACAAAAGACCTTTGGGGCAACTCGATGTTCCGTTGCTGGTGCGCAGAACCTGCCGCGAGGCACAGGAAAGAGTAGGATCTTATTTTATGCCCATTTAGGAAAGAGAAAATCGGGGTCCCTGTATACCCCGTGGAATACCTGAAGGCCCGCAGGTAGAACCAAAATTTTAGTTACACAACATACCTAATAACATTATAAACATATTCACTAATTGAAGTCCATCAGTTTCCCCTTTACCCAATGTAAGTTGGCCCTTTATTATAGATTATTATATAATTATCAATTTATGAGAATAGCAAGAGCAAGACAAGTTCAGGAGTTACAGGAGTAAAATTAGTACATAAGTAAATGAGTATAGGAGATATAGGATCACTGTATATAATATAAGATAGCAGTTATAGGATTCCCGTAATATGATAATCACAAGTCAAATAGTAATATAACAGGTGGCAGATGATAAATAATAACATGGCAGGTGATAATATTTAGGTGATAGGTGATATCATAAAAGGTGGCAGGTGTCAAGTGATCAACATAGCACGTGATGGCATGTCAAGTAATTAGCACAATGGATATTAACTATCGTGTATCACAATACAAGAAAATAGTTCAATACAGGAGATTAGTACGAATACATAAAAATGATTATGATATAGGGGATCGGTACGAATACAGAAAGGCAATACAATTTTGAAAAACAATATAAGTAATGGTTTAAAACTCTTCATAACTATCAAGAAAACAATAATAGTTAAATTATCAAGCTGGGGCAAGTGGGCAAGCAAGTAAGCGAATATCCAAACGGGGCTTAGAAAAACTGAAGCGAAGCTAACGTACATGACTAGACACCATCACGTTTGGTGTGTTACCGCATCATGTTCGACATTATTACCGCTCGCGACAGAGCTAAATACACATGATGAAGAGAGTATATGTGCGCTATACTACCATACGTGGCGAAGTTGCGCTCACAGTGTAACCATGCTTGAACAGAGTTAGCTGTAAAGCGCTAACATTAGGTCCACCTACCAAGCGTATAGAAAATTTAGAGGTGAACCACAGAGAGGTTAAGCCTGAAGGATGAGTAGGAACTTGCAGAAATTTTAGTATCATATATGCATATAATTAACGAGTAAGAGAACCGCTAAACGGTTAAGCCTAGAGATTGAGCAAGTGGAAGTATAGCCAGACTAACGCTACGCAATTAAAAGTTTGGCTCTCAGCCACAGGATATAGCTAGTAAAACTCAGAGGGTGAGCAAAGTGGCAGAGTAGTAAGTCGTGCCTGACGAGGTGCCCAACAGGTTAATTAAATAGTCCATGACTTATCTAGGTTCCCGACGAAGCTGGAACCCTGAAGTGTTTAAACCCGAAAGCTAGAGTAGAGAACCTCGAGTCTAAACATATCCTAGAGACTAAGTGAAACGGGGACATGGCTAAACCATGCCTGACGAGGCTACGCAATTAAGCTCAACTCAGGGCCACACAGTGTAGCTAGTAAAATCTAGGGGGTCTAAATCTAAAGACTGAGCAAAGCGGGAGCATAGTAATCCGTGCCTAACAAGGCGTCCAATAGGCTAATTACACAGTCATACAGCTTATCTAGGTTCCCAACGAAGCTGAAAAATATAGGAAATTAAGATTATTGACTAATGACCATGAAGAGTCGACCCCACAAGATATAAAATACTAATAAAGTAATATCACCGACAATATACATGTACAGAAATTAAACCACACTACTACAGGCATTCGTCACAGATCTACCACATATACAATTCTAGGCACTTGGCCACATATATATGGTATACAATTCATAGACATATAAATACATCCTGGGAAATACAATTACACAACTACACAAATTTTCAAAAATACATATTAACCCGTTGAAGCAAGGAAACACATAATAAGGCGAGAACACTCGCCTAAAATTTGAGAAAATGCCGTAAAATCTCGAAACTCCTAAAACACGGGCACATGCAATACCCACCATTATAAAGAGAGAAAGATCTAGAGATAAAAAGTGGGGAATCTAGAGAGAGTTAGAGAGAAAGAAGAGAGAGAAAACCTAGAGAAAGTACAAGAGAGAGAAGAGAGAAAAGCAGAAAGAGACAGGGGGAGAGGGGGTCGGCCACTTGGTGGCCGACCAGATGGTGGTAGATTGTTCATCAATAGTGCATAGTTTTTGTCACATTTTCATATTTATTTTTTTATAAAACATTACTATTTAATTATTTTATTGTTTAGTAATGTGCAGGACTCTATAATAAAAAAAAGAAAAGAAAAGAGGCTAAAAGCCCAAAAGATTAAGGAATTAAAAGATAAATTGGGAAGCTAAAGAAATTTTCTATTTTATCCTATCTAAATTTGGATTTTAAACTTAATTTGTTTGAAATCTAGAGGAGAAAAAAGATCGAAAGAGATAACTCTTATCCCAATTGAAGATAGAGGAGAACTTCTACTCAAATTCAGATTGCTTGAGCCACGAGTTAAAGATAAATGGGAGAGAATTTAAATTTAGACTCGGATTTTGACTGAACACTTTTTACTGTTTTGATCATAACTTTCTCTATAGAAAGGCAAATTCGGTGATTCAAGATGCTAAAAATGAAGACTTATTTGTCTACAAGTTGTATTTTGACCGCTGCTTAAAATTCAGTCAATTAGTAAGTCATATTTGGTAATTAATATGCTAACTAGCTACAGACAAATTCAGCATCAAAATTCACAATCTTATTTTTGAGATAAAGGATAAAATCAAGTTTGGAATTTAAACAGTACTTGATCCCCAAATTAAGAAGAAAAGGATATTTTCTAAATATCCTCAATTCAAATACAAAGGATAAGGAGATAGCCTCCTTTTTTTGGTGTGCAGCTTTATCTAGGACTCTCCCTGGTTCTACTATATAAGCTCATGCAGAGGCATAGGAAATCTCATCTCAGAAAATCAAGTTTAAGCTTTTCTTTAGATCTTTTTTTTCTAAATTTTCAATGTATTTTTACTTTGAATAAGAAGATTTGTAAAGAGAAGAAGGCTTTTGTACTGGATCAGTGACAATTTAATAAAGGTTCTTATTTTCTTTCATATCTCCTTTTGTTCTTTTATTTGTGTTTTTCAATTTTTAGTTACTTTATTTTATGCATTCTTTAATCACCATGCCTAGTTTAATAATAAATATGAGTAATTAATTCTCTTTGTAGCTTGCTAATCTCTCCACCAACTAAGTCTAGTTCTATAAGATGGATTGATTGAATTCCATGCTTGTTTGAAATCCTAAAGTAAAGTTATATTTCTTGAAGATTAGTGATGAAATAAGTTAAACAAGTTTTAGGGATACACTATTTAATTATTATTCTTAGTTCATACATAGATACTTTGATAGCTTAATGTTAGGTCTAAAATGATTTTTCTTATGCTATACTTAGAAACTTTAACAAACATTGTTTAATTTTCTGTAGTGTACTTTAATTAGAGTTTGCTTTCTAGCTTACTCCTCTTGCTTGAATTTGATCCAAAACTTTAGGATTAATCTTTCTAGGTTCAATATGATATTTATTCTTTCATACACTAGTGCTTAGTTGTAGTAGATGATTAGTGGGCTATGATCTCTCTTTTTATTCAATCAACTATTTTATAACCATCATCTTTTTTTCCAAGTTTTACACAAAGAAAACGTATCGAAATACTTCCATCGTATATCTCCCTGCGGATCGACCCACTTGGCCCTTGCTATAGCGGATTAACTGCGAGAAAATAGAGACACTTTTTAACCTTAACAATTTACTTTTTCTCTATTTTCTCTACCAATCAGTGCCGGCAGCCGGCCATAGCTGTCGATGACCCACACAGAGAGAAGAAAGAGGGTAATATAGGAGAGTGAGAAAAAGAGAAAAAGAGATAAGAAAGAGAGAGAAGAGAAAGAGACAAGGGGAGAGATCTAGAGGAAAAGAGATTCAAGAGAAGGAAAAAGGGGCCCGACCGGCGGCTGGTAAGGTGGCGCGATGGAGCTGGCCACCGCGGCCACAGCCACAGGGAGGAGACGGAAAAAAAGAAAGAAAGAAAAAGAAGAAAAAGGAAGAAGAAGGAAATAAAAAGGAAAGGGAGGAGAGAGGGGAGTCAGCGGCGGTACTTCGTATCACTGATGGCCATGAGAGGAGGATAGACAACAGATCTTGCTGGAGAAGACCCCGAAGAGAAAGATAAAGGGGAAGAAGAAAGAGTGAAAAAAAAAGATGAAAAGAGAGAAGCAGAGAAAAGAGAAGGGGAAGAGGGGATTTGCCAGCGGGGTTGAAGTCTACGGCGCTGGGTCATTATGGAAGATGTTGACACGGTGGCGCTGGCCTTGGGGCGGCTACGGTCAGCTGAAGGAGGGAAGAGGGAGTGAGAAAGAAGAGAGAAAAATAGAGGAGAGAGAGAATGAGTGGGAGAGAGAGAAAGATTTAAATAAAGGAGTTATTTTATGGGTGGTTGGTATCATTCCAGTTGATAAGCCTAGAAGATGAGACAAAGAGCAAAAATCTCAAAAGTAAAATATTTTATTTTAATAGGGTAAAATTAGAGAAATTCAGAAAATTCTCAAAAATTCCCAGAGGTAGAAAACAACATTTTGAGAAATAATATGAAATTATTTTTATAAAATTCAATCTCATTTTCAAATTAAAATCATGAAATTAACTGATCATACCGGTCGACCAAATCCAATCGAGTTTTGATAAATTTAGAAAAATATTTCAAAATGCACTAAAGTAGAAAATATGATCTTGAGAAATAACATGAAAGTAGAAATTCAACTCGGTTTGTAAATTAAAAATTCAGGAATCAACCTACAATATCAGTTGATATCGATTTTGAAGATTTTGCAAAATAATTAAAAAATTCAAAAAATCAAGAAAAATCTATAATATTGGAAAATAATATTTGAAACTAAAATTTGTTAAACTTGATTACCAGAAAGACTAAATCAAGCAGCACATTAGGATTCGATTTCTAGTTCACACTCGGGCAGACTCTCAGTCCAAGCATCCAAATTTGATGCAAAACAATCACATAACTAAATAAAAAACAAAAATAAATATAGGGAAAAAATCAAAAAATATAGTCAAAAAATTGAAACACGTACCTAAGTATGTATTCCGAGAACGTGGTATTACATTTAGCATCGGGAACACTCCTGTGGATTTACATTGCGTTGAGTGTTATTTTTTTTTCTAGTTACTTTCACGCATTGCACTAATCGATCTTAAGGCATAACCCGATAAAGACGATAAATTGGCGAAGTCATTATCCTTCCTTGGCCCAAAAATCATCTCCATTGCACTCACCCAAGCCTAACTAAAATTTGACTAGACTTGGCCCTGTTGGCCAAAGGCCCATCATTCTAGTTTTGATGATGATTAACTCATGTAGTTATAGTACTAATGATCTTATGTTTGCTTAATTTTTAGGTACTCAATAAAGATCTTAGTTGGTGTTTAGCTCCAACAAAAGATTCAAAGTCAAGTTTTAAAGGGAGCATATGTTGATTCAAGAGCTCAAGCATAAAGATCATACCAGGTACTCAAGATTTATTCAAGAAGAAGACTTCAGTCAATAGTTTGTAAGTTTAGGATTTATGTAAATAATAAATTAGTATTGATTGCTCAAGCTTATGCACATACACTTGCACATAAATTTTGGTATTTTGGTTTTCAAGAATAATGGTTTTTTCTATATGGTTTGCATCTGAAAAGATTAAGTTTTACAGTTTGGAATATGAGTTAGATTCTATCCACACATATTAGAGCTTTATTTACTCAATGAAATTTATTTTAATGAGTTTTTAGTTTCAAGTTAACACATTTATGTTTTGATATTCTTATGTTGAATTTCATTAAAAACAAGTTTAAATTATTTTATATCTGTATTGGATTCTATACACTCACATTATACTTCAAAAGAGTTTAACAATTTTTTTTTTGGTATCTATAATAGTTTTAGAAAAATATATTCTCATTTAAAAAAATACGATTTTTGTTTAAAGATTGAATTTCTATATCTCAAAAACAAGTTCACATGTTTACAATATATATTGATTTTTAATCACACTTATTTGTGCTATATTGTATTTACGTGAACTTATTTTTTGTAGAATATATAGAGATTTGTTGGGATTTAATTAGATTTAAAAAGTTGCTTAAGTATATTCAAAATAGTTGGTCTTTGGGCTGGCTGGTCGACCGTATAGTCGACCGACCGCAGCTCATTTGCTCGGCAGGTTGGCCGCACGGCTGATTGATGTGTACAGACATGCACAAGCCCATGGTGCTAGAGTTCGGTCGACCAGCCGGCCCACTGCAGTGAAGTTCGGCCGACCGATCAGTTGATCGACTATTCCTATAGAACTCTTGGGTTTTATCGGTTGACCACCCGGTCAACCGGTAACCTCCAATGGTAAAAAGATCTGACAGTTGGTGATCGACTGCCATGTCAACTGATAGGCCTATCAGGACTGAATTGAGCCCCAACGACTAGTTTTTGTTTGGATTATAAATTGAGGCCTTTGGTTGGATTTTTCCCTTAGATATTTTAGACCCTATTTCCCTATCTTCTTTAGAGTTTTCTCAATAAGTTTTAGAGCTTCAATTTCATATAAAAATAGTTTTGACGAGTGCTTCTCTTGAATTTTCAAAAGAAATTTTTTTGAGCTTTTCATGTCCAAATCTATCTAGTTTTAGCACACAAGTTTGAGCCTTTCATTGCTAAATCTATCATATCGGATCCTTGTTTGTGTGAAGAGTTTGTATGTGATCAAGAAGTTGATCACCAAGTGTTTTACCTTGTATTTGAGAAGAAGTTAGAGGCTGCGGTCTCGGCGAGCTTGCGGGTTAGTGTATGTTATTCTTGTGGGAACAAGTGAGGGACTTGCGAGTCTGAGAGTCTTATAGGTGTTACGACACTAAGTGACCTTGTGGGATCGACTCTAGTAAAAATTCTTCATTGCAGTCAAGACAGGGACGTAAAGCAAGTGGCTCAAACCGCGAAACAATTTTCTCGTGTTTGTGATTGCATATCTCTCTCTTTCCTCACTTGTGTTTATATATCTTGCATGCTCATATATGTCATATCTTTATATGCTTGATATTAAATATACTTAATTGATCTACATGCTTGGAATATTTAACTGATATCTTGCATTCTTTTATTTCTTGTCTATCCTAATACGCTTAATATATTTTCATGTCTTATACTTGCTTAAACCAAGAGAGCTGTTGAAGCACCTCAACTTTTAGTCAAGAGGAGTCTTGCGAAAAAGTTCTAGAGCCCTTAAACGGGAATTCTGTTTCACTTTTTGGTTATCATTTGTGTGTTAGTTTCAGTTAATGTAAAAGTTTTATTTCCACATTTAATTAGCACATCCCCTATTCACCCCTCTCTAGGTGATTTCAATTGTATCAGAGTTTGGTTCTCTTGATTTGGGTCTAACAACCTAAAGTTAAAGATCCAATTTTTGCTAATAATTATATTTGTTTATAGACTCACATGAATTTTCTTGCACCTCCCATGTTCAATATTCATAACATACAAAATTGAAAAGTTAAGATCACTATTTATCTTAAAACCCTTGGTATACATGTTTATCTTACTACCACTGAAGAATTATTTATTGTAAATGGTAACTATTTTGAGGCTAGTTGTAACACCTCGTTCCTGAATACGCACCTGGATATGTGTCTTGATTTTTCGCTTTTATTTTTTATTTTTTCTCATATTTATTATTATTTTTATTATTGTTATTTAGTATCAGACCCGTATTTTGTGGATTCACAGTCAGTCTGAGCCGAAACGTGGGGCCCGATCTCTTTCATACAATGATACTACTTGATTTGACCTATTCAGTTATTGAAATGGAATTGTTTCAGCTTTAAATATTAATTTTTAATATTTTGAATTATTTTAGATTATATATCCTAAATTCGCCATCGACCGGTATCGCCGATCAATTTCAGGATTTTTAATATGTAAATCGGATTAAATTTCTTGAATCTAATTTCACAATATTCTTCACGATAATATTTTCTATTTTAGATAAATTTTGGGCATTTATCTCAATTAATTTTTTTGGGATTTTCGGTATTTTCTATATTTTTTCCTAGTCCAGAGTTGGCGGGTGTTTTTTCTCTTTTCTTCCTTTTTCCTTCTTTTTCTTTTTCCTTTCCCTCTCCTTTTCTTTTTCGTTTTTCTTTTTCCTTCTATAATCGTCCACCCACTTCCACACTCTTCTTCTTTCCTTTCTTTTCTTCTTTTTCTTTCTCCATTTTCTTTCCCCCTCTTCACTCATTTTGGCCGGCGACTCCATCCAAGCCCCTCTCCCTATCTCATTTCAAACTCTCTCTTACCTCAATTTCTCTCTTACCCTCTCCAATCTCTCTCACTCTCTCTCCAATCTCTCTCTCTCACTCATTCACAATTTCTCCCTCTCCCCAACCCTAACCGGCGACCACTTCCACCACCTCCGGCAACCAGCGACCATCACCACTACGCTCCGGTGCTCATCACCACCCGACCACCTACTTCTCCACCAACCCTCTCCCATGTCCTCTTCCAACTTCCTAAACTCTTTCACCAAATATTCACCATCTTCTCCACCTTATCCCAACCACCACAACTTCCACCGTCAGTGGCCACCTCCTCTGGCCATAGCACGATCAGCTAAGATCAACCTCTTCTTCTCAATTACCGACCGCCACCATCATCTCTAATATCATCCTCAACATCTTCACCAAAATCTCCAACATCACCACCCACTTCACCACCTCCATCCTTCTCCTCCTTCCCATGGCCCACGGCTGCCAGTGCCCTATTGGTTGTCTGCGCACCAGCCAGCCTGAACACCTAGGCCGTGGCCTCCATCCTCTTTCTCCTTCTTTTTTCTCTCTCTTTATTCTTCTTCTCTCTAGTTCTAGATTTAATTTTATCTCTTTCTCCCTCTCTCAAACTCTTCTCTCTCCATCTCTGATCTATCTCTGATCTGGTTCTTTCTCTTTAGCTCTCTCTAGCACTTTCTCTCCAAATCTCTTTCTCTCTCATTCACTCCTATCATTCTCTTCTCTTTCTTACTCTTCACGCTCATATGCGATAACGTCTTTGGTGTTCTCTGAAAAATTGATGATACCAGAGTCATAGGCGAGTATTTATTTTATGGTTGGGCATGTACCATTTTTGTATTGGGCATTGTAGTGATTTGTGTATTGTGGGCATCAATATATTTTTAGGTGATTGATTGTATTTGTGTATTGGTGCTTGTATATATGCGTCGATGATATGTTATATGATAGGAAATTGTTGTATTGCGTAGGCAGTGTATTATATATATGGTGAATGGATGTAACATTATAGGCGATATTTATATATGTGCATGCATTGGTATTAACACTTGAGTAGGTTGTAGGTACCCGGGCACAACCCTCGGATGAACTATCCTTCAGGGTTGCATCATCGAGAGAGACCGCTCTGTGGGCTATCCAATAGGCACTGTCCTTGTACCCTCTGGGTTTTGTAGAAGATTGGCAGAGTAGTTTGCCCACTCTGCCTTCTGGCCTAGCCCTTGGAAGCTAGCTTCGCGGGGAGTTTAGCTAAGTCATGTGGCTGCGAGCCAAACTTAATTGCACCTAGATTAGTCGGACATGGCTTAGCTATGCTCCCGCATTGCTCAGCACTAACATGTCTGTAGGTACCTATGATTGAGGGGATACCTGCACACAAAAAATATAGAATTTCAGGAATATAGAATAGAAGTTCAAGTGCTCAATGCTACCGCTATGACGAGTGGCTATGCGGGCCGTGATCCATAAGGAGAGACTAGCGATGGAAGCCTTTTGTAAGTCCTCTTTAGTTCAAAAAATGGTTAAAGTTCTTCTTTTAGTTCTTTAAAAGAAAAAAAATAAGTTATGATAAATTGTTAAGAAAGTGGTAGATTGAGAAGGTGGAGAAAAATAGAAAATGATTTTGTACAAAGAAAGTGAAAAAATAATGAATAGAGTTAAGCAATGGTGATGTTGGTGATCTAAACTAAAAATTAAAAGAAAGAAAGTTAAACCCTAAAAAATACTTACTTACCTCTTTCGGTGCCTACTTACCTTTGACCTGTATCGACGATGTACCTTTGTTTTAAGGCGAGCGAAGTATGACAAATAGGATCTTCTCCATTCCCAGTTTACGCTACAAATTGAAGGAACAAGCTACACTACCATAGGAATCGTTATCCATAACTATAAGCCATCAACGGTGCTTGAAAGGTCCTAGGCTATCGGAGTCATTTTTATTGACAAATACAAAAGAGAGAAGCAAACAAAAACAAGAGTAAGCAAGAAAAAAAACTTCAATTTGATGCAAATAATAATGAAAGAAAAAGAATTACTTTTACCGGTGTCACCCTCAGTATAAGCTTTGCTCTCACTCCTCCATGAAACTCTCCTATCCTCTCAGTTACATAAGTAAAACCAAAATTGCATATAAGAAAACAAAAAATCTAAGTTACAAACTACAAAATAGCCTAACTTCTACTCTCTGCTTGATTGTCCCTTAGCCTCTGATGTGTGGGGTATTTATATGGTAGAAATGGATAGGGGAGATGAATGGAGAGATAGGAGAGCTAGCGTATTTTGAATTTGAATCCTCTCCTTATCTCCGAACCTAATTTGATTTATCCAGAATTTTACGTGAAAATTCAATTCTGATTTGCAGCTTGTTAACGTGTTGATTGTTAAATATCACTTATCAAATAATAGAAATAAAAAGAATGATCAACATAATAATTGTAGCCCTTTAAATATACTTTCTGGATCATCTTGAATTATCAGATTTGAGGTTTAGTAGGGAATGTTATGATTAAATTAGTAAAGTGTGTCCAGTCAGAATTTGAGCCTAAATTGATTGAAAACTCCAAATTTACTTAGATTTTTCACCTTATCTCTAAATGTGACTGATTCATCTTATCCGTTGATCTTCTCTTTATGCATTTATCCTCTTGGATTTTCAATCTGTCTCCTAGAATTGATGAGATATCCATTTATCTTTAGCGAAACTGATATGGTCTTCAAACAATCCATTTTTCCCTTGAAATTATATAATATATCTTATCTGATATATCCAATTTTCAGATAAGATAGATTTAGAACATTTGGATTTGAATTTATCCCCTTGATTTGCATGATCTTTTGAATTATTTGGATTTAATTGGATAAATCTGTCAATCTCTCCATTTTCTTCATTAATTACACTTCATACCACTGAACATAAAAATACATTAAAAAGCAGAGCTTTATTTAAAAAATAAATGAAGAAAATGTGACATATTTGATACAAAACATCCAATGCACATGCACAATCACTCTCCCATACTTATAAAAGGGGAAAAAAACAAAACTGACCTAACATTAACTCACTTTCGAAGGAATCACGGTTGAACTTAGCACGTTCAACAAGTTGTTAAACCTCTAGGTTACCCCAAGAAGATGAGTTTTATCTCATGAGGCTTTTCGGTGGAATACACCCACAAAATGCAAAAAGAATGAGAAATAAAGAGATAGAATTTTTGAAAAGCATCTTTAAATGAAAATATATTTGAAGAATTATTGTAAGAGTTCAAGTAATCTGTAAGTTATAGGAAAACATAATTTTTCTTTCCTAAACTTAGTCTCTACTCAAAAACTTGTTATCAATCTAGATAAGGGGTTAAATTTGTATTTCTCATCTTGTCTATTACTTTACCCAAAATTATATGCACCTTTGTGACCATGAAATCTTGACTCATGGTTTTTTATCTACAACTCTTATACATTATTTTCTTTTTTTTATATTTTTGATTGTATTATTTCTTAGTTCTATTAGGCTTTCTTATTTACTCATGTAATGAGCCTTTAGTCGGTGACGACCAAATTTGATGGTCATAGGGCACCGGGTGAGAAAACACCCCAAAGACTTAAGGACTCGAGCAAATAAGGCCACAAAATTAAGAATTTTATTATATGGACGGCTTTTAGGAGTGAATACTTATGCTTTATGAGGCACAAATACCCAGCTTAATTAGATGATTTTTGATATATATAATTATATATATGTATATATATTTAATAAGGCATAAGAATCTTTATTTTTGAACCCTAAGTGTGGAAGTGTTATAAAATTGCAAATTTCATCAAGGTAAAGATCAAGACTAATTTACTTTTTAAGGTTTTCTTCCTAACCCTAAAAATCAAACAAATAATCTTATTTTAACTAAGTATAAGAAATTCTAATTATGATTATCCTATTCCTTAAAATTGACTTAATTTCTTACAAAAAATATGTTAAAAATATTGTTCCGCTTTTCAAAAGTTTTTAAAGGCAAAGAAAATGTTAATTTTTTTAAATAAAAATACTTATGTTATGTTAGAACCCTCTCCCACACCTCTCATGAATTGTCCTCAATGAATGTATAAATACATGAAAAAGAAGAAAGGAAAGGAAATTATTACCTTAAGGTGGTGTTTCCGGTGGTGGTCTGATTGGACTGATCGGCATAAAGCAAGACTAAAATAAGAGAAGGAAGTGTGGATTGATGTTACTGCTTTTGCGATTCTTCTGTAGTAGCGAAGTGGCTATACGGGTCATATCCACAAGGAGGGAGAGCGATAGAAGCTTGATGCGGCTTTCAAAGTTCAAGAAGAAAGAAAGTTCCTTTTTCCAAATAAAGAATTGAAAAGTGAAAACAAGTTACTGTTAAGAATTGTTGGAGAATGTTTTGGTGGCTTGTATAAGTGATTTTTTTCTTAGTTGTAAAAATGCTTGGCTAACTTCCTACTAAGTGCTCCCACTAATTTCTAACTTTTTGAAGATAGCCTCACGATGGATCATAGGTAAACACAACCCTTGTGCATTGGAACAAATCACGTGAAAATCGAGTGAAAGTTCATCCTAAAACTTAGCCTTACACGGCAAAAACTCGGACATTCCCATATCAAGATCCGATAGAAGGCGAGAATAAGAGAAGACTCGAGTGCACTATTGGTATCGGCAAAGTTAAAAGGAAAAGTCTCTAACTTATTACAACAAGCAAAGTGCAAAACTCATAGATCATCAAAAAGCCATTTAAGTATGAAATATGCGAAGGTAAATACTTGTAGGAAGTTAGAGTTAGAACCCACGTCTTAAGATGCCATAGCTCTCATTTGCACAAGGCTTGTTTGGCACTATTGACTCATGCGGGTTATCAAACAAGTGTTAGAAATTAGTGGGTTAGTAGTTAGTTAGCCATGCTAATGAGAAAGTTAGTTAGCCATTAAAAGAAAAGAAACAACAAAGGAAAAGAAGTGGAAAAGAAGAGAGTTACACTACAACAAGAAACAAATAAAGGGAAGAAGTAAAGAGCAACAAGTTTACACTACAACAATGAAGTAAAAGCAAATGCAAAGACAAGTAAATGGAAAGAAGGAAGAGAAGTAGTACTTGTATTATCTTGTCACCCTTCAAATACAACTCTTTACACACTCTCTCTCTCTTTCATTTTAATGGCTAAAACCTAAAACTAGAAGAAGAACAACAACAACAACTACAAACTAAAAACAAGATTATAAAATTTTCTCTAACTCTGATCTGCTTGCACTGAAGACCCCAGGGGGGATATTTATAGGCACCAGGAGAAAGGGGGCCACGTGGGAAGCACGTGGCCTGAAGCGCACGCGCGCGCGCCCAAGGGGCCGCATTTCCGCGGCCCTGCCAGGGCGCACGCGTCTGGCTCCGGGCGGCACGTCGCCCAGTTTGTCTCCTGTCAATTAGACCTCCTGGATTTGCGATTTGACTCCCTAGGCTGACAAAATCTTCACTCTAAAGTCAATGGCTAATTGGTAGGCTTTTAATCACCAATTAAATGGTGATTTTAGGTCTTCTTCTTCATTTGCACACCATGGACCTAGATTGAAGCAACCAATGCTTTATTAGCAAAATTTAACATTAAATGAATATGAGAATGTGATGATAATTATGCAAAATTTGAGACTAATCACACCCCCATACTTATCTTTTTGCTCGTCCCGAGCAAAACAAAACAAAAATCAGAAAATTATTATACCACTTTCGCAGATGTCGCGGTTGCACTGAGCATGTGCAACAAGCCTTTAAATCTCTAGGTTTCCCCTAGAGGAGGAGTGTTGTCTCCTGAGGGTTTTCAGCGGATTGCACCCACAAAATCCAATAAGTAAAGAAAAGAAGTTAGTTGTTTTAGAAATATTTTTTTAATGAAAAAGAATTTTCAATCATCTAAGTAAAAATAACCGAATGATGTAAGAATTAGGTTTAACCTTCATAAGTCCTCTTATACTTTAGCCTTCATAAAAGAAGAAACTATGATTTTTCTTTAAATTTAGAAAGTATTTTGTACTTCTAACTCATTCTTTTATTTTTCTTTAGATAGATATGCATATGTGTAAGTGTGACGTGCTTGGGATTTTTCAACTCAACTTTGAATATCATTTAATTTTATTAATATTTACTTATTATTCTAGGTTCCATTAGGCTTTATACTTCACTTATGTAACACATATCAAACCGATGACTCCCAAACCAGATGGTCTTAGGGCACCAGGTGGAAAAACACCCTTCAGGTCAAATATGCAAGTGGAGTAGGCCACGAAATCAAGATTTATATATATATATATATATATATATATATATATATATATATATATATATATATATATATATATATTTGGGCGTGAGTGATCATGCTTCTTGAGGCACAATTATCCAGCCTTTTTTTATTATTTTGTTATTCAGGACTTGTGTCTCTAAATCCCAAGCATGTGTATGTGAATAATGCATATTCTACTAAGGCTAAATAAAAGGTATGAGTTATTTTCCTTATCCCTCCTATCTTTTTAGTCAAACCATTATTTCTTGTTTACTTAGGCAAAAATAAAGATTTATTACTAAGGTTCCCATAATTCCTACAGTCTTTTGGTATTTTTATAAAGAGTATGAAATCTCTTTTCAATCTGAGTTTTTATTTTTTTTTAAAGAAGGAAGAAAGAAGAAAAAGAAAAGTGTTAGCACCCCCCACACCTATCTAATGCATTGACCTCAATGAATGCAGATGGAAATGCAAATGCAATAAATAGGGGGAAGGAATGATGTTACCGTCTTCGTGGACTCGGGCCGGCCAAGTGCAAATAGGCGAAAGAATGTACAGGGGGTAAGCATATAAACAATTTTTTTTTTTAACGGCGCTCGGCAACCCTGCAAACGAGTTTGTTAGTACTTCAATCGAAAAAACTCCCTTTTACACGAATTTTTCCGAGGGCAAATGAATCCTCGCGCAATGTCTTTGGCCACCTCTTTTGCCTCCCGTGATAGTAAGCTCCTTGGTTCTTCTCCTACACACAAAAACAAAGAACAATCTTTAGTAGTGAACAATAAAGCCATTCCCTCCCCGGCAACGGCGCCAAAATTTGATCGGCATAAAGCAAGTACTAAAATAAGAGAAGGAAGTGTGGGTTGATGTTACTGCTTTTGCGATTCTTCCGTAGTAGCGAAGTGGCTATACGGGTCGTATCCACAAGGAGGGAGAGCGATAGAAGCTTGATGCGGCTTTCAAAGTTCAAGAAGAAAGAAAGTTCTTGTTTCCAAATAAAGAATTGAAAAGTGAAAACAAGTTATTGTTAAGAATTGTTGGAGAATGTTTTGGTGGCTTGTAAAAGTGATTTTTTTTCTTAGTTGTAAAAATGCATGGCTAACTTCCTACTAAGTGCTCCCACTAATTTCTAACTTTTTGAAGATAGCCTCATGATGGATCATAGGCAAACACAACCCTTGTGCATTGGAACTAATCACGTGAAAATCGAGTGAAAGTTCATCCTAAAACTTAGCCTTTCACGGCAAAAACTCAGACATTCCCATATCAAGATCCGATAGAAGGCGAGAATAAGGGAAGACTCGAGTTCACTATTGGTATCGGCAAAGATAAAAGGAAAAGTCTCTAACTTATTACAACAAGCAAAGTGCAAAACTCATAGATCATCAAAAAGCCATTTAAGTATGAAATATGCGAAGGTAAATACTTGTAGGAAGTTAGAGTTAGAACCCTCGTATTAAGATGCCATAGCTCTCATTTGCACAAGGTTTGTTTGGCACTATTGACTCATGCGGGTTATCAAACAAGTGTTAGAAATTAGTGGGTTAGTAGTTAGTTAGCCATGCTAATGAGAAAGTTAGTTAGCCATAAAAAGAAAAGATACAACAAAGGAAAAGAAGTGGAAAAGAAGAGAGTTACACTACAACAAGAAACAAATAAAGGGAAGAAGTAAAGAGCAACAAGTTTACACTACAACAATGAAGTAAAAGCAAATGCAAAGACAAGTAAATGAAAAGAAGGAAGAGAAGTAGTACTTGTATTATCTTGTCACCCTTCAAATACAACTCTTTACACACTCTCTCTCTTTCACTTTAATGGCTAAAACCTAAAACTAGAAGAAGAACAACAACAACAACTAAAAACTAAAAACAAGATTATAAAATTTTCTCTAACTCTGATCTGCTTGCATTGAAGACCCCAGGGGGAATATTTATAGGCACCAGGACAAAGGGGGCCACGTGGGAAGCACGTGGCCTGAAGCGCAGGCGCGCGCGCGCCAAAGGGCCGCGGAAACGCGGCCTGGGCCGCGTTTTCGCAGCCCTGCCAGGGCGGCGCGCGCCTGGCTTCGGGCGGCGCGTGGCCCAGTTTGTCTCCTATCAATTAGACCTCCTGGATTTGCGATTTGACTCGCTAGGCTGACAAAATCTTCACTCTAAAGTCAATGGCTAATTGGTAGGCTTTTAATCACCAATTAAATGGTGATTTTAGGTCTTCTTCTTCATTTGCACACCATGGACCTAGATTTAAGCAACCAATGCTTTATTAGTAAAATTTAACATTAAATGAATATGAGACTGTGATGATAATTATGCAAAATTAGAGACTAATCATGGACCAAGCATTGCTACCCAATCAGAATAATGTGGTGGTTCACAAACCTACCTCTATTGACCTCTTTTTTATTTACGTATTTACAGTCCCAAATATGAATAGGATCATGAAAGATCCTATCATGAAACTTATTTCCTCTACATGACTAGTCTTAGAAATCATCGCATAATCATTATGTCTATACCTGTGTCCAACAAAAGAATGTGACTAGGTGGAATGGTTGACTTGGGCTCAAGAATGATAGGTTTTGTAACCAATGCTAACTCGAAAAAATTAACTTTGGGTTCAAGAGTCAGTTTTGATTCAAGAGTTGAGTCCAAATCAAATAATTGAAATTCAAATTCTTTTCCCATCAATGGAGTGTGATTATTCAAACTTGGTGATTCAATTTCTAGATCTATGGGCACGTGGATAAATATTGGCTCTGAAAATTGGTCCAAATTGTGTGAGAATATCAGAGTCAACATAGATCCGAAGATGAAAAATGACACAAGGCTGGGGATCGAGGTCACATTCACATTCAACTTCAATCTCATTGAATGGAAAACTTGCAAATTTATCCAAGGTTTAAAGTTGGTCAAGTTCAAATTTATGTAATGAAATTGAGTTTTGATCAAAGTCTCTAAGACACCAAAATTCTTCGTTCCTATCAATATGGCTAGGGAAATCTAGAATGGTCGAACATGTGTTAGGTAGAGTATTCTCATTCTTATCTTTCACTATGTTGATATAACGACTCATTTGTGCTTCTAGTCTATCGATAGATTGGAAAAAATTATTTTCAGACTGAATCAGGTTTTTCATGCTCTTATCTGAGTCCATAGGTTCCTCTTCTTGTTGTGGGACTTGGAACGTGGAGTAAGGATCTTGGATTTGGGAGTCTTGTGGGAATTATGAGTTTATCTTTTTTAGCTTTTATTCTTGGGACTTAATCATGACTTCTATATTTTTCATAGCCTCAGATTTTTCTTTTATCGGTTGATCATGACTAGGAAAATTATAGGCTGAAGTTGGAATGGTGATTGACAATATGACTCGAGGGAGTAGTATCCCCATTGACTATGTTATTAGTAGGGATGATTATTCCAGTCTTGTTCATAATATTAGGATTGGGGCATGTATTGATTCAAATAAGACCAATCTAACACACTAGGTTGGTTAAAGTTATGATATGCCGGGTTGGTAATATCTGAGTTAAAAGAGGTCACGGTGGAATATGGATTATCATTAAAATTGAAAAAATTATTATTATAAGCAATATCACACAATAAATTTTTAAAACAAACAAAGAAAAACAAACAGATACACAAAAAAGAAAAATTTAGCCTAAGTTAGGGTAGATCTTAGACCTAAACGACTCTGAACTTGTTAGACTATCCAGAAGGGGTATATTGTAGAATCTGACGACAAGTTAATTAGCCAGGTAGGGGCAAGATCAGTGGAGGATATCCGTGCCTAAGCAACCGACCTAATTATGCCAAACGACTATTTTTTTTAGATTTCGCTTCATCAATCCCCAACCTTTGACACCGATTTGGCAAGAGTCAAATTCTAATCAACTTCCCCCTTAGGTCAGTCTCCTATTAAGTCCAAGATGTCCCTAGGGCCAACATCTACTCAGTTTTAGTTAGGCTTAGGTTGGTAAGTGAGGAGATTGTTTGTGAGCTAGGGAAGGATAATGACTTTCCCACCTTATATTGTTTATAGGACAAGCCCTTAAATCAATTTAGTGCAATGTGTACTGAAAAGCAACAATTAAGCAATGTAAATAATTCAAAAGTGTTCCTATACTACATGCTATGTATATGTAAAATATAAACGAATTAAACACGTGCTTAAATGCAATGTGTAAACCGTCTTTAGCATTTAACAAACATCAATTTACTATTGAGGTTAGAAAGTATGTACAGTGAGTTAAGCAAGAAAATAAATAGCTGCAAAAATTTAGCTTTGCAATTCAACAAACCTGTAAAAAATACAGGTTAGTAGTTCACTTAGATTGCCGCGTGAATGCAGTAATCTGAGGGCTTCTGGGCTCTGCTTTCCTGAGCAGAGTTCATGGCCACTTATATGTCCAATGCAACAAAAATTTTCTCGATATCTATCACTTCACACCAAGAACAAAGAAGAAAGTTAACCAAAAATCTAAATTTAAAAAGAAAAATACTTACCATCCCTCCGCGGCAATGGTGCCAAAAATATTTTGCTAAAATTCAAGTACCGTGTGGCTTAGGCTAGAGGGTCGTGTCCACGAGGAGGGATGCGATGCAAACTTTTAGGTATTTTGGGAAAAACAAGTTTTAGTGTTTATGTTTTTTAGATGAAAAAGAAGATGGAGAGTAGAGAAGTGGTTTTAAAAAAATTGATGATTAGAATATGTTTGGGGAAAATGATTTTTTTTTAAGAAGCTTGAAGACGTGTGTTTTTTTTAATAAAGAGAGATCCGGGCTCACCAATCTTTATCCAAATTTAGATTCTTCTCTTGAAAGTTCAAGTGCCTCAATGAGATCATAGGTAAAAAGTTTAGTCTTGTATTTAAAAGAGATAAAGTAAAACACATAAGATGGTTTATTTTAGGAATCGAACTTTAGTTTTAAAATCTTTCTTTGAGATGAATGTTAAACCATCAAAGCAATAGAGCAAGCATGGAATAAAAACAAGTTCTTTTTATTGATTAATTTCAAGATTAAATCCAAAATCTGTCCCATCCTCATGTGCCTTCAAGAACACTCGCAATAAGAAAAACTTAGTTTAAGTCATTCAAATGATTCAGTTGGGTCCTTTTCATTAATATCGATCAAGAATCAATATTAGAGAGAGATCAGTGAGCCGAGAAATTTAGCTACTCATTACTATAAAAGAAAACACTGAACTGAAATGCAACATTCCCGTGAGTTGGAGAAGAAAAGAAGTTTTCGAATCTTTATTAATGTCACTTCAACTTCAGATTATAATCACTCTTTCTCTCTCTCACTTTATTTCTGAACTGAACTACAGATTAAGCACTGAGATACAACATATCATAAACTATCTAACAAAGATCTTAAATCTTAAAAAGAAAATACGAGATTAATCCTAGTCTTTATCCTCTCAGTTCCATAACTAAAACAAAAATTACATAAAAGAAAATAAAAAGGCTATGTTACAAACTACAGAATAGTCTAACTTCTACTCTCTGCTTGATCGTTCCTCTACCTCAGATGTGTGGGGTATTTATAGGGTAGAAATGGATAGGGGAGACGAATAGAGAGATAAGGGAGTGGGCTATTTATGAATATGAATCCTTTCCTTATCTTTAAACTTAATTTGATTTATTTAGAATTTTATGTGAAAATTCAATTCTGATCTGCAGCTTGTTGGCATGTTAATTGTAGAATAACACTTAACAATTGATAGAATTGGAAAGAGTGATCAATATAAGAAATGTAGCCCTTTAAGTCGTCTTTTTGGATCATCTTGAATCATCAGATTTTAGTTTTGGTAGGGAAAGTTATAATTAAAATAGTAAAAATTATTCAGTCTGAATTCGAGGCTAAATTGATTTAAAACTCAAAATTTACTTGAATTTTCCTCCTTATCTCCAAATATGATTGATTCATCTTATCTGTTGATCTTCTCTCTATCCATTTATTCTCTGGGATTTTCAATCTGTCTTCTAGAATTGATGGGAATCCATTTATCTTCAGAGAAACTGATAGGGCCTTCAAACAATCCATTATTTCTTTGAAATTAGATTGTATTATCTTATTTGATAAATATAGTTTTCAGATAAGATAGCTTCTAGAACCTTTAGATTTAAATTTATTTCCTTGATTTGCTTGACCTTTTGAATTATTTGGATTTAATTAGATAAATCTGTCAATCTCTTCATTTTCATCATTAATTACACTTTATACCACTGAACATGAGAATACATTAAAAAGCAGAGTTTATTTAAAAATAAATAAAGAAAATGTGATATATGTGATACAAAATATGCAGTGCACGTGTACAATCAACCTACTTAGCTTTTGGGCTTAGCCTCCAAGCTTAACCACTTTGTAGTTTCATTACTAAGCCTCCGGGTTTAACCTCTCTGAGTTTTATTAAAGTTCTTTACACTTTATATATGCTCTGCCTGGTAAGTGGACCTAGCGCTTAGCTCCTTACCGCTGCCTCCATCCGAGCGTAGTTTTGTCATGAGCATGGCTTCACCATGTGTATTAGCTAGACCTTCGTATGTCATTTTGCCGTATGTGTTTAGTTGTGCCGCGAGCGGTAACCTTGCAATGTGTGATAGTATCTAGTGTTGCATGTTAACTTCGCTTCAGCCTTGCTTAACTTCGCTTGGCTGTTTGCTTTTTTGCTTGTCTGCTTGGTAGCTTAACCTATAGTTGTTAATATTTGGATTGTGTATAGTTTGAAATGCTTCTCATATATTCTGACATACTGCTTACATACTTGCCTGTTTACTTGTCTAACCCTGTAACCCTACTTGCCTGCGTAATAGTCCAATCTTGTCTAACCTCGCGCACCTACTTGCTTGCCTGTCTATCCAGTCTTGTCTATTTATATGTCTATTTACCTATTCAACCCTACCTACCTCGCTTCCTGCTTGCCCACTTACTTTTCCAACTCCACCTAGCCCCACTTGCCTACTTGTCTATTCATTTGCTTATTACCTTAATCTAATATTATTATAATTATGGTTGTGAAAAATTTAAAATATTCTTCTACTCGATGTTATGAACTAGCTTGAATAATCTGTTACTTGATTGATACTCGAACTTTTTTTTTACTTGTACTACCTATATTGTTGTAAATAACTTAACACCTGATCACTTGTCACCAGACTGATTACTTGCTTGTCTGATGCATAATTATATCTTTTATAGGAACTTGTCTATATTATCATGTGATACTCCTGCCATCTTGTGCTCTTGTATTGCTCTTGCTTCCCCACCTCTTACTCATGTTACTTCCATAAACTGATAATCATAACCATTTAGTAATAAAGAGACAACTTACACTAGGGATGGGAAAAACTGATGGATACCGGTATGATGTTGTGATTATAGTGGTTGGGGTACTGAAATATCATATGGGGCGTAATATAAATCCTCAAAGCAATTGAAGTGTCATGTAGGGCATAATATAAGTCCTAGAAAATAGTACTGGATTTTGTGGTTCATTGTGCGAAGTCGAGGCGGGACCCACTATAAATATGATCCATCAAACTACATCAGTTTTCAGTAACAATAATCTTATTCATAAGTGGCATGCCAAAATATATGAAACAGATGAGAAATTAGATAATAACATAATAATAACTTAATAACCAAACAATAATAATATTTAGAAATGTGGGATATTCGGTCTCTCCTTTGTTTGGGTTCTGGTACACACATATTAGATCCGAATAGGTTTTACTACAATGCGAGCTCTAGTACAGACTATCGGTGATGTGAGACATTGGCTTAGAGATGATTGAAATATTAGGCATTACTAATTATTAGTTTTGGATTGTAATTATCGACATCCTAAAGATATAATTGTAGTATTTGAGGGCAACTCAGGTTGTATGCACTCAGATGATGGAGACATGGGATATAGGGTACATACATGAGGGTTTCCTTGTTTGAATTATCTCCTTGACGTACTAATCCCAGGAAGCTGTTAACTAAGCTCATATAATTGGTTTTGCCTACACTTATATGCTTGTGGCACAACACATTATCATGCACCTGGACTGTGCTTACACTGCCAGAATTGACACTGCATGAATTGAAACCTGTGTTATTGAATCTCCTGACTTGCATACTTGAATCATATTACTATGATAATAAAATACGAATATAATATCCTGACAACTTTGGTTGTATAAACACAGGTAATGGTGACATGAGGTTTAAGATATATATATGAGGGTTTTCTCGTTTGGATTATCCTCTGACGTACTGATCTCATGAATCAGCATCTGAGCTTGTACAACTGGTTTTTCTCATATTTACTTTACTTGATTGCTCATTGCATGCCTATATGTGTGCCTGTACTCAGGACACAGTTTTGATATTTGCTTTTATGTTTTTATTTTATCGATACACGTGTGTTTGCCTGTGCATGCCACTTGGCTTCATCTACGTACTTAGTGGGTTGCTTTCTGATAACTTCAGGACCTGCATGTCAAGATTCTAGTGCTTGGATAGTAGTGGACCTTCCCCTGGAGCCTCTCTGCGTAGTGAAAGAGTTGTGGATAAGCGAGAGTTAGTCTGTAGCCTATTTCTTCTAGCCCCATCTTGACCGGCTCTCGAGATTCTCTTTTGCTGCTTATGACTGTCTACCAGTTCTTGCACTTCTTAAATCTCTTTATAAATCATATTTTTGTGTATCCTGGTGATGTAATATTCATGTAATATTATATCATGCTTTGTGATAATAGTGTACTTGTGCTATTTTGTTAGAATGTATGATATCATTGTACTTTCATACTCTGATTTTTTTCTGTACTGATGCTTATCATACGTATATGAGGGTATTTTTACCCTGTGTATATATGTTACTGAAACGTCTTCGTACCCATATGAATAGGGCATTACAGAATGGTATCAGAGCTTAGGCTCTCACATCTTCAGTACAATCAGTTGCCGGATTATTGTTATATTAATTTGCACCTAGACTGCATGAGTCATGGTTGTACATTCCAACTACAAGTACAAAGTTATCTATTCCTTCCTAACATTCTGTTCCTTGAATCCTGAAGCCCATTCATCCTTGCAATTTCAGTTTTTCCTGAATGATCAATCTTCTCCTATCACCACTCCTTGTTCATGCTGTCCCTTCCTCTTTTATTTTCATCTCTTCCTTATCGAAATTTTGAGGACAAAATTTTTGTGAGGTGGATAGAATGTCACATCTTATTCCTGGAATATGTATCTGGATACATGTCCCATTTTTTCACTTGTATTTTTTATTTTTTCTCATATTTGTTTTTCTCATATTTATTTTTATTATTATTATATGGTATCGAACCCGTATATGGTGGATTCAGGGTGACCAGATCTCTTTCATACAATGATAGTACTTGATTTGACCTTCACGGTAGTTGATTGAAACTGTTTCAGATTTAAATATTAATGTTCAATATTTATTGATTTTTCTGATTTATTTTGCAAATCTCCTAAAATAGGTGTCGACCAGTATCATCAATTGATTTTAGGATTTTTTAATATGAAAATGATTTAATTTTTGAATGTGATTTTAGAATGTTATTCAAGATAATATTTTCTATTTTAGAGAATTTTTAGATATTTTCTAAATTATTTTATTTCTAGTGTTTTTTATATTTTTCCCGAGTCCGGATTTGGGTGGCTTTCTCTTTTCTTTTTCTTTATCTTTCTTTTCCTTTTTCCTTTTTCCTCTCCTTTCTTTTTTTCTTTTTTTCTTTTCCTTCAACAATCTTTCACCCACTTCCACATTCTTCTTCTTTCTTCTTTTTCTTTTTTTCTTTTCTTTTCCAATTTCTTTCCTCATCCTCCTCTCTCATTTTGGCCATCGACTGCATCCAAGCCCCTCTCCCTCTCTCACTTCAAACTCTCTCTCTCTCTCTCTCTCCCCCCCCCCTCAGCTTCTCTTTCACCCTCTCCAATCTCTCTCACTCACAATCTCTCCCTTTCCCCTACCCTAATCGGCAGCCACCTCCACCACCTCTGGTGAACGACGACCATCACCATCACCCGGCCACCCACTTCACCGCCACCCGACCACCCATCTCCTCCTCCAACTTCCCAAACTCCACCATCACCATAATCATTATCTTCTCCACCTTATCCCAGCGCCACAACCCCACCGCTGGTAACCACCTCCTCCGACTATAGCTTCGTCGGACAAGCTCCATCTCTTCTCCCCCTCAACCACCCACCATTATCATCATCCCAAAAATCATCCTCAACATCTTCACCACCGTATCCATCATTACCAACCACTTCACCACCTCCATCCTTCTCCTCCTTCCCCTAGTCCACTGCTACCGACCGTCGTCGGCACCCCACTGGTTGCCGATGCACCCGCCAGCCTGGCCACCTGGACTATAGCCACCATCCACTTTACCCTCCTTCCTTCTATCTCTTTATTTCTTTCCTCTTTCGGGTTTTTTTGGATCTAATTTTCTCTCTTTCTCCCTTTATCTTGCTTTCTCCTTTTTCCCCTCTGATCTGGTTCTTTCTCTCTAGCTCTTCTACCTCTATCTCTCTCTCTCTAAGTCTCTTTATTTTTATTCATTTTATCTTCTCTATACCTCCCTCGCGCTCATGTGCGCTAATGTTTTTGGCATTTTTCAAAATTCGGTGTCTGCCCAATTAATATGGGAGTATTTCTTTTATGTTTAGGCATGCATCATTTTTATATTGGGCATTGTGGTGATTTATGCATTATGGGCAACGATATACTTATGGGCGATTGATTGTATTTGTGTATTGGTGCTTGTATATATGTATCAATGATATGTTGTATGATGGGAAATTACTGTATTGTGCAGGCAGTTCTGTGGGTAATTTCCTAAGGAATTAATCCACGTACCAAAATAATGGAGGGAGTAAAATCAAATCACAGAAAACAAACATAAAACAAAGAGACTTACGTGAAAACCCAAATGAAAGAAAACCGCGGGCAGAGAGAGAGAATACACTAGTGTCAATGGCAATTATAGGTGGGGATTTTCTGATGAGCTCGAGTTATTAGATTCCGATCCCCTTCTTATTTGAAGGGTTTTCATATATATTATACACACACACATTTGTGTGTGTGTGTGTGTGCGCGCGCGCGCGCGCATATATATAGATATATATATATATACATAAGTCATGTCTTTGGATACGGCTAAGGACTCCTACTTAGTTTTGAACACTTAATCCCTTATCTCGAAGGCGGTTAAATTGACCAATTAGATTTGAATGAAGTGAACGAGAGTCCATCTTTATTTGCCACTATCCCCAGTTGTTGATTTGGTTGATTCATTGCTGAGCTATAACTGTCGAGTTTAAATAGAGATTTGGCTTATAGATTGAGATACTCACAACTAATTCTATACCTTCCTTCTAACTATTGAGCCGCTCAGGGTTTGAACTGAATGGGCACTTTCGGATAGAAGTTCTAAATGTGGCCACACGTCTTCCGGTGCTGAACCGTCACGTGGCGTGATCTCGAGGAGGTCAGAAACTGACCACTATAGATGCTTCCTCTGCTTTTTTTTAGGAGGTCGAGAACCCTCCCTTGGGAGTTATAGGTTCCTAGAGATTCTAATTTGAGCGAAGGAAGCAGATAGAGAAGAGAACTCTGGATCCGGGCTTGGGTCAATTCGCTATCGCTTCAGTTTTTGTCCTGCAAAGGGATACGTAGCTCTACAGGCTGGCAGAACCTTAAATATACATCCCATCCGTTGTGGTGTTAACTGATTTTTCTTGAGGCGCATGATTTTTGAGGAAAGTGCGGTGTATCCGACGCGATGGTCTAAGTCCAATATCTTGCACCACGTGTAAGGTCTTTAATCATGTGATGCCTCATTTCCTTTTAGGTTTCTTCTTTATAAATAGGACATGATTTCAGTGGAAGATCTGCATTGCTATCCTGAATGCTCTTCCTAAAATCAACTAGAGGAGGGGTGAATAGGTGATAATGCTAATCAATGCACAAATAAAATGCTGTGATCCAACGATCACCCAAAACAAGACTAGAAGCCGATACCCCGTGAAAGGCTCTGAACTCCTTCCTCGTCATTCCTCTAGATAAGAGTTTGAGGTACGTATTGCAATCTTATTGTATGAGTATTAATCGACAATATAGCAATGAATATGGAGCAAGTGAATGTTGAAAAATCACCTAGAGGGGGGTGAATAGGTGATTATGCTAATCTAATGAACTCAATGCGGAATTTAAAAACTTAATGCAATACACTCAAGTGCAATCAACAAGTGATGCACATACAACCAAGCCAAGCAATTATGAATGCACAATATGAATGGTTGCAAGGCACAAAGTAAAGAGAGAGATAGAGAGAGTCAATGGATCAAGCGCAAACAAAAAGATATGTTTCGAGGTTCGAGCACCCAGCTCTACATCCCCGCCTCCGACACACGAAGGATTTCTAATCCACTAGCAAGTCCACTAAGAACTCTCACAAGGAGTACCCAACTCCTCTCTTTACAACCACAACCTCCTCCTTGAGGCAAGCTCTAATCCAACAAAACAATCACCTCACAACCCGAGGGATTAGCACAAAGCAAACACAAGGATCACCTCACAACTTGAGGGATACAACCCAAGGCACAAAGCCAAACAAAGATTGGGTTTTTAACTTAGTGATCTAAACAACAACCACAAACAACTTCTTTCTCCCACACAAAGATCCTATAGAATAAGAAAGTAGATGTTATTCAAGTGTGGAGAAAACCAATGGAATGGAAATCAAAATCACGAAGAAAATCCTTGGGAAAAACTGAAACCAAGATATAGAAGATGAATCAAAACTCTTTTTCCCAAAAACCTTTTCTTTGAATTTCCAAACCCTAGCAAAAATACCAAATAGATTGCGCAATTTGAATCCAAAAACTTCTTTTGATTGCTGTGAAAACACCAGAGAGTAAGGAAAATTCGTACAAAAAATCTTTTAAAAATCTTAGAGAAAACTGGCCATCAATGGGGTATTTATAGCCCCCAGAAAAATATAGCCGTTGGCAGCAGAATCTGCCAAAATAACACTGCCGGTCGACCGGTCGGTCGACCGTCCAACGGTCATATTCTGACCGTTGACAGCTACCGTCGACCGCCCGGTCGACCCAAACAAACAGAGAGCAAACTGCTCTCAGTCGGTCGACCGCACGGTTGACCGGCTACAAGTGTAGCCAGCGTGCACGTATCTGTGCACGTCGGTCGACCCTGAGGGTCGACCGGCTGCATAGTGCGGTTGACCATTAGGGTCGACCGACCTAGCCTAGCAGACACTGTACAGGTCAGAAAAACAGAGGAAATAAATATCCAATAAATTCTTGTAAACTATTAAAAATCCCAAAAATAGTTTTGACAATTTGCATTGATATATGAACATATGATAAAAGTTTTGACTCAAATATCAAGCAATTAAAACTATTTTTGTATCTTATAATATTTTCCAAAAACTAGAAACTGTATTTTCTAAAACTAGGATTCTAAATAGAAAATACGTTTTGTCCAAAACTCTTCCAAATACAAAAACATGACATTAAACAACAATTAGGCATGATGTATATGGATATAATCCTATATACATGAAACATATATATCATGTTTTTGTCATTAATTCCAAAATATGGTTTGACAAAAATACCAAAACATAAAACACATGAATATGAAAGTCAAAACTAAGTTTGTCTAAGAAGTTAAGCATGCATGTATATAGAACAAATCATATATACATTAAACCATGTAAACTTGTTTGATCTATCTATTCATGAAAGCCAAGATCGGTTAAACCTAAAACCGATAAACCGAAAACCAATATTCAAAACATGAAACGTGTGTGTTGTGAACTTGAGCATATCATACTATTCTAATCTTTACAATTTGGATCTAAACACAAAACTAAACTAGGGTACCAAAGTCTTCTTGTAGAGCGCAATCTCCAAGCCGACTCGATCCAAAACACCTTGATCCACCGAGCAAGTGCTATATATGATCTTTGACGCTCAGGCTCTTGAATCAACATGTGAAAGCTTCCAAATCATCTTGTTGAAGCTAATCACCTACTAATAACTTGATTAATGATCTGAAACTAAAATCACATGATTATTAGTACACATAACTACATGAGTTTATCATCATCAAAACTAGAGTGGAAGACCTCTGGGCCAACAATCTCCCCCTTTTTGATGATGACAAAACTCATGGAATTATATATGCATGGATTAAAGTTAAGCTTCAAAGAAGCTCCCCTTAACTCATGCATAAACAAATAAACAATAAATATGCAATGAATATTAAACATGAAACATGAAACATGCATATCTATGCATAAACAATAAAAGGTTCTAGATACCAATGAAATGTTTAAAACAAAACATGCTCTAAATACCAATTACAAAATATGCTCTAGATATCAATTAAAATTAAACTAAATTAAACTAATATATGCAAAACATAAACATGCATATATACTCAAAATACTTCTCCCCCTTTTTGTCAATCATCAACAAAAGGGTAAAAACCAAAACAAAACAAAATCCCTTTTTTTTTAATACAAGGAATCAATCTTCAATGAGAGGTAAAAACAAAACCAAATCAATGAATTTTTCTCCCCCTTTTTGTTCAAAATAATGAATCAATGAGGGGTTAAAAGCAATAAAACAATGTTCTCCCCTTTTGTCTAAAACAAAAACAAAGTCAATTAGGGGTGACAATCAATTAAGGTACCAATTGAAAATATGTCAAAGAATAGCATCTTGATACCAATTGAAAGGAAACAAACAAAAATATTGATACCAATTTTAAGCAAAGCACATGAAAATCTTGATACCAATTTGAATTTAAACATAATGAATTTTGAATCTCTTAAACAAAAATTTTGATACCAATTGTAAATAATTTTCATTATGAACATATGATACCAATTTGAAATTTTCAATCATAAAGTATGGGACTACAAATACCAATTGAAAACAAAATTAAATTTTCTCCCCCTTTATGAAATACAACTAAAGTAATGCATAGGCTTGATACCAATTTAAAAGTAATCAATTGAAACAAAGTTAAAAGCTCAAGCACTAGCATAAACAAGATTTTTGCTTAAAGATATAGGGATATAATAAGCACAAATAAAACATGTATATGTATGAAAATAGATACCAATTGAAATTGATATTCTTGAAATGAAGCATACATACATACAAACATATATGAGTATACAATAAAGGTCAAAATTGATACCAATTGAAAGAATTCAATGACACCAATTGAAATAATGATCAAGTGTATAACTCATATTATCTACCTCCTAATCATTGTTCAAGTTTTTAAATGATTTTCATTTTAAAGCATACATGAACATGATCTCCCATCCATCCTCCCATAGAAGGTAAGGGCTTTCAAAAATAGATTTGAAAATGTAGTATGTTTGAAAATCTCTACCATAGTGAAGAATACGAACTAGTTATAAGAAAAATTTTTGAAACTAGTACGAAATCCTTCAAGCAAGGAATAAAACAAAATTGTTTTTCATGAAACACATGTAAATCACATGATCACTAAACACTCAAAGTCCATAAAGCTCATATCAAATTCTCATGAAAACAAATCATGAGTAAACTCATAAAGTGAGCGTACAAGTATAATGTGACACATATCAATCATGAAAATATTCAATTAGGCTCATATGAAATTTATCTAAGATGTGAAATCACCAATTGAAATCATCTTAAAAACATGAAATTCATTATAATCATCTAAGATGTGAAATCACCAATTGAAATCATCTTAAAAACATGAAATTTATTATAAATGTGAAATCACTTAGCAATCATGAAATTCATCCAAACGATTTAAACTTCAAGGCATATGTATGTCATGAACAAACTAAAGTTTACATACATATCCTAAACAAATGAGTCCACAAAAGTATATGCATGAAGGCACGTGGCTCAAGGATGTACATGTATAATCAATAGTTTGGATAAGATAGACATATACATGAAGTTAAACAAATAAATACGAAATCAAGAAAAACTAAATTTTCACCAAAACTAATTTCATTTCAAGGTATATGTATGAATTGTCAACACAATAAGTATACATACATATCCCTAAACACAATTGAGTCCATATATATAGATTTGCATGAAAGGCAAATGACTCAAAGGGTATACATGTATACTTAAGGTTTGGCAAAATAAACATATACATGAAATGAAAAAAACAAATCCAAAAATAGGAATACAAGTTTAAAATGCATGAATCATCAAAACTAGGTTATACTAGCACATTTAATGGTACAAATTAGCATCCAAGCACAAACATATATAAAGATTTATTTGTGTCCCACTACATGTGCAAGTATAAATTCTAGTCTTAATAAAAACTAACATCTAAACAAGTAATCAAATCATTAAGCATAAAACGGGAATCATAATCCAACATGATAAACATAATAATCAAAACATGAATTATTAAAACAAAAAGTCATAGTCAACCATATGATTTGCATGACAAAGACATGTGCATTAGATCTATGATAAACATGATAGCTAAAACATAAAGAGAACACAAAAAATGGGTCCAAACTAAACATGGGTGTCTCAACAACTAATCATGTAAAGCATAAGTCTAATAAACATGGCAAATATCATACTAATCATGAAACAATAAAACATGATTCAACAAAACAAAATCATAAACATCCACATGATCATTACGTATATGCATGTGCATAAGATCTAGTGCATACATGTTAGTTTAAATAAGGTGAGAACACTAAATATAGATCCATATAAAACATGGGTGCTCAAGTAACTAAACATGTATAACACTAATCTAATCAACATGACATAAGCATAATGAACAATAAAACATGACATGCTATAAATAGATAAACAAGATAAGCATGCAAATGAAAATGGGTGTTAGAGAATGATACCAAAACCGATGAAGGTGCATCTCTAGTTCTCCAAACCACGGTGGTCCTCCCACCAAATCCCCTTGAGAGTGAAGCATCCAAAAGGTTCTCTTTTAAGCTTAGAATGCATCCACCTCAAGGCACCAATACTCTCACGTGATGCGAGAGCTCCCACCTACATCAAAAAGTATAGAGGTGGTCTTTGGTACCCATTTCCTTTTGGGTCCACGGGGGTTAGTATCTTTTCTAACCCAAACAAGATTAGTTGCTAAATTTTCATGATAAACACGATCATAACAAAATCTAGCAAGGTGACCTTTTCGACCATAATGTGTACATGTGTTCACATTAGCATACATGTAATGGTGGTGACCGTGGAAAGCATGTGTATGCCGTGTAGGGTGTGCATGCAAAGATGGATCTTGTTTCTTGCGAACCAAGGTTTCCAAACGTGAATGATTCAATGTGCATTGGCTCAAAGTGAAGCCCAAACATTCAACACTTTTTTCAAAACATTTATATCATTTTCAATAGTGAAAAATAAAGTGGAGCATGCAATAGGTGTGCAAGAAGAAGAAGAAGCTATACTAGCATGGCACACATGAGAATCAATATCAATTTTCAAAGATTCATTTTTCTTTAAAACTAAATCCAATTCGTTTGAAATTGAATCAATTTTATTTTTCAAGGAAAGGTTATCTTTAAAAGTAAGATCCAATTTTGAAGATAAAATCTCATTGTGCTTCACAACATCATCACAATCATTTTTGCTTTTTAAAACATCAATCTCGTTAAGGGCAAGGTCTAGTTGAGATCTTAGTGAGTCACGTTCACTAGTAATCTCTTCCTTCTCTTGCAAAACCAATTCAAAATTAGAACATAAATCCTTTAATTCATTTTTCAAAACAAGGTTGTCCTCTTTCAAAAGATTGTGTTTTTCCACAAAATTTTCAAGCTTTTGAGCAAGTTCCAAATTCAATGTTTGAACTTCAAAACAACCATGGCAATAGGAACTAGAGCTATCATCTAATTGAGTGTCCGATTGTACCTCAAGGGAGCTATTCCCTTGGACCATGAAGCAATGCTCTTCGGACTTTTCTCTCTTAGATCTCCTCAACTTGTTGATAATCCTTGGAAGCTCGGGAGACGTCAATAAGCTCCAAACTGCAAAAGCCGAGTCATAACGATCAAACACCGGTAAAAGATGTTCACTAAGAGATGCTCTAAGTGCTCTAAGTGCTAATGCATTAGCCTTTTTGTGTTTGCTACTATTAGGGAAGGATTCTAGAGTGGAGGCTTGATAAACAAGATGACCTAGTGATTTTAAATGCCTACTCATATTGGCCTTCCAAGTATCAAGTCTAAAATGGTCAAACAAAGGAGGGCAATCCATGAGTGCAAATGAAATGAGTGCAAATGAAAATGCAAATGAAGATTAGCAAACTAAGATCTCACTCCTAGGTAGTTAAACCTAATATCAGGAGCGCTAGCTCTGATACCAATTGAAAGATCACCTAGGGGGGTGAATAGGTGAGTATACTAATCTAATGAACTCAATGCGGAATTTAAAACTTAATGCAATACACTCAAGTGCAATCAACAAGTGATGCACACACAACCAAGCCAAGAAATTATGAATGCACAATATGAATAGTTGCAAGGCACAAAGTAAAGAGAGAGAGATAGAGAGAGTCAATGGATCAAGCGCAAATAACAAGATATGTTTCGAGGTTCGAGCACCCAGCTCTACATCCCCGCCTTCGACACACGAAGGATTTCTAATCCACTAGCAAGTCCACTAAGAACTCTCACAAGGAGTACCCAACTCCTCTCTTTACTACCACAACCTCCTCCTTGAGGCAAGCTCCAATCCAACAAAACAATCACCTCACAACCCGAGGGATTAGCACAAAGCAAACACAAGGATCACCTTACAACTTGAGGGATACAACCCAAGGCACAAAGCCAAACAAAGATTGGGTTTTTAACTTGGTGGTCTAAACAATAACCACAAACAATTTCTTTCTCCCACACAAAGATCCTATAGAATAAGAAAGTAGATGTTGCTCAAGTGTGGAGAAAACCAATGGAATGGAAATCAAAATCACAAAGAAAATCCTTGGGAAAAACTGAAACCAAGATATAGAAGATGAATCAAAACTCTTTTTCCCAAAAACCCTTTTCTTTGAATTTCCAAACCCTTGCAAAAACACCAAATAGATTATTCAATTTGAATCCAAAAACTTTTTTTGATTGCTGTGAAAACACCAGAGAGTAAGGAAAAATTCGCACAAAAAATCTTGTAAAAATCTTAGAGAAAACTGGCCATCAATGGGGTATTTATAGCCCCCAGAAAAATATAGCCGTTTGCAGCAGAATCTGCCAAAATAACACTCCCGGTCGACCGGCCGGTCGACCGTCCAACGGTCATATTCTGACCGTTGACAGCTACCGGTCGACCACCCGGTCGACCCAAACAAACAGAGAGCAAACTGCTCTCAGTCGGTTGACCGCACGGTCGACCAGCTACAAGTGTAGCCAGCGTGCACGTATCCGTGCACGTCGGTCGACCCTGACGGTCGACCGGCTACATGGTGCGGTCGGCCGTTAGGGTCGACCGACCTAGCCTGGCAGACACTGTACAGGTCAGAAAAACAGAGGAAATAAATATCTAATAAATTCTTGTAAACTATTAAAAATCTCAAAAATAGTTTTGACAATTTGCATTGATATATGAACATATGATAAAAGTTTTGACTCAAATATCAAGCAATTAAAACTATTTTTGTATCTTACAATATTTTTCAAAAACTAGAAACTGTATTTTCTAAAACGAGGATTCTGAATAGAAAATACGTCTTGTCCAAAACTCTTCAAAATACAAAAACATGACATTAAACAACATTTAGGCATGATGTATATGGATATAATCCTATATACATGAAACATATATATATCATGTTTTTGTCATTAATTCAAAATATGTTTTGACAAAAATACCAAAACATAAAACACATGAATATGAAAGTCAAAACTAAGTTTGTCTAAGAAGTTAAGCATGCATGTATATCGAACAAATCATATGTACATTAAAACATGTAAACTTGTTTTGATCTATCTATTCATGAAAACCAAGATCGGTTAAACCTAAAACCGATAAACCAAAAACCAATATTCAAAACATGAAACGTGTGTGTTGTGAACTTGAGCATATCATACTATTCTAATCTTTACAATTTGGATCTAAACACAAAACTAAAGTAGGGTACCGAAGTCTTCTTGTAGAGCGCAATCTCCAAGCCGACTCGATTCAAAACTCCTTGATCCACCGAGCAAGTGCTATATATGATCTTTGACGCTCGGGCTCTTGAATTAACATGTGGAAGCTTCCAAATCATCTTGTTGAAGCTAATCACCTACTAATAACTTAATTAATGATCTGAAACTAAAATCATAAGATTATTAGTACACATAACTACATGAGTTTATCATCATCAAAACTAGAGTGGAAGGCCTCTGGGCCAATAAATGTAGCAATGAATATAAAGCAAGGAATTAAAGCAAGTAAATCAATCGCAAACAAAGAGAATTTTTTCGAGGTTCGAGCACCCAGCTCTACGTCCCCGCCTTCACCCAGAAAGATTTCTAACCACTATAACTTCCACAAAGGATTACAATCACAACGGAGTACCCAACTCCTCAATCACAAATACATGTATCTCTTGGTGATCAAAAGACCACAAACCCTCTTTTGAAAAATCTTTTCCCTTACAAAACCCTATAGAACAATGTGTAGGATTGAAACTCAAGTATTGTAAGTGAAAAAGAAAATGAATTTGAAGAGAGTTTTGAATAAAAAACTTCAGAAAAGAGAGAGATTTTTCAGCACAAAAACAGAGAACAAAAACTTGTTTTGAGAGCTTTAAACTTGAATATTTTTGCAAATGCTTGTTATGAAAACCTTAACCCTAATCAACCCTATTTATAGGATAGAGCTAGGGATTAAAGAGTAAACTAATACAATAAGTAATTAGGAAATATTTGACCCAAAACCAGCCCCTAAACTCGTTTAGAGACAAAACAAACAATTAAAAACGTGTTAAAAAATATAGCCGTTAAGGCTGAAATACAGCCTCGGTCGACCGGCCGGTCGCCGGCCGGTCGACCGGGTTTTTAAAAAATTTAGCCTTTGCCGGCCCAGTTCGACCGCCCGTCGACCGAAACAAACAGAGGGTTGATGTCTTTCAGTCGGCCGAAGGTCGATCGACCGAAATGGGGCCCGGTATGGGGCCCGGTCGACCGCCCGGTCGACCAGTAAACGTGCACACATGCACTCACCCAACGATCAAAAGTCCGGTCGACCGGTCGGTCGACCGATCTGATTTGAAACAGAGCCGGTCGACCGCCCAGTCAACCGCAATAGGCCAAAAACTGATTTTTGAAATTTTTTTTGAAGAGATCTTAATAGTTTTCAAAATAGTTTTGATCAAGACTAGGTATGGAGTTTATAAGTAATAAACTATGTTTGAAAATATTTTGTATATATATATATATATATAGGAGAAATTTCTTTTAGATAAGACATGTGCACAAAAACTAGTGTGTAGGAAATTTGAGCTTCAAACCTATTCACTATTCTTTAACAAGCTATAAAACAAAAAAACAAAACTAATGAAATCTCTGAGCCACAATGAAGTCCTGAGCCATGCTATGCCACGCTAGTGCCTTCTCTTTTATGAACACTTCCTCTTGCGCCATTAGCCTTATTAACACCATAAACCTAGGAAACCTTGCAATAGCTAAGCAATAGCCATCATAAACGGTACTAACTTGCAGCTCATCTTAAACAAACTTATTAGTACCATATAGCTTCTATGTGTTTTGTTATCTCAAAACTTAAACAAATGGAGAGTGTAACCTTTTAGGCCAACAATCTTCCCCTTTTTGATGATGACAAAACATATAGGCTATATCAAAAAGATATAAAGAGAGAGGTAAAGCTCCCCCTCAAGAGGTAAAACTCCCCATCAAATGATGCTCTATTCAAATAAGTATTCATAACAATAAAACAATAAAACACATTAATAAAACAAAGGCATTAATAATAAAAACATAACATCAAACACCAAAGTCAAAGATAAATAATAAAACATATTTCTCCCCCTTTTTGTCATACATCAAAAGGGATAAAATTAATAAGAAAAACATTCTTATACAATAACACAAACATTAAGTTCACCACATATAAAAGAAAATCTATTATAATCAAGTGGTTTTGTGAAATATCGGCAAGTTGCAAATCCGAAGAAACATAATCAATCTCAATATCACCTTTCTCAAAATGATCTCTAAGAAAATGATATCTAATCTCAATGTGCTTGGTCTTACTATGTTGATTTGCATTATTAGTCATATGAATAGTATAAATATTATCACAAAATATTTTTATATGATCATAATGCAAATCATAATCAAGGAGAATATGTTTCATCCAAAGGACTTGTGCACAACAAGCCCCCGCCGCAACATACTCCGCCTTGGCGGTTGAGAGGGCTACCGAATTTAATTTCTTAGAGGACCATGAACCAAGACAATTATCAAGAAATTGACATGTTCCACTAGTACTCTTTCTATCCACTCTATAACCCGCATAGTCAGCATCCGAAAAACTCGTCATTGAAAAATCTCCATTTTTGGATACCAAAGACCTATTCCAATAGTGCCCTTAATATAACGAATGATGCATTTTACCGCAATAAGATGAGACTCTTTAGGACACGATTGGAATCTAGCACAAAGACACACACTAAACATGATATCCGGCCTACTAGCCGTTAAATACAACAAACTACCAATTATGCTTCTATATAACTTAATATCAACACACTTACCTTGGTCATCCTTATCAAGCCAGGTGGTAGTTGCCATGGGAGCATTGCAAATTTTCGAACCTTCAAGTCCAAATTTCTTTATGAGTTCCTTGGAGTACTTGGCTTGACAAATGAAAATCCCATCTCGCATTTGCTTGATTTGGAGTCCAAGAAAGAAATTTAATTCACCCATTAATGACATCTCAAATTCACGTTGCATACACTGTTCAAACTCCTTGCAAAGAAACTCATTAGTAGAACCAAAAATTATATCATCCACATATATTGCACTATAAGAATGTCACTATCAACATGCTTAGTAAATAATGTTGTGTCTGATTTGCCTTTAACACAATCATTGGAAAGAAGAAAACTCGAAAGCCTTTCATACCAAGCTCTAGGAGCTTGCTTTAAACCATACAAAGTTTTATCAAGTTTAAAAATAAAATTAGGATGAACATAAACTACAAAACTGGGAGGTTGTTCAACATAAACTTCCTCATTGATAAAACCATTTAAAAATGCACTTTTACATCCATTTGAAAAAGTTTAAAATTTTTAAAAGATGCATAAGCTAGTGTAATCCGTATGGCTTCAAGCCGTGCTACGGGTGCAAAGGTCTCCTCAAAGTCGATTCCTTCAACTTGAGTTTAATCTGGGCCACTAATCTAGCCTTATTGCTAATAACATTTCCTGACTCATCCATCTTATTCCTAAAAATCCACTTAGTATCAATTATTGGTCTATCGTGGGTCTAAGAACAAGGTGCCAAACTTGGTTGCGCTCAAATTGATTGAGCTCTTCTTGCATAGCTAGCAACCAATATGAGTCACCCTCAGCTTCGAGGATGTTTTTGGGTTCAAACTGAGAAATGAATGCAAAATTACCACATAATTCATGGAGTTTGGAGCAAGTTGTTACCCCTGTAGATACATCACCTAAGATGAGATCCTTGGGATATTTGTAGCGAATCTCCAATCTTTAGAAAGTGGTTGAGAGTTTTCCACTTCATCCTTTTGAACTTCACCAATGGGTTCTTGCTTTTCTTCTTGAATGGGTGAGTCCTTCAAAGATATTCTCTCCATATCCACCACTAAAGAGTCAATCTCTACAACATTCTCAACAATAATATTAGATTCTTCAAATTTATCATGTATGGATTCTTCAATAGTAAGAGTGGATTTATTGAATACTCTATAAGCTTTGCTAGTACTAGAATATGCAACAAATATAGCTTCATAGGCCTTAACATCAAATTTACCCAAATAATCTTTAGTATTCAAAACAAAACACTTGCATCCAGAACTTTAAAATATGAAACATTAGGTTTTCTTAAATTATAAATTTCAAAGGATGTTTTGAAAGTATTTTTACACAAATAAATACGGTTTGATATGTAGCATGCGGTGTTTACAGCCTCGGCCCATAAATATTGAGGGAGGCCATATTCACTTATCATAATCCTAGCCATTTCTTAAAGAGTTCTATTCTTCCTTTCTACTACTCCATTTTGTTGTGGAGTTCTAGGACATGAAATTTCATGCTTAATTCCCTTTTCATCACAATAAGTCATGAAGAGTTGGTTAACAAACTCACCACCTCTATCACTTCTTATTTTCAAAATCAAAAACACTTTTTCTTTTTCAACTCTTTTTCAAAAAGTCTTAAAATGCGAAAAAGTTTAATCTTTATGTTCCAAAAAGAAACCCAAGTAAACCGGGAAAATCATCAACTAAAACAAAAACATATCTACTTCCATTTAAGCTTTTAGTTTTAGTTGGTCCAAAAAGATCCATGTGAATTAATTCTAATGGCCTAGTTGACATGATATCCTTGATTGGTTTGAAGGAAGACTTGGTTTATTTCTCAAGTTGGCACGCACCACAAATGCGGTCTTTTTCAAACTTCAAGTAAGGAATACCCTTCACCAATTCCTTAGAATTAATTCTAGAAAGATGATCAAAAGATGCATGTCCTAATCTTCTATGCCAAAGCATGAAATCTCATCAAAAGCATTTAAGCATTTAGTAGAACAATCAAAATTAAGCATGTCAATGATATAGACATTATTATCATGAAAACCGGTGAGAATACAATCATTAGTTTTACAATCAAAAATTTTGCAAAAAGAATCATCAAACACAACTTTAAGACCACGACACAAAGTTGACTTATACTAAGCAAGTTATGTTTAAGTCCATCAACAAGAACAACATTTTCTATTAAAGGAGATGCACCAATTTGAATGTTACCTATACCGACGATGGTGCCTTTGGAGTCATCTCCGAAGGTGACGACGCCACCTTCAACGTACCTTGATAGGGTTGTGAAGTTGTTGATATCCCATGTCATATGCCTTGAACAACCACTATCAAGATACCACCGCTCCTTACGTCTTGGAGCCTTGGTGTGTACCTACATCAAATAATTTAGGACTTGATTTTGATACCCATATTTTTTTGGGTCCTGATTGGTCGCTAATTTGCATATTTAGTATCATATTTCCATACTTATTTTAGAATAAAAGCCTGCATTGTCCTAATTAATTGTTTGATTTATTTGCAGGCCCAATCCTTAAGGAGATGAAGAGAAATGAGCCCAAAAGCCCACCAGAATTCTGAATTAAATCAGAGTTAATTCGCACACATAAAATCAGGGCAAAATCAAGAGGTTGAAACCGGTTGAGAAGAATCCTCTCTGAATCGATCGGTTAAACCCAAGAATCGAAGGCCATTTCGTCAGAATTCGGGGCTCAAACGAAGAAACCAACAAATGATAAAGTCAGAAGAAACTCCCAGGATGACCCACCAACAGGGTGTGGCCATCTGACCACACCCTGGCCGCGAAAACGCGGCTTGGGCCGCGTTTCCGCGGCTTTGTTGGGGAGTTAGGGGAGCGTTTGCTCCCCCGACCTCCCCGGGATCTTGGTTGTTAGGTTTATGCCTATAAAAGGCCAGTATCTGCGCTGAAAAATGGACGCAATGCAGAGTTAGGATCTTAGACTAGTTTTTCAATTTTGTAGTTTAGTTTTTACTTTTATGTAACTTGTATGTAGCTTAGGGTAGAAGAAGATTCATGTAAGTAAGAGAGAGGGGCTGATGTTGAGAGTGACACCGACGATGTACCCTACTCCTTTCTTTCATTGTCTCAGCAAGTAATAAAGGTAAATGCTTTGTTTGTTTTCTATTCTGCTTTACTTTACATTTGTTTTTGCTTCTCTCTTCCTCTTGTACTTTACCTTGGTTGTTGTTGAAGTGTACAAGTGAATTCCAAAGCAAGTCTAACTAAGCCAAGTGAGAGCCAGCGATAGTTCATGAAGACGTTCTCCTCTTCCAAGCTCCGCATCACTTCGTTCTTCTTATGCTTGACGATATAATGTGCACGGGGACCGAGCTCGAGTTTATGATCTATGCGTTGAACGCCTCCGAAGCAAAAAGGTAAAACTTACAAAAAGGTTTCTAGGTAAGTCATCACTCAACCTAGGTAAGTATCTCTTTACTTTTCTTTACTTCTTTTCTTTTCTTTCTTAGTTTAGATCACCAACCACTCCTTCCAAATCGTTTTCATTCTTCTTTCCACTTCATTGTACATAGTCGCTTTTATTATTTTCTGATTCTCCACTTTCTATTCTACCACTTTCTTCTTGACTTTAACCATAACTTTCTTTTTCATTTTTATAACTTTAAAACAGAGAAGAACTTTCGCTTATTTTCATAACGATTTCAATAAAGACACGTAAAGCTTCCATCGCAAATCCTCCTTGTGGATCACGACCCGCATAGCCACTTGCTATAGCGGAAGAATTGAGCACTTGCACATCTCCTTTCTTAAGTTCTATAATTCTGTATTTTGTCTGCAGGTTTTGCCTCAATCAAATCTTGGCGCCGTTGCCGGGGAGGGTATAACAGTTTTTATTGAAATCTGAATTTTTATTGAAAATTTTTAGAACTAAACGAATTTTCTTCTCTGTTGCAGGTTACAGGGCAAGCAAAGCAGCAAAATAAGTTTGCAGTGACATACAAGTGGTATTGGGCCTCTGCTCTAGAAAGCAGAGACCCATTGCCCTCAAATTGTCGCGTTTCCACGGCAAAAGCCGCGGAAGAGCTGACTACTAACAGGTTTTTGCAGGGCTGCTAGCTTTGCAAATTCTAGTTTGCTGCAATTATTTATTTCTTATATGCCATCACAAAAACCTGCTAATAATCAACAGTAAAAAGTTTGTTGCAAAAGTTAAAAATTGATTAGACGTTTGCATTTTAGGCACATGTCTTTTCAATTCATTTACTTTTACTGTTGAAGAGTGCTGGAGCAAGGTACGTATGCATTGCATTTAGCATAGGACTCACTTCTTGGTTGATTTATATCGCTTTGAGTGAATCTTACATATCTTGTACACTTGCACAAATGGATCTTAAGGGCTCTAACCTATTAACAAGATAAGGTAGGGATTTGATCACCCTTCCTTAGCCCAAAAATCACATTCCAAGCACTCACTAACCCAAGCCTAACTAAAATTGAGTAGACGTTGGCCCTAGGGACATCTCGGACTCAGTTAGGAGATTTCCTAAGGGGGAAAAATGTTGGAATCTAACTCCTGCAAAATCAGTGTGTAGGAAAGGGATTGAGGGCCGAAAGCCCGAAGGTTGGTGGTTATTTAATTAAGGAACGTCTTTGACGGAAAACCTCCCACCAACCTTGCCCTGACCTGGCTGATTAGCTTGTGGTTAAAGTCTACATTAGACCTCCCGTGGACAGTCTAACTAGTTAGGAGTCGTCTAGGTCCTAAGTCTACCCTAACTTAGGCTAGAATTTTTTCTTTTTTGTTTGTTTATTTGTTTGTTTTTCTTTGTTTGTATTCTATTGTGTGATATGGACTATAATAATAATTTTTTCAACTACAGTAATAATCCATATTACACACCGACTTCATTTTCGGATATTACCAACCCGGCATATCATAACTTTGACCAACCTAGTGTGCCGGATTGGTCTTATCCGAATCAATATGACCCATACCCCCCATCTAATAACTATAATTTCCATAATGATTTCAACTCTTCACCGAGTCAGTGGGGATTCACCTCCCCCGAGCATAATTTCCACCACCTTGTCCTCCGTCTCCACCTAGTCCATAATATTTTCAAGAGTCATACTCAGTTCCACCCGTCTAAAACAGGAAACCATCAATTCTGGAAATGAGTATGCGTGAGTACAAACACAAATCCCAAAATCTGATGGACTCACAATTTCACTACCACTTCCAAGACAATTCTTCATCTTTTCATCAAAACAATGAACCTATCAACTATGAAAAGATGCTTGAAACCATGACTCAGGCTCAAAACACTAGAAATCGTGACATAGATATGATGGTCGAATCTCTACGTTCCCACCGTCCTAATGTCACTGATTAGTCAAACAAGGTACAAGAAGTTATTGCACAAGAATTAGGTGTAAAAGATATGGTTTAAGGTTTAGAGTTCACCTTTGGTTCTTGTTCACTTCAATATGTAATTGATATACCTTGTTCCAATCTTCCGCTATAGCATAAAGCTATACCGAGTCGAACCACAAGGAGAGCTAGCGTAGAAGCGTTACGATATGAGTGAGAAAAAGAACGAGAATTCTTCTCTTGCTTAAAAGAATGAATAAAACACAAAGAAAGGATTAAAGAGTGTATGGATATGTTCATGGTGGTAAGTGAAAAGAAATCAAGAAGAGGTTTGTTGTATTCACACTAAAAGAAAGAAAACTTTAGAAAACTTGAATGAAAGAAAACCATGACTAGCTAACCTTAACTACCTTGCCAAACATACTAAACTCCTTGATAGTGATGCATGCCTCATGTTGATTCATTGGCATGGATATGTCTTGCTTGTTGGTCTAATTACTTTCTCACTTGGATGATGGGGATTCATTCTTGGACTTGTCTTGTAGCCTCCATAGATGGTCATCGGCCTACAAATTAGACTTTCAATAATGGAAACAAAGAGCTACACTCAAGGGATGCTAATGAATAGGCATACAACATTCAAGAATCGACATAATGAAGTTGTACAACAAATAGCATATTGGTGATCCATCTCCATGTTCCATCAAGGCACTAGTTCAAAGACTAGGCTCCAAGTGAGGCACACATGAATCATATGGAGAATTACAACAAGATACTTGCCAAGAAATGAAAAGAAACCCATCGGAGAAGAGAAAACCATACAAATTGCAAGATGAAGTAAAGCAATCACCCATGAGTTAGAAGTTAGCAAGGTAGTGGTTAGCTAGTACATGGAGAAAGAATTAGCTACACATCATTACAAAAGAAAAGCTACATGAATTAAATTGCAAGAAAGTAAACAAAGCAAGTAAGGAAAGAAATCAAACTAGAATCAGCTCAAGTAGAGAAGTAGAGAATGGATCAATCCTTGTATAGCTCCAAGTTGTCACTCCTTGATGATACAAGCTCTCTCTCTCTCTTACAACTCTCTCTTGCAATGAAATCTAGGGAGGAAGATCATAGAGAGCTAAAAATCCTAAAGAAAACCTAACAAAATACAAAACTTTGAACTAATCTCTCTTTCTTCTCTGATCAGTCTTTGCTCGCAAGTGAAGGTGAACTATTTATAGCAGAAGGAGAAGCTTCGAGAGCCAAGGTTGTTGCCACGAAATCCGGGATCTCAACGGCCTAGATCTGCCGCGGATTGCCGCGGGATCGCCGCCAGATCTGGGCCGTTGAGCCGGATCTTTCTGGTGAGATCTGGTAGTTGGGTTGTTAGCCATGTGGACTACTTGGATTCTCCAATTGGCGCGCGGATCTCTCTAGATCTGGATTTGAATTTGGCTTTATCTTAATCATGGATTAATCACTTATTAGTGTTAATTAAGTGATTATTTGGATATCTCTCCATTAAGTGTGTACCTGCAAATATGTAGAGAAGAGGAGTAAAAATCACATATTTATTTGTAATATGCATGGGAATTATGATGTACAATATGCAATATTGGATACTAATCAGTCACTTACCATTCTGTTAGAGCCGAAAAGTCATGTAGTTTTGGAAATCAAGATTCCATTTCAGAACAACCATGTGAACTTACCCAAACTCCAATGATATTGATAGTTTAGCTAGTTTTCCTTTTCCTGAAATAGAACTTGAAAATGATTATAATCCTGAACCCCAACTTAGTGATTCAATTCTATTTCCTGATTCGATTATGACTCCGATATCTTCACCTGACTTCAATCTTTTCCCGGAGTCAACATTGGATCCTGTACCAATTCATAAAGAAATTGAATCACCCATCTTTGAGGATCATTTTGAACTTGACCAACTTTACAATTTTGAAAATCCCATGGATAAATTGGCAAGTTCTCCATTTTTTGATATTGAACTCAATGAGATATGTGACCTAGATTCTCACATATGTGATCCAGTTCAACGTTCTGAATCAATATTGACTCCTGTTTTATTACCAAACTTGAATAATATTCTAGAGCCAGTTTTGATTCCTCCACCTATCATTCCTGAACTGGAATCACCCACATTAAGTCACATTCCATTGTTAGAAAATACATGTGGACTAGAGTTTCAACTTCTTGACTTGGACCCGCTTCTTGAACCAATTTCGACTCCTGAACCTTTACTTGACTTAAGTCACCTTCCTGAGTCGGTATTAGTTCCTGTCCTTCCTGAGTCCAAGTCAATCATTCTATCATTTCATACTCCTTTCTGGGACAAGGTGGTTGACAATTTGACTCCGAAATCAATTATGGAATATGGAAATTAGATGGGGTTAAATATTTAATAAAGATCCTTTATGGATACATCTTTTTAATGGGTTATATTAAAGATATTTCTGGTGGGTTCCTCCGAGACCCAAGAAAAGTTGATTGGGCCGCGTTCTGTAGACCAATCAGACCACCACCGGAACCACCACCTTAAGGTAAACACTTTCCTTCCCTGTCGTCTTTTTCATGCATCTATGCATTAATTCATACATTGAGGACAATGCATGAGATAGGTGTGGGGGAGGGTCTAACATAACTTTTATTTTTGTTTAAAAAAAATTAACATTTTTTTACTTTTAAAAAACTTTTTGAAAATAGAAACAATATTTTGACTTATTTTTGTAAGAAATTAAGTTAATTTTAAGGAATAGGAAAATCCAAATTAGGATTTCTTATACTTGGTCAAAATAAGATTATTTGTTTGATTTATAGAGTTAGGAAGATAATTTGTCAAAGTAATTTAGTCTTGATCTTTACCTTAATGAAATATGCACATTTCATACACTTACACACTTAGGGATCAAAAACAGAGACTCTTATGCCTTATAAAAAGAAAAAATAATAAGTCTAATTATTGATTAGCTAGGTGCTTTGGCCTAAGCAAGCCTTAGTATTTATGCAAAAGATAATTAGATAAGTTTGAAAAGAAAAAAAAGAGATGTATCCTCTGATTAAGCTGGGTATTTATGCCTCATGAAGCATAAGTGTTCACGCCTAAAAGGGTGCATCGTATATAAAAAAAGTATCCTCTGATTAAGCTGGGTATTTATGCCTCATGAAGCATAAGTATTCACGCCTAAAAGGGGTACATCGTATAAATAAAAAAAAACCTTGGTTTCGAGGCCTTATCTGCTCGAGTGTTTAAGTCCTTAGGGGTGTTTTCCCACCTGGTGCCCTAAAACCGTCCGGTTTGGGTGTCACCGACTGAATGCTCGTTACATGGGCAGATTAGAAAGCCTAATGGAATTGAGGAATAAATTTCACCAAAATAAATAAATATAAGGCATAGGAGTTAATGTTGAAGAACCCTTAGTAAACTTCACAGTCACAATAGTGCATATGACTTAGGGTAAAGTAATAGACTAGATGAGAAGCACAATTTGACTCCTTACTTTGATTGATAACAAATTTTTGAATAGAGACTAAGTTTAGGAATGAAAAATTCAGTCTTCCTATAACTTATAGATTGCTTAGATCTTACAATCATATTTCAAATATTTTTCTCTTTCAAAATGCCTTTCGAAAATACTAACTCTTTATTTCTCTTTCTTTATGAATTTTGTGGGTGTAATTCGCTGAAAACCCTCACGAGACAATACTCATCCTCTAGGGGAAACCTAGAGGTTTAACGGCTTGTTGCACATGCTCAGTGCAATCGCGTGACCTGCGAAAGTGGTCTAATAATCTTTAGTATAGTTTAGTTGTTTTGCTCGAGGACGAGCAAAAGATAGGTATGGGGGTGTGATTGGTCGCTAATATTGCATATTTAGTATCATATTTCCATACTTATTTTAGAATAAAAGCCTACATTGTCCTAATTATTGTTTGATTTATTTGCAGGCCCAATCCTTAAGGAGATGAAGAGGAATGAGCCCAAAAGCCCACCAGAATTCTGAATTAAATCAGAGTTAATTCGCACACATAAAATCAGGGCAAAATCAAGAGGTTGAAACCGGTTGCGAAGAATCCTCTCTGAATCGATCGGTTAAAGCCAAGAATCCAAGGCCATTTCGTCAGAATCCGGGGCTCAACGAAGAAACCATCAAAGGATAAAGTCAGAAGAAACTCCCAGGATGACCCACCAACAGGGTGTGGCCATCCGCGGAAACGCGGCTTGGGCCGCGTTTCTGCGGCTTTGTTGGGGAGTTAGGGGAAGCGTTTGCTCCCCCGACCTCCCCGGGATCTTGGTTGTTAGGTTTATGCCTATAAAAGGCCAGTATCTGCGTTGAAAAATGGACGCAATGCAGAGTTAGGATCTTAGGCTAGTTTTTCAATTTTGTAGTTTAGTTTTTACTTTTATGTAACTTGTATGTAGCTTAGGGTAGAAGAAGATTCATGTAAGTAAGAGAGAGGGGCTGATGTTGAGAGTGACACCGACGATGTACCCTACTCCTTTCTTTCATTGTCTCAGCAAGTAATAAAGGTAAATGCTTTATTTGTTTTCTATTCTGCTTTACTTTACATTTGTTTTTGCTTCTCTCTTCCTCTTCTACTTTACCTTGGTTGTTGTTGAAGTGTACAAGTGAATTCCAAAGCAAGTCTAGCTAAGCCAAGTGAGAGCCAGCGATAGTTCATGAAGACGTTCTCCTCTTCCAAGCTCCGCATCACTTCGTTCTTCTTATGCTTGACGATATAATATGCACGGGGACCGAGCTCGAGTTTATGATCTATGCGTTGAACGCCTCCGAAGCAAAAGGTAGAACTTACAAAAAGTTTCCAGGTAAGTCATCACTCAACCTAGGTAAGTATCTCTTTACTTTTCTTTACTTCTTTTCTTTTCTTTCTTAGTTTAGATCACCAACCACTCCTTCCAAATCGTTTTCATTCTTCTTTCCACTTCATTGCACATAGTCGCTTTTATTGTTTTCTGATTCTCCACTTTCTATTCTACCACTTTCTTCTTGACTTTAACCATAACTTTCTTTTTCATTTTTATAACTTTAAAACAGAGAAGAACTTTGCTTATTTTCATAACGATTTCAATAAAGACACGTAAAGCTTCCATCGCAAACCCTCCTTGTGGATCACGACCCGCATAGCCAATTGCTATAGCGGAAGAATTGAGCACTTGCACATCTCCTTTCTTAAGTTCTATAATTCTGTATTTTGTGTGCAGGTTTTGCCTCAATCAGGTCCTAAAGAGTTAGTGTCATGAATCCACACAAGATTATTTGTCCTATTTATTTGATCATAGCAAAATTTAGCTAAATGGCCATTCCGAGCACAATAAGTACATCTATAAACTCTTCCATATTTAAATGCATAATGAGTGTGTGGCTTTCGAACATGTGAATTTTGAGCATGAGTAGTTTTAACACGAGTGTTATGTGAAGTGTTGATATATGAGCATGAGAATTTTTAGCATGGGTTGTTTTATCATTCTTAGCATGTGGAGTGTGCTTCTTTGAAAACATTTCCTCTAATTTATTAGTATTAAAAGCACATTCTTTTAAAACATTTCCAAAATCATTGATTTTTGTTTTTAACAAAGATAATTCATTTTCATCAACTTTTGAAAATTTACCTTTACAAGCAATTTTATAAGCATCAAACTCTCTTTTAGTTGTAATAAGATTAGAAGCCAGTTCTTCCTTTTTTTTGGAAATAATTGAAAGTTGATTTTTAAGCATCTCAATTTCCTTTTCAATTTTGAGCACTCTATCTTTTTATCATCATAACTTTCTGAAAGTTCAACAAAAGTATGATCTAGCATTTCTCTACTTATTTCATTTTCAACATCAAGTGGTTGAGAAGTTACCTTTGGTGTGTTTGCCATGAAACACATATTTGCCGTGTCGACCTCATCTTCGGATTCACTTTTCGAATCCCAAGTAGCCTTGTATACCTTCTTTTCAACCGGCCTCTTTTGCTTCAAGGAGGAGATCATCTTTTTCCTAAAATCGGGGCAATCGGCCATGATGTGACCGGGTTTCTGACAGTTGTAGCATATGATCCTTTTCTCCTCCTTCCCTTCCATTTGTCTTCTATAATTGAGCTTATTCCTGCGGTATATTCTCTTTGCATTTCTTCCAAAGAGAGATAGCTCTTTATCATCTTCTTCATCTTCTTCGTCATCGTAGTTGGAAGAGGAAGACTTGAAAGCTATGGACTTCTTCTTTTGAGGTACCGCTTCTTCTCTTGCCTTCTTCTCCATCTCATGAGTCTTAAGGTTTCCAATAAGACTTAAGAGATCCATCTCATCTTTTCATTCAACTCCTTTAAGGTGGTAGCCTTGATCTCCCATGACGAAGGAAGAGCTCGAATCACTTTGCGCACCTTTTAGTCGTTGCTTATATCATCACCTAGAGAAGAAAGAGCATTAGTAATCTTAGTAAACTTGGTAATCATAGTATCAATAGACTCATCTTCAAGCATTTTAAAACTTTCATATTGGGAAAGAGATCTACTTTAGCTCTCTTGACTTGTGATGTCCCCTCATGAGTGACCAATAAGTGTTGCCAAATCTTATAGGCGGATTTGCAATGTATAACCCGTGTTAGATCATCGTCATTCAAGGCGGTGAGAAGGGAATTTTGAGCCTTAGAATTAGCCTCATATTCCTTGTAGGTAAATTCGGACCATGTGTTTTCCTAACTATCGGGTCTACTATAAGGCTTGGTCAGGGATTTAGCAACTAAACTACCTAGAGATTGTAGAAAAATAGTCATCCTAACTTTCCAAATGGGGAAGTTGAGTCCATCAAATTTAGCAGGGGTCTTAATGTTGTCGGCCATCTTTACTAGTGTATGAATGAAAGTATGCAAATAGTGATTAGCAAATTTTAGGATCTCTCTAAGGATGTGAAGCAAAAACTAGAGTCTTAGCTCTGATACCAATTCAAATCACCTAGAGGGGGGGTAAATAGGTGATAATGCTAATCAATGCACAAATAAAATGTTGTGATGTAACGATCACCCAAAATAAGACTAGAAGCCGAATACCCCGTGAAGGGCTTTGAACTCCTTCCTCGTGATTCCTCTAAATAAGAGTTTGAGGTGCATATTGCAATCTTGTTGTATGAGTATTGATCGACATTATAGCAATGAATATGAAGCAAGTGAATGTAGCAATGAATATAAAGCAAGGAATTAAAGCAAGTAAGCCAATTGCAATCAAAGATAATTTTTCCGAGCTTCGAGCACCCATCCCTATGTCCCCGCCTTCACCCAGAAGGATTTCTAACCACTATAACTTTCACAAAGGATTACAATCACACCGGAGTACCCAACTCCTCAATTACAAATACAAGTATCTCTTGGTGATCAAAAGACCACAAACCCTCTTTTGAAAAATCTTTTTCCCTTACAAAAACCCTATAGAACAATGTGTAGGATTGAAGCTCAAGTATTGTGAGTGAAAAAGAAATGAATTTGAAGAGAGTTTTGAATCAAAAACTTCAGAAAAGAGAGAGATTTTTCAACACAAAAATAGAGAACAAAAACTTCTTTTGAGAGCTTTAAACTTAAATATTTTTGTAAATGCTTGTTATGAAAACCTTAACCCTAATCAACCCTATTTATAGGATAGAGCTAGGGATTAAAGAGTAAACTAATAAAATAAGTAATTAGGAAATATTTGACCTAAAAACCAGCCCATAAACTCATTTAGAGACAAAACAAACAATTAAAAACGTGTTAAAAAATATAGCCCTTAAGGCTGAAATACAGCCTCGGTCGACCGGTCGGTCGACCGGGTTTTCAAAAAATTTAGCCGTTGCCGGCCCACGGTCGACCGCCCGGTCGACCGAAACAAACAGAAAGTTGATGTCTTTCAGTCGGCCGAAGGTCGATCGACCAAAATGGGGTCCGGTCGACCGCCCGATCAACTGGTAAATGTGCACACATGCACGCACCCAACGATCAGAAGTCCGGTCGACCGATCGGTCGACCAATTTGACGTGAAGCAGAGCCGGTCGATCGCCCAGTCGACCGCAACAGGCCAAAAACTGATTTTTGAAATTTTTTTTGAAGAGATCTTTGTAGTTTTCAAAATAGTTTTGATCAAGACTAGGTATGGAGTTTTTAAGTAATAAACTATGTTTAAAAATATTTTGTATATATATAGGAGTAATTTCTTTTAGATAAGACATGTGCACAAAAACTAGTGTGTAGGAAATTTGAGCTTCAAACCTATTCACTATTCTTTAACAAACTATGAAACTAAAAACTAAACTAATGAAATCTCTGAGCCACAATGAAGTCCTGAGCCATGCTATGCCATGCTAGTGCCTTCTCTTTTATGAACACTTCCTCTTGCGCCATTAGCCTTATTAACACCATAAACCTAAGAAACCTTGCAATAGCTAAGCAATGACCATCATAAATGGTACTAACCTGAAACTCATCTTAAACAAACTTATTAGTACCATATAGCTTCTATGTGTTTTGTTATCATTAAAATTTAAACAAATGGAGAGTGTAACCTTTTGGGCCAACACTTCCACTTTCTAGACTTCATCGTGTCTTGTGTGCGGTGATATCTTCTTCTCTCTTCATTTGATGGAAAAAGGAGGAGTGAATAAAGAATGTGATTGTACTCCTAATTATTAGGTGTTCGTTTATTGTAGGGTGTCAGTCCTTGCGTTGTGCTCATCCTACGGTATCAGTTATTGTGACGAGGCCTAGATCTCAAGAACGACGATGAATGAACTAGCTTCTGGCTGGTCTACTCGTCTTATCTCCAATCAGATCAGGGTGAGTAGTTGATGGAAGCTACGTGTCCCTATCTTTCTTCCAGCGAACATAGAGCAGGGAGCATAACGGCATTTGATGGCATTTTTGATTTTTGAGGTTGGTCATCAATGTTTTATCGGTTGCTGGTATCTTGGCAGCCTCTGCTCCTTAGTTAATCCTCGGGGTCACGGTCTTGGCATCGGTATCCTCCTCGCCTTGCAGGCTTCAGTCTATGGAGTGATCTCCCTTACTGGTGGCTTCTTGAGAGTTCTCAGTATCCTTGCCCTCCTGGACAGTGGATTGCTTGTTCAGGGGCCATCTTCGGGATCTTGTTGCCGCTAAGAGCGTATTTGATTTTTCCCTCAGAAAGGATGCACATGTAATGGATCTTGTATTTCTCATGTTAGTTGTAACCATTCTTGTAAGTGGATGAATGTAATCGAAAAACACTCTATAAGAAAGCAAAGATTTAAGAATATAGATGTTTTTGGATTATGTCGGGTTCTAGATTGTTATTTGTTTTGTTGTGGTGTCCACTCGGGGAGCTACTTTGAAGCATTTGGACTAATTTGAAATTTGGTTATCGAACGGGATCTATTTCCCTATGGTACCTAAGCATTTTACCTGAGTTGGGAAGCTCCCATCTGAGAAGTGGTGTTGTCATGTCGGTTTGAGGTAGACCGTTGACTCGCTTGGGGGACCATCGGGCCAGGTCCCATTGTGGGCAAACTCTGAGTGGTTAACCTGGGGGAGCCTCCATCTTTTAGGTCCCCCAAAAGGATCACCATCAAGGAGAAGACCCGTATAGGCTATTGACCAGCTCGGGCAGCTATCAGGGTATATCCCATTATAGGCTAGCTTCGAGCATCTAACGTGGACGAGCCTCCATCATTCAGGGGGCCCCTAAAGGATCGCTGTTAGGGTGAAAACCCATATAGGTTGATGACCTGCTAAAGCGGCATTAGGGTATGTACCATTATGCGCTGGCTCCGATCACCATCTTTCAGGAGGCCCTTGAAGGGTCACCGTCAGGGTGAAGACCCATGTAGGCTATTGACCTGCTCGGGCGGCAATCAGGGTATCTCTCATTATAAGATGGCTCTATGTATCCAACGTGGGCGAGCCTCCAACTTTCAGGAGGCCCCTCGAAGGGTCACCGTTAGGGTGAAAGCCTGTGTAGACTGTTGACTTGTTCGGGCGGCCATCAGGATATATCCATTTATAGGCTTGCTCTGAGTATTTAGTGTGGACGAGCCTCTATCATTCGAGGAGGCCTCCCAAAGGGTCACCGTCAGGGTGAAAACCCATGTAGGCTGTTAACCTGCTCGGGTGGCCATCAGGGTATATCCCATTATAGGCTGGATCCGAGCATCCAACATGGGCGGCCCTCGATCTTTCAGGAGGTCCCTCGAAGGGTCATCGTTCGGGAGAAAACCCATATAGGCTGTTGACCTGCTCAGGCGGCCATCAGCGTACATTCTATTATTGGCTGACTCTGAGCATCCAATGTAGGCCAGCCTCAATATTTCAGGAGGCCTCCCAAAGGGTCGCGATTAGAGTGAAAACCCATGTAGGCTGTTGACCTGCTCAAGCGACCATCATGATATGTCCAATTATAGGCTGGATCGAGTATCCAATATGGGTGAGCCTCAATCTTTCAGGAGGTTCCCCGAAGGGACGCTGTCAGGGTGAAAACTGTTGGCCCAAGGTTACAATCACCCGTTTTTAGTGTCTTTTGATGATTACAAAACATATTAGTTATTTGTACTAATAATACTTGTTGTTTGAGTGTGTTTTAGGGTTCTAATTCATCTAGAAGGTTTCTTCCCTAAAGGAAGATGTTTTGACTCAAGTTAACTCAACTTGGGCTCAAGAATCAAGTTTTGAAGATCATATGGTGAAAGCCCTCTTGAAGCACTTGTAGTCCTTAGAACCAATGTAAGAAATAGTTTGTTAAAGTTTGAGTTTTGGAAAGTTGGCTCTAGGATACTCATACACGATTTTGTATTCAAGTTTTCATGGTCAAAACTTTTGTTTCATGCCTTAGTATATATATATACATGACCCTACGTTTTACAAAAATGAATATCATGTTTAGATCATGTATGTATACTCTTTCCAGCATATTACTTAATTTTCTTTACTTCAAAAACATTTTTACAAAATTTCCCAAGTTCAGAATTCTGCTGTTTTTTTATTTCAGGCTAGACCGGCCGACCGGCCCGGTCAACCGGCACCTGCACAGGACATGCACGCTTGTGCATGTCTGTCGGCCGACCGCCCGGTCGACCGACTGTCTGCAGTTTGCTCTCGGGTTTTCTGGGTCGACCGCCCGGTCGACCGCCTTCAGAAACATGTGTTTCTTCTTAGAGGACGGTCGACCCGAGCGGTCGACCCGAGCCCAACGGCTACTGCCAGCTAGGCGGACGGTCGACCGAACCGGTCGACTGCCAGGCCTGCAGAGCTCCAACGGCTCTTTCCTCTTTTATGTATTTTTGAAATCTGTTTTTGTAATCTGTTTTGGCAGACTTTTTCTGAGGTTTTGGAGATCTTTTTCAGAGCAAATAAGCTTAAAATAAATTGTTTTTAACCCTTTCCTCTCCCTATAAATAGAGGAGATGGGTCTCTTGCATTCTTACCAAGAAAAATCCTCAAGTTTTCAAAGTTTTCAAAAGAGAAGAAAAGTTTTTAAGCTCTCCATCTTTTCATACTTTCTTGAGCTTGTTTTCAGTTGTATTCTCTAGCAAAAATCATCTCTACAACTGAGTTTTTCTCACCACACTTCTTAGAGCGAAAATTCCCAACCTCATTCTATAAGGAAGTTGTAAAGAGAAAGTGTTTATAAGAAGTTTGTGATCCTTTTGGTGATCACTTGGCTACTTGCTCCTTCTTCTTATTCTTGTGGAGACACCTCTTCGGTAGAAGTTATTGTAAGTGTTGGAGCTCGGTGCTCGGGTCTTTGGTAGACCGTTGTAATCGTCCTCGGTGGATAGTGGAAACCCTTCACGGAGGTGAAGGCGGGGAGTAGAGCGGTGGCTCGAACCTCGAAACAAACATCTTGTGTTTGCGATTGCTTTGTGTCCATTTTGCTTTAAATTTCTCTTGTACTCTATTGCCTTCAATTACTTGCTTGAGATCTAGTTTTCTTACCTTGTGTTATTGCCTCTAGTTTGTGATACTTGTGATATATCTTGTGTGCACTTTATCATTGCATATTATTCATTGTTCGATCAATTCTCATACAACAAATTGCATTGCGCACCTCTAACTCATTCAAGGGGAATCAGGAGGAAGGAGTTCAGAACCTCTCACGGGGTATTCGGCTCTTAGTCTTGTTTTGAGAGATCGTTGCATCATTCATCCATCTTAGTTTTTAAAAAGATTGTTAGATTAGCAATTACACCTATTCACCCCCCCTCTAGGTGTTTTTCAATTGGTATCAGAGCTTGGTTACAAGGCTCTTGGCTTAACAACCTTAGAGAGATCCTAATATTGCTAATCATTTCATTCATTCTCACTTAGTAAAGATGGCCGATGGTATCAAGACACCCCCTAAGTTTGATGGACTTAACTTTCCCATATGGAAGGTTAAGATGACCGTTTTCTTGCAATCTCTAGGTAGTCGAGTTGCAAAGGTCGTGACCAAACCCTTTAGTGCACCCCCCGGTGATGAATCTACTTGGTCCGAAATTGAGACTAAGGAGTTTGATGCCAATGCTAGGGCTCATTATGCACTCCTTCAAGCCCTTAATGATGATGGTATAGCTAGAGTTATTCATTACAAGTCCGCATATGAAATTTGGACACATTTGCTAGTTACACATGAAGGGACTTCAAAAGTGAAAAGGGTTAAGATAGACCTTCTTCGGTCCCAATATGAAAACTTTTGCATGCAACAAAATGAAACCATAGATGATATGGTTACAAGATTTACAAAGATCACTAATGGACTTTCTTCTCTAGGTGATGCTATCGACAACGATCAAAGAGTTAGAAAGATCATCCGGGCTCTTCCTCCTTCATGGGAAGTAAAAGCAACCACCTTGAAGGAACTCAATGACAAGGAGGAGATGGAGCTAATTGGTCTCATTGGGAACCTCAAAACCAATGAGATGGAGAGAAAAGCTAGGGAGGATATGGCTCCTTCCAAGAAGAAAACAATAGCCTTCAAGTGTCAATCCACACACTCCGATGAAGACAATGAAGAAAAAGATGACGAGGAGCTCTCACTTCTTGTAAAGAATGTTCGGAGGATGTACAACAAGGCTAAATTCCATGGAAGAAGAAGATGGCAAGAAGAGAGGAAAATAGTTTGCTTTAATTGCAAAAGACCGGGTCACATTGTTGCGGAATGCCCGGATAAAGTAAAACCCTCCACCTAAAAGAAGCCTTACAAGAAGAAAGCATTGAAGGCTACATGGGATTCCGAGAGCGAATCCGAGGAGGAAATTGACACCGCCAACATGTGCTTCATGGCTAATGAAAGCACAAGCAAGGTAACCCCTTGCACTTCTCTTAATGATGAACTTTCCATGGATGAACTAGGAAAAGCTTTTGTAGAATTATCACATAATTATGATATCCTAAAGAAAAATATTTAAAAATGAAAAAGGAAAATGAGTCTCTTAATCATCAAGTATTTACTCTTTCTAAAGAAAAAGATGACTTGCTCTCTACTTTAATTGCTACTCAAAATGTTTTTGATAAGTACAAGATTTCTTGTAAAGGCAAGTCCCCACTAGTTGATTCTAATGAGATTACTATGCTTAAGGAAAGAATAGACTCATTAGGAATTGTTTTAAAAAATTGTAAGGTTGATAAAAAGAAAATTGAGGCCATGTTTCCTAAGAAACAAGCCCCTAAGAAAAATGCTTTCCATGCTTATGCTCATGTTCATACCACACAACCTCTATATCATGCCAAGCCCCACAAACATGCTCAAACTTCACACACACATCATGCATTCATGTATGGTAAAGTGTATTCATGTTCATATTGTGGTCGTAAAGGACACTTAGCCAATTTTTGCTATGATAGACTAAATGCATCTAGTCATAATGTTTGGGTTCGAAACACTAACTTTCAAGGACCCAAGAAAATTTGGGTACCAAAGTCAATGAATTTGTTCAATAATGTAGGTACCTTCCAAGGCCCAACGACGTAGAGGATTGTGGTATCTTGATAGTGGTTGCTCAAGGCACATGACTTGAGACATCAACAACTTTGCAACCCTATCAAGATACCATGAAGGTGGCACCGTCACCTTCAGAGATGATGCCAAGGGTAAAATTATCGGTATTGGTAATGTTAAACTTGGTTCATCCCCTTTAATAGAAAATGTTGTTTTAGTTGATGGACTCAAGCATAATCTCTTGAGTATTAGTCATCTTTGTGATAAAGGTTTTGATGTTGTTTTTGATAACATAGCTTGTAGAGTTTTGATAGATTCTAATACATGTGTATTTTCCGGTTTTCGTGATAGCAATATGTACATGATTGACTTGTCTAACATGTCTTGCAATATTACTTGTTTAAAAGCCCTCGATGATGACTCTTGGTTGTGGCATAGAAGATTAGGCCACATTTCTTTTGACCATATATCTAGGTTAAACACAAAGGAAATGGTGAAAGGTATTCCTTACTTGAATTTTGAAAAGGACCGGGTTTGTGACGCATGTCAATTTGGGAAACAAACCAAGTCTTCTTTCAAGTCAATCAAGGATATCATGACATCACGTCCTTTGGAGTTAATCCATATGGATTTATTTGGTCCTACTGAAACCAAAAGTCTAAGTGGGAATCGTTTTGCATTTGTTTTGGTTGATGACTTTTCACGTTTTACTTGGGTTTTCTTTTTGAAGCACAAAAATCAAGCCTTTTCACATTTTCAAGCCTTTAAGAAAAGAGTTGAAAAGGAAAAAGATATTTCAATTTTAAGAATAAGAAGTGATAGAGGAGGTGAGTTCATTAACCTACCCTTTACCACTTTTTGTGAAGAACATGGAATTAAGCATGAACTTTATTGTCCTAGAACTCCACAACAAAATGGAGTAGTTGAACGGAAAAATCGAACTTTACAAGAGATGGCTAGGACAATGCTAAGTGAATATGGTCTACCACATTATTTGTGGGCCGAGGCCGTTAATACATCATGCTATATATCAAATCGTGTTTTCTTGTGTAAAAATACTTCAAATACTTCTTTTGAAATGTACTTTACTAGAAAACCAAATGTTTCATATTTCAAGGTTATTGGATGCAAATGTTTTGTTTTAAATACAAAAGATAATTAGGAAAAATTGATGCTAGATCTTATGAGGCTATATTTGTTGGTTATTCTAACACTAGCAAGGCTTATAGAATCTTCAATAGATCATCTTTGACTATTAAGGAATCCATACATGTTAAGTTTGAAGAATCTAACTTATTTTTTAAGAATGTTGTAGAAATAGATGCATTGGATGAAGGCTTGGAGAAAGTGACCTTGGAGGATACACCTACTATGGGAGACAAGCCAAAGGATGATGAAGGAAGTGAAGCTAAAGTAGAAGAGGCTCAAGGAAATGAAATTCAATCAATTGAAGTGGAGCCTACTCAACAACTTCCAAAGGATTGGAGATACAATCCTCATCATCCCAAGGACCTCGTCATAGGTGAAGTATCTAAAGGGGTAACCACTCGCTCTAAACTTCATGATTTTTGTGGACATTATGCATTTATTTCTCATGTTGAACCCAAGAACATCCTCGAAGCCGAGGCCGATTCATATTGGTTGCTAGCCATGCAAGAGGAACTCAATCAATTTGAGCGCAACCAAGTTTGGCACCTTGTTCCTAGGCCCCACGATAGACCAACAATTGGTACTAAGTGGATCTTTAAGAACAAGTTGGATGAATCGGGTAACGTTGTTAGGAATAAAGCTAGGTTAGTTGCCCAAGGTTACACTCAAATCGAAGGAATCGATTTTGAAGAAACCTTTGCACCCGTAGCACGGCTTGAAGCCATACGGATGACACTTGCATTTGCCTCATATAAAGATTTTAAATTATTTCAAATGGATGTTAAAAGTGCTTTTCTAAATGTTTTATTGAAGAGGAGGTGTATGTTGAACAACCCCTAGGGTTTGTTGATCCTACACATCCGGATTTTGTGTTTAAATTAGATAAAGCTCTTTATGGTTTAAAACAAGCCCCTAGGGTTTGGTATGAAAGACTTTCCTCATTTTTAATTTCAAATAGTTTTAAGAAAGGAAAAATTGACACAACTTTGTTTACAAAACATGTAGAAAATGATATTCTTATTGTGCAAATTTATGTAGATGATATTATTTTTAGTTCTACTAATGAATCTCTTTGCCAAGCTTTTGAATCATGCATGAAGGAAGAATTTGAAATGTCTATGATGGGGTAACTCAACTATTTCCTTGGACTCCAAATCAAGCAAAGGAAGGATGGGATCTTCATAAATCAAGCCAAGTACACAAAGGAACTAATCAAAAGGTTCGGGCTTGAAGGATCTAAAGTGAGCAAAACTCCCATGGCAACAACCACAAAGCTTGATAAGGATGAAAAAGGTAAAAGTGTAGACATTAAACTTTATCGTAGCATGATAGGTAGTTTATTGTATTTGACGGCTAGTAGGCCGGATATTATGTTTTTCGTTTGTTTTTGTGCACGTTTTCAATCTTGTCCTAAAGAATCTCATATAATTGCGGTTAAACACATAATTAGATACCTTAAGGGCACTATTGAAATGGGTTTGCGGTATTCGAAAACCGGACTATTTGATATGAAGAGTTTTTCGGATGCCGACTGTGCGGGTTGTAGGGTAGATAGGAAGAGCACAAGTGGAACATGTCAATTCCTAGGTAATTGTCTTGTATCTTGGTCTTCCAAAAACAAAATTCGGTAGCCCTTTCAACCGCCGAGGCGGAGTATGTTGCTGCCGGAGCTTGTTGTGCCCAAGTTCTTTGGATGAAACATACTCTCCTCGACTATGATTTACACTTTGATCATGTTAAAATATTTTGTGATAATACTAGTACAATTCACATGACAAAGAATGCAAATCAACATAGTAAAACCAAACACATTGACATTAGGTATCACTTTCTTAGAGATCATTTTGAGAAAGGTGATATTGATATTGATTATGTTTCTACCGATTTACAACTTGCCGATATTTTTACTAAACTATTGGACTATGCTAGATTCTCCTTTATTTGTGGTGAGTTGAATGTTTGCATTATATATTCTTAAAACATTTTGTTGTTTTTGTTGTTTTTGTTTGACCCTTTTTGATGTATGACAAAAAGGGAGAGAAAAAGAATAAGTTTGTTGTTTAAAAGAATAAGTTTGTTGTTTAAAAAAAATAAATTTGTTGTTTAGTGTTTATTTGAGTTTTTGACAAAAACTATTGTGTTTTTAATGCTTTATGTATCTTGTTTTTCATAGTCATTCTTTATACATAGCATTATTTGAGGGAGAGCTTCCAAGCTCCTCTTCCCTTTTTGTTTAAATAACCTATATGTTTTGTCATCATCAAAAAGGGGGAGATTGTTGGACCAAGGTTACAATCACCCGTTTTTAGTGTGTTTTGATGATTACAAACCATATTAGTTATTTGTACTAATAATACTTGTTGTTTGAGTGTGTTTCAGGGTTCTAATTCATCTAGAAGGTTTCTTCCCTAAAGGATGATGTTTTGACTCAAGTCAACTCAACTTAGGCTCAAGAATCAAGTTTTGAAGATCATATGGTGAAAGCCCTCTTGAAGCACTTGTAGTCCTTAGAACCAATGTAAGAAATAGTTTGTTAAAGTTTGAGTTTTGGAAAGTTGGCTCTAGGATACTCACACACGATTTTGTATTCAAGTTTTCATGGTCAAAACTTTTGTTTCATGCCTTAGTATATATATATACATGACCCTACGTTTTACAAAAATGAATATCATGTTTAGATCATGTATGTATACTCTTTCCAGCATATTACTTAATTTTCTTTACTTCAAAAACATTTTTACAAAATTTCCCAAGTTCAGAATTCTGCTGTTTTTTTATTTCAGGCTAGACCGGCCGACCGGCCCGGTCAACCGGCACCTGCACAGGACATGCACGCTTGTGCATGTCTGTCGGCCGACCGCCCGGGTCGACCGACTGTCTGCAGTTTGCTCTCGGGTTTTCTGGGTCGACCGCCCGGTCGACCGCCTTCAGAAACCTGTGTTTCTTCTTAGAAGACGGTCGACCCGAGCGGTCGACCCGAGCCCAACGGCTACTGCCAGCTAGGCGGACGGTCGACCGGACCAGTCGACCGCCAGGCCTGTAGAGCTCCAACGGCTCTTTCCTCTTTTGTGTATTTCTGAAATCTGTTTTTGTAATCTGATTTGGTAGACTTTTTCTGAGGTTTTGGAGATCTTTTTCAGAGCAAATAAGCTTAAAATAAATTTTTTTAACCCTTTCCTCTCCCTATAAATAGAGGAGATGGGTCTCTTGCATTCTTACCAAGAAAAATCCTCAAGTTTTCAAAGTTTTCAAAAGAGAAAAAAAGTTTTTAAGCTCTCCATATTTCCATACTTTCTTGAGCTTGTTTTCAGTTGTATTCTCTAGCAAAAATCATCTCTACAACTGAGTTTTTCTCACTACACTTCTTAGAGCCAAAATTCCCATCCTCATTCTATAAGGAAGTTGTAAAGAGAAAGTGTTTGTAAGAAGTTTGTGATCCTTTTGGTGATCACTTGGCTACTTGTTCCTTCTTCTTGTTCTTGTGGAGACACCTCTTCGGTAGAGGTTATTGTAAGTGGTGGAGCTCGGTGCTCGGGTCTTTGGTAGACCGTTGTAATCGTCCTCGGTGGACAGTGGAAACCCTTCACAGAGGTGAAGGCGGGGAGTAGAGCGGTGGCTCGAACCTCGAAACAAACATTTTGTGTTTGTGATTGCTTTGTGTCCATTTTGCTTTAAATTTCTCTTGCACTCTATTTCCTTCAATTACTTGCTTGAGATCTAGTTTTCTTACCTTGTGTTATTGCCTCTAGTTTGTGATACTTGTGATATATCTTGTGTGCACTTCATCATTGCATATTATTCATTGTTCGATCAATTCTCATACAACAAGGTTGCATTGTGCGCCTCTAACCCATTCAAGGGGAATCAGGAGGAAGGAGTTCAGAACCTCTCACAGGGTATTCGGCTCTTAGTCTTGTTTTGAGAGATCGTTGCATCATTCATCCATCTTAGTTTTTAAAAAGATTGTTAGATTAGCAATTACACCTATTCACCCCCCTCTAGGTGTTTTTCAAAAACTGGGGTAGGTTATTGACCTGCTCGGGCGGCCATCGGGGTATATCTCATTATAGGCTGGCTCCGAGCATCCAACGTGGGTGAGCCTTCATCTTTCAGGAGGCCCCCTTAAAGTCTCTATCAGGGTGAAAACCCGTATAGGCTGTTGACCTTGTTCATGGTGCTAAGAGCAAATATTAGAGTTTGGTGAGACGCGATTATAGTAGTAAAGAATTTTTTTCATTGATAGTTACACGACTTACACAAAATATCGCTTCAACTAAAAAAAAGTTTCATTACTTATTGAGTTGATTCCTATCCTGACCCATTGCCTCTCCTAGCGATGATGAGGTAGGGACCCTGCCAGTTGGGCCCCAACTTTTCTTGATACTTCTATCATATGCCATGATTAACGCACTTTAGGATAAGGTCTCCTACATGGAATTCTCGAGATAACACATTTTTGTGGTGTGCTGCTCGAATTTGTTGTTGATAGGCTGCAATATGAATTTAAGCCTATTATCGTCTTTCCTTAAGTGATCTAGCATCAAGCAGAGTAAGGCATCATTTTGGTCTTCGACCACTCCATTCATTCGAAGTGTCGCAATGCTGGTTTTGATCAGGATGATTGATTCTGTTCTATATGCTAACAAGAATACGGTTTCATCAGTCGGGACACGTTTGATGGTCCTGTAAGCTCAGAGCACTCCAGGAGTTTCTCTGCCCATTTGACTTTATCTTTGTCAAAACTTTTGTATTGGTTGTCGAGGATGATGTCACTGTCAATTTCAGCCTGGCTACTGCCTTGAGGATAACAGGTGAGGAGAATCGACATGTGATTTTGTATTTGGCACAGAAACTGACCACTTGCTTGCCGGCAACGTTCGTTCCGTTGTCAGACATGATGGTGTGGGGGAGTCCAAAGCGGCACATCATGTTCTGTAAGAGAAACTTAACAATTTGTTGTCCCGTAACTTCGGAGAGTGGCATCGCCTCGACCCATTTGGTGAAGTAGTAAGTGGCTGCCAATAGGAATCACAGCTGGGGTTGTGCTCAAGGGAGCAGTCCACTACATCCAACCCTCATTGCATGAATGGCCAGGCTGCGCAAGGTGTGGAGACCAGTGCTCGATCTGTTTGATGCTAGAGCGAACCTCTAACATTGTAGGCACTTCTTCACGTAACCCTTAGCATCGTAAAACATTTTAGGCCAGTAGTACCCTTGGTTGATGACTTTATGGGCTAGGGAGCATCATTCCGAGTGGTTTCCAGGATCACCATCATGGATTTTTTGCATCACTTTCTTAGTTTGTCTGGACTGAGACATCTCGATACGAGTCAGAATGAAGATTGGAGTAGAATTTCTTGTATAGGATATCCCCAGGGAGTGTTTACCAAGTGGCCAAGTTTGTAGCTTTTATGCCTCTACCCTGTCATCGGGAAGTGTTTCGTCTTTCAGGTAGGCGATGATATGGTCCCTCCACCCTAGTGAAGTATCGAGGCGTATGGATTCTCTAGTTAATTGTTGGACGTCCGTATTGGTGATGTGCTCGACGGGGATTTGATGTCTGAATTGAAACTCCGTGGTTACCCCTAGGTTAGCGAGTGAGTCGGTGTGATTGTTTTTAGATCTGCACCTGAAGTCGTGTGGTGCATTTTGGACATCAATTTGAGAACAAGTTGTAGGTACTCTGCCATCCGCGAATTCCTAGCAATATATTCACCTCTGACTTGGTTGACTACCAGTGAGGAGTCACACTGAACTTAGAGCCCTACCCCGAGTGTGATGGCCGCTCGGAGTTCAGCTAGGACTGCCTAGTACTCAGCTTCATTAGTGGATACAGGGAAGTCAAGGGTAAAGGATTGTTCGATGATGCATCCTTCAGGAGCGGTGAGGAAAATTTTGATGCTTGCCCCTGGCTTTTTGAAGCTCTATCCACTTTTAAGATCCAATCTTCTAGTTAGTCAACGTGTTTTGTGGTCCAGGGCTCAAATCAGTAATAAAATAGCTAAGACATGGCCTTTGATTGTTACCCTTGGCTCATATCTGAGTCCTTAGGATCTCAGTTCTGAGCCTATTTTGATATCTTCCCAGTTACTTTCAGGTTTTTCACTATGCCTTTTAGGAGGTGCTCTGTGAGAACTGTGATCAGGATGATTTGGAAGTAGTGCCTGAGCTTCCTCAAGATGATAAAGAAAGCAAGCACCAGCTTTTCTAGCTTTTAGTAGCTGGTTTGTAGACCATTTTTGGAGTGGCTGGCAAATACACTAGCTTCTAGATGTCTTCGTCTTTTTGAGCTAAGGCCTTATGAACAGCTGACCCCGAGATGGTGAGGTAGAGATATAGCGTCTCTCCCAAGGAAGGCTTTGATAGTAAGGGTGGTGAGGTCAGATACCTCTTCAGCCCTTGGAAAGATGTTCACATTCCTCATCAATAGAAGTCATCCATCCTTCTTCAAGGCTTGGAAGAATAGCTTGCATTTGTTCATTGATCGGCTGATGAACCGATTAAGGACTGTAAGGCGTTTATTCAGCATATAGACCTTCTTCACACAAGTGGGCAACGTCAGATTTAGATTGCAGAGACCCAGTCAGGGTCAGCCTCGATGCCACGTTGGATGACCAAATATCACAAAATCTTCCTAGAAGCCGGGCTAAATGTGCACTTTTCAGTGTTGAGCTTCACCTTGTATTGCCTAAGGAGATCGTAAGTTTTGTTTAGATGTTCGAGGTGATCTTACGTTGTACACTTTTCACTAACATATCATCGACGTATACCTCCATAGTGCTGCCGATTAGGTCCTTAAAGACTTTAATAACCATTCACTAGAAGGTAACCCTTGTTTCTTGAGTCCAAAAGGTATTACCTTGTAATTGTAGATTCCTTGACTAGCAGTGAAGGTGATTTTGTTTTCATCTGGTGGTTGCACCTTAATCTGATTACAGCCAAAATTGGCATCTATGAAGTTAAGAAGCTCGTGGTCGACTGTTGTCTACACCAACTGATTTATCCTTGTAAAAGGATAACTATCCTTCGAGCAAGCTTCACTGAGATTAGTAAAGTCAATGCAGACTCTCTATTTACCATTTTTTTCTTCATGAGGACAAGATTAGAGAGCTAGTCGGGATAGAACGTCTCTCGGATGAAGCCAGTTTAAGTAGGCGATCGACCTCAACGCTGATGACACAACTCCTTTCTTCATTCATTCTCTCATGCCTCTTCTTTACTGGCTTAGCATCTGCCTTGATAGAAAGCTTGTGACAGATGTCCTCTGGGTCAATTTCGGGCATATTGGTCAGGGACCACTTGAATACATCTGAAATTTTTGATGAGAATTTTTTAAACAGTGTCTTTTCATTTGGGCGCATGTTTGAGCCGATTAGGAGTGTCCGCTCTTGGTGATGTGGGTCCACACCGAATGACTCAAACTCCTTCTCAGTCCTGCTGTCGGGGTTTCCTGACTCGGTGTGTGAGTCAAGATCTCTCCATTTTCCATACTGTGATTGCTATTCACCAACAATCCCCTTCTGCTTCTTATCCATAAGAAAGTCTTCATTAGGGCGTACTCGAGAGCTCTTTTGTACCTATTCCAACCTCTTTCGGACCATTGCCACTACTATCCTAGCCATCGCCTGGTCACCTCTTATGTTGGCCATTCTAGATGGCATGGGGTATTTCAATAGTTGATAATTTGTGGACAAGACCACTTTTATCGTATGGATCTACGCCTCCTGAGGATGGCGTTGTAGGGGATTGGATGTCGAGGACACAAAACTCTGTGATGACGTTGAAAAGATCCGCATGAACTGGGAACTCGACCATGCCGGGGGAACAGGCTTCGCTCTTGTTAAAACTATAGAGGAGTGATTGGGTCTAGGAGTTGATTAACTTTCAGGCCAGCCCAGGGTATCCTCCATTAGATCGAGTGTACAACCGTATAAGATGTTGATGCTACTTTTCTCGTCCACCAAGATCTTAGATACTTTGTAGCAGCCGATATGTACTGTCATGACTAAGGCGTCATTATGCTCGAATTCTTCCACGAGGTGAATTATAGTTTTGGCTTCTCGACTTGGACCCTTGTCTCGAGGGATGAATGGAGGCGGCCTATGTTACCTCTTCTATCAGGATGTATTTCTACGTTTGGATAAGGATATCTCTCATCTTTGTGATATTGTTCCTCACTAGTGTCTGTAGAAGAGATCGGTGACTTGTAGCCCCCTGGTGAAGGCGGCAGCGGCTATGTCCTTGTTACAGTTGTAAACCAGGGCCATCTGGCTCTGGATGTAGTTGACATAATTATTCAGACTCCCCCCATTTCATCTTGACCATGAGGAGACGGTTGTTGTTTCTTTGGAATTCCCTCTGAGAAGCAAACGATTTTAAAATGCGCCAGTCACATCTTGAAAGCTCCAAATTGAATTCTTCATAAGCGAGTAAAAACCAGTGGTAAGCGAATTTCTTAAGACTGGACGAGAATGCTTGGCAAAAGGGAAGGTCGTTGTGAGTGTAGAATACCATACTGTCTTGTTACTAGTGGAGGTGCAAGAGGGGAGCGAAGGTTCTCGAATAGTGTTCAAAGGTCGGCATTATGAATTTTTTTGGGAGTTGAAGTGTGGTGATTTCCCTCGATAGTGGTGAGTCAGAAGGCCTCAGTCCACTATACTCCATCCCCTTTAGAAACTGCAAGCTCATTTGGTTGAGTCGCTTCTAAGCGAGATTTGCCATATCCTCGATGCGAGGGTATTCGCGGTTTGGGAACGCTTTAAGACCTCAGAATCCTCATCATCATAAATCGTTGATTGGTTCTACCTCAAGCTTCTAGTGGACTACACAGATTCCACGGTATCAGGTGGTGATGTGGACTTTGCGCATTTTCTTCTGCCATAAGGGGACATTGCAACTTCTGCAATGTCCTAATTTATTTGAGCAGCTGTGTTTGGACACAGATTGCAGCGTCTTTTTCACGAGCAGCCGCCTTGCAGAGTCAGAGCATCTCTGTTTTCTGGTCCTCCATCTGCTTTTGTAGAGTGAAAAGCATCTAGAGGAGTTGATCGATGTTGTGTCAGGGTTCAGGTTCAGTTACCTTCGTCCCATATGGCAGTGTGGTGTTTGAGTGAGAATCCCCGACGTCCGAGATATGGACGTTGGAAAGATTAGGTTGATGGTCTGCGGGCTGAGTTGCTTCGATAGTTTTCCTTTTTTCTTTAAGAGCAGTGGGTCCATGGCTGTAGCCTAGGTGATGTTTCTCCTTGATGGAGCCATATCGATCGTGCGAGGCTATTTTGAGGAAGGGTTAGGGTATTGGATGGGGAAAGATCCTAGTAAAGGTTCATAAGCTCTCAACGAAGCACAAAAAGAAATACATACTGAAAGTTGGAAAATTATAAAGAAGCTCTTTTCGGCAATAAACTTTGTCATGATGTAGAAACACATATATAAGCTGAAAATAGTTGAGATAACTCACAAGATTACGAAAGATGATCTTCTGTTTCTGCAGGTGGGCGGCGGATTAGCTGTCCTGATAGCGGATTCACCATGAAAGTTACACCTCCTACTAAGATTTTGGCTATGTACTGCTTCTTCTCTTCTCCTCACTCTTCTAGGTTTCTGGTCTCAGAGTTTGATCTCAGGGTGTTGTGAAAAAGAACAAGGGAAAGGTTAGCTTTTATAGGCATTTCCAAGAGAAAAATCCTATGTCTATTCAAATTTCAAATCAACCAATCAATTCAAATTCAATTTCAAATTTAAGTCCAGTCAATTTTTGAAAAGAGGATAATTTTTATAAAAATAAGGTCTAGTAAAAAGGAAACTTCAATTCTTACTCAAAAAGTTATTGCAAAATTTTAATTTTGAAACTAATTTTTGTAAAATTTTGAAAAACATTGAAATGAATTTTTTAATTTTTATTTGATTTTTTCCTTTATACCAAAACTGGAGCATGCCCTTGTGCCTATCAGAAACATAGAAAATTAATTCCCCAAAAATTTTGAAAATATACCCAAAAATTAAGAAAACCCTTTTTCTAATCATAAATTTCCTTAATTGCTACGTGGAATTAAAGCTCAAAAGTTTCTAAAAACAGGTGAAATTAATATACTCACATGTGCAAATCTGGATGCCATCTAGTTGTTGTTGGATGACGGTTTAGCCATATGGGTAGCAAAATTGCCGTTCTCGTCGGCTCAGTTTTTTTCTGCTTTGGGTTTTATCTCTTGAATAATTTCTCTAGTTTTCTATTTTTTTTTGTATTTGAAAAATAGCAGTTAGTTTGACTTGGGCAGTATAAAAATTTAAATAAAGTGAAAATAAAACATGGTTAGAAAGCATGGGTTGCCTCCAAGAAGCATTTTATGTTATACTCATTTGCTAGACTTTCTCTGATCTTTTTGCCATCTCTATGGCATATAGAGACTCATTCAAAAAAGAATCATTTATTGGGTTCTCCATCAGTTACTCTTCTTTGTTGTTTTCTATCCTTGGGAGGTGATCGACAATCTCCACACCCTTCTTGTCTCTTATCTTCGAATCAAACTCTTGGAGTAATAACACCTATCGTATCAACTTCAGTTTTGATCATCCTTTTTTGACTGGTATTTTAGAGCTGGTGATTAGTAAACACAATTATCTTTGCCCAAATCAAGTATAAACAAAATTTATCAAAGGAAAAGACTAATGCTATTAATTCCTTTTCCATTGTGGTGTAATTCTATTGGGCATCATTAAAAGTGTGGCTTGCATAATAAATCACTTAAAAATCCTTGCCTCGCCTTTGTCCTAAAACAACTCCATGGCAAAGTAACTCGCATCACACAAAAGCTCAAACAGTAAGCTCCAATCAAGTGCTGCAATAATTGGTGCAGTTATAAGCTTTTTCTTTAGCATCTCGAATGCTTCCAAATAATTATGAGAAAAATCAAATGGTACATCTTTCATTAATAAATTACTCAAGGCTTTACTAATTTTAGAGAAGTCCCTTATATACTGGCGATAGAAACCAGCATGTCCAAGGACACTTTATGCACACTTCATGTTTGATGGTGGTGGCAATTTTTCAATGACCTCCACTTTTGCTTTATCAACTTCTATACGTTTTTTTGAAATTCTATGACCAAGAACAATTCCTTCTTGGACCAGAAATGGCATTTCTCCCAATTGAACACTAAATTTATTTTTTCACAATGTCGTAAAACAAGTTTCAAGTTAGCCAAGCATATATCAAAAGAGGAACAAAAAACAACAAAAAAAAGTCCATAAAAAACTATAATCAAATTTTCAACCATATCATCAAATATTGCTAGCAGGCATCTTTGAAAATTAGCGGGTGCATTACATAAATTGAAAGGCATTGTTCTATAAGCAAAAGTTCCATACGGGCATGTAAAAGTTGTTTTCTCTTTATCATCCAAAGCTATTGCAATTTGGTTATACCCTGAATACCCATCTAAGAAAAAATAAAAAGCATGATCCTCAAGTCTCTCCAGCATTTTATCTATGAAAGCTAAAAACAAATGATATTTTCTAATTTCCGTATTTGGCTTCGAATAGTCCATGCACACTCTCCATTTGTTGTTGTTCTAGTGGGAACCATTCATTATTATCATTCTTTACCACAGTTATCAACCTTTCTCAGGGACTACTTGAACTGGACTGACCCAAGCCCAAGCACGGTCAGAAATAGGGTAGATTATACCAGCGTCAAGTAATTTTAGAATTTCTTTTCTTACCACCTCCGCAATACTGGATTTAATCGATGTTGTAGTTGAATTGTTGGTTTCTAGTTCTCCTCCATCATGATTTTGTGCAGGTAAATTGAGGGGCTTAAACCTTTTATGTCTGCTATAGTCCAATCAACTTGTTTTGTGGTCCCATAGCACTCTTTGCAATTTTTCTTTCTCTGTCCCATCAAAGAAGAGGAATAATTACTAGTAGTTTAGAATCATCTCCTAAAAATGTATACCTTAACTGAGATGGCAGTTCCTAAATCTCAAGCTTAGGTGGCTTTTATATAGAGGGCACTAGTATAGACATCAAATGTTTTAGCACCATAAACTCTTTTTTTTTTGAAAATCCCATCATTGCCTCCATAATGTGTACTTTCCTATCTTACTGCGTATTAAGGATGATGAAATCTACCGATATGTGGAGCCTGTCTACTTTCACAAGTACATTTAATTTATCTGTCCGCCAGTTGGAGTAATACAGTTGTTGGTGTTGCCTCTCTTAGGCCACGTTTTTTGGAAACAGATAAAGTCATAAGATTAATACTATCTCTAAGATCACATAAAGCTTTTTCAAATTGACAGTTTCTTATTTTGTATGGCATAGAACACTCCCTGAATTTTTTAGCTTAGGAGGCTGTTTATTCAAAAGAATTGTGCTGCACTCTGCATTAAACATCACGGGCTCAGGGTCCTCTAGCTTATTTTTATTTTTCAGGATATCATTCATGAATTTTTCACACTTTGGCATCTGTGCTAAGGCATCTACAAAAAGGTATGTTAATATGAACTTTCTTAAATATATTTACGATTTAAGAGAATTGCTTATCTGTGTTTTATTTTCTTAGCCTCTAAGGAAATTAAATAGGTGGAACATAAGACTTCATTGGTGCAGTCGTTACAGATTCAGGCTCTGGCTATAGATCATCTTCTGGATGGCAGATTAGCTATTCAGAAGATGGATACGCCCTCTCCTGGTTTCTACTATCCTCTAGTTTCTTTATTCATCTTTCTTACTATCTTTAGCCCCTTCTGAGCTCTCTTCATCAGTGTTTCTTCTTTGTTTTGGTTCCAGTTGCCTGCCACTCCGTAAAGTTATCACATTTCCTTGCTCATTTGAATTCTTCTCGGCATTGCTTGGCAATGAACCTTGCGGTCTGTTGGCTAGTGCAGCAACCATCTGCCCCGTCTGCACTTCCAGAACATGTATTGATGTTGTTATGCTTTTTTGAAATTGTGTGGTGTTGTTCACAAGTTACGCTACAGCTTCTTCCCAGCTTTATTTCGTGTCTCCTTGTTGCTGGTGTTGTTGTAATTGCTGTTCCTGAAAGTTCATCTTCATGTTGTTGTTTCTGCATTGCAGATTTGGGTGATTCTTCCATCCTGAATTGTATGTGCTAGAGTACGAGTTGTTTGACCTCGGATAGTTGTTGAAGGCAAGATTGGTTCCAATGTGGCAATCATTATTATCAAGACCCCCTCCACAAAATTTATAAGATGAGTGTGTTTGGATAGAACTTATAGTGGCCGCTCTAAGTCTCTTTGTTATTACCTCCAACTGTGCTTTAATTGCTGATAACGTATCAATCTCATGTCCTCCAATGATCTTCTTTGTTGGCCCCTTATTGATTGTCATTGATAATGGTTGGATGTAATCTCATCAAATAACTCTCGGGTTTCCTCTATGTTCTTGCTCACCAATGCTTTACCAGCTGTATCATCTATGATCATCTTCGTATTTGGATAGAGTCCATTATAGAAGAATTGGATCTCTAACCATAAGGGTAGCCCGTGAATTTATGCTTTGTTAAGGAGCACTTTTTACCTTTTTCATGCATCATGTATTGATTCATTTCCTATTTAGGTGAAGGTCATGATGTTTATCCTCAATTAGATACCCTGGCTGGTGGTAAATATTTGGCCAAGAGTGTTCCAACCATCTCGTCCCATGTCACGATTGTCTCCTTGGATAAAGAATAGAACCATATTTTCGCCTTATTCTTTATAGAGAGAGAAAAAAGCATCAATCTAATCGCGTTGGAGGAAACCCCATTGTGCTTCTGAGTATTGTATGTTTCTAAGAAGCTCTTGATATATTCGTTTGGATCTTTATCGGGTTCTCCTCGAAATTTGTAAGTATTTTGTGCAAGTTGGATTAGTGTGGTCCTCAACTCAAATTTGTTTGTAGCAATATTAGGCTTGAAGATGTAGGATGTAGCTACTAATATGGATCACACAGCGTAGTCTCGTAGTGCTCTGTGATCGTCTGTATTTGCCATCTTTGTTTCTCGATCTTTCTTTTCCTTCAATAGGCGTCTGATGGTCCTCTCGATCTCCGAATCAGGTTATGTCAGGTGAGAACTCCCAAAACTTCGTATACAAATATACTAATTAGTTCCTGAAATCTAGACTTCAACTTTGACTTCTGGATCATAGATCCGCTGTTGGAACATCGATTCACTTTCAATTAGTGTCCTCTTGGGTTATGCCTTCTGTATCCTAAAATTGAAAATTTGTAGTGAAAGTTTATGCTAAAAATTTGAAAAATTAGAATTAAAATTAGATTGTATTAGTGTTAATATTAAATTAACAATCCACAGCAACAACACCAAAAACTTATTGTGCAAACTAGCAAGTATACCAATCGTTATAAGTAATAAAATGATAATGAAGAGTGTCAAAACCATAGGAATTGTATTTAATTACCATAATTAATAATCTTAAAATCTTATTTGAAAGCAATGAATACGTTGAAAAAGTGAATTAAAAGAAGTGTTTTTAATATGAGAAAAGTACTATGGCTTGGCAATTTTAGTGTATATATTTCAGATTATTCTAGTTAGTTGCACTAGAAACTTTATTTTAAGTATTGCTAACAGTTGAAGAATTTTTTGGTATTCAATAATTTTCATTGAGCATCATTAAATCTAACCCCAGACAAGAACCCACAATTTGTTGTTCTAAAGAATTTACTAGTCCAAAGAAGAATTAAAATCTGTGATTATTTTCTATATATTGCACAATATATGCCTCTCCTGCTAGTCTCAGTTTGTAAGAAGTGATTTCTATTCTATGTGGCTTTCTCTCAATCTCTAACCTAACCATCTATATAATTGTGACCATCAATTATTAGACTTTAAGAAAAGAATAGAAAATTAGTAAACTTTAAATATGTATGAACAATCTTCAACAGATAGCCTACGTCTAAGCCCTAGCGAAGTAAAATTTGCTCATAATTAAAAGTAAGAAAACATGATTTTATAATAGAAAAACATTAAACTAATTAAATAAAGGAAAAAGAAAGTAAAAACAAAGTTGAAGCTTTCTTTTTCCTCTGGTCTCCTTCTTCACAAATTCAGGATTGGTGTAGAAAATCAGAGCTTTATTAAAGAAGTAGTCTCCAAAATTGATTCCACAAAATACAATATATAATACAAGAGTATGGAGGTCCTTTTATAGCCTCAAAAACCCTAGGTGACCATTTAAGGACTCCTAAAACAAATACAAAATCCTAAATAACTCAGGAAAAATTACACCAATAACTACCTTGAAGGGAAGCAAATTCATTATAAAATACGATGTTTTTGCTATTGAATATAATCCATGAACATTTGACTCAGAGAATAGCTTGCTCCAGCATATAACCTCCTTTGACTTGTCAACAACGGATATGCCGTCTTTATGGCAAATTCGCTATAAAATTTTGAAATTAGGCACTCAGCTTCCTCTGGATCCTTTATTTTCTAGTGCAGACTCTTCTAATATCTCTGGGTTCATATGAGCCTTCTTTAATTCCGTTCTTCTTCTTTACAACTCTTGTTTTTACTATTTTTTTGGTTTTTCTTCAAAATTGCTCTTTTATTCTAAATCTATAAAAGTAACAAATAAAACTACCAATGAAGTATTAAAATGACAAAAAAAGGTATAAAAGGATATAAAATATTCATACAATATGATATTTATCACACTGTGCTGGGGTTCAAAGCTTTTTGGGCTGTGAGCACCCCAGATGCATGTCCAAGTAAGGTTTTCTGTGTAGGCTACGCACTGAGGAAGACTAGCCAGGATGGTCGCTTCTTCATGCCCCAAAGTGAGTGTGAAAAGCTTATTGTGAATATGGTAAATAGCGACAATGGTATGCGTGATGCCATTTGGTATCTGGGTCTTGAGAAGCCGAGTCAGAGGAGGAGTGCGAAGCCATCCTGACAACCTGGAACTTGGGCCCACATGCTCGGGGAGGAGCGACACTCTTTACCGACATTGAGTTGAAATTGTATAGGTTGACAGATGTAGACTACACTCCCCAGAACTGGATTTGGTTGCTAGACCTGAATAGGCCTCCTATGCCCTCAGTTATCTCGAGGGTGCCAGCTCTGAGTAAAACCTGCCGGTTATGGCCTTGCACGGCCGGGGTGCCTGGGGCGTGTTGTTCTACTAACAGGAAGAGGGCCTCAATGCAGTACTCGCAACCTCAAGCTTCTGAAGAGGGAGGCTCTGAATATTGTTGGACTTTTCCCCCTGTGTGACACTTTAATACTTATTTCTTGTAGAAGAGGAACATGATCGGGTTTGATAAGTTTGATGAGGAAGAAATGCATAACCTATTATTGATAGGGGGAAAATCATGCACGAAAAGTGTACGTTTTAAAAGTGTGCGCTTTGGCTTCCTCAATACTTCCGTTATAGCAAAATGGCTAAACGAGCCAAATCCACGGGACGCGAAGTGATAGAAGCTTTACCAGTTGATTCACGTGTGCATTAAAATTTCTGCAACGTTTTAAAAAAATCAAAAGAAAAGAAATCAAAGAATGAAAAGAGAAGAGTATGGTGAAACATGAAGAAGTGGGAAACATAGAAAAAACGGTTTTTGTGGTTTTTGATATATTTCTAAAACAAAGTAAAAAAGAAAGAAAACTCATGGCTACTAACTACTAATAGCTCCACTAACCATGCTAACCTCTTAGTGATAGTTGCCTCACATATATCCTTGGCCATCACTAGTCCTTGGTTCAAGAGCATTTCAAAGCATAACCCATATGTTAACTCATCACATCCAAACTCAACAAAACAAGTTGAAGCTACATTTAACCAATCAAAACTAAACAAGAGCAAGCATGGAATAAAGTAACGTTAGTTTGTTAGGGAGTTAGGATGTTAGAGTATTAGAATCCATTATCATGAGCTATCAATGGCTCTTGCAAGAGTAAGGCCAAGTAGAGGCTATTAGATTCATATGGATTATCATGAAAGAAGTTAGCAAGTTAGTAGTTAGTAGCTAGTTGCCATGACAGGAAATTAGCTAAATATGTAAAAGGAGTTAAAGAGAAGAAAAAAAAAAGAGATGTAAGAACCTTTTATAGATTGCCACCTTCCATTATAAGCACTCTTTCTTTCCAACCATGTACCACCCTCTCTTCCATTACAAGGCCTACAAGAAATGAAAAATACAAAAGAGGAAGAAGAAGAACAACAAACCAAACTATCCTAAACTACAACATGGAGAAGGGAACCCTAAAAACTATCATAAAAACTACTCAAAACTCCTCTCTTTCAGTTCTGAAAATCCCAGGGCTTTTATATCCGAAAGGAGGCATCAGGGTACAGGTTTGGAGATGCGTGTCAAATCTTGACGCGCGACTCCACAAAAGAGCCGCGCGCGCGGCGCCGCCTGGTGCACGCTCCCCTCTTGTCCCCTTGCGGGGTGTACCCCCTAAAATTCGAATTTGGGCACCTGATTTTGATAAAACCGCCCTCCAAAGTCAATGACTATTCATGTAGGCTTTTAATCACCAATTAAATGGGATTTTTGGGCTTCTTCTTCATCCATGCCATGGACCTAGAAACATACAAGAGAGGTATTATTAGCAGAATTTAAATTTAAATAGATATGAAGATGTGGCATAAAATATACAATTTTAGAGACTAATCACAGCCCCACACTTATCTTTTGCTTGTTCCGAGCAAAACAAAAAACTAATAAAATTATTACATCACTTTCACAGGTGATTTGATTGCAATGAGCATATGCAACAAGCCATTAAACCTCTAGGTTTCCCTTAGAGGAGGAGTTTTATCTCTTGAGGGTTTTTAACGGATTGCACCCACAAAATCCATAAAGAAAGAAATCAAATGTTAGTATTTTGAAAACGCATTTTGAAATAGAGAAAAGAGTTAAAATATTTTTGAAAAAATTTAAGTGATCTAAGGTCATAGGTTGACTAGAAATTATTCTTCGTTAAACTAAGTCAAAATGCAAAATCTTGTTGTAAATTAAATGTAAGAATTTAAAATTGAATTGAATCTTTAATCTTTCATAAAACTCTTAGAACATATGCACTTTGTAAACGTTGAAGATTTTTGGTATATCCACTCTAACTTTCATGCCATTTATTTGTATATATTTATTTTTTTCTTTCCTTAATTTTCTTAGGCTTTCTTATTTACCCGAGTAGTGAGACTTTAGCCGGTGACTCCCAAACCAGATAGTTTTAAGGCACTGGGTGAGAAAACACCCCTCGGGCTTAAGGACTCGAGTAAATAAGGCCACAAAACTAAAGGGGATTATTTTGTTTTTGTCCACCATTTTAGGCGTGATAATCATGCTTCCTGAGGCATAATTACCCAACTTCAATAAGTTATTTTATCATTATTTTTTTAATATATTTTCGTGGCATTTTTTATGGCATTTTCAATCTTTGTTTCAATTCCAAAAAATTGTGTAAGTGTGAAGGGCATAAATCTAAGGCAAAAAATTGAAGATCAAATTATCTTTCCAATCTTACTTCCTTATCATAAAATTTAAACAAGATCTATTATTTTGACTTGGCTTAAAAATTCATAATTTTACGTCTTCCTAATTCCTAAGAGAATCTTAATTTTCTTAAAAATAAATCAAAACTATTTCTCTTAATTCAAAAAGTTTTGTACAAAGAAAAGATAAGAGTTTCTATACAAAAGAAAATTATAAAAATTTCCTAAAATGAAGTGTAAAAGAAAGAAAATTTAAAACTAACTATGTTAAAAAATCCTCCCCCACACTTATCTCATGGATAGTCCTCAATACATCATGAATGTGTATATACATGAAACAAATGGGAAGGGAAGGAAAATTACCTCATGGTGGTGGCTCCGGTGGTGATCTAATAGGGCCAAGCATTGCTACCTAATCAAAAAATCATGGATCTTGCATAAACCCACCAGTGACCTCTCTAATATGACCCATCAAAAGAATGATTGAATGAATGGTCTTTTTTAAAAAATTATGCCCATCTAATTTCAATTTTCAAAAATAATTACTGAGTCATTTTCTTCAGCATTCTTGTCCAATAATGAAGTGTGATTTTGGGAGATGATTGATTTGGACTCAAATGGAACAGGAACAAAACCGATAGCGACTTCAAAATTTGACTCAGATTAAGTCGAGATTCAAAAGGGGGAGTCAAATTGGTTCAAAATTGAGGTCCAAAGAATTGATGTTCACACACATTCCCTATCAATGAAGTGTGATCATAAGATATTGGTAATTCAATTTCACGGTGTACTGGTACAGGATTCAATGTTGACTCTGGAATAGAGAAAAAAATCTAGTAAACATACTATAGTCATTATTGAATCAAAAAGTGAAATTAAATTACCAACTTGAGGTTCAGGATCACTTTCAAGATTAAGTTCAATTTTGAAAAAAGGATAACTTGCCAAAATGTCAAGGTGGTTCTCAGAATTTTGGGCAAGTTCAAATGGATGTAATGAAATTGAATCTTGATTTTCATCCACGGAAGGAATGTGAATGGGTGAAATGATCAATTCAAGTTTAGGAATTATGGGAATCAAAACTGCTTAAAAACGTTACTTAGTTTACGTAACACTATAGGGGTCGATATTGATTCAAGGATTGGACTCGAATCGCTAAATTGAAGCTTTGGTTCACATTCAACTTCAAGTTCAATTTCAGGAATTGGATAACTTATCAAACTATCAAGAATTTGATGTTGGTCAAGTTCAGGTTGATATGATCAAATTGAAGTCAAAATGACATGATTCTTGAGTCATAAGAACATCCGATGGACATGTGAACTCAATTATATTTTGCATTATTCGCTCTCATTTGCACGAATTTCATAGTTCTTTCCCACAATGATTTTTCTTTGATTGGTTCTGAAAAAGAACTATATGAATTTTGAAAATTTTGAGGACATGATGAGGCCATCATGTTTTCAAATTTTTTTTGTGTCTCCATCACTTCTTCCAAACTCCTTTGCAATGATGATTTTTCTTCAATTGGTGGTTCAGAAAAAGGAGGATATGAAGCAGAATTGGGGAATGAATGTTGTGGAAATTGTGGACAATGTAGTTGAAAATTTTACTCAGGAGTGGTGAATCCCCATTGACTCCATGAAGAAGTGAAATTACTTTGAAAATTATTGTCATAAAATTGGAGGTATGGGTCATATTGAGTCGAATAATCCCAATCCGGCCTATATGATTGGTTCATGTTGTACATAACCAGTTTGAAGTTATCCAAGTCAAATGAGGTCGAGGTGAAATATGAATTCATATTAGGATTGAAAGAATTGTTGTTGTTAAAATCCATTTCACAATTTAAAAAAAAGAAGACAAACAAATAAACAAACAAACGAAGGAAAAGAAAAAGAATTTAAGCTTATACTAGGGTTGACTTAGACCTAGACGATTACTAACTGGTTAGACTGTCCACGGGGGGTACATTGTGGGAATCTGACCACAACTTAATCGGCTAGGTAGGAGTAAGATCAGTGGGAGGTATCCATGCCGGAGCAACATGCCTAATTATGCCAAACCACTGTTTTTTGAGGTTTCGTTCTTATTACCCAACCTTGGACACCAATTTGATAAGAGTCAAACTCTAACAACTTCTCCCTTAGGTCAATCTCCTAAATGAGTCTGAGATGTCCCTAGGGGCCAACATCTAGCAATTTTCATTAAGGCATGGGTTGTGTGAGTGGGGAGGTGATTTTTGGGATAAGGGAGGGTAATGACTTCCCCACCTTATGTTTTATTAGGTTTTGCTCTTAAATTCAATTCGTGCAAGTGTATAATATAGATAAGAATGAATAAAAAAAGAGAGTAAATCACCCACATATTTGTCTTAACTATATGTAATGCAATATGTACACCTGCGTCAAGATCACAACACAAGAATAAAATACAGTATATTGGAATTGAAATCGACACATGCCTAGAGGCAAATGTCTAAACCATTTTAAAGCATCCAATTTCTGTATTTTACTTCTTATAATTATTATAGTGCGCATGTAATTAAATAAAAAATAGTAGCGGAACATAATAATATACAAGATTTTACCCAACCATGCAAAAGCAAGTGTGGATTTCTGTAATGCTAAAAATTTGACCTGCACACAAAAAACAAAGAAGAAAAGTTAACAAAAATGTGAAATCAAACCGTTCCCATCCCCAGCAACGGCGCCAAAATTTGATCGGGAGAAAATCGTGCACGAAAAGTGTATGTTTTGAAATCAAGAGTTAAAAGTGTGTGCTTTGGCTTCCTCGATACTTTCGTTATAGCATAAAGGCTAAACGGGTCGAATCCACAGGGATGGGAAGCGATTGAAGATTTACCTATTAATTCACATTGTGTTAAATTTCTTCAATGCTTTAAAGAATCAAAAGAAAAGAAATCAAATAATGAAAAGAGAAGAGTACGATGAAACACGAAGAAGTGGGAAACATAGAAAAGATAGTTTTAGTGATTTTTTGATATATTTCTAAAATAAAGTAAAAAGAAAAGAAAACTCATGGTTACTAACTACTAATGGCTCCACTAACCATGCTAACCTTTTAGTGATAGTTGCCTCATATGTATCCTTGACAATCACTAGTCCTTGGTTCAAGAGCGTTTAAAAGCATAACCCATATGTTAACTCATCATATCCAAACTCAACAAAACAAGCGCAAGCTACATTTTAACCATCAAATTAAACAAGAGCAAGCATGGAATAAAGTAATATTAGCTTGTAAGAGAGTTAGCCAGTTAAAGTATTATAATCCATCATCATGAGCCATCAATGGGTCTTGCAAGAGCAAGGCCAAGTAGAGACTATTAGGTTCATGTGGATTATCAAGTAAGAAGTTAGCAAGTTAGTGATTAGTGGTTAGTTGCCATGAGAGAAAATTAGCTAAACATATAAAAGGAGTTAGAAAGAAGAAAACAAAGAGAGGTAATGAGAGAACCTTTCATAGATTGTCACCTTCAATTACAAGCACTCTTTCTTTCCAACCATGTACCACTCTCTCTCCTATTACAAGATCTGTAGGAAATGGAGAATACAAAGGAGGAGGAAGAAGAACAACTAACCTAAACTACCCTAAACTAAAACATGGAGATGAAAATCCTAAAAACTAATCAAAACTCATCTCCTTCAGTTCTGGAAATCCCAAGGCTTTTATAGGTGAAAGGGGGCACCAGGGTACAAGTACAGAACCGCTATCAAATCTTGGCGCGCGGCTCCACAGAAGAGCCACGCACACGGCGCCGCCTGCTGCACTCTCCCCTCTTGTCCCCCTGTCGGGTGTACCTCCTTGAATCTGGATTTGGGCACCTGGTTTGACAAAACCGCCCTCCAAAGTCAACGGCAATTCATGTAGGCTTTTAATCACCAATTAAATGGGATTTTTGGGCTTCTTCTTCACCTAGAAACATACAAGAGAGGTATTATTAGCAGAATTTAATATTAAATAAATCTAAAGATGTGGTGTGAAATATGCAATTTTAGAGACTAATCAATTATCGACTGCCCCCGACGGCCCGATTACGAATGTTGGGCGATTCAACATGGCAGAGGACGCTCAAATCGAGCCCTCTGACCCAATTGGCTCTGAAGCTCTAGGGCCTTAATCACACACGTGCGTTGCATATTTTCAGATCATATGTGACACATTTCTACATTTTTTATTTAAATACAACTCTACCATTAATGTATTTTCATGTTTAATGGCATGTAGGGTAATTAAGAAAGAAAAGAGAGAGATTGACGGATTTATCCAATTAAATCAAAAGGCTCTAAAGGCCTTCTTATCTGAAGACCAGGAACATCAAATGAGATAATATCATCCAAATTCAAAGGAAAAACGGGTTAGAAGAAGACCCTATCGGTTCAGCAGTGAGGATAAAGAAATAGATCGTCAAATCTAAAGCTGAAATTCAAAATCTAAAATGATAAATGAATACAGAGAAGATCAACAGATGAGATGAAGCAATTTAGAATTGAATTCAGACTAGATACATTTTAGTACTTTAAACATAACTTTCGCTATTGAAACTCAAATCTAATGATTCTGTTTAAACTTTCTGATTAATAGATTTTGATGATGGATAACAAAAGTGATATAGATACATTGGAGCTTTATTCCAAGAGTTTATACTGAGTTCTAGTTGTTGAAGTTCATATAAAGACTTTGACTATTTTTGTGTATTTTTTAGAATTTTTGTTAAAAGCCTTGATCAAACACTCAATATTGTCTTATAGTCAACTAAAACCCTAATATAGTCGACTAATATACCTTCTAATCGACTTGATCCATTATATAGTCGACTAAGTTTTTTCACAAAAAAATATATCAGTTTACTGTTTGTTGACTGTTAGCAGTATTAGTCAACTAATTCAAGTTATAGTCGACTAACACTTTCTGCTGGTCGACTAATTATAGTTTCCAAAAACTTATCATTCGTATTAGTCTTGATATAATCGACTTGCTTCCTTTACTGGTTGAATAACTTAGGCAAAAAATTGTTCTTCTAGTTGACTACCCCTATACCCTAGTCGACTTACAGTAGTTTCTGACTGTTAATCTGCTATTGATTTTTTGGTATTTTATTCAACGTTATAAATTTCAAATTTGAGTTGATAAATTTCCTAATTGACCATTGATTTCACCTATAAATAGGGATGTTGTCCTAGGATGAATTCACCAATTCAAAACATAAGTTTTCTGCCCAAAACTCTGTTCAAAAATTCTGTTTTTCTAAAATTTGCTTCTACTTTCTGTTCTTCAACAATTCCAATTCTTTTGTGAAGTATTCTGAGAGTCCACCTATCAGAGACCTTGTTCACAATCACGTTCAAGATCAAGGCTTATAGGATTCATTGTATTCATTCAAGTGGTGTAGAAGGAGTTGATTTTGGGGTGTATCAAAATCAAAATAAGAAAAGTCTCAAGCGGGTTGCTTGGGGACTAGACGTAGGTCACAAGGACCGAAATAGGATAAAATCACTTGTGTTTGCGTTTGCATTCTTCTGAGATTTTTTTGTACACTTACTTTCCTGTAAGTAGTTTATTCTTAAAAGTTTATAAACACTGTTCACCCCTTTAGTGTTTGTGTTGCCTTATTTATAGATCCTACAGATTCAAGATTATCTAGAAAGAAACTTAACAACTCTTACATTAATCACTATTTCTATTTCTATCATTTGTTAAGTTATATGCAGCAATCAATATGCCAACAAGTTTAGATCAGAATTGAATATTCACATCAAATCAAGTTTGGAGATAAGTGGAGGATTCAAATTCAGAAATAGCCAGCTTTCCCTATATCTTTACTTTTTTGCTTATCCATTTCTATCCTAGAAATACCCCACACATTCGAGGCAGACGGATGAAAGAAGCAGAGAATAGAATAGATTTCTTTATAGGTTTAACTAAGGTTTTTCTTTCTCTTTTAATGTAATTTTTTTATGTAACTAAAATCGAAGAAGAGTTTCATGGGAGAACAAAAGTGATGCGTGTACTATGACTGACATCGATGTAAGTATTCTTCTTTTATTTTATTGTTATTCAATTCAATCAAAGTTTCTTTTTCTGCTATTATTTTTTTTTACTTCCCTCTTCTGTGTTTATGAATCCCAACGACTCCAATAGCTTCGAAGTTGCCTCGCCCTTGTAAGTGTCGTTGATGGCCTAAGATAATGAACAACCATTTCTATGGTAGTATAACTTGCACCTTCATTCTGTAGTATAGTTTGGGAATGGGGAAGATCTCATCTGTCATGCTTTTCTCGCCTTCAAGCAAAGGAACATAGTTAATAAGGATTCCAGGGAAGTCATCAACCGAAAGAGGTAGGTAAGTTCTTTAGTTTTCTTTTTCTTTTTTTAATCCTTAATTTAGATCATCATCAATTCTCAACTCTATTCATTATTTTTTACTTTCTTTGTATAATTTCATTTTCTATTTTCTCTCTCTACTCCAATCTACCACTTTCAAAATTTAACATAACCTATTTTCCTTTTATTTTAAAATAACAAGAGAAGAACTTTAACCATTTTCAAGTAACTTAAAAGAAAACTTACTAAAAGCTTCCATCGCTAGTCCTCCATGTAGATCATAACCCACATAGCCACTAGTTATAGCGATAGTATTGAGCACCTTGCACATTCCATTCTTTAAATCTAAACTATTTTTTTCTTGTGCAGGTTTAAACTCAATCAAAATTTTTGCGTTGTTGCCAGGGAGGGACAATAACTAACTCTTTTTTATTTAGTTTATTGACTAACTTTATTCTCTATTCTTGGTGTACAGGTTTAACAACAAGAAAATTTTTGCTACAGTGAATATATAAGTGGCCTTAGACTCTGCTCAAGAAAGTAGAGCCCGGAAGCCCTTAGATTTGCTACATTCCCATGGCAATCTGAGTGAATTACTAACCTGTATTTTTTGCAAGTTGGCTGTATTGCAAAGTTTAAATATCTGTAGCTATTTATTTTCTTATTTGACTCACTGTACATACATTTCTAACTCAACAATAAAAAGTTGATTGTAATTGCTAAAAACGGTTTAGACTTTGCATTTAGGCACGTGTTTATTTCGTTACATTTTCTATTTACAGTTGAAGAGTACTGGAGCCAAGGTATGTGTGAATAGGATTTAGTATAAGGTTCATTCTTGCATGAAATATTGCTTGAGTGTTACTTTTTCTATATACTTGTACACTGCACTAAACTGAACTAAGGGATTGTCCTATAAACAAGATAAGGAGAGGAAGTCATTACCCTCCCTTAGCCGACAAACAATCTCCTCACTCACTAACCCAAGCCTAACTAAAACTGAGTAGACATTTTCCTTAGGGACATCTCAGACTCAAATAGAAGACTTACCTAAGGGGAAAGTTGATTAGAATTAGACTCTTGCCAAAACGGTTTAAAAGGTTGGCGATTGATGAGGCGAAACCTCAAAGAATAGTGATTTGGTATAATTAGGCCCGCTGCTTAAACATGGATACCTCCCTCTGATCATGGCCCTACCTGGTCGATTAACTTATGGTCAGATTCTGCAATATACCTTCGTGGACAGTCAACTAGTTAAGAGTCACCTAGGTCTAAAGTCTACCCTAACCTAGGTTAGTTTTTTTTCTTTGTTTGTTTATTTGATTGTTTGTTTATTTTTCTTTGTTTGTTTTTGATATTTCTTGTATGATATGGCTTATAACAAAAAATTTTCAATTTTGATAGTAATCCATATTACACCCGGACCTCTTTTAACACGGATATTATCAATCTGGCATATTATAACTTTAACCAGCCAAGTGTACTGGATTGGTCTTATCTGAATCAATACATGTCCCATTCGAAATACCATGAACATGACTGGAATAATCATCACTATTCTTCACAGAGTCAATGGAGATACAACTTCCCTGAGTCATATTATCAACCACCATTCCAACATTCAGCCTATAATTTTCCTAGTCATGATCAAACAAGAGTAGAAAAATCTGAGGCTATGAAAAGTATAGAAGCCATGATTGGGTCTCAAGAAAAAAATTGAAAATGATAGACTCATATTCCTATAAGACTCCCAAATCCAAGATCCTTACTCCGTGTTTGATTGGTCGCTAATGTTGCACATTTATTATCATATTCCCATACTCCCATACTTATTATAAAATAAATTCTGCATTGTCCTAATTAAATGTTTAATTTATTTGCAGGCCTATTCCTAAAGGAGAGTGAATAGAAATGAGCCCAAAAGCCCACCAAATTATGAATTAAATCAGAATTAATTCGAACTCAGTGAATCAGGGCAAAATCAGAGAGGTTAAAAATCGATTGAGAAGAATCCTCCCAGAATCGATCGGTTGAGGCAAAGATCAAAGGCCATTTCGTCAAAATTCTGGACTTAAACGAGAAATCCAACTGAAGATAAAACCAGAACGCGAAGCCAGGGAGCTCCACCAACAGGCTGTGGCCACCTGGCCACAGCAAGGCCGTGGAAACGCGGCCAAAACTGCGTTTCCGCTTCTCTGTTATGGAGTTAGGGGGAGCATTTGCTCCCCCTATCTTTATCCTCTCCTGTAGGTTGGGTTATTGCCTATAAAAGGGCAGGATTTGCACTGAAAATGGGACGACCATGCAGAGATAGGATTTAGTCCAGTTTTCATTCTTTGTAGTATAGGTTTTTGTTTTCTTTTTATGTAATTTTAATTTGTATGTAAGCTTAGGTTAGATTGAGATTCATGTAAGTAAGAGAGAGAGGCTTATGTTGAGAGTGACATCGATGTACCCTCCTCCTTTCTTCCATCGTTTCAAGCAATAAAAGGTAATATTTTTTTATGTTCTTCTTTACTTTCATTTCTTCTTCTTCTTTCTACTTTACCTCTTTTGGTTTTGGTGAGAATGCAAGTGAATCCAGAAGCATAAGTATAACAATGTTTTCGTGAGTGCCAACGGTTATTCATGATGATGTTCTCCTCCTCAAGACTCCGTATCACTTCATTCTTGTTCGTCTTGATGATATAATGCGAATGGGGACTGAGCTCGATCTTATGGCTTATGCGTTGAACGCCTTCGAAGCAAGGTAGAACATGCAAGGGTTCCAGGTAAGTCATCAACAAAACTAGGTGAGTACTTCTTTAATCTTCTTTCTTTTCTTTCTTAGTTTAGATCACCAACTTCTTTTCTTTCTTTTCTTTTCTTCCAAATCTCTTTCACACTTTCATTTTCTTTGTACATAGTCATTTTCTGATTTTCTCCACCTTCTCGTCTATCGCTTTCTTTTTAACTTTAACCTAACTCTCTTTTTCATTTTCATTTCTTAAAATAAAGAAGAACCTTCTTTTTTCTTCACAAAGATTTCAATACAAACCTTGAACGCTTCTATCGCTAACCCTCCTTGTGGATCACGACCCGCATAGCCACTTGCTATCTCGGTAGAATTGAGCACTTGCACTCTTTATTTTAAAGTTCTAAAATTTTGTATTTTGTGTGCAGGTTCAAGCTTCAATCAAATTTTCGCGTCGTTGCCGGGGAAGCTAACGGTTTTTATTGAATTTTTGAACTAAAACGAATTTTTCTTCTTTGTTGCAGGTTACAGGGCAGGAAAAGCCGGAAAACAAAGATTGCAATAACATATAAGTGGTCTTGGGCCTCTGTTCTAGAAAACAGAGACCAAGTACCCTCTGAATTGCCGCGTTTGCTCGGCTCTAGCCGCGTTTCCGCGGCAAGGAATAGTTCACTACTGACTGTTTTCTTTTTGCAGGGCTGCTTACTTTGCAAAAATTAGTGTTTCTGCAAACTTTATTTCTTGTATACTATCATCAGGAACCTGCTAATAAACCAACAGTGAAATACTTGTTGAAAAAGTAAAAAAATTGATTAGACGTTTGCATTTTAGGCACGTGTCTTTTCAATTCATTTACTTTACTGTTGAAGAGTGCTGGAGCAAGGTACGTTCGCATTGCATTTAGAATAGGACTTATCTCTTGGTTGATTTACATCGCTTTGAGTGACTCTTGTTTGCATATCTTTACACTTGCACAAATTGATCTTAAGGGCACCACCCCATAACAAGATAAGGTAGGGATTTAATCACCCTTCCTTGGCCCAAAAATCAGATTCCAAGCACTCACTAACCCGAGCCTAACTAAAAATGAGTAGACGTTGGCCCTAGGGACATCTCGGACTCGATTAGGAGATTATCCTAAGGGGGAAAGGTGTTGGAATTTGACTCCTACCAAATCAGTGTCTAGGAAGGGATTACGGGCCGAAAGCCCGAAGATTGGTGGTTATTTAATTAAGGAATGTCTTTTGACGAAAACCTCTCACCAATCTTGCCCTGACCTGGCTGATTAGCTTGTGATCAAAGTCTACATTATACCTCCCGTAGACAGTCTAACCAGTTAGGAGTCGTCTAGGTCATGGGTCTACCCTAACTTAGTTTAGAATTTTTTTCTTTTTATTTGTTTGCTTATTTGTTTGTTTGTTTTCTTTGTTTGTATTCTACTGTGTAATATGGCTTATAATAACAATTTTTTCAATTTTAATAGTAATCCATATTACACACCGACCTCTTTTTCGGATATTACCAACCCGGCATATCATAACTTTGACCAACATAGTGTGCCGGATTGGTCTTATCCGAATCAATATAGCCCATGCCCCCAATCTTATAACCATAATTTCCATAATAATTTCAACTCTTCACAGAGTCAGTGGGGATTCACCTCCCCCGAGTACAATTTTCAACCAACTTGTCCTCCTTATCCATCTGGTCCACAATACTTCCAAGATTCATACTCAGTTCCACAAGTCCAAAATAGAAAACCATCAATTTTGGAAATGAGTATGCGTGAGTCCAAACCACAATCACAAAATCTGATGGACTCACAAATTTACCACCAATTCCAAAACAACACTTCATCTTTTCAAGACCAATCGCAACAAAGCGATGAACCTATCAACAATGAAAAGATGCTTGAAGCCATGACTCAGGCTCAAAACGCTCGTAATCACGACATAGATATGATGGTCCAATCTTTACGTTCTCACCATGTGACCAGTTCTGATGTCGGTAACCATTTTGTTAGAGCCAAAGAGTCATGTTATTTTGGAACACAAGGTTCCATTTCAGCACAATCATTTGAACTTGCCCAAACTACAAATTTTAAAAGTGACATTGACAGTTTGGCAAGTTTCCCTTTCCTGAAATTGAACTTGAAAATGAATATGATTATGAACCTCAACTTAGTGATTCAATTTTACTTCCTGATTCAATTATGACTCCGGTGTCTTCACCTGATTTCAACTTTTTTCCTGAGTTAACATTGGATCCTGTGCCAATTCATCATGAAATTGAATCACCCATCTTTGATGATCATATTGAACTTGACCAATTTTACAGTTTTGAAAGTCCTATTGACAAATTGGCAAGTTCTCATTTTTATGATATTGAGCCCAATGAGAAATGTGACCTAGATTCTCAAATCTGTGATCTAGTTCAAATTCCCGAATCAATATTGACTCCTGTTTTGTTACCGGACTTGAGTAATATTTTAGAGTCAGTTAGATTCCCACAACTATCATTTTTGAACTTGAATAACCAATATTAAGTCATATTCCATTGTTTGAAATAAATGTGGACTTGAGTTTCAACTTCTTGACTTGGACCCGCTTTTTGAACCAATCTCGACTCCTAAACCTTTACTTGACTTAAGTCACCTTCCTGAGTCGGTATTAGTTCCTGTACTTCCTGAGTCTAAGTCAATCATTCTATCTTTTGACACTCCATTTTGGGACAAGGCGGTTAACAAAATTGACTCCGAAATTAAATATGGAATTTGGAAATTAGGTGGGGCTAAATTTTTAATAAAAATCCTTCATGGATACATAATTTTAATGGGTTATATTAGAGAAATTTCTGGTGGGTTCCTCCGAACTCCACGAAAAGTTGACTGGGCCGCATTTCGTGGACCAATCAGACCACCACCGGAGCCACCACCTTAAGGTAACATTTTTCTTCCCTTTCTTCTTTTTCATGCATCTATGCATTAATTCATACATTCAGGATAATGCATGAGATATGTGTGGGGGAGGGTTCTATCTTAACTTAGGTTTTTCTCTTTATTTAAAGAAAAAAATTAACATTTTCTTTACTTTTAAAAACTTTTTGAAAATAGAAAACAATATTTTGACATATTTTTTGTAAGAAATTAAGTCAATTTTAAGGAATAGGAAAATCAAAATTAGGATTTCTTAAATTTGGTCAAAATAAGATTATTTGTTTGATTTTTAGGGTTAGGAAGATAATTTGTCAAAGTAATTTAGTCTTGATCTTTACCTTAATGAAATATGCACACTTCATACACTTACACACTTAGGGTTCAAAAACAAAGGTTCTTATGCCTTATATATAAAAAAAAAAAAATCTGCGAAAAATGATCAAATCTAATTATTGATTAGCTAGGTACTTTGGCCTAAGCAAGCCTTAGTATTTATGCGAAAGATGATTAGATAAGTCTGAGAAAAAAATATATAAAAATCCTCTGATTAAGCTGGGTATTTGTGCCTAATAAAGCATAAGTAGTCACGCCTAAAAGGGGCTCATATAATAAAATCCTTAGTTTTGTGGCCTTGTTTGCTCAATTCCTTAAGTCCTTGGGCTGTTTTCTCACCCGGTGCCCTAAGACCGTTTGGTTTGGGAGTCATCGATTAAAGGCTCGTTACATGGCAGATTAGAAAGCTAATAGAACTAAAGAATGATACCACAAAAAAAAAAAAAAAATATATATATATATATATATATATAAATAAGCCATAAGAGTTAGAGTTAATGAACCCTTAGTCAAAATTTTCACGGTCACAAGGTGCATATGACTTAGGGCAAAGTAATAGACCAGATGAGAAGTACAATTTGACTCCTTACTTTGATTGATGACAAATTTTTGAATAGAGACTAAGTTTAGGAATGAAAAATTCAGTTTTCCTATAACTTATAGATTACTTAAATCTTACAATTATATTTCAAATATTTGTATCTTTCAAAATGCTTTTCGAAAATACGAACTCTTTGTTTCTCTTTCTTTATGGATTTTGTGGGTGTAATCCTCTGAAAACCCACACGAGACAAAACTCGTCCTCTAGGGAAACCTAGAGGTTTAACGGCTTGTTGCACATGCTCAGTGCAATCACGTGACCTGCGAAAGTTGTCTAATAATCCTTAGTATAGTTTAGTTGTTTTGCTCGAGGACGAGCAAAAGATAAGTATGGGGGTGTGATTGGTCGCTAATGTTGCACATTTATTATCATATTCCCATACTTATTATAGAATAAACTCTGCATTGTCCTAATTAAATGTTTAATTTATTTGCTGGCCCATTCCTAAAGGAGAGTGAAGAGAAATGAGCCCAAAAGCCCACTAAATTATGAATTAAATCAGAATTAATTCGAACATAGTGAATCAGGGCAAAATCAGAGAGGTTGAAAACCGGTTGAGAAGAATCCTCCCAGAATCGATCGGTTGAAGCAAAGATCAAAGGCCATTTCATCAAAATCCCAGACTTAAACGAGAAATCCAACTGAAGATAAAACCAGAACGCGAAGCCGGGGAGCTCCACCAACAGGCTGTGGCCACCTGGCCACAGCAAGGCCGCAAAAACACGGCCAAAATAGCGTTTCCGCTTCTCTGTTATGGAGTTAGGGGGAGCGTTTGCTCCCCCTATCTTTATCCTCTCCTGTAGGTTGGGTTTTTGCCTATAAAAGGGCTTGCACTGAAAATGGGCCGTCCATGCAGAGATAGGATTTAGTCTAGTTTTCATTCTTTGTAGTATAGGTTTTTGTTTTCTTTTTATGCAATTTTAATTTGTATGTAAGCTTAGGTTAGATTGAGATTCATATAAGTAAGAGAGAGAGAGAGAGAGAGAGAGCTTATGTTGAGAGTGACACCGATGTACCCTCCTCCTTTATTCCATCGTTTCAAGCAATAAAAGGTAATATTTTTTACGTTCTTCTTTACTTTCATTTTCTTCTTCTTCTTTCTACTTTACCTCTTTTGGTTTTGATGAGAATGTAAGTGAATCCAGAAGCATAAGTATAACAATGTTTTCGTGAGTGCCAACGATTATTCATGATGATGTTCTCCTCCTCAAGACTCTGTATCACTTCATTCTTGTTCGTCTTGATGATATAATGCGAATGGGGACTGAGCTCGATCCTATGGCTTATGCGTTGAACGCCTCCGAAGCAAGGTAGAACATGCAAGGGTTCTAGGTAAGTCATCAACCAAACTAGGTGAGTACTTCTTTAATCTTCTTTCTTTTCTTTCTTATTTTAGATCACCAACTTCTTTTCTTTCTTTTCTTTTCTTCCAAATCTCTTTCACTCTTTCATTTTCTTTGTACATAGTCATTTTCTGATTTTCTCCACCTTCTCGTCTATCGCTTTCTTTTTAACTTTAACCTAACTTTTTTTTTCATTTTCATTTCTTAAAACAAAGAAGAACCTTCTTTTTTCTTCACAAAGATTTCAATACAAACCTTGAACGCTTCTATCGCTAACCCTCCTTGTGGATCACGACCCGCATAGCCACTTGCTATCGCAGTAGAATTGAGCACTTGCACTCTTTATTTTAAAGTTCTAAAATTTTGTATTTTGTGTGCAGGTTCAAGTTTTAATCAGTGTTCCAAGTGACACAACAAGAAGAAGAACCTTAAGACTCAGATAGGAGTATGAAAAATCTGATTCAGTGTGAAAATAATTTTTTCCAATCTATTAATAGGCTAGAAGCATGAGTCGTTAAATCGATATAGTGAAAGATAGGAATGAGAAAACTCTACCGGACACAAGTTCGAACATTCCCGATTGCCCTAGCCATATTGATAGGAACAAAGAATCTTGGTGTCTTGGAGACTTTGATTAAGACATAATTTCATCACACAAATTTGAACTTGACCAATTCAAAACCTTGGATAATTGGCAAGTTTTTAATTTAATGAGATTAAAAATCTTAATATGTCCCCAATTTCCAACCTTGTGATTTAGTTTTCATCTCCAAATCTATGTTGATTTTGGTAGCATTACCCAATTTGGACCAATATTCGGAGCCAATATTTATTCATGTACCCATAAATTTAGAAACTGAATCACCATATTTGGATAGTCAATTCTATTGATGGGAGGAAAATATGAATTTTAATTCCTTGATTTGGACTCAACTCTTGAACTAAAACCGACTCTCGAACCCAAAGTTGATTTTTCTAAGTTAGTAATGGTTCATGAACCTACTACTCCTGAATCCAAGTAAATTATTCGAGCAAGTCACATTCTTTTGTTGGACATAAGTATTGACCATAATGATTCAGTGATGATTTTCAAGACTAGTCATGTAAAGGGAATAAGTTTCATGATAGGATCTTTCATGATCTTATTCATAGTGGGGATTGTAATTATGTACATAGAAAAGAGGTCAATAAAGGTGGGTTCTATAAACCACCACATTATCTTCATTCGGTAGCAATGCTTGGCCCAATCCGACCACCACCGGAACCATCACTTTAAAGTAATATTTTCCTTCCCTTTCTTTTTTTTTGCATGTATTTATGCATTCATTCTTATATTAAGGACAATGCACGACATAAGTGCGGGGGAGGGTTCTAACATAACATAGGCTTTCTTTTCACTCAAAAAATAAAAAATAACCAATTCCCGATGAAGGGCTCTGGACTATCTCCTCAAGATTTCTCTAGATAAGAGTTGAGGTGCCGCTATGGCTCTCTTGGTTGAATACAAGTGTGAGCAAACAATCCCCAAGAATATATCAATATAGGCACAAGTATATCAAGCAAGTAATGAACATGAACAATAGGAGCAAGCAAGATATAAACACAAGTGAGAGATGGAGAGAAACTAATCACAAACACAGGAGATTTGTTTTGAGGTTCGAGCACCCTTACTCTACGTCCCTGTAACGCCCCGATCCTAAAGAAACGGAGACGTTATGGCGACGCATATACGCGAGGTAAAATACCCCTCGTATACGCGCTAAGCCTAAATTGTAACCTGAACAAGCTATGAATCGGAAGCATAATGATCAATGAACACTGCAAAAATTACATATAAGACTACACATGATAGCAATGAATAACAGGAAGAAAATGACAGCTGAATAGAAGTCAAAGGTGATATACAGGAATCAAAGAATAATAACAAGAATAAAATGCAATTATACCAGAATCAAAGGGAGAGGACCCAAGCTCCTCGTAAACCGTACCGCCTCATCAAACACCTGCACATTAGAACAACCGTCCAATAGCTGGACGTGCAAACCCAGGGTCGTCAGAACGCGACCATAATGAGTGTGTGTGTAAAGAGGAAACAGCTCGTGCAGAAGAAACCATGTGCATATATAATAATAAGGATAATTGCAAATAGAAAGACTAAATAACAAAATAAGTAACTGAACAGTACCCCTTATGATAACAACATGAATGCAGGTAGAAGACAACTGGCACAACTGTAAATATGCAATCAATGTAAATATAGGTATCCATCACATGTCACTAAACTGGTATCCAAGTCTGGTCATGGTTTCAATCATATGTCTATCATGTATACATATACACAGTCAAGTTATTATAGTCAGTCATAATACTTTATAATAGTTCATTATCATTTATTATGTCAGTGAACACCAATTGCCACCTGTAATAGGCGCATCCCATACTACGCCTACTACACGTGTCAATCAGTGTCCTATGTTATTGAAATTGATTGGTTAGAGACATTGTCCATGCTTTAGGTGGGTCCCGTACATACCCGGGACCACGGCCTCAGTTTCCTGGCGCTGAACCAGGCGTACCGCTAGGTTCTCAGTAACAGTAACAGTAACAGTAATCTCATTGTGAAAACAGTGGAACAGTAACAGTACAGATGGGATGTCAGTCATCCCCCAGGAACCCTGCAGTGGAACCCTCAGTCGGCTGCGCAACCTGTATCCTAGGTCCACCCAAAATACAGACGCTGTCTCCTCCATCAATTTTCCCAATCCCGGTGTAAGTTGTCCATTTACATTATTATTCATTCAATTCAGTTAAACCAGTCAATGTCCATATTATCTAGAACACTGAGACGATACGGTGACAGTAACAATAACAGTACAGTAACAGTCAATCAGTAATCGTATGCACGGTGACCAATATCAGTAACAGTGAACAGTAACAGTAACCGTGTATATGATGAACAATAGGACTGTACCGTGATTACGGTCAAACAATCATTTCCCAGTAACTTTCAATAACATGGATATAATAACAGTAACAGTCTAGACACTGATCCTCAAGTCACCGATAACAGAGATCAAATAGTAAAAGCTATCAAACTCTGAATATATATAAAATCACTGATATCGCTAAATTCACTCTCACAATAATTCCATCCATAACACTGAGTAACCCAATCTCTAACATCATAACAAGTCCATATCAATATCTGAATGAGTCATCATCAAGTCATCACCAATAAATGAATATCAAGTCTGAAAAGTACTTTACTTGAATATATCATCTCATCTTAATGCAGATCAGGCTTTATCATAAAATATGTAAATCCAATGACCTATAACTCAAGTTCAGTCCAACTCACAGTCCAACTCTGAATTAGTCCATGTACCCATCAAATCATCATAATCTTTTAGTAAAGTAAGATCACATCCAAAATCCTCTATCAGCTACTCTATAGAATAGTTACTACTGATACTTAACATCAACCAAAATATCATCTAATGAATTCTCAAATGTTCACAACTATAAACCAACTATGTCAATCTCATCTTAAAACAAGTCAGGCTCCAATATAAGGAACATAGATTCTGGATAACCTCTAACTCAAGATCAATCTAAATCACAATTCAATTAATCCAGTCATATCTGATATGTCCTCAAATACTCAACTAATAAAGTCAGGTCTAATTACTGATCATCATTCTATGTAAATAACATAAGTCCCTGGCCAATCCAAAGTCAACACAACCAACTCATGATTCCAATAGTTCCATAACAATCGAGTTTCATTACATATCTAGTAATCTGGTATAATAACTTTTGTTTCAACATATAACAATATCCAGTACTAATCCTCTCACTCAAACATACAACTCTGATTTCCAAATCCTCAAGGGTTCACACTTCTATTAAGATCAAACATGATATCCTAATACTCGGTGTCCAACATATCATAAACATGTATCTAAGTTCTAACATGATAAGTCAGGTCATTCCATCATATATCCATCTCAATTACCCTCATGCTACATCCTGATATGTCTACAATAATACTCTAGACATACATAGGATGAACATGGGGGTTCTAACATGTATCAAGAATTATGCATATCATGTCCCTATACATCCAATATGTAAAATAAACGGGAGATGACCGTCCACATTCATGCTCAGCGATCTCCACACATAAACATGTAATCTAAGTATTCTACTCAACAATTACATCACATATAAAATAATAGTTGCGATCACTTAATAAAAGAGAGGAGGAAGAGACACTCACCTTGGGGAATCTGGTCGTTACCGGGCGAGTCGCCGTTACGGTCGTCGTGGCGCCGTTCTTCGCTGTCGGACTGCATAGGACGGTAGCCAGGGTCCTGGGGAAGACCTGGCTACAATCTGGAGGTCTCGCGCTTGTCGGAAGGGCCTAGAATCGCCGCTCGCCCGCTGCCTGCGCTGCTGGTCTGGTTCTGGATCTGCTGTGCACGTCGCCAGGCGAGTCGCTGCCGCGGTCGCTGTGGTGTCGTTCCTCACCATCGGACTGCATGGGAGGGTGGCCAAGACGCTGGAGAAGGTCACCGTGTCAGTCTCCGACGACGGCTTGGCGTGGATCAGGAGAACGGCCTGCTCGCTCGCCTGTGCGCATCAAGGGCCCGTCAGAGATCGCCGAACAAATCTGAAATGCTGTGCACGAAACCCACACAATAAAATAAATATAAACGTACACTAAGCACCCTCCCGAGCACACCGACACATACGTGTACACCCACGTACGCATACATATACGGGTACAACAATCATGCTAACAATCATGCATACCATATACATATATACGCTTATATACATACATACATCTATTAACACACACCCAAATACCTATAATAGCCAAATATGCAACACTCAAGTATACATAAATAACTCAACAGAGAGAATAAATGGAGGGGGAACTCACACACATTTAAATGATACTCACCCACGTCCATAGTACACTCAAATATTATATAAATACACACTCAAATATATATATATATACCCACACAAAATCCTTCACACACAGCATGCCACATGTACATAAATCACAACTCAACTCAACATGTACTCACACACTATTACACATAACCCGGTACTGTTATTTAACAGAGAAGAAAGAAATAAAGAGGAAGGGAAAGAGACTCACGCTGGATGTTACTTGCTGCCGTGGGCAGCCAAGAAACATAGCCGGCCATAGGGGAAAATCCGGCTGCCCTGGGAAGTCGCGGAGGATCACGAAGGCTCGCCGGAGGTTGCTGGACGCGCTGGGGGGGTTGCGCGGCTGCTGGATCTGGGCGCGCAGGGGCGAATCCGAGCGGCTGTCCAAAGGGAGGCGCGGCCTGCTAGTCTGCCCTGCCGCCAGTGAGCAGGGAAGGGGACGGCCTGGGCTGTGCTGGTGTCGCCAGCCTGCTGCTGCGGGGTTGGGGGTGCGTCGGATGGGGTCCGGCCAGGGAAGGAGGCGCCATGGGGAAGGTTTGCTGCTGCTGTGGAGCTGTCCGCACCGGGGAGGAGATCTTGGGCGCTGCTGGATGGGAGTGCGGGGAGGACCTCGGTTGAGGGAGAAGCTTGCTCGGCCAATCAAGGGAGGCGGTGGTGGTGGCCTTGGTTGCGGCCTGGAGGCAAGGGAAGAGGGGTGGGGTTGCGTGAGATGTAGGCGGCTGGATTGGGAGGAGAAATAGAGATTAGGTTTTAGGTTAGGTTAAGATTAGGATTTATATAGGGTTAGTGTTGGGCCTCAGGTTGGGCTAGGAAAGAAATGAAAAGGGAAACAAAAAGGGAAATAAAATGATGGAAGAAGGGAATGGGCTATACTGAAAATAAGAGAAAATAAAAGGGAATATGGGCTTGGTTTGGACCAAGAAAAAAATAAAAAGAATGAAGATGCATAAGTAAAACTTGGTAGGATGGTTAATGGGCTTGGGAAAGAAAAAAAAAAGAAAAGGAAAAAGAATAGCACCAATAGCATATTAATATTAATTATAATAACAATAACAATAATAATGATAGTGATGATAATAATAATACACCAACAATGATAATAACCAGGGACTACATATTAATACAGACTTAAAATAATTTTCATATTTAATATATTAATAATCATGAGAAGAAGTATTTTATTAAGTTAATAAAATAATTAGTAAATCAAAACAAATACTTTAGAAAAATGGAAATACAGTATTATCAAGTGGGGGTTATTACATTCTACCCACCTTAATAAAAATTTCGTCCTCGAAATTTCAAATAAAGCAGGGAATGATAAAAGAATCCAAAATCAAGAGAGAACACAACAAGCTTCCACGTCGCCTTGTTGGGACACCACGATTCCGCTGCGTGCTCTGATCTCTGCTACCAGCTTCAACATGGAGTAACCGATCTCAAGAGATAGAATCAGGAGGAATGAATAGGAAGGAAGGATGAAATGAAGATGGACATCCAAATCACTCTAATTGAAGTGTTGGAATCATGAATATCAACAGATCAAGAACGGAATTCCAAAGGGAGGACGATCAATTTCCAAATGGAGTCAATATTATCATGTGAATAGTATATGTATATTGCAGTGTAATTATAACTGTCTCAAGTTACAGGTAGGAACTAGGTTCTCTTTTATGTCGAACCTAGGCTCTGATACCACTCTGTAACGCCCCGATCCTAAAGATACGGAGACGTTATGGCGACGCATATACGCGATGTAAAATACCCCTCGTATACGCGCTAAGCCTAAATTGTAACCTGAAAAAGCTATGAATCTGAAGCATAATGATCAATGAACACTGCAAAAATTACATATAAGACTACACATGATAGCAATGAATAATAGGAAGAAAATGACAGCTGAATAGAAGTCAAAGGTGATATACAGGAATCAAAGAATAATAACAAGAATAAAATGCAAGTATACCAGAATCATAGGGAGAGGACCCAAGCTCCTCGTAAAGCGTACCGCCTCATCAAACACCTGCACATTAGAACAACCATCCAATAGCTGGACGTGCAAACCCAGGGTCGTCAGAACGCGACCATAATGAGTGTGTGTGTAAAGAGGAAACAGCTCGTGCAGAAGAAACCATGTGCATATATAATAATAAGGACAATTGCAAATAGAAAGACTAAATAACAAAATAAGTAACTGAATAGTACCCCGTATGATAACAACATGAATGCAGGCAGAAGACAACTGGCACAACTGTAAATATGCAATCAATGTAAATATAGGTATCCATCACATGTCACTAAACTGGTATCCAAGTCTGGTCATGGTTACAATCATATGTTTATCATGTATACATATACACAGTCAAGTGATTATAGTCAGTCATAATACTTTATAACAGTTCATTATCATTTATTATGTCAGTGAACACCAATTGCCACCTGTAATAGGCGCATCCCATACTACGCCTACTACACGTATCAATCAGTGTCCTATGTTATTGAAATTGATTGGTTGGAGACATTGTCCTTACTTTAGGTGGGTCCCGTACATACCCTGGACCACGGCCTCAGTTTCCTGGCGCTGAACAAGGCCGTACCGCTAGGTACTCAGTAACAGTAACAGTAACAGTAATCTCACTGGGAAAACAGTGGAACAGTAACAGTACAGATGGGATGTCAGTCATCCCCCAGGAACCCTGCAGTGGAACCCTCAGTCGGCTGCGCAACCTGTATCCTAGGTCCACCCAAAATACAGACGCTGTCTCCTCCATTAATTTCCCTAATCCCAGTGTAAGTTGTCCATTTACATTATTATTCATTCAATTCAGTTAAATCAGTCAATGTCCATATTATCTAGAACACTGGGACGATACGGTGACAGTAACAATAACAGTACAGTAACAGTCAATCAGTAATCGTATACATGGTGAACAATATCAGTAACAGTGAACAGTAACAGTAACCGTGTATACGATGAACAATGGGACTGTACTGTGGTTAGGGTCAAACAATCATTTCCCAGTAACTTTCAATAACATGGATATAATAACAGTAACAGTCCAGACACTGATCCTCAAGTCATCGATAACAGAGATCAAATAGTAAAAGCTATCAAACTCTGAATATATATAAAATCACCGATATCACTAAATTCACTCTCACAATAATTCCATCCATAACACTGAGTAACCCAATCTCTAACATCATAACAAGTCCATATCAATATCTGAATGAGTCATCATCAAGTCATCACCAATAAATGAATATCAAGTCTGAAAAGTACTTTACTTGAATATATCATCTCATCTTAATGCAGATCGAGCTTTATCATAAAATATGTAAATCCAATGACCTATAACTCAATTTTAGTCCAACTCACAGTCCAACTCTGAATTAGTCCATGTACCCATCAAATCATCATAATCTTTTAGTAAAGTAAGATCACATCCAAAATCCTCTATCAGCTACTCTATAGAATAGTTACTACTGATACTTAACATCAACCAAAATATCATCTAATGAATTCTCAAATGTTCACAACTATAAACCAACTATGTCAATCTCATCTTAAAACAAGTCAGGCTCCAATATAAGGAACATAGATTCTGGATAACCTCTAACTCAAGATCAATCTAAATCACAACTCAATTAATCCAGTCATATCTGATATGTCCTCAAATACTCAACTAATAATGTTAGGTCTAATTACTGATCATCATTCTATGTAAATAACATAAGTCCCTGGCCAATCCAAAGTCAACACAACCAACTCATGATTCCAATAGTTCCATAACAATCGAGTTTCATTACATATCTAGTAATCTGGTATAATAACTTTTGTTTCAACATATAACAATATCCAGTACTAATCCTCTCACTCAAACATACAACTCTGATTTCCAAATCCTCAAGGGTTCACACTTCTATTAAGATCAAACATGATATCCAAATACTCGGTGTCCAACATATCATAAACATGTATCCAAGTTCTAACATGATAAGTCAGGTCATTCCATCATATATCCATCTCAATTACCCTCATGCTACATCCTGATATGTCTACAACAATACTCTAGACATACATAGGATGAACATGGGGGTTCTAACATGTATCAAGAATTATGCATATCATGTCCCTATACATCCAATATGTAAAATAAACGGGAGATGACCGTCCACCTTCATGCTCAGCGATCTCCACACATAAACATGTAATCTAAGTATTCTACTCAACAATTACATCACATATAAAATAATAGCTGCGATCACTTAATAAAAGAGAGGAGGAAGAGACACTCACCTTGGGGAATCTGGTCGTTACCGGGCGAGTCGCCGTTACGATCGTCGTGGCGCCGCTTTTCGCTGTCGGACTGCATAGGACGTTAGCCAGGGTCCTGGGGAAGACCTGGCTACAATTTGGAGGTCTCGCGCTCGCCGGAAGGGCCTAGAATCGCCGCTCGCCCGCTGCCTGTGCTGCTGGCTGGTTCTGGATCTGCTGTGCGCATCGCCGGGCGAGTCGCTGCCGCGGTCGCCGTGGTGTCGTTCCTCGCCATCGGACTGCATGGGAGAGTGGCCAAGACGCTGGAGAAGGTCACCGTGTCAGTCTCCTACGATGGCTTGGCGTGGATCAGGAGAACGGCCTGCTCGCTCGCCTGTGCGCATCAAGGGCCCGTCGAAGATCGCCGAACAAATCTGAAATGCTGTAGCACGAAACCCACACAATAAAATAAATATAAACGTACACTAAGCACACTCCCGAGCACACCGACACATACGTGTACACCCACGTACACATACATATACGGGTACAACAATCATGCTAACAATCATGCATACCATATACATATATACGCTTATATACATACATACATCTATTAACACACACCCAAATACCTATAATAGCCAAATATGCAACACTCAAGCATACATAAATAACTCAACAGAGAGAATAAATGGAGGGGGAACTCACACACATTTAAATGATACTCACCCACGTCCACAGTACACTCAAATATTATATAAATACACACTCAAATATATATATATATATATATATACCCACACAAAATCCTTCACACACAGCATGCCACATGTACATAAATCACAACTCAACTCGACATGTACTCACACACTATTACACATAACTCGGTACTGTTATTTAACAGAGAAGAAAGAAATAAAGAGGAAGGGAAAGAGACTCACGCTGGATGTTACTTACTGCCGTGGGCAGCCAAGAAACATAGCCGGCCACAGGGGAAAATCCGGCTGCCCTGGGAAGTCGCGGAGGATCACGAAGGCTCGCCGGAGGTTGCTGGACGCGCCGGGGGGGTTGCGCGGCTGCTGGATCTGGGCGCGCAGGGGGGAATCCGAGCGGCTGTCCAAAGGGAGGCGCGACCTACTGGTCTGCCCTGCCGCCAATGAGCAGGGAAGGGGATGGCCTGGGCTGTGATGGTGTCGCCGGCCTGCTGCTGCGGGGTTGGGGGTGCGTCGGATGGGGTCCGGCCAGGGAAGGAGGCGCCATGGGAAGGTCTGCTGCTGCTGTGGAGCTGTCCGCGCCGGGGAGGAGATCTTGGGCGCTGCTGGATGGGAGTGCGGGGAGGAGCTCGGTTGAGGGAGAAGCTTGCTCGGCCAATCAAGGGAGGCGGTGGTGGTGGCCTGGGTTGCGGCCTGGAGGCAAGGGAAGAGAGGATGGGGTTGCGTGAGATGTAGGCGGCTGGATTGGGAGGAGAAATAGAGATTAGGTTTTACGTTAGGTTAAGATTAGGATTTATATAGGGTTAGTGTTGGGCCTCTGGTTGGGCTAGGAAAGAAATGAAAAGGGAAACAAAAAGGGAAATAAAATGATGGAAGAAGGGAATGGGCTATACTAAAAATAAGAGAAAATAAAAGGGAATATGGGCTTGGTTTGGACCAAGAAAAAAATAAAAAGAATGAAGATGCATAAGTAAAACTTGGTAGGATGGTTAATGGGCTTGGGAAAGAAAAAAAAAGAAAAGGAAAAAGAATAGCACCAATAGCATATTAATATTAATTATAATAACAATAACAATAATAATGATAGTGATGATAATAATAATACACCAACAATGATAATAACCAGGGACTACATATTAATACAGACTTAAAATAATTTTCATATTTAATATATTAATAATCATGAGAAGAAGTATTTTATTAAGTTAATAAAATAATTAGTAAATCAAAACAAATACTTTAGAAAAATGGAAATACAGTATTATCAAGTGGGGGTTATTACAGTCCCCGCCTTCAGCACTATGAAGGATTTTCACTATAAACTGATCACACCGGATCACTTGGTGCCGCAACACTTACAACGAGTTCACACTAGCACTCCTTGGACTCACTAGTCCCTCTCTTGTTCCTGCAAGAACTACACACTACAAGCACACTAGCTTGCCGAGGCCGCACCTCTACACCGAGCTCTCACTAGAACTCAAAACAACGCGAACCCGAAAGTCTGCCTCCTGAAATATAAGAATGAACACTTTGGTGATCTAAACACTTTTATCACCTAAAACTCTCTCACAATAGAGATCCCTATAGGATTGATATAGCAATAGATAGCTCAAGTGTATGTGAGGAAACTAGGATTGATTTGGTGGTGAAAAACTCAAGAAATCTCTTTTTTAAAATACCCTTGAAAAACTATCCTTTTGATATGGAAGTATCTGGCTCTAAAATAAGTCGAGATAAACACTTAAAGTGTATAAAAACTAGCTTGAAAACCCACTTAAATTCTTGTAGAAAATAGTCCAAGGGAAGACCCTTTTATAGGCTTCAAAATGTGTCCGTTGGAGGCTAACTTAGCAAACTGATCAGCTGTCGGTCGACCGACCAACGGTAAGATTTCTAACCGTTGTGCCCACAGTCGACCGGCCGGTCAACCATAACCTGGAAAATGATCGCCCGGCTGACTGCCCTGTCGACCGGGCCATTTCAAAAGAGCAGAGGCTCTCTGGCGGTCGATCGTGCGGTCGACCGCCCCTTGGCTATGCACATTTGTGCACATCGGTCGACCGCCCGGTCGACCGACTTCTGGCTCGATCGACCAGCCGGTCGACTGGCAGAAGGCCAGTCCAACATTTTAGGGGACAAAAACTCGATCTTTTTATCTTTAATAAAATCCCATAAATTCTCATAAAACCTACAAAAATAAGTTCATTAATATACTTTGATATATAAATATGATTGAGTAAAAATCAAAACATGTTACAAACATTTTGAAATATTTTTGTAATAAGGAAGTTTTACCTTAAACAAAAATCTGTATTTTTCAAAAATAATTTTTCCAAAACTTCTTCAAGTACAAAAACAAGATATTCTAAACACTTTCAAAGCTTAGTGTGTATGTATATGATCCACTACACATATATGATGTAATATCTATGTTTTTGACATTAAGCTCTAAAATAAGTTTTGATAAAACACAAGTATATTTTGAAGCTTAAAAAATCAAACCGGTATTTTTCAAAATGAAAACTCTCTTATGAAAATGGAAATAAATCTTGTGTGCGAGTGTATATGAGCTTGAGTAATCCACCAACTAATCTATCATTTACACTTTATCTAAAAATAAAATCTTGACACTTACAAACATGACACAAGTCTTCTCTTGAAGGGCTTCTTCTTCTTCTTGACTTGGTCCAAACCTTGATCCAATGAGTTAGACTCCTCTTGAGTACTTAATGCAATCTTGATGCATGAGCTCTTGAATCGACACATGCTAGCTCCAAAACTTGACTTTGAATCCTTTATTGAAGCTAAATACCAACTAAGATCTTGACCAAATATCTGAGACTAATTGAAACACAAGATCATTAGTACTATAACTTCATGAGTTAATCATCATCAAAACTAGAGCGATGGGCCTTTGGGCCAACAATTGTGTGTCCATCATATCTTGAAATTGGTTTTAGGACTCAATCAAGGCTTCTATACTCTTAGTTAATTTGGATTTTTCTTCATAGGTTAATCTTGATAAGGAGTATATAAAGCTGGATGTTTAGGCCCAGAGGCCCATCACTCTAGTTTTTATGTTGATTAACTCATGTAGTTATAATGCTAATGATCTTGTGATTATTTAGTCTCAGATATTTGATCAAAATCTTAGGTGTTTTGCTTCAACAAAGTATTCGAAGTCAAGTTTTGAATCTAGCACGTGCCGATTCAAGAGCTTGCGCATCAAGATTGTATCAAGTACTCAAGAGGAGTCTAGCTCGTGGATCAAGGTTTGAACCAAGTCAAGAAGGAGAAGAAGATTTTCAAGAGAAGATTTTCAAGAAGACTTGTGTCAAGTTTGTAAGTGTCAAGATTTAATTTTAGATAAAATGTAAAGGATAGATTAGTTGGTAGATTGCTCAAGTTCATACACATACACACAAAATTTATATGTGTTTTAGAAAATACCGTTTTGTTTTTTAAGCTTCAAATATACATATGTTTTATCAAAACTATTTTAGAGCCTATTGTCATATGTGTAATGGATAATATCCATACATACTGAGTTTTAAAAGTGTTTAGAATATCTTGTTTTATATTTGGAGAAGTTTTGAAAAATCATTTTTCAATTTGAAGATTGTTTTTGAAAAATACGGTTTTTGTTTAAAGCTAAAATTTCTATATCACAAAAATAGTTCAAAATATTCGTAATATATTTTGATTTTTAATCAAACATGTTTGTATATCAAAGTATATCAATGAACTTATTTTTATAGAATTTATAAGAATTTATAAGATTTTATTTAAGATAAAAAGACCAAGTTTTAATCCCTACTCATGGCTGACCAGGTCTTCTGGCGGTCGACCGGGCCGGTTGACCGAGCTAGAAGTCGGTCGAACGAGCGGTCGACCGGCACAAACATGCACAGCAAGGGCCGATCGACTACACGGTCGACCGCCAGAGGGCTCTGCTCTTTGTAAATGGCCCCGGTCGACCGGCCGGTCGATCGATAGGTCAATGCCCTCTAACGATCGACCATCCGGTTCACCGCTTTTTCCAACGATCGAAAATCTGACCGTCGGCGGTCGACTGACAGCAATGTCAGTAGTGATTTGGACCCTAACGGCTAGATTTTAGAGGCCAATAAATTAGGGTTCCGTTGAACTATTTTCAACAAGATTTCAAGTAGGTTTTCAAGCTAGTTTTTCCTACCTTTCTAAGTGTTTATCTCTACTTATTTTAGAGTTAAAACTTTCATATCAAAAGGAGACTTTTCAAGAGTGTTTTAAAAAAGAGATTTCTTGAGTTTTTCCTCCACCATTCTATCTTTTTTCTCACACACACTTGAGCTATCCATTGCTATATCAATCCTCTAGGGATCTTTGTTGTGAGAGTGTTTGAGGTGATCAAAGTATTGAGATCACCAAAGTGTTCTACCATGTATTTGAGGAGGCGAACTTGCGGGTTCGTTTGTTTCGAGTTCTTGCGGGAGCTCGGTGTAGAGGTGCAGCCTCGGCAAGCTAGTGTGCTTGAGTGTGTTGTTCTTGCAGGAACAAGAGAGGGACTAGTGAATCTAAGAGTTCTAATGTGAACTCTTTGTAGGTGTTGCGGTACCGAGTGATCTGGTGTGATCGTTTTTAGTGAAAATTTTTTATAGCGTTGAAGGCAAGGACGTAGAGCAAGGGTGCTCGAACCTCGAAATAAATCTCCCGTGTTTACGATTGCTCTCTCTACCTTTCACTTGTGCTTATATCTTGCATGCTTACATTGCTTATCTATTTATATACTTGATATATCTTGTACTTAAATTGATATATGCTTGGGATTGTTTGCCCACACCTGTATTCAATCAAGAGAGTCATAGCGGCACCTCAACTCTTATCTAGAAGAATCTTGAGAGATAGTCCAGAGCTCTTCACCGGGAATTTTGCTACACTCTTGTGTTATACGTTGTGTGTTTAGCTTAATAGTTTTTAGTTTGCATAAATAGTTTTAATTTTGCATTAATACATCATTAGATTAGATATCACCTATTCACCCCCCTCTAGGTGAACTTCAACTAGTATCAGAGCTTGGTGCTCTTGATTTGGGTCTAACAACCTTGAGTTAAAGATCCTCATTTTTTAGCTAATCACAATATTTGATTACACACATGGATTTCATGACACCTCCCATGCTTGACATTCTTAAAATCCAAACTTGAAAAGTTAAGATGTTTATGTACCTCAAAGCCCTAGGGATTCATGTTTATCTCATAACAATTAAAAATTCATATTATTTAAATGGCAAACATCAAGAGGCTAACTCAAAAGCCATCTATGCATTGAAGAGTACCCTAAATGATGAATATTTATTTAGGATTGATAATTTTGATTCAGCTTTTGTAGTATGGAACACTATAGTTTCCCTTGGCAAACAAAAGCAAAATTATGCGCGAAGCGCCTCGGATGATGGAAGTGATGCTTCCATCATATGCTACATGGTTCAAGGGGATAACCCGCTTGAGGGAAATTCCGGATCCGAACTTGATGAGGATGTTGACTTATCATATGATGAGCTTGCTATATTTTGTTAACAACTACTTGAAAAATATGATATGCTCAAAAAGGATAATAAGAAATTGAAAAATAAATATGATTCCATTTTAAAAGAAAAAGATTCTTTTCAAAATAAATTTGAATGCATTTCAACAAAAATGAAGCTTTGAAAAAGGAGAATATTTCCTTGTTTTCTAAATTAAATGATATTTGTAAAGGAAATAATTCTTTAAAAAATAAAATCACTTTGGTGGAAAAAGAAAAAGAGGTTGCTTTGAAAGAAAACAACTCTTTGAAAAGAAAAATTGTTTCAAAAGAAAAAGAAAATATTTCTAAAAAGAAAAAGGTTGTTGATTCTCATTCTTGCCATGCTCTTCATGACACCATTGATAAAAATGAGATTCAGTTTTTGAAAAATAGAATAAATTATTTGAGCTCAACTTTGAGAAATTGTGCATTTAATCATTCTAAATTTGAAATCTTGTTTCAAAAGAAACAAGCTCCACATATTCATGCACATAACCTTGGCAAACATATGCGTACTTTGCACGTCATGATCACACTCATTCTTATGTGCATGCTAGAGTGTACGAATATACACATTGCAGCCGCAAAGGCCATTTAGCAAAGTTTTATTTCAATAAGATTAACTCTATAAATTTTGCTAATTAAAATATTTGGGTTCCTAATGATGCTAACCCCCGTGGACCCAAAAGAAAATGGGTACCAAAATCTCCACCTTTCATATTTGATGTTGGTGTGGGCTCTCACATGACGTGAGAGGATTGGAGCCTTGATGGTGGATGCATGGGCTTGATGGACATACAAAATTGGTGCACCGCTATCAAGAAAGTTTGGTGGGAGGACCACAATGTTTTGGAGACTTAGAGATTAGTACATATGGTTTGGTAACTATCTCTAAACTCCTATTTTAGTTTACATGCTTCTACATTAATAATTTTAGCATGTTTTGGATTTATGTTAAATAATCATGTTTTGTACTTCATGTGGTGAATACTTGTTTAGATGAATTTTTCATTAAAACTTATGTATATACTTGTATAAGTAGTTAGCTACACTTTGTTATTATATGTTTGTGCCTCATTTCTCATTTGTACTCATTACTTGTATATGTATAACCTAGTTTTGATAATTCCCTTATTTACACTTGCTTTCCCTATTTTTGTATATGTTTGCTTCATGTATATGTTATACTTGTCTAAAACTAATAAATATATATGTATACCCTTGAGTCACTTGCCTTCATGCAAATTACATTATGGACTCATTTGTGTTTGGGATATGTATGTATATTGTTAGTTTCGATAAAACATATATATACCTTGAAGTTTGTATTTAATGAAATTTTTTTTGTAATTTACATGTTTTTGATAAAAGGAATTCATATTTATTTTGAGCCTTATTGATCATTTTCATGAAAATGCTATTCACATGATTCTTGTGCACTCACACTTCATTTGTTTACTCATGACATTATTTTCATGAGAAATTTTGAGCTTTATAGATTTTGAGTGTCATCTCTTGTGTTTTTAGCATGCTTCATAGGATATATGATTTGTTTTCAAGTTTGAAGAATCTTTAATAACTAGTCTTTCAAAAATTATTTTAAACTAGTTATTTATTCTTCAATTGGTAGAGTTTTCAAGCTATGCTAAAATATTTTCAAACTCTTATTTTTGAAAGCCCCTACCAACCTAAGGGTGGTTGGATGGGCGACCATGCCTTTTATGCTCAAAATTGAATATCTATTTAAACATGTGTATGAATAGGGTGGATAGTTATGAGTTATATACATGAACTTCATGAAATTTTATCTCTGCATACTCGTATTTGTTTCTATATGTGTGTGTGTGTGTGTGTGTATGTATGTTTCAAAATCTCTAATAATATCAATTGATATTGATATTTTCTTTTTCATACATATATATGATTTGATTGTGCTTGTTTTACAATAACTTTACATGTTTAAAGCACAAATTATTTTATGCTAAGCTTGACTAATTTTTAAATGTTAATTGATATCTTAATGAGCTTATGCATTATTTTCAATTGGTATTTCAATTGATATCGAAATGTTCATATTTTACCTATTGATTGGTATCAAAAATTTACAATGTTTCAATTTCAATTGGTATCAAAAACTACTATTGGTATCTTAAAATTTTGTTTATTTATAAGTGGTACCAAATTTTGTTTTAAGAAATCTCCAAAGTTTTGCTTTAAGTATTATCAAAATTTATTTTTTTGACCTGAGAAAATCTAAAAATTTTGTTCAAAAATGTTTTGATATGTATTGCCTTTATGCAAGGGGAGTTTAACATCTCTTCTATATATAGATTCATGTTGAAGTGTATCTTGTATTGAGAAGCTTGACATCTCTTCTTTATGTGTTACACGTGTGTAAGGGGAGCTTAACATCTCCGCTTATACATGTTGGCCCAAAGGCCGTTAGCCCTATATCTTGTTAGATATTTTGATGATAACAAAACATATTTAGTTATGTATTTAACAATTTTGTTTAAAAGTATTTCAGGTTAAACAGGTTGATTTGACGGCTCCACTATCAAGACTCACAAGTTTGGACGCCGCTAAAGATGTGCATTCCCAAGCTAAGCACATTAGAAAGCTTCGGGAACAAGACCTTGAAGAAAAGACCAAGTCAAGATCAAGACAATGAAAAAGTCCAAGATTTGTATTTTTACTTTTCTTTTAGACATTTTGTCAAAACTAGATGTTAGAAGTAGATTTATGGGATTGTCACTCACATACACTTTAGTTTGATTCATGGCTTCAAAAACAATTTCTATTTCCAACTTAGTTTTAGAGTCAACATTTTTTGGAAATTTGTTTTTAGAAACTTTAAGTTTTGGAAAAACCAACTTTTGGAAAAACAAGTTTTTATCAAGAGAATCTTTATCAAAATGTTTTAACATGTTAGAGTAGTGACTTATGATCATACTTCTATTTTTACAAGGTTCAAAACCTTAATCCAAAACATCAAACCCTTAATTCCAGGTTCTGGTTTCTGCAAGTCTGATTTTTCAGAACTGACAGGAGCCGGTCGACCGTCCCGGTCGACCGACGTGCACGCTATGCATGTGTGTACGTCGGCCGACCGCTCGGGTCGACCGGGCACTTTACAGTGCTCTCTGGTTGTTTGGGTCGACCGGGGCGGTCGACCGTTGTCCCCCAACGGTCAGAAATGTGACCGTTGGCGGTCGACCGGCCCGGTCGACCGGCAGCTGTCAGAAATTCTGACAGACTCCAACAGCTCTATATTTCTGACAGATTTTGTTGGTATCTCACCCCAACGAATCTCTCTTGCTGTTTTATCCTGTTTCTCAACCCTTATAAATAGGTGGTCACTTCAACTTGATAAGACAACTTATTCCAAAATAATTTTACAAGAGATTTTCATAAGAATTTCAAGTCATCATTTTAGAAAAGATTTTCAAAGCCAAAATTTTCATACACCCATTTGAAGCCTATACCTCTACTTCTCTCTAGATTTTGCACTACACAATCCCAAATTTCAACATCTACATCTTGGTTATAGGATTGTGCTAAGTGAGCTATTTTTGATCAAGTGTGATCATTTTCTTCTTGAGCGAAGTTGTAGAGGCATCGGCCTCAAGCGAGCTAGTGTGCTCCGGGTGGTGTTGCGGCATCACAAGAGATAGGACAAGTGTGTCCTTGTATTGGAGATCCGGTGGGATCAACAATAGTGGAAATCATTCAAGTGTGAAGGCGGGGACGTAGAGCGTGGCTCAAACCTCGGAAACATATACTTGTGTTTGCGCATGCTCGAATTTTCTCTAAACTCAAACTCCTTTATTTCATGCAATACTTATTGTGTTTATTATTGCTAGTTCTTTAATTTGAGCAATTTGTTAGTAGAATTTTTAAATTCCGCATTATTGCCTTATTACATATAGCCATCACCTATTCACCCCCCTCTACGTGATTTCAATTGGTATCAGAGCCTAACCCTAGTATTTGGTTTAACCACCTTAGGGAGATCCTTGTTATTTGGCTATATTACTCGTTGCATTCTTCATATATTGTGCATTATACTTTTCATCTATGGCATCACTTGACTTTTCTAGCATCAAGTCCCCACCAAAGTTTGATGGCTTGAACTTTCCCATATGGAAGGTCAAGATGAACCTCTTCCTTAAATCCCTAGGAGTTAGGATTGCTAGGTCCATTACAAAAGAATTTATTGAACCCCTCACTGATGAGAGCTCATGGTCCGAGGATACCTCCAAGGATTATGAAGCTAATGCTAGAGCCCAATATGCATTAACTCAAGCTTTAAATGAAGATGACCTTTCACGCATCATTAATTGCAAATCGGCATTTGAAGTTTGGAATGTTCTTATTGTTACTCATGAGGGAACTTCTCAAGTCAAGAGATCAAAAATTGACTTGTTACGTTCTCAATATGAGAATTTTTATATGCTTGAGAGTGAGAGTATTGATGACATGCTCACACGTTTCACCAAAATAACTAATGCCTTATCTTCTTTAGGTGACACGATTGACAATGACCAAAAGATTCGGAAGGTCATTCGAGCTCTTCCCAAGGCATGGGATGTAAAGGCCACGACCCTCAAGGAACTCAACGATAGGGAGGAGATGGAGTTCTCCGGCTTCATTGGAAATCTCAAAACACATGAGATGAAAATGAAGGTTCGAGAAGAAAGGGAGGCGCCAAAGAAGAAAGCCCTCGCTTTCAAAGCCACTCCATCCAACCATGACGAGGAGGACTCATCGGAAGATTGCGATGAGGATTTTGCCATGCTCATCCGGAAGGTGGGTAAGATGTTTTACAAGAAGGGGAGGCAAAGCAACTTCCGAAGAGGGAAACCTCAAGGAAGATTCGAAAGAAAAAGAGAAGAACCCGGTCCTTGCTTCAATTGCAAGAAGATCGGACATCTCATAGCCGATTGCCCCGCTCTTCAAGCCTCAACCTCCAAGCATGGGCCAAAGAAGAAGAAGGCTATGGTTGCAATGTGGGATGACACGGAGTCAGAATCCGAAGAGGAAAACGCCGCCGCCAATATGTGCTTCATGGCACAAGGTGAGAATACAACCAAGGTATGCTTAGAAACCTCTATTGATGATGATGAACTTTTCATGGATGAACTTGCTCAATTTTTCGAAGAATTACAACATAGGTATGAGATTTCCCAATCTCATAATAAGAAATTAAAAAGGGAAAATGAGTCTTTAAAAGATAAAATTAATATTATTGAAAAAGAGAAAAATGATTTATCTTGTGCTTTTAAGAAAATAAAAATTGAGTTTGAAAATTATAAAATAGCTTGTAAAGGAAAAACTCCTATTTTATCATGTAATAAAAATGAATTTGTAGAGATTTAAAAACGGGTTGAAGTCTTAGACTCTACCCTTAAAAAATATGCTTTTGATCTAAACAAATTTGCATCTAGGTTTCCTAAGGGAGTAACCCAAGGGAAACACACTCACCATGCACATGCACGGAAACATGCACACACACATAAACATGCATTCATGTATGGTAATGGTAGAATTTACATTTGCATGCATTGTGGCCGCAAAGGCCATTTAGAAAAGTTTTGTTTTGCTAAAAATAATGTGCATAATAAATATGTTTGGGTTCGTCCCTGTACTAATCCAAAAGGACCCAAAACGATACAGGTACCAAAAGACCCACCAAATTTAGATGATGCAGGTGGATCCTCTTCCTCCAAGACTTAGGGGGAGACGGTGCCCGGGTGGTGGATGCAACTAAGCTCAAAGAACACATCGCGCTTGCATCGCTATCATGGAGGCACCTATTTTGGAGATTGCCCGCATTTGGTAACTTCTCCTTATAAAAGTTTTTATTTTTTTTTGGTATATATGTAAATGCATAGGATTGTTAGTTTAACTTTGTGCTTCATTGCCATATGTTTATGTAAACCAACATCTCTATCATGTTTGTGTATATGCCATGCCTTTATTTTTGATATCTTGTTTTTCATGTCACATACTTTGAATGTCCACATTTTTTGTTTTAATATACCTATATACACATTCTTGTCAAAACTAAATTCTTTAAAAAATTTTCGTATTTAAAGCAAATACCTTAGAGATGGCAATTGCGCACCTCAACTCATTCATGAGGAATCAAGAGGATGAAGTTCAGAACCCGTCACCGAGTATTCGGCTTCAACATCTCTAAAATCTTTATTTTAATATGAAAATTAAAAAACTAAATGACTTATGTGAATTGTGTTGATATGATAACTAATGAAGACTTAAAACTTGTTGTTATAATTTGGTATATTAATATATCCTGCCTGTTATTTTAAATATTTTTCTTTTAAAATTTTTTTTTGGCTTGACAGATTTTTGGGCAAAGCCGGCCGACCGGCCTTGAGCTACGGTCGACCGACTTCGCCTAAAAGATTAATTTTCTTTCTTTCCTTTTGCCGGCCGACCGATACGGTCGACCGTGATATCTGTCAGTACTCTCGGGTTTTCTGGGTCGACCGACCCGGTCGACCGCTCTGTGTTACAGAGCTCTCGGGTTTTGTGGGTCGACCGACTCGGTCGACCGTGCGTCGATTTCAGCCCTAAATCTGCCTATTTATTGACTGCCTCTCTCATTTCTCTCACAACCCAACCGGCGATCCCTCTTTCTCTCTTTTCTCCAAAAATTCCCAACACTCAAAATCTCTCAAATTTCTTCAAAAACCAAGTTGGATTCACTCTTTGTGGGTTAGATCTTCACTCTCAGGGCATTCTCTCCAACTGATTTCAGGGATTTCAAGATCTAGGGTTTGGGTTTCTCTCATTCAGGTAAAAATCACCTTTTTGCTATAAATCTTTATATCTAGCTCTTAGTTTTCCTTACACTTGTAAGATTTTTAGGTCTCTTGTTGTTTAGATCAAGCCATAACCTTTTTACCCTAAAAATCATCAATTTCTCCATAATGTCTAAGAGATCTAGGTCTGAGAAGGGAAAAACTGTTGTTCCCTCCTCATCATTGACTCCTAAACCTAAACGTCCCTTCGTTAATGATGTTGCTAAAAATCGGTTCATTATAATTTCTAAGAAAGCAGTCATTTCTGGGGGATGTGTGATTCTTAAAGACTTTGAACATCTCCACATCCCTCGCATCCTGAAAAGAAACTCTTTGGACAAATTCATGGCCATTAGGGAACCTGTGTACCCCTCCTTAGTGCATTATTTCTATGTAAACTATGCTTTTGAGGGAGATCGTGTGAGATCTCGTGTTCTTGGGAAGGATATTGACATTCCCCTATCCCAATTTGCTGATATTCTGCATCTCTCCTCTGGAGGAGTCGATGTTTACACATTTGATCTCCAAGATTTTGAGTATCCGGACGGTGAGTCTGCGCTCACCGCTTCCACCTTGATTCACAGGAATGACAATCCCGGTTTGGTTAGGAATGAGGAAGTGAACAAGTTCACGTTCACCGCCCAAGTCCTAACCAAATTTATCTTCTATAACATTTTACCTAAGTCCGGTGAGTATAGCAATGCTAGGGGTCCTGTTCCTCTTATCATCTACTGCCTTCTCAAAGGCATTAAGATTAATTTTCCCCACTTTATAGCTTCTCACATGGCATCCGATCAGATCCGCATGCCTGGTAGGCACTTGCCTTATGGTATGCTCATTACATATCTCCTTAAACATTTAGGTTTTGATCTTTCTTCGGAGACTCCCTCCGAACCCTCTGTGAACTTGGACTGCACCCTTCTGAAGAGGATGCAGGCTCAGATTCGTCGAACCCCTCCTGTGCAGCCTCCTTTTGTTCCAGTACCAGGATCTTCTTCAGCCCCAGGGTCTTCTTGGGTCCCAGGGATTTCCTCTGCTCCCGGTCAATCTTTATCTCCTGAGTTTCAGTCCTTTATATCTTCTGAGATTCGCTCTCAGATCCAGGAGCATCAATCTTGGATCGAGCAGCGAGATGCAGCCCTTCGTGCGGATATGGATCAGCGAGATGCAGCCCTTCGCGCGGACATGGACTCACACTTCCAGGGAATTCGCAATGACATGTCTTACTTTGTGAACGCCATGAGATTCGTGGACTCGCAATTTGAGACACTATTTGCGAAATTCGATATGCTTGGTCCAGATCCCACGACCATTTCTCGTCCACCTTCACAGCCAGGTGTCGCAGGCATTGATCCAGAGGAGGCGGCAGCAGTTTCTTCTTCTTCTGATGAGGAAGACGATGATGGTGATGAGAAGATGGCTGAGGGTGCTGCTGCAGAGAGCTTATCTGAGGAAGACGATGATGAGGAAGACGGTGCAGAGGAGAGCTCATCTGAGGATACTGCTGGTGGTGCTGAGTGACCTGCCCCTTTTGATGATGTCAAAAAGGGGGAGAGTTATTTGATGAGAGAGACTCCATATTTTGTGTTACTTATATTTTGTACTATTTCTGTTGGACATCTTTTATATTTTGGTATTGCGGACATGTATTTGATATATTTGTGTTGTGGACATGTGCTTTTATTTATATATATTTGTGTTTTTCATTTAGTCTACAAACTGTGATTATGACATGAGTACCTTTGGCATGGACATGAGTATTGTGGATGAGTATTGCTATTTATCATTTGTGCTATGTCTGAGTATGATTCTTTTTATATGTAAGTGTTGAGGGGGAGCTTCACTTGAAGTCTCTACCCAAAATATTTGTGATAACTATATATGTTTTGTCATCATCAAAAAGGGGGAGATTGTTGGCCCAAAGGCCATTAGCCCTATATCTTGTTGGATATTTTGATGATAACAAAACATATTTAGTTATGTATTTAACAATTTTGTTTAAAAGTATTTCAGGTTAAACAGGTTGATTTGACGGCTCCACTATCAAGACTCACAAGTTTGGACGCCGCTAAAGATGTGCATTCCCAAGCTAAGCACATTAGAAAGCTTCGGGAACAAGACCTTGAAGAAAAAACCAAGTTAAGATCAAGACAATGAAAAAGTCCAAGATTTGTATTTTTACTTTTCTTTTAGACATTTTTGTCAAAACCAGATGTTAGAAGTAGATTTATGGGATTGTCACTCACACACACTTTAGTTTGATTCATGGCTTCAAAAACAATTTCTATTTCCAACTTAGTTTTAGAGTTAATATTTTTTGGAAATTTGTTTTTAGAAACTTTAAGTTTTGGAAAAACCAACTTTTGGAAAAACAAGTTTTTATCAAGAGAATCTTTATCAAAATGTTTTAACATGTTAGAGTAGTGACTTATGATCATACTCCTATTTTTACAAGGTTCAAAACCTTAATCCAAAACATCAAACCCTTAATTCTAGGTTCTGGTTTCTGCAGGTCTAATTTTTCAGAACTGACAGGAGCCGGTCGACCGTCCCGGTCGACCGACGTGCACGCTGTGCATGTGTGTACGTCGGCCGACCGCTCGGGTCGACCGGGCACTTTACAGTGCTCTCTGGTTGATTGGGTCGACCGAGGCGGTCGACCGTTGTCCCCCAACGGTCAGAAATGTGACCGTTGGCGGTCGACCGGCAGCTGTCAGAAATTCTGACAGACTCCAACAGCTCTATTTTTCTGACAGATTTTATTGGGATCTCACCCCAACGAATCTCTCTTGCTGTTTTACCCTGTTTCTCAACCCCTATAAATAGGTGGTCACTTCAACTTGATAAGATAACTTATTCCAAAACAATTTTACAAGAGATTTTCATAAGAATTTCAAGTCTTCATTTTAGAAAAGATTTTCAAAGGCAAAATTTCCATACACCCATTTGAAGCCTATATCTCTACTTCTCTCTAGATTTTGCACTACACAATCCCAAATTTCTACATCTACATATTGGTTATAGGATTGTGCTAAGTGAGCTATTTTTGATCAAGTGTGATCATTTTCTTCTTGAGCGAAGTTGTAGAGGCATCGGCCTCAAGCGAGCTAGTGTGCTCCGGGTGGTGTTGCGGCATCACAAGAGATAGGACAAGTGTGTCCTTGTATTGGAGATCCGATGGGATCAACAATACTGGAAATCCTTCAAGTGTGAAGGCGGGGACGTAGAGCGTGGCTCGAACCTCAGAAACATATACTTGTGTTTGCGCAAGCTCGAATTTTCTCTAAACTCAAACTCCTTTATTTCATGCAATACTTATTGTGTTTATTATTGCTAGTTCTTTAATTTGAGCAATTTGTTAGTAGAATTTTTAAATTCCGCATTATTGCCTTATTACATATAGCCATCACATATTCACCCCCCTCTAGGTGATTTCAATACATTATATATTATGCTTTATGTGGGTTAGGGTTTTGTCATCCCTTCTTCATGTAATGCATGTATGGAGGGGAGGCTAACTTCACGTCTCTCTTCTTCACAATTGTATATCGCATATATATCTTTATTGTCTGATTTGTATTCACCCATTTGTTGATGATTTGATAAAAAGGGGGAGCAGGATTTTGAGAGTTTATATATGCATGTCTATTTTCTTGTTTATGCATATATGTTTTGTTTATGCCAAAAGCGGAGAAGAATTTGGTGAGTTTATGCATGTTTATCTCATTGTTTATGCATATATGATTGTTTAGTTTTATGCACTTCATTGAATATATTTATGTTTATTGTTATGCATGAGTTAAGGGGAGTTTCTATGAAGCTTAACTTTAATCCATGCATATATAACTCCATGAGTTTTGTCATCATCAAAAAGTGAGAGATTGTTGGCCTAGAGGCCCATCACTCTTGTTTTGATGATGATTAACTGATGTAGTTATAATACTAATGATCTTGTGTTTATTTAGTCTCAGATATTTGATTAAGATCTTAGTAGGTGTTTAGCTTAAATAAAGAATTCGAAGCCAAGTTTTAGAGCTAGCACGTGTCGATTCAAGAACTTGCGTATCAAGATTGCATCAAGTACTCAAGAGGAGTCTAGCTCATCGATCATGGTTTGAACCAAGTCAAGAAAGAGAAGAAGATTTTCAAGAAGACTTGTGTCAAGTTTGTATGTGCCAAGATTTATTTTTAGATAAAATGTAAAGGATAGATTAGTTAGTGGATTGCTCAAGTTCAGACACACACACACACAAAATTTATATGTGTTTTAGAAAATACCGTTTTGTTTTTTAGGCTTCGAAATATACTTGTATTTTATCAAAATTATTTTAGAGTTTATTGTCAAAGCCATAGATATTTCATCTCATATGTCGCACTAAGCTTTAAAAGTGCTTAGAAAATCTTGTTTTTGTATTTGGAGAAGTTTTGAAAAATCATTTTTCAATTTGAAGATTGTTTTTGAAAATACGATTTTTGTTTAAAGGCAAAATTTATATGTCACAAAAATAGTTCAAAATGTTTGTAATATCTTTTGAATTTTAATCAAACATGTTTGTATATCAAAGTATATCAATGAACTTATTTTTGTAGAATTTATGAGAATTTATGGCATTTTATTTAAGATAAAAAGACCAAGTTTTAATCCCTATTCATGGCTGACAAGGTCTTCTGGCGGTCAACTGGGCCAGTCGACCGAGCCAGAAGTCGGCCGATCGAGCTGTCGACCGATGTGCACAAATGTGCACAGCCAAGGGGCAGTCGACCGCACGGCCGACCGTCAGAGAGCTCTGCTCCCTGTAAATGTCTCCGGTCAACCGAGCGGTCAACCAATAGGTCAATGCCCTGCAACGATCGACCGTCCGGTCGATTATTTTTCTCAATGGTCAGAAATCTGACCGTTGGCGATCGATCGACAGCAGCGTCAGCTGCTGATTTGGACCCCAACGGCTAGATTTTAGAGGCCTATAAATTGGGGTTCCCTTAGACTATTTTCAACAAGATTTCAAGTGGGTTTTCAAGCTTGTTTTTCCTACCTTTCTAAGTGTTTATCTCCACCTGTTTTAAAGCTAAAACTTTCATATTAAAAGGAGAGTTTTTCAAGAGTACTTTGAAAAAGAGATTTCTTGAGTTTTTCCTCCACCATTCTATCTTTTTTCTCACACACACTTGAGCTATCCATTGCTATATCAATCCTCTAGGGATCTTTGCTGTGAGTGTGTTTGAGGTGATCAAAGTATTGAGATCAGCAAAGTGTTCTACCATGTATTTGAGGAGGCAAACTTGTGGGTTCGTTTGTTTCGAGTTCTTGCGGGAGCTCGGTGTAGAGGTGCAGCCTCGGCAAGCTAGTGTGCTTGCGTGTGTTGTTCTTACGGGAACAAGAGAGGGACTAGTGAGTTTAAGAGTTCTAATGTGAACTCTTTGTAGGTGTTGCAGCACCGAGTGATCTGGTGTGATCATTTTTAGTGAAAATTTTTTATGGCGTTGAAGGCAGGGACGTAGAGCAAGGGTGCTCGAACCTTGAAACAAATCTCCCGTGTTTACGATTGCTCTCTCTTCCTTTCACTTGTGCTTATATCTTGAATGCTTACATTGCTTATCTATTTATATACTTGATATATCTTGTACTTAAATTGATAGATGCTTGGGATTGTTTGCCCACACTTGTATTCAATCAAGAGAGCCATAGCGGCACCTCAACTCTTATCTAGAGGAATCTTGAGGGATAGTCCAGAGCTCTTCACCGGGAATTTTGCTACACTCTTGTGTTATACGTTGTGTGTTTAGCTTAATAGTTTTTAGTTTAAATAAATAGTTTTAATTTCGCATTAATACATCATTAGATTAGCTATCACCTATTCACCCCCCTCTAGGTGAACTTCAATTAGTATCAGAGCTTGGTGCTCTTGATTTGGGTCTAACAACCTTGAGTTAAAGATCCTCATTTTTTAGCTAATCACAATATTTGATTACACACATGGATTTCATGGCATCTCCCATGCTTGACATTCTTAACATCCAAACTTGAAAAGTTAAGATGTCCATGTACCTCAAAGCCCTAGGGATTCATGTTTATCTCGTAACAATTAAAGATTCATATTATTTAAATGGCAAACATCTAGAGGCTAACTCAAAAGCTATCCATGCATTAAAGAGTACCCTAAATGATGAATATTTATCTAGGATTGATAATTTTGATTCGACTTTTGTAGTATGGAACACTATAGTTTCCCTTGGCAAACAAAAGAAAATTATGCGGGAAGCGACTCGGATGATGGAAGTGATGCTTCCATCATATGCTACATGGTCCAAGGGGATAACCCCCTTGAGGTAAATTCCGGATCCGAACTTGATGAGGATGTTGACTTATCATATGATGAGCTTGCTATATTTTGTTAACAACTTCTTGAAAAATATGATATGCTCAAAAAGGATAATAAGAAATTGAAAAATAAATATGATTCCATTTTAAAAGAAAATTATTCTTTTCAAAATAAATTTGAATGCATTTCAACAGAAAATGAAGCTTTGAAACAGGAGAATATTTCCTTGTTTTGTAAATTAAATGATATTTGTAAAGGAAATAATTCTTTAAAAAATAAAATCACTTTGGTGGAAAAAGAAAAAGAGGTTGCTTTGAAAGAAAACAACTCTTTGAAAAGAAAAATTGTTTCAAAAGAAAAAGGAAATATTTCTAAAAAGAAAAAGGTTGTTGATTCTCTTTCTTGCCATGCTCTTCATGACACCATTGATAAAAATGAGATTCAGTTTTTGAAAAATAGAATAAATTATTTGAGCTCAACTTTAAGCAATTGTGCATTTAATCATTCTAAATTAGAAACTTTGTTTCAAAAGAAACAAGCTCCACATGTTCATGCACATAACCCAGGCAAACATATGCGCACTTTGCACGTCATGATCACACTCATTCTCATGTGCATGCTAGAGTGTACAAATATACACATTGCAGCCGTAAAGGCTATTTAGCAAAGTTTTATTTCGATAAGATTAACTCTATAAATTTTGCTAATAAAAATGTTTGGGTTCTTTATGATGCTAACCCCCGTGGACCCAAAAGAAAATGGGTACCAAAATCCCCACCTTTTGTATTTGATGTAGGTGTGGGCTCTCACATGACGTGAGAGGATTGGTGCCTTGATGGTGGATGCATGGGCTAGATGGACATAAAAAATTGATGCACCGCTATCAAGAAAGTTTGGTGGGAAGACCACAATGTTTTGGAGACTTAGAGATTAGTGCATATGGTTTGGTAACTATCTCTAAACTCCTATTTTAGTTTGCATGCTTCTACATTAATAATTTTAGCATGTTTTGGATTTATGTTAAATAATCATGTTTTGTACTTCATGTGGTGAATACTTGTTTAGATGAATTTTTCATTAAAACTTGTGTTTATACTTGTACAAGTAGTGAGCTACACTTGGTTATTATATGTTTGTGCCTCATTGCTCATTTGTACTCATTACTTGTATATGTATAACCTAGTTTTGATAATTCCCTTATTTACACTTGCTTTCCCTATTTTTGTATATGTTTGCTTCATGTATATGTTATACTTGTCTAAAACTAATAAATATACATGTATACCCTTGAGTCACTTGCCTTCATTCAAATTACATTATGGACTCGTTTGTGTTTGGGATATGTATGTATATTGTTAGTTTTGATAAAATATACATATACCTTAAAGTTTGTTTTTATTGAAAATTTTTTGTAATTTACATGTTTTTGATAAAAGGAATTCATGTTTATTTTGAGCCTTATTGATCATTTTCATGAAAATGCTATTCACATGATTCTTATGCACTCACACTTCATTTGTTTACTCATGACATTATTTTCATGAGAAATTTTGAGCTTTATAGATTTTGAGTGTCATCTCTTGTGTTTTTTAGCATGCTTCATGGGATATATAATTTGTTTTTAAGTTTGAAGAATCTTTAACTAGTTTTTTAAAAATTATTTTAAACTAGTTATTTATTCTTCAATTGGTAGAGTTTTCAAACTATGCTAAATTTTTTTCAAACTCTTAATTTTGAAAGCCCCTATCAACCTAAGGGTGGTTGGATGGGCGACCATGGCTTTTATGCTCAAAATTGAAAATCTATTTAAATGTGTGTATGAATAGGGTGGATAGTTATGAGTTATATACATGAACTTCATGAAATTTTATCTTTGTATACTCGTATTTGTTTCTATATATATATGTGTGTGTGTGTGTGTGTGTGTGTGTGTGTGTGTGTGTGTGTGCGCTCCAAATCTCTAATAATATCAATTGATATTGATATTTTCTTTTTCATACATATATATGATTTGATTGTGCTTGTTTTACAATAACTTTACATGTTTAAAGCACAAATTATTTTATGCTAAGCTTGACTAATTTTTAAATGTTAATTGATATCTTAATGAGCTTATGCATTATTTTCAATTGGTATTTCAATTGATATCGAAATGTTCAAATTTTACCTTTTGATTGGTATTAAAAAATTTACAGGGTTTCAATTTCAATTGGTATCAAAAACTACTATTGGTATCTTAAAATTTTGTTTATTTATGAGTGGTACCAAATTTTGTTTTAAGAAATCTCCAAAGTTTTGCTTTAAGTATTATCAAAATTTATTTTTTTGACCAGAGAAAATCTAAAAATTTTGTTCAAAAATGTTTTGATATGTATTGCCTTTATGCAAGGGGAGTTTAACATCTCTTTTATATATAGATTCATGTTGAAGTGTATATTGTATTGAGGAGCTTGACATATATTCTTTATGTGGTACACGTGTGTAAGGGGAGCTTAACATCTCCGCTTATACATTATACATTATGCTTTATGTGGGTTAGGGTTTTGTCATCCCTTTTTCATGTAATGCATGTATGGAGGGGAGGCTAACTTCACGTCTCTCTTCTTCACGAATGTATATCGCATATATATCTTTATTGTCTGATTTGTATTCACCCATTTGTTGATGATTTGATAAAAAGGGGGAGAAAGATTTTGAGAGTTTATATATGCATGTCTATTTTCTTGTTTATGCATATATGTTTTGTTTATGCCAAAAGGGGAGAAGAATTTGGTGAGTTTATGCATGTTTATCTCATTGTTTATGTATATATGATTGTTTAGTTTTATGCACTTCATTTAATATATTTATGTTTATTATTATGCATGAGTTAAGGGGGAGTTTCTATGAAGCTTAACTTTAATCCATGCATATATAACTCCATGAGTTTTGTCATCATCAAAAAGTGGGAGATTGTTGGCCTAGAGGCCCATCACTCTAATTTTGATGATGATTAACTGATGTAGTTATAATACTAATGATCTTGTGCTTATTTAGTCTCAGATATTTGATTAAGATCTTAGTAGGTGTTTAGCTTAAATAAAAAATTCGAAGTCAAGTTTTGGAGTTAGCACGTGTCGATTCAAGAACTTGCACATCAAGATTGCATCAAGTACTCAAGAGGAGTCCAGCTCATGGATCATGGTTTGAACCAAGTCAAGAAGGAGAAGAAGATTTTCAAGAGAAGATTTTCAAGAAGACTTGTGTCAAGTTTGTAAGTGTCAAGATTTATTTTTAGATAAAATGTAAATGATAGATTAGTTAGTGGATTGCTCAAGTTCATACACACACACACAAAATTTATATGTGTTTTAGAAAATACCATTTTATTTTTTTAAGCTTCGAAATATACTTGTGTTTCATCAAAATTATTTTAGAGTTTATTGTTAAAGCCATAGATATTTCATCTCATATGTCACACTAAGCTTTAAAAGTGCTTAGAAAATCTTGTTTTGTATTTGGAGAAGTTTTGAAAAATCATTTTTCAATTTGAAGATTGTTTTTGAAAATACGATTTTTGTTTAAAGGCAACATTTAAATATCACAAAAATAGTTCAAAATGTTTGTAATATCTTTTGAATTTTAATCAAACACGTTTGTATATCAAAGTGTATCAATGAACATATTTTTGTAGAATTTATGAGAATTTATGGGATTTTATTTAAGATAAAAAGACCAAGTTTTAATCCCTATTCATGGCTGACCCGGTCTTCTGGCGGTCGACTGGGCGGTCGACCGAGCCAGAAGTCAGCCGATCGAGCGGTCGACCGATGTGCACAGATGTGCACATAGCCAAGGGGCGGTCGACCGCACGGCCGACTGTCAGAGAGCTCTGCTCTCGGTAAATGGCTTCGGTCGACCGAGCGGTCAACCGAGAGGTCAATGCCCTGTAACGATTGACCGTCTGGTCGATTATTTTTCTCAATGGTCGAAAATCTGACCGTTGGCGATCGACCGACAGCAGCGTCAGCTGCTGATTTGGACCCCAACGGCTAGATTTTAGAGGCCTATAAATCGGGGTTCCCTTAGACTATTTTCAATAAGATTTCAAGTGGGTTTTCAAGCTAGTTTTTCCTACCTTTTTAAGTGTTTATCTCCACTTGTTTTAAAGCTAAAACTTTCATATTAAAAGGAGAGTTTTTCGAGAGTATTTTGAAAAGAGATTTCTTGAGTTTTTTCTCCACCATTCTATCTTATTTTCTCACACATACTTGAGCTATCTATTACTATATCAATCCTCTAGGAATCTTTGTTGTGAGAGTATTTGAGGTGATCAAAGTATTGAGATCACCAAAGTGTTCTACCATGTATTTGAGGAGGCAAACTTGCGGGTTCCTATTGTTTCGAGTTCTTGTGGGAGCTCGGTGTAGAGGTTCGGCTTCAGCAAGCTAGTGTGCTTGCGTGTGTTGCTCTTGCGGGAACAAGAGAGGGACTAGTGAGTCCAAGAGTCTAGTGTGAACTCCTTGTAGATGTTGCCGCACCGAGTGATCCGGTGGGATCATTTTTTGTGGAAATCCTTCATAATGTTGAAGGCGGGGACGTAGAGCAAGGGTGCTCGAACCTCGAAACAAATCTCCCGTGTTTGCAATTGCTCTCTCTATCTCTCACTTGTGTTCATATCTTATATTTTACATTGCTTAACTATTTATATATTTGATATATCTTGTGCTTAATTGATATATGCTTGGGATTGTTTGCTCACACTTGTATTCAACAAAGAGAGCCATGGCGGCACCTCAACTCTTATCTAGAGGAATCTTGAGGAGATAGTCCAGAGCCCTTCACTGGGAATTCAGTTACACTCTTGTGCTATACTTGTGTGTTTAGCTTAATAATTTTTAGTTTGCATAAATAGCTTTAATTCTACATTAATACATCATTAGATTAGCTTTTTACCTAGTCAACTGTTTAGACGGAAAAGGTGTACTTATTAGAATGTATTTGATGTACCCTTTCTTGTCTCCGCTATAGCCTAGGGCTATACCGAGTCGGATCTCAGGGAGAGCTCGCGATAGAAGCTTTAAACGTTAGGTTGTGAAGTGATAAAACTAGTAGTCTTCTCTTGATTATAAACTTAGTGATGCAAAAGAAACTAAAAGAAGATGGATATGTTCATGGTGGAAGTGGAAAAGAAATCAAGAAGTGATGTGGATGTTGTATTCACAAGAAAAGAATAAAGAAACTTAAAGAAAGAGATCCAAGACTAGATTACCTTGCTAGCTTGCCAAAGCTTACCAAACTCCTTGATAATGAAAGCTTTGCCTAATGTTGTCACTCCATAGGCTTGGAATTCGTCTAGCTTGTTGACCTAATTACTTTCTCACTTGCAAGATGGTGGTTTAACCATCGGAGAAGAGAAGATCATACACTTGCAAGATTAACAAAAGCAATCACCCATGAGTAGTGAAGTGGCTAAGCTAGTGGTAAACTAGTACATGGAATGAAAATCTAGCTACAAGAAGCCATTACAAAACTAAACAAATCTAGAAGTAAATTGCAAGAATTAAACAAAGCAAGTAAGAAAGCATGTAAAGAAAGCACAAGAACTAGAATCAAACTCAAGTAGAGGAATGGAGGATGGATCAATCCTTGCATAGCTTCAAGTGTCACCCTTGATTATACAAGCTCTCTCCCTCACAATCACTCTCTTTTGTAATGAAATCTAGGGATAGAGAAGAGGGACTAAAAGAACAAAAACCTAAAGAGAAAATACATGAAAATTACAACTAATGAACTAATCTCCTCTCTTCTCTGATCAGTTTTTGCTTGCAGGTCTTCATGGGGTATTTATAGGAGAAATGGGAAGCATCCAGAAGCAAGGTTGTTGCCACAAAATCCGGGGCTTAACAACCCTAGGATTGCCGCGCCCCTTGCCGCGCCCCGCGGCAATCTCGTGGCCGTTGGATCGGATCTTTCTGGTGGAGATCAGTTGGGAAGTGGTTATCCACGTGGACCACTTGGATTCTGAGTTTGTTGCGCGGATCTCTCTAGATCTGGATTTGATTTGGCTTTATCTTTAATCTTTTAATTAATCACCTTAATTAGTGGTAATTAAGTGATTATTTGAATAACTCTCCTTTAAGTATATACCTGCAAATAAGTAGAGAAGAGGATTAAAAATCACTTATTTATTTGTATTATGCATGGAAGTTATGATGTAAAATATGCACTTTTGTGTACTAATCACACCCCCACACTTATTCTTTTGCTCGTCCCGAGCAAAACAAAGAAAAAGAAAATAAAATCTAAGCTACAAGTTTATTACACCACTTTCGCAGGTGACGCGATTGCACTGAGCATGTGCAACAAGCCGTTAAACCTCTAGGTTACCCTAGAGGAGGAGTGTTGTCTCCTGAGGGTTTTCAGCGGATTGCACCCACAAAATCCATAAAGAAAGAAGACAAATGTTAGTGTTTTGAAAACGCATTTTGAATAAGAGACAAGTTTACGAACTATTTTTGCGAAAATATAAGTGATCCTAGGTCATAAGTCCACCTATAATCATTCTTCCTTAAACTTAGTATCCATGCAAGATCTTGTTTTTAATTAAGGTAAGAATTCAAAATTGGATTGAATACTTTATCTTTCATAAAACCTAGATAATATGCACACCGTGTAAGTGAGGATTTCCTGGGATTTCAACTCCAACCATCAAGCCATTTATTTATATATATTCTTTTTTTTCTTTTTCTTCCCTTAGTTCTATTAGGCTTTCTAATTCACCCATGTAGCGAGCCTATAACCGATGACTCCCAGACCAGATGGTCTTAGGGCACCAGATGAGGAAACATCCCTCGGGTTTAAGGACTCGAGTGAAAAAGGCCACAAAACTAAGAGGGATTATTCCTAATCACCGTTAGGCGTGAATAATCATGCTTCTTGAGGCACAATTACCCAGCTTAATAGGTGAGATCACTGTTAGGCGTGAGTCATCATGCTTCTTGAGGCATAATTTCCCAGCTTAATAAGTGATCTTTTATTTATATATTTTTTTTTCTTTTTCTCTTTTTTTTTTTTTATTTTATTATTTTTTTATATATATATATATGACATTTTTGGTCTTTGTTTCCATCCCAAGAAATGTGTAAGTGTAAAGTGCATATTATCTAAGGCAAAAAATGCAAGATAAAAATATCTCCTCAATTTTACTTACTTAGCCTATAATTTTCAAACAAGATCTATTATTTCAACTAAGTTTAAGATGTCATAATTAAGGCTTTCTTAATCTCTAAGATACATATTAATTTTCTTAAAATAGATCAAAACTTTGTCTTCTTATTTCAAAAAGTTTTTATTTTGTTTTTTTTTTATTTTTAATTTTTCTAAAAGAAAAGTAAAAGAAAGAAAGTCTAAAAACTCTATGTTAGTAAACCCTCCCCCACACTTATTTCATGCATTGTCCTCAATGCATCATGATATATGTATGCATGAAACAAAATGGAAGGGGAAGGAACAAAAATTACCTCAAGGTGGTGGTTCCGGTGGTGGTCGGATTGGTCCACAGAACATGGCCCAATCATCTTTTCTTTGGGTTTTCAGGAACCCACCAAAAATAGCAAAAAGATGACCCACTAAAAAGATGCATGCGTGTGTTATTTTAATTATGTACATGCCCCCATCTAATTTTAAGATTTTCCAAATAATTTCAGAGTCAAAATTATAAATTACCTTGTCACAGAATGGAGTATGAACTGATAGAACTGTTGACTTGGACTCGGAAAGGAACACCGACTCAGGATTATGATTTAAATCAAGTGATGGTTCAGGAGTCGAAGTGAAGTCAGAAATTGTGTCCAAGTCAAGAAATGAAAACTCAAGTCCACAATCAGAGTTCAACGATGGAATGTGACTTTCTAAAAGTGATATCTCTTTACTTCCAATTTTAAGAAATTCAAGCTCATCACCGTACAATTCTTCAAAACTTAAGTCAACATCTTCCTTAAGAATTGTACAATTAGTTTCAGAAGTAAAGAGATTGAGAAAATCAAGGTCACATTTGAGTTCAATTCCACAAGATGGAGAACTTGCCAAAATGTCAATAGAATCTTCAAAAGTGTAAAATTGGGCAAGTTCAATATGATCCTCAAAAATGGATGATTCAACTTCATTGTGAATTGTGAAAGGATCCAAAATTGATTCCGGGAAAGAATTAAAGTGAGGTAAAGATACCGGAGTCATTATGGAATCAGGAAGAAGGATTGAATCACAAAGTTGGGGTTCAAGATTACATTCCTCATGTAATTCAATTAAATGTAGAGAACTTGCCAATTTATCAATGGAATTTTCAGAAGTGTAGAATTGGTCAAGTTCAATGTGATCATCATAAAAGATTGGTGATTCAATTTCACAATGGATAGGAAATGGATCCAATTTTGACTTGGGAAATGAATTGAAATCAGGTAAGGATATGGAAGTCATGATTGAATCAGGAAGTAAGTTGGAATCATCAAGTGAAAGTTCAGAATCAAATTCATGTTCCAGTTCAATTTCAGAAAAAGGAAAACTTGCCAAAACGTCAATTGGATTTGAATTTTGGACAAGTTTATTTTTAGGAGATGAAAAACTTGCCAAAATGTCAATTGGATTTGAATTTTGGACAAGTTCAAGTTTAGGAAATGAAAAACTTGCTGAAATTGAATCTGGATTTCCAAGACTACATGACTCTTTGGATTTAGAGTGGCTAGTGACATTAGAAAGAGGATGAGAATGGAGAGATTGGATCATCAACTCTATGTCACGATTCCTAGCATTTTGAGCATTGGTCATGTCTTCAAGCATCTTTCCATAATCGATGATTTCATTATTTTGATGGAAAGAGGAAGTGTTGTCTTGGAAGTGTGAGTCAAAAGTGTGTGATGATGGAAAAGTTGACTCACACAAGAAATCTTTACTCGGTTCACAAGCAAATGGTTGTTCATTATGAAAAGGTGGAACTGAGTAAGATTCTTGAGAATATGGTGGAATTGGAGAGACAAATGGTTTTTGAAGTTGTTGCTCAACTCTCAGTAAATTGGCTTCTACACTCCTTTGCAACTCAGATTTTTCTTCAAAGGGAGGTTCAGAAAAAGGAGTATATGAAGTGGACTCAGGAAATGAATATGGTGGACAAGGTGAATATGGTGGACAAGGATTTTGATAATTTGACTCGGGGTACTGGAATCCCCAATTACTCGGTAAAGAGTTGAAATTATTTTGGACATTATAATTATTAGATGGGGGGTATGGGTCGTAGTGATTCGGATAAGGCCAACCCGGTGTATGTGGTTGGTGCATATTATAAAACACCGGGTTGGAATTATCTGAATATGGAGTGTGTGTGACATATGGATGGAAAGAATTGTAATTATAAGCCATATCACACAATCACAAACAAAAATCAAACAAACAAACAAAAAAAAAAAAAAAAAAAAAAAAAAAAAAAAAAGAAATAAAATTCTAACCTAAGTTAGGGTAGACTTAGACCTAGACGACTCCTAACAATAGATCGTCCACAGGAGGTTCAGTGTAGACTCTAACCACAAGCTAATCAGCCAGGGAAGGGTAAGGTTGGTGGGAGGTTTTCCGTCCGGAGACGTTCTTTAATTAAGTAACCAGCAACCTTCGGGCTTTCGGCCCTCAACCCCTTTCCTAGACACCGATTTTGCAAGAGTTAAATTCCAACACTTTTCCCCCTTAGGATAATCTCCTAATTGAGTCCGAGATGTCCCTAGGGCCAACGTCTACTTTTTTTAAATTAGAGGCTTGGGTTAGTGAGTGCTTGGGTTGTGGTTTTCGGGCTAAGGAAAGGGTAATGACCTCCCCCACCTTATCTTATTTACGGGTATGCCCTTAAATTTGAATTGTGCAAGTGTACAAGAAATATAGCTAGGATACACTCAAAGCAAGAAAATCAAGCAAGAGTTTGTCCTAGTCTAAATGCAATGCAAACACGTACCTTGCCTCCACGCACTCTTCAACAGTAAAAGTAAAGAATTGAAAAGACACGTGCCTAAAATGCAAGTGTCTAAACAATTTTTAACAATTATCACCCAACTTTTTACTGTTTTTTAATTAAGCAGGAATACAGTGAACAACACAGGATTTCAAGTATAGAAACAGCAGTATTTTTTTAGCAACAGAGCCCTGCAGAAAATTGGAGAGAAATGCTCTCAGAAGTGCCGCGTTTCCACTGGATATGCCGCGGGTCCGCGGCTCTTCAGTGGAAGCCTGGTCTCTGCTTTCTTGAGCAGAGAGCCAGGTTCACTTAGATGTTACTGCAGTAAAGAATTTCCTGTTTTCTTCTCCTGTAACCTGCAACAGAGAAGAATAATAGTTTAGTACTTCACTTTAAACCAAAAAATACGTCGCTCTCCCCGGCAACGGCGCCATTTTGTTTAGACGGAAAAGGTGTACTTATTAGAATGTATTTGATGTACCCTTTCTTGTCTCCGCTATAGCCTAGGGCTATACCGAGTCGGATCTCAGGGAGAGCTCGCGATAGAAGCTTTAAACGTTAGGTTGTGAAGTGATAAAACTAGTAGTCTTCTCTTGATTATAAACTTAGTGATGCAAAAGAAACTAAAAGAAGATGGATATGTTCATGGTGGAAGTGGAAAAGAAATCAAGAAGTGATGTGGATGTTGTATTCACAAGAAAAGAATAAAGAAACTTAAAGAAAGAGATCCAAGACTAGATTACCTTGCTAGCTTGCCAAAGCTTACCAAACTCCTTGATAATGAAAGCTTTGCCTAATGTTGTCACTCCATAGGCTTGGAATTCGTCTAGCTTGTTGACCTAATTACTTTCTCACTTGCAAGATGGTGGTTTAACCATCGGAGAAGAGAAGATCATACACTTGCAAGATTAACAAAAGCAATCACCCATGAGTAGTGAAGTGGCTAAGCTAGTGGTAAACTAGTACATGGAATGAAAATCTAGCTACAAGAAGCCATTACAAAACTAAACAAATCTAGAAGTAAATTGCAAGAATTAAACAAAGCAAGTAAGAAAGCATGTAAAGAAAGCACAAGAACTAGAATCAAACTCAAGTAGAGGAATGGAGGATGGATCAATCCTTGCATAGCTTCAAGTGTCACCCTTGATTATACAAGCTCTCTCCCTCACAATCACTCTCTTTTGTAATGAAATCTAGGGATAGAGAAGAGGGACTAAAAGAACAAAAACCTAAAGAGAAAATACATGAAAATTACAACTAATGAACTAATCTCCTCTCTTCTCTGATCAGTTTTTGCTTGCAGGTCTTCATGGGGTATTTATAGGAGAAATGGGAAGCATCCAGAAGCAAGGTTGTTGCCACAAAATCCGGGGCTTAACAACCCTAGGATTGCCGCGCCCCTTGCCGCGCCCCGCGGCAATCTCGTGGCCGTTGGATCGGATCTTTCTGGTGGAGATCAGTTGGGAAGTGGTTATCCACGTGGACCACTTGGATTCTGAGTTTGTTGCGCGGATCTCTCTAGATCTGGATTTGATTTGGCTTTATCTTTAATCTTTTAATTAATCACCTTAATTAGTGGTAATTAAGTGATTATTTGAATAACTCTCCTTTAAGTATATACCTGCAAATAAGTAGAGAAGAGGATTAAAAATCACTTATTTATTTGTATTATGCATGGAAGTTATGATGTAAAATATGCACTTTTGTGTACTAATCATCAACCCCCCTCTAGGTGAACTTCAGGATGTTGGTAAGGTGGTTGACCATAAGACTCAAGGGATTTATATCCCTATTGACTCTGTGAAGAGTGAAGATGATTGTTTCAGTCTTGTTTTTAATATTAAGACTGGGACATATATTGAATCGAATAAGACCAATCTGGCATACTTGGTTGGTTAAATTTATGAAATGCCGGGTTGGTAATATCCAAGTCAAAAGAGGTCAGGGTGAAGTATGAATCACTGTATGCATTGAAATAATTACAAGTATAATCCATATCACAAAGATGTCAAAAATAAAAATAAATAAAGAAACAATCAAACAAAAAGAAAGAGAAATCTAGCCTATGTTAGGGTAGGCCATAGACCTAGACGAGTCCTAACGGGCTAGACTATCCACCAGAGATATATTGTAGCAATCTGATCACAAGATAATCAGCCAAGTTGGGGTAAGATTGGTGGGAGGCATCCGTGCAAAAGCAACGAGCCTAATTAAGTCAAACCACCAGCCTTCGCGGTTTCACCACTCAATCCCCAGCCTTGGACACCGATTTAACAAGAGTCAAACTCTAACAACTTTCTTCTTAGGTCAGTCTTTTATTGAGTCCAGATATCCCTGGGGCCAATGTCCATCAATTTTAAGTTAGAATTGTATTAATGAGTAAGAAGATGGTTTGTGGGCTAACGGAGGGTAATGACTTCCCACCTTATTTTGTTTATAGGAAAAGCCCTTAAACGTTTTTGTGAAAGTGTATAAGTATACAGTAGAAGCAACACTTAAGCAATATGAATCTCTCCAAATATGTTTTCTAAACTTTATGTAATGCACACATACCTTTGCTCCAGCACTCGTCAACGTAATTAAAAAATAAATGAATTTGTCACGTGCCTTAAGATGCATGAGTCTAACCTTTTTTTAGCATTTACAATCACAAGTTACTATCGAGGTTAAAACACCGTGTACAGTAAGCTAAATAGGGAAAATAATAGTTGTAGAAGGCAGATCTTTTAATTTCAAGTAACCCACAGAGAAGTAGTTTCGTAGTCCCCCTATAATTATCGCATAAATGTGGCTTTGGCCATGTTTTCACAGCAATATTGTGGTGTCTGAGCTCTACTTTCTAGAGCAGAGGCTCAGGGTTGTCCACTTCATCATTATTTTCCTTCAATTAATCCCTGTACACAAAAACCGAGAAGAAGATTTAATCATTAAAATAAACTTAAAAAAGAGAACTTACCATCCCTCCCTGGCAACGGTGCCAAAATTTGATTGAATATACGCCTTCACAAAAAAATACAGAGTTTAGAAGCTAGTTAGGTTCTCAATTCTACCATAAAGCAAGTGGCTATGTGGGTCTTGATCCATAAGGAGGGACTGCAATAAAAGCGTGTTGATAAGTTCTTTTCAAATTTACAAAAATAGGTTAAAACATTCTTCCTTGTTAGTTTTGGGAAAAGAAAAGAAAAGTGTTAATGTTGAAATAAGAGAAGACAGAAGAAGTGATATGGTGTTGGTGTTTTGAGTACAAGAAAATAAAGTTCAAAAGAAAGAAATAAAAGATTGAGAACGTGTTTCTATTCTAAGAAATCAAAGAAGAAAAACTAAAATACTTACCTCCTTTGACCAATTACTTACCTTAATCTTCAGCGAAGATTTAGCTTGAGTTCGGAGGTGATCAACACATAACCCATGAGACTAGATCTAGCTCCCTGTCCCCATTACATCATCAAGATGATGCAAGCATTAAATTATACAAACATACGAAGGAATCAATCATCTGAGCTATCAGTGGCACTAGCTAAAGCAAGGTGATTTCGATGCTAAAAGACTCATCAAGGTTGCAATTGGTACAAAAAGAGAAAAAGTAAAAAGAAGAAGAAGAAGAGAATAAAATGTAAACTTTAGATTAAATAGAAATAAAAGAAAGAAAGGGTAGAGAATTACAATGGTGTCACTCACAACATAAATCTCTCTCTTACTCACATGAATCTCCGTCTAACCCTAGTTTACAAAGAAACAAAAAATGACATCAAAAGAAAACTAAAATCTAAACTAAACTAGAACAAAAACCTAGTCTAAGATCTCTCTCTACTCAGTGACGTTCTTTGCCTCTAAATTTTGAAGTATTTATATGCAAGCATGGAAGGGGGGAGCGTAAAAAGATAGGGGGAGCAAACACTTACCATCTGTTACAACAGAGCCGTGGATCTACATCTTTTGCCGTGGATCTGTTTCCAGGATTTGGCCAAATGGCTCTGATTTCCATTTTTGGTAGATTTTCGGTTTGAGCTCTGATTTCAATTTAATTTGTTTGATCTTCATTTAACTGAATAGATCTCTTGAAATATTATTTAACTTAACTAGATCTGGGACTATCTTCAGCTGGCCAAATAAATCCAGTTAGATCTAATTTTAACTTATATTATTTGGTGTAATCTTCTCTCCCTTTATTAAGACAAGCCTGCAAAATTAAGACATTAAGACACGATAATAAGGAGGATTTATTATGGTATAAATGTAGGAATATAATAATAGTTATGCAATAAATGTGTGCAATCAACAGGCACATACACATTCACACAATCACATACACAACACTCACACATTCATAAAAATAGGAAGAGAACGGTAGATACTATGAGAATCTCATGCAAAGGGGGCAGCACGTCGTGGCAAGGCTCGACCATGGCGGCGAGGGTGGAGGTAGTCTCCTGCAATATGGACGATGGCTAGGGGCTGCCGAGGAGGCGTGGGCACGACTCCGATATGGAGGAGAGGAGGATAGCAGCAAGGGGGTTCACACGAGCACCGATGAAGAGCAGCGTGCAAAGAAAGAGATGGTGGAGACCATGAGAAGGAGGGATTGGGTTATGTCAGGGCTCTTCGAAGGAAAGCGAGGCGGAGGAGATCGTGCAGGTTAGAGAGGGGTGGCTACGAGCAGATGGCGGAGGCAGCCATGGGTGTAAGTAGGTTGTTGACAGCGAGGAGTGGTGATGTGCACACAGAGGTGGGGAGTGGCTGCAGCTGCAATTAGTTGTAGAGAAGGCAGAGACCCAGCAGTTTGTGGTTGTGGAGTGCTGGACAAGGGGGTGCTATTCATGGCCAATGGGCAAAGGACATCGATCATGGGTTGTTAGGGCTTATAGGGGTGCTCTGGATATGCAGTTCAAGCATGGGTCACCAGAGAGGGCATGGCAGAGCTACAAGGAGATGCAAGTGATGGTGCTCAAGGCAGAATAAATGATAAGGGGGTTAGCTGAAAAGAGGCCAAGGACGGCGGCTCGTGCGATGAACAACTCCGGCAAAGTGTGTCGACAGAGAGAAGATGAAGGTGAAGACGTGGCGGCTGGCTTGAGTTGCAGTAGGGACGAAGGAGATTAAGATTAAGTTTAGGGTTACTGCCAGGATTAGAGATGATATATATTGGGATTGGATATGGGCTTTGGGTCTTGGGTTGGGCTAATGGGTTTGGGGATTGGGTTAGGAAATAATTAATGGGAAAAGAAAATGAAAATAGGAAAGGAGATAGGAGAAAGAGAGCGGTCTCGGGCTACTGATAATACACATACAAATAATATCAATAATATTAATAGCAATAATAATAATACAAAATAATATTTAACAATAACGAGAATAATAATTAATAACAACAATAATAATAATAAAAGAAAATAACAATAATATTAATAATAGTAGTCCTGATCACAATAAAATAATATTAGTTACAAAACAAGTACTACTGCTAATAATTAATAGTAATAGTAATAAAATTAATTATCAAATGTTAATAAGTAATAATGACAATAATAAATAAAGCCAAATTAACATTTAATTCCTTAAAACAATTTGTATATTTAATAATAATAAACAAAGTCAGGTAAATTTTTTAAAAATATATTAATACAGTATTATTAATTAGGGATATTACATCCTTGGCTTATATCTCTAAGACCATAGGGCATCAGCTCTAATGCCCATTTCAATATTTATCCCCTTGCTTCTTGATTCTCTATAACACTTCTCAGATGATGCTCCGTGTGGACCGTGATCGGGAAAGTTTGGAAGTAGTGCTTGAGCTTCCTCGAGATGATGAAGATATCGAGCACCAACTTTTTCAGCCTTTGGTATCTGGTTTGTGGTCTATTCATGGAATGATTGATGTACTACACTAGCTTTGGGACACCTTCGTCTTCATGAATTAGGGCTCTAGTCATGTCTGACTCCGAGATGGCAAGATAAAAGAACAATATCTCTCGTGAGGTGGGCTTGGACAAGAGTGCTGGTGAAAGCAGATATCTCTTAAGACCTTGGAAAGCTGTCTCGCATTCTTTGATCTAGCGGAAATCGGCCTCATTCTTATTCAAGGCTTGGAAGAAGGGCTTGCATTTTCCCCTGGATTGGTTGATGAATTGATTCAGAGAAGCGAGACACCCGTTCAACATCTGAACCTCTTTCAAACATGTGGGTGACTTTACGTTTAAGATTATAAATATATGGTCGGGGTCAGCCTCGATGCCCCGTTGAGTAACCAGATACCCTTAAAACTTCCAGGAAGTTACCCTAAATGTGAACTTCTCGAACTTTAACTTACCTTGTACTCCACAGGAGGTCAAAAGTTTTACATAAATTTTGGAGGTGATCCGTGTGCATGATGTTTTCACCAACATGTCATCAACATAGACTTCCATTGTACTCCTGATCAGATCCTTGAAGACCTTGTCAACCATGTGCTGGATGGTGACCCCTGCGCTTTTGACCCTGAAGGGCATCACCTTGTAGCAAAAAATTCCCCAACCAGTAGTAAAACCAGTCTTGTCTTCATCTGGTAGGTGCATCTTGATTTGGTTATCTCGGAGTAAGCATCCTTGAAGCTGAGAAATTCATGCCCCATTGTTGCCCTACCAGCTGCTCAATCCACGGGAAGGGGAGTTATCCTTTGGGAAAACTTCATTGAGGTTAGTGAAATCGATGTAGACCATTCACTTTCCATTATTCTTCTTCACAAGGATAGGATTGGAGAGCCAATCGGGGTAGAATGTCTCTCAGATGAAGGTAGCCGGTAGTAGGCAGTTAACTTCATCCTTGATGGCCCGACTTTTTTCCTTGTTCATTCTTCTTGACTTCTTCAAGACTTGCTTAGCGTTTGCCTTGTTGGAGAGATTATGGCAAATAATACCAGGATCGATTTTCGGATATTAGTGGGAGTCCCCGCGAATGCATTCAACATATCCGATAAGAACTTTTGAGCAAGGCCTTCTTATAAGGATGCATCTTCGAGCCGATTCAGAGGATTGCTCTGGATGATATGGATCTACAAGAAACAACTCATGTTCCTCCTTGGTCTTACTGTTTGGGTTTTCTGACTAGATGGATGAGTCAGGTTCTGGATCCTTCCACTCAACAGGAAGGTCGGAGTCTTGGCTTACACAATTCTGTAATTGTTATTGGTTAGCAATTCTCTTTTGCTTCTTACCCATAGGGGAATTTTTGTTAGAGACTACTCAAGAGGTCGTTATCATCCAGTCAGTCTTCTTTCAGGCTACTATAGCTTTAGTTTTGGCTATTTCCTGGTCACCACTTATGTTGGCTATTCTTGATGGTGTGGGGTACTTCAGAATTTGATGATTGATGGACGAGACAACTCACATTATATGAATCTATGGTCTTTCGAGGATAGCATTGTTAGAAGATTTGACACCATGGATGCAAAATTCTGTGACAGTGTTGTATGAATCCATTCAGACTGGGAACATGACTGTTTCGGGTGAGTGTGCCTCGCTCCAACCAAATCCATATAGAAGTGACTTGGTCTGAGAGAGGATCACCTTTCGAGCTAGATCAGGAGTGTCTTCCATCCGATTTAAGGCATATCCATACAGAATGTTGACATTACTCCACCATCGACCAAAATCTTTGACACTCGGCAACAGCCGATATACATTATCACGACCAAAGCATCATTGTGTGGGAAGTGCATGATGTAGGCGTTAACCTCCAAGAAGAGGATTAGCATGCCCAGTGGTGACGGTAAGCGTGTCCGTATTTCTGGGTAGTTGTCCCTTCGGGCTTCATTGACATAAGTGGCCTTTCTCTTTGCTGTGGTTCCCTTTGTCAGGGAGTACCAAAGATAGCATTCACCTCCTTGTACTGGAAGAGGATGTTACCAGCCTGCCATTTACTAGTAGGAGTTCCTATGAAGACTTTAATCTCTGAGAGTTGTCTAGGATCGAGGATGAAGTCTCTGAGATATCCCTGATTAACCAAAGTCTGGTGGTGTAGTCAGAGGGACCGACAGTCGATGCTGAGACGACCATCCCATCATGGATGGTACAGAACTCCCTAAATCCAAGTCCTTTCGGGTTCTGCGGGAGCGGTCGACTCATGTGCTTGACCACAAGTTGCTCTTTGATAGTGTTAAACACATGGTTGATAGGAATCCAGAATGGAATAAGGTCAGGCTCTACAACACCATCCTTGTTCAACTCGTGTGCGTGTTGGGGTGGTCTATGGCTAGTGGCAGAATTGTGGTTTGGATTCTTCCTTGGGGAAGGGAACTGCTGCTTTGGCTTCTCGCCCTCGGATCCTTATTTTGGGGGCTATTGGTCGCATCCCGAGTCACCTCTTCAATCTTCATATAATTGTGTTTGGATGAGAATGTCCCTCATCTTGACATTGTTCTTAACCAGATGCTTGTAGAATCAGTGAGTAACTTGCAACCCACTGATGAATGCCGCAACAACTATGTCTTCATTGTAGTTGTATACCAGAGCCATTTGGCTTTCAAAATAGTTAACGTCGTTCTTCAAGCTCCCCGTGGTTTCATCCTAACTGTGAGCAGATGGTTGCTATTCCTTTAGAACTCTCTCTGAGAAGTGAACTAACTTAGAAGGCATCCGTTACATCATAGAAACTCTGAATTGAGTTTTTCTAAAGTGAGTAGAACCAATGATAGGCGACACCCTTGAAACTAGAAGGGAACAGCCGACAAGGGAGAAGGTCATTATAAGCAAGAACCGCTATATTGTTTTGGAACTGACAGAGTTGAAGAAGGGAGATGGACGTTCTTGAGTAGCAGTAAAGAGGGCATCACAAATTTTCTTGGGAATCAAAGCATGATGATTTTCTTCGACTGTGGTGAGTCAGAGGGCCTCAGTCCACTATCAGAGATTATTATCTCACTTGGTTGAGCTGCTTTTGAACCAGATCCGCAATGACCTCAATGAGAGGGAACTTCAGGCTGCACGAATGCTTTGAGTTCTCAGAGTGCTCATCATTATTGTGAGTCTCTGACTGATTGCGCTTCAAGATGCCAGTGGTTCACATGGCTTCTCCATCACGTTGTGGCGATGGGAAAGTCTGAACTCTTTCTTATGCAGTTTGAGGAGACTCTGATTTTCACAGTATGTCGACTTGCTTGAGAAGTCTAATTTGGACACGAGTCGTTACGTCTTTTACAAGGGTAGCCGCCTCGCAGAGTCATCCCATCTCAGTTTATTGCTTTTTTCACTTGCTTCTTCAGGCTGGATGGCATCTCATTAGTGTATCAAGATTAAGGCAAGGTCATAAGCACCCTCTCTATGAGAAGGAAGAAGATTAGGAATCTTCAATGTCGGTGATAGGAATGTCAGATAGGTTGGGGTGATGACTTGCAAGCTTGGCAACTTCAATAGCTTTCTGCTTTTCTATTGAAGAAGCAGGGGCAACGACTAGAGCCTGGGTGACGTTCTTCCTTGGTGGAGCCATATCCACAGTGTGAGGCTCTTTTAAGGTAGGGTAGTGATCTTTGAGTACTAATTCAAAAAGATCTCAATGAAAGCAACAAATATAGTGGGTAATTCTTGGGAGAGTTATCCATGCACCTAATCGTAGAGATTAATGTATGAATTTAAGCGATCAAACTAAAGCAAATGCACAAATATACATGAAAACCCAAAAAGGAAAAACAATAGGGAAAGAGAGTGGATTCCACTATAATTCAGAGAAGATTACAATGGTGATCACAAGATTTCGTGTGCTATGCTAGGGTTTCATGGGTTGATTGATCAACCATCCTCTTGTTGGAGGATGTCTCATATTTTTACAAGTATCTTTGGATAGGATTAAGGAATTTACTTCTAACTGAACATCTACCCGATATTAACCACTTATCTTCGAGGTGATTGGAGCCAAACATCCTGATTTTAATTGGTAGAGCAGATATTTTTCTTTATATAGTGGCCTCCATCCAGTTGCCAATGTGATCGATCGGCTCCCAAGACGTAACTGTTGGGTTCAAATAAAAATTTGATGTGGAGATTGGGTACTTATAATCGACTCCATCTCTATACCATAATCACTTTAACTGCTTGGGGTTTGAATGAGATTAGAACTCCTCTAGAGATCTGGAAGCGATCGCGTGTCGCGTGATTGCCCAATTGCCCAATAGGCATATTACAAATGGTTCATTATTATGAAATTGTTATTACAAATTGTCTGACTACCAGGATGAAAGAAATGGTTCATTTGTAATAGTGAATTAGGTAAGCATATCATTAATAGATTCACCATCAAGCATATAAAAATTATCATATTCTGAATTAAGCAAATCAATTTTTGCTTTCTTCACTTGTGTACTGCCTTCATGAGTGGTGATCAAAGTAGGCCAAATATGATATTTGGATGTGCAATTTATAACTCTAGAAATATCATTATGGTTAAGAGTTTGTAATAATGCATAATGAGCTTTAGAGTTGGCATCATATTTCTTAACGGTAATTTTGGACCATGTGTCCTCATCACCCTCGGGACAAACAAAAGGTTTGGTTATGGCCTTGGCTACATGGCTACTTTCAGTTTGCAAGAAAATGATCATCTGAACATTTGAAATGGGAAAGTTAAGTCCATCAAAATTGGGTGCACAATTAATAGTTTTATTGGCCATGTTTGTGTAGCAAAAAATAGTAATTAGAAAATAATTAGTATCGCTCTTCGGTGGTTAAATATCTAGAGTACCAAGTCTCTGATACCAATGGAATCACCTAAAGGGGATGAATAGGTGATGTGGTAATCAAATGCGAAAATTAAAAATTTAACTAATAAAAACTCATCACACAAATGATAACTAAGAAGTGAGTTGAATTCCCGGTAAAGGGCTCTAGAGCTACTCCTTATGATTCCTTTGGAACAAGAGTTGAGGTGGTTAGTTGTTTTCTTTATTCAAACAAGTGTAAGAATACAAAACTATATCAAGCATATAGAGATAAGCAATTATAAGCAATAAAGATATAAGCATGAGGAAGTAGAGTTGAGTTGAGAGAGAATGTAGTGCAATCGCAAACACGGGAGAATTGTCTCAGAAGGAAGTAAAGTTGAGTTGAGAGAAAGAAAGTAGTGCAATTGCAAACAGGGGAGAATTGTCTCAAGTTTCGAACAACTAGCTCTATGTCGTCGCCTTCACCACAATGAAAAATTTTCACTATGCATGATCCCACAAGATTACTCAGTGCTGCAACACCTACAGGTTTCCCTGAGAACTCTCGGACCAGCAAGTCTCTCACTTGTTCCCAGAAGTGTTGGCCCAAGAGGTTACACTCTCCAATTGTTTTGTGTTTTGATGATGACAAACCAAATATGAGCTATTTGGTACTAATAAGTTTGTTAAGATGAGTTTCAGGTTTGTACCAATTTTGGAGACCATTCGCTTAGCAATTGCAAGAACTTCTAAGTTTCACAAAGCAAGGAAGGCAAATTGCACATCAAGGAAGGATCATAGAAGAGAAGGCTCTAGCAAGGCATTGGATGGCTCAAAGACTTGAAGATAGCACAAGAAGTCTTCATGTAATTTGTTTTTCAGTTTATAGTATGTTAAAGAATAGTGGATAGGTTTGAAGCTCTATCACACACGTTTTTTTGCGCACATGCTCATTCCAAAATAATTTCTCATAAATTATACAAAAATATTTTGCATACAAGTTTTTGCCTACAAATACATCTTTATGTTTAATTCTATTTCCTGTTCAAAAGTATTTTTGTTAAAATAAAATCCTCTTTATTTTCTTTTCCAAAAATGATTTTTGACCTGATCCGGTCGACCGGGGCAGTCGACCGAGTCTGTGTCAGTCTGGTCCGGTCGACCGGACCAGTCGACCGCAGTTCTGGCAGATGCACGTATCAGTGTGCATGTCTGCCAGTCGACCGGGGCGGTCGACCGAGATATTGTTTTTGCTCACAGGTTTTCTCAGTCGACCGGGTCGGTCGACCGCTAGCCTATAACGGTCGAATTTTTGAACTACCGGTCGACCGGCCCAGTCGACCGATGTGTCCGTTGAACAGTAACGGGCAGATTTTAAGTGAGCTGTTTATTTTTGTCTTTTGTGTTTAAAAATTCGTTTAAGGATATATTTTGATCTAATTACCTCCTAAACATCAGTAATTATGTTTTATCCCTAAACCCTAGCCCTCTCCTATAAATAGGGGTGTTTGGGGAGAGATTTGTTACAACATTCATTGCTACAAAATTCAAAAGTTTAAGGCTTTCAAAAGAGACTTGTTTCTTGGTTTTTGTGCTGAATTTCTCACTGATTTTCTGAAGGGTTTTTCAAATACTCTCTGATTTAATTTTCTTTCTTCACTTACAACAAGAGCTTCATTCCTACTCAATATTCTCTAAGGACCTTTGTAAGGGAAGAGATATTTGAAAGAGAGAGTTTGTGGTCTTTTGACTACCAAAGAAATTACTTGTACTTGAGATTGTAGGAGTTGGGTACTCCATTGTATTTGAGATCTTTGTGATAGTGGAAGTGGTCGGAATCCTTCTGGGGAAGGCGGGGAGTAGAGCTGGGTGCTCGAACCTCGATAACATATCCTTGTGTTTGCGATTGGTTTACATTCTTGCAATCCTTACTCTACTTTGCTTGCACTTATTACTTGCTCATCATATTCATTGTCATACTTACTTGCTTGCACTCATCTTGAGATTCTTGATTGTGATTGTTGTAGCTTTAAATTTTAATTTGCCCTTTGATTAGCATTGTCACCTATTCACCCCCCCTCTAGGTGACTTTTCAATTGGTATCAGAGCTTGGACTCTAGGTTTGGCTTTACATCCATAGAGAGGTCCTTAAAATATTGCTAATCAACATTTTCATTCATCCATTCATACACTAGTAAACATGGCCGACAACATTAAATCCCCACCTAAATTTGATGGACTCAATTTCCCAATTTGGAAGGTTAGGATGACTATATTTTTGCAATCTTTGGGTAGCTTAGTAGCCAAGTCCTTGACCAAACCCTATGAAGCACCCGATGGTGATGAGAGCACTTGGACCGACCTTGACTTTAAACTATATGAGGCTAACTCCAAGGCCCAAAACTCCCTATTAACCGCCTTGAATGAGGATGACCTTACACGGGTAATTCATTGCCAATCCGCCTATAAGATTTGGCAACACTTATTGGTCACACACAAAGGGACTTCACAAGTCAAGAGAGCTAAGATAGATCTCTTGAGGTCCCAATATGAGTCATTTAAAATGCTTGATGATGAGTCTATTGATAGTATGGCTACAAGGTTTACTAAAATCACTAATGGTCTTTCTTCATTAGGTGATGACATCTCCAACGATCAAAAGGTGCGGAAAGTAATTCGGGCTCTTCCTTCATCATGGGAGATCAAGGCCACCACCTTGAAGGAGTTGAACGACAAGGACGAGATGGACCTCATTAGTCTCATTGGGAACCTAAAGACCCATGAGATGGAGAAGAAGGCAAGAGAAGAGGCCACTACTTCAAAGAAGAAATCCATAGCCTTCAAGACTTCATCCACCAATGATGACGATGAAGATGACGAAGAAGAAGATGAGGAGCTTACTCTACTTGTTCGCAACGTCAAGAGGATGTACCGGAAGAACAAGCTCAACTTCTGGAGAAAATTTGAAGGCAAAGAGGAGCGGAGGATCATATGCTACAATTGCCGCAAACCCGGACATATCATGGCGGATTGTCCGGAGTTCAAGAAGAAAATGACTTCCTCCTTCAAGCAAAAGAAGCCGGAGGAAAAGAAAGCTTACAAAGCTACGTGGGATTCGGAAAGCGAGTCCGAAGAGGAGGTGGATCAAGCTAATATGTGTTTCATGGCAAACACACCCAAGGTAACTCCTCAATCCCTTGATGATGAAGATGATGATGTAAGTAAGGAAGTTCTAGTGCATGCTTTTGTAGAACTTTCTGAAACTTATGATAACAAGAAACTTGAATGCTTAAAATTACAAAAAGAAGTTGCTTTTCTTAAGAATCAACTCGCCCTTGTTTCTAAAGAAAAAGATGATATTTCTTCTAATTTCATTTCCATGCAAAAAGAATTTTGTGCCTACAAGAGTTCTTGTAAGGCAAAATCCCCTATTATTGATGAAAAAGAAATTTCTTCTTTTAAATCCAAAATGAATGATTTTGAAAAAGTTTTAAAAGATTGTGCCTTTAATACTAAGAAACTTGAAGAAAAATTTTCTAAAAAGCACACATCTCATGCTAAGATTCCTCATGCTCACACTACACCTAACACGTTTCATGTTCATATTCACAATGCCCATGCTCACAAATCACACACTCATTATGCTTTTAAATATGGTAGAGTATATAGATGCACATATTGTGGTAAAAATGGACATTTAGCTAAGTTTTGCTATGATCAACTAAATAGAACTAATAATCTTGTTTGGGTTCATGACACTAACCCTAGAGGACCCAAGAAAATGTGGGTACCAAAATCAAGTCTTAAATTGTTTGATGTAGGTACACACCAAAGCTCCAAGACGTAGGGAGCGGTGGTACCTTGATAGTGGTTGTTCAAGACACATGACATGGGACATCAACAACTTCACAACCCTATCAAGGTACATGGAAGGTGGCACCGTCACCTTCGGGGATGACTCCAAAGGAACTATCATCGGTATAGGTAACATTCAAATTGGTGCATCTCCTATTATTGAGAATGTTGTTTTAGTTGATTGTTTGAAATATAATTTGCTTAGCATTAGTCAACTTTGTGACCGTGGACTTAAAGTTGTTTTTGATGATACTTCTTGCAAGATTTTTGATGTTAAATCTGATGTTTGTATTCTCACCGGTTTTCGTGATAATAATGTTTATATTATAGACATGCTTAATTTAGATTGTTCTACTAAATGCTTGAATGCTTTTGATGAAAATTCTTGGCTTTGGCATAGAAGACTAGGACATGCATCTTTTGACCATATTTCTAGGATTAATTCAAAGGAATTGGTGAAGGGTATACCTTGCTTGAATTTTGAGAAAGACCGCATTTGTGGTGCGTGCCAACTTGGGAAACAAACCAAGTCTTCCTTTAAACCAATCAAGGATATCATGTCAACTAGGCCTTTAGAATTAATTCATATGGATCTTTTTGGACCAACTAAAACTAAAAGTTTAAATGGAAGTAGATTTGCATTTGTTTTGGTTGATGATTTCTCCCGTTTTACTTGGGTTTTCTTTTTGCAAAATAAAGATCAAACTTTTTCTCATTTTAAGATTTTTCGAAAAAGAGTTGAAAAAGAAAAGGGTTTTCCGATTTTGAAAATAAGGAGTGATAGAGGTGGTGAGTTTGTTAACCAACTCTTCATGACTTATTGTGATGAAAAAGGAATTAAGCATGAAATGTCTTGTCCTAGAACTCCACAACAAAATGGAGTTGTAGAAAGGAAAAATAGAACACTTCAAGAGATGGCTAGGACAATGATAAGTGAATATGACCTCCCTCAATATTTATGGGCCGAGGCCGTAAACACCGCATGCTATATATCGAATCGTATTTATTTATGCAAAAATTCTTCAAAAACTTCTTTTGAAATGTATCATTCTAGAATACCAAATGTTGCATATTTCAAAGTTTTTGGATGCAAGTGTTTTGTTTTAAATACTAAGGATAATTTGGGTAAATTTGATGCTAAGGCTTATGAGGCTATCTTTGCTGGATATTCCTCTACTAGCAAAGCATATAGAGTTTTCAATAAATCTACTATTACCATAGAAGAAACCATGCATGTTAAATTTGAAGAATCTAATGTGGTTGTTGAGAATGTTGTAGAAATTGAACCATTAGGTGAAGACATGGAGAGACTATCCTTGAAGGACTCACCCGCTCAAGAAGAAAAGCTAGACCCTATTGGTGAAGTTCAAGAGGATAAGGAGGAAAGCACTCAACCGCTTCCTAAAGCTTGGAGATACGCTACAAATCATCCTAAGGAGCTCATCTTGGGTGATGCATCTAAAGGAGTCACTACGCGCTCCAAACTCCATGACCTATGTGGTAACTTTGCTTTCATTTCTCATTTTGAACCCAAGGGCATTCTCGAAGCCGAGACGGACCCATATTGGTTGCTTGCCATGCAAGAGGAACTCAATCAATTTGAGCGCAACCAAGTTTGGCACCTTGTTCCTAAGCCCCACGATAGACCAATAATTGGTACTAAGTGGATCTTTAGAAACAAGATGGATGAGTCCGGTAATGTCATTAGGAATAAAGCTAGGTTAGTGGCCCAAGGTTACACTCAAGTTGAGGGAATTGACTTTGAGGAGACCTTTGCACCCGTAGCACGGCTTGAAGCCATGCGGATGACACTAGCTTTTGCATGTTTTAAAAATTTTAAACTTTTTCAAATGGATGTGAAAAGTGCATTTTTGAATGGTTTTATAAATGAAGAAGTTTATATTTCTCAACCTCCCGGTTTTATTGATCATGTTCATCCCGATTTTGTTTTTAAACTTGATAAAGCTTTGTATGGATTGAAACAAGCTCCAAGAGCTTGGTATGAAAGGCTTTCTAGTTTTCTCATTTCAAATGATTTTATTAAAGGCAAAGTAGACACAACTCTTTTTACTAAGCATGTTGATAATGATATTTTAATTGTGCAAATTTATGTTGATGATATAATTTTTAGATCTACTAATGAGCTTTTATGCAAGGATTTTGAGAAGGTCATGCAACTTGAATTTGAAATGTCTTCAATGGGTGAGCTCAATTTCTTCCTTGGACTCCAAATCAAGCAATTGCAAGACGGAACCTTCATTAACCAAGCCAAGTACGCAAAGGAGCTAGTAAAGAAGTTTGGGCTTGAAGGATCAAAGGCTTGCAACACTCCAATGGCAACTACAACCAAGCTTGATAAGGACGAACAAGGTAAAATTGTTGATATTAAATTATATAGAAGCATGATAGGAAGTCTTTTATATTTGACGGCAAGTAGGCCGGATATCATGTTTAGTGTGTGTCTTTGTGCTAGATTTCAATCGTGTCCTAAAGAGTCTCATCTTATTGCGGTAAAACGCATTATTCGTTATATTAAGGGCACAATTGGAATGGGTCTTTGGTATCCGAAAACTAGAGATTTTTCAATGACTAGTTATTCGGATGCCGACTATGCGGGTTGTAGAGTAGATAGAAAGAGTACTAGTGGGACATGTCAATTTCTTGGTAATTGTCTTGTTTCATGGTCCTCTAGGAAACAAAATTCCGTAGCTCTCTCAACCGCCGAGGCGGAGTATGTTGCCGCGGGGGCTTGTTGTGCACAAGTCCTTTGGATGAAACATACTCTCCTTGATTTTGATTTGCACTTTGATCATATAAAAATATTTTGTGATAATACTAGTACTATACACATGACCAAAAATGCAAATCAACATAGTAAGACCAAGCACATTGAGATTAGATATCACTTTCTTAGAGATCATTTTGAGAAAGGTGATATAGATATTGATTATGTTTCCACGGATTTACAACTAGCCGATATTTTCACTAAACCTCTTGATTTTGCTAGATTTTCGTTTATTTGTGGAGAACTTAATGTTTGTATTATTGAATAGACATGTTTTTCATAACCCTTTTTGATGTATGACAAAAAGGGGAGAATAAATTTACATGGACAAAAATAAGTTTTATGAATTTATATGTTTTGGTTTTATGAATTCTTGTGTTTTAGTTGTTTTGGTATTTTTGGTATCAAGAGCAATTTTTGTGTTTATATATTTGTTTTAATTAGTTTCAATAATTGGTGCATCATTTCAATTATTGGTATCTAGAGCATATTCTTGTGTTTTATGTATAGCATAATTTGAGGGGGAGTTTTCTCCTCCCTATATTTTTGTTAATAGCCTATTTGTTTTGTCATCATCAAAAAGGGGGAGATTGTTGGCCCAAGAGGTTACACTCTCCAATTGTTTTGTGTTTTGATGATGACAAACCAAATATGAGCTATTTGGTACTAATAAGTTTGTTAAGATGAGTTTCAGGTTTGTACCAATTTTGGAGACCATTCGCTTAGCAATTGCAAGAACTTCTAAGTTCCACAAAGCAAGGAAGGCAAATTGCACATCAAGGAAGGATAATAGAAGAGAAGGCTCTAGCAAGGCATTGGATGGCTCAAAGACTTGAAGATAGCATAAGAAGTCTTCATGTAATTTGTTTTTCAGTTTATAGTATGTTAAAGAATAGTGGATAGGTTTGAAGCTCTATCACACACGTTTTTTTGCGCACATGCTCATTCCAAAATAATTTCTCATAAATTATACAAAAATATTTTGCATACAAGTTTTTGCCTACAAATACATCTTTATGTTTAATTCTATTTCCTGTTCAAAAGTATTTTTGTTAAAATCAAAATCCTCTTTATTTTCTTTTCCAAAAATGATTTTTGACCTGATCCGGTCGACCGGGGCAGTCGACCGAGTCTGTGTCAGTCTGGTCCGGTCGACCGGACCAGTCGACCGCAGTTCTGGCAGATGCACGTATCAGTGTGCATGTCTGCCAGTCGACCGGGGCGGTCGACCGAGATATTGTTTTTGCTCACAGGTTTTCTCAGTCGACCGGGTCGGTCGACCGCTGGCCTATAACGGTCGAATTTTTGAACTACCGGTCGACCGGCCCAGTCGACCGATGTGTCCGTTGAACAGTAACGGGCAGATTTTAAGTGAGCTGTTTATTTTTGTCCTTTGTGTTTAAAAATTCGTTTAAGGATATATTTTGATCTAATTACCTCCTAAACATCAGTAATTATGTTTTATCCCTAAACCCTAGCCCTCTCCTATAAATAGGGGTGTTTGGGGAGAGATTTGTTACAACATTCATTGCTACAAAATTCAAAAGTTTAAGGCTTTCAAAGAGACTTGTTTCTTGGTTTTTGTGCTGAATTTCTCACTGATTTTCTGAAGGGTTTTTCAAATACTCTCTGATTTAATTTCTTTCTTCACTTACAACAAGAGCTTCATTCCTACTCAATATTCTCTAAGGACCTTTGTAAGGGAAGAGATATTTGAAAGAGAGAGTTTGTGGTCTTTTGACTACCAAGGAAATTACTTGTACTTGAGATTGTAGGAGTTGGGTACTCCATTGTATTTGAGATCTTTGTGATAGTGGAAGTGGTCGGAATCCTTCTGGGGAAGGCGGGGAGTAGAGCTGGGTGCTCGAACCTCGATAACATATCCTTGTGTTTGCGATTGGTTTACATTCTTGTAATCCTTACTCTACTTTGCTTGCACTTATTACTTGCTCATCATATTCATTGTCATACTTACTTGCTTGCATTCATCTTGAGATTCTTGATTGTGATTGTTGTAGCTTTAAATTTTAATTTGCCCTTTGATTAGCATTGTCACCTATTCACCCCCCCTCTAGGTGACTTTTCAAGAAGAACCATGTACATGAGCTTGCAAGCTCACTACAAGGCCGCAACTACTAACAACTTCAAATAGATTGAGATACTTGGTGATTAACTCCTTGACCACAAACATTGTACTTCTCACAAAAAAAGATCCTATAGTATAGATAGAGATAATGGCTCAATCTTGTATGAGAAATTTTAATATTGTGGAATTAACTCCCCTGATAAAACACTTAAGAAAACTTCAGTAAAGATATAGAATTTGTAGCACAAAAACTAGTTTTTCCCAAAACTTGTTTTTTTTTATTTTTCAAAAGTTAAACTTTAAATATAAACTTGAAAATCTTCAAATTCTTAGTTCAAAACTCTTTACAATGGCTCCAATTTATAGGGAATAGGATGTGACCATTAGAGACTAATCTTAGTTATTAAAATAGTGATTAAACCCAAATAAAGTAAATACTAGTTGTTTAGAATAAAAAATCACAAAAATCCAAAATTAGCCATTTGAGGCAAGTCGGGCCAAACTAGGCCTGGCGGACGACCATCGGGTCTACCCCCCCCCCCAACAACTATATATTTAGTCATTGGCGCTTGTCAGTCGACCGTCCAGAGCAATATTTTTACTTTGCACAACTAGCGGGAGAGCTGCTTAGCTCTCTAGCCAATGGTCGATTGCCCGGTCAGCCGGTGCACAAGCATTTATCTTAAATGCACACTGGTCGATTGCCTGATCGACCATGTACACAAGCCAAATGGCTTGTGACACACCCAGATGACTGACTCAAGTACAAAAATACATATTGTTTGGTATTTTAAAATTCATTTAAACTTCAAGGAAACTTCTATAAATTTCACAAAAATAAGTTCATATGAGTACATTTGAGCACAAATATGTATGATTAAAATGTTCAACACATATTAAAACCTATGAACTTTTTAGGATATCAAAAATATTTTTGAATAAAACTTGATTTTCTATAATGATAAACTTAAAATGCAAACCGAATAAATCGAAAAACAAATTTTTAATATTTAAAACTAGTATCAAACTCTTGTGTCTGTCTGTAAGTTTGACCAATCAAATCTAATCTAAACTTTACAAAAATCTAAACATCCTTACAAACTAGAGTCTTCTTCTTTAAATGATCTTCTTCTTGAATTGATCAAACTTGATTCTTTCAGCCTAGACTGCTTTTTGAGTATTTGATTTGATCTTTATATTTGAGCACTTGAATCAACCTAGTTAGCTTCAAAACTTGATTTTTAGTCTTTTGTTGGTGCTAAACAATAGAACATGATCTTGATGGAATCTGCAACTAAAACAATACAAAATCAATAGTACAACAACTATATAAGTTTAATAATCACCAAAACTAGAGTGATGGATCATTCGGCCAACATCTTCAAGATGCAGATCTGGAACACCATGGAGCTATACGTCGATGACATGATTGTGAAGAGCCAATGTTACGACCATGTGCAACACCTGAGGGAGGTATTCGACCATCCCGGAAGTATAATGTCAAGCTCAATCCCGCCTACAGAGTGGCCTCTAGAAAATTCTTGGGTACCCAGCGAGGTATCAAATCCAACCCCAACCAGAATTTGCCATCTTGGACATGAAATCCAAAAGTTGTGTCAAGGATTACAAATACTAAATGAACGACTGGCAGCCGCCCTAAATCGATTCCCTTTGTAACCCCTAGCTTTAAATGTATGTGCTACCATATCAATACTCAATACGGTATGCAGCATTGATTTGACCATCTTGGCAGTCAGACTAAACTGGTTTCAGTACAAAATTTTTTTTCATTATTTTGACTTTTTTAAAATTTTCTAAAATGTTTCTAGATTATTTTGGAAAATCCCCAAATTCGGTGGTGACCAATACTGAAAATTGACTTTCTGATTTTTAATTCACAATCGGGATTAGATTTCAATAATCTGTTTTCAAATTATTCCTTTACATCATATTTTCTACTTTAGCATTTTCAGGAATTTTTCTGAATTTGTCAAAATATGGCCAAAAATTGGTATTGACCGGTAGTACTGATCAATTTTAAGATTATTAATTTGTAAATTAGATTGATTATTATAATCTGATTAGACATTAATTCTTTAGATAATATTTGTGATTTTACAGAATTTTTGGGACCTATTCTGACTTAGTCAAAATTTCACACAATTATTTAATATTAATTAAATTTAAATAATACTAAAACTTTTATCTCTTCACCTTTAAGTTTCTTACCCGACTATCTAAAATCTTATATTAATTTCTTTAGTCCTCTACACTATTCTAACTAACATCACCTTAATTTAAAAATCCCACACAATCTATCTCCTCCCCCTATTTCTCACACGTTCTCCTCTTTCCCCCTCTCTTTCCTGCCTTACTCTAGTTCTCTCCTTTCTTAACCCACAGCGCCACCAGCACCCTCCCTTCATGTCCCTCGTCGGTCGGTCACCTTGACAGGAGAGGCGACCACCACCACACCTCTACCACGCTTGCGCAACCTCTTTATCTCCAGCACATTCTCCTCTCTCTCTCAATCTCTTTCAACACTCCACCACCTTCTTCTTCCTCCTCACCACCTCCTTACGCCTTCCTCCAACCACCGTGACTACTGTGCCACCCCCCAGCACCACTACGACAACCTCTATCCTTCACCACTCTATGTCGTAATCACCGCCCCTCCCTCCTCCTTTTCCTGTAGCTTATTTCTCCCTCTTCTCTCTATCTCCAATCGTCAGAGCATGCCACCCTCCACTGCTACACACGTAGCCACCCCAGCCCACGTTCACATCTAAACCCCTACGGCCAGCACCACCAGCCTCCTCCTCTCCAACTTCTTCTTTGTTTTCTGCAGTTGTTTGTGAAGGTGGAATGATTAGTCTCTAAAACTACATATTTCATACCGTATCTTCACATTTATTTCATATTAAATTCTGCTAATAAATACCTCCCTTGTATGTTTCTAGGTCCTTGGTGTGCAATGAAGAAGAAGACCCTAAATCACCATTAAATGGGTGACTAAAGGCCTATAATCTAGCCATTGACTTTGGAGAGCTGATTCGTCAAAAGAAGGGCCCAAAACTAGAACCAGGAACTGCATCTGACAGGGTACAGACGGACAGCGCGCGGTCCGAAGCGCCGCACGCGCGGCTCTAGAAGAGCCGCAGAAATGTGGCCTAGGTCCGTGTTTCCACTACCGTACAGGCGCGGCCGCGCTCGTACTTTGGGCAAGGGTTTGCCCTTGTCCCCTTCCCCTGGTGCCTATAAATACCCCTTGGGGTTTCCAGAGCAAGAGATATGCAATGTTTCAGGGTAGTTTCTTCTCCTTGTTATAGTTTTAGGGTAGTTTAGGTTAGTGTTCTTCTTCTTCCTCGTTTGTATTTTATATTTCTTGTAGATCTTGTAATAGGAGAGAGAGTGGTACGTTGTTGGGAAGTAAGAGTGCTTGTAATAGAAAGTGACAATCTATGAAAGGTGCTCTCTTAGCTTACCTTTGTTTTCTTCTCTAACTTCTTTTACATGTTTAGCTAGTTTTCTCTCAGACAACTAACTAGTAACTACTAGCTAGTCTAACTTTTTATTTAATAATCTATGTGAATCTAATAACCTCTACCTGTGCTTGCTCTTGCAAGAGCCATTGATGGCTCATAATGACGGATTCTAACACTCTAACATCTAACTCTCTAACAAACTAATATTACTTTATTCCATCCGTGCTCTTGTTAAGTTTTGATGGTTTAATGGTAGCCTGCACTTGTTGGTTGAATTTGGATGAGAAAGTTGACATATGGGTCATACTTTGAAATGCTCTTGAACCAAGGACTAGTGATGGCCAATGATACACGCGAGGCAACTATCACTAAGAGGTTAGCATGTTGGTAGAGCCATTAGTAGTTAGTAGCCACGAGTTTTCTTTCTTTTTCACTTTGTTTTAGAAATATTCTAAGATCACAAACATCTTATCTTCTATGTTTCCCACATCTTTGTGTTTCACTGTACTTCTCTTTTCATTCTTTGTTTTATTTTCTTTTCTTTTGATTCTTTCAAATATTGAAGAACTTTTAACACACACGTGAATAATCAGTAAAGCTTCTATCACCTCCCATCCCTGTGGATTCGATCGTTTTAGCCTCTTACTATAATGGAAGTATCGAAAAAGCTAAAGCACACACACATTTTACATCTTGATTTCAAAACATACACTTTTTGTGCACGGTTTTTCCCCGATCATGGAAAAGGAAAAACCCATAAACGCGTATGGAAACCCGCAACCCAAAATCCACTACCTTTATAATAAAAGGTAAATATTCATATAAGCCACTAGAAATTATAATTTAACCATACAACATTATTGCTAACTCCGAATCAATTTTGGATATTACAAAACAGGTCCTCCATCATATTTCGAATAATAACTTTGTCGTTTGATGTCTGAATCATGTATTCTTGGTACCGTAGGGACCATAATAGCGAGAACTTTACTTATAAGGCATGTGTTTAATGTTATTATCATTATTTCACCAAATAAACCATTTATATATGATTTGTGTCATCATATCATTCTGAATATTGTAAATAATCCCTACAATAGTCTATTCCTGTGGGATTGTATGATATATATGAGCATGAGCGGATCCTATCGGGTAATCAGTGATGGTTGTGACATACAATGCATGTTATTATGGAGATTGCAGTGATAAATTCCTGTATTCCTATAATTTATTCCCATTACATGTTGCCCGGATATTCCTAATATTTATTCCCATTACCAGTTATACAGGTACCCTGGTTCCATGTTCCTATTACTTGTGATATAAAAATTCCTGTTATTGACTCTTATTATCTGCATGATACTTGTTTCACGCATACACACACGCTACTATAGTATTTATGTTACCTGTATCTGTTATATGAGAAGTCATAGGAACTTATCAGACCATGTACACACATACTCTATTGTAATACAATCACATGGGGATGGGGAGACTAAATAATTGACTAGATCTTATTGGGAGATCTTATTGGGTGGGTGTCCGGATCCATTGTTGTCCCACTGCAGGGAATGGGGTAGTGCTAGCTTCCGTCTGTTATACCTCATTGAGCTCCCATTTTTCGTTTCCCATTACTTGTTATAGCCTTAGCGGGCTGGCCCTGGTCTCAGCAGCCAGGGATCTATTTAAGGCCGTGATCCCAGGTATGCATGGGAAATACCCACCTTACAGAGCTCCTCGATTGTTCAGTCTCATAACACGTGTTTATACACTCACTAGTAGTATTGTGTAGATTTGCTTCTCTGATCATGTTGTATTTATTGTCATCTCATGGATATCGTGTTTATTTCATATTTCTATATATGTCATGTTATTATGTTGTTTTTATACTTTTCCTTTGTACACTTGCTCAGTCGCATTTGAGACCCTGGGTTTGCATGCCTAGATTTAGATCCTGTGGTTGCGCCCTTAGAGGAGGACCATGAGTATTTTGACAGTCTAGCTGAGCAGCAGTAGGACTGTTCCTAATATTTTGTCTCTTTTGGCTTGTAGTATATTCCATAGTTGTACTTTTTTTTGTTATAGTTATGTAGTTGTACTGTACATCTTTATAAACGTGCTGACGAACTCATATGTGCTTTGTTTTTGGCACTGTTCGATACTGTATTATATACTCTTGTTACATGTTATATATATATATATAATCAACAGTGTTCTTGCTTTATTGTGATATTTGATCAGGTGAAGGCTTAGCGTGTGCACACATGTTTACCATCCTACGTATATACGTCATAGATCATGACATGTACCGTATTCCGAAAATTTGGGAAGCTGGGTGTGACATGGTTTTCCTGGTTTCGAGCTTATTTGGCATTTGAATTGTCCGCAAAACGTGACTCTAGCCATTCAAACCTAGTTCATATCTGTAGACTTGCATAAGGTGTTGTACTGTTGATATGTTGCAAGAGACATGATATGAACACATGAGTCCATCATTAGGAATTGAACTCTCGTGCCTTAGTCCCGACTCTAATATGATATTTATTTATCAGATTGCTCACGTGTCATTGAGGACGGTCCCGCAGATCCTGTGGAGTTCATGAAATTATTGTTGGAGTCCCAGTAGCAGCAACATGAGCGTGTTATAGTTACATTGGAGGAGATGGCAGGGGAATGTATTTGACTTTAGGAGACTCCATTCAGCAGCTTCACAGGAGAAGAAAGCCATCTGGATATTGTGCAATGGCTTATTGGCATGAAGAACTTATTAGTAGCAGCTCGAGTTCTAGAGGCAGATCGTGTAGATGTAGTGAGAATTCAGCAGTCAGGATTGGCACGTACATGGTGGCTTGCAGAAGAAAGCTATTTGTTAGGACCTATCTCTTGGAAGACATTTTCAGACGTGTTCTTGGCAAGGTTTTCTCCTGGCATGGCCAATCAAAGATTGGTAGAATTTTATAAATCTCAGACAAACTGGTAAGACATTTGATGAGTATGCAGTTGAGTTTTCTAAACTCAGTCGATTTGCCCATATATGGTCTTTACTGAGGAGAATCAGGCCAGCAGATTTCAGCAACGGTTGAATTTGGAACTTCAATGCTATGTCATATCAATCAGATACAAAACCTTTTGAGAAGTACTACTGCTACCAGGGAACAAGAGCAGCTTGGCAGTTTATTACGGAGGGTGCCTGCTAGTAACATAAAGCGCCCGATTAGGCAGATTTCTGGAGGGGCTTCAGTTAGGCAGCTTGGTGCAACACTCCCGAAGCATCAGATAGTTGTACTGCCTCATTTTCAACCGGTTGAGTATAGATTTTGTTATAAGATGGGGCATAAAATGAATGAGTACAGATTGACCAAAAACTTGTGTTTGGTTTGTGGAAGAGTGAGCACCGGGCTATTCAGTGCCCTCACAGTCGACAAGTTCCAAGAGAACTCACCTCTGCCCTAGTTGAACAATAAAAAATGATGGCGTCAGGACCATCAAGGCCTAATGATTCCCTTTCAGCCCTGTCAACCTCTGCCTCCTCAGCAGCAGATGTATCAGTAGGCCCAGAAGGGTAAGGGACAACCAGCTGGACCCGTCAGGGGCAAGGGCATGGGCAAGGGCAAGGCATACACTCTTACCATTGATCACGTTGATATGTCAAGGGAGGCTGTCACAGGTTTCATTTTAGTCCATTCCATTCCTGCATACGTGTTATTTCATTCCGGTGCTACTCACTGATTTATTTCATCTAAGTTCATTAGTAAACATTATATATCCTGTGACACTACACACTGGGGTTCGGAAATTAGCACTGAAAATGGGGAATGTGATGTAATAAGATGTGTACAAGCTACCTCGTGTAATAAGACGTGTACAAGATTCCACGTAGTTATTTATGGTAGGGAGTTTATCACAAACTTCTTGCTGATTGATAATTGTGACTTTGACATCATATTGGGCATGGATTTGCTTAGCCAAGTGCATGCAGTTATAGACTGTCAGAAGGAGAGTGTGATATTTGGGTTCCCAATCAACTGAAATTTGAATTTCCTAGAGAAGATAGTATTGTTAACCAGGTGACACACCTGGATATAGTTCCAGATGGGACCTTAACTATCCTGGAGATGGATCAGCTAACTGCTCCAGAAGTAGTGAGAGAATCTCTAGTTGTGTTTCTTTAGGATTTGTCAGAATTGCCTCCAGATAGAGAAGTTGAGTTCACAATTGATGTAGTTCTTGGTACTGCCCTAATCTCCAAGGCACCATACTGGATGGCACAAGTAGAGTTGGCAGAGGTAAAAAAGCAGATACAGAATCTTTTGAATAAGAGGTTCATTAGACCAAGTACATCATCGTGGGGAGCCCTAGTATTGCTAGTCAAGAAGAAGGATGGATCACAGAAATCATGTATTAACTACATGGAGCTCAACAAGGTGACTATAAAGAACAAGTTCACTCTTCCTAGGATTGATGATTTGTTTGATCAATTATGTGGTGCAACAATATTTTGTTGACTGGATCTTCATTCTGGTTATTACCAGTTGAAGGTGAAAGCATTAGATATCTCGAAAATCAAATTTCACACAAGATACAGATATTATGAGTTCTTAGCAATGCCTTTTGGACTAACTAATGCTCCCGCAGTCATCATGAATTTGATGAATAGAGTGTTCTCTCCTTATTTTGATAAGTTTGTAATAGTCTTCATTGATGACATCCTCATTTATTCAAAAAATCAAGGAGAGCATGATGCGCACTTGAGAACAGTGCTACAGATTTTGAGAGAGAAGCAGTTATATGAAAAATTGAACAAGTGTGCCCTATGCTTCGAAAGTGTGGATTTTCTTGGGCATATTATTTAAGGGCAAGGACTATCGATGGATCCAAAGAAGGTGGACGCAGTAGAAAAATGGCCAACCCCAAATCTATAACAGAGGTGCGGCAATTCTTGGGCTTAGCAGGATATTATAGGAAGTTTGTGAAAGATTTTTCAAAAATTGAAAAACCTCTGACACAATTGACTAAGAAAAGAGAAAAATTTGTTTCGACAAAAGAATGTGAAGCAGCATTTTCAGAACTGGAGCACAAGTTAACAACTACACCGGTTCTTACTATTCCCGATCAGTCAGGCAGTTTTGTGATATACAGTGATGCTTATGGCTAGGGGCTTAGTTGTGTGCTTATGCAACTTGATAGAGTGGTGGCTTATACCTTAAGACACCTTTAGTCACATGAACAGAACTATCTGACACATCACTTGGAGTTAGCGGCTGTTATTTTCGCTTTGAAGATTTGGTGGCATTATTTACTGGGAACTCGGGTGGAGATTTACATAGAACACAAGAGTCTGAAATATATCTTTGCTTAAGAAAAGTTAAATATGAGATAAAGGAGATGGCTGAAACTTATGGCAGAGTATGATCTTAATCTTCAGTACCATTCAGGATGAATGAATGTCGTGCCAGATGCTCTAAGTAGGTGGCTGGCTGTCATTATCCTCACTGAACAGAAGAGTTTAATAGAAGAGATGATGAGATTAAACTTAGAAGTGGTTATACCAGGAGAAGCAGCCTGTTGTATGGCACTACAACTCCAATCTTCATTGATAGATTGAATGAAAGAAGCTCAGGCTGGATGATTGAGATTGAAATAAAGTTCAGATTTGCTTAGTCTCAATGCGAATCCGCTGTAGCAAGGGCTTGAGCGGGTCGTGATCCTCAGGGAAGGATGCGATGCAAGCTTTTCGGCCGATTCCCTTGTATGCTTCAAGTAAGAAAAGAGAGATTAGATTTGTGATGAATATAAGAGATTAAAAACGTGGTTTTGCTGATCTTCTACCACAACCCTATTGCAAGTCAAGGCTATTGATCATCATATTGGAATATAGGAGTTTTATCCTAGGTTTTTATATGCAAGCAAGAGAAGATATTTAGAATCTTACCAACATCACTCTAAAAAGTCCAACACTTTTTCATCCTAACATCTAAGCACAACACAAAAGAAGTCTTACCTTGAGGTTGCATTGTCAAAGTTCTTAGATATGAAATGTGAAGAATTAATTAATGTTGTGATATTAGATTAGAATACTAATTATTGTTTAATCTTCAAGCATCTACTTTAAACCTAGGGTTTCAAGAGTTGTCATCCATCAAACCAATGCCTAACTGCTCTAGGGTTGCTTTAAGAAACACAGCAAACCACTAGAAGAATATTAGTTAATCATCTTTTAATTATTTTTCCTTTTTTTTTTTATATAAGAAGATGAACAAAGAACGAAAGAAAATAAAAAGAATCAAGAGATCGCAGATCAAACCAAACTCAAGAAATCACGAAGAAAATGCAAAATTAAATAACAGAGAATTGACTAGAAAAAAGGTAACCTTTATTCGATGAACTGATCCCAAATACAAGCTCCTTCTTCCACAACTCGCTTGAAATAAAAATTACAACTTTGGCAGAAATTTAAAATAGCTAATGAAAAACCCTAGTTCGTCTCTGGATGCCCTCCCTATTGCGAATGCTCTGGTATTTATAGTGCAGAATGTAGAGGAGTCCCGGATAGAAGTGTCAACAAAATTTGGTAGCCATCCTTATCAAGACTGCCGCGGATGCGCGGCTTTTGCCGCGCCTCCGCGGCAGTTTCTTGGCTTCTGGCCACGCGCTTTGGCGCGTGGCCTCTCCTGGTCCGTCCATGTGGGCTTCTGCTTTTAGAAGTGTGATCCTGGCCTTTTAATCTGGATTTTCGAGATAACTTGGTAATCAAGTTACCCTTAATCCAAATTTCTTCAAATCCTTTCTCCACGAAATTCCTCTCTATCTTGGCCTTTTATCTTCATCCTGCAGGTGTTTAGGGTTTGACAGAAGTCTATCCAACCCTAATTTCTGATATTTGCAACTCTTAGCCCTTGTATTTGCATTTTGAATCTTTGTATTTGCACTTCTTCACCTGGGCTTCAAACATGGGCTTGGATCTGGGCTTTTGGGCTCTTTTAGCTTTATTCTTTATTAAATTGATAATTTGAGGCCTGCACATATTAAATAAAGAAATATTAATAATTGTGCATTATAATATGAATAAATGTGCAAATGCGATGGTATATATGATGTCAATTATGCATTTTTCACTACCTATCACACCCCCACACTTATCTTTTTGCTCGTCCTCGAGTAAAAATCAAAAAGAAAGAGAAAAATCTAATCTAGCTAACTCACTTTCGTAGGAATCACGGTTGCACTTAGCATGTGCAACAAGCCGTTAAACCCCTAGGTTACCCTAGAGGACGAGTGTTGTCTCGTGAGGGTTTTCAGCGGATTGCACCCACAAAATCCATAAAAAGGAAAATATTTGAATTATTATTGAAGAGACTAAGTAGTCTATAAGTTTTAGGATCCTCATTTTTATTCATTCCTCAAACCTAGTCTTAATAAAGTCAATTGTTGTCCATTTTAGGTAAGAATTAAAATTGAATTTCTAATATAGTCTTTTTCGTTACCAAAAGTCATACGCACCCTTGTGAATCTAGGAATTCCTTAACTTGGACTCTCATGCCTCATTATTATTTTTTATAACATCATCTAATTTTCTTTCGTGTAAGTATCAAGGCTTCTTGAGGCCCTCATACCTAACTAATTGACTATTAGATGTGTTAATATATATATATATATATTTTTGGCATGTATAACTCATCTAATTTTCTTTCGTATAAGTATCAAGGCTTCTTGAGGCCCTAATACCTAACTAATTGATTATTAGATGTGTTAGTACATATAAGTAATTTTTCCTTAGTTCCCTCGGACTTTCTAATCCACCCATGTAGCGAACTTAAAGTCGGTGACTCCCAAACCGGTCGGTTTTAGGGCACCAGGTGAGAAAACACCCCGCGGACTCAAATTCAAGTGAACTAGGCCACAAAACTAAGGACTTTATTTTATTTACTCACCTTTAGGCATGAATACTTATGCTTCTTGAGGCACATGTATCAGCTTAATTGGTGAATTATTTTTTTTTTTTCTTTTTTTTTTATTTTTATTATTATTATTTTTTTATGAGGCACAAGGTCTTTGTCTTAGAATCCTAGATATGCATTTGGTATGCACATTTCATTAAGGTAAAAATCAAGACTAATTATTTATTCAATTTCTCTCCTATACCTAAAAATTAAACAATTTATTTATTTTGACCAAGTTTTTAGAAATCCTAATCATGATTTTCCTAATCCTTAAAACTAACTTAGATTTCTTTCAAAAAATAAGTCAAAATATTTCCTTTTTATAACAATTTTTTTTTTTTTTTTTTTTTTGTATATATATATATATATATTTTTGTATATATATATATATTTTTTAATTTTTAATTTTTTTGTTTTTTTTTTTTTTTAAATATGTTACATACCCTTCCCCACACTTGTTTCATGCATTGTCCCTAATGTATGAATGAAATGTATGGAATGCATGAATTGGCAGAAAGATATAATCACCGATACAGTGGGTCAAAAAGACCCATCGCCGCATTAGCTTCCGGCACAGACTCCAAAAAGATTTTAAGACGTTGACCATTTACCTTGAATGAATTGCCATTTTTGGGATCGTAGATCTCTATGGCTCCGTGTGGAAACACCGTCTTAACAATGAATGGTCCTGTCCATCTTGACTTCAATTTGCCGGGAAAGAGATGAAGTCTAGAGTTGTAAAGTAAAACTTTTTGTCCTTGGACAAAAGTTTTTCTCGTGATGAATTTATCGTGAAAAACCTTAACTCTATCCTTCGCAATCTTCGCATTCTCGTATGCATCATTCCTCAACTCCTCTAGTTCAGAAATTTGTAATTTCCGAAACTCACCGGCTTTATCTAAATCAAAATTTAGCTGCTTAATTGCCCATAGGGCCCGGTGCTCTAGCTCGACAGGAAGGTGGCAAGCCTTTCCAAAGACTAGTCTATAGGGAGACATTCCTAGAATCGTCTTGTAGGCAGTCCTATATGCCCATAGGGCATCCACCAGTTTGATGGACCAGTCCTTCCTATTCTGATTCACAGTCTTCTCCAAGATGAGCTTGACCTGTCTATTGGAAACTTCTACCTGTCCGCTAGTTTGAGGATGGTAGGGCGTAGACAACTTATGTGTTATGGCATATTTTCGCATAAGAGCTTCAAAAGTTCTATTGCAAAAATGTGTGCCATTGTCGCTAATGATGGCTCGAGGGATTCCAAAGCGTGAGATGATATTATCTTTCAAGAATTTGACAACAACTTTGTTGTCATTTGTCTTGCAAGGGACAGCTTCTACCCACTTCGACACATAGTCTACGGCCAACAAGATGTATTGGTGCCCAAACGAATTAGGGAAGGGTCCCATAAAATCAATGCCCCATACGTCGAAAAGTTCTACTTCTAGAATGGGATTTAGGGGCATCATATTTCGTTTGGAAATTCTTCCTATCATTTGACATCTTGTGCAAGTCTTGCAATACTCAAATGCATCTCTAAACACAGTTGGCCAATAAAAGCCACTTTGCAGAATTTTCTCGGCAGTTTTGCGAGGACCAAAATGTCCACCGCAAGCGAACTCATGACAAAAAGCTAGCACACTTCTAGTCTCCTCGTCGGGGACACATCTCCTAATGATTTGGTCGCTACAATATTTGAAAAGATAAGGATCTTCCCACATGTAATACCGAACTTGAGACAAGAATCGGTATCTATCCTGTTTGGACCAGCTAGGTGGTGTTTGGTTTGTGACTAAGTAATTTACTATGTCAGCAAACCAAGGTTCCTTAGAGATGGCTAGAAGTTGCTCATCGGGAAAATTGTCATTGATGGGCAGCTCGACAGAAGGTGCGTTGGGCACACGAGAGAGATGGTCAGCTACGACATTTTCGACACCTTTTTTATCTCGAATTTCGAGATCAAATTCTTGCAGTAGAAGGATCCAACGAATGAGTCGGGCCTTCGCATCTTTCTTAAGCATAAGGTATCGCAGAGCAGAATGGTCAGTGAAGATCGTGGTCTTAGTCCCAAGTAGGTATGGACGGAATTTCTCCAAAGCGAACACTACTGCCAAGAATTCCTTCTCGGTGGTAGTATAGTTCATTTGGGCCTCATTAAGCGTCCTACTCGAATAGTAGATCACGTGCTGCTTATTGTCCTTACGCTGTCCTAAGACAGCACCTATCGCAAAATCAGAAGCGTCACACATGATCTCAAAAGGCTTGGACCAGTCTGGAGGTGAGATGATAGGGGCAGATATAAGTTCCACTTTCAATTTCTCCCAAGCACTATGGCACCTATCATCAAAGATGAAGGACACGTCCTTAGCTAGAAGGTTTGTAAGGGGTCTAGCAATTTTGCTAAAGTCCTTAATGAACCTACGATAAAATCCGGCGTGTCCTAAAAAGGATCGAATGTCCTTCACGCATCGAGGAAGTGGAAGTTTCGCAATGATTTCCACTTTGGCCTTGTCTACCTTAATCCCTTCCCTAGATATCTCATGACCTAGGACAATCCCTTGTTGCACCATGAAGTGACACTTTTCCCAATTGAGGGTCAAGTTCTTCTCGGTGCACCTACTCAGCACTAGCTCCAAATGATGGAGACACTGGTCAAATGAATTTCCATAGACTGAGAAGTCGTCCATGAAAATCTCTAGGAAACGCTCGACCATATCAGAAAACAAGCTTAACATACAACGTTGGAATGTGGCGGGGGCATTGCATAGGCCGAAAGGCATTCGCCGGTAAGCAAATGTCCCAAATGGACACGTGAACGTTGTTTTCTCTTGATCCTCCGGGGCTATAGGGATTTGGTTATACCCTGAATACCCATCCAAAAAGCAGTAATACTCATGACCTGCTAATCTTTCCAACATTTGATCGATGAAAGGGAGGGGAAAATGATCTTTCCTAGTGGCTGCATTCAACTTACGGTAGTCTATGCATACTCTCACCTTGGTAGGCAATCTTGTTTGCACTAACTCATGTTTGTCGTTCTCTACCACTGTAAAGCTAGACTTCTTAGGGACCACGTGCATTGGGCTAACCCATTCGCTATCGGAAATGGAATAAATTATCCCATTATCTAACAGTTTTACTATCTCGGCTTGTACAGCCTCCTGCATAAGTGGGTTTAGTCTACGTTGTGGATCCCTTTTCGGTCTAGTCCCTTCCTCAAGATGAATACGATGCTGGACTATCGTAGGGCTCAGTCCCTTAATATCTGCCATAGTCCAACCAATGGCTTCCCTATGTCTCCTAAGGGTTGCCAGCAGGTCCTCCTCTTGCCTATTGGTCAAATTAGATGCAACTATGACCGGTAAAGTCTCTTGTTCACCTAGGTAGGCGTACTTAAGATGTTTGGGCAAGGCTTTTAACTCCAAAGAAGGAGTTGGCTCAATGGGTGGCGGTGTGATGCTAGAATCTCCCATTTCTATCGAACTCAGATTTGATTCCCATTCGATCTCATCAAGACTGATATCACTTGTTTCTAACTCTTCCTCTTCCTCTGACTCAAATATGATCTCATCATTATGCTCACTCGTCATGTTCTCAATGGAGTTAACCTCAAAGGGTTGGTCGGTCACATCGTAGGGATGCTTACCTAGGTTGAAAACATTGACTTCCTTGGTCATATCCCCAAAAGTCAGTCTCATGGAACCGTTTCTACAATTTATAATTGCATTAGCGGTTGCTAGGAATGGTCTTCCTAAGATAACTGGAGTTTGGGACCTAGGATTAGACACAGGTTGTGTCTCTAAGACAATGAAATCGACCGGGTAAATGAATTCTCCAACCCGTATGAGAACGTCATTGATCTCTCCCTTTGGAACTTTGATAGAGCGGTCAGCCAACTGAATAGTAACTTGGGTCGGGTTGAGTTCACCTAATCCAAGTTGTTGATACACGGAGAAAGGGAGCAAATTGATGCTGGCTCCTAAATCGAGGAGTGCTCGATTGATTTCGGCTCGACCTATGGTGCAAGAAATGGTGGGGCAACCTGGGTCCTTATACTTGATAGGGATCTGGTTGGACAGTAGCTCACTAATGTTAGTGGCTAGAAAAACCTTCTTAGGCACATTAGTCTTTCTTTCTTGGTGCATATGTCCTTAATGAATTTGGCATAACTAGGGACCTGTTGGATTGCATCAAGAAGTGGAATGTTGAGCCTAACTTGATTGAACACCTCTAATAATTTCTCCATGTGTGCATTGTTGTTGCTTCTAAGCCTATTTGGAAATGGAGCTATAGGCTGGTGCAACTGATCTGCTGACTTTTCAGCTTCAGTTTCCTTGGGGCTGGATGGAGAAGGAGTGGAGCTAGATGGAATGGAAGTGGAGCTAGATGGATCCGATGGCATGGATACTTGATTATCAACTTGTTTCCCCGATCTGAGTGTATGGACCATATGACACTGATTTGGGTCTTGAGCCTCATTGGCTGGCCTAGGATTCCTAGGGTTAGGCAATGGTTGACTCGGCAGGGTACCCCTCTGTCTCTCTTGCTGGTTCAATTGGAGCTCTATCCTACTTAGGGCTTGAGCCAGCGTGTCTTGGCTTTTAACTAGGGTGTCCATCTTCCTTTCCATGTTGGACATCCTAGTTTCCATTTGTGTATATTGGAAAGAAGGTGGCTGATTTTGACTGGGAAAACCTTGCTGATAGGGCGGATTTTGGAAATTGTTGGAGAATTTGGGCCTAATCTGTTCATTGTTACTTGGGCCCCATGAGAAATTGGGATGGTTTCTCCAACCGGGATTGTAGGTGGGCGCATAAGGATTGTTGGCGGGCCTTGTGAAGGCCGCACTCGTATGTTCTGGCAAGCTTTGATGCGCGATGAAAACAGGACATTCCTCGAACACATGGTTCATATCTTGACAATAAGTACAGCCCGCCGAAGATGTTGGGCTGACTTGGTTCACAGAGACTGGCTCTTTAGTTTCAAGGGCCTCTAGTCTACGCATAACAGCAGCTAACTTAGCATCGGTTGCTACGTTGGCCTCAATGGAATGGATACCTCCTTTAGAAGACGTAGGGTCATTAGTCCTAGATTTTTCAGGAGTAGGGTCCCATTGGATGGATTTTTCAGCTAATTCCTCAAACAATGTCCATCCTTCATCTTCATTCTTTTGCAGAAATCCTCCTTGACACATGGATTCTAACAGTGTTTTAGTAGAATAATCTAATCCATCATAGAGAACTTGGCAAAGTCGCCATTTCTCTATCCCATGGTGAGGACATTGGGCAAGGAGATCCTTAAAACGCTCGAAGTATTTCCAAAAAGATTCATTGGCTGTTTGCTTAAACTGGAGGATATTCTTCCTAATCAGTGCAGTCTTGTGAACGGGATAAAATTTCTTTAAGAAGGCCTTAATGAAATTATCCCAAGAAGATATAGAACCTGCCTCTAGACTGTAGAGCCATTTCTTTGCTAAATCCTTCAAAGCAAAGGGGATAAACCTAAGTTTGATAGCATCGTCTCCTAACTTAGGCATATTCATCATTTGACAAACTTCTTCAAATTCCCTTATGAAGAAGTATGCATCCTCAGATTCAAGTCCGTGAAATTTGGAAGAGTGTTGATGTATTGTGGCTTGAGTTCATATGGGTCAACACTTTCGATAGTGAGCTGGATGCAAGAAGGAAGAGAGGTTCTAATAGGATAGAACCTATCTTGGAGTGACTGTTGTTGTGCCATGTGTGAGTCGGGCTTGAGCTCGGGTGGTGAACTAGTTCTAGTTAGCCTGGATGTGAGTGGGTCTCTCGACCAAGCGGTCATGCACAATCAGCAAACAAGTTCACCCAATCAATCAAAAAGAAAAAGAAAAACAAACAAAAATCCTATTCTAGGGTTATCCTTGACCTAGACGACTCCTAACTTTAGACTGTCCTTAGGAGGTCTATTGTCGACGTTAACCACGAGCTAATCGGCCAGTTCAGGGCAAGACGGTGGGAGGTTTTCCGTCAGAGACGTTCCTTAATTAAATAACCACCGTTCTTCGAGCTTTCGGCCCTCAATCCCTTCGCTAGACACCGATTTGGCAAGGGTTAATTTCGAACAACTTTCCTTCTTCGGTCAATCTCCTATTGAGTCCGAGTTACCTTAGGGCCAACGTCTAGTCAAGTTTTAATTAGGGTTAGGGTTGTGAGTGTGACTGGTATGATTTGTGGGCCAAGGAAGGGTGATGAAATCCCCACCTTATCTTTGTTATGGGTTATGCCCTTAAGATGATTTAGTGTACGTGTAAAGCTGTAGAAAAGTAATCACTCAAGAAAGCGGTAAACAAACAAGAGTGCTTCCTAATCTATATGCTATGCAAACGTACCTTGTCGCCAGCACTCTTCAACAGAATTAAAAGAATTAAAATAGACACGTGCCCTAAAATGCAAGAGTCTAAAAATTTTTTTTTTTTATTTTTTTCAACAAATAGGTAATGTTAATTATTAACAGTTGCAGTGTGATCACAGAGCAATAATATCACAGCAGAATTATAATTTTTTTGCACTGCAGAGCAACCTGCAGAAAACTCTGTCAGTAGTCCGCTACACTTGCCGCGGACCCGCGGCTATTGCCGTGGAAACGCGGCAAAAGTGTAGGTCCAAGTGCTCTGCCTTCTAGGGCAGAGGCACTGGATAGCAATATGTGTCTTCTGCTACTCTGATTCTGCTTCCTGGTCTCTGTACCTGCAACAGAAGAGAAAGAATGATTAGAAAGAGAAATCGTGCCGTTCCTTCCCCGGCAACGGCGCCAAAATTTGATTGAGATTGAAATAAAGTTCAGATTTGCTTAGTCTCAATGCGAATCCGCTGTAGCAAGGGCTTGAGCGGGTCGTGATCCTCAGGGAAGGATGCGATGCAAGCTTTTCGGCCGATTCCCTTGTATGCTTCAAGTAAGAAAAGAGAGATTAGATTTGTGATGAATATAAGAGATTAAAAACGTGGTTTTGCTGATCTTCTACCACAACCCTATTGCAAGTCAAGGCTATTGATCATCATATTGGAATATAGGAGTTTTATCCTAGGTTTTTATATGCAAGCAAGAGAAGATATTTAGAATCTTACCAACATCACTCTAAAAAGTCCAACACTTTTTCATCCTAACATCTAAGCACAACACAAAAGAAGTCTTACCTTGAGGTTGCATTGTCAAAGTTCTTAGATATGAAATGTGAAGAATTAATTAATGTTGTGATATTAGATTAGAATACTAATTATTGTTTAATCTTCAAGCATCTACTTTAAACCTAGGGTTTCAAGAGTTGTCATCCATCAAACCAATGCCTAACTGCTCTAGGGTTGCTTTAAGAAACACAGCAAACCACTAGAAGAATATTAGTTAATCATCTTTTAATTATTTTTCCTTTTTTTTTTTTTTATATAAGAAGATGAACAAAGAACGAAAGAAAATAAAAAGAATCAAGAGATCGCAGATCAAACCAAACTCAAGAAATCACGAAGAAAATGCAAAATTAAATAACAGAGAATTGACTAGAAAAAAGGTAACCTTTATTCGATGAACTGATCCCAAATACAAGCTCCTTCTTCCACAACTCGCTTGAAATAAAAATTACAACTTTGGCAGAAATTTAAAATAGCTAATGAAAAACCCTAGTTCGTCTCTGGATGCCCTCCCTGTTGCGAATGCTCTGGTATTTATAGTGCAGAATGTAGAGGAGTCCCGGATAGAAGTGTCAACAAAATTTGGTAGCCATCCTTATCAAGACTGCCGCGGATGAGCGGCTTTTGCCGCGCCTCCGCGGCAGTTTCTTGGCTTCTGGCCACGCGCTTTGGCGCGTGGCCTCTCCTGGTCCGTCCATGTGGGCTTCTGCTTTTAGAAGTGTGATCCTGGCCTTTTAATCTGGATTTTCGAGATAACTTGGTAATCAAGTTACCCTTAATCCAAATTTCTTCAAATCCTTTCTCCACGAAATTCCTCTCTATCTTGGCCTTTTATCTTCATCCTGCAGGTGTTTAGGGTTTGACAGAAGTCTATCCAACCCTAATTTCTGATATTTGCAACTCTTAGCCCTTGTATTTGCATTTTGAATCTTTGTATTTGCACTTCTTCACCTGGGCTTCAAACATGGGCTTGGATCTGGGCTTTGGGCTCTTTTAGCTTTATTCTTTATTAAATTGATAATTTGAGGCCTGCACATATTAAATAAAGAAATATTAATAATTGTGCATTATAATATGAATAAATGTGCAAATGCGATGGTATATATGATGTCAATTATGCATTTTTCACTACCTATCACTGGAGATAAGCAGCTCCAAAAATTTAGGAATCAAGTAGAAGCGTGATTGAGAATTGACTTAATTATTCGTGAAGATGGATGTCTTAGATATGGTGCAAGTTATGTGTACCCAAGGGAGATGTTAGACAAGAGTTGCTAGCAGAAGCTCACAACTTTCCTTATAATATCCATCCTTGCAGAACAAAGATGTACCGAGATCTGAAGCTACACTTTTGCTGGCATGGGATGAAAAAAGAGATAAGTAGATTTGTATCTAAATATCTGGTGTGCCTGCAAGTCAAAGCTGGACATCAGAGGACCACCAGTTTAATGCAACCATTACCTATCCTTGAATGAAAGTGGGGATATATTACTATGGATTTTGTGACTGCACTACCAAGAAGTCCGAAGGGTCACAATGCTATATGGGTAATAGTGGACAGACTGACCAAGAGCGCTCATTTTATACCCTTTAGAGTAGGGCAGTCCACTAAGATTTTGGTAAAATGCTATATAAAGGAGATAGAAAGATTGCATTAGGTACCAGTGGTACTGTGTCAGATCGAGACGCCAGATTTTTATCTCACTTCTGGAAGAGTTTACAGATAGTCTGGGAAGGAAATTGAAATTCAGTACTGCTTATTATCCGCAGACTGATGAGCAGTCTGAGAGAACTATACAAATTTTGAAAGATATGCTCTGAGCCTTTGTTATGATTTTAAGAGATCTTGGGAGGATCATTTGCATTTGGTCGAGTTCTCATACAATAATAACTATTAGGCCAGTATACAGATGGCCCCATTTGAGCCCGATATGGACGATAATGTAGATCACTAGTGTATTAGGATGATATTGGTAAACAAAAATTGCTTGGGCCAGAATTGATTACTCAGAGTGTGGATAAAGTAGCCCAAATCAAAAAGTATATGCAGGCTGCTCAGGAGCTAGCGAACTAGTTAGATTCCCAAAGGAGACCCTGGAGTTTAAGATTGGAGATCATGTGTTCCTTTAAATATCACCAACTCACGGTGTTATCGGATTTGGAAGTAAAGAGAAGTTGAGTCCAAGGTATATTGGGCCATTCGAGATGGGGAGAATAGGTGCAGTGGCCTACAGGTTGGCTTTACCCCTATCTGTTGAAGGGCACATGATTTTTTTCACGTATTTCGGCTCTGAAAATATGTGCCCGATTAGAAAATTATTCTTGATTATTCAGAACTGATGCTGAGATCGGACTAAACCTAGAAGTGCAGCCAGTGGCAATACTTAATCAAAGAGAGAAGGTCCTAAAGAATAAATTTATCTCCTTAGTTCGAGTGGCTTAGGATCCTAATTCCCTAGAAGATTCCACCCGGGAGTTGGAAGAAGAAATTCGAGAGAAGTACCCTTATCTTTTCCCTGACCCTCAGGTATTAACTTATTAAAGTTTCTAATTCTATTAGCATGTTATGTTCCAATTTTCAATTTAAATTTAGAGGACGAAATTTTTGTTATAAGGTGGGTAGAAGTGTAACCCCTAGCTCTGATGTACGGTTACCGTATCAATACTCGATATAGTGTACATCTTTCATTTGACCTACTTTGTAGTTAGACTAAACCGATTTCAGTATCATAAATCATTTTTCTATATTTTGAATTTTTAAAATTTTTTTGGATATTTCCTGGATTATTTCGGAAAATCCCGAATTCGGTGGTGACCGATACCGGAAATTGAATTTCAAATTTTTAATTGATAATAGATTTTAAGAATTTGTTTTTAAATTATTTCTTAAAATCATATTTTCTACTCTAGCGTATTTTGAGAATTTTTCTGAATTAGTTAAAATTTGGCAAAAAATCGGTATTGTGTGATATTACCGATCGATTTTAGGATTTTTAGTTTGTAAACCAGATTGAATTTTTAAAATATAATTTCACATTTACTCTTTGGGTAATATTTGTGATTTCATAGAATTTTTGGGACCTATTCTGACTTAGTCAAAATTTCACCCAATTATTTAATATTAGTTAAATCTAAATAATCCCATAACTTTTATCTCTTCACGTCTGAGTTTGTTAACCGACTATCTAAAATTCTATTAATTTTTTGATGCTCTGCACTATTCTAACTGACTTCAACTTAATTTAAAAATCACACACAATCTTTCTCTTTCTCTCTCCCCCTCTCTAAGTTCTTACATGTTCTGTCTTTCCCTCTCCCTTCCTCCTTCACTCTCACTCTCTCTCTCTCTCTCTCTCTCTCTCTCTCTCTCTCTCTCTCTCTCTCCCCCCCCTCTTAACCCACAATGCCGCCACCACCCTCATGTCCCTCGCTGGCCGGCCACATCTGATAGGCACGGCGACCACTACCACACCCCTGCCACATTTGCGCAACCCCACTCTAGCTTATTCTTCTCTCTCTCTCTCTCAATCTCTATCTCAGCACTCTCACTACCTTCTTCTTCCTCCTCACCACCTCTTCACGCCTCCCTCCGACCACCATGACCACCGCGCCACCCCCAGAACCACCACGATAACCTTTACTCTCCATCATAATAGCTACCCCTCCCTTCTCCTTTTTCTGTCTCTCGTTTGTACCTCTCTCTATCTCTCTAGTCGTCGGAGTTTCGTCACCCTCGTCCGCATCCAAACCCCCATGGAAGAACCCCAACCTCCTCCTCTCCAACTTCTTCTTCTTTGTTATCTGTTGTTGTTGCTGTGAAGGTTGAAAAAGAAAAACCCATAAATGGTTTGGAACCCGCAACCCAAAATCGACTACCTTTATAATAAAAGGTATAAGCCCATAGAAATTGTTATTAACCATACAACATTATTGCAAACTTTGAATCAACTTTGGATATTACAAAACAGGTCCTACATTTTATTTCATATAATAACTTTGTCGTTTAACGTCCGAATCGTATGTTCTTGGTACTGTTAGGATCGTAACAGTGAGAACTTCACTTGTAAGGTAAGTGTTTACTGTTATTTTCATATTTCACAAAACAAATCATTTATATATGATTCGTGTTATCTGAGTGGTCCTGATATTGTAAATAATCCCAACGATAGTCTATTCCTGTGGGATTGTATGATATATTTGAGCATGAGCGAGTCCTATTGGGTTATCCGAGAAGGCTATGACATATTATGCATGTTATATGGAGATTGCAGGGATAAATTCCTGTCTTCCTATTATTTATTCCTATTACATGCTGCTCAGATATTCCTGATATTTATTCCTGTTACCAGTTACACAGATACTCTGGTTACATGTTTTTGTTACTTGCGATATAGAAATTCCTGTTATTGAATCCTATTATCTGCATTTTACATGTTTACACACACACACACACACATTATTGTAGTATTTATATTACTTGTACCTGTTATATGAGATGTCATAGGACCTTATCAGACCATGTCCACATAATCACTTGGGGACGCGGAGACTTAATAATTGACTAGATCTTATTTGATGCGTGTTTGGATCCATTGTTGCCCCACTGCAGTGGACGGGGTAGTGTTGACTACTGTCTGTTGTAGCTCGATGAGCCCCCGTTTTCTATTTCTTGTTACTTGTTATAGCCTTAATGGGCTGGCCCTGGTCTCAGCAACCAGGAGTCTGTTTAAGGTTGTGATCCCTGGTATGCATGGGATACACCCACCTTATCAGAGCTCCTTGATTGTTCAGTCTCATAACATGTGTTTATACACTCACCAATAGTATTGTGTAGATTTACTTCTCTGACCATATTGTATTTATTGTCATCTCATGGATATCGTGTTTATTTCATGTTTCCATATACGCCATGTTTCAATTGTTCCTATACTTTTTCTTTGTACACTTGCTCGGTCACATCTGAGACCCTGGATTTACATGGCCAGATATATATCCCAGGTTGCACCCTCAGAGGAGGACCAGGAGTATTTTGACAGTCTAATTGAACAGCAATAGGATTGTTCGTGATGTTTTGCCTCTTTTGGCTTGCAGTATGTTCCATATATATACTCTTTTTGTGTTATAGTTATGTAGTTGTATTATACATCTTTACTGTGCTGATGGACTCATATGTACTTTGTTTTTGGCACCTTTCGATATTATATTATGTTCTCTTGTTACATGTGATATATACAAAATCAGTAGTGTTCTTGCTTTATTATGATATTTGTTTAGATTTACTGAAGGCTTAGTGATTGGTAGTGAAAAATGCATAATTGTCATCATATTTACTATCACATTTTCACATTTATTCATATAATTCTGTACATTACTAATATTTTGTTATTTAATGTTGCAGGCCTTGAGTATTGAATTAAATAAAGAATTAAAGCTTAATGAAGCCCAAAAGCCCAAATCCAAGCCCAAGTCCAAGCCCAGGTGTAAACGTGCAATTATAAGAAGTCAAAAGTGCAAATACAAAGTGTAAAAATTGCAAATACTATAAAGAGGGAAAGGATAGAGTTCTATTCTACCCTAATGCTTGGTGGATGAGGATAAATAAGAGTGCAAGGATGAGATTCATTTTGAAGGGATTTGGATTTAGAGTAACTTGATTTCTAAGTTATCTCGAAAATCTAAAATGAAGAGCCAAGATCCAGCTTCCAGAAGGAAACGACCAGATGGACGGACCAGGAGAAGCCACGCGCCAAAGCACGTGGCCTGCCGCCACTACCAGGCCGCGAAAACGCGGCCCAGGCCGCGTTTCCGCGGCAATCTTGCCTTATCCATCTACCAGTTTTCGTGGAGGAGTTTATCCGGGACTCTATCGCCTTCTTCACCTATAAATACCCCTGCAGGCGCAGCAGAGAGGGCATCCATAGAAAATTAGGGTTTTTCTTTAGCTTTTCCAAAATTCTGCAAAGTTGTAATTTTATTTCAAAGCATTGTGGAAGGAGGAGCTTGTATTTGGAGACATCTATTCGAATAAAGGTTACCTCTTTGCATATTTAATTCTTGTCAAGCTTATTTCTCTGTGATCTATTGTTTCGGTTTTTAATCTGCGATCTCTTTTTTTCATTTCTTCTTCTTTTACAATTTTTCTAATTAAGAAAAAAATTATAAAAACTATAAAAAAAATGATGTCTAACTAATTCCTTGTGTGGTTTGCTGATCTCTTAAGCAACCCTAGGGCAAGTTAGGATTTGAATTGATTGATGACTAGTTTTTAGAAACCCTAGGACTAAAGATTGTTTTTCTTGAAGATTAAACTGATAATTAGATTTCTTAAAATAGGTTGCACATTTAAATATCTCTTCATGACTTCATACTTAAGAACTAGGACAGCCTAAATTTAAGATTAATCTTTTTTAGCTGTACTTAGATGTTAGAATGAAACGTTGTTTGTTTTTGATAATGCAACTTAAGTAGAATCTAGTATCATCTTTTCTTACTTGAATCATTCTTAATAACCTAGGGTAAATCACATATATCTCAAGATGAAATTCAACATCCAAAGACTTGCATGGTGGGTTGTGGTAGTAGATCAGTAAAACCATACTTCTTTGCTCATATACACTTCAAATCTAATCCCTCCTTTGTTTTATTTGAAGCATACAGAGAAGTCGGCCGAAAAGCTTGCATCGCATCCTTCCCTGAGGATCACGACCAGCTTTGGCCCTTGCTACAGCGGATAGCATTGAGACTAAGAATTCTACAACTCAATTTCTTATTTACAAATTCTTAATTCTCAATCAAAATTTTGGCGCCGTTGCCGGGAAGGAACGGCACGATTTCCTCAATCTAATTATTTTTTATTCTTTCTGTTTGCAGATACAGAGAACAGGAAAACAAAGCAGCAGCAAGGACACATAGCAACTGTGTGCCTCTGCCATCGAAGGCAGAGCATCGGAGCCTACTTCTTTGCCGCGGGTCCGCGGCAATAGCCGCATTTCCGCGGCAAGAGTAGTTCACTACTCATTAAATTTTCTGCAGGTTGCTCAGAATTGCAAATACTGCTTACTGCTGTGATTAAATTTCTCTGTGATCACTCTGCAACTGCTAATTAATAATATTAACCCATTTGTTGATAATAATAAAAAAAAGATTAGACTCTTGCATTTAGGGCACGTGTCTATTTTAATTTTTTTAATTCTGTTGAAGAGTGCTGGCGACAAGGTACGTTTGCATAGCATATAGATTAGGAAACACTCTTGGTTGATTTATTGCTTTCTTGAGTGATTACTTTTCTACAGCTTTACACGTACACAAAAATATCTTAAGGGCATAACCCATAAAAAAGATAAGGTGGGGATTTCATCACCCTTCCTTGGCCCAAAAATCATATCCGTCACACTCACAACCCTAACTTTATGTAAAATTTGACTAGACATTGGCCCTAGGTTAACTCGGACTCAATAGGAGATTGACCTAAGGAGGAAAATTGTTCGAAATTAACTCTTGTCAAATCGGTGTCTAGGCAGGGGATTGAGGGCCGAAAGCCCGAAGAATGGTGGTTATTTAATTAAGGAACGTCTCTGACGGAAAACCTCCCACCGGTCTTGCCACCTACCTGGCCGATTAGCTTGTGGTTAACGTCGACAGTAGACCTCCTAAGGACAGTCTAAAGTTAGGAGTCGTCTAGGTCAAGGATAACCCTAGAATAGGATTTTTTGTTTTTCTTTTTTTTTTTTTGGTTGAATGGGTGAACTTGTTTGCTAATTGTGCATGCCCGCTTGGTCGAGAGACCCACTTACATCCAGGCTAACTAGAACTAGTTCACCACCCGAGCAAAAGCCTGACTCACTCATGACACAACCACAGTCACTCCAAGATAGGTTCTATCCTATTAGAACCTCTCTTCCTTCTTGCATCAAGCTTACTATTGAAGGTGTTGACCCATTTGAACTCAAGCCACAATACATCAACACCCTTCCCAAATTTCATGGACTTGAATCCGAGGATGCATACTTCTTCATAAGGGAATTTGAAGAAGTATGTCTCATGATGAATATACCTAAGTTAGGAAAAGATGCCATCAAACTTAGGTTTGTCCCCTTTGCTTTGAAAGATTTAGCAAAGAAATGGCTCTACAGTCTAGAGGCCGGTTCAATATCTACTTGGGATAATTTCATTAAGGCCTTCTTAAAGAAATTTTATCCCGTTCACAAGACTGCACTGATTAGGAAGAACATCCTACAGTTTAAGCAAACAGCCAATGAACCTTTTTGGAAATACTTCGAACGTTTTAAGGACCTCCTTGCCCAATGCCCTCACCATGGGATAGAGAAATAGCGACTTTGCCAAGTTCTATATGATGGATTAGATTATCCTACTAAAATGCTGTTAGAATCCATGTGCCAAGGAGAATTTCTGCAAAAGAACGAAGATGAAGGATGGTTATTATATGAAGAATTAGCTGATAATACCATCCAATGGGAACCTACTCCGGAAAAAATTTAGACTAATGACCCTACTTCTTCTAAAGGAGGTATCCATTCCATTGAGGTCAACGTAGCAACCGATGCTAAGTTAGCTGCTATTATGCGAAGACTTGAGGCTCTTGAAACTAAAGAGCCAGTCTCTGTGAACCAAGTCAGCCCAACATCTTCGGCGGGCTGTACTTATTGTCAAGATATGAACCATGTGTTTGAGGAATGTCCTGTCTTCATCGCGCATCAAAGCTTGCCCGAACATATGAGTGCGGCCTTCACAAGGCCAGCCAACAATCCTTATTCACCCACCTACAATCATGGTTGGAGAAATCATCCCAATTTTTCGTGGGGCCCAAGCAACAATGATCAAACTAGGCCCAAATTCTCTAACAATTTCAAAAACCACCCTATCAACAAAATTTTCCTAGTCAAAATCCTCCACCGTCTTTCCAAAATTCACAAATGGAGACAAGACTTTCAAATTTGGAAAGAAAGATGGACACTCTAGTTAAAAGCCACGACACGCTGGCTCAAGTCTTAACTAGGATAGAAATCCAATTGAACCAACTAGAGAGACAGAGGGGTACCCTACCGAGTCAACCATTGCCAAATCCTAGGAATCCTAGGCCAGCCAATGAGGCTCAAGATCCAAATCAGTGTCATATGGTTCATACACTCAGATCGGGGAAACAAGTTGATAATCAAGTACCATGCCACAGGATCCATCTCAGTCATCCATTCCATCTAGCTCCACTCCTTCTCCACCCAGCTCCAATGAAACTGAAGTTGAAAAGTCAGCAGGATAGGTCCACCAGCCTATAGCTCCATTTCCAAATAGGCTTAGAAGTAACAACAATGCACATATGGAGAAATTATTAGAGGAGTTCAATCAAGTTAGGCTCAACATCCCACTTCTTGATGCAATCCAACAGGTCCCTAGTTATACCAAATTCTTTAAGGACATGTGCACCAAGAAAAGAAAGACTAATGTGCCTAAGAAGGTTTTTCTAGCCACTAACATTAGTGAGCTATTGTCCAACCAGATCCCTATTAAGTATAAGGACCCTGGTTGCCCCTACCATCTCTTGCACCATAGGTCGAGCCGAAATAAATCGAGCACTCCTCGATTTAGGAGCTAGCATCAATTTGCTTCCTTTCTCCGTATATCAACAACTTGGATTAGGTAACTCAACCCGACCCAAGTTACTATTCAGTTGGCTGACCGCTCAATCAAAGTTCCTAAGGGAGAGATCAATGACGTTCTTATACGGGTAGGAGAATTCATTTACCCAGTCGATTTCATTGTCTTAGAGACACAACCTGTGTCTAATCCTAGGTCCCAAACTCCCGTCATCTTAGGAAGACCATTCCTAGCAACCGCAAATGTAATCATAAATTGTAGAAATGGATCCATGAGACTGACTTTTGGGGATATGACCAAGGAAGTCAATGTTTTCAACCTAGGTAAGCATCCCTACGATGTGACCGACCAACCCTTTGAGGTTAACTTCATTGAAAACATGACGAGTGAGCACAATGAGGAGATCACACTAGAGTCAGAGGAAGAGGAAGACTTAGAAGCAAGTGATCTCAGCCTTGATGAGATCGAATGGGAATCAAATCTGAGTTCTATAGAAATGCGTGATTCTAGCTTAACACCTCCACCCATCGAGCCAATTCCTTCTTTGGAGTTAAAAGCCTTGCCTAAACATCTTAACTATGCCTACCTAGGTGAACAAGAGACGTTACCGGTCATAGTTGCATCTAATTTGACTAATAGGCAAGAGGAAGACCTATTGGCAACCCTTAGGAGACATAGGGAAGCCATTGGTTGGACTATGGCAGATATCAAGGGACTGAGCCCTACGATAGTCCAGCATTGTATCCATCTAGAGGAAGGGGTTAGACCGAAGAGGGATCCACAGCGTAGGCTAAACCCACTCATGCAGGAGGCTGTACACGCCGAAATAGTGAAATTGTTAGATAATGGGATCATTTATCCCATTTCCGATAGCGAATGGGTTAGCCCAATGCATGTGGTCCCAAAGAAGTCCAGCTTTACTGTGGTAGAAAACGACAAGCATGAGTTAGTGCAAACACGATTGCCTACCAAGGTTAGAGTATGCATAGACTACCGCAAGTTGAACGCAGCCACCAGGAAAGTTCATTTTCCCCTCCCATTTATTGACCAAATGCTGGAAAGATTAGCCGGTCATGAGTACTACTGCTTCTTGGACGGTTATTCAGGGTATAACCAAATCCCTATAGCCCCGGAGGACCAAGAAAAGACAACGTTCACGTGCCCATTTGGGACATTTGCCTACCGTCGAATGCCTTTCGGCTTATGCAATGCCCCCGCCACATTCCAACGTTGTATGTTAAGCCTGTTTTCTGATATGGTCGAGTGTTTCTTAGAGATTTTCATGGACGACTTCTCTGTCTATGGGAATTCATTTGACCAGTGTCTCCATCACTTGGAGCTAGTATTGAGTAGGTGCACCGAAAAGAACTTGACCCTCAATTGGGAAAAGTGTCACTTCATGGTGCAGCATGGGATTGTCCTAGGTCATGAGATATCTAGGGAAGGGATTAAGGTAGACAAGGCCAAGGTGGAGATAATAGCCAAGCTTCCACTTCCACGATGTGTGAAGGACATTCGGTCTTTCTTAGGATACGCTGGGTTTTATCGTAGGTTCATTAAGGATTTTAGCAAAATTGCTAGACCCCTTACAAACTTTCTAGCTAAAGACGTGTCCTTTATCTTTGATGATAGGTGCCATAGTGCGTGGGAGAAATTGAAAGTGGAACTTATCTCTGCTCCTATCATCTCACCTCCGGACTGGTCCAAACCTTTTGAGCTCATGTGCGATGCTTTAGATTTTGCGATAGGTGTTGTCTTAGGACAGCGTAAGGATAGCAAGCAGCACGTGATCTATTATTCGAGTAGGACGCTCAATGACGCCCAAATGAACTATACTACAACCGAGAAGGAATTCTTGGCAGTAGTGTTCGCTTTGGAGAAATTCCGCCATACTTACTTGGGACTAAGACCACGATTTTCACTGACCATTCTGCACTTCGATACCTTATGCTTATAAAAGATGCGAAGGCCTGACTCATTCGTTGGATCCTTCTCCTTCAAGAATTCGATCTCAAAATTCGAGATAAAAAAGGTGTCGAAAATGTCGTAGCAGACCATCTCTCTCGTGTGCCAAACGCACCTTCTGACGAACTGCCCATCAATGACAACTTCCCCGATGAACAACTTCTAGCTATCTCTAAGGAGCCATGGTTTGCTGACATAGTAAATTACTTAGTCACAAACCAAACACCACCTAATTGGTCAAAACAGGATAGATACCGATTCTTGTCTCAAGTCTGGTATTACATGTGGGAAGATCCTTATCTTTTCAAATATTATAGCGACCAAATCATTAGGAGATGCATCCCCGACGAGGAAACTAAAAGTGTTCTAGCTTTCTGTCATGAGTTCACTTGCAGTGGACACTTTGGTCCCCGCAAAACTGCCGAAAAGATCCTGCAAAGTGGCTTTTATTGGCCACCGTGTTTAGAGACGCATTTGAGTATTGCAAAACTTGCGCAAGATGTCAAATGATAGGAAGAATTTCCAAACGAAATATGATGCCCCTAAATCCTATTCTAGAAGTAGAACTTTTCGATGTCTGGGGCATGATTTTAAGGGACCCTTCCCTAATTCGTTTGGGCACCAATACATCTTGTTGGCCGTAGACTACGTGTCAAAATGGGCTGAAGCTGTCCCTTGCAAGACAAATGACAACAAAGTTGTTGTCAAATTCTTGAAAGATAATATCATCTCACGCTTTGGAATACCTAGAGCCATCATTAGTGACAATGGCACACATTTTTGCAAAAGAACTTTTGAAGCTCTAATGCGAAAATATGCCATAACTCACAAGTTGTCTACGCCCTACCATCCTCAAACTAGCGGACAGGTAGAAGTTTCTAATAGGCAAGTCAAGCTCATCTTGGAGAAGACTGTGAATCAGAATAGGAAGGACTGGTCCACCAAACTGATGGATGCCCTATGGGCATATAGGACTGCCTTTAAGATGATTCTAGGAATGTCTCCCTACAGACTAGTCTTTGGAAAGGCTTGCCACCTTCCTGTTGAGCTAGAGAACCGGGCCCTATAGGCAACTAAGCAGCTAAACTTCGATCTAGATAAGGCCGGTGAGCTTCGGAAATTGCAAATTTCTGAACTAGAGGAATTGAGGAATGAAGCATACGATAATGCAAAGATTGCGAAGGATAGGGTTAAGGTTTTTCATGATAAGTTTATCACGAGAAAAACTTTTGTCCAAGGACAAAAAGTTTTACTCTATAACTCTAGACTTCATCTCTTTCCCGGGAAGTTGAAGTCAAGATGGACAGGGCCATTCATTGTTAAAACTGTGTTTCCACACGGAGCCATAGAGATCTACGACCACAAAAATGGCAATACATTCAAGGTAAATGGTCAACGTCTTAAAATCTTTTTGGAGTCAGTACCGGAAGTAAATGCAGCCATGGGTCCTTTTGACCCACTGTATCGGTAACTATATCTTTCTGCCAGTTCATGCATCCATGCATTTCATTCATACATTAGGGACAATGCATGAAACAAGTGTGGGGGAAGGGTATGTAATATAAAAAAAATTCAAAAAAAATTATATAAAAAAAAATTTTTTCTTTATTTTTTTCTCTTTATTTATTTATTAAAAAAATTTATAAAAAGGACAATATTTTGACTTATCTTTTGAAAGAAATCTAAGTTAATCTTAAGAATTAGGAAAATCATGATTAGGATTTCTAAAAACTTGGTCAAAATAAATAAATTGTTTAAATTTCAGGTATAGGAGGAGAAATTGAATAATTAATTAGTCTTGATTTTTACCTTAATGAAATGTGAATTCCTAGTGCATATATAGGATTCCAAAACAAGGACCCTTGTGCCTCATAAAATATATATATATATATATATAATAATAACATATATCACCAATAAGTTGGATACATGTGCCTCAAGAAGCATAAGTGTTCATGCCTAAAGGTGATTTTCTGAATACAATAAAGTCCTTAGTTTTGTGGCCTAGTTCATCCGAATTTGAGTCCGCGGGGTGTTTTCTAACCTGGTCCCTAAAGCCGACCGGTTTGGGAGCCACCGACTTTAAGTTCGCTACATTGGGTGGATTAGAAAGCCTAAAATAAACTGAGAAATACTATACATGTATTAACACATCTATTAGTCAAATAGTTAGGTATGAGGGCCTCAAGAAGCCTTGGTACTTACACGAAAGAATATTAGATGAGTTATACATGCTAAAAAAAAAATTATTAACACATCTAACAGTCAATTAGTTAAGTATGAGGGCCTCAAGAAGCCTTGATACTTACACGAAAGAAAATTAGATGAAGTTATAAAAATAATAAAGAGGCATGAGAGTCCAAGTTAAGGAATTCCTAGCAAAGTTACAAGGATGCATATGACTTAGGGTAACGAAAAAGACTATACAAACATTCAATTTTAATCCTTACCGAAAATAAATAACAATTCACTTTATTAAGACTAAGTTTAAGAATGAATAAAAATGATAATCCTAAAACTTATAGACTACTTAGTCTCTTCAAATATAATTCGAATATTCTCCTTTTTATGGATTTTGTGGGTGTAATCCGCTGAAAACCCTCACGAGACAACACTCGTCCTCTAGGATAACCTAGGGGTTTAACGGCTTGTTGCACATGCTAAGTGCAACCGTGATTCCTACGAAAGTGAGTTAGCTAGATTAGATTTTCTTTTCTTTGATTTTTACTCGAGGACGAGCAAAAAGATAAGTGTGGGGGTGTGATTGGTAGTGAAAAATGCATAATTGTCATCATATTTACTATCACATTTTCACATTTATTCATATAATTCTGCACATTTACTAATATTTTGTTATTTAATGTTGCAGGCCTTGAGTATTGAATTAAATAAAGAATTAAAGCTTAATGAAGCCCAAAAGCCCATATCCAAGCCCAAGTCCAAGCCCAGGTGTAAAAGTGCAATTACAAGAAGTCAAAAGTGCAAATACAAAGTGTAAAAATTGTAAATACTACAAAGAGGGAAAGGATAGAGTTCTATTCTACCCTAAATGCTTGGTGGATGAGGATAAATAAGAGTGCAAGGATGAGATTCATTTTTGAAGGGATTTGAATTTAGGGTAACTTGATTTCTAAGTTATCTCGAAAATCTAAAATGAAGAGCCAAGATCCAGCTTCCAGAAGGAAACGACCAGATGGACGGACCAGGAGAAGCCACGCGCCAAAGCGCGTGGCCAGCCACCACTACCAGGCCGCGGAAACGCGGCCTAAGCCGCGTTTCCGCGGCAATCTTGCCTTATCCATCTACCAGTTTTCGTGGATGAGTTTATCCGGGACTCTATCGCCTTCTGCACCTATAAATACCCCTGCAGGCGCAGCAGAGAGGGCATCCAGAGAAAATTAGGGTTTTTTTTAGCTTTTCTAAAATTCTGTAAAGTTGTAATTTTATTTCAAAGGCATTGTGGAAGGAGGAGCTTGTATTTAGAGACATCTATTCGAATAAAGGTTACCTCTTTTGCATATTTAATTCTTGTCAAGTTTATTTCTTTGTGATCTATTGTTTCGGTTTTTAATCTGCGATCTCTTGTTTTCATTTCTTCTTCTTTGACAATTTTTCTAATTAAGAAATAAAAAAATAAAAAAACTATAAAAAAATGATGTCTAACTAATTCCTTGTGTGATTTGCTGATCTCTTAAGCAACCCTAGGGCAAGTTAGGATTTGAATCGATTGATGACTAGTTTTTAGAAACCCTAGGACTAAAGATTATTTTTCTTGAAGATTAAACTGATAATTAGATTTCTTAAACTAGGTTGCACATTTAAATAACTCTTCATGACTTCATACTTAAGATCTAGGACAGCCTAAATTTAAGATTAATCTTTTCTTAAGCTGTACTTAGATGTTAGAATGAAACGTTGTTTAGTTTTTGATAATGCAACTTAAGTAGAATCTAGTATCATCTTTTCTTACTTGAATCATTCTTAATAACCTAGGGTAAATCACATATATCTCAAGATGAAATTCAACATCCAAAGACTTGCATGGTGGGTTGTGGTGGTAGATCAGTAAAACCATACTTCTTTGCTCATATACACTTCAAATCTAATCCCTCCTTTGTTTTATTTGAAGCATACAGAGAAGTCGGCCGAAAAGCTTGCATCGCATCCTTCCCTGAGGATCACGACCCGCTTTGGCCCTTGCTACAGCGGATAGCATTGAGACTAAGAATTCTACAACTCAATTTCTTATTTACAAATTCTTAATTCTAAATCACTTAGCATTTTTACACATGATTTACCATCCTGCGTGCTTACGTCGCACGACACGTACCGTATTCCAGTAATTCAGGAAATGGGGCGTGACACCTTAGCTGTTCCATAGACAAATGCAAAACGTTCTTTTGAGCAATAAAGATGAACGGAACAGATTTCTGCTAGAGTGAGGAGTGTGATGCAGCGTTCAAGGGTTTAAAGAAGTATCTCACATCTCCTCCTCTCTATCCAAACCCATTACCAGAGAAACACTATTCCTTTACCTGAGGATATTGGAGTTAGCTATGAATGGAGCTTTTGTTCGAGATGAAAGAGGCATTTAAAAGCCAGTGTGCTATGTCAACAAATGCCTGTTTGATGCCACAACCAGATACCAAGGGATGGTGAAGATGGTTCTTGTTCTTTTTGTTGTTTCGAGAAGCTGAAACACTACTTTCAATCACTACACATAGTCGTGCTGATAGTGAAATCATCTAGAAGGGGTGAATAGTTGATATGCTAATCAATATGAAAATTAAAACTTAATAAAAAGTATAATAACACAATAAACAAATCCAACCTAAAAAATCAAGAAATGAAGCCGTATACCCAGTCAATGGCTCTTAACTTCTCCTTGTTATTCCTCTTAAAATAAGAGTTGAGCTGCGCAATTCTATTGTTTGTTTAAACGAGTGCAAACATATAAAAATAATATCAATATAAACAAGAATGATAATTAAGCACAAGCATAAGAGTGAGATAATACCATGCAATAAGATTGAGCATAATTAATAAATATGCAAGATATGAATAGATAGTTGAGTTGAGAGAATAAGTTGAGCAATCACAAACACGGAAGATATGTTTCGAGGGTCGAGTAACTTACTCTATGCCCCCGCCTTTACCGCAATAAAAGATTTTCACTATGCATGATCCCATAAGATCGCTCAAGATCACTCAGTGCCGCAACCCCTACAAGGTTCCTCATTCATCCCCGTAAGAACTTCAACAATGACAAGAACTTCAACAATGAGCCCGTAGCTCGATCAAGGCCGCAATGTTCAAACAGTCAATTAAAATAATTTAACACTTGTGATCAACTCTGTAGCACCCCGCTCCCGGAATATGTACTTAGTTGCGTATTCAAATTTTTCGATCATATTTTTTATTTACTTCCTGTATTTATTTTGTGTTATGAATTATTTATATGATCGTTTTGCTTTCATCTGAATTCGTGAACTCGGAGTAGCCCTAGTTTGAACTGGGGACCCAATCTCAGGGTATTGCTCGATTTGGTCTTTCTGTTATTCAAATTTGACCGATTTTAGTTTCAAACATCATTTTCAAATATTTTAGATTTTCTATGCTTTTTTGAAATTTTCCTGAATTAAATTGAAAATCTTAAAAACTGGTTCCCGCTGATCGATTCTCAGATTTATAATTTACAATCAGAGTTGAATTTCTATAAATATCTTTTCACATTATTTTTTAAAATCATATTTTCTATCTAAATACTTTTTTCAGAATTTTCTGAATTTATCGAAATTCCACCGAATTTGGTGTTGGCCGATATCGCTGGCTGATTCTAGAATTTTTAATTTACAATCAAAATTGAATTTCTAAATTCCATTTTCGCATTTCTTCTTAGAATCATATTTTCTTCTTTCAAGCATTTTCTAGAATTTTTAGAATTTATCAAAATCCGGCCGACTCGGTGTTGACCGGTATCGATGGTTGACTTCAAAATTTTTAATTTGAAAATGTGATCTCATTTTGAAAACTAATTTCAGCATGTACCTTAAAATAATATTTACTATTTTAAAGATTTTTTTGAGACCTTTCCAGATCAGTCCAATTTTCTAGTATCTTTGGTATTTTTGGGATTTTCCCAGATCCGGAACTACATATTTTTCTTTTCTTTCTTTTCTTTACTTCCCCGTTTTTCCCATCCACTCCCTTTTCCTCTATTTTCCTTTTTTTTCCCAAACATTCCTTCACCACACAACCGTCCAAAATATCTTTCCCTTTTTCTTTTTCTTTTTATTTCCTTTTCCTTTCATTTTTCTTTCTCTTTCTTCCCTTCTTTCTTCTTCTCCCCTGGCGCCAACGACCTCCTCCTCCTTCTTCCCCTAAATTCTCTGCCCTTTCCCTTTAACCTCTATTCTCTCTCTAAATTCTCTCTCAACATCTCCTCCTTTTCCTTGTCCACCCTTCAATTTCTTCCACCTCTCTCTCTTCCTTCCCAAGATCCAGCTACCATGATGCCCCATCCCAACTCCGGTGAGCCCCTCTTCTCCTTTCCTTTCTTTTTCTTTTTCTTTTTCTTCTTCTTTCCTTTTCTTTCCCTTTTCTTTTTCTTTCTCTTTTTCTTTTCCCCTTTTTCCTCTCCTCTCCCTCTCTCTTTGGGGTGGCAGGAGCCACCCCTGCCTGTAGGTGGCCGGCGCTGCCCTGGCGCCGCTACCGGGTGTGGCCTGGCCAGCGACCAGGCATTCGTCCCCAGAGAGGGGGCGCTGTGCGTGAGTAGGGTGCAACAGCCCCCCTCTCTCTTTTCTCTCCCTTTTCTCTCTCTTCTCCTTGGGGTGGCTGGCGTGGCCACCGAAGGGCCGCCGGCGCTGGCCCTGGCAGGCCCACAGCCAGGCCTCTTGGCCTGGCTGTGGATGGCTGAGAGGGGGCAGCAGCCCCTTTTTTCTCTCTCTCACTCACTCTCTCTAGTCTCTCTCTTCCTCTCTCTCTCTCTGCTCTCTCTCCTCTCTCAAAATTTCTCCCAATCTCTCTACTATTTCTCTTTCTTTCCCCTCAGTGTCTATCTCTTTCTCTCTAACTCCTCCTTTCTCTCTTTACATTTTCTCTTTAGATCTTCCCATTTCTCTCTTGATTTTCTCTCTCTAAAAATCTCTCTTTCTCCCTCTAAATTTTCTCTCTAGACTTTATCTCTCTTATCTATCTCTTCTTCTCTTTCTCTCTCTAAAATATATATATATTTAATTATATTTTGGCACATGCGTAAGTTCCAGGGATTTCGGAGTTTCGGCGTTTTCGGAGATGTAGGCGAGTGTCCTCGCCTCCGTTTGGTTATCCCCGCTTCGTCGAGTCGACATGTTATTTATTATAAATTTATATGTATTTTTTATTAGGCTGTGTCCTTGTATTTGTACGTGGCGGAGTGTTAATGACTGGACATGTATTTCTCTGTGATGACTACTTGTAATAGGATAGAACAACACGTACGGGCACCCAGTACCAACTCTAGGTTTCTGTCCACTCCCGTCTGGCTATCCAATTAGTTGTATGCCTGTACCCTTACGGGTTTCGTGGTAGCTGTCGAGAGTGTGATTAGAACCAGAGTATACTTTGATCCCGGGCTCTCTGCTCAGCCTTTAGGTTTCACTACTCTACGGTAGATTAGATACCCTCTCGATATAACATGCTTGTGTGGTACTAACATCGCAGGTACTCTTGTATCAACTCTGGGTTTCTGCCTACTTCTGTTTGGCTATCCAATTTGTTGAATGCATGTACCTTTACGGGTTTCGTGGTAGCTACCGAGAGTGCGCTTAGACCCCGAGCGTACTTTAGCCTCCGGACTCTCGCCCACTATCTCGAAAGAGAAGTGTGCTCAGACCGTCAACTCTTTCAGTTCCATCTGGTAGGCATGCTTAGCGCTTAGCGCTTTATCACTAGATTCGTCTAGGGGAGATGCTGCTGGATTTTCTACTCGCACTTTAAGTCGAGTCATCCCGGTAACCTCGCTAGGCGCTCTAGTGTTAAACACTGTTTGCTATCCAAACCTCCAACTTGCTCAGCTTTACTTGCTTGTGCTCGGCTATTATTCTATCACATGCCATGTACATACTTAATATGTTAACACTTGACATGCTATTACTTAATACCTGTTATTTGCATGCTAATATTTAATACCTGTCTGTATCACCTGACAATTGATGTGTCATCACCTGACACCTGACATGTTATTACTTGACAATTGCTCCCTATTATGACATGACTTGTCACCAGCCTAATAGCACCCTCTTGTCATGCTATCACTTGACACCCGGCATGATATACTTGACTCTTATAATTATCACGATAACGGGAATGATGACCCGACATCTTGATTACAATCTTGATATATTATAGTACAAACTGTACTCCTGAGACACCTGTATTCTTGGTATTCCTGGCTTGTTCCTGCTCATTCCCGGAATCTGATAATTATCTAATAAATCATAAAATGAGACAACTTACATCGGGTCGGGGGAACTTACGGCTATCAATACATGTTCGTGTGTACAGTGGTACTAGGTATGTTGTGTAACTAAAACATTCGGTCTGACCTATGGGCCTCCAGGCGACGGAGGGGATGCTGGCAACAGAACATCTATAAGACGCTCCTGATCGCCTTGCGGTAGGTTCCGTACAGCGGCAACAGAACATCCTGGGCCATAGTCCCGGGTATGCACGGGACCCACTGTAAACATTGATCGTTGATACCCTCGTTAGTTTCCAATAACAACCATGCTTTACTCAGATGTGGATATATGTGTGCTGGGACGCTAGTTCACATATTTAGACATCAGGATAAGACGAGAAATAACAATAATAAAAGATGCCAACTATATATCCGTTGTTTGCTTGCCGAGTTTCTTCCACCAGGTTTTACTTCGGATTTCCAATTTTTTGATTATTATGATGTTATACCTGCTTACATCCTGCTTTTTCACTTGTGTCCCATTCCAGCAGTTTCCTTCTCTTATATCTACTTGCTCCTGCATGCTTATGCTCACGACACGGTTTTCAATGCATGATTATGATTCAGTTTTATCGATACACGTGTACTTATCTTTGCACGCCATCTGGCATTCGCCTCACCACTCGCCGGGGAGTTTTGACTCCTCTGGATCCTCATGTCCAGGCCTCGGAGCTTGGAGTTTGTAGATTCCCCCAGTTGCTGACTAGAGAGACGCAGCTGAGGCGTGAATCCCCAGCAGACCGTCCTGAGCCCTATCCTTTCAGGCCCCATGCGTGTCTCTCGAGTTTTCTTTCTGTAAACACGTAAGAGCTATTTGTACTATTCACACTTGTATACCCCTTTATATTCTCACATTGCGCCTATCGGTGATGTAATATTCTTGTAATATTTGTCACATCTAGTGATAACTTTGTAAATTGTACTTATATGTTAGAATGTATAATGCACCACGTGCTTTCGTACTCTGATTCTTGCCTGTACTGATGCTTAGCGTATATACGTTAGGGTATTTTGACCTGCGTATATACGTCACAGTAACGTCTCCGTACCCGCAGGATCGGGGTGTAATAGGATGGGATCAGAGCCTAGGCTCTCACATCCTCAGTATATCCAGACGACAAAGTAATGGTAAAGAAATTTGCAACTGGAATGCATGAGTCCTGGTTATACAGTCCAACTACAAGTGCAGAGTTATGTATTTTTCTTGATCACCCTTCCTTTAATCCCTAATCCTTTCCATCTTTCCACTGTTTTGGTTTTTCGAAGCCTTTATACCAACTTAAGATATGAATAGACTAGGGAGGTAGCGGCTGGTTCAGAATGAAGCTACTATATGATCTCTTTGACCAACTCTATGAAGTTTGGGAGTTCAGGTATTCTCAGAATGGATTTGCAATCGGGTTATCATTCGGAAGTCAGTAGTCGGGATTCTCTATGGGTATTCTATATTCTTGGCTATATCTTTTAGAGTAATCGATGCCAGGTATTCGAAATTTTTAATTATAGGTCTTCTTTATTATGCCAAGTATTATCAGGGTTTCCTTTATCTTTGGTATTCTAACGTATTCTCGAAGAACAATTATGTATGCAGTACAGTGGAAATTCTATTGCGAAGCTATATTATCAGGTTAATATTATTCTGCATCGTTTGAAGATTTATACAGCAGGAAGTGCAGAAGATGTCTATATTCTGATTGTTGTTCAGTCGACTTGAGAGCCCTACCTGCAGTAATTCATATCTTAATTGGTATAATTCCTGTCCATGTCCTCTTTGTGTTTATTTTACCCCTTATTGAAATTGCGAGGATGCAATTTTTGTAAGGTGGATGGAATGTAACACCCTGCTCCCGAAATATGTACTTAGTTGCGTATTGAGGTTTTCTGATCATATTTTTCAATTTATTTCCTGTATTTATTTTGTATTATGAATTATTTATATGATCATTTTGCTTTGGATCTAGATTCGTGAACTCGGAGTCAGCCCTAGTCTGAACCGGGGACCCGATCTCAGGGTATTGCTCAATTTGGTCTTTCTGTTATTCAGATTTGACCGATTTTAGTTTCAAATATCATTTTCTAATATTTTAGATTTTTATAATTTTTTGGAATTTTTCTGAATTAAATTGAAAATCTTCAAAACCGATGTCGACCAATACCGCTGACCGATTCTCAGATTTTTAATTTACATTTGGAGTTGAATTTCTAGAAATGGCTTTTCAAATTATTTTTTTAAAATCATATTTCCTATCTAAATACTTTTTCTGGGAATTTTCTGAATTTATCGAAATTCCACCGGTTTGGTGCTGGCTGATATCGCTGGCTGATTCCAAAATTTTTAATTTGCAATCAGAATTGAATTTCTAGATTCCGTTTTAGCATTACTTCTTAGAATTATATTTTCTTCTTTCAGGTATTTTCTGAAAATTTTTAGAATTTATCAAAATCGGGCCGACCCGTTGTAGACCAGTATCGACGGTTGACTTCAGAATTTTCAATTTGAAAACGTGATTTTATTTCTAAAAACCGATTTCACCATGTACCTTAAAATAATATTTACTATTTTTAAGAATTTTTTGAGACCTTTCCGGATCAGTCCAATTTTCCAGCATTTTCGGTATTTTTGCGATTTTCCCAGATCCAGAATATCATCTACATATTTTTCTTTTTTTTCTTTTCTTTCCTTCCCCATTTTCCCATCCAATCCCTTTTCATCTATTTTCCTTTTTTCTTTTTCCCCAAAAATTCATCTACCACACAACGCTCCAAAATATCTTCCTCTTTTTCTTTTTATTTTCTTTTCCTTTTCCTATTCCTTTTTCTTTCTCATTCTCTTTCTTCCCTTCTTTCTACTTCTCCCCTGGCGCCAACGACCTCCTTCTCCTCCTCCTCCTTCCCCTAAATTCTCTCCCTCTCCCCGTTCAACCTCTAATCTATCTCTAAATTCTCTCTCCATCTCCTCCTTTTTCTTCTCTACCCTTCAATTTCTCCCACCTTTCTCTTTCTTCCTTCCCCAAGATCCGGCCATGACCACCACCACCAACGCCCCCTCCCAACTCTGGCAAGCCCCTCCTTCTCCTTTCCTTTCTTTTTCTTTTTCTTCTTCTTTCCTTTACTTTTCCTTTTCTTTTTCTTTCTCTTTTCCCCTTTTTCCCTCTCTTATCCCTCTCTCTTTAGTTTGAGTTATTCACATAAAATATAAAGACTTTGAAAAAGCTCCATCAGAAATTATGCTTATAAAAATCAAGTTCAGTATGACATATGGATATATCGATAATTAGCAAGCCGTATACATATCAATAGAATTGACAATTTAGAACAATATGCATAAAAAAAGCCATGCATCCTTCCATGCTTTCGTCCGCCAAAATAGTAAGCAATGTTCAGTAATATATCTACTCCTCCTAACTAAATATTGTATAAAACATTGATGATAGATTTAATACAATATAAATGACTCAACATATTCTTCTCTCCTTTTTTGTCATGCATCAAAAAGAAGATAGAAAACAACAAATTTTAAAAAAAATAGATACCAATTGAAATTTGAAATAATTTCGATATGGATGCATGAATTGAAAACTTCCAAATATATATACCAATTGAAAATTTATTTTAAATTGAAAGTGTAAACATGAGGGCAAATACCAATTGAAATCAAACAAACAATACAAAGAGATACCGAAATGAAAATTCAAAATCTCTAAACATTGGAATTAAGGATCCATCATACAAACATACAATTCACTATAAATGAAAGAAAATCTATTAAAATTTAGTGATTTTTGAAATATATTGGCCAATTGAAAATTGGTAAAAACATAAATAATTTCAATATTGCATTTCTCATAATGATCTCTATGATAGTGATATCGAATCTCTATATCCTTGGTCTTAGTATGTTGATTTACATTCTTAGTTATATAAATAGTACTAATCTATCACAAATTTTTTTAATATGATCATAGTGCAAATCATAATCAAGGAGAGTATGTTTCATCTAAAGGACTTGCGTACAGTGAGTCATGGCAGCAACATATGTTGCCTCATGAGTTGAGAGGTACAAAATTTTATTTCTTGGAAGACCATGAAACAAGACAATTTTCTAGAAATTAACAAGTTCCACTAGTGATCTTCCTATCGACTCTACAGCCAGCATAGTCGACTCTGAATAACTCATCATTAAAATTTTTTTGGTTTTCGGATACCACAATCCCATACCAATAATGCATCTAAGATATTTGATAATGTGTCTTACTGCAACCAAATGAGAATCCTTAGCACAAATTTGGAATATAGCATAAACACAAACACTAAACATGATATTTGACATACTTGTCGTCAAGTAAAGTAAACTACCAATCATGCTACAATAGAGTCTAATATCAACATTTTTACCTTATTCATCCTTGTCAAGCTTGGTTGTAGTAGCTAATCGGAGGGGAACCATGCACGAAAATGTGTATTTTATAAAATCAGTGAAAGTGTCATGGTTCTTTAGCTTCCTCGATATTTTCGTTATAGCATATAGGCTATTGAGTCGAATCCACAGTGATAGGAGGCGATAGAAGCATTAACAGTTTGTTCACGTTGGTTGTTAATGTGTTCTCTTTTGTTTAAAAAAGAGAAAAGAAAAAGAAAGGAAAGCTAGATGTGGTAGGAGTAGAAAGCGATGAAAACGGCAAAAAGAAAATGGTAATGAAGCAGTTTTGGAATCGGTGAAGGAAAAAAAATAAAATAAAAAGTGAGGTAAAACACATGGTGAAGTGATTTGAAAGTGGATTTAAAATGAAAGAGAAAAGTGATGAATCTTGTGGTATAGAGATAAAACTAAGTGGTGAACGAAGAAGATGCAAATGGTGATACAAAAATGATAAAGTGCTTTTGGGAAACGCGTTTTAAAAATGGAGTAAAAGGGAAGGAAAACTCATGGCTGCTAACTACGAAGTACTCCACTAATCATGCAAACCTCTTAGTGACAGTTGCCTCACATAGATCATTGGCCATCCCTAATCCTTGGCTTAGGGAGACGTTTCAAAGCATGACATATAAGATGGTTTTTCACATTAAAGCTTGCGTCAAGAGCAAGTTAATGCATATATTACATCATCAAAACTAGTTAGAGGTAAGCATGAAATAAGAGAGTTAGCTTATTAAGTTAGATGTTAGAACCTATCATTATGAGCCAGCAATAGCTCTTGTAAAAGCAAGGCTTTGTAGAGGCTATTAGATTCATGTCAATTATCAAGTAAGTAGTTAGATAATTAGTAGTTAGTATTAAGATTGCCATGATAAGAAAGTTAGCTAATCAGGTCAGAGGTTAGAGAAAAAACCATGAAAAAAAAGAAGGAAGCTTTTATATATTGTTACTCTCTATTACATTAATCTCTCTCTTTTTCTCCTGAATCAATCTCTGCCCTAATACATGATATAAAACAAAAAAATTACAAAAAAAGAAGAAGACAAACTACACTTATTTACAATAAAGAAGAGAAACCCTAGCCTACTGCTTTCCAACCTCATTCTCTGGCCTCAAATGTCGTATTAACAGACAATGGAAGCCTCAAAAGATGACACGAAGTCACGCATCGAACATTGACGCGTGGATCAACATCTTCGTGTGGATCTGTAGCAATAGCCACAGTTCTGCAGCCCTATTAAGGCCATAGGCCCTGTTTTTTGGGTCTTAGTCTCGTCTAGCTAAGAGCAGTTCATTTATACTCTAAATTTTTATATTTGTCCTCTGATGTTCCAGCGATTGGGCTTCAATTTTGGGCTCCGAGTGGTCTCTATTTTGGGTTCTTCTAGAAAACTTGGCCGTCAAAAAATCTCTGAATTTATTCCAAAAATAGCAATATTCAGCATCTTATTACCAAATTGCCCTTCTTTCAGTGTTATCTGCAAATAAAAGACCGAATCGATATTTTAATCGTGTTTATTTGTAAATCAGGTAGGTCATGTGATATGAATAATGCAGAATTAGATAATAATCACACCCACAGGCTTATTTTTTGCTCATCCCTAGCAAAACAAGAAATCAAAAAAAACTAACTAAGAAAGTTATTACATAACTTTCGCAGGTGACGCGATTGCACTGAGGGTGTGCAAGCCGTTAAACCTCTAGGTTTTCTCTAGAGGAGTTTTATCTCCTGAGGGTTTTTAGCAGATTATACCCATAAAATCATAAAGAAAGAAAATAAGTGTTAGTATTTTAAAACACATTTTTGAAAGAGATAATTATTTAAAATATTTTTGCAAAAATTTAAGTGATCAAAGGTCATAAATTCACAAAAAATTATTTATCCTTAAACATAGTCTAGATGCAAGATCTTGTCATCAATTATGGTAAGATTTCAAAATTGGATTGAAAAATTTATCTTTCATAAAATCTAGATAATATGCACTATGTGATAGTGTAGATTTTTGGGATTTCAACTCTAACCATTAAGTCATTTATATATATATTTCTTTTTTTTCTTGCCTTAGTTTTCTTAAGCTTCCTAGTTTATCGGATAATAAGCCTTTAGCCAATGACTCCAAAATCAGACAATCTTAGGGCAACAGATGAGAAAACATCTCTTGAACTTAAGGACTTGAGTAAATAAGGCCACAAAACTAGGGGAGATTATTAGTTTTTTTTACCATCATTACGCATGAATAATCATGCTTCCTAAGGCATAATTATCTAGCTTTAATAAATAGTTTTTATTCATACATACAATATTATTTATTTATTTATTTATTTATGACATTTTTGAACCATAATTATATGCCCAGAGTTAGCGATCTGGAGTTTAAGAGGCCTTAAAGAGGATGAGGTCAAGGAAAGCTTTTGGCCCAGATGGAATTCCTATTAAGATATGGAGATGCTTAGGAGAGGTAAGTGTGAGATAGCTGACAAATCTCTTTAACACGATCTGGCTAACTAAAAAGATGCCAAATGAGTGGTGGAAGAATACCTTAGTACCTCTCTATAAGAACAAGGGTGATATCCAGAGTTGTTCAAACTATCGTAGAATAAAACTCAATTGTTACACTATGAAGCTTTAGAAAAGGGTAATTGAACACAAGTTGAGGTAGATGTTACGATATCAGAGAACTGGTTTGAGTTCATGTTGTGGAGATCGACGACAGAGGCTATTCATTTGCTTCGTCAACTTAGAGGGCGATTTCGAGAGAAGAAGAAAATTTGCATATAGTCATTATTGATTTAAAAAAGTTTATGATAAGGTGTCAAGAGAGGTATTATGGTGGACATTAATAAAAAGGGAGTCCCCATCAAATATATTGACATAATTAAGGATATGTATGATGAAGTAGTGGCAAATGTCAGAATTTGTGGAGGCATAACAAGTGATTTTCTATCACAATTAGATTGCATCAAGGATCTGCATTGAGTCCATTCTTATAGTGATGGATGAGCTTACTAGAGCTATTCAGAAAGAGATACCGTGTGTATGCTATTTACTAATGATATTGTCCTAGTGGATGAGACGAGAGCTGGGGTAAATGCCAAATTAGAGTTATGGAGGAAAACTCTAGAATCTCTAGGTTTTAGATTAAGTAGGGCCAAAACAGAGTATATGGAGTGTAAATTCAGTAAACAGGGAATCTGAGATTATAGAATGTGAGACTAGATGGATAAGAAATACCGATGAATAGTCATTTTAAGTACTTGGGTTCTATTATCCCAAAGGATGGGGAGATCGATAGTGATGTCAACCATAGGATCCAAGTTTGTTAAAATGGAGGAGCGCAACAGGAGTTTTATGTGATCGTAACATTTCGTTATGATTGAAGGGAAAGTTTTATCGGACTGCTATTAAGCCAGCTTTATTATATGGCACAGAATGTTAGGCTATTAAGAGATATCATGCCCAGAAGATGAGTGTAGCAGAGATGCACATGCTTCGTTGGATGTGTGGTAACACGCAGAGAGATAAGGTGAAAAATTAGGATATTCGTACTAAGATTGGTGTAGGCTCTATAAAAGACAATATGTGAGAAAATCGCCTACGATGGTTTGATCATGTATGACGTAGACCTACAGATGCGCCAGTCCGGCAAGTAGAGCGTATAAATTTAGGGTAAGTTAAAAGAGCGTCGGGGAGAGTAAAGAAAATATGGATGGAGGTAATATGACAAGATATAGAGGCTAAAGGTCCTAGCGAAGGCATATTGCTCGATAGGAATGAGTGGAGAAAGCTAATCCATGTGCCCAATCGGCGTAATTCTCTTTTAGTTCATGTAGACTGCCCCAAATACTTGGGACAAATGGCTTAGTTGTTGTTGTTGTTGTTATCTAGTTATGACATTCTAAATCTTTGTTTTCCATCCCAAAAATGTGCAAACGTGAAATACATACTCTCTAAGTCAATATATTCAAGATCAAATTATCTTTCCAATCTTTCTTGCTTAACCTATAATTTTAAAAAAGATCCATTATTTCAACTAGGTTTAAGATGTCATACTTATGATTTTTTTAATTTCTAAGATGATCTTAATTTTCTTAGAAAAAGATCAGAATTTTTCTCTTATTTCAAAAAAGTTTTAAAAAAGGAAAAAATCCTATACAAAAAGGGAAAATTCCTATGCAAAAAAGAAGATTCTAAGAATATCTTAAAAGAAGCGAAAAAGAAAGAAAATCTAAAAACTCAACATTAGTAGACCCTCCCCCATACATACATTGTCCTTAATGCATCATGAATGTACGTATGCTGAAAATACAGAGGGAAGAATAATTTACCTCAGGGTGGTGGTTCGGATGGTGGTCTAATTGATTCACAAAATGCGGCCCAATCAAGAGAAAATGGAGTTCACAAGAACTCACCAGTGACCTCTCTAATATAACCCACTATTATAATATATACTTGTATGAATTTTATTAGAAATTTTATCCCATCAAATTTTCAAAATTTTAAAATAATTTCAGAGTCATTATTTTCTACACCTTTATCCTAAAATTGAATGTGATAAGATAGAATGATTGATTTGGACTCAAGAAGTACAGCAACAAATACTGACCCAAAAAACTGACTGAAATCAAGTAAAAGTTTTGGAGTCTATATTTGTTCAGGAAGTTGGTCCAAACCAAGAAGTTGAAACTCTAATTCACATTCATTTTCTCACAATGAAATGTGACTTTCTAACATTGGTGATTCGAGTTCAAGAACGATAATATGGGAATTAAAACTGACTCTAAAATGTTGCTCAAATTGGGTAACAAAGTATGAGTCAATATTGATTAAAAATTTGAAACGGATCACAAAGTTGAGGATTGAGGTCACATTCCTCTTTAGCATCATCACCTTCGAAGATAATTCCATGTCCAAAATTATTGATATAGGTAATACCAAAATTGGTACGTCTCCTTTAATAGAAAATGTTGCTTTAATTGATAATCTTAAGCATGATCTATTAAGCATTAGTCAATTGTATGAAAAAACTTAAGGGTTATTTTTTATGATTCTACTTGTGATATAATTGATAAGAAGAATAATTCTCGTGTGCTTTTTGATTTTTGTAAAATAATTATACCATCGATATATTAAATTTAGATTACAATGTTACTTGTTTGACTGTCATAAATGAAGATTCATGGCTGTGTGATCGGGTACAACCAAGGTACAAGAAGTCTTTGCACAAGATTTAGGTATTTAAAGAGATGGTTCAATGTTTAGAGTTCACCTTTGGATCTTGTTTACTTCAAATATGTAATTGATATACCTTGTTCCAATCTTCCGCTATAGCATAAAGCTATACCGAGTCGAACCACAAGGAGAGCTAGCGTAGAAGCGTTACGATACACGTGAGAAAAGGAAACGAGAATTCTTCTCTTGCTTAAAAGAATGAATAAAATACAAAGAAATGAATGAAAGAGTGTATGGATATGTTCATGGTGGAAAAGTCGTGGGAAAAGAAATCAAGAAGAGGTTTGTTGTATTCACAGTAAAAGAAAAGAAAACTCTAGAAAAGATTGATTGAAATAAAACCATGACTAGCTAACCTTAACTACCTTGCTAAAGACTTACTAAACTCCGTGATAGTGATGCGTGCCTCATGTTGATTCATCGGCATGAACACGTCTTGCTTGTGGTCTAATTACTTTCTCACTTGGATGATGGGGATTCATTTTTGGACTTGTCTTGTAGCCTCCATAGATGGTCATAGGCCTACAAATAGACTTTCACTAATGGAATCAAAAGAGCTACACTCAAGTGATGCAAATGAAGAACATACAACATTCACTAATGGAAGTAGTGAAGTTATACATCAAATAGCATATTGGTGCTTCCATCTCCATGTTCCATCAAGGCACTAGTTCGAAGACTAGGCTCCAAGTGAGGCACACATGAATCATATGGAGAATTACAACAAGATCTTGCCAAGAAATGAAAAGAACCCCATCGGAGAAGAGAAAACCATACAAATTGCAAGATGAAGTAAAGCAATCACCCATGAGTTAGATGTTAGCAAGGTAGTGGTTAGCTAGTTCATGGAGAAAGAATTAGCTACACACCATTACAAAAGAAAAGCTAAACATGAATAAATTGCTAGAAAGTAAACAAAGCAAGTAAGGAAAGAAAACAAACTAGAATCAAGCTCAAGTAGAGTAGATGAGAATGGATCAATCCTTGTATAGCTCCAAGTTGTCACTCCTTGTTGATACAAGCTCTCTCTCTCATACAACTCTCTCTTGCAATGAAATCTAGGGAGAAGAAGATCATAGAGAGCTAAAAACCCTAAACAAAAACTATCAAAATACAAAACTATGAACTAAACTCTCTCTCTCTTCTCTGATCAGTCTCAGCTCGCAGGTGAAGGTCCAGTATTTATAGCAGAAATGAGAAGCTTCGAGATCAAAGTTTGTTGCCACAAAATCCGGGGCTCAACGGCCAGGATCTTGCCGCCCCCATGCCGCGCCCCGCGGCAAGATCTGGGCCGTTGATCTGGATTTTTCTGTTGGAGTTTGTTGAGAGTTAGTTTGGCCACGTGGTATATCCAGAATCTTCATTTGTTGCGAGGATCTCTCTGGATCTGGATTGAGATTTGGCTTTATCTTTAATCTTTTAATTAATCACCTTAATTATTGCTAATTAAGGTAATTAATTGGCTAACTCTCCTTTAAGTATGTACCTGCAAATATGTAGAGAAGAGGAATAAAAATCACTTATTTATTTGTAATATGCATGGGGATTATGATGTAAAATATGCAATATTGGATACTAATCACACCCCCACACTTATTCTTTTGCTCGTCCCGAGCAAAACAAAGAAAAGAAAAGAAAATCTAAGCTACAAATTTTTATTGCACCACTTTCGCAGGTGACGCGATTGCACTGAGCATGTGCAACAAGCCGTTAAACCTCTAGGTTACCCTAGAGGAGGAGTGTTGTCTCCTGAGGGTTTTCAGCGGATTACACCCACAAAATCCTTAAAGAAAGAAAACAAATGTTAGTGTTTTGAAAACGCATTTTGAATAAGAGACAAGTTTACGAACTATTTTTGCAAAAATATAAGTGATCCTAGGTCATAAGTCCACCTATAATTATTCTTCCTTAAACTTAGTATTCATGCAAGATCTTGTTTTTAATTAAGGTAAGAATTCAAAATTGGATTGAATATTTTATCTTTCATAAAACCTAGATAATATGCACACCGTGCACAGTGGAGATTTCTGGGATTTCAACTCCAACCATCAAGCCATTTATTTATTTATTTTTATATATATATTTTTTTTCTCTTTTTTTTTTTATTTAATCTTCCCTTAGTCTAGGCTTTCTAGTCTACCTTGTAGCGAGCCTTTAACCGATGACTCCCAAACCAGATGGTCTTAGGGCACCAGATGAGAAAACATCCCTCGGGTTTAAGGTCTCGAGTAGAAAAGGCCACGAAACTAAGAGGGATTATTCTTAATCACCGTTAGGCGTGAATAATCATGCTTCTTGAGGCACAATTACCCAGCTTAATAAGTGAGATCACTGTTAGGCGTGAGTAACCATGCTTCTTGAGGCATAGTTATCCAGCTTAATAAGTGATCTTTTATTTATATATATATATATTTTTTTTTTCTTTTTTTTTTCTTATTTATATGGCATTTTTGGTCTTTGTCTCCATCCCAAGAAATGTGTAAGTGTAAAGTGCATATTTATCTAAGGTAAAAATTCAAGATAAAAATATCTCACCAATTTTACTTACTTAGCCTATAATTTTCAAACAAGATCTATTACTTCAACTAGGTTTAAGATGTCATAATTAAGGCTTTCTTAATCTCTAAGATACATCTTAATTTTCTTAAAAATAGAACAAAACATTATCTCTTATTTCAAAAAGTTTTTATTTTTTTTTAATTTTTATTATTTCTAAAGAGAAGTGTAAAGAAAGAAATTCTAAAAACTCTATGTTAGTAAACCCTCCCCCACACTTATTTCATGCATTGTCCTCAATGCATTATGATATATGTATGCATGAAACAAAATGGAAGAGGAAGGAATTATTTACAAGGAATATACAAGTGTAACTCTCACCTGGGCTTTTGGTCGCTTCCCTCTGGCCCGTTTCCCATCGTTCCAATGTGTTCTCTTTCTTGAGCTCCATTGGGAAACGGTCTGAATTATTCTAACCCTAGGTGTTTCCAGTTTCAATTGGTTGTTATTTTCATTCATACTCATTCCACCACATCGTTCACAAACAAAGTCCTTATCAGCACTCTCACTCAGAATCTCATCACTTCCAATTTTAAGAAATTTTAACTCTTCTCCATATAATTCTTCAAAGCTCAAGTCAACATCAGGAAGTGGACAATTAGCTAACTTACCCCGAGTTGACTCATCTAAACACATGATCTCATCAGCAAACAAGTCTTCAAAAGATATATCAATTGGAGGTTCTTGAAGAGAATCACAGAATTGTGACTCATCTTTTGAATCCTCACAATTGTCCTCAATAAAGCTAACCTCAAATGTTTGATTTTTATTTTGTGAGGCTGTGTGTGGAAGACATTGAGTTCATGTGTCATGTTACCAAAGGTCAACCTCATTGATCCATTCCGGCAATTAATGATTGCATTTGCAGTAGCCAGGAATGGTCGACCCAGAATGACAGGAATTTGTGCCCTTTGATTGGAATTTGACACTGGTTTTGTTTCAAGGACAACAAAGTCAACAGGATAAAAGAATTCTCCAACTTTGACAAGGACATCTTGAATTACCCCCTTGGGTTTAGTAACAGAGCGGTCAGCCAATTGGATGGTCATTTGGGTCGGGAGGAGATCACCTAACCCCAATTGTTGGTACACAGAGAAAGGTAAGAGATTAATGCTGGCCCCCAAATCTAGAAGTGCCCTATTTATTGTAGTCTGTCCTATGATGCATGAAATGGTGGGGCTCCCTGGGTCTTTGTACTTAACAGGAATTGGACCAGTGAGCAACTCATTAATGGATGATGCAAGGAAGACTTTTTTAGGGACTTGGGTCTTCCTCTTCTTGGTGCACATTTCCTTCAAAATTTGGCATATGATGGCACTTGTTGAATGGCATCAAGAAGAGGGACATTGATTTGGACCTTATTGAATGTTTCTTTTATTTTCTCCATGTGAGCATTTGACTTGTTATTTAGAAGCCTATTTGGATATGGTACTCTAGGCTTATAAGGTTGCTCATCTACCTTTTCTTTCCCCTTGGCTTGAGATGTGGATGGCTCTGCACTAGAGGATGGTTTGTCAAAAGTTGGTTGTATTGGGACATGAGGTGTTGGCTTTGGTACTGGATGAGATTGTGGACTAGAAACCTTATTGTCTATTTGTTTACCAGATCTCAGGGTATGAATGGCATGACAGTGACTGGGTCCTGAATCTTCCACTTTATTCAAAGAGAAGTGGTGTTTGGGATTTGGCAATGGCTGGTTTGGGAACAAACTTTTTTGATTCTCAGCCAATTGCCCAATTTGGACCTTCATTTCATTCAACTCCTGCTGATGGTTTTTTGTAAAGGTTTCTAGCATTTGTTTCAACTCAGATATTTCGGAATTATTTTGGGGTGGATGTTGATGATATGGAGATTGAAATTGTGATTGGTCATATGATGGAGGATTCTGATAAGACTGATATGACTGTGGTGGACTTTGAGATGGATGAACATACAGTGAATTCTGATCGAAACTGGATGGGTGAAACTGAGCATTGTATGGATATGGAAGTGGTGGCATATGATGCTCAGGACCAGACTGACTCCATGGAAAATTTGGATGGTTCTGCCATCCTGAATTGTAAGTGTTGGAGTATGGATGATGATTGGGTCTGGTCAATACTGCATTCATGTTCTCCTGATATGAGTGGAGCTGAGATAATGGACACTCCTCAACAACATGGCTAAGGTCATGACAGTTGGTGCAACCTGGTCTAAACAAAGGCAATGGGTTGACCTGGTTGACCACAGAATTCCCTTTTGACTCAAGCAACTCTATCCTCTTCATTAATTGTGTGATCTTAGTTTCTGCAGCTAGAGAGGATTCTTTGGAGTGTGTACCAGTTCTGGAAGTGGTGGGAGTCGGTCTATCAGGGCATGACTCCCACTGAATGGTTTTCTCAGCTAGGGTTTCAAAGAGATCCCACCCCTGATGTTCATCTTTTTTCAAGAATTCCCCTTGGCACATGGATTCTAAAAGTGTTTTCGTTTGGTAATCTAATCCATCATAGATAATCTGGCATAGACGCCATTTCTCTATGCCGTGATGGGGACACAGGGCAAGAAGGTCTTTGAAACGCTCAAGATACTTCCAGAAAGGTTCATTTATTTCTTGCTTGAATTGCATAATGTTCTTTCTCATGAGGGCTGTTTTGTGGATAGGATAGAATTTCTTAAGAAAGACTTTAACAAAATCCTCCCATAAAGATATGGAACTGACAGGAAGATTATAAAGCCATTTCTTAGCTAAATCCTTAAGTGCAAACGGTATGAACCGTAACCTAACAGCATCCTCAGACAGTTGGGAAATTCTCATCATTTGGCATACCTCTTCAAACTCACGAATAAAGAGGTACGCGTCCTCAGACTCTAGACCATGGAAATGGGGAAGTGTACTAATGAATTGTGGTTTTAGCTCAAAATTGTTTCCATTAGGCTCGGGGAGAAGAATGCATGAAGGAATGGAGGTGCGAATCGGATAAAATCGATCCTGAAGTGAGACGTTGTTGGTCATGATGTGAAGTGGTTGTGTAAGTGCAAGTGTAGAATTAGGATCACAAAACCACTATCGTATATACAATCACAAACAACGTGCACCGATCACACCAGCGAAAAAGAAAAATAACAAACAACAAAAGAAAAAATCAATCCAAGCTTGTCTAGAGTTTCTGGTCCTAGATGACTCCTAAATAGACTGCCCACAGGAGGTTTGGTGTAGACTCTGACTATAAGCAAATCAGCCAGGGAAGGGTAAAGTTGGTGGGAGGTTTTCCGTCCGGAGACGTTCCTTAATTAAGTAACCAGCAACCTTCGGGCTTTTGGCCCTCAACCCCTTTCCTAGACACTGATTTTACAGAAGTCAATTTCCAACACTTTTCCCCCTTAGGATAATCTCCTAAGTGAGTCCGGATGTCCCTAGGGCCAACGTCTATCAAATTTTATTTACAAGCTTGGGATTGTGAGTGCTGGGATAGTGGTTTGCGGGCTAAGGAAAGGGTAATGACCTCCCCACCTTATCTTATTTACAGGTATTGCCCTTAAAATTGATCGTGCAAGTGTACGATATAGAAACAAACAAGGTTCACTCCAAGTAAGATAAATCAAACAAAGAGTGAGTCCTAGTCTATATGCAATGAATTACGTACCTTATCCCCCGCACTCTTCAACAGTAAATGTAAAGTAATTGAAAGACACGTGCCTATAATGCAAGATGTCTAACAATTTTTAACAATTAACACCAAATCTTTTACTGTTGATTAGCAAATATCAGGTGAAGAATACAAGATTTCAGATATATGAGCAGCAGTTTTTAGCAAATCAGCAAGCCCTGCAGAAAACAGGTTAGTAGTGAACTCCTCTGTGCCGCGTTTCCACGGCAAAACTTGTGGATCCGCGGCACTTTGGAGGGATCCTGGGCTCTGCTTTCTTGAGCAGAGTCCAGGTCCACTTATGTGTTTCTGCTGTGCAAGGTTTCCTGTATCTTCAACCTGTACCTGCAACAGAGAAGAAGTATCGTTTAGTTTCTCACTTTTAAAGCAAATACCGTCGCTCTCCCCGGCAACGGCGCCAAAAATTTGATCGGGTACAACCAAGGTACAAGAAGTCTTTGCACAAGATTTAGGTATTTAAAGAGATGGTTCAATGTTTAGAGTTCACCTTTGGATCTTGTTTACTTCAAATATGTAATTGATATACCTTATTCCAATCTTCCGCTATAGCATAAAGCTATACCGAGTCGAACCACAAGGAGAGCTAGCGTAGAAGCGTTACGATACACGTGAGAAAAGGAAACGAGAATTCTTCTCTTGCTTAAAAGAATGAATAAAATACAAAGAAATGAATGAAAGAGTGTATGGATATGTTCATGGTGGAAAAGTCGTGGGAAAAGAAATCAAGAAGAGGTTTGTTGTATTCACACTAAAAGAAAAGAAAACTCTAGAAAAGATTGATTGAAATAAAACCATGACTAGCTAACCTTAACTACCTTGCTAAAGACTTACTAAACTCCGTGATAGTGATGCGTGCCTCATGTTGATTCATCGGCATGAATACGTCTTGCTTGTGGTCTAATTACTTTCTCACTTGGATGATGGGGATTCATTTTTGGACTTGTCTTGTAGCCTCCATAGATGGTCATAGGCCTACAAATAGACTTTCACTAATGGAATCAAAAGAGCTACACTCAAGTGATGCAAATGAAGAACATACAACATTCACTAATGGAAGTAGTGAAGTTATACATCAAATAGCATATTGGTGCTTCCATCTCCATGTTCCATCAAGGCACTAGTTCGAAGACTAGGCTCCAAGTGAGGCACACATGAATCATATGGAGAATTACAACAAGATCTTACCAAGAAATGAAAAGAACCCCATCGGAGAAGAGAAAACCATACAAATTGCAAGATGAAGTAAAGCAATCACCCATGAGTTAGATGTTAGCAAGGTAGTGGTTAGCTAGTTCATGGAGAAAGAATTAGCTACACACCATTACAAAAGAAAAGCTAAACATGAATAAATTGCTAGAAAGTAAACAAAGCAAGTAAGGAAAGAAAACAAACTAGAATCAAGCTCAAGTAGAGTAGATGAGAATGGATCAATCCTTGTATAGCTCCAAGTTGTCACTCCTTGTTGATACAAGCTCTCTCTCTCATACAACTCTCTCTTGCAATGAAATCTAGGGAGAAGAAGATCATAGAGAGCTAAAAACCCTAAACAAAAACTATCAAAATACAAAACTATGAACTAAACTCTCTCTCTTCTCTGATCAGTCTCAGCTCGCAGGTGAAGGTCCAGTATTTATAGCAGAAATGAGAAGCTTCGAGATCAAAGTTTGTTGCCACAAAATCCGGGGCTCAACGGCCAGGATCTTGCCGCGCCCATGCCGCGCCCCGCGGCAAGATCTGGGCCGTTGATCTGGATTTTTCTGTTGGAGTTTGTTGAGAGTTAGTTTGGCCACGTGGTATATCCAGAATCTTCATTTGTTGCGAGGATCTCTCTGGATCTGGATTGAGATTGGCTTTATCTTTAATCTTTTAATTAATCACCTTAATTATTGCTAATTAAGGTAATTAATTGGCTAACTCTCCTTTAAGTATGTACCTGCAAATATGTAGAGAAGAGGAATAAAAATCACTTATTTATTTGTAATATGCATGGGGATTATGATGTAAAATATGCAATATTGGATACTAATCACTGTGGTATAGAAGGTTGTGTCATGTATCTTTTAATCCCCTATACCATATTGGTTTTAAGGAAGCAGCGAAAGGTATTTCTAAATTATGATTTGAAAACACAATATTTGTGATGTGTGCCAACTTGAGAAATAAATCAATTCTTCTTTTAAATTAATTAAGGATACTATGACATATCATCCATTAGAGTTAATACATATGAATTTGTTTGGTCGAATCAAAACCAAATGTTTAAGTGAAAACCGTTTTGCATACGTTCATGTCAATGATCTTTTAGATTTTCAAGGTTTTCTTTTACGGCATAGAGATGAAGCTTTGTCGTTTTTCAATATTTTTCGAAAAGAGCTGAAATTTTTTTTTTTGATTTTATGTATTCAAAGTGATAGAGTTTGTGAGTTTATCAACTACTCTTTTATTACTTACTATGAAGAAAATAGAATTAAATGAGTTTTTTTTGTCCTAGAACTTCACAACAAATGGAATCGTTAAAAGGAAGAATAGAACACTCTGAGAGATGGATAGGACTATGATCATTGAATACGGATGATTGAGATTTTCATGCACACAAAATATAGAATATCAGATTTAGAACAAGTTGTGCAAGGTTCTCAATTCGAATCCGCGGTAGCAGTGGCTATGCGGGTCGTGATCCTCAGGGAGGGACTAGCGATGGAAGCGTTTAAGTAAGATTCTCTAAAAATTATTTTCTTTTATTATTTACAACGATATATGATATTTACAATGAGAAGGTGAAAAGTAAATTTGAGAGAGGTGGAGATCTAAACTAGAATTAGAAAGAAAGAAAACTATACATACATACCTCTTCTACCTTGCTTACCTTTGATCCGTGCGATGACTTACCTTGTCTTGGAAGGCGTACAAGTATGGATAGGATCGTCCACCTTCTTAATCTACACTACGAAAATAAAAGACAAACTAACGAAGGTTTGTTCATCTCCATAGGCCATCAAGGGCTCTTCTTCGGCTAGGCAGTCTCAACGCAATTAGGTCTCATGGTTCACAAGACATTAGAGAGAAAATAGAAGAAAATAAGAACAAAAGAAACACAAGATTAAACAAGAATAAAAGAACATAAAAAAAACGAACCTCGAGTTGATTTATTTAACAATAGAAGAAGAGCAAAACTTACACCGATTGTCACCCTCAGTACAAGTAGATCTCCTTCCTCCATGAAAACATCCTCTCCTCTCAGTTACAAAAAGGAAAAATAAAAATTACAAAAGAGAAAAGAAAACCTAAACAAGAAGAAAGCCTAAAAACCCTAATTTTTAGCTCTGTATTTCGCTGGGCGCCCTTCTCGGTTGCACTGCAGGGGTATTTATAGCTGTAGAAGGCAGTAGAGTCCAGATCGAACTCCTCCACGAAACCTGTTGCCCTGGCTTATCCACATTGCCACGTGGCGTCGGTTGGCCGCGCGCTTTGGCGCGTGGCCTCTCCTGGTCCGTCCATCTGGGCGTTTGCTTCTGGAAGTTTGATCCTGGCTCTTTATCTTTGGATTTGGATATAACTTGGGAAGCAAGTTACTAGATCCTAAATCTTTTATCCATGAATTTTCTTATCTTTGCACTCTCTTCTTTGGCTTTTATCCTCATCCTGCAAGTGTTTAGAGTTGAGTAGAAGTCTATCCTTCCCTCTTCTTTGTATTTGCAACTTTTGCCCTTAGTATTTGCAATGTTGGCAATTAATATTTGCAACTTTTACATTGGGCTTGAATATGGGCTTTTGGGCTTATTTTTAAGCTTTATTTCTTTATTTTAATATTTTGAGGCCTGCACACAATAAATCATAAAATATTAGTAAATGTGCAGAATTATAGGAAAAAATATGAAAATGTGATGGTAAATATAATGACAAAAATGCACTTTTCACTGCCAATCACACCCCCACACTTATCTTTTTGCTCGTCCTCGAGTAAAAATCAAAGAGAAAAAGAAAAATTAATCTAACCTAACTCACTTTCGTAGGAGTCACGGTTGCACTTAGCATGTGCAACAAGCCGTTAAACCCCTAGGTTACCCTAGAGGACGAGTGTTGTCTCGTGAGGGTTTTCAGCGGATTACACCCACAAAATCCATAAAAAGGAAAATATTTGAAATACTTTTGAAGAGACTAAATAGTCTATAAGTTTTAGGATTATCATTTTATTCATTTTTTAAACTTTAGTCTTTATACAGTAAATTGTTTTCCATTTTAGGTAAGATTTAAAATTGAATTTCTAATATAGTCTTTTTCGTTACCAAAAATCATATGCATCCTTATGAATTTATGCTAGGAATTCCTTAACTTGAACTCTCATGCCTCTTTATTATTTATTTATTTATATATACTTTTTTTTGATATGTATAACTCATCTAATTTTCTTTCGTGTAAGTATCAAGGCTTCTTGAGGCCCTCATACCTAACTAATTGACTATTAGATGTGTTAGTACATAAATAAGTAATTTTTCCTTAATTTCCTTAGGCTTTCTAATCCACCCATGTAACGAACTTAAAGTCGATGACTCCCAAACCGGTTGGCTTTAGGGCACCAGGTGAGAAAGCACCCCGCGGACTCAAATTCGAGTGAACTAGGCCCCAAAACTAAGGACTTTATTTTATTTACTCACCTTTAGGCATGAATACCTATGCTTCTTGAGGCACATGTATCCAGCTTAATTAGTGATTTTCTTTTTTTTTTATATATATGAGGCACAAAGGTCTTCGTCTTAGAATCCTAGATATGCATTAGGTATGCAAATTTCATTAAGGTAAAAATTAAGACTAATTAATTATTCAATTTCTCCTCCTATACCTAAAATTTAAACAATTTATTTATTTTGACCATGTTTTTAGAAATCCTAATCATGATTTTCCTAATCCTTAAAACTAACTTAGATTTCTTTCAAAAGATAAGTCAAAATATTGTCCTTTTTATAATTATTATTATTTTTTTAGAAATTTTTTTTTTAGCAAATTTTTGTTAGTTTCTAACTATGTTAGTATGTTAGTAAAGCCCACCCCCACACTTATCTCATGCATTGTCCTCAATGTATGAATGAATGCATATATGCATGAAAAAGAACAAGGGAAGGCAGAAGTTACCTTAAGGTGGTGGTTCCGGTGGTGGTCTAATTGGGCCAAGCGTTGCTACCCAATCAAGATAACATAATATTTGGTGAAACCCAGCAGAATTTTTTCTTATATAACCCACTAAAATGTATGTATAATTATTTTTTAAAATTTTCACCCCATCAAATTTTCAAATTTCATAATAAATTTCAGAGTCAATTGTGTCAACCTCCTTGTCCCAAAATGGAGTATGAAAAGATGGAATTATTGACTTGAACGTGGGAAGTACGGGAACGAATACCGACCCAGGAAAGAAACTTAAATCAAGTAATGGTTTAGGAGTCGGGCTAGGTTCAGGAAGTGGGTCCAAATCAATAAGTTGAAGCTCAAGTCCACAATATTCTTCCCATAATGGAATGTGACTCAATATTGGTGATTCAAGTTCAGGAATGATAGGTGTGGGAACCAAAACTGACTCTAAAATATTACCTAAGTCAGGTAACAAAACAGGAGTCAACAATGATTCGGGAATTTGAACTTGATCACAGATTTGAGAATCTAGGTCACATATCTCATTCAGCTCAATATCATAAAAATGAGAACTTGCCAATTTATCCATGGGACTTTCAAAATTGCACAATTGGTCAAGTTTAATATGATCATCAAAAACGGTTGATTCAAATTCATGATGAATTGGCACAGGATCCAATGTTGACTCGGGAAAAGTAAAATCAGGTGGAGACACCGGAGTCATTATTGAGTCAGTAAATAAAATTGAATCACCGGGTGGAAGATCATGATCATATTCATGCTCAAGTTAAATTTCAGGAAAGGAAAAACTTGCCAAGTTATCAAAATTTGAAGTTTCGGCAAGTTCACATGATGGCACTGAATTAGAATCTTGTTGTCCAAAGCAACTTGGTTCGTCGGCTCTAAGAGAGTGGTCAGCGATATCAGAAATGGCCGAACGGTGAGAACGTAAAGATTGAACCATCATATCTATATCATGATCACGGGCTAATCTAGCCTGAGTCATGGCTGCAAGCATCCTTTCATAGTTGATAGGTGCATCATGTTGTGATTGGACTTGAAAGGATGAAGTGTAATCGTGATGAAGTTGTGAGTCGGTGGACTCACGCATAATCATGTCTGCGATTGATGGTAATTGTTGCTTGGACTCATGCATACTCATCATTTCCTGGATAGATGGTAGTCTATTCTGACTGGGTGGATCTGAGTATGAATCTTGGGAATATTGTGGACAAGGTGGAGACGGAGGACAAGTCGGTTGAAAATTAGACTCGGGGGAATCGAAACCCCATGAACTCTGTGAAGAGTTGAAAGTATGAAAATTATGGTCATAAGATGGGGGTTATGGGATATATTCATTCGGATAAGACCATTCCTACACACTAGGTTGGTCAAAGTTGTGATATTCCGGGTTGGTAATATCCGAAAAATAGTTAGGTGTGTAATATGGATTAAAATTGGAAAAATTATTATTATATGCCATATCACACCAACACAACAAAGAAAAAGAAACAAACAAATAAACAAACAAAAAAGAAAAAATTCTAACCTAAGTTAGGGTAGACCTATGACCTAGACGACTCCTAACTGGTTAGACTGTCCACGGGAGGTAGGGTGCAGACTTTGACCACAAGTTAATCAGCCAGGTCAGGGCAAGAGTGGTGGGAGGTTTTCCGTCAAAGACGTTCCTTAATTAAATAACCACCAATCTTCGGGCTTTCGGTCCTCAATCCCCTTCCTAGACACTGATTTGGCAGGAGTCAACTTCCAACACCGTTCCCCTTTAGGATAATCTCCTAATTGAGTCTGAGATGTCCCTAGGGCCAACGTCTACTCATTTTTAGTTAAGCTTGGGTTAGTGAGTGCTTGGAATATGATTTTTGGGCCAAGAAAGGGTGATTAAATCCCCCTTAACTTGTTATGGGTTAGTGCCCTTAAGATAAGTTTGTGCAAGTGTACAAGATATGTAAATAAGATTCACTCAAAGCATGAAAATCAACCAAGAGATGAGTCCTATTCTACATGAAATGCGAACGTACCTTGCTCCAGCACTCTTCAACAGTAAAATAAAGGAATTGAAAAGACACGTGCCTAGGATGCAAACGTCTAATCAATTTTTTATCTTTTTCAACAAATATTTTATTGTTGATTAATTAGCAGTATACAGGTTTATCACAGAAAAAATTTTAACAGAGCAGAAAACAAATCTTGCAATTTGTAGCAACCTGCAGAAAGATCTGTCAGTAATGAACTACTAAGGCCGCGAAAACGCGGCTAATGCAGCGGATCCGCGGCACTGTAGTAGGCTCTGATGCTCTGCCTTCGAGGGCAGAGGCACAGAGTTGCTATATGTCAACTTCTACTGTTATTTTTCCTGTTCTCCAAACCTGCAAACAGAAAGAAATAACGAATTAGTTAATTTTTTTATTTAGAGAAAAACTTACCGTCCCTACCCAGCAACGGCGCCAAAATTTTGATTGAGATTTTCCTGCACACAAAATATAGAATATCAGATTTAGAACAAGTTGTGCAAGGTTCTCAATTCGAATCCGCGGTAGCAGTGGCTATGCGGGTCGTGATCCTCAGGGAGGGACTAGCGATGGAAGCGTTTAAGTAAGATTCTCTAAAATTATTTTCTTTTATTATTTACAATGGTATATGATATTTACAATAAGAAGGTGAAAAGTAAATTTGAGAGAGATGGAGAGCTAAACTAGAATTAGAAAGAAAGAAAACTATACATACATACCTCTTCTACCTTGCTTACCTTTGATCCGTGCGATGACTTACCTTGTCTTGGAAGGCGTACAAGTATGGCGTATAGGATCGTCCACCTTCTTAATCTACACTACGAAAATAAAAGACAAACTAACGAAGGTTTGTTCATCTCCATAGGTCATCAAGGGCTCTTCTTCGGTTAGGCAGTCTCAACGCAATTGGGTCTCATGGTTCACAAGAAATTAGAGAGAAAATAGAAGAAAACAAGAACAAAAGAAACACAATATTAAACAAGAATAAAAGAACATAAAAAAACGAACCTCGAGTTGATTTATTTAACAATAGAAGAAGAGCAAAACTTACACCGATTGTCACCCTCAGTACAAGTAGATCTCCTTCCTCCATGAAAACATCCTCTCCTCTCAGTTACAAAAAGGAAAAATAAAAATTACAAAAGAGAAAAGAAAACCTAAACTAGAAGAAAGCCTAAAAACCCTAATTTTTGGCTCTATATTTCACTGGGCGCCCTTCTCGGTTGCACTGCAGGGGTATTTATAGGTGCAGAAGGCAGTAGAGTCTAGATCGAACTCCTCCACGAAACCTGTTGCCCTGGCTTATCCACTTTGCCGCGGAAACGCGGCCCAAACGTGGTGTCGGTTGGCCGCGCGCTTTGGCGCGTGGCCTCTCCTGGTCCGTCCATCTGGGCATTTGCTTCTGGAAGTTTTATCCTGGCTCTTTATCTTTGGATTTGGATATAACTTGGGAAGCAAGTTACTAGATCCCAAATCTTTTATCCACGAATTTCCTTATCTTTGCACTCTCTTCTTTGGCTTTTATCCTCATCCTGCAAGTGTTTAGGGTTGAATAAAAGTCTATCCTTCCCTCTTCTTTGTATTTGCAACTTTTGCCCTTAGTATTTGCAATTTTGGCAATTAAAATTTGCAACTTTTACATTGGGCTTGAATATGGGCTTTTGGGCTTCTTTTTAAGCTTTATTTCTTTATTTTAATATTTCGAGGCCTGCACACAATAACTCATAAAATATTAGTAAATGTGTAGAATTATAGGAAAAAATATGAAAATTTGATGGTAAATATTAATGATAAAAATGCACTTTTCACTACCAATCAACGGACTCTCTCAATATTTATGTGTCGAGGCCGTAAACACATCATGTTACATTATAAATAGAATACATTTTCACAAAAAATTAAACAAAATCCTTTTTGAGATTTTTCATTTTAGAAAACCAAATGTTCATATTTTAAAGTTTTCATTTGTTAGTGTTCGTTTTAAATACGAAGAATAATCTAGAAAACTTTTATGCTAAATCTTATAGAGCTATTATTGTTTGTTGTTCTAAAACTAGTAAAGCTTGTAGAGTCTTCAATAAATCAACTTTGAATATTGAAAAATTCTTGCATATCAAGTTTAAAGAATCTAAACTTTTTACGCAGAATGTTGTAGATTGTCAAATTGATTCTTTAAGTGAGAAAATAGAAAAAATGTCTATGAAAGACTCACCGGCTCAAGAAAAAAAGAAAGGAGAAGTACCAAGTGGTGAAGTACAAGAAATACAAGAGGAAACTCAACCTACTCAATTATTTGTGAAGGATTGGACATATGCCACAAGTCATCCCAAAGAACTTATCATAGGTGATATATTTAAGCTAGTAACCACTAGACTCAAACTCCTAGAAATTTGTGATCATTGTGCTTTTATTCCATACATTGAACCCAAGAATATCCTCGATGCCGAGGAAGACTCATATTAGTTACTTGCCATACAGGAGGAGCTCAATCAGTTTGAGCATAACTGTTTGAATGCTTGTTCTTGGGCCTCATGATAGACTAACCATTGGCAGTAAATGGATGATTAGAAACAAGTTGAATGATTCAGGTAATGTAATTATAAATAAGGTTAGGTTAGTGGCCAAAGATTATAATCAAATTGAAGGAAACAATTTTGATGAGACATCGCACCTGTTGCACGGCTTGAAGCCATTCGTATGACTCTTACTTTTGTAGCTTTTAAAGATTTTAAATTATTTCAAATGGATGTGAAAAGCACTTTTCTTAAAGATTTTATTGACAAGGAGGTGTATGTTGAACAACCCCCAAGGTTTGTTGATCCAACACATTCTGATCAAGTCTATGATTAGAAAAGACTTTGTATGGTTTGAAACAAGCTCCAAGAGCTTAAAATGAAAAGGCTTAGTAGTTTTTTGTAAACAAAGATTTTGTTAAAGTTGAAGTAGATAACAACTTTGTTTACTGGCATGTTGATAAAGATATATTAATTATTCAAATCTATGTTCATGATATAAACTTTGGCTCTACTAATAAAAAATTATGCAAGGATTTTGAATCATATGATAGGTGAGCTTAAATATTTTTTTGGACTCCAGACTAAACAAATGAGTGATTGAAATCTTCATAAATCAAGCCAAGTATACCAAAGAGTTAATCAAAAAATTTGTGCTAGAGAACATGAAGGTTAGCAAGACTTTAGTGGCTACAACAACCAAATTTTATAAGGTTAAATAAGGTACAAGTGTGACATTAAAATATATCATAATTTGATTGGTAGTTTGCTATATTAAATGGTGGGTAGACAAGACATTATTTTCAGTATTTGTGTTTGTGTAAGATTTCAATCATGTCTTAAAGAATCTCATTTTTGTACAGTAAAATGCATTATTAAATATCTTAAAAGCACTATTGCCATGGGCTTGTGGTACATGAAGGTCGGACAATTTAACATGAGGAGTTATTCAGATGCTGACTATGTCAGTTGTAGGTGGATAAATAGAGCACTAGTGAAACTTGTCAATTTCTTTGCAATTGCCTTATTTCGTGATCTTTCAAGAAACAAAATTTTGTAGCCCTCTCAGCTGTCAAGGTGAAGTTTGTTGCATGTGGGCTTATTATGCACAAGCTCTTTTGATGAAATATACTCTCATTGATTATGATTTGCATTATGATCACAATAAGTTTTTTTTTTTTGGTCAGAATACTTGTACAATTCATATAGCCAAGAATACAAAACAACATAGCAAGACCAAGTATATAGAGATTCGATATCATTTTCATAAAGATTATTATGAGGAAGGAGACATTGAAATTGAATACGTTTCCACTTATTTCCAATTAGCCGATATTTTTACAAAATCTATTAACTACAATCATTTTACATTTATTTATGGAGAATTAAATATTTGCATGATGGAAAATTGATTTCTTGTTTTCAAAATCTCTCTTTTTGATGAATGACAGAAAGAGGGAGAAGATTTATGAGTTTTAAGACTTATGAAGATTAATAAGTTTTAAGTTTTAAATTGATTTTGGTTTGATGACAAAAAGGAGACAAAATTTATAAGTTTTAAGTTTTAAAAGTATTTTTTTGACTTATCTTTGTTTTGATTTGAAGACTTGTCTTTATCATTGAGATTTGAGTTAGTATGCATATTTTAATGGGAGCTTTCTCTTAAAGCCCTTTCATTTATTTGTTATACAACTCATGAGTTTTATCAAAATAAAAAAAGGGAAGATTGTTGGCTTAAGGGTACAATTACTCTTTATTTTGATGATTTTAAAACTCATGTAGTTTGTGATACTAATTATCTTAAAAGTGTTTTTAGTACACATGTTTCTCAAGTGTAAGCTGTTCAGATTCAAAAATAAAGTGTGATTAGTCTTTAAAACTGCATATTTCATATTACATCTTCACATTTATTTAATATTAAATTCTGCTAATAATACCACTCTTGCATGTTTCTAGATCCATGGCATGAAATGAAGAAGAAGACCCAAATCACCGTTTAATTGGTAATTAAAGTCCTACAAAGATAGCCATTGCTTTTGAGAGTGGTTTCATCATAACCGGGGGCCAATTTTCAGAAACCAGAACATCCAACCGATAGGGGGACAGGAGAGGACAGCGCAGCAGGCGGCTCACAGTGCACGGCTGTACTATAGCCGAAGAAACGCGGCCATAGCCACGTTTCCGCGGCTCCCTTCTGGAACTACGTGCCAAGATTTGACGCGCGGCTCCGTACAGTATCCTTGTTCCCCCCTTTTGCCTATAAATACCCTGGGGTTTTTCTAGAACCGGGGAGAGGAGTTTTTAAGTAGTTTTTAGATTAGTTTTAGGGTTTTTCATTCCATGTTGTAGTTTAGGGTTGTTTGGTTTAGTTCTTCTTCTTCTTCCTCCCTTGTATTTTTCATTTAATTGTAGATCTTGTAATAGGGAGAGAGAGTGGTACATGTTGGAAAGCAAGAGTGCTTGTAATCGAAAGTGACAATCTATGAAAGGTGCTCTCTTACCTTATCTTTATTTTCTTCTCTCTAATCCCTTTTACATGTGTAGCTAACTTTTCTCTCATGCCAACTAACTACTAACCACTAACTAGTTTAACTTTTTATTTTATAATCCACATGAATCTAATAGCCAGTACTTGGCCTTGCTCTTGTAAGAGCCCTTGATGGCTCATGATGATGGATCTAGCACTCTAACATTTAAATCTTTAACAAGCTAACATTACTTTATTTTATGCTTGCTCATATTGAGTTTTGATGATTTAAGTGTAACTTGCACTTGTTGGTTGAATTTGGATGTAAAAGTTAACATATGAGCCATGCTTTGTAATGCTCTTGAACCAAGGACTAGTGATTGCTAAGGATACATGTAAGGCAACTATCACTAAGAGATTAGCATGTTTGTGGAGTCATTAGTAGTTAGTAGCCATGAGTTTTGTTTATCTTTTTACTTCTTTTAGACATATAACAAAAACCACAAACATATTCTTCTCTATGTTTTTCACTTCTTTGTTTTCACCCTACTTTTCTTTTCATTCTTTGTTTTCTTTTCTTTTCATTCTTTCAAACATAGAAGAACTTTTAACACATACGTGAATCAACCAGTAAAGCTTCTATCGCCTCCCGTCCTTATGGATTCGACTCATTTTAGCCATTATGCTATAACGAAAGTATCGAGGAAGCCAAAACACACACACTTCAACTCTTGATTTTTAAACATATACTTTTCGTGCGCGGTTTTCTCGCGATCAAATTTTGGCGCCGTTGCCGAGGATGGAAACGGTTTGATTTCACGTTTTGATTAACTTTTCTTCTTTATTTTTTGGTGTGCAGGTTAAAGTTTTACATTGCAAAAATCCATACTTGCTCTTAAATGGTTAGTAATTCTTGTATATTCTTATACTCTGCTGCTAATTTTTATTTATATTGCCTGTGCATTGTAATAATTAAGAACTAAAATACAGAAATTGGATGCTTTAAAATAGTTTAGACATTATGTAATATCCCTAGTTAGAAATATTGTATTTTTATTTTCTTAAAGTATTTATTATGATTTATAGATTTTTATTGTTAATTATTAACTTGTTTTCTGAGTTATTGCATTATTAAATAAATAAATTATTTTGGAATGTTAAATGGTAACTTGGCTTTATATATAATTACGAATATTTCTTATTAATATTTTTAATTACTTATTACTATTACTTCTATGATTATTCTTATTTTTAACTCATATTATTAGTGGTAGTTATTACCATTATTATTCCCCCATTATAATTATTATTTATAATTATTACTATTAGTGTTAGTATTATTTTATTTATTTATTTTAATAATTGTATTAATATTGGTTGTGGTAGTATTTAATTCTATTATTAATTCATTATGATAATTATTATTTTTATTTAGTGCTACTATTATTGTTGTCATTGTTATTGTTAATTAGGATTATTATTATTGCTTGGTAATAATTAACATTACTAGTTAAGATTATTATTGTTTATTATTATTTCATATATATTAATATTGTTGTTGTCACTAATTAATTATCATTATTATTAATATTATTATGGTTTGTATTTATTTATTACTATTAGTAGTAGTATCTTCCTTCCCTTGATTATAATACCCATTACCCATTAACCTATTGATCCCTATACCCATTATGAAACCCGCTACCATAACCCTAACCCAATCCACTCCTATTTTTCTCCACCTACACATCCGGCCGCCAACACCCAACGCGCTCCCATGGCCGCCTCCAACCTCCTCAGCAACCTTGTGCGCCCCCTTCCCATGGCCGAACCACCTACTTCCAAGCCTCCACCCTCCAACAGCCCAGCTGCATCCATGAACACCTCCTCCTCCCTCGCCATGGTTCATCCGCCGAAGCATACTCTCCCATGGCTAGCCCTCCTTCTCACAGCTTCACAGCCTCCCAAGTCTGGCTTACCACAGCAGCCTCCTCCCTGTTCTCTGAGCTCCACCAATTGCCCTGGCAGCCCTCTGGCCTATGACAGCAGCCAATGGCTGAGCCCCCTTCACCTGTTCAGCCAGCGTCCCCCTTGTTGGCAGCCCGCTCCCCTCCGTCGGTAAGTCGCGACTATCTTGGAGCCTTCCTCGGAGTACGTGGATCACCTCCGGCAGTCTCGATCTCCTTCGCGTGCGCCGTCGACGACCCCTCAGCCATCCTCCACCGTGAGTTGTCACCCCTCCCTCTTTATAATTTTAAATGCATAGGAATATTATTATGCATGTGTATTTAATTAAGTTGGGACCCTATGTTTATTATATGGGTGTTTGGGTTATTATTGTAGATATTACATGATGGATGCATGTGTGTGTATTATTTCATGTGGGTAATTCTTGTATGTGGGTGTGTTTGCAAGTGTCTTGCGTGAGTTAATGGGTCCATATGATGTTTATGTATGTATAGCATTGTGTCTATGTGTACGTGGGTGTACAACGTATGTGTCTGTGTGCATGAGTTGGTGTTCAACGTGTATTTCTGTTTATATATATGTGTTGGTTGCGTGCTACAGCATTTCGGACCAGTTCAGTGAGATCCGAACCCATCTACAGGAGACCCGGATCCGATCTGGATTCGTGCTCGTTGTCGATCGATACATAGGCAATTCGAAGACCGATCCATGAGATGATCCGTAGATCAGTACAAGTTCGTACAGTGAAGACTAGACGGCGATTCGATTCCGAAACCACGTCATTCCATGTGACCGTTCGCCCTTGTGTTTTTCATTATTTATTGATGCCTGTCATGTTTACATGTTAACTATATCATTTTATTTGACTGTCTAACATATTGGACTAGTATGAATCATGTACCGTTTCATATGATGCCAGTGACTGTATACTTTGCATATCTAGTTGACAGGAGCATATATAAGTATCAGTTCATGCATTGGTAGATCGTCGTTGTTAGATTAGGTTTAATGTTGATATACCATAGGCCGGATGATAGGTAGTAAAAAGTGCATATTTATCATCACATTTACCATCATATTTCCCTATTTATTCTTTTATTACGCACTACTACTAATGTTTTATTGTTTAATGTGTGCAGGCCTTGAGTAATTAAAAAAATAAAGAAATAAAGCCTGAATGAAGCCCAAAAGCCCATATGCAAAAACTATAGTAATTTAGAAGTTTCTACATTATCTAATCTAATCTAAACTTGAATTTTAAATTATTTATTTAAAATCTAAGGGAGGAAAAGGAAGGATAATATAGAACTCCTAATTGCTAAAAGAGGAGGAAAAGGATAAGATAAGATGGACTTCTACTCAACCCTAGTTGCTTGTAAGACAAGACTAAAGATAAAAGGAGAAAAGTTTAAAGATAAAAATCCTTTTTTAAATTCCGATTTATTATAACTTGCTTCTCAAGTTATCCCGAATTCTCAAGATAGAGGGTCTCCATGCAGAATCCAGAAGGAGGCGCCCAGATGAACGGACCAGAGGAGGCCACGCAAGAAAGCGCGTGTCCATTGGCGGCGTTTCCGTGGCTCTTTGGATGAGATCTGTTACGTGGTTATGTGGGAGAGTTGTACTTGGACTCTACTTCCTATATCTCTTATAAATACCCTTGCAGAGCAACAGTGAGGGGGCATGTAGAGACTGAAGCTTAGGGTTTTTCTTTATATTTTTACCACATTCTGAAATTTCTTGTATTTTCATTTTTATTATTTGAAGAAGAATATTTTGAAGAAGGAGAGGAGCGTTGTATTTGGAATATGACATCCAATAAAAGGTTACTCTTTCTTCTTTGTTATTTAATTCTATTTTTCTGCTTAGATAGATTATTTATCTTCTTTTCGCTTTCATGCAATTTTTCATATTAAAAATAAAAATTGAAAATAAAATAAAAAAGATGAATAACTAAATTCAATTTATAGTTTGCTAATCTCTCGATCAACCCTAGTTTAGTTCAAAAAGTGAATTGATTGATATCCATTATTAGAAACCTTATGATTAAAATAATCTTCTTGAAGGTGAATTGATAATTATGTTTTCTTAATTTAGTTTACACTTTTAGATGATTCTTCATAAGTTCATACTTAAAAACTTTGATAGCATAACTTCAAGTCAAAACTTCTCTTATGCTATACTTAGAAATTAGGATGAACAACTGTTTAATCTTTATTAGTGCACACTAGTTAGAGTTCCAACATTATTCATCTTGCTTGAATAGCAACTAATAACCTAGGATGAATGTTTAATATTTCAATATGATATTCATTATTTGAGACTAATACTATGGGTTGTGATAGATGATTAGTAAACTATATTTCTCAAAATCAATCAAATCTAATCAATCTCTCTTTTTCTTCTGTTCTAAGCGAAATACAGAGAAGATCGTGCCGAAATACTTTCATCGCATCCTTCCCTATGAATCGACCCGTCTAGCCTTTGCTACGCGGTTAAAATTGAAACGAGACTAAGACTTTCTAACTTTAACTTTTTCTTTATTATTTTCCCGTTTCGATCAAAAATTTTGGCGCCGTTGCCGGGGAAGGAACGACACGATATTCTCAAAACTAATTCTTCTCTTTCTTTCTGTTTGCAAGATCAGAGAACAGAAAAAATAACTACAGCAAATGACATATAGCAACTCTATGCCTCTGCCCTAGAAGGCAGAGCAGCAGAGCCCACTACCTAGCCGCGCAAACGCGGCTAAAGCCGCGTTTTCGCAGCAATAGTAGTGAACTACTTACTGAATTTTCTGCAGGTTGCTGAAAATTGAAAGTTCTATTTACTGTTTTGTTAAGTTTTCTCTGTGATCACCCTGTACATTGCTAACTAATTAACAGTAACCTATTCGTTGAAAAAAAAATTTACACTCTTGCATCATAGGCACGTGTCTATTTAATTTTTGTTAATTTCTGTTGAAGAGTGCTGGTGACAAGGTACGTTCGCATTGCATATAGATTAGGAAGCACTCTTAGGTGAATACTGCTTTTTGAGTGATTATTTGTCTATTACTTTACACGTACAAAAAAAATGTTTTTAAGGGCAAATCCCACAAACAAGATAAGGTGGGGATTTCATCACCATTCATTGGCCCACAATTCATCTCCGTCACACTCACAATCCTAACCCTAAAATAAAAATTGACTAAACATTGGCCTTAGGTTAACTCGGACTCATTAGGAGATTGGCTGAAGGAGGAAGTTGTTTGAAATTAACTCTTGTCAAATCGGTGCCTAGGAAGGGGATTAAGGGCCGAAAGCCCGAAGATCGGTGGTTACTTAATTAAGGAACGTCTTTGATGGATAACCTTCCACCGGTCTTGCCACCTACCTGGGCGATTAACTTGTGGTTAAGGTCGGCAATATACCTCCTAAAGACAGTCTAAAGTTAGGAGTCGTCTAGGTCAAGGCTTACCCTAGAATAAGATTTTTGACTATTTTTCTCTTTCTTGATTGATTGGGTGAACTTGTTTGTTAACTGTGCATGTCAGCTTGGTCGAGAGACCCATTCACATCTAGACTAATTAGAACCAGTTCACCACCCAAACAAAAACCCGACTCACACATGGCATAACCACCATCACTACAAAATAGGTTCTATCCTATTAGGACCTCTCTTCCTTCTTACATTCAGTTACACGATGAAGGTGTTGACCAATTTGAGCTCAAACCACAATACATCAACACTCTTCCCAAATTTCATGGACTTGAATCTGAGGATGCATATTTTTTTATAAGGAAATTTGAAGAAGTATGTCTCATGATGAAAATACCCAGCCTAGGAGTAGATGCCATCAAATTACGGTTTGTTCCATTCTCTTTGAAGGACTTAGCAAAGAAATGGCTCTACAGTCTAGAGGCTGGATCTATATCCTCATGGGATAATTTTGTAAAAGCCTTCTTAAAGAAGTTTTATCCCGTTCACAAGACTGCACTAATTAGGAAGAACATCTTACAGTTTAAGCAAACAGCCAATGAACCTTTTTGGAAGTACTTCGAACATTTTAAGGACCTCCTTGCCCAATGCCCTCACCATGGGATAGAGAAATGGAGACTTTGCCAAGCTCTTTCTGATGGATTAGAATATCAAACAAAAACTTTGTTAGAATCCATGTGCGAAGGAGGATTTTTGAAAAAGAATGAACACGAAGGATTGTTATTATATGAAGAATTGGCAGATAATACCATTCAATTGGAACCCACCCCGGAAAAATTTAGGACTAATGACCCTAGCTTTTCTAAAGGAGGTATCCATTCCATTGAGGCTAACATAGCTACCGAAGCTGAACTAGTTGTTGTGATGCGAAGATTACAATAGAAGCTCTTGAAACTAAAGAACCAGTCTCAGTGAACCAAGTCAGCCTAACACCTTCGGCAGGCTGTACTTATTTTTAAGATATGAACCATGTGTTCGAGGAATGTCCCGCCTTTATAGCTCATCAAACTTTGCCCGAACATATGAGTGCGACCTTCACAAGGCCCGCTAACAATCCATATTCGTCCACCTATAATCCCGATTGGAGAAATCACCCAAATTTTTCATGGGGCCCAAGAAACAATGATCAAAAAAGGCCCAAATTCTCAAACAATTTTCAAAATCCTCCTTATCAACAAAATTATCCCAATCAAAATCCTCCAGATTCTTTCCAAAATTCACAAATGGAAACAAGACTCTCCAATATGGAAAGAAACATTGACACTCTAGTTAAATGTCACGACACACTGGCTCAAGTCTTGACTAGGATGGAAATGCAACTAAATCAATAAGAAAGACAAAAGGGAACTCTACCAAGTCAATCATCGCCAAACCCTAGGAATCTTAGGCAAGCCAATGAGGCTCAAAACCCAAACCAGTGTAACTTGGTTCATATATTATGATTAGGAAAATAAGTTGATAATCAAGTATCCATACTACAGGACCAAGGTCAATTGTCCATTCCATCTAGTTCCACTCCATCTCCACAAAACTCCAACGAAACTGAAGTTGATAAATAAGCAAAACAAGTGCACCAACCTATAGCCCCATTTTCAAATAGGCTTAGGAGTAATAATAATGCACATATGGAGAAACTGCTCGAGGTGTTTAATTAAGTTAGGCTTAATATAGCACTTCTTGATGGAATCCAACAGGTCCCTAGTTATGCCAAATTCCTTAAGGACATGTGCACCAAGAAAAGAAAGATAAATGTGCCTAAGAAGGTTTTTCTAGCCACTACCATTAGTGAGCTATTGTCCAACCAGATCCCAGTCAAGTACAAGGACCCTGGTTGCCCCACCATTTCTTGCACAATAGGTCGAGCTGAAATTAATCGAGCACTCCTCGATTTAGGAGAAAGCATTAATTTGCTTCCCTTCTCCGTATATGAACAACTCGGATTAGGTGAACTCAACCCAACCCAAGTTACAATCCAATTAGCTGATCAATCAATTAAAGTCCCTAAGGGAGAGATCAATGATGTCCTTATACGGGTAGGAGAATTCATTTACCCAGTCGACTTCATTGTTATAGAGACACAACATGTGTCTAATCCTAGGTCCCAAACTCCCGTAATCTTAGGACACCCGTTCCTAGCAACCGCTAATGCAATAATAAATTGTAGAAATGGATCCATGAGATTGACTTTTGGAGATATGACCAAGGAAGTCAATGATTTCAACTTAGGTAAACACCCCTACGACATAAACGACCAGCCCTTTGAGGTCAACTTCATTGAGAATATGACTAGTGAGCACAAAGAGGAGATCACATTAGAATTAAAGGATGAGGAAAAGTTAGAATCTAGTGATCTCAACCTTGATGAGATTTAATGGGCAGCAAGTCCAAGTTCTATAGAGATGGAAAAGTTAAGCTTAACACCTCCACCCATCGAGCCACCTCCTTCGTTGAAGATAAAGACCTTGCCTTAACATCTTAAGTACGCCTACCTTCGTGAACAAGAGACGTTACTGATCAGTCACATATATTGCATATACATTGTCACCTTACCATACTTTTTAACTAATAAATCCTATTAATAAGTCTTCTTCTTCTTTCTTAAATGTAGGCCCAATTGCTAAAAGAAAGGAAAGAGAAACAAGCCCAAAAGCCCACCAAATTCTGATTTAATTCAGAATAAATTCGAAATCAAGGAATCAGGGCAAAATCTTGGCATATCAGAGAGGTTGAAAATTGGTTGAAAAGAATCCTCCCAAATCAAGCAGTTGAAGCCAACAATCAAAGCCTGTTTCGTCAAATCCTGGAGCAAAAATAAGAAAACTAGCAGAAGATATGGGAGAATCATTAAAGCAGGAGCACCCACCACTTGGGTGTGGCCATCTGGCCACACCAGGGTCACTGAAATGCGGCCCTAGCCGCATTTTCGCGGCTTTGTTGAAGAGGTTGGGAGAGCGTTTGCTCCCCCAATCTTCCTATGATCCCTCCCCTCTGGTTTTTTTCCTATAAATACTAGTTTCAACAGAGAAGAAAGGAACGAAGACTAGGATTAGAATTTTTATTTATACTTTAAGGTTTAGGCTCTTTGTTAGATAGTACAAAAGTTGTATTTTTTTTTTTCAATTTGTTGTTCAGTACAAATACCTGTAACAGAGAGGAATTGAATGCTTGTAACTTGAAGATTCAAGTGACATCAATACAAGAATCGAGCTACATTTTCTTCCACTCATTTTACGGTATGTCTTGCGTTATTTACTTGCATTGTTCTTTGTCTTCCATGAGTAGCTAAGTCGGTTTTCTGGGCTCATTATTGTACCTCTCTCCAATTCTTCTTCTTTTCTGATTTTCATGAAAAAGACCCAATGAATCATTTGCATGCCTAACTTAAAGCCTTTCTTCTTGAAAGTGTTCTTGAAGGCACATGAGGATGGATTTGGATTTTTAAACTCCTACGCCTTTTAAGAACGTATCTTGAACTTATTTTTATCTCATACTTGAACTTCTTGATGATTTAACATTCGATTTAAAACGGTATCTTAAAGAAAAGAGTTAACTTTTCCAACCATCTTATATACTTTACTCCAAACTTTCTAAAGTCAACCTTAAGTTTTGCCTATGATTCCTTTTGCTCGTTTTTTAATTGAAAAGAGAATGGAAAGAAGGGAGATGATTAAAAGAGAAATTGCAACTTTGCAGAAGGTTTAGAAAAGGTGAATTTTGTATAAAGTTTAAAAAGTGATTTGTTTTTTTTATGAACAAGAAAATTTGGGCTCACCATCTCACTACTCAACCGTTTATTTTTCTAGTAAAATCCTTAGTTCCTCAACTTAATCATAGGCAAAACTTAAGATTGACTTTAGAAAGTTTGAAGTATAGCATATAAGATGGTTGGAAAAGTTAACTCTTTTATTTAAGAAACCGTTTTGAATCGAATATTAAATCATCAAGAAGTTCAAGTATGAGATAAAAATAAGTTCAAGAGACGTTCTTAAAAGACGTAGGAGTTTAAAAATCCAAACCCACCCTCATGTGCCTTCAAGGACACTTTCAAGAAGAAAGGCTTTAAGTTAGGCATGCAAATCATTCATTGGGTCTTTTTCATGAAAATCAGAAAAGAAGAAGAATTGGAGAGAGGTACAATAGTGAGCCCAGAAAATCGACTTAGCTACTCATGGAAGACAAAGAACAATGCAAGTAAATAACGCAAGACATACCATAAAATGAGTGAAAAAAATGTAGCTCGATTCTTATATTGATGTCACTTCAATCTTCAAGTTACAAGCACTCAATTCCTCTCTCTCACAGGTATTTGTACTGAACTACAAATTGGAAAACAAAAATACAACTTTTGTACTATCTAACAAAGAGCCTAAACCTTAAAGTATAAATAAAAATTCTAATCCTAATCTTCGCTCCTTTCTTATCTATTGAAACTAGTATTTATAGGAAAAAACCAGAGGGGAGGGATCATAGGAAGATTGGGGGAGCAAATGCTCCCCCAACCTCTTTAACAAAGCTGTGGAAACGCGGCTAGGCCCGCGTTTTCGCGGCCTTGGTGTGGCCAGATGGCCACACCCAAGTGGTGGGTGCTCCTAGTTTGATGATTCTCCCATATCTTCTGCTGGTTTTCTCGTTTTTGCTCCAGGATTTGACGAACCAGCCTTTGATTGTTAGCTTTAACCGCTTGATTTAGGAGGATTCTCTTCAACCGGTTTTCAACTCTCTGATATGCCAAGATTTTGCCCTGATTCTTGATTTCGAATTTATTCTGAATTAAATAAGAATTTGGTGGGCTTTTGGGCTTGTTTCTCTTTCCTTTCCTTTAGCGATTGGGCCTATATTTAACAAAGAAGAAGAAGACTTATTAATAGGATTTATTAGCTAAAAAGTATGGTAAGGTGACAATGTATATGCAATATATGTAACTGATCACACCCCCACACTTATCTTTTGCTCGCCCTCGAGCAAAACATCAGACTAATTCTAATCAGTTATTAGACCACTTTCGCAGGTCACTCTATTACACTGAGCATGTGCAACAAGCCGTTAAACCTCTAGGTTACCCCTACAGGACGAGTTTTGTCTCGTGAGGGTTTTCAGTGGATTGCACCCTTAAAATCTATAAAAAATGTTAATATTTTCGAAGAGCATTTTTAAAGGAGAAAATATTTGAGGTATATATTTGTAAGGCTTTAAGTAATCTATAAGTTAAGGGATTATCAAGTTTTTCATTCCGAAACTCAGTCACTATTCAAAAACATGTCATCAATCAAAGTAAAGAGTCAAATGTACTTTTCATCTAGTCTATTAATTTACCCTGAGTCGTATGCACCGTCGTGACTGTGAAGTTGACTAAGGGTTCTTTAACATTAACTCCTATGCCCTATTTATATTTATTTTTAGCAGAATTTATTCCTCAATTTCATTAGGCTTTCTAATCTGCCCATGTAACGAGCCTTCAGTCGGTGACATCCAAACCGGACAGTTTTAGGGCACCAGGTGAGAAAACACCCCTAAGGACTTAAACACTTGAGCAGACAAGGCCATGAAACCAAGGTTTTTTTTATAAAATGTACCCCTTTAAGGCGTGAATATTTATGCTTCATGAGGAACAAATACTCAGCTTAATCAGAGGATTTATATATATATATATATTTCAAACTTATCTAATTATCTTTTGCAGAAATACTAAGGCTTGCTTAGGCCAAAGCACCTAGCTAATCAATAATTAAATTTGTTTATTTTTTCTTTTTTCTTTTTCATGCATATATATTATTTTTATAAGGCATAAGAGTCTTTGTTTTTAAACCCTAAGTGTGTAAGTGTATTTAGTATGCATATTTCATCAAGGTAAATATCAAGACTAAATTACTTTCACAAATTTTCTTCCAAACCTTAAAAATCAAACAAGTCATATGATTTTAACCAAGTATTAGAAATCTTAATTATGATTTTCCTATTCCTTAAAATTGACTTAATTTCTTACAAAAAATATATCAAAATATTGTTCTAACCTTTCAAAAAGTTTTTTTATATATATTTTTTTCTTTTTTTCTTTTTCTTTTTTTTGTTATATTAGCCATTAGAACCCTCCCCCACACTTATCTCATGCATTGTCCCCAATGTATGAAAGAAATATATAGATGCATGAAATAAAAATGGAAAAGAGGAAAGTTACCGATACACTGGGTCAAAATGACCCATAGCCGTTTCATTTACCGGCACCGATTCCAAGAAAGGTTTAAGACGTTCACCATTTACCTTAAAGTCATTTCCATTCTTGGTGTCACTCATCTCAACTGCACCGTGTGGAAACACGATTTTTATAACGAATGGCCCAGTTCATCTTGATTTTAATTTTCCTGAAAAAAGATGAAGCCTAGAATTATAAAGTATGACTTTTTGTCCAAAGACAAAGGTTTTTCTTATGATGTGTTTATCATGAAAAATCTTAACTCTATCTTTAGTGATCCTAGCATTTTCATAGGCCTCATTTCCTAACTCCTCTAATTCAGAAATTTGTAACTTTCAAAGGTCACCGGCCTTAGTCAAGTCGAAATTCAACTGCTTGATTGCCCATAAGGCCCGATGCTCTAACTCAACGGGCAGGTGACAAGCTTTACCATAGACTAACCTATAAGGAGACATTCCTAGAATCATCTTGAAAGCGGTCTTGTAGGCCCATAGGGCATCTATAAGTTTGATGGACTAATCTTTTCGGTTTTGGTTCACAGGTTTCTCCAAGATAAGCTTGACTTGTCTATTGGAAACCTCAACATGCCCACTGGTTTGAGGATGATAAAGTGTGGACAACTTGTGAGTTATGGCATACTTCTGCATAAGAGCTTCAAAGGATCTATTGCAAAAGTGAGTGCCATTATCACTAATGATAGCACGAGGGGTTCCGAAGCGTGAAAAAATATTCTCTTTCAAAAATTTTATGACAACTTTGTTATCATTATTTTACAAGGAATGGCTTCTACCCACTTGGACACATAATCCACAGCAACCAATATGTATTGGTTTCCAAATGAATTAGGAAATGGACCCATAAAGTCGATGCCCCAAACATCAAAGAGTTCTATTTCTAGAATTGGGTTGAGGGGCATCATATTTCGTTTTGAGATCCTTCCTACCATTTGGCATCTAGGGCACGTCTTGCAAAATTCATAAGCATCCTTAAACAAAGTGGGCCAATAGAACCCGCTTTGTAGCACTTTTTTAGCAGTCCTGCGGGGACCAAAGTATCCACCGCATGCAAGTTCGTGACAAAAGGATAGAACACTCTTAACCTCCTCCTCGGGAATGCATCTCCTAATAATTTGGTCAGAACAGTACTTAAAAAGATACGGTTCCTCCCAAAACAAATACCAGACTTGGGATAAGAACCGGTATATATCGTTTTTGTACCAATGAGATGGAGTTTTGTTTGTGACTAAGTAATTCACTATATCAGCAAACCAAGGTTCCCTAGAGATAGCTAAGAGATTTTCATCAGGAAAATCCTCATTTATGGGTAATTCGTTGCATAGAAAATTAGGGATCCGTGAGAGATGGTCAGCAACGATATTTTCTACACCTTTTTTATCTCGAATCTCAAGATCGAATTCTTAAAGAAGAGGATCCAACGAATGAGTCGGGCCTTGGCATCCTTCTTCATCATGAGGTACCTAAGCGCAGAATGATCAGTGAAAATGGTGGTTTTGGACCCTAGTAGGTAGGGACGAAATTTCTCTAAGGCAAACACTACTGTCAAGAATTCCTTCTCAGTCGTAGTGTAATTCAATTGAGCATCGTTGAGAGTCCTACTAGAGTAGTCTCCAAGAAAGGAATTGAAGTGGATAGAGCCAAAATTGAGGTTATTGCTAAGCTTCCCATGCCCAAATGCATTAAGGACATTAGATCCTTCTTAGGACACGCTAGTTTTTACCAAAGATTTATCAAGAATTTTAGCAAAATTGCTAGGCCCTTTATTAATCTGTTAGCTAAGGATGTGTCCTTCACTTTCGATGCTGAATGCATGAATTCTTGGGAGAGCTTAAGAGAGAGCTTATTTCTACACCAATCATACCTGCACCGGATTGGTCTAAGCCATTTGAAATCATATGCGATGCTTCCGATTTTGCCATAGGCGCTCCCAAGACAATTTCATGTTTTACCATGAAGTGGCATTTCTCCCAATTCAGTGCCAGATTTTTCTCAGCATAACGTTGGAGGACAAGTTCTAAATGGTGGAGACATTGAGTGAATGAATCTCCGTAGATGGAGAAATCATCCATAAAGATCTCTAAGAATCGTTCTACCATATCAAAGAATAGACTCAACATGCAACGTTGAAACGTTGCTGGGGCATTGCATAAGCCGAAAGGCATTCGACGATAAGCACATGTCCCAAATGGACATGTGAACGTAGTCTTTTCTTGGTCCTCAGGAGCAATAGGGATCAGATTATACCCCGAGTAACCCTCCAAGAAACAGTAATACTTGTGACCCGCCAAACGTTCAAGCATTTGATCAATGAAGGGAAGTGGAAAATGGTCCCGACGAGTTGCAGCATTAAGCTTCCTATAGTCAATACAAACTCGGATCTTTGTGGGAAGTTGAGTTTGGACCAACACTTTGTTCTCGTTTTCCACTATGGTGAAACCGGATTTCTTTGGAACCGCGTGGACAGGACTGACTCATTTGCTATTAGAAATGGGATAAATTATCCCATATCTAAGAGTTTTACAATTTCAGTATGAACAGCCTCTTCCATTTTAGGGTTTAACCTATGCTGTGGGTCTCTTTTAGGGGTGGCATCTTCATTGTGATGAATGCGATGTTGAACGATGGTTGGACTTAATCCCTTTATATCAGTCATAGTCTAACCAATGGCTTCCCTATGTTTTCTTAGAATTGCTTTAAGATCTTCTTCTTCCCTGTCATTTAAATGGGAGGCAATGATGATAGGAAAGGTCTCTTGTTCGCCTAGATAAACGTACTTGAGATGCGCAGGTAAGGCTTTCAATTCTAAGAAAGAGGAAGGCTCACTGGAAGGACTAGTCAAATTTGTTGGCTCCATTATTGGTGAAATAGGGTTCGAGGCCCAATTCACATCAGAATTTGCAACCTGATCAAAATTAAAGTCGCCAGACTCTAACCCGAAGTCACACTCAGTTTCTAGTTCCAATTCTTCCCTATGTTCACTTGTTAAGTTCTCAATTAGGTTGACTTCAAATGTTTGGTCCTCAACATTGCAGGGTTGTTTTCCTAGATTGAAGACATTGACTTCTCTAGTCATGTCCCCAAAGGTTAACCTCATGGACCCATTTCTACATTTGATGATGGCATTGGTAGTAGCAAGGAATGGTTGCCCTAGGATAACAGGGGTTTGAGCCCTATGAATTGAGTTGGACACAGGTTGTATCTCCAGAACTATGAAATCGACAGGGTAAATAAACTCTCCTACCCGGATCAGGACATCATTAATCTCCCCTTTTGGAACTTTTACTGAACGGTCAGTCAGTTGGATAGTGACTCGAGTTGAACTAGATCGCCCAACCCGAGTTGTTGATAAACTGAGAATGGAAGCAAGTTGATACTTACCCCCAAGTCAAGAAGTGCACGACTAATCTCGGCTTGTCCTATTGTGTAGGCAATGGTGGGACTACCTGGATCCTTGTACTTAATAGGGATCGGACTCGATAATAGCTCACTAATGTTAGTGGCTAAGAAGACCTTTTTTGGTACATTAGTCTTTCTCTTCTTGGTGCACATGTCCTTAAGAAACTTAGCATAGGAAGGAACTTGTTAGATGGCATTAAGAAGTGGCACATTTATCTTCACTTGATTAAATATCTCAATTATCTTGTCCATGTGTGGATTTTGCTTGTTGTTTTTCAGCCTTTTAGGAAATGGTACTATAGGTTGGTGCACCTGACTAGTTGACTTATCTTTTTCAGATTCGTCAGATTTGGAAGGATTTGGATTAGATGAGGTGGATACTTCATTGTGGTTGTGCTGAATGGGATTGGTTGGCTTTGACACTTCATTATCAACTCTCTTTCCTGACCTCAATGTATGAACATCATTACATTGATTTAATGATTGATTCTCAGCCACATGAGCTTGTTGAGAATTCTTAGGATTGGTTATTGGCTGACTAGGCAGGGTACCCTTCTGTCTCTCATTCTGTTGAGTGGCTAGTTGGCTCATTTGAACCTCTAACCTCTGTATAGTTTGCATGAGAGAATCTGAGTTTTTCATGTATCTTTCCATGTTTCTTTCAAAGTCAGTCATTCTCCTTTCTAGTTGAGGATTCTGGAAGGAGGATTGGAGAGCTTGGTTGGGAAAGTTTTGTTGATAGATTGAAAAGTTAGGGGGATGGTTGGGAGAATTATTATGAAAATTGAAAAAGTTGGGTTGATGATTAGAAGAATTATTAGCATGATGGAAGTGACTTGCATGATTTGACCATGAGTGGTCATTGTTATTTTGGCTCTATGAGAAATTAGGGTAATTTCTTCAGCCAGGATTGTACGTTGGTGTGTAAGTATTACTGTTCGGCCTTGAAAAGGCCGCATTCATCGGTTCATGGTATTGTTGTTGAGCCTGAAACATAGGGCACTCCTCAAATACATGATTCATGGCTTGGTAGTAAGTACACTACGGAGTTGGAAATTGGTTTGGACTGACTTGATTGACTGGACTTAGTTCCTTAGTTTTTAGAGCTTCTAGTCTTCTTGCTAGGTTAGCTAACTTAGCCTCATTAGCGATGGATGATTCGATAGAATGGAGACCTCCTTTGAAGAGATGGAGTTAGGATTCCTAGAGGTTTCACTAGTAGGTTCCCATTGGATGGTCTTTTCAGCTAGGTTTCCATACAAATCCCATCCTTCATTTTCATCCTTCTGCAAGAATCCCTCTTGGCACATACTTTCTAAGAGGGTTTTGGTAGAATAGTCTAAACCGTCATAAAGAATTTGGCATTGTCGCCATTTCTCTATTCATGATGAGGACATTGGACAAGGAGGTCTTTAAAGCATTCAAAGTACCTCCAGAACGGTTCACTCGGTTCTTACTTGAATTGCATGATGGTCTTTCTAATGAGGGCAGTCATATGAATTGGATAGAATTTCTTCAAGAAGACCTTGACGAAACCATTACATATTTCAAATATTTCGTTCCTTTTTCAAAATAAAAGAAATAAATAAATAATAAAATAATTTAAGTAATTCACTAACATTTTCCTTTTTATGTATTTTGTGGGTGTAATCCGCTGAAAACCCTCACGAGACAACACTCGTCCTCTAGGGTAAACTAGAGGTTTAACGGCTTGTTGCACATGCTAAGTGCAACCGTGATACCTATGAAAGTGAGTTAGGATAGATTAGTTTTTTTCTCTTTCTTTTTGATTTTTACTCAAGGACGAGCAAAAAGATAAGTGTGGGGGTGTGATAGGTAGTAAAAAGTGCATATTTGTCATCACATTTAAAATCATATTTTCCTATTTATTTATTTATTATGCACTACTACTAATGTTTTATTGTTTAATGTTTGCAGGCCTTGAGTAATTAAAAAAATAAAGAAATAAAGCCTGAATGAAGCCCAAAAGCCCATATGCAAAAATTGTAGTAATTTAGAAGTTTCTACATTATCTAACCTAATCTAAACTTAGATTTTAAATTATTTATTTAAAATCTAAGGGAGGAAGAGGAAGGATAAGATAGAACTCCTAATTGCTAAAAGAGGAGGAAAAGGATAAGATGAGATGGAATTCTACTCAACCCTAATTGCTTGCAAGACAAGGCTAAAGATAAAAGGAGAAAAGTTTAAAGATAAAAATTCTTTTTTAAATTCAGATTTATGATAACTTGCTTCCCAAGTTATCCCGAATTCTTAAGATAGAGGGTCTAGATGCAGAATCCAGAAGGAGGCGCCCAGATGGACGGACCAGAGGAGGCCACGCAAGAAAGCGCGTGTCCGTTGGCCACGCTATAGCAGCGTTTCCATGGCTCTTTGGATGAGATCTGTTACGTGGTTCCGCGTTTCTGCGGCTCTTTGGATGAGATCTGTTACGTGGTTTCGTGGGAGAGTTGTACTACGACTCTACTTTCTATATCTCCTATAAATACCCCTGCAGAGCAACAGAGAGGGGGCATGCAGAGATTGAAGCTTAGGGTTTTTCTTTAGATTTTTACCTCTTTCCGAAATTTCTTGTATTTTCATTTTTATTATTCGAAGAAGAATATTTTTAAGAAGCAGAGGAGCGTTGTATTTGGAAAGTGACATCCAATAAAAGGTTACTCTTTCTTCTTTGTTATTTAATTCTGTTTTTCTGCTTAGATAGATTATTTTTCTTCTTTTCTCTTTCATGCAATTTTTCATATTAAAAATAAAAATTGAAAATAAAATAAAAAAGATGAATAACTAAATTCAATTTATAGTTTGCTGATCTCTCGATCAACCCTAGTTTAGTTCAAAAAGTGAATAGATTGATATCCATTTTTAGAAACCCTAGAATTAAAATAATCTTCTTGAAGATGAATTGATAATTAGGTTTTCTTAATTTAGTTTACACTTTTAGATGATTCTTCATAAGTTCATACTTAAAAACTTTGATAGCATAACTTCAAGTCAAAACTTCTCTTATGTTATACATAGAAATTAGGATGAAAAACTGTTTAATCTTTATTAGTGCACACTAGTTAGGGTTCTAACATTATTCATCTTGCTTGAATAGCAACTAATAACCTAAGATGAATGTTTATTATTTTAATATGATATTTATTATTTGAGACTAATACTATGGGTTGTGGTAGATGATTAGTAAACTATATTTCTCAAAATCAATCAAATCTAATCAATATCTCCTTTTCTTCTGTTCTAAGCGAAATACAGAGAAGATCGTGCCGAAATGCTTTCATCGCATCCTTCCCTATGGATCGACCCGTCTAGCCTTTGCTATGCGGTTAAAATTGAAATGAGACTAAGACTTTATAACTTTAACTTTTTATTTATTATTTTCTCGTTTTAGTCACCGGACGTAACCTTGTAACTGATATAGCTGTGATAAATCCTAAATGAATATACATGTTGATTTTGAGGATGATGGATCATTGAAAGTGGTCAGAGAACTATATAATGTGAAGTGACCTTCAGTCATATTTTTGGTGACATATCTTGATGATAACGAGTGTAATGTCTACCATTTTCGTGTATTTTAGGAAATTGTAATAAAGCCTTGATCATACACACAGGCAGGTATATTAGTCGACTTGCCCTTCTTTTAGTTGACTAATACTCCCATTAGTCGACTTACCATAGTCCTCTAGTCGACTTGGTGAATATTCAGAAAAGTTATCGACTCTCTGTTTGTTGACTGTAAGCATTATAGTCGACTTGCACTTACTATAGTCGACTAATACTCCTATACTAGTTGATTTATCATAGCCTTAGTCGATTAGGTGTCTGTTTAGAAAGTTATGCACTCTCTGTTGCTGACTATTACTTTTATAAGTCGACTTTCCCCTCCTATTAGTCGACTTACACTTTTTATAGTCGACTTATCCCTTTTGCTAGTCGACTAACCCATTCTAAAACCCTCATACTAGTCTACTTGCTCCTACCCTAGTCGACTAACTCTAGTTCTAACTACTGGTCTTAGATTTCTTATAGATTGAGAACTTTACACCTTATTTATGATCTTTGTTATAGTTGGATGAATATGGTTTTGAGGAATAGGAATTGATTGAATTGACCTAATCTAATGATCTTAGATATATACCTGATATGTTACTTGACTTTGGAATCCTGTGATTGACCTTGATAGAGTGAGAGTGTGTGATAATCTTGATCGAATTGAAACATAAAGATTTGATTATATGTATCAGGACATATAGTATTTCAGTTATTGATATTTGGATAAATCGGTGATCTTATACTTCAATGTTATCAGGTAACAGTTATCAGTTTATCAGTTATTGGTGAGATTATTTGTTAGTGATCATATGATATATTTTAGAGTTTATAGTATTTGTCAGGTATCAGTATCAGTTACCAGTTGTTAGTGACACTTTTGTGTTAGTGGCTATATCTCCAGTATCTTATTTCAGATGTTAGATATTAGTTGTCAGCTACTCAGTAGTTAGATATCAGTTGTCAGTTGTCAGATTATCGGCTATTATTGGCATCACTAGTTATTGGAGATATCAGGTTACTATTACATAATAACTCACATTGATTGCTTATTAATAAAAGACAACATAACTCGGGGAACAGGGGTAATTGCCTGATGATACATGTCGTGTATTTTGGAAGGACTTATTATGGTACCGAGTTGTCGGTTCCAACCATGGGGAACAAAGGTAGTACTGGCTACCTATTCAGTTGTCAGTTGTCAGGGCGATGTCAGAATTACGACGCCACACTAGTTGTCTTTTCGTGTGGGGCTGTGGTCTTCAGATATTAGAGCCTTGTGGCTTATCCTTGTTCAGCGCCATGGGTGTTAGACCGTGGTGCCGGGCATGTATGGTACCCTTCCAATACACATGCACTACATTGGCAGGCAGTTATAATAATGATAACTTTATTTGATATATGGGAAAACGGCTATGGTATGGGACACAGCTAAGTACTACATTAGTTAGTTTTGTTGGCCCAAAGGCCCCTCACCCTAGTTTTGATGATGATCAACTCATGTAGTTATAGTTACTAATGATCTTGTGTTTAATTAGTGACAGATTCATGATCAAGATCTTAGTAGGTGCATAGCTCAACAAAGGATAAAAGAACAAGATTTGGAGCTTGCATGTGGTGATCCAAGGAAGTTTTTGGATCAAGCTTGGACCAAGTCAAGAAGATGAGAAGCCTTCAAGGGAAGACTTCAAGAAGTTGAAGACTTGGGTCTAGGTATAGAATTTGTATTTTTGTTTTAGTAAAAATGTAAAGGATAGATAGTTGGTGGATTGCTCAAGTCTATATCACACACACACTCTTGATTAGAACTCTTGATTTAATTGATTTCATAAAAGATTTTGTTTTTAGAAAAGAACTTTTATTTTAGAAAAAGATTTTTCTTTAAGACAAAATATTTGTTGGTTTTTGGTATTTCTATCATGTATATTCTTTAACCAAAACCAAGTTGTATACTAGATTTCAAAAACATAGATATTTCATATTGATTGTGGAGTGGATCATATCCATACACACTATGCTTTTAAATGGACTCAAATATCTTGTTTTTGTATTTGATAAAGGTTTGGAAAAACATTTCATGGAAAATTAGGTTTTTATCAAAAGAATTTTTACCAAGTATTTTACCTTGATAGTAGTATGACACATGCTCATACTCTATGATTTTTCAAGACCAAAACATTTTATCCAAGACCCAAAACCTATATCCAAATTGTCCAGGTCCTGGAAGTTCTGATTTTTCAGAATTTCTCAGTGACCGGTCGACCGGCAGTCGACCGGCACTCGACCGACATGCACAGTTTTGTCCATGTGCGTATCAGTCGACCGGGACTCGACCGATACTCGACCGACCCAAACCTGTTGCTCTCTGGAAATTGCCAGTCGACCGGATCGGTCGACCGACAGTTCATTCCAGAAGAGCGGTCGACTCACCAGTCGACCGGTGGCTGCAACGGTCAGAAAAATGACCGTTGGCCGGTCGACCGGCGGTCGACCGCCAGCTCTGACAGAACCCCAACGGCTCTATTTTTCTGAAGCCTATAAAAAGGGATTTTGTCATCTGTTTTGGGGTTAACATTTAGGAGACTTCTTGAGCTGTTTTTCAGACACTTTTAGAGGAGTTTCTCTACAAGATTTTAGTGCAAATACTTCCAATCAAAAGGAAGAGTTTTTTATCAAGAGAGTGTTTAAGTGATTTCTTGTGTTTTCCATCAAAGCTTTCTTTCCTTGATTTTCTCACACCACACTTGAGCTTTCCATTGCTAGATATTCTTATAGGTGTGTTGTAGTGAGAGTGCTCTTTAGGTGATCAAGTGTTGTGATCATCAAAGAGATCCTTTCTTTGTATTTGAGGAGACGGGCAAGTGTGCTCGTTGTTGGTGGCTAGAGTTCGGTTGTGAACTCTTGGTGGTTCGAGGTACGGCCTCGGCGAGTCGGTGGACTTGCGTGTGTACGGGACTTGGGAGTCCGAGGGTTTGTAGGTGTACGGCACCGAGGAGAGATCCGGTGGGATCTTACATAGTGGAAATCCTTCGTGTGTCGAAGGCGGGGATGTAGAGCAAGTGTGCTCGAACCTCGAAACAAACCCTTTGTGTTTGCGATTGCTTACTCTTCCCTCTCTCTCTCTTTGTCTCTATTTTATATCTTGCATTTACTTTTATTGTGTTCATCTTATATATGCATGATATATACCCTTGTGCTTAATTGATATATAATTGCGTGGGATTGTTGTTAACACTAGTATTCAACCAAGAGAGCCAACGCGGCACCTCAACCCATTCAAGGGGAATCTAGAGGAGCTTGTCCAGAGCCTCGCAAGGGGAATTCGGCAACACTCTTGTGTTATACATAAGTGTTTAAATTAAAAGAAATTTTAATTTGGTCAACTTAGTTTAATTCCGCATTATTTGTTCATAAGTGACCTTTAGATTAGCCATCACCTATTCACCCCCCCTCTAGGTGATCTTACAATTGGTATCAGAGCCAAGTGCTCTTGATATTGGGTCTAACAACCTAGAGTTAAAGATCCTCCTTTAAGCTAATCACAATATTTTGTACACACACCATGGACTTCATGTCACCACCCACCTTTGACATTCTTAACATCCACATTTGGAAAGTTAAGATGTCATTATTCCTCAAAGCCCTAGGTTATAATGTATATCTTGCCACTACTAATAATGCTTATTGTATAGATGGTAAGAATCTTGAGGCTAATACAAAAGCCCTACATGCTTTAAAGAGCACCCTAAATGATGATTATTTATGTAGGGTTCTAATATTGATATGGCTTTTGTAGTATGGAACACCCTCATCTCCCTTGGCGAAAATGAACAATACTATGCGGGGAGCGATTCGGATGTTGGAAGCGACACCTCCAACAAGTGCTACATGGTCCAAGGGGATGACCCCCTTGAGGTAAATACCGAATCCGATGATGAGGATGCTAGTATGTCATATGATGAGCTAAATTCTTTATGCCAATTATTGCTTGAAAGATATGACATAATTAAGAAAGAAAATAAAATTTTGAAAAAGGATATTGCTAGCATGCATGTAGATCATGATTCATGTAGAGATAACATTGCATGCTTAGAAAAAGATAACAATATTTTGAAAAAGAAATTTGATTGCATGCATGTAGAAAATAATTCTTTTAGAAATAAACTTGCATGTTTAGAAAAAGAAAATAATGATTTGAAAAATGAGAATGTTTCCCTTATGTCTAAAATAAATGATTTATGTGAAGGGAACACTATTTTGAAGGAAAAGATTATTTTGGTGGAAACTCAAAAAGAAGTTGTTTTTCAAGAAAACAAGACTTTGAAAAGAAAGATTTGTGAAAAAGAAAAAGAAGATGTCTGTAAAAAGAAAAAGAAAATTGATCATATATCTCACCATGCTTTACATGCCTCCACTAGTGAGATTAATAATTTGAAAAATAAGATAGATAATTTGAGCTCTAATTTGAGCACATGTGCATTCAATCATTCTAAGTTGGAATCCTTGTTTCAAAAGAAACAAGTTCCCCATGCTCATGCACATCATCATACTCATCATGCTCATGCTTATGGTGCACATCACGATCACTATCACACTCATAAGCATCATGCTAAGGTGTACATTTGTACACATTGCGGTCGCAAAGGCCATCTAGCAAGATATTGTTTTGATAAGAAACCATATTTATATTTTGCTAAGTATAATAGATTTTGGGTTCCTTACAACAATGCTAACCCCAAAGGACCCAAGAAAACATGGGTACCAAAACCCCCACCCTTTGATTTTGATATAGGTGGAGGCTCTCACAAAACGTGAGAGGATTGGTGCCTTGGTAGCGAATGCAATGGATATGATGGACACTCTTGTAGATGCATTGCTATCAAGGGAATTATGGTGGAAAAGATCACCATGCTTGGAGCTTTGAAGTTGGTAACAATTTCTTAACTCCTATTTTTATATACATGCTTTTACTTATTTCATACATTCATAGCATGTTCATGATTTTGTTTGATTTGTGCTTTATGTGGTATTTACATGCTTGGATGTAGAATTTGTCAAACTTGCATTTATACATGTACACATAGTGAATTACAATTGACTCATATATGATTGAACTTCATGCTCACTTGTATCCACTCTATGCATGTGTATAATCTAGTTTTGATGATTCTCTTTTATACATGTTTTTGCCAAATTTTTTTTTGTGTGATTTACTTCATGTATATGCATGTTTAATTCAAATCTAATAAATATACATGTATACCCGTGAGTCTCTTGCCATCATGCAAACATTTAATAGACTCTTTTAATATTTGGGATATGTATGTATATTGTTGGATTTGTATAATTCATACATATACCATGTAAATTTTTTTTGATGATTTGTTTTGATACAAATGATTTTTGTGTGTGTTAAATAAAAATTTTAGTCATGATTTGATTTGGACTTCTATGACTATTTTCATGTAGATACTATTTACATAACCTTTGAACACTCTATCTTTAAGAAAATATATAATTTGGAGCTTTATGGAATATGAGTGCTTGAACTTTTATGTATTTAGTATTATTCATGAAAAACATATGATTTTTTATTTATGAAGGATCTTTAACTAGTTTGTCAAAAATTTATTTAAACTAGTTATCTATTCTTCAAGTATTGCACATGATTCTATTTTTATGGATAAATTCTTTTGTGATTTCAAAATTTTGATGCTTCATTGTATTGAATATTAGTTTAGATGTTAGTATTTGTCAACACTTGGATTTATACTTGTACACCTTATGGACCACAAATAAATCTATATATGATTGGGTTGAATGCTTATTTGTGCCTATTAGATGTACTAGTATAGCCTTATGTTGATGATCATTACATTCTTAACTTGTATTCCCATTTGGATTTATGTTATGATCATGTGATTTCATTTCATGTATATGGTTATTTTGCCAAAACATTAAGATATACATGGATACCTCTTGAGTCATTTGCTTTTCATGCAAATCTATTTATAAGGACTCAATTGTATTTTGGGGATATGTATGTATACTTAATGTCTTGTCAAAACATACATATGCTATGAAATATAATTTTGATGATTTTCATATATTAAAATTTGTGATGATTTTCGTATTTTCAAAATTTATGATTTGAAGGAATATTGAGTTTCATTGTCATTTTCATGATGTCATGTTTCACATAACATTAGTACACTCACCTCTTTGAAAATTATATGGACTTTATGGATTAGAGTGTTTTAGTGCCTTGTGATTTATGCATATTTCATGAAAAACTTTTGACATATTCCTTGATGGAGGATCTCGTACTAGTTCTTAAAACAAGTTCATTTAACTAGTTCGAATTCTTCATATGGTAGATTATATGATGTATACACTTATGCTTACTTTTCAATTGGTATCATTGGTTATTTGCAATTGGTATCAATATGACTTCATGTTGTGTATATCCATACTTTGATTGTATGTATGAATGCCTTCAAATTATATCAATTTCTATTGGTATTATCTTGTCATACATATATGTTATCTATTTGTGCTTATTTTACAAGTGGTATTTCCTTTAAAGCACAAAGATTGTTGATGCTAAGCTTAATTAGATTTCAAATTGGTATTTCATAATAAGCTTATGCATTGTGTTTTGAAATTGGTATCAAAAAATTCAAAATTTGATTATTTTACAATTGATATATCAAAATTTGTTGTTACTAAGAAAAAGTTAAAATTTTGTTTTAATAAAGAAAAATTCAAATTTTTGATTTGTATTGTCTATATGCAAGGAGAGCTTAACATCTCTTCTACATATAGATTCATGTTGAGTATATTATAAATTGAGGAGCTTGACAACTCTTCTTTATATGATATACGTGTGTAGGGGGAGCTTCACATCTCCTCTTATGCATGACATATTATACGTTATGTGAATTAGGGCTTGTCATCCCTCTTTCATGTAATGTATATGTGTCGGGAAGCTAACTTAACGTCTTCCTCTTCATGAATTTATATCGCATATAAATTTTATTGATTGATTTGTCTATATCCCTCCTTGATTTCTTTGTTTTTGACAAAAAGGGGGAGAAAAAGGCCTTTGTTGATGTATTTTTCTTTGAACCCTTTGTTGATGATTGACAAAAAGGGGGAGAAGAATTTGTGATTTTATATACATGATTTCATGATTTCCTTACTTAAGGGGGAGAAGTATTTGGTTCCTTGCTTAAGGGGGAGTAAGATTTGTATTTATGCATATATGTTGTCTTGCAATTAGGAGCAAAAGATTTGATTTATGATTTGATCTATATGATTGCATCTCCTACATTGCATACATGTCATGTGCTTTTATTGCCATATCTTTTATTTATTTGGTATGCATGAGTTAAGGGGGAGCTTCTTTGAAGCTTTACTTTAATCCATGCATATATAACTCCATGAGTTTTGTCATCATCAAAAAGGGGGAGATTGTTGGCCAAAGGCCCCTCACCCTAGTTTTGATGATGATCAACTCATGTAGTTATAGTTACTAATGATCTTGTGTTTAATTAGTGACAGATTCATGATCAAGATCTTAGTAGGTGCATAGCTCAACAAAGGATAAAAGAACAAGATTTGGAGCTTGCATGTGGTGATCCAAGGAAGTTTTTGGATCAAGCTTGGACCAAGTCAAGAAGATGAGAAGCCTTCAAGGGAAGACTTCAAGAAGTTGAAGACTTGGGTCTAGGTATAGAATTTGTATTTTTGTTTTAGTAAAAATGTAAAGGATAGATAGTTGGTGGATTGCTCAAGTCTATATCACACACACACTCTTGATTAGAACTCTTGATTTAATTGATTTCATAAAAGATTTTGTTTTTAGAAAAGAACTTTTATTTTAGAAAAAGATTTTTCTTTAAGACAAAATATTTGTTGGTTTTTGGTATTTCTATCATGTATATTCTTTAACCAAAACCAAGTTGTATACTAGATTTCAAAAACATAGATATTTCATATTGATTGTGGAGTGGATCATATCCATACACACTATGCTTTTAAATGGACTCAAATATCTTGTTTTTGTATTTGATAAAGGTTTGGAAAAACATTTCATGGAAAATTAGGTTTTTATCAAAAGAATTTTTACCAAGTATTTTACCTTGATAGTAGTATGACACATGCTCATACTCTATGATTTTTCAAGACCAAAACATTTTATCCAAGACCCAAAACCTATATCCAAATTGTCCAGGTCCTGGAAGTTCTGATTTTTCAGAATTTCTCAGTGACCGGTCGACCGGCAGTCGACCGGCACTCGACCGACATGCACAGTTTTGTGCATGTGCGTATCAGTCGACCGGGACTCGACCGATACTCGACCGACCCAAACCTGTTGCTCTCTGGAAATTGCCAGTCGACCGGATCGGTCGACCGACAGTTCATTCCAGAAGAGCGGTCGACTCACCAGTCGACCGGTGGCTGCAACGGTCAGAAAAATGACCGTTGGCCGGTCGACCGGCGGTCGACCGCCAGCTCTGACAGAACCCCAACGGCTCTATTTTTCTGAAGCCTATAAAAGGGATTTTGTCATCTGTTTTGGGGTTAACATTTAGGAGACTTCTTGAGCTATTTTTCAGACACTTTTAGAGGAGTTTCTCTACAGGATTTTAGTGCAAATACTTCCAATCAAAAGGAAGAGTTTTTTATCAAGAGAGTGTTTAAGTGATTTCTTGTGTTTTCCATCAAAGCTTTCTTTCCTTGATTTTCTCACACCACACTTGAGCTTTCCATTGCTAGATATTCTTATAGGTGTGTTGTAGTGAGAGTGCTCTTTAGGTGATCAAGTGTTGTGATCATCAAAGAGATCCTTTCTTTGTATTTGAGGAGACGGGCAAGTGTGCTCGTTGTTGGTGGCTAGAGTTCGGTTGTGAACTCTTGGTGGTTCGAGGTACGGCCTCGGCGAGTCGGTGGACTTGCGTGTGTACGGGACTTGGGAGTCCGAGGGTTTGTAGGTGTACGGCACCGAGGAGAGATCCGGTGGGATCTTACATAGTGGAAATCCTTCGTGTGTCGAAGGCGGGGATGTAGAGCAAGTGTGCTCGAACCTCGAAACAAACCCTTTGTGTTTGCGATTGCTTACTCTTCCCTCTCTCTCTCTTTGTCTCTATTTTATATCTTGCATTTACTTTCATTGTGTTCATCTTATATATGCATGATATATACCCTTGTGCTTAATTGATATATAATTGCGTGGGATTGTTGTTAACACTAGTATTCAACCAAGAGAGCCAACGCGGCACCTCAACCCATTCAAGGGGAATCTAGAGGAGCTTGTCCAGAGCCTCGCAAGGGGAATTCGGCAACACTCTTGTGTTATACATAAGTGTTTAAATTAAAAGAAATTTTAATTTGGTCAACTTAGTTTTAATTCCGCATTATTTGTTCATAAGTGACCTTTAGATTAGCCATCACCTATTCACCCCCCCTCTAGGTGATCTTACAAGTTTAATAGTAACAAATCAGACTAGTGACAAATACTAGGTTACACATCTTGACTTCAGTTGTTTATGTACAATTGTAATAGTTGACTTTATCGACATACATATTGTTTTTGGTTATCCTTTAGTTGTTTGCTTATAGTGTTATTTTGTTATCTTATGCTTGTAGTTATTCTTGTTATTATCCTGTACACATTGTTTATATGCAAGAGCTCTCCTCTTTACACACACACTCACCAAGTTGCTTTCTGACAACCTGAATTTGCACGTCCAGATATTGAATGCTTTATTTCTATTGTTCAGTGTTCGTTGAGACCGTATGCTTCGCGAAGAGCTGGAACTTCTCTCTATTAGATTCTGGGATTCTTATCTTTATTGCCTTCATATTATTTCCTGCTTCTCGTTATATCAGATTCAGTTGTTATTCTAGTCTTTATTTATTTGATATCATGCGTGGATGCTTATCTGTGATATTGCAGTAATCATGACTCATTATAGTTTCGATTTATAGCTTGTTTTGGATTACTTGAGGCTTAGCGCGTATACGTGAGGTATTTTCCTTACGTATATGCATCACCGACTCGCGTCGTGTCTCCGCTTCAGCGTATTTTGGGAAGCGGGGCGTGACAGGCTTTTCTTAGTATCAGAGACTAGGTTTTCGACTTGCGATCTTGATCTTTGACTCTTGATATTTGCAAGAAGACCTAGTTCATACTGATAACTTGAAACAAGCTATAATTACACTGTAATATACATATACTATCTATTATGTATTGACTCCATTTGGAATTGATCGTCCTCCCATTGAAAATCCTTATCTTTGATCTTTTGATATCTTAGATTTTTTTACTCTTCTTTTAAAGTGATTCATATTTTCATCTTGTTTCTCATCCTCCTTCTCGATTCTATTCTTTGACTTTGTCTCTTGAGATTGGCTACTTCTTACTGAAGTCGGTAGCAGAAATAAGAGTAGCGCAGCGGAAGCGTGGTGGATTTATGATGTGCAGAGAAGCGACGTGAAGCTTGATTATTTTCTCCTTTGATTTTGAATTCTTTTTACCATTCCCTGCCCTATTGTATTTCGGGGAAAAAAATTTTATAAGGTGGGCAGAATGTAATATCCCTAGATAGAAATACTGTATTTTTATTTTCTTAAAGTATTTATTTTGATTTACCGATTATTTTATTGTTAATTATTAACTTGTTTTCAGACTTATTGCATTATTAAATAAATAAATTATTTTGAATATTAAATGATAACTTGGCTTTATATATAATTACAAATATTTCTTATTATTATTTTTAATTACTTATTACTACTACTTTCTATTGTTCAGGTGTTCATTGAGACTGTACGCTTAGCGAAGAGCTGGAGCTTCTCCCTATTCGATTTCGATATTCTTATCTTTCTTGCCTTCATATTATTTCCTGATTCTCGTTATATCAGATTCAATTGTTATTCCAGTCTTTATGTATATGATATCATTGGTGGATGCTTATATGTGATATTGCAGTAATCATGATTCATTATAGATTCGATTTATAGCTTGTTTTGGGTTACTTGAGGCTTAGCGCGTATACATGAGGTATTTTCCTTGCGTATATGCGTCACCGGCTCGCGTCGCGTCTCCGCTTCAGCGTATTTTGGGAAGCGGGGCGTGGCACATTTGCATCTAGGCACGTGCCAATTTTCATTCAAATATACTGTATTTTATTTTGTGTGTTGGCCCAAAGGTCTTCCACCCTAGTTTTGATGATGATTAACTCATGTAGTTATGTTTACTAATAATCTTGTGTTGTTTAAGTTTCAGATCATTAACCAAGATATTAGTTGGTAATTAGCTTCAACAAGGAGTTTAGAAGCTTTTCATGGTGATTCCAGGGCTCAAGCTTCAAGATCACACATCGCCTAGCCCATGGATGGAGTTTTGGATCGGGTCTACTTGAAGATGAAGATCGTCAAGAAGATTTAGGTATCCTAGCTTAGTTTAGTGTGTTTTAGATCCATGTGTAAAGCTTAGTATAGTTGATATGCTCACACGTTTCATGTTTTGGATTTGGTTTTCATGAATAGTTTAGATCAAAAAAAGTTTAAATAGTTTTTATGTATATTAGATGTGTTCAATATACATACATGCTTCATATCTTAAACAAACTTATTTTGATATGTCTATTCATGAGTTTTAGGAATATTCAGATTTCCTATTGTGAAAAATTAAGTTTGATAAAAATACAAGTTTTGGTTTTTGGTAAAAATTGTTAGACACAAAAATAGTTCATATTGATTGATATTTGAGCTAAACATTTTATCACATGTTTATATATCAATGCAAAATGATAAAACTATTTTTGGTGATTTTTAGAAGTGTTAAAAGATTTTTCAAAAATGTTTTTACATATGTTTTCTGACCCAGGTTTGTGCTAACAGGCCAGGTCGGTCGACCCAGATGGTCGACCGTACCAAGGGCCGGTCGACCCGTGGGGTCGACCGACGTGCACAGACTTGTGCACGTCTGGCAGACACAAGCTCGGTCGACCGTAAGGGTCGACCGGGTCTGAGAGCTCTGCTCTCTGTATATTTGGGTCGACCGGGCGGTCGACCGTGTTTGCCCAACGGTCAAATTTCTGACCGTTGGCGGTCGGCCGGGCCGGCCGACCGGTAGCCTGTCAGGCTGCCAGCTCAGCCTAACGGCTAGTTTTCTGATGGGCCAATAAAAACCCCATTTCTTTGGGATTTTGGCCAAGATTTTTAAGAGCAAAAATTCTCAGTTTCTCCAGAGAGTTTTAAAGAAGTTTTCAAAGAGTTTTAAAGCTTAAAAGTTTTCATCTTTATTGTTTTCAAGGGTTTGGAAAATTCAAAGAAAAATAGGTTTTGGGATATTGCTTTAGATCTTCATTTCTATCATATTGCAAGTGTTCTCCAAAGGATTTTTCTTTGTTATCTTATTTCCAAAACACCTTGATTTCCACACTTGAGCTTATCTTCTATCTTAATCTATTAGGATCTTGTTTTGTGGAAAAGAGAAAAGAAAAGAGAGATTGTTTGTGGTTGAAAAAAATCACTTGTTGTAAACACCCTTGTTCTTTTTGTATCCCTCTTTGGTAGAGGTGATCGGGTGATTGGTTTGCTCCCTCTAGTGAGAGGTGGAGTTTGGTTTGTAAACCCTCTTCGGTAGAGGTGTTGTAGTTGTATTGGCTACGGGCCTACCCCTCGGTTGTGAGGCGGTGTTTGAGAGAGGAGTTCGGTACTCCTTGTGTTGTAACAAATCCTTCTCGGTGAAGGTTCCCTCGGTGGGAGTCCTCGGTGGACGTTATAGTGGATTGGAAATCCTACACGGTGGTGTAGGCGGGGATATAGAGCTAGGGGCTCGAACCTCGAAACATATCTTTGTGTTTGCGTTTGATCCATTATCTCTAACTCTCTCTCTTTACATTTGTGCATAGCATCATTCATTATTCATATCATAGATTGCTTGCATTGTGCCTTGCATATTTCATATTGCTATATCTTGTATATGCTTGGTCGTTTGTGTGTGCCTCACTTATACTTAACCACAAGAGCTTCACATAGCACCTCAACCCATTCAAGGGGAATCAAGAGGAGTTAGTCCAGAGCCCTTCACGGGGAATTCGGCTACACTTGTTTGTTGTATTAAGTGTGATTGCAAAATTTGCATTAGCTTCCGCATTTAGCGCACTTAGTTCCTAGATTAGCACTTACACCTATTCACCCCCCTCTAGGTGTTTTTCAATTGGTATCAGAGCTAGTGCTCCTGATACTTAGGCTTAACATCCTAGGAGTGAGATCCATTTTCTTGCTAATCTATTGTTTAAATTTGCGTGTTTGCACACATATAGTTTTTACCATGGACTTCATGACCCCACCTAGTTTTGACCCTTCCAACATTGTTGTTTGGAAGTATAGGATGTCCACATACCTAAAGACCCTAGGTTTGTATGTTTTCCTTGCCGCTACCAAGAGATGTTATCTTGGTGACCGCAAGCATATAGGGGCCAATGCACAAGCCCTTGAGGCCATTAGAAGCACACTTCCTAAAGAATATCTTTTACTTGCTTTTAACTTTGATTCCGCATTTGCAGTATGGAATATGTTGACAACAACAACCACCACCTCCAAGCTTCAATTGCCTATTCTACCGGAGGAGTCTAGTGGAGAATCCGAGTCTCAATGCCACATGGTCCAAGGGAATGACTCTCTTGAGGTACAATCAGAAACTCAACTAGATAGTTTTGATTCTAATTCTTCATGTAATGATTTTGTTGATGCCCATGCCTTGAATGAAGAACTTTCAATTGTTTGTGAAAAAATGATTGAAAAATATAAAATTTTGAAAAAGAAAAGTCTAGGAATTGTTGAAGAAAATAAAAGTTTGCATTCTAGACTTAACCATGTTTTGCAAGAGAAGGTTGAGGTCTATAATGAAAGGGATTCATTGAGATCTCAATTAGACCTTGCACTTAAAGAAAATAAGTTTTTAAAAAATAAAATGATTGTGAAACTCTTTTGAAAAATAATGATGTTTTGTCTTCAAAAATTGAATTTGTTTTAAGAGATAATGATTCTTTAGAAAGAGAAATTGATTTTATTTCAAAAGAATTAGAAATTTGTTAAAATAAAAATAAATCTTTGAAAAATGATATTTCTTCACATGTTTGCCATGCTAGGGTAGTTCCATCTAAATCACCTATTGCATGCCACACTTCTTCTTTAATTAACAATGATATATCTTTGATTAAGAAGAGTGTAGATTGTTTGGGCTCCACTTTGAGCAAATGTGTAGAAGGGCATACACGTTTGGAAACTTTGTTTCGAAAGAAACAAGTTCCATCTATTATTCATGCACACCCTCCACGGCATACACATTCTCCTCACGGACACCATCACACTATGTATGCTCATATGTACACTTGTACACATGGTGGACGTAAGGGCCACCTTGCTAAATTTTGTTATGATAGATTACATGTTTCAAATTTAGCAAATAAGTTTGTTTGGGTTAGAGAAGGTACTAACCCTCATGGACTCAAAAGAGTATGGGTACCAAAGACCACCCCTCGTATTTTTGATGTAGGTGTGGGCTCTCACATGACGTGAGAGTGATGGTACCTTGGAGTGGATGCGTTCCGAGCTTCATTGAAATCATATGGATGCATCACTTTCAAGGGAAGGTTTGGTGGAAGACCACCTTGGTTTGGAGAACTAGAGCGGTGCCCTCATTGATTTTGGTATCGAATCTCTAACTCCTTATGTTTACATGCTTTCCATGTTTATCTTTCATAGCATGTTTTGATGTTTGTTGATTACTATAAAATGCCATGCTTATTAGATTAGTGATATACATGTTTAGTTATTTTGAGACATCCATGTTTAATATGGATAAATTCTTTTGTGTTCTCACTATATGGTTGCTATTGCGTATATCATATTTCTAATAACATGTGGACATTCATAATAATCATGTTTTTGCTTATCATGTTGATTTTTATCTTGATTTTGATGCTTCATGTTTTGAATATATGTTTAAATGTTAGTTTTCATTAAGACTAGGATTTATACTTGTGCATATAGTGGGTCACAAATAAATCTATATATGTTTGAGCTTGAATGCTTATTTCAACCCATTAGATGTACTAGTATAGTCTAGTTTTGATGATTCATACATTTTAAATTTGTATTCCTACTTTTGGATTTGTTTTATGATCATGTGCTTTCATTTCATGTATATGTGTAACTTTGCCAAACTTCAAAATATACATGAATACCCCTTGAGTCATTTGCTTTTCATGTAAATCTATACATATGGACTCAATCGTGTTTAGGGATATGTATGTATACTTCATGTTTGACAAAACATACATATGCCTTGATATGAAAATTTTTTTTAATGAAAAATTTAGCTTTTTATGTTCTCATGTGTTTTTGTTTAACTTCATGTATATGTCCATTTTATCCAAATTATTGTTATACATATACATCCTTTTTGAGCCACGTGGCTTCATGCATATATCTTTGTGGACTCGTTGTGTTTGGATATGTATGTACACTTTAATTTGTATAGGACATACATATACCTTGAAGATTAAATAAGTTTTAATGATTTTCATGTTTTCATGTTTTAAGGAATTTTGAGCTTAATTGGAAATTTCATAATGCCATGTCACACATTACTTGTACACTCACCATTTTTTTTTGATATTTCTCATGAGTATGTTTTCATGAGCATGTATGGACTTTATTGAATATTGAGTGTTTTAAGTGCTATGTGATTTACATGTGTTTTATGAAAATTATTTTTAGTTTATTCCTTGCTTGAAGGATTTTGTACTAGTTTAAAAGTTTTTCATTTAACTAGTTACTGTATTCTTCATTTTGGTAGAGTTTTTTCAAACAATTCTTATTTTCAAATCTATTTTTGAAAACCCCTACCTTCGATGGGAGGATGGATGGGAGATCATGTTCATGTATGCCTTAAAATGAAAATCATTTAAAAACTTGAACCATGATTGGGAGGTATAGTTATATGAGATATACACTTGATCTTATTGTTATTTCAATTGGTATCATTGAATTCTTTCAATTGGTATCAATCTTGACATTTTTTGTATACTCATATATTTTGTATGTATGTATGCTTTCCCTTCCAAGTATATCAATTTCAATTGGTATCTATTTTCCATACATATATATGTTTGTTTCTATTTTTTTTTAACAATGCGTAGGCTTGTTAAAATAAAAGTGAACATTATTTTAGTTGGTATTTCATAAAGGGGGAGAAAATTTGATTTTGTCTTTCAAATTGGTATTTGTACTCCCATACTTATGATTGATAATTTAAATTTGGTATCATATGTTCAAAATGAAAGATATTTACAATTGGTATCAAAATTTGTGTTTAGACATTCAAAATTTATTATGTGTAATTTCAATTGGTATCAAATTTTCATGTGTTTTGCTTAAATTGGTATCAATATTTTGTTTGTTTCCATTCAATTGGTATCAAGATGCTATTCTTTGACATATTTTCAATTGATACCTTAATTGATTGTCACCCCTATTTGGTTTTGTTTTTGTTTTAGACAAAAAGGAGGAAAATATTATTTTTATTGATTCGTTGTTTCGAACAAAAAGGGGGAGAAAAATTTATATTAATTTACTTTTGTTTTTACCCTTATTGAAGATTGAATCCTTGTATTAAAAAGAGAGAAGATTTGTTTTGTTTTGATTTTTACCCCTTTGTTAATGATTGACAAAAAGGGGGAGAATTATTTGAGAAAGATTATAGTTTATATATGCATGTTTATGTTTTGCATATATTAAGTTTAATTTAGTTTAATTTTAATTAGTATATAGGGCATGTTTTGTAATTGGTATCTAGAGCATGTTTTGTTTTAAACATTTCATTGGTATCTAGAACCTTTTATTGTTTATGCATATACATGTGCATTTACGTTTTAAGAGCCTTCATTGCATATTCATTATGTTTATTTGGTTATGCATGAGTTAAGGGGGAGCTTCTTTGAAGCTTAACTTTAATCCATGCATATATAACTCCATGAGTTTTGTCATCATCAAAAAGGGGGAGATTGCTGGCCCAAAGGTCTTCCACCCAAGTTTTGATGATGATTAACTCATGTAGTTATGTTTACTAATAATCTTGTGTTGTTTAAGTTGCAGATCATTAGCCAAGATATTAGTTTGTGATTAGATTCAACAAGGAGTTTAGAAGCTTTTCATGCTGATTCCAGGGCTCAAGCTTCAAGATCACACATCGCCTAGCCCATGGATGGAGTTTTGGATCGGGTCTACTTGAAGATGAAGATCATCAAGAAGACTTAGGTATCCTAGTTTAGTTTAGCGTGTTTTAGATCCATGTGTAAAGCTTAGTATAATTGATATGCTCAAGTGCACAAACACACACGTTTCATGTTTTGGATTTGGTTTTCATGAATAGTTTAGATCAAAACAAGTTTAAATAGTTTTTATGTATATTAGATGTGTTCAATATACATACATGCTTCATATCTTAAACAAACTTATTTTGATATGTCTATTCATGAGTTTTAGGAATATTCAGATTTCCTATTGTGAAAAATCAAGTTTGATAAAAACACAAGTATTGGTTTTTGGTAAAAATTGTTAGACACAAAAATAGTTAATATTGATTGATATTTGAGCTAAACTTTTTACCACATGTTTATATATCAATGCAAAATGATAAATTATTTTTGGTGATTTTTAGAAGTGTTAAAAGATTTTTCAAAAATGTTTTTACATATGTTTTCTGACCCAGGTTTGTGCTGACAGGCCAGGTCGGTCGACCCAGATGGTCGACCGCACCAAGGGCCGGTCGACCCGTGGGGTCGACCGACGTGCACAGACTTGTGCACGTCTAGCAGACACAAGCTCGGTCGACCGTCAGGGTCGACCGGGTCTGAGAGCTCTACTCTCTGTATATTTGGGTCGACCGGGCGGTCGACCGTGTTTGCCCAACGGTCACATTTCTGACCGTTGGAGGTCGGCCGGGCCGGCCGACCGGTAGCCTGTCAGGCTGCCAGCTCCGACTAACGGCTAGTTTTCTGATGGGCCTATAAAAACCCCATTTCTTTGGGATTTTGGCCAAGATTTTTAAGAGAAAAAATTCTCAGTTTTTCCAGAGTTTTAAAGAAGTTTTCAAAGAGTTTTAAAGCTTAAATGTTTTCATCTTTATTGTTTTCAAGGGTTTGGAAAATTCAAAGAAAAATAGGTTTTTGGGATATTGCTTTAGATCTTCATTTCTATCATATTGCAAGTGTTTTCTCAAGGATTTTTCTTGGTTATCTGATTTCCAAAACACCTTGATTTCCACACTTGAGCTTATCTTCTATCCTAATCTATTAGGATCTTGTTTTGTGGAAAATAGAAAAGAAAAGAGAGATTGTTTGTGGTTGAAAAAAACAACTTGTTGTAAACACCCTTGTTCTTTTGTATCCCTCTTTGGTAGACGTGATCGGGTGATTGGTTTGCTCCCTCTAGTGAGAGGTGGAGTTTGGTTTGTAAACCCTCTTCGGTAGAGGTGTTGTTGTTGAATTGGCTATGGGCCTACCACTCGGTTGTGAGGCAGTGTTTGAGAGAGGAGTTCGGTACTCCTTGTGTTGTAACAAATCCTTCTCGGTGAAGGTTCCCTCGGTGGGAGTCCTCGGTGGACGTTATAGTGGATTGGAAATCCTACACGGTGGTGTAGGCGGGGATGTAGAGCTAGGGGCTCGAACCTCGAAACATATCTTTGTGTTTGCATTTGATCCATTATCTCTAACTCTCTCTCTCTCTCTCTTTACATTTGTGCATAGCATCATTCATTATTCATATCATGCATTGCTTGCATTGTGCCTTGCATATTTCATATTGCTATATCTTGTATATGCTTGGTCATTTGTGTGCGCCTCACTTATACTTAACCACAAGAGCTTCACATAGCACCTCAACCCATTCAAGGGGAATCAAGAGGAGTTAGTCCAGAGCCCTTCACGGGAATTCGGCTACACTTGTTGGTTGTATTAAGTGTGATTGCAAAATTTGCATTAGCTTCCGCATTTAGCGCACTTAGTTTCTAGATTAGCACTTACACCTATTCACCCCCCTCTAAGTGTTTTTCATTGTGTTGTTGTGATATTGATAGGAGGTGTACATATTGCATAGCATATAATATAGGACAAACACGTGGGTGATTAGCTCTCTTTGTGTGTTCATTCTTATCTATATTGCACTCTCGCACAAATTGAACTTAAGGGCTATGCCAAAACAACATAAGGTGGGGAAGTCATTAACCTCCCTTAGCCCAAAAACACCTCCCCACTCAGACAACCCAAGCCTAAATAAAATTTGCTAGATGCTGGCCCCTAGGGATATCTTAGACTCATTTAAAAGATTCACCTAAGGGGGAAGTTGTTAGAAGTTGACTCTTGTCAAATTGGTGTCTAAGTTTAGAGATTGAGAGGTGAAACATTGAAGAATAGTGGTTTGGCAAATTAGGCCCATTGCTCTGGCATGGATACCTCCCACTGATCTTGCCCCTACCTGGCCAATTAACTCGTGGTCAGATTCTGACAATATATCCCCCGTGGACAGTCTAACCAGTTAGGAGTCGTCTAGGTCTAAGTCAACCCTAACATAGGGTTATTTTTTTTGTTGTTTGTTCTTTTGTTTGTTTGTTTTCCTCTTTGTAAGTTGTGAAATGGATTTTAACAACAATAATTCTTTCAATCATAATATGAAACCATTTTTCACCCGACCTCATTTGACTCGGATAACTCCAACCCGGCTATGTACAATATGAACCAACCATATATGTCGGGTTGGGATTATCCGACTCAATATGACTCGTACCCCCAATCTTATCACCATAATTTTCAGAATAATTTCAACTCTTCACAGAATCAATGGGGATTCACCTCCCCTGAGTCAAATTTTCAACCATCTTGTCCATAATTTTCACAATATTCATTCCCCGATTCGGCTTCATATCCACCTTTTCCTGTTCCACTAACTGAGGAAACATCCAATTTGGAAAGGAGTATGGAAGCCATTCTTGAGTCCCAACAACAAATTTTGTTCAATTCACAATCCTTCCAAAATCAAACTCCATATACCTCTTTTCTACAACAACCAATTGAAGAAGAATCTGAGCTAGAAGAGCGTTTGAAAGTCTTTTGAGAAAAATTGTAATGATTTCAAAAGATGTTGGACTCATCATCTCAGCCAAAATTTCATGAGTCCTACTCATCTTTTTTAGTCTCACATATTTAAAATGAACAACCATCAATACTGGCCTTGTGTATGGAACCCTTGCGTAAGTCGGAGTAATAACTACAAAATCTGATGGACTCACAATTTCACCAGAATTTCCAAAATCAACTTTTATACTCACCTTTTCAAAAAGAACCTATTGCAAAGAGTATAGAAGGCATGATTCTGAATCTAAATTCTGTTACCCGGCATATCAGTGGGTTAGACTCGCTTATAAGCGAATTGATCAATGAGAACGAGGAAAATCTTTCTTGTCAACCTTTGACCGATCCTTATATCCCTAACTCTACTGATTGGACCCATGAATCATCTCATTTTGGGAATCCAGTTTCAATTTCATCATACCAACCTGAACTTGACCAACATCAACTTCTTGATAGTTTAGCAAGTTATCCTTTTCATTGAACTTGAGCTTGAAAGTGATCTTGAACCTCAAGTTGGTCACTCTATTTCACTGTTTGATTCAATAATGACTCTGGTATCTTTACCAGATTTTTTTCTCTATTCCGGAGCCAACATTGAATCCTGTATTAGTACACCGTGAAATGAAATCACCAATCTCTTATGATCACACTTCATTACTGGCGAAAGTGTGTGAACATCAATTCTTTAGTTTGGACCCCATTTTAAACCAATTGTGACTCTCATTCTTGACTCTCGACTTGATCTGAGTCAAATTCTAAGTCGGTGTTAGTTTTTCCTCCTGTTCCATTTGAATCCAAATCAATAATCTTCCAAAATCACACTTCATTGTTGGACAAGGATATTGAAGAAAATGACTCAGTAATTATTTTTGAAAATTGGAAATTTTATGGGAATAATTTTTTCAGTAAGACCATTCATTCAATCATTCTTTTACTGGGTCGTATAGAGAGATCATTGGTGGGTTCCTTCAATATCCACATTATTTTAATTGGGTAGCACTGCTTGACCCAATCAGACCACCACCGGAGCAACCACCATGAGGTAATTTTCCTTCCTTCCCATTTGTTTCATCTATATACACATTCACGTTGCATTAAGTACAATGCATGAGATAAGTATGGGGAAGGGTTTACTACATAGTTAGTTTAACATTTTCTTTCTTTTACATTTTTTTAGGAACTTTTTAAAATTCTCTTTTGTAAGGAAACTCTTTTTTTTCTTTTTTACAAAACTTTTTGAATTAAGAGAAATAATTTTGATTTATTTTTAAGAAAATTAAGATTATCTTAGGAATTTGAAAGACCTAAAATTATGAATTATTAAACGAAGTCAAAATAATAGATCTTGTTTAAATTTTAGGATAAGAAAGTAAGATTGGAAAGATAATTTGATATTAAATTTTTACCTTAGATTTATGCACTTCACACTTATACAATTTTTGGGATTGAACAAAGACTGAAAATGCCTTAAAAAATATATAAAAATGATGATAATAAAAATAACTCATTGAAGTTGGATAATTATACCTCAGGAAGCATAATTACTCATACCTAAAACGGTGGACAAAAATAAAATAATCCCCTTTAGTTTTGTGGCCTTGTTTACTCGAGTCCTTAAGTCCGAGGGATGTTTTCTCATCTGGTGCCCTAAGATTATATGGTTTGGGAGTTACTAGCTAAAGGCTCACTACCCGGGTAAATAAGAAAGCCTAAGAAAACTAAGGGAAGAAAAAGAAAAAAAGTATACATATAATAATATAAATAAATGGCATGAAAGTTTGAGTCGATCTCCCAAAAATCTTCACAGTTCTCAAAGTGCATATTTTTCTAAGAGTTTTATGAAAGATCAAAGAATCAATTCAATTTTAAATTCTTACATTTAATTTATAACAAGATTTTGCATTTCGACTTAGTTTAAGGAATAACAATTTTTGGTTAACCTCTCACCTTGGATCACTTATATTTTCGTAAAAATACTTCAATACTTTTCTCTATTTCAAAATGTGTTTTCAAAATACTAACATTCGATTTCTTTCTTTCTGGATTTTGTGGGTGTAATCTCCTGAAAACCCTCTGGAGACAAAAATCATCCTCTAGGTGAAACCTAGAGGTTTAACGGCTTGTTGCACAAGCTCAGTGCAATCGCGTCACCTGCGAAAGTGGTGTAATAATTTCCTTAGTTCTTTTTCGTTTTGCTCAGGACGAGCAAAAGATAAGTGTGGGGGTGTGATTAGTCTCTAAAACTGTATATTTCATATCACATCTTCACATTTATTTAATATTAAATTCTGCTAATAACACACTCTCTTGCATGTTTATAGGTCCATGGCATGAAATGAAGAAGAAGACCCAAAATCACCATTTAATTGGTGATTAAATGCCTACAAAAATAGCCATTGACTTTGAAGAGTGGTTTCGTCAAAACCGGGGACCAATTTCCAGAAACCAGAACATCCAGTCGACAGGGGGACAGGAGAAGACAGCGCAGCAGGCAGTGTACAGCGCGAGACCGCACTATGGCCGCGGAAACGCGGCCATAGCCAAATTTTTGCGGCTCCCTTGTGGAGCTGCGCGCCAAGATTTGATGATTTAAGTGTATCTTGCACTTGTTGGTTGAATTTAGATGTAAAAGTTAACATATGAGCCATGCTTTGTAACGCTCTTGAACTAAGGACTAGTGATTGCCAAGGATACATGTGAGGCAACTATCACTAAGAGGTTATCGTGTTAGTGGAGTCATTAGTAGTTAGTAGCCATGGGTTTTCTTTATCTTTTTACTTGTTTTAGACATATAACAAAAATCACAAACATATTTTTTCTATATTTTTCACTTTTTTGTTTTCACCATACTTCTCTTTTGTTCACTGTTTTCTTTTCTTTTCATCCTTCAAACATAGAAGAACTTTTAACACACACGTGAATCAAGCGGTAAAGCTTCTATCGCCTCCCATCCTTGTGGATTCGATTTGTTTTAGCCTCTATGCTATAACGGAAGAATCGAGGAAGCCAAAGCACACACACTTCAACTCTTGATTTCAAAATATATACTTTTCGTGCGCGATTTTCCCACGATCAATCACCAATTATTGTATTTTTTTGGTTCTTTAGAGAGTTACTCTTGGAAGGAGGGTAGTGAGGTAGAGCTGCGGCTCTCGTTCATGCGGGATCGATTGAATTGTAATCAAAGTTAATTATAGTAGAATCCTTCATTATGGTGAAGGCGGGGATGCAAAGCAAGAGGCTTAAACGTCGATAACAATTCTCTGAATTTGCAATTGGCATCTCATTTGATCTCTCTAAACTCTTACTCCTTTATTTATTGCAATTATTAGTATACCTTCTTATCTATACTTATTGTTTTGATTAACCAAGATATGTTATTTGAACTAACTATATTTTGTTGAACTCTCTATACATCATGAAAGCAATTATGCATCTCAAATTTTATTTTAAGAGAAATCACGAAGGGAAGTTTAAAGTTCTTCACCTTGTATACGGCTTTATTTCTAGACAATTGAGATTGGCTAAGTGTTATTTCTTTGTAGTTGATTATGATTGCTTTATCCTATTCACCCCCTTTAGGTGATCTTAAACCAATCAGAGTATCATTTCAATTGTTGGACTAGTCAATCAAATACCCACGAGGAGTGATTGAGAACGTCTAGTAAAAGTGGACAAGCTCTACTTCCCTGTTGACTTCATTGTATTGAACATGGATGAAGATAGGAATGTACATCAAATTTAAAAATGATCTTTCTTGCAATGGTAAAACATTAATTGATGTCTAAAAGGGTTAATTAACTCTTTGCGGGCAAGATGATGAAGTAATATTTGACATTTTTAAAGCAATGAAATACCCTGCCAACAATGATGAGTGCATCAAGTTAACATAGTGGATGAGCTAACGGTCAAGAAGTTCGAGGAATAATACCCCAAGTTACCACTAGAAACTTGCATCATCCACTCTAATGTAACCGCAGAAGCGAACATTGAAAGAAGGGAGTGCATGAATTACTTGGAGGCTACAACACTGGTTTCCAAATAATAGAAAATATGATTCAGGAGCTTGGAAAAAATCCATCTTTATTGACCCCATTCACCAAAGAATCTCCAAGGCTCAAGCTCAAGACATTGCCTCGACACCTCAGGTATGCTTATTTAGGTGAAAAGTCAATACTGCTAGTAATTATTTCTTCATCTTTGACAGGTGAGGCAGAAGAGAAGCGAATACTACATGATAACAAAGCAGCATTCGGATTTATTGCTGTGGACATTAAAGGAATAAGCCCCCTCACTATGCATGCATAAGATCTTGATGGAGGTGAGCTACAAGCCTACAGTCCAACCGCAATGTCGTTTGAATCCAACAATAAAATAAGTGGAAAGAAAAAAGTTTTGAAACTTCTGAATGTAGGTATGATCTATCTAGTAGTTGGATTAGTCCTATTCAAGTGGGGCCAAAGAAGGGAGGCATCATAGTTGTTAAAAATGATAACAATGTAGTGAATCCAACTAGGATAACCACGGGGTGGATAATGTGCATGGTCTATATGAAACGTAATAAAGCAACTCGTAAAGATCACTTTTCATTTTCTTTCATTGATCATATACTCGAGAAACTTTTAGGCCATGCTTATTATTATTTTCTAGATAGGTTTTCAAGATATAATCAAATTGCCATAGCTCCGAAAGATCAAGAAAAGACCACCTTTACTTGTCCATATGATACATTTGCATATAGGAGGATGCCCATTGGTCTTTGTGGTGCACCATCTACTTTTCAAAGGCACATGATGGCTATATTTGATGACATGGTAGAGAAATTTATTAAGGTTTTCATGAATGACTTTTCTATTTTTTTTCTTCTTTTGATACATGCTAGTTTATTATAAATCTTGTTTTGCAACGACGTGAGAAAACCAATTTAGTGCTTAGTTGGAAAAGGTGCCGCTTTATGGTACAAAAAGTTATTGTGTTTGGTCATAGAATTTTAGCGAATGGTATTGAGGTGGATAGAGCTAAGGTGGATGCAGTAGAGATTTTCCAATGCGATTGATCAAACAGTCGATCTCTCCCCGCAATTAAAATAGAAAGTAGCTAGATTGAGGGTGGAACTATCATTAACATAGTAAACAGGAAGAGACTATGTGAAAACCCAAATTGGAAAAACCACGAGAGGAGAGAGAATTTACTATTTTTCTTGAGGTTACAGTGAATTCTATAGTGTCTCTCTGTGTTTACAATTTTCTCGATCTTTTCGATCTGCCCCTTCTTCAAGGGTTTCTAGGGGTATAAAAATTGTATAACATTCTAGCTGGGGGTGCGAACTCTTTGGATTTGCATGATTTGGACATTAGAAACCTTCCATAACCACTCAGATTGCTATGCTTGATTGTTGAATTAGCATGTCCAGATATCTACCAATATCCAAAACTGTCCCACTGAAATAGGAGATTATTTAGAACGTAGGGTTATCATGGCATCATAACCCCTCCATGATCTGAGAAATCCTGCTATTGAGTTGTTTCCAGTGAAGGTGGGGAGAGGTCAGGTAGTTGTAGATGTCGGGAAATGCAAGGGGCTCGAGGTCCTCTCCTCGGAATCGAATGTAAACTCGAGGCAGGGTCTGAGACTCTCTTCTTTGGGTTGAATGTGAACTCAGGGCAGGCCCAAGACTTTTTTCTTTAGGGTTTAATGTATGTTTGGGGCGAACCCCGGGCTGTCTCCCCTCGATGTTGAATGTTAGCAACTGGTATATCGAGTTTGTTGCCTGCTTGAGGCACTACTGTTGTGGCTGGATATGTTTCACTATCCTGGGGAGTGGTCAGATTTTGACTACTACAGATGTTCCCTCTACTTCTGTTTCTTTGAGCTCCAAAGAGAAGGAGTGGAGCAAGTTTGTTCATATTCTGACATGGGAAGTCGAGGATTTGCTTGCATTTTGAAGGAAAGCGATCAAGATGTCTTTTCACAGCCTGAATCTTCTTTGAAAATTAGAGCAGCTGTGGACAGCTGGCAAATTAAAGATCATGATCTTGCCATGTGAAAATGATGGCTAATTTAACATGCTGTAAAATTTGCGAAATGAGCCGATTGGTTTCTTGGTGTTTTCCATTGGTTTTCCGAAGAGGGAAAACTTACAAAAAGGGGTCGAGGAGCTAAATTACAAGTATTCTAAAAAGATTACAAGTAGATCTCCTTTGAGATTCTGGAGAAGTGTGCCGATAGGAGTCAGGTCAGCGCGCGACCACTTTGTCCCTTTAACGAGGCGATCGATGGATTCCCTTCTCGCCTGGTTCAGGGAATCGGAGAACAGAAGATTGGTAGAACCCTCTTGTTACTTCTCAATCTGCCTCCACTTGGGAATTCCTTCTCGCCTGGTTCTGGAGATTCCTTGAGAGGAAGATCTTAGGGTATCAGCACCCTGATTAGAGAAACAGTTCTCTGAATTCTCTAAATTCTTGGGAGTAAGAGAATAGATCTCTGTTTAGCCGTCTCTCTCTGTTTGTCTCTTTGCCTGCGCGCGTCTTTTTTTCTCTCTCTGTGCCTCTAGTGGGCTATTTATAGGGAGAGTAGGGGTATAATTGTCCCTTGAAAATCTAAAAACAGATTGAGTCAATCTGTTTAAATCTGGAAAGTTGCCTTGCTGCGAGGCTAGAATAAGCTTCTACGAAGCTAGGAATAGAAGATTGTTTCGATCGCCTGATCTATTTTGATTCTTTCCAAATAATCAAAAGATCTCCCCTGATCTTCTTACTTGTTCTAGGAGCGTCAAGAGATCATGGCAAGCAACTGTCAATTTTGATCTCAAATTTGATCTTATTAGATTTGATCTTGATCTTGAATTGATTTGATCTCATCTGGAGATTTAATTGGTCAAAGGTTGACCATAACAGACCCGTGCGGAGCTGTCGCGTCGAGCTTGCAGTGGAGCTGGAAGGAGCATCTGGCGAAGTTTAGAAGAAAGCTCTTCAACGGAGCTGGATAAACATCTGTGACGAAGCAACCATCCTTCTGCACGGTTGCGCGTAGCTTCGAGAGAAGCTAACTCTCTGCGGAGTTAACTGAGTGCTTCAGGCGAAGCTGTAAGTTAGCTCTCCGATAGAGCTTTGAATGGCTTCAAGGCGATGTTGGACAAACTTAGCCTCTCAGGCGAGGCTATCCCCTTGGGCTAATGTGATGCTAAGTGTTGAGCTAATTTAGCATCTTAGACCTGCTTAGGTCTCTTCAAAGACAATCTGGGCTCACTGTCTACTTCACTAGATTAGTAGAGTCCAAGTTGCTGATTTGTCCCTCGGAGATGGGTACAGAACTAGTCGTTAGCTTGTCTATCACTTGTCTTTTGTAAATGTCAACAAGTTTAGACATTGTTCAGGCCAGTCAAGAATCTTGTCTTTTTTAGAGTGTCAACAAGACCCCCTTCAAAGTTTTCGAAAGTCTTCAATGGAATGGTTCAGGCTTCGAAATACTTTGAATTGCTTTGATTAATGGTATGTGAAGTACGAACGTCGCCATGGTGGTTGAGTTCAGCTTCGCTTTCAATCCTGCTTCCGGATTGGAATAAGTTCGCCGAGGAATCGTGTAGATTCGCGATTCTGGGTAGCTTCGCGGCTAGGTAGCTTCGTATTCGAGCCTCCTGGAGTAGATTCGCTTCAAATTGGTCTTGGAACGTCATTCCTTTCCCGAGGCCAACTGCCTTTTGGTTAATTTTGAGAAGGATTGCTCCTTTTTCGAGGTTAAAATAACCTCTCTTGCATTAACGAGGGAGATCATTGCTTCCGCGTGCAATTCTGAGGGAGACTATTCCCTTTCTCAAGGCTCAATAAATGCCTTAAATACAGTCGCTCTTCTAAGCTTGAAGCAGCGGCAGTGCGATCAGGCCATGAGGCCTATAAATAGGACACCTGAAGTCCTCTGCAGAGAAGCAGCCTGTCCATGACTTCTCCTAGTTGTCTAAAGAAAGATACTCAGATCTCTGAACTGGTGAGCTTTGGTCATCCAGAGACTTTTACCAACTTTAGGGAGCTTACTTCCCTTAATTTTAGCTTTACCAGCTACTTCAGGGATTGATTTCCCTTGTTCTTCATTTTCTATCTGTCTGGCTTGGATCTGTTGAATCTGCCTGTTAAGTTCGCCACATAGGCAAGAATTGGGACTTAGTCTCTTCAAGGTTGAGCCAGTCTTGCCATACAGGTGGGGTCAAGACTGCGTCCCTCTAGATCAGTCTGGCTTAGCCTTATAGGCGAGGCTAGGACTTAGCTCTTTTTAACGCTCCGAGCTAAGGTGGAGCTTGGGCTTACGCTGAGCTAGCCCATCATCACTGTGCAAGCGAGGCTATCCTCTACTTAACTGAAATCCGTCCTTAAATTGCAACTGAATCGGATATAAATTGCTTCGCCCTAAAGAATTTTACTTAGCATTTCAATTTTGTAGCTTTTCCTTTGATTTACTGCTAACTTGTTTCCAGTTTGGGTTGCAGCGAACTGCGCCCGCCAGTCTTTCGATTTGATGAAAGAGATCAGAGACTTGCCTCTTGGTCTTCTGGTTGAGACTTTAGTCCTAAGCAGAAGGAACATACTGGGGCAATTGATGCGTGTTCCAAGAAGAGGTTGGCAGTTGCTTAACTGAGATGATCCACTTCGATAAGGGGCTGGTAGTCGCTTATCCGAGATGATCCACTTCGGGAAAGTGGACGTCACCTGTAAGGTCTCAGATCCTTCTTTTGCCAATTTTGATCAAAGAAGATCCAGCTTTCTGGTGTCAACCAGTCTTTTGCCAATTTTCATCAAAGAAGATCAAGCTTCTTGATGGCAAAATCTGCCATTATGCGGAGGATTATGGCCTTGTGCAGGAGGAAGGCCTTTCGTGTCCAGTTAGTTTGGCTTGTCACCTTGGAAGTAGATAGAACCTCTTGTATGCCTTGTAGCAATGATTTGGTTGTACGAACCATCTTGATGTGGCGTCAATGTATCTTCCCTTTTGAATCAATAAAACTTTATTTTGTGCTTTTTGTCTGCTTTGTTCTCTCCTTTTTGAATCGAGAACACCTGAGGTGGACCAACTTAGGCAAGTCTTTTCTCTACGAGGAAATGTGAACTCTTAGCCGAGCTAAGTTTCTAGTGAAGCTAAAAACAGATTTCCAAATAAGTCAGGAGCCAGTTTCTGGCGAAGCTAGCACGAAATTTCCACGAAGCTAGAGATGTGCTTTTAGCGGAGCTAAAGCATGTTTCTCAGCGAAGTTATTCAAGCGTTGAGCTAAGTCAACACTGGACTCACGGCGAATTAGCCTTTAGTGGGGCTGAAGTAACGCTTCTTGGGAAGGTGCTTTAGGTGCCGTTTCAAATTAATTTGAAATGACTGCCTGTGCTCCTTTCGAGGAGGCAACATTTAGGCAATCATCAACCTATAAAAGCCTGATCGGGCTGAAAGAGAAGGCACCACTTCTCTTTGAATTTTCAGAGCACTCTGACTCTTTTCTTCTTCTTCCTCCTTCGTTTGGAATTCAAAAACTTCTTCTTCAGTTCTCCGATGGCACCCAAAAGGCTGGCAGGAAAAAAGGTAGCAACCTCTATGACGGAGGGTCCGTCTCCTCCTCTGGTCATCGAATGATCTATCGCGGGTAGGGATCTTTCCCTTTTGATCAGATATTTTCATCTCTCTTTTAAAGCCAATTTCTGGCTATCTTCCAATGAATCCAGAGCGATCAATCATGATCTCGTGATCTTAGGGAGTTCAATTCTATGAATTTCCCTTGATTTCTTAATTGGGAATCTTAGAACCGAAGGGTCTCTTCTTCAAGCTTCCAGGCGAAGCTATCCCTTAGGTTGTTCATATCCTATTGAACGATAGGCTGGAAGCTAACCTTTGGAGTATAACTGAAAAAGGACCTTAGCGCCCTTAAAATAATTTTTAGGCAACAGTACCTTTTTGACGAAGTTAGCCCCTGGGGCTTGCCGCATTCTATTGTTCGAGGTTAAGCTTCCAGAGCGAAGCTAATACTTGAATATTTTCCTGCATCCTGCCTTCATGTGGAGTGCGGAGTTAAGCTGTAGCTGCGAAGCTAAGCTTCCGGGCGAAGCTATCGTTAGGACAGCTTCGCTCGGAGAGCAAAGTTATGACTTAACAAAAATTGCATTCTTGTTTTAGCTCTGGTTGGCTGATCGAATCATAGTTTCTCCTTATTTTTGCAGTGCACTATACTCCTGGTCCTCTGAATAGTCTCTTTGGTACAGCCAGGGGGCTGGATGGCAACGTCAGCCTACAGTTTCAAGGCCAGACTTCGCTATTTAGCGAGCGAAACGCTCCTGCTCGAGATGCACTTATTCATGGTGGGGATCAGCGCACCATAAGGAGCATCTTAACTACCGCTCCCCTTGAAGATTCTGACCAAAGAATCTATCGGAAGCCTGGCTTCATGTTCGGAGATGCAGCGCCAGACAAAGATCACCAGTTGCTAGCCGGAGAGGGGCAGTGGATTTTCAAATTGGATGTGAGAAGTACAATCTCCCATCTAGCAAGCGGCATTTTCCCTTGTCCTTCTTTCAATGTGTGACGAGGGCTCGGAAGATGGAGTGGCAAGTGACTCGGACTACTGACTCCGTTCACGTAGGGAAGTTGATAATTCCGTCCCCTGGTTACACAAGGGCGGGTCCTCCTCGCTGCATATTGGGTCTCCACCTGGGAATGTACTTCTAGACATCCCAGTGGGAGAAAACCCGCGGTGGCTCAGACCTTTGGAAATCAATTCTTTAAAGTTTGTGGCAATTATCCAGCCACTAATTTCAGGACTCCATGGTGGATTCACCCTCCCAAGGCATGGTGGAGGGACTTGACTCAATATGTCCTTGCTTATTTTAAGGAGGATCTGGAGAGGCTGGGGCTTTATTAGGCCGTTAGGGTGACCTGTTATGGCATTCAGATGAGCGTAGCGAACTCTTACGCCATCTTTGAGTTGTACTGCCCGGCTACAGGGACCTTCTTCACCCCTGTTGGCGAATTGGGTATGGCTCTGCACGAGACGTGGGAAGTCTCTACTCTACCTCTGGGGTCTCTCCCATATGAAGAATATTTTCCGTGCGAGGCGGAATTGGCACTTCTAGAGAAGCAGGAGCTCGCTTTGTTTGAGACTTACTGGGAGTTGATGTGCTACCTGTACATTTGCTCCAGCATGCATGGGAGCAATAAGGGAGCTTCATGCAGTTTGAAGATCTAGGGAAATTATTTGTTCCCTGACTTGGAAGGTACTCCTGAAGCGGCTAATTGTGGAGTTGCAGACGAAAACATCTTTCGCCGGATGCAAGAGCACTCTCAACGAGATTTGATTCTGGAAGAAGATGACGGACCCTATAAGAAAGGCGATGTTCTTCGGAGTTTCCACCACCAGGCTCGTCGACCGATGTCCCGGAAGGCACTTCTGGCTAGTTTTCTAACGGTCTGGTTGAAGAGATGTGTGGTGCCATCTTCGTCTGGCGATTTCATTTATCCGACTGTCTTGTTGACTGTCGTTTGTCTAGTCCATAGTCGTTCTCTTGGACTTCTTCTAGCCATGGTGTGCTGTATTCAAAGAGGCCTTCGTGCATCGACGGAGGCTTTCTGTAGGCCACCAGCAACGAAGCGGGGAAAGGGGACTATCTTGTCTCGCGATGGACTAAACCCCAGAATAGGTTTGCCATATACTTATTTGATGGCCTGGTTCGCTCTTCACTGCCCCTCTATCATCCAAGCCTGTAAGGAGCCCCCAGAAGGTGATCGAATGGCGCTTCTCTGTCGATTCGAGGGGTGTTCGTGGTCAAGGACTTATGTGGCTGCGGTCCGTAAATTGCTGTACCGTCATGATGTCTATAGCCTTTTTTGATGCTTTCCCTACATTAGCGATGCAGGCTATGGTGAAGAATTCAAGGATGTAGGGAAAGGTTAGACGTCATTGAGTTGGGGAGTCTTCGAATGGCTGGTTAGCATCCGGCCATCAGACTTGTTGTATCGAAGCGGGGACAACTGTTACCTGGAGCCCCATGTTCCGAGTCAATTTGCTTGTCAGTTTGGGTATGGCCAACTGTATGTAGGCAATCCAAACAACAGTCTGGCCTTTATGGGGAGCCTCATCGATGGAGCTCGTGCCTGGCGGTTCTTCATTGCTGGCTATACTGAGGCGCGACTGTGCACGCCGTTAAGGACTCCGAACCTTCTGACAACCCTGAGATTCTACCAGTGGTATAGAACTTCAAACTCCACACCCACTAGATTTTCTATTAATTCCTTTGGTGTGAAGTTAATCTCTCAGCGGCTGAAGCAGAAGGTTACTGAGAAGAGCGAGGGTAAGAGGGTCCGCGTTTTAGGCCTCGGGGAATTCATTATCGTCGATGATAGTGAAGCCTCGGATGCAGGAAGTCTACGCTTTGAAGCAAATACAGGTGCTAAAGCTCCAACAGCTGCTTCTGGTGGGGTAGGCACGGCCCCCATGGAACATGTTGATGTGGAAGAAGTGGAGGAAGAAGATCTTGACGTCCACTTCAAGCGAAAGCGGGAAGGTGGATCTCGTAGGAAGAGGGTAGTGAAGAAGCCTCGTCGCTACGCTCCTACGGTTATTGCAGAGGGCGAATTATCTGCAGCGCCTCCTCCTCCTGCCCCATTAGTCATTAAGTTGTCAGCTCTTAGGCAGACTACTGGTAAAGCTGCTCCGGACCCGGGTGAGATCAACTCTGTTCTTTATACTTCTTATGTGTTCCATACAGCTCATTGTTTCCTTTATGATTCTGGAACTGAGGCGGTGAGAAGCCCGAGAGCAGAGGCTGCCGGAGAACAAGGGGAGCATTATGATCCCTTATTCACTTATAGGGAAGGCGATGAGGATGGCTATTTCGCCATCTCGAAAGGCTCTGGAGGTGATGCGGCTGATGTAGGTCCTTCGGGTGTTGGTACTTCAAAAGGAAGTCCCATAACTTCTAGCTCTTTTGGGTGGACCACGGAGGGTTCGGCAAGTGAAGGTGGGCCGGCCATTCGTGTTGATTCTGCAAAAGATTTTCCAATGGAGCCTGTAGGGACTGATGCAATCGTCAAGACGATTGAGGAAACATCATCTTTTGGTAGTGTTTCGACCTTTTTACTCCTGCTATTTATTATGCCTTGCTTAAATAAAGTCTTGTAGATGTTCTGCCTCTGGGTGCATCGACTTCAAGAGAGTCAACCAATCTTCCTGAGGGACCAGGGGTGAAGCAAGTGCTTCGACCGCGGCGGATGCTGTTGAGTTGGATGCCTTGTATCACGGGTTGCCCTCTTATCAGCCTGAACCAACCAGAGGAAATGAAAATGAGGGAACGATAGTCATGGAACCAACCTCACTTCCAACTATATCAGTGAGTGAGATGCCATCGGTTTTGCCGGTACCGCGTATTTTGCCGAGCATGGAGCTGAAGGTGATTACCAGTCCTACTTCTTCAACATTGGTGGTTGAGCCAGCTCTCCTAGAAATAGTCACTAGCCCTACCTCGGTTGTGGCTAGTATACTGGTTTCAATGAGGACACCTCCGAGATCACCGACGACCCCTCATGTTGCTAGAGCCAGTGCTTCTATTATTTCCTCCATAGTTACACCAATGAAGCTTGCGAAAACTCTGTCTTTAGGGGCTGCTCGTTTGTCAGGAGTGATTGAGGTCGAGAACGAATTCGTAGCTTAGTTAGTCGACAGCTTTTATAAGAGCTTGAAGCGATCCATTACTTTGGTCTTGAAGGGTTCGACTACCTCATTCTCTGCTTTAAAGGTGGTCCTCTCCTGAAGCATTGACAGTATCCGGGACTTTGGAGGTGATGACCAGGCTGCCACATTGGAGCTTCTAGTGGACAGACTCGAGAGGGATGTGGACGAATGGCACCGTCTCGGCCATTCAGATCTAGAGTCTTCAGTTAACGAAGAGCTTGCGCATCTTGTTTCTCAGATGCATGAAGCTCATCTTGCCGCTGAAGAAGCTGCTAAGGCTATTTCTTTTGATTTGAAATCCTTGGAGACAAGAAAAGTAGAGCTCGGGGATGCCATAGGCGCTTCTAGCAGTGCTCTTCTTGACACTGAGGATAAAATTGAAAAGGCCAAGGAAATGATCAGGAAAGCTAATCTCCTTTTGTCAAAGGCTGAACCAGTGCGTCTTGAAGAGACTGCTCGGCTTCAGCAGCTTAAGGCCCAGAATGACGAAGTCTTGTGGCAGGAGCTAGGATAGAGGGCAACCTTGGTTGAAATTGAGGCTCGCTAGGCCCAGACGGCGAGCTTTAATGAGGCCGAGTTAAGGTCGTAGGCGCTTATCAGGGATGCTGAAGAGAGGAAGACTAGGCTGGCCACCCTTGAAGAACGGATCAAGTCCTATGAAGCGTCGTCATAGCTTGTAATCTGTGCATTCATGTATCTCTCTTTTGGAATCGATAAAAAGTGATTTTATTTCACTCCCCTGTCGCATTTCCAACTTGTTTTATCTTCTGAATTCTTGCTTTCAAGTTGTGTTGCAACCATTTGTGAAAACAGTCCTTACTGGACTAAAAAGATGAGACTTGGCTATCTGCCAGTTCAGAGGTCACAATGATGTAACCGATTGAGAAGCCACTGATCGGCAAAAAACAAGTACTAAAATACGAGAAGGAAGTGTGGGTTGATGTTACTGCTTTTGCGATTCTTCCGTAGTAGCGAAGTAACTAACGGGTCGCATCCCCAAGGAGGGAGAGCGATGGAAGGTTGATGCGGCTTCAAAGTTTAAGAAGAAAGAAAGTTCTTATTTTCAAATAAAGAATTGAAAAGTGAAAATAAGTTGTTTCTAAGAATTGTTGGAAAATGTTTTGGGGGTTTGTAAAAGTGATTTTTTTCTTAGTTGTAAAAATGCATGGCTAACTTTCTACTAAGTGCTCCTACTAATTTCTAACTTTTGGAAGATAGCCTCACGATGGATCATAGGCGAATACAAACCTTTTGCATTGAAACTATTCACGTGGAAATCGAGTGAAAGTTCATCCTAAAACTTAGCTTTACATGGCAAAAACTCGGACATTTCCTTATCAAGGCGAGAATAAGTGAAGACTCGAGTGCACTATTGGTATCGGCAAAGTTAAAAGGAGAAGTCTCTAACTTACAATAATAGGTAAAGTACATAACTCATAGATCATCAAAACTCATTAAGCATGAAGTATAAGAAAGTAAATACTTGTAGGTAAATTAGAGTTAGAACCCTCGTCTTAAGATGACATAGCTCTTGTTTGCACAAGGCTTGTTTGACACTATTGACTCATTTGGGTTATCAATCAAGTGTTAAAAATTAGTGGATTAGTAGTTAGTTAGCCATGCTAATAAAAAGTTAGTTAGCCATAGAAGTAAAAGAAACAACAAAGGAAAAGAAGTAGAGAGAGGGAGTTACAGTACAAGAAAACAAAAGAAAAGAAAAGTTAAAGAGAGGGAGTTACACTAAAACAAAGTAAAAGAAAAGAGGTGAAGAAGAAAGGAGTTACACTACAACAAAGAAGTAAAAGTAAATGGAAAAGACAAGTAAATTGGAAAGAAGGAAGAGAAGTAGTACTTGTATTATCTTGTCACCCTTCAAATACAACACTTTGCACACTCTCTCTCTCTCTTTCACTCTATTGGCTAAAACTTAAAAGTAGAAGAAGAACAACAACAACTACTACAAACTAAAAACAAAGCTACACAACTTGCTCTAACTCTGGATCTGCTCCAACTGAAGACCCCTGGGGGTTTTTATAGACACCAGGGCAAAGGGGGCCACGTGAACAGCACGTGGCCCAAAATGCAAGTGCGCGCGCCCAAATGGTCGCGAAAACGCGGCCACGGCCGCGTTTCTATGGCCCAGACTGGGCGGCGCGCGCCCAGTTTTGGGCAGTGCGCTGCCCAGTCTGTCTTCTGTCCACCGACCTCCTGGATTTTCGATTTGATGCCCTAAACTGATAAAATCTTCACTCTAAAGTCAATGGCTACTTGGTAGGCTCTTAATCACCAATTAAATGGTGATTTAGGTCTTCTTCTTCATTTGCACACCATGGACCTAGGATCAAGCAAGCAAGGTTTTATTAACAAAATTTTACATGAAATAAATATGAGAATGTGATGAAAATTATGCAAAATTAGAGACTAATCAGCCACCAAGCTCAAAATTTTGTCATATGATGACAAAGAAATAGTCTTTGCCGGACTAAAAGATGAGACTTGGCTATCTGTCAGTTTAGAGGTCGCAATGACGTAACCGATTGAGAAGCCACCAAGCTCAAAATTTTGTCATATGATGACAAAGAAATAGTCCTTGCCAGACTGAAAGATGAGACTTGGCTATCTGCCAGTTCAGAGGTCGCAATGACATAACTGATTGAGAAGCCACCAAGCTCGAAAATTTGGATGGGATTTGGAAGAAATTGTCAGAGGTATATTGTTAACGTGACAACCAGAGAAGTCTACTAAAGACTGAGTGGGACTCAGAAACTTGCGGGGGAGCTAGGAAATGAATTCCATAGAAGATCATATGTCAGAGGTGTAATGTTAACGTGACAAAAAGAACTTTGTAGGAATTCGAAAAGCAATTTGTCAGAGGTGTAATGTTAACTTGACAAAAAGATATGCATGCTAGAGGTATAATGTTAAACATACCACAGAAAGATCTCGTTTTCATTGCGAAAATCGAGGGGATCACTGTCATAGATTTAATATTAACTTAACAGCGAAATGGATGCCAGAGGTGTAGTGTTAAATATAGCATGAAAAGGTCTTGTTCTCACTGAGAGAAACGAGGAGAGCATTGTCATAGGTTTAATATTAACTTAACAGCGAAATTGATGCCATAGGTGTAGTGTTAAACATAGCATGAAAAGGTCTCGTTCTCACTGAGAGAAACGAGGAGATCACTGTCATATGTTTAATGTTAACTTAATAGCGAAATGGATGCCAGAGGTGTAGTGTTAAATATAGCATGAAAAGGCCTCGTTCTCACTGAGAGAAACAAGGAGATCACTGTCATAGGTTTAATGTTAACTTAACAGCAAAATGGATGCCAGAGGTGTAGTGTTAAACATAGCATGAAAAGGTCTCGTTCTCACTGAGAGAAACGAGGAGATCACTGTCATAAGTTTAATGTTAACTTAACAGCGAAATGGATGCCAGAGGTGTAGTGTTAAACATAGCATGAAAAGGTCTCGTTCTCACTGAGAGAAACGAGGACATCACTGTCATAAGATTAATGTTAACTTAACAGCGAAATGGATGCCAGAGGTGTAGTGTTAAACATAGCATGAAAAGGTCTCATTCTCACTGAGAGAAACGAGGAGATCACTGTCATAGGTTTAATGTTAACTTATCAGCGAAATGGATGCCAGAGGTGTAATGTTAAACATAGCATGAAAAGGTCTCGTTCTCACAGAGAAAAATGAGGAGATCACTCTCATAGGTTTAATGTTAACTTAACAACGAAATGAATGCCAAAGGTGTAGTGTTAAACATAGCATGAAAAGGTCTCGTTCTCACTGAGAGAAACGAGAAGATCACAGCGAAATGGATTTGCGGTATGAGCGATTTTGGTCAAAAGTGTAGAATTAACTTGACCGAGAGATTCATTTATTGTTGAGGAGTTTGAACATAGCAGTAATTCGAGTGGATCGGTCATTCTTTATATGTGGTCTTACCAATCTATGGATGAGAATTGGTAAGTGATTTTGGACAGGGAATCAAATGGGAACAGGACCTTTAGGATTTTTAGCAAATCCTCAGCTGTCAACGGGTTTGATATGCCTTTACCAACTACCGTTTGAGTCAGGCTGGCCATGCTATTCCCCTCAGCATGATGAGTTGTCGAGGACTTATGTTGGGCTTAAAGGCCAGCATTTCCTCTATCCTTAACCATTAAAGTTGTTGGATCATTTGGTTAGTGCATATGAAACCTTGATTCTTCTTTGAGACAACAAGTGTATGATCAGCTTTTTACTGGTTCATAGTTGTATGATCTCATTTGGAGGAAGAGAAAGGTGCTCCTTCTGCGTACCATGGATTTGAAGGTCTTGATCAGAGGTGTAATGTTAACTTGATTATGAGAAGGATCCTTAATCAAGGATAATACTTCTTTAAGAACTTGCCATTGATCGGCGTCGTGAGTAGATCACCATTTGATGTCATAAGGCGATATGCTCTGTTTGAATAGACTGTTTCTATTACAAACAGTCCCTCTCATTTGGGCTGAAATTTGCCTTTGGTTTGTGCGTCATGATCATTGGTCGTCTGACGGCTAAAACAAAATCTCCTTTTTGGAAGACTCTTTGTTTGACCTTCTTATTGAAGGCTTTTGAGATCCGAGCTTGATACAACTCAAGGTGCTGCTGAGCTTGTAACCGCTTCTCCTCTAGGGTTTCGAGCTCTTGAAGATGCAACCGATCATTGTCCTCTGATATGATCTTGTGATCAGAGCAACTCGTAATGACGGCATCTGGATTTCCAATGGTATGACTGCTTCACACCCGTACACCAGGGTAAAAGGCGTGTTGCTTGTCAGAGTTCGAACCATGGTTCGGTAGGCCCAAAGACATTCACCAAGCTTGTCATTCCAATCTCGCTTATTCGAGGAGACGAACTTTTGAGTAACTTAATGATTGTCTTGTTGAATACTTCCGCGAAGCCATTAGCGACGGGATTATAAGCAGTTGAAGCCACATTCTGAATTTGGTACTTATCGCAGAATCGATAGAATACCTGGCTTGCAAATTAGGGGCCGTTATCATGGATGATCCGCCTAGGGACACCAAATCGATGAATGACATGGTATTTGATGAAATTAATCACGTTGGAAGTTTTGACTACAACCAATGGTATGACTTCTGCCCACTTTGAAAAGTAATCGGTTATCACCCGGATAAACGGTGTCCTTTTGTCGAAGAGGGGCTGATTGGCCCTACGACATCGATTCCCCATACTTCAAATGGCCATGAAGCAATAGTTGGGTGGAGCAACTCTGGAGGCTAGTGTATGAAGTCCGCATGAATTTGGCATGCTTTACACCTTCGTGCATATTGGATGGCATCGGCTATCATGGTTGGCCAATAATATCCAAACCTATGCAATCTGTCTTTAAGTTTGAACCTGATTGATGAGCTCCGCATATACCGTCATGTGCGTCTTTAAGCACTTCCTATGCCTCTGAATTAGAAAGGCAACGGAGGAGGATACCATCGTATGAACGGCGGTAAAGTGTCTTCAGAGTTGGATCATAGTAAAAACGGAGAGACCTTCGTCTGATAGATGCCGCTTCTTTTGGATTGTCTGGCAGCAGACTATGTAAAGCATAGTCGATGAAAGAAAATCGCCAATCTCTTGGTTCAAGATCCATCGAGATATTATAGACCTCTCTGGTTCATAACATATGTTTGGAGCAGACAAGGTGTCGAGTCGCCACTGTAAGGTGATACTCGGTGTCGACTAGCAAGACTAGTGTTGTTGCTAATACAGCAAGAGCATCTGCCTTAGTATTCTGAGATCGAGATGCGTGCCCGATGTAAAAACCTTCAAACAGATTAGCCAATTCGATGACTGTGTGATAATAAGGCACCAAATCCTCGTGACAGACCTCATATTCACCTTTAACCTTATTGATAATCAGTTTTGAATCGCCGTAAGCTTCAAGGTAGCATACCCCAATTCCGTGGGCGAGCTAAAGACCAATAAGTAGAGTACTGAATTCTGCTACGTTGTTGGAGCATGATTCCGTCAGAGAAAATGCTCTAGGAAGAACATGATTTTGTGGAGAGATAAACACAACCCCCATGCCGGCAATGATCCTGCCTTTAGGGCCTACTCGTGATGCTCCATCGAAGAACATCTGCCAAACATCATCCTCTAAAGTTACATTGGATTCGAAGACTTCATCTGGAATGTCTTTATTAAGTTTTGAGCTTTTCAGAATCGGATGAGCAGTCAAGAACTCTGCAAGTGCCTGAACCGCCTTTTGAGGGATAAAGAGCACGTCGTATTGAGACAAAAGAAGCGGCCATTTAGCTAATCTTGAATTCAATGATCCTGGCTTCATCATGAGAAGACGCAAAGGATTCACTCTGAAGATGACATGTATGGTTTGGCCGAGAAAATAATGTCGTGTCTTTTGAACGGCAAAGACAAGAGCTAAGCACTCCTTCTTAATAGGATTATAACGAGATTCCGCCCCTATCAGAGTCCTGCTCAGATAAGGCCTGTTCGCGACCATTGTCGTCTTTTTGAGCAAGCAGGGCACTAAGAGAATGGTCCATAGCTTTCACATAAGGCAAGAATGGATTCCCTGATGTGGGAGCCGCTAAGACTGGATGTTTTGTGAGCTATCTCTTGATATCCTCATAAGCTTCCTGACAAGCTTGATCCCATACAAAGGAAACACTCTTTTTCATGAGTCGGGTGAACGGTTGACAGCGGCCCGAGAGATTTGCGATGAATCTTCTGATATAAGCCAGTCAACCTTGTAAGCCTCTAAGTTCTTTGAGATTCCTAGGTGGATGCATATTCTGAATGGCTTTGACTTTGTCTGGGTAAAGATGAATTCCTTTTGATGTAACAATAAACCCAAGGAACTTGCCACTCAAAACTCCTAAGAAGGATTTTGTCGGATTCATTTTTAGTTGATGAGCCCGCATTATGTCGAGCATCGTTCTCAAGTCACGAAGATGGTCATTCTTATTACGGCTTTTGACAGCAATATCATCGACATAGCATTCTACCGTTTTTCAGAGATGATCGCGGAAAATTGTGTTCATTGCCCGCTGATAGGTTGCTCTGGCGTTCTTTAGTCCGAAGGGCATCACTGTGTAGCAGTATACCCCAATGGTGTTCTGAATGAAGTATGCTTCTCGTCGTCTGGATACATCTTAATCTGATTGTACCCTGAAAAGTCGTCCATAAAAAACATTCTTTCGAATCCACAGGTATTGTCAATCATGACATCGGTGATGGGCAGTGGGAATTCATCTTTAGGACTAGCTGTATTGAGATCACGGTAGTCAATGCAGATCCGTATTTTTTCATTCTTCTTAGGGATGGGAATGATATTAGCAACCCAATCTGGATGCTGTTCCTCCCGTATGAAGCCACATGCAATGAGCTTATGAACTTCGGCTTCAATAGCTTTTATGATGTTCGGACGAAACTGACGTTGTTACTGATTGGTAGTGAAAAGTGTATTTTATCATGACATTTACCATCACATTTTCATATTTATATCTATAATTGTGCACATTTACTAATATTTTCTGATTTATTGTGTGCAGCCTCAAAATATTAAAATAAAGAAATAAAGCCTAAAAAGAAGCCCAAAAGCCCAAATCCAAGCCCAAGTGCAAAAGTGTAATTATAAAATGTCAAAAGTGCAAATACACAAGGGTAAAAGTTGCAAATACAAAGAAGAGGGAAGGATAGACTTCTATTCAACCCTAAACACTTGGAGGATGAGGATAAAAGCCAAAGAAGAGATGGAAATTCGTGGATAAAAGATTTGGGATCTAGGTAACTTGCTTCCCAAGTTATATCTAAATCCCAAGATAAAGAGCCAGGATCAAATTTCCAGAAGGATAAACCCAGATGGACGGACCAGAGGATGCCACGCGAGAAAGCGCGTGGCATTTGGCTACAAAAGTGCCGCGTTTCCGCGGCAAATTTCCCGTTTCCGCGGCATTCCAGAGGCGGTTGGCGATGCGTTTTCGTTGAGGAGTTGTACTGGGACTCTACTTCCTATATCTCCTATAAATACCCCTGCAGAGCAACAGAGAAGGAGCGTCCAGAGGCAGAGGCAGAGCCAGAGGGCCAAATCTAGGGTTTTAGGTTTTCTTCTTCTAGTTTAGATTTTCTTTTCTTTTCTTTTCTTTATGTAAGTGAGGGAGATGGCTATGTTGAGAGTGACACCGATGTATGCTTCTCTTCTCTTCAATTGTTTCAGGCAATAAAGGTAATATTTTTCTTTGTTAATTGCTTTTACTTTTATTTTTGTTTTCTTCTCTTTTTCTATTTTTATCTCTGTTGATTTGTGATGAGTATGCAAGTGATTTCTGAAGCACAAGTATAACAAGTCTTAGCGAGTGCCAAGATACTTCATGGAGATGTTCTCCTCCTCAAGGTACGTATCAATTCATACTTGCCCAAGCTTGATGATATAATGCGAACAGGGGACTGAGATCGATCCTATGGTTTATGCGTTCATGCCTCCAAAGCAAGGTAGAAAGTGTTAAGATTTCACGTTATTTTTCAACCAAGGTTAGTATTTCTTTCTTTTCTTTTCTTTCCTTTTATTCTTGTAGATTAAATCACAACACTTCTCCCAATTCTTTCTTTTCCGACTCATTGTAAAATACCGCTTTCTTTCTAAACTAACTTTAATTAATATTTTCTTATTTTCCTTTTAATATACTAAAAAAAAGAGAAATTTTTGGAGATAACTTACAAACGCTTCCATCGCTAGTCCCTCCCTGTGGATCACGACCCGCAAAGCCTTGCTACAGCGGGTTCGAATTGAGCATCTCGCACACCTTTACTTCTCAATCTGATATTCTATATTTTGTGTGCAGGAAAATCTCAATCAAAATTTTGGCGCCGTTGCAGGGGAGGGACGGTAAGTTTTTCTCTAAAAAAAAATTAATTAACTAATTCTTTTATTCTTTCTGTTTGCAGGTTGGAGAACAGGAAAAATAACAGCAGAAGTGGATATATAGCAACTCTGTGCCTCTGCCCTCGAAGGCAGAGCACAAGAGCCTACTTCAGAGCCGCGGAAACGCGGCAATTACCGCGAACCGCGGCCTGAGTAGTTTCCTACTGATCCATCTTTTTGCAGGTTGCTGCAAATTGCAATATCTATCTACTGCTCTGTTAAACTTTGTTCTGTGATAACCCTTCTTACTGCTAATTAATCAACAGTAAAATACTTGTTGTTAAAGATAAAAATTGATTAGACGTTTGCATATTAGGCACGTGTCTTTTCAATTCCTTTATTTTTACTGTTGAAGAGTGCTGGAGTAAGGTACGTACGCATTGCATGTAGAATAGGACTCATCTCTTGGTTGATTTTCATGCTTTGAGTGAATCTTATTTACATATCTTGTACACTTGCAAAAAAATATTTTAAGGGCATAACCCATTAACAAGATAAGGTGGGGATTTCATCACCCTTCCTTAGCCCAAAAATCATATCCCAAGCACTCACTAACCCAAGCCTAACTTAAATTTAGTAGACATTGGCCCTAGGGACATCTCGGACTCAATTAGGAGATTATCCCAAGAGGGAACAGTGCTGGAAGTTGACTCCTGCCAAATCAGTGTCTAGGAAGGGGATTGAGGGCCGAAAGCCCAAAGATTGGTGGTTATTTAATTAAGGAACGTCTTTGACGGAAAACCTCCCACCACTCTTGCCCTAACCTGGCTGATTAACTTGTGGTCAAAGTCTGCACCCTACCTCCCGTGGACAGTCTAACCAGTTAGGAGTCGTCTAGGTCATAGGTCTACCCTAACTTAGGTTAGAAATCTTTCTTTTTTATTTGTTTATTTGTTTGTTTTCTTTTTCTTTTGTCTGTTTTGTGTGATACGGCCTATAACAATAATTATTTCAATTTAATGAGGATCCATATTATACACCAACCTCTTTTTCGGATATTACCAACCCGGCATATCATAACTTTGGCCAACCTAGTGTGCCAGATTGGTCTTATCTGAATCATTACATGCCCCAGTCCCAATACTATGAACAAGATTGGAATAATCATCACTACTCTTCACAGAGTCAATGGGGATTCAACACCCCTGAGCCATATGGTCAACCACCTGTTTAACCATTATCTTCGTACACGTCTTTTCCCACATCTCTAATGTTTCAATCCCCCAATAATCCATTCAATGGGTTAGAAGAAAAAGTGGATCGGTTGCAAGAGATAATGAATGATCAAATTTCTAGACTTTCAAACATTCTTGAACTTACCAACCAAGTTGATAGGAACCAAGAATCATCCTATCTAGAAGACCTTGATCAAAATTCAATTTCATCACATCAATATGAACTGGACCAATCTCAATCCTTGGACAAATTGGCTAGTTTTAATTTCAATGAGATTGAATTAGATTGTGAATGTGAACCCGATCCCCAACTTTGCGATTCAGTTTCCATCTTCGAATCTATGTTGACTCCAGTATCCTTACCCAATTTGGACCAACTTTTTGAGCCAACATTTATTCCTGTGCTCATAGATCATGAAATTGAATCACCCATTTTTGAAGATCATCATAGTGAACTTGACCAATTTCATACTTTTGAAAGTCTCCTTGACAAATTGGCAAGTTCTAATTTTTATGAGATTGAAACTAATGAGATATGTGACCTAGATTCTCAAATCTATGATCAAGTTCAAATTCCCGAATCATTATTGACTCCTGTTTTGTTACCCGACTTAGGTAGTATTTTTGAGTCAGTTTTGATCCCCACTCATATCATTCCTGAACTTGAATCACCACCATTGAGTCACATGCCATTGTGGGAAGATGATTGTGGACTTGAGCTTAAACTTATTGATTTGGACCCACTTCCTGAACTTAGCCCGACTCCTGAGCCCTTACTTGATTTGAGCTTCTTTCCTGAGTCGATATTCGTTCCCGCACCTATAATGTCCAAGTCAATAATTCCATCTTTTCTTACTCCATTTTGGGACAAGGCGGTCGACACAATTGACTCTGAATATAATTATGAATTATGGGAATTTGATGGGGTGGAATTAAAAAATGATCATACATACATTTTAGTGGGTTATGCAGAGAAATTTTTGGTGGGTTCCTCCACCAAATATTATCTTATCTTGATTGGGTAGCAACGCTTGGCCCAATTAGACCACCTCCGGAACCACCACCTTAAGGTGACTTCTGCCTTCCCTTGTTCTTTTTCATGCATATATGCATTCATTCATACATTGAGGACAATGCATGAGATAAGTGTGGGGGTGGGCTTTACTAACATACTAACATAGGTAGAAACTAACAAAAAAAATTTTTTCTAATAAAAAAAATTCTAAAAAAATAATTATAAAAAGGACAATATTTTGACTTATCTTTTGAAAGAAATCTAAGTTAGTTTTAAGGATTACGAAAATCATGATTAGGATTTCTAAAAACTTGGTCAAAATAAATAAATGTTTAAATTTTAGGTATAGGAGGAGAAATTGAATAATTAATTAGTCTTGATTTTTACCTTAATGAAATGTGCATACCAAATGCATATCTAGGATTCTAAGACAAAGACCCTAGTGCCTCATATATATATAAAAAAAAACTAATTAAGCTGGATACATGTGCCTCAAGAAGCATAAGTATTCACGCCTAAAAGTGAGTAAATAAAATAATGTCCTTAATTTTGGGGCCTAGTTCACTCGAATTTGAGTCTGCGGGGTGTTTTCTCACCCGGTGCCCTAAAACAAACCAGTTTGGGAGTCACCGACTTTAAGTTCGTTACATGGGTGGATTAGAAAGCCTAAGGAAATTAAGGAAAAATTACTTATATATGTACTAACACATCTAATAGTCAATTAGTTAGGTATGAGGGCCTCAAGAAGCCTTTATGCTTACACGAAAGAAAATTAGATGAGTTATACATATAAAAAAAAAAGAAGAAAAAAAAGACTATATATATATATATATATATATATATATATATATATATATATATATATATATATATATATATATATATAGAGAGAGAGAGAGAGAGAGAGAGAGAGAGGGCATGAGAGTTCAAGTTAAGGAATTCCTAGTATAAATTCATAAGGATGCATATGAGTTAGGGTAACGAAAAAGACTATACAAAAATTCAGTTTTGATCCTTACCTAAAATGGAAAACAATTTACTTTATAAAGACTAAGTTTAAGAATTAATAAAAATGAGGATCCTAAAAACTTATAGATTACTTAGTCTCTTCAAAAGTATTTCAAATAGTTTCCTTTTTATGGATTTTGTGGGTGTAATCTGCTGAAAACCCTCACGAGACAACACTCGTCCTCTAGGGTAACCTAGGGGTTTAACGGCTTGTTCCACGTGCTAAGTGCAACCGTGATTCCTACGAAAGTGAGTTAGGTTAGATTAATTTTTCTTTTCTTTTTCTTTTTCTTTGATTTTTACTCGAGGACGAGCAAAAAGATAAGTGTGGGGGTGTGATTGGTAGTGAAAAGTGCATTTTTATCATGACATTTACCATCACATTTTCATATTTATATCTATAATTCTGCACATTTACTAATATTTTATGATTTATTGTGTTCAGCCTCAAAATATTAAAATAAAGAAATAAAGCCTAAAAAGAAGGCCAAAAGCCCAAATCCAAGTCCAAGTGTAAAAGTGCAATTATAAAATGTCAAAAGTGCAAATACACAAGGGCAAAAGTTTCAAATACAAAGAAGAGGGAAGGATAGACCTCTATTCAACCCTAAACACTTGTAGGACGAGGATAAAAGCCAAAGAAGAGAAGAAAATTCGTGGATAAAAGATTTGGGATCTAGGTAACTTGCTTCCCAAGTTATATGTAAATCCCAAGATAAAGAACCAGGATCAAATTTTCAGAAGGATAAACCCAGATGGATGGACCAGAGGATGCCACGCGAGAAAGCGCGTGGCATTTGGCTACAAAAGTGCCGCGTTTCCGCGGCAAATTTCCCGTTTCCGCGGCAATCCAGAGGCGGTTAGCGATGCGTTTTCATTGAGGAGTTGTACTAGGACTCTACTTCCTATATCTCCTATAAATACCCCTGCAGAGTAACAGAGAAGGAGCGTCCGGAGGCAGAGGCAGAGCCAGAGGGCCAAATATAGGGTTTTAGGTTTTCTTCTTCTAGTTTAGATTTTCTTTTCTTTTCTTTTCTTTATGTAAGTGAGGGAGATGGCTATGTTGAGAGTGACACCGATGTATGCTTCTCATCTCTTCAATTGTTTCAGGCAATAAAGGTAATATTTTTCTTTTGTTAATTGCTTTTACTTTTATTTTTTTCTTCTCTTTTTCTATTTTTATTTCTGTTGATTTGTGATGAGTATGCAAGTGATTTCTGAAGAACAAGTATAACAAGTCTTAGCGAGTACCAACGATACTTCATGGAGATGTTCTCCTCCTCAAGGTACGTATCAATTCATACTTGCCCAAGCTTGATGATATAATGAGAACAGGGGACTGAGATCGATCCTATGGTTTATGCGTTTATGCCTCCAAAGCAAGGTAGAAAGTGTTATGATTTCACGTTATTTTTCAACCAAGGTTAGTATTTCTTTCTTTTCTTTTCTTTCCTTTTATTCTTGTAGATTAAATCACAACACTTCTCCCAATTCTTTCTTTTCCGACTCATTGTAAAATACCGCTTTCTTTCTAAACTAATTTTAATTAATATTTTCTTATTTTCCTTTTAATTAACTAAAAAAAAAGAAATTTTTAGAGATAACTTACAAACGCTTCCATCGCTAGTCCCTCCCTGAGGATCACGACCCGCATAGCTTTGCTACAGCGGATTCGAATTGAGCATCTCGCACACCTTTACTTCTCAATCTGATATTCTATATTTTGTGTGCAGGAAAATCTCAATCAATATAAAAAATAATAATAATAATAAAGAGGCATGGGCTTTACTAACATACTAACATAGGTAGAAACTAACAAAAAAATTTGCTAATAAAAAAAAATTCTAAAAAAAAATAATTATAAAAATGACAATATTTTGACTTATCTTTTGAAAGAAATCTAAGTTAGTTTTAAGGATTAGGAAAATCATGATTAGGATTTCTAAAAACATGGTCAAAATAAATAAATTGTTTAAATTTTAGGTATAGGAGGAGAAATTGAATAATTAATTAGTCTTGATTTTTACCTTAATGAAATGTGCATACCTAATGCATATCTAGGATTCTAAGACAAAGACCCTAGTGCCTCATATATATATAAAAAAAAAACTAATTAAGCTGGATACATGTGCCTCAAGAAGCATCGCACACCTTTACTTCTCAATCTGATATTCTATATTTTGTGTGCAGGAAAATCTCAATCAACAGTTACTGTTTGACTTGTTTGGCATCGGTTTTGATATTTAGATGATGCATGGCTACTTGTGGATCAAGTCCGGGCATGTCTTTATAGTTCCATGCAAAAACATCTATATACTCCTTTACGAGTATTATTAATTCTTCTTTTTCCATAAGTGATAAGCTCTCACTTATAAAGATGGGTTTAGGGTGATCTTCACTACCCAAGTTGACCTGAATCACCTTATCTTCAGTAGGTGGTTCGCGCTGTTCAAATCGCTTTTCCCATTGGAGATGTAATTGCTGAGCCCATGGTTCCTCATCAGTAGCTTCCGCTGGCTCTAATTGACTGCTTGAAGTCATATTAACGGTGAAATTCTCGAACATCATTCCCACACTGACATCTGAGTCCCATTCGAGAAAGAGGCAGAATGTGATGGGATCGGTTTGCCGTCCTTGGATTGAACCGTTGTTGGTGGTGTGGGTGTAACGTATCCCAACCCCCTACGTCTGTTATCATAGTAATTTGCAGGTTTCCCTCTTGGCACAAAGTTATGCAGCAAATTACTTCTTCTTTTTCTAAAATTCAAGCCCTTCCCATGCTTCAGGTTGTACCCCATTTTCTTCATCATATGGTGCGCTGGTCGCGCATAATGAAAAATTCTGGGGTGTCTGAGTCTGAACTTGAATTTGTGACTGTAGACCCTTGTGGTTGGGTTTTACCGAATATTATGGGTAACTGACCTTCTTTGGATGGAGGGATCACTAAAACAGCCCCTTCTATAGATTTCATGGGTGTGCCGGATGCACTTGGTCTATGTAAAGCCATGTGCAGAGTATCCGGTAATGGATTCCAACAACTCAACACTCACAGGATAATCAAAGAAAATATTATCATTAATTACTCATTCGCCTTCATCTTCAAAAGGAGTGTTACATTGGGGATTAATAAGGCTTGCTATAATCGGTTCACCAATCAAAATGTCTGGCATGTCTGCTTCATATTCTGAATCCGTCTCATTGCCACTATCATTATCGTCCAGCAATGATTCTTTCGATGTTTCACTGGTCTCTTGATACAGGAGAGCATCAGTAAAGTAATTTCCCACCCCTTTGAATGGTTGCTTTTCAGGAAGACAGTTCGTACTGTTGCATTATCTTCAACATATTTGAAGCACTGGTGCAGAGTGGAGGGAACGATCTAGTTGGCGTGGATCCACGGTCGTCCTAGTAACAAGTTGTATGACATGTCACCGTCAATGACATAGCATGTCACTTCTGACTTCAGGCTCCCGATTCGACAACGGAGTTGAATTTTTCCAAGTGGATGACTACTCCCGGTATTAAAACCGTATATTGTTGTAGTGGTTGCAGACAACCTAAATAGTGGTATACCGAGGAAGTAGAGGAGCCTTTTGGGGATGATGCTGAGTGCAGACCCGGGTTAACCTGTACCCTTTCAATACATGTCGAACCGATGTATCCGGTGTAGTACAAAGGTCGATCGTGCTTGTTATCCTTGAGAAGCATATCTTCCGCTGTGAAGGTAATTGCAGGAACCTTTGATTGTGCATGATGGCATTCAGGGCAAGAAGACTGAGCGTCGTCGTTAGGGATTTCTGGCATATATGTCAGGAATGATTCTGAATTAGCCAGTGCATCTCTGAGTGCTTCTCTTGTCTCTTTTAAGAGACGAAGGAGCTCGTTTATGGTAATACGAGCCAGGATATTAGCCAGCTGGGCCAATATGTCAAAACAAAAGGGCGTGTCAAGCCCTGGGCCTGAAGGCTTCTTCAGGACATGGTCAAATTGGACTTACTACTTGTACTGACGTCGTCTGCTGTTGTGTCTCGTCAGTAGCTTTCTCATACTGTTTTAAGTATGATTTTCTAGATCGAGTACCTGTTGGCTGAGGTACATCAGCTCGCATTATGCAAGCGTGTTTTTCTCCTTCAGAATCGCTGAGAGAAGCTGCTGTGAGATTGTCATCATCTGGCAGCATGGAGATGACATTGCAAGATTTGCCCTTCGACTTGGACTTCTTTGAATCCCATTGTTCGTCTTGGACAAGGTCTGGGTGTATCCACATAATTTCCCCCGCCTCTACTGCTAAAGGGAACAAGAACTTTATTCTCTTAAGTTTTAACTGCAGGATGTTTGACTTCCAGCCGTGGTGCAGGGATTGGATAAGTGCCGTCAGGAACTGTAACCTTCGGGATTTTGCCAAACTCGAGAGTCACCATGTTTGCAGTGACTTTCTTTTGCTCTGACTTCAATATCAGGACTCCAGCGTTGACCAAAGCTTGAATTCTGTCCTTGAGGACAAAGCACTTGTCTGTAGGATGGTAAATCATCCTGTGAAAGAGACAGTATTTGGGATCATTCGTGCGTCCTATTTTATTAGGACGTCGAGCATCCAGCAGCTTCAATTTATTCCCTTTGTGGAGTAAATGGAATATTGTGACCACCTGATCGTCTTTGTAGGAGTACTGTTTCAGAGGAAACTTAGACTCCTGATTATGGAAGCCGCTCTTCTAAGCCTTCGACTGAATATCCCCTGACAATTTTACGGACATAGTCTCTTTCCCTTTGGCTTGAGAAGATTGTGCCATGTCGCCACGTCCTTTATTATTCATACCCCATTTGCCTTTTGGGGTGGATGGTTCGAACTTTTTAGCCGACTTTTCGGCTATCTCAGCTTGCTCAACTAGTTCTCTCCAGGTATGGGCTTTGACAACCCCCGTGTGAACCTCTACTTGGTCTAAGAAGTTATGCCTGCACGTCTGTAAGAGCGTGGGTAATGGCATCCCTGCTGGGCACATCAAAGATAAGTTTCTGAACCGTTTAATATAGTCACGGACAGATTCGCCCTTCTTCTGTACGGTAGAGAGGAGTTTGTCCATGGTTACCTCGGTATCGTCCTCATAGAAACGAGAAAGGAATCAGGTTTCTGGTCGATCCAAGAATTGACGGAACCCAGAGGGAGACTTCGGAACCAGCAGTGCTACCCCCTTTAAGGTGCCAATGAATAGCCTAGCCATGATAGCATCATTATCTATAACATTACCGGTCTGAGACCGGAAATAGTAGATGTACTGGTTTGGGAGCTCTTACCATCGTACGTATGTAACGTTGGTGGTTTCCACTTTGGTGGGTATGATACCGAATCCCATTCCAGCGGGTAAGGACGGACTGCCCCTACTTTCTTTAGTTCATCCCTCTGAGTTAGGGATGTGATTTGAGATTGGATGACTTTAAGGACTTCAGCGTCCAAAGAAGAACCCTCCTTTGACTTCTTTGTCCTTGGTTGTTCATTGTTAAGATGTTCTTCCTCATCATGGTTACTCCCGGTATCATTGTTATTCCGGTTATTGAGGAGTTGAGCGAGCATCTATTGAATGTTGTCCAAAGCTTCTTGTTGGGTCTTGGAAGTTTGCTCCTTAGCTTCCAACCGTCGACGAAGGTCATCATTATCATTATCAGCCATATTCACTGATACTCTATCCGTTCGTACAGAGTTGACTGTTGCCGAAAAGGCATACCCACTGTCTTCGTCCTCTTCATCAGACATTGCACTAATTCTTTCATTTGTTCTAGTGAGGTTACTGCAGTTGAGGAAGATGGCTGTTTATAACTGAAGGGTATTGCAACCCTAGATCTAGTGTTCCGGAAGACACCTTCTACATGTACCAAGACTTCTCCAAGGCCCGGGCTATAATCCGGATCTGGGGAACTATAGGGAGTGTCGTGCGACGCTCGTCTGCCCCTATGAAGCTCTCGTCCTCTTCCGGTCATGTTAACAGATGCAGAGTGCAGATCTCACGATACGCCCCTTTTACGATGTTTTATCGGAGTTTGTACCGATAGTCGATCGAAAAATGATCGTCGGTCTGAAGGAATAGCGGGGATTGGTCCTAGCCGGCAATGGATTGAGTGGAGTGTCACCAACTGACATCCCACTTGTAGACAACAGGAGGGGAAAGTTTGGAAAGATTCTGACTCCCGTTTGCTTGTCAAGAATTCCCGCAAGTTAGATCCAGTTGGGCCTAAACGATCCAGTGCAGAGGTTCTGTTGGATTGCACATAGAATGATGTCCTGTTCTTTTCATCACTGCAGAGGTAATTAGCACTAAATAGTGCTTTAGCTCCAACTTCGCGGCTAAGAACCTTGGGAATGTCCTTGGGTGCTGAAGTTGCATAAGCACCGCTGTCAGCACTTAGGGATGAACCCTTAACTCCGCTACGAAGGGCGAGCTTAGCGCTTAATGAACTAGAGAGCGAAGCACACTGTGGTGCTTTATCCGCTATGTTGCTACGGAGGTGATTAGCCTTAGATAGTGTTTTGGCTCTAAATTTGCGGCTAAAAGCTTTGGAAATGCCCTTGGGGGCTGAAGCTGCATAAGCATCGCTATTAGCGCTTAGGGGCAATCCCTTAGCTTCGCTGCAAAGAGCGAGTTTAGCACACTGGGGTGCTTTGGTTCCAACTTCATGGCTGCGAACACCATGCGTACCCTGAGGTACTGTGCTTGGCACACCATCGGTAGCTTCACTGATGAGACGATACTGGAGTAAGGAGTTACTGCTCTTGAATTAGGCGAAGGCATGGTCGCTATTGTGACTTCGCGGCTACCAGTCTCGTCGAAACAAGTAGGCATCTTGCTTTTTTCTTCACGAGAGAGACGAACTTGTGGCGAAATTATGCCTGAGGCTTCATACAGAGCCTTCTGCTTTAGCCTCCACATCTGCTTTGAAAGAGGAGACTTAGGTTCGCAGGGAACCTGGCTAGTCACATACAAGACTGGGAGGTGTTGGAAGGATTCTGCTTCCGGTTTCTGCTCCGAAACCTTGGCCATGGAGACCTTTCTATGCTTTCGTGCATGGAGCATTGGATCACCCCCAGAGAGGAGTTCTTCAAATTTTCCTTGGTCGAAGTGAACGACTAGGTTTTCGAAGGTGACAGGCTGAAGATTCTGACCCTTGCATTGCGGGCCTGCTTCCTTTTTGAGCCAGAGGACTGTGGTAGGCTCGCAGAGAGCCTCATCTGTCTCCACAGAGACTTGCTTCAAAGATTTAACCAGAGGGGCTCTGGCCAGACTGGCTTTCTTGAATTCAGAAGTAGACCGAAAAGTCTGTTCGTCGCATTGCGACACTTGATTCTCAATAGTGGAGAATTCAATCCCCAGCGGAGTCGCCATCATGTTTTCCATTGGTTTTACAAAGAGGGAAAACTTACAAAAAGGGTTCGAGGAGCTAAATTACAAGTATTCTAAAAAGATTACAAGTAGATCTCCTATGAGATTCTGGAGAAGTGTGCCGATAGGAGTCAGGTCAGCGCGCGAGCACTTTGTCCCTTTGACGATGCAATCGATGGGATTCCCTTCTCGCCTGGTTCGGGGAATCAGAGAACAGAAAGTTGGTAGAACCCTCTTGTTACTTCTCAAACTGCCTCCACTTGGGAATTCCTTCTCACCTGGTTTCAGAGATTCCTTGAGAGGAAGATCTTAGGGTATCAGCACCCTGATTAGAGAAGCAGTTCTCTGAATTCTCTAAATTCTTTGAAGCAAGAGAATACATCTCTGTTTAGCCTTCTCTCTCTGTGCGTCTCTTTGCCTGTGCACGTCTTTTTTCCTTCTCTGTGCCTCTAGTGGGCTATTTATAGGGAGAGCAGGGGTATAATTGTCCTTTGAAAATCTGGAAACTGATTGAGTCAATCTGTTTAAATCTGTAAACTAGCCTTGCTGCAAGGCTAGAATTAGCTTCTGTAAAGCTAGGAATAGCAGGTTGTTTCGATCTCCTGATCTGTTTTTGATTCTTTCCAAATAATCAAAAGATCTCCCTTGATCTTCTTACTTGTTCCAGGAGAGTCAAGAGATTATGGCAAGTAACTGTCAAATTGATCTCGGATTTGATCTTGATTAGATTTGATCTTGATCTTGAATTTATTTGATTTCATCTGGAGATTTAATTGGTCAAAAGGTTGACCATAACAGACCCGCAGTGGAGCTATCGCGTCGAGCTCGCAGCGGAGCTGGAAGGAGCATCTGGCGAAGTTTAGAAGAAAGCTCTTCAGCAGCGCTGGATAAACATCTGTGGCAAGGCTACCATCCTTCTGCGCGGTTGCGTGTAGCTTCGAGAGAAACTAACTCTCTACGGAGTTAACTGAGTACTTCAGGCGAAGTTATAAGTTAGCTCTCCGATAAAGCTTTGAATGGCTTCAAGGCGATGTTGGACAAACCTAGTCTCTCAGGCGAGGCTATCCCCTTGGGCTCATTTGATGCTAAGTGTTGAGCTAACTTAGCATCTTAGACCTGCTTAGGTCTCTTCAAAGACAATCTAGGCTCACTTTCTGCTTTACTGGATCAGTAGAGTCCAAGTTGCTGGTTTGTCCCTCGGAGATGGGTACAAAACTGGTCGTCAGCTTGTCTATCACTTGTCTTTTATAAATGTCAACAAGTTTAGACATTATTCAGACCAGTCAAGAATCTTGTCTTTTTAGAGTGTCAACACTTGGGAATTGGAATTTTGAACAGGAGACATTTTAGATCCTTCTTCCTCTATAAATAAAGTGGATCCTTGTGGAGAGATTTGTTTATCTTCTAAAAAACTTCTGCTTTCAAAATCAATTGTGCTGGTCAGTTGGGACGTCTTAGTTCTTCTTCATCTAGTGGAGGAAAGAAAATGAGAGGGAGAAGGCGGTTGTTGTGTTACTAATGTTTGGATGTTTAGTTGCAGAAAATGTCCGTTTTTGTGATGGGCTATTCGAGAAATATAAGTTTTTGTGATGAGGCCCGACTGTCAGGAAGGATAGGTAGGATTCTTCCTTCAGCCTGGTTTGTTCGTCTAATATCTGATCATATCGGTCTAGTCTTGAGCTAGGGCTCGATTTTTCTTTTTCCGGATAGATTGTGTTAGGTAGGAATGGGAGCTGAGAAGGGGATGTTTGATAATGGTTCTGATTCTATCTTCATGGCATGGTCTGGTCGTCTTTACTCTTGCTGATGGGTTTCTCCTCTTCCTTGGCCCTGACTTCATCCTCGAGGTGAGAGATTTGAGGGTGATTGATTGGATTTCATTTTGCATCATTTTATATCACCTTATCATGCTTTATATTAATAAAAATAGGATTTTTAATGTTTTTCTCTCTTATTTTTCAGGTCCATTCTTTAATGGAGAAGAAGGCCCAAATTTTGGATTTTTCAAAGAATTAAAACTGTTTTAAGGAGCCCACATCAAGGAAGCCCAATTCTGGAATGAATCAAGGCATATTCCCCAACTTCGAGAAGCTCTAGCTGGGCACCTACACCATAACAGAATGTGAGAGTGATCGCTAGCGCAACGGCCAAGATGCTGTCGCAAAAATGTGGCTCTGGTCGCGGATCCACGGTAAATCCTTGGCCGTTGATTAGGCGATTGATCCTACGGCTATTATGGGTCGCGATCAGCTCCTGAGGCCTATAAAAGGACCCTCATGGCCTCTGTAAAATGAGAGGAGAGAATAGCATTTTGATTTAGGAAAATAGTTAGGAGTTTTTTAGTTCTATTTTAGTCTTCTTGTGTAATTTTCATTTTCTCCATTTAGAACCAGAAAAAAGAGAGAGATGGTGAGAGAGATCTCTATAATTGAAGAAGTGATAGCTCCAATACAAAGGCTCAAGCATTCTCTTCTTAAATTTTCTTGCTCTACTGCAATTACTTTCAAAGCTCTTTGCTTTCTTGCACTTATTTTACCATGACTTCTTTCTTACTTTTCTTTTCTATGGCTAAGTAATCCCCTAACATGAATAACTAACTTCTAACACTACTAACTACTAACTTTTGGGTGATTACTAACTCATATGAATCATTGGATGTTTTCATTTTTAGTCTTGTAATTAACAAGTCTTTTTATTCCCAATGAAGATAAGTAGTGTTTCAAATCTTAGTGAATGCTTTGTATCACCTCCATATGATTCATGTGTGCCTCATTTAAAGACTTGTTTCTTTAACAAGTGCCTTGATAGAACATGAAGATGGATCACTTTTGTATGCCAACACCTATTGTATAAGCTTCTTATTTTATGCTAGCTTGTTATAGCTTTGATGATTTAACGTATCTTACATTCTTGTTTAGCATACCTAAAGTGTGAATACCTATGTTCCATTATTATGAATCTATAAGGAGCCGATGATCCAAGGAGGCCACCTAGCCAAGCCAAGATGAGAATATATCCTCAATTTGGGACAACTTATTGATTTGACAAAGCAAGATGGACTATTGCCAATGAATCTACATAAGGCACAAATCACCCAACGATATTAGTAAGTTAGTAGTGTAGAATGTTAGTTAGTCATGGCTTTCTCTCTATCGAATTTTAAAACTTTCTCTTTTTCAACCTCCGTCGTTTTCATTTCGTTTTACTCACTTCTATTTTGCTTTTCCTTAAAACACTACAAAGATTCTTTACTTTCTTTCTACTTTATTTGTTTTTCGATTTTTAAACAAAGAAGAACCTTCATTTTTCTTCTCAAAAACTTTAACATAAAAACTGTGAATGCTTCCATTGCCAGCCCTCCCTGCGGATACGACCCGTTATAGCTTTTACTACAAATAGTAATTCAAAGGGGTAAAGTAAATCTTCACACATATTCAGAGTTTGATCATCAGCACAAGGACTTAACGGTTTACTCTAAAGTCTTGCTCAAATCAATTCCTCCTTTTGAATAAATTTTTGGCGCCGTTACCGGGGAGGGCGATGATTTTTGTAAGTTTTTGGAACTAAAATGAATTTTTTTCTCTGTTGTAGGTTACAGATTAAGGAAATAGGAAAACAAGAATTGCAATAGCATATAAGTTATTTTGGGCCTCTGCTCTAGAAAGCAAAGACTAAGTACCCTTTGAATTGCTGTGTTTTCTCGGCTGTGGCCGCGGATCCGCGGCAAGGAAGAGTTCACTACTCACAGTTTTTATTGCAGGGCTGCTGCTTTGCAAAAATATAGCTTGCTGCAAAATTTTTTTCTGGTATGCCCTTACCAAGATCCTGCTAATAAGCCAAAAGTAAAAAGCTTGTTGAAAAATTAAATATTAATTAGACATTTGCATTCTAGGAACGTGTCTTTTCAATTCATTTACTTTATTTTTGAAGAGTGCTGGAACAAGATACATACGCATAGCATATAGAATAGGACTCATCTCTTGGTTAATTTAAATTGCTTTGAGTGAATCTTGTTTGCATATACTGTACACTTGTACAAATTGATTTTAGGGGCACCACCCCAATAACAAGAGAAGGTATGGATTTCATCACCTTTTCTTAGCCCAAAAATAACATTCCGAGCACTCACAATCCCAAGCTTTTAAATAAAAATTGATAGACGTTGGCCCCTAGGGATATCCGGACTCGATAAGAGATTAGCTATGGCTGAAAATTATTTTTGATTCATACTTCAGTCAAATTAGTATCTAAGGTTGGGGATTAAGAGGTTACGTCTCGAAGATACCGTAGTTTGGCATAATTAAGGCCTATTGCTTATGCACGGGTACCTCCCACCATATTTTGCCCCTACCTGGCTGATTAGCTGTGGTCTGACTCGAGCAACAACCTTCCTCAAATAATCACTCAGTTAGGAGTCATCTAGGTCCAGGGATCCTAGATATCTTGGTGATTGTTTTTCTTTATTTTTGTTTGTTATTTTTCTTTTACAATTGATTGTTTGGTGAACGTTGTTTGTGATTGTGCATGCAAGAGTGGTACCGGGATCCTATTTCATCAAGACTAGTTAGGAATACAATACTTGCACACACACCACTTCCTGACACAATTCCAATCATGGCGAATCATATTTCTCTCCAAGACAAGTTCTACCCAGATCGCACTTCACTTCCTTTATGCATTCTTCTACCTGAGGTAAATGGATACAATTTTAAGCTAAAACCTCGGTTCATAGACACGCTCCTTAGGTTTCATGGCCTAGAAGCTGAGGACGCGTATTTCTTTATTTGTGAGTTTGAAGAAGTATGTATGATGATAAGAATTCCCCAACTAGGGGAAGACGCTGTTAGACTGAGGTTCATTCCCTTTGCGCTTAAGGACATAGCAAAGAAGTGGTTATGTAATCTGCCTGCTAGTTCTATCTCGTTATGGGACGATTTTGTCAAGGTCTTTCTTAAGAAGTTCTATCCCATCCATAAAATGGCCCTCATCAGGAAAAACATAGTGCAGTTTAAGCTGGAAACAAATGAACCATTCTCGAAGTATTTTGAGCGATTTAAGGATTTATTAGCCCAATGCCCTCACCACGTAATAGAGAAGTGGCGGCAGTGCCAAATTCTCTATGACGGATTAGACTACCAAACTAGGACGCTCCTTGAGACATGTGTCAAGGAGAATTTTGAAGAAAGATGAGGACAAAGGTTAGGACCTATATGAAGCTTTAGCAAAAAAAACCATTCAGTGAGAGTCTTGCCCCGAGAGAACTAAACCCACTACTTCCAAAAGTGGTATGCATTCAATTGAATCCTCTATAGCTGCAGAGGCAAAAATAACACAACTGATGAGGAGGCTAGAACTATTTGAGGCTAGGGAACCCAATTCAGTGAACCAGGTCAACCCAACACTAGTGATCAATCTGGCTTATACCTATTGCCATGCTCTCACCCACATGTTTGAGGAGTGTTCTTTTACTAAGCTAAAATCTACCCTGGAAATATGAATGCAGCCTATGTCAGACCCAACTACAATCAATACTCCAAGACATACAACCCAGGATGGAGGAACCATCCAAGTTTTTCATGGACTCAGTCTGGTCCTGAGCAACCAAGGCAGCAACTTCCACATCAATACCCTGCTCAGTCTCATCAACCCAATTTCCACCAGAGTAAATCGAATTTTCAATAAAATTACCAACATAACTTCCAGCCCACGTACCTTCAACAACCATAGAATCATCCAGATAAAAAAATGTCAGATTTCGAAAGTATTATTGAAACCTTGTCCAAAACCTAGGCTTAATGATGAACAACCACAACTAAGCTATTAATAGGTTAGAGGTTCAAATAGGTCAACTGGCTAAACGAAAGAGAAAAGGGAACACTGCCCAGTCAGCCATTGCCTAACCCTAAGAACCCCTTTCCTATTCATGAAGCTGAAGACATAGGTCTGAAACAACACAACACTGTTCAATCTTGAGATCTGAAAAACAAGTTGACAAACACGATTTTAGCCATCCCATTCCCAACAAACCAGTGTCAAATTCTCCTTTTACTGTACCACAAACTCAAAATGATCCAAATGATCCATCTTCAAGTCACAACCATCAACCAGCAAGTCTAATGATAAAAACAAAACAGATGAGCAACATTACAAGCCTATGTGCCATTTCCTAATAGGCTAGCAAACAACAAGACTAATGCTCAAATGGAGAAGATTAGGATAATGTTCAATCAGGTTCTGATCAATGTGCCCCTTCTTGATGCCATACAACATGTCCCTTCATATGCAAAATTTTCAAAAGATATGTGCACCAAGAAAAAAAATAAATGTCCCAAGGAAGGTCTTCCTTGCATCTAACATATATGAGTTGTTAATGGGGCCCATTCCTGTGAAATACAAAGACCCGGGAGTCCAACCATTTCATGTATCATAAGGCAGACCACAATAAATCGGGCCTTGATCTAGGAGCCAGCATCAATTTGCTTTCCTTTTCTGTGTATCAGCAACTTGGGCTGGGTGACCTCCATTCAACCAGAGTTACTATACAATTGGATGACCGATCTGTAAAGATTCCTAAGGGGGAGATTACAGATGTCCTCATACGGGTCGGGGAATTCACTACCCCATGGATTTCATCATTTTGGAGACACAACCCTTACAAAATCCGAAAGCTCAAACCCCGATCATTCTAGGACGACCCTTCCTAGCCACTGTAAATGCCATCATAAACTGTAGGAATGGGTCTATGCGTTTGACTTTCGGAGATATGACGAAAGAGGTAAATGCTTTCCACCTGGGAAAAAAACCTCATGACTTGGATGACCAGTCGTTCGAAGTGAACTTGATTAAAGGATTGACAAGTGAACACGAAGAAGTGATTAATATGAGTCTGACAAAAAATTTGAATTGGAGTCCGATGACTTCAATCTTGACCAAATCATTGAATCCACAGTGGAGTGGGCAACAAACGCAACCCCTATCCTTTCCTTATAAGAGAAACAACCATTGATAGATCATATCCCCTCTTTCGAGCTTAAAGTTCTTCCTAGTCATCTCAAGTACCAGTACTTGGGTTAAAAGGAAGCTTTTCTCGTGATAATAGCATCTCATCTTACGGAACAACAAGAAAAGGATCTTCTTGCGGTGTTGAGGGAAAATCGAGAGGCAATTGGTTGGACATGGCTAATATAAAGGGGATCAGTCCATCTATTATACAACACCAGATTCACTTAACAGAAGAGCCAAAGCTAGATCCACAACGTCGATGATTAGTCTCTAATTTTGCATAATTTGTATCACATCTTCACATTGATTTCATATAAAATTTTTCTAATAAAGCTTTGCTTCCTTGATTCTAGGTTCATAGTGTGCAATGAAGAGGAGGACCCTAAATCACCATTTAATTGGTGATTAAAAGCCTAAATCATAGCCATTGACCTAGAAGAGCATATTTGTCAAAACCATGGGCTGTAATCTCAAAACTGGGCACAGGGCCTGACAGGGGACAGATGGGACCGCGCGCGGCTCGAAGCGCCGCGCGCGCGGCCCCATTATGGCCGTAGAAACGCGGCCTTGCCGCGTTTTCATGGCCGTACGGCCGCGGCCCCAGCTGCGTTTTGGGCCAGGGCCTGGCCCATGGCCCCTTCTTCCCTAGTGGCTATAAATACCCCCTGGGGTTTCAGAGCAAGGATATATAGAGTTAGGAGTAGTTTTCAATCCATATACAGAGTTAGGAGTAGTTTTCATTCCATGTTATTTAGGGTAGTTTAGTTAGGTTAGTTCTTCTTCCTTTTTATATTTTCTATTTTGTAGATCTTGTAATAGGGAGAGAGAGTGGTTCATGCTTGGAATGCAAGACTGCTTGTAATAGAAGGTGACAATCTATGAAAGGTTCTCTCTTTACCTCTCTATGTTTTCTTCTCTCTAATCTCTTTTACATGTTTAGATAAACTTTTCTCTCATGGCAACTAACTACTAACCACCAGCTTGCTAGCTTCTTTTATGATAATTCACATGAATCTAATAGCCTCGTTTTGGCCTTGCTCTTGCAAGAACCATTGATGGCTCGTGATGATAGATCTAACACTCGAACTTCCAAACCACTAACAAGTTAACATTACTTTACTTCATGCTTGCTCTTATTGGGCTTTGATGATTTAAGTATAGCTTGCACTTGTTTGTTGAGTTGGGTTGTGATGGGTTATATATGGGTCATGCTTTGAATAGCTCTTGAACCAAGGACTAGTGATGGCCAATGATACATGTGAGGCAACTATCACTAAGAGGTTAGCACGTTGATGGAGTCATTAGTAGTTAGTGCCATGAGTTTTCTTTCTCTTTCACTTTGTTTTAGAAATATCAAAAACCACAAAAACCATTCTTTTCTATGTTTCCCACTTATTTGTGTTTCACCGTATACTTCTCTTTTTCATTCTTTCTTTTCTTTTCTTTACATTCTTTCAAGAATTGAAGAATTTTTAACAAAGACGTGAATCAACCGGTAAAGCTTCTATTACCTCCCGTCCTTGTGGATTTGACTCGTTTTAGCCTCTATACTATAACGGAAGTATCGAGGAAGCTAAAGCGCACACACTTCAAATCTTGATTTCAAAGCATACACTTTTTGTGCGCAGTTTTCCCCGATCAAATTTTGGCGCTGTTACCGAGGATGGGAACGGTTTGATTTCACATTTTAGTTAACTTTTCTTCTTTGTTTTTTGGTGTGCAGGTTAAATTTTTAGCATTGCAGAAGTCCACACTTGCTCTTGTGTGGTCAGGTAATTCTTGTATATTCTTATTTTCTGCTGCTAATTTTTTTATTACCTGTACACTGTAAATAATATTAAGAATTAAAATACGGTAATTGGATGCTTTAAAATGGTTTAGACATTTGCATCTAGGCACGTATCAATTTTCATTCCAATATACTGTATTTTATTCATGTGTTGTTGTGATATTGATAGGAGGTGTACATATGGCATCACATATAGTATAGGACAAACACTTCAGTGATTTACTCGCTTTTTTGTGTTCATCTTATCTATATTGCACACTTGTACAAATTAAACTTAAGGACAAAACCCAAGACAACATAAGGTGGGGAAGTCATTACCCTCCCTTGGCCCAAAAATCACCTCCCCACTCACACAACCCAAGCCTTAATAAAATTTGTTAGACGTTGGCCCCTAGGGACATCTCGGACTCATTTAAGAGATTGACCTAAAGGCGAACTTGTTAGAATTTGACTCTTGTTAAATCGGTGTCTAAGGTTGGGGATTGAGAGGCGAAATGTCAAAGAATGGTGGTTTGGTATAATTAGGCCAATTGCTTCGGCATGGATACCTCCCACTAATCTTGCCCCTACCTGGCCGATTAACTCGTGGTCAGCTTCCGACAATATACCCCCGTGGACAGTCTAACCAGTTAGGAGTCGTCTAGGTCTAAGTCAACCCTAGCATAGGCTTGTTTTTTTCTTTATTTGTTTATTTATTTATTTGTTTGTTTTCTTCTTTTTGTAAATTGTGATATGGATTTTAACTACAACAATTCTTTCAATTCTAATATGAATCCATATTTCACTCCGACCTCATTTGATTCGGATAACTCCGACCTGGCTATGTACAACATGAACCAACCATTTATGCCGAGTTGGGATTATCCGAATCAATATGACCCATATCCTCAACCATATGACTACAATTTTCAAAATAATTTCAACTCTTCACAGAGTCAATGGGGATTCACCTCCCCCGAGTCAGATTTTCAACCACATTGTCCACAACTTTCACAATGTTCATTCCCCAATTCTGCTTCATATCCTCCTTTTCTTGAGCCACCTATTGAAGAAAAATCATTATTACAAAGGACTTTAGAAGAAGCAACAGAGGCTCAAAAAAAATTTGAAAACAATATGGCCTCATCATGTCAACAAAATTTTCAAAATTCATATAGTTCTTTTCCAGAACCAATCAAAGAAAAATCATTGTGGAAAAAACTATAGAATTCGTGCAAGAGACCGAGCGCATAATGCAAAATACGATTGACTTCCCATGTCCATCAAATGCTTAAGAATCTTGCCATTTTGGAAATCCAGCTTCAATTTCATCATACCAACCTAAACTTGACCAATATCCAATTCCTGATACTTAGGCTAGTTATCCATTTCTTGAAATTGAACTTGAAGATGAATGTGAACCTGAGGTTCAAGTTAGCGATTCGAGTCCATTACTTGAATCAATATCGACTCCTGTAGTGTTACTTGTAATAAGTGACGTTCTTGAGCCAGTTTTGATTCCCATACTTCCTAAATTTGACTCGATCGTTTCATTCATTCACATTCCTTCCATGGACGAAAATCAATATTCAATTTCATTACATCCATTTGAACTTGCCCAAAATTGTGAGAACTACCTTGACATTTTAGCAAGTTATCCTTTTCTCGAAATTGAACTTGATCTTGAATGTTATCCTGAACCTCATATTAGTAATTCCATTTCACTTTTTGATTCAATAATGACTCTGGTATCTTTACTAGATTTTTTCTCCATTCCGGAGTCAACATTGAATCCTGTACCAGTACACCGTGAAGTAGAACCACCAATCTCTAATGATCACACTTCATTCACGGGGAAAGTGTGTGAATATCAATTCTTTGGTTTGGATCCTGTTTTTGAACAAATTTCGGCTCTCATTGTTGACTTTCGACTTGATCTGAGTCAACTTCCCTAGTCGGCATCGGTTTTTATTCCTGATCCCTTTGAGTCCAAATCCATCATTTTTTAAAATCACACTTCATTGTTGGACAAGAATGTTGACAAAAATGACTCAATAATTATTTTTGAAAATTGGAAATTAGATGGGGATAAATTTTTCAATAAGACCATTCAATCCATCATTCTTTTCTGGGGTCATAATAGAGAGGTCCTTGGTGGGTTGTCTGCATGATCCACGATATCTTGATTGGGTCACAACACTTGGCCCAATCCGACCACCACTAGAGCCACCCCTTGCGGTAATCTTCCTTACCTCTCCATTTATTTCATGTATTTACACTTTCACGATGCATTGAGGACCATGCATGAGATAAGTGTGGGGGAGGGTTACTAACGTAGTTAGTTTTATATTTTCTTTCTTTTACACTTCTTTTAATTAAACAAAAAAAATCTTTTATATAAAAACTTTCTTTTTCTTTATACAAAAATTTTTGAAACAAGAGAAGTAGTTTTTGATTTATTTTTAAGAAAATTAAGATTATCTTAGGAATTAGGAAGACCTAAAGTTATGAAATTTTAAACCGAGTCAAAATAATAAATCTTGTTTAAATTTTAGGATAAGAAGTAAAATTGAAAAGATAATTTGATCTTGAATTTTTTGTCTTAGATTTATGCACTCTATACTTACACAATTTTTGAGATTGAAACAAAGACTAAAAATGCCATAAAAATTATATATTCAAAAAAATAATAAATAAAAACTACCTATTGAAGTTGGGTAATTATACCTCAGGAAGCAAGATTATTCACGCCTAAAACGGTGGACAAAAAAAAATAAATAATCCCCTTTAGTTTTGTGGCCTTGTTTACTCTAGTCCTTAAGTCCGAGGGATGTTTTCTCGTCTGGTGCCCTAAGACCATCAGGTTTGGGAGTCACCGGCTAAAGGCTCACTACCCGGGTAAATAAGAAAGCCTAAGAAAACTAAGGGAAGAAAAAGGAAAAAATATATATAATAATATAAATAAATGGCATGAAAGTTAGAGTCGATATCCAAAAAACCTTCACTGTTCACAAAGTGCATAATTTTCTAAGAGTTTTATGAAAGATCAAAGAGTCAATTTAATTTTAAATTATTATATTTAATTTATAAAAAGATCTTTTTTTTACATTTTGACTTAGTTTAAGAAAGAACAATTCTGGTTTACTATGACCTTGGATCACTAATATTTTCGCAAAAATACTTCAACACTTTTCTCTATTTTAAAAAGTGTCTTCAAAATACTAACATTTGATTTCTTCCTTTATGCATTTTGTGGATATAATCCGCTGAAAACCCTCAGGAGACAAAACTCCTCCTCTAGGAGAAACTTAGAGGTTTAACGGCTTGTTGCATATGCTCAGTGCAATTGCGTCACCTGCGAAAGTGGTATAATAATTCTTTAGTTTTTGTTTTTCTCGGGACGAGCAAAAGATAAATGTGGGGGTGTGATTAGTCTCTAATTTTACATAATTTATATCACATCTTCACATTGATTTCATATAAAATTTTGCTAATAAAGTTTTGCTTCCTTGATTCTAGGTCCATGGTGTGCAATGAAGAAGAAGACCCTAATGTTGGCCCAATGGCCTTCCACTCTAGTTTTGATGATGATCAACACTCATGTAGTTATGTTTACTAATATTCTTGTGTTTCTAAGTTTCAGATCATTAACAGGATATTAGGTTGGTGATTAGCTTCAACAAGATGATTAGAAGCTATTCATGATGATTCCGGTGCCAAAGCTTAAAGATCATACCTTTGCACTTGGAGAATCACGGAGTTTGGACCGAGTCTACTTGAAGATGGAAGATCGACAAGAAGACTTAGGTATCCTAGTTTAGATAGAGTTTTTAGATCCATTTGTAAAGCTTGGTTTAGTTGATATGCTCAAGTGCACAAAACACACACGTTTCATGATTTGGTTTTTGGTTTTCATGAATTATAGATCAAAACAAGTTTACCTTATACCTATGTATATTAGATATGTTCTAGATATACATAAATGCTTTAAACTTGCTAGACAAACTTATTTTGACTATCCTATTCATGTTTTGGAAAATTCTAGTTTGATAAAATACAAGTTTTGTTTTTGATAAAATTGGCAAGACATAAAATTGAATTGATATGATTGATATATGTCTTGAAATTTTTATCACAAGTTTGGTTATCAAAGTAAAATGATAAAATAAGTTTTAGAAAAACATATTTTAGAAAAACAGTTTTTATTGTGATTAAAACTATTTTTTAGATTTACTGTGATTTTATGGATTTTATTGAGTGAAAAGACCTATTTTCAAATCCCGTTTCTGTGCAGAACTGAGGACTGGCTGACAGGCTGGTCGGTCGACCGTGACGGTCGACCGCACCAAGGTCCGGTCGACCGACGTGCACAGACGTGCACGTCTGTTAGGCACAGTGGACGGTCGACCGGGCCGGTCGACCGGGCCTGAGAGCTCTGCTCTCGGTTTATTTCGGTCGACCGGACCGGTCGACCGATGTTGCCCAACGGTCACATTTTTGACCGTTGGCGGTCGACCGGCAGTTGGTCAGACTGCCACATCAGCCTAACGGCTAGTTTTTCCTAGGGGCTATATATACCCCATTTCTCCATTGTTTTAGACAAGAATTTTTGAGCTAAAAATTTTCAGTTTTCTGAAGAGCTTAAAAGAGTTTTTAAAAGAGTTTTTAAGTCAAAAAGATCTCATCTTTATTTGTTTTGGGTTTTTGAAAAATCAAAGAAAAATAGGTTTTTGGGATTTTTGCTTAGATCTTCAATTCTATCATATTGCAAGTATTTTCCCAAAGATTTTTCTTTGTTGCTTGTTTCCAAAAACACTTGTTTCCACACTTGAGCTATCTTCTATCCTAAACTATTAGGATCTTTGTTTTGTGGAAAAAGAAAGAAAGAGAGAGTTTTGAGGTTGTTGTTTGTAACCTCTAAGTTGTACACCCTTATTCTTGTTGTATCCCTCTTAGGTAGAGGTGATCGGGTGATTGGTTTGTATCCCTCAAGTGTGAGGTGATTGAGATTGGTTGTGAGCCTCTTTGGTAGAGGTGTTGTTGTTGGTTGTTGTATTTGGCTACGGGCCTAACCTCGGTTGTGAGGAGGTTGTTGTTTGAGAGAGGAGTTTGGTACTCCTAGAGTTGTAAGAAATCCTCTTCGGTAGAGGTTCCCTCGGTGGGAGTTGAGATAGTGGAAATCCTACACGGTGGTGTAGGCGGGGATGTAGAGCAAGGTGCTCGAACCTCGAAACAAATCTTGGTGTTTGCTTTTTGATCCATTGTCTCTCTAACTCTCTCTCTTATAATTGTGCAAAGCATCATACTCATCATCATATCATACTTGCTTGTGTTGAGCATCTTTTCATTCATATCTTATACATTGCTTGTGTTGCCTTGCATCTTTTATATTGCAATTCATTCTTATATGCTTGGCTTGATTGTGTGCATTTCATATTGCTTGGATTGCTTGTGTGTGTGTGCCTAACTTATACTCATCCAACAAGAGCTTCACATAGCACCTCAACCCATTTCAAGGGGAATCAAGAGGAGTTAGTCCTGAGCCTCGCAAGGGGAATTCGGCTACACTTGTTGTATTGTATTAGTTTGTGCATAATTTGCATTAGCTTCCGCATTTAGCGCACATAGTTTTGCATTTAGTTTCCTAGATTAGCACTTACACCTATTCACCCCCCCTCTAGGTGTTTTCAATTGGTATCAGAGCTAGTGCTCCTGATACTTAGGCTTAACATCCTAGGAGTGATCCTTTGATTGCTAATCTTATTTGCATTTGTTTGCTTGTTTGCACACATATAGTTTACCATGGACTTCATGACCCCACCTAGCTATGATCCTTCCAACATTGATGTTTGGAAGTATAGGATGTCCATGTACATAAAGACCCTAGGTTTGCATGTCTTCCTTGCCGCCACCAAGAGATGTTATCTTGGTGATTGCAATCATATAGGGGCCAATGCACAAGCCCTAGAGGCCATTAGAAGCACTTTATCTAAAGATTATCTTTTATGTGTTTCTAACCTTGATTCCGCTTTTGTAGTGTGGAACAAATTGACAACCACCAACACCTCCAAGCTTCAAGTCCAAATCCAAGAAGAGGAATCTAGTGGAGAATCTAACTCTATATGCTACATGGTCCAAGGGAATGACTCCCTTGAGGTACACTCGGAAACTCCATTAGATAGTGATGATGATGCTAGTTCTTCAAGAAATGATATTGTTGATCCACATGCTTTGAATGAAGAACTTTCAATTGTTTGTGAAAAATTAATTGAGAAGTATAAGATTTTGAAAAAGAAAAGTCTAGGAATAGAAAAAGAAAATAAGTGTTTGAATTCTAGACTTAATATTGCTTTGCAAGAGAAAGAGGAGATCTCTAATGATAGGGATTCATTAAGATCTCAACTTAATCTTGTATTAAAAGAAAATGAATTTTTGAAAAATAAAAATGATTGTGAAAACCTTTTAAAGAAGAATGAAAACTTGTCTTCTAAAATTGATTTTGTTTTAAAAGAGAATGTTGCTTTGAAAAACAAATTTATTTCTATTTCAGACTTGAATGCTTGTTTAGAGAAAAATAATGTTTTACATAATAAGATTGATTCTCATGTTTGCCATGCTAGGGTAGTTTCACCTAAATCACCCATTGCATGTTCCACTTCTTCTATGCTTGAGAATGATATAAATTTGTTAAAGAAGAAAATGGATTGTTTGGGCTCCACTATGAGCCAATGTGCCATGAACCACTCACGGTTGGAAACCTTGGTTCGAAAGAAACAAGTTCCAACTTCTATGCATGCACACCCTCCACGGCATACACATGCTCCACACGGACACACTCCTCACATGTATGCTCATGTGTACACTTGTACACATTGTGGACGTAAGGGCCACCTTGCTAAATTTTGTTATGATAGATTACATACTCCAAATTTAGCAAAGAAGTTTGTTTGGGTTAGAGAAGGGACTAACCCCCATGGACCCAACAAGATGTGGGTACCAAAGACCACCCCTCCTATTACTTTTGATGTAGGTGTGGGCTCTCACATGACGTGAGAGTGATGACACCTTGGAGTGGATGCGTTCCGGACTTAAAGGAAATCTATTGGATGCATCACTTTCAAGGGAAGAGATGGTGGAGAGGACCACCAAGTTTTGGAGACAAGGAGAGTTGCCTTCTAGGTTTTGGTAACGATTCCTAACTCCGTATTATTTATTTACATGCTTTCATATTCATTTGTTTTATAGCATGTTTTCATTGTCTATGGATTAGTATGTACATGCCATGTTTATTAGATCCTTGACATACATGTATAGTTTTTGAGACACACTTGCTTATATGAACCCATACTTAGTGTTCTCACTTTTTTTTTAAACTATAATGTACATCATGAATCTAATACATGTGAATTTATATAATAATCATGTTTTAGTTTTATCATGATGATTTTTATCTTGTTTTTGATGCTTCATGTTAAGATTACTTGTTTAGATGTTAGTTTTCATTAAGACTAGGATTTATACTTGTACATATAGTGGGCCACAAATAAATCTATATATGTTTGAATTGAATGCTTATTTGAACCCATTAGATGTGCTAGTATAGTCTAGTTTTGATGATTCATACATTTTAAACTTGTATTCCCATTTTTGGATTTGTTTATGATTGTGTGTTTCACTTCATGTATATGTGTATTTTGCCAAACTTGAAGATATACATGTATACCCCTTGAGTCATTTGCCTTTCATGCAAATATCTATTATGGACTCAAAGTGTGTTTAATGGATATGTATGTATACTTCTTGTGTTGACAAATCATACATATACCTTGAAATGAAAATTGCTTTGATGAAAATTTAGCCTTACATGTTTTCATGTTTATGTGTCAATATTTAACTTCATGTATATGTCCATCTTATCCAAACTATTGACTATACATGAGTATCCTTTTGAGCCACGTGCCTTCATGAATATATATTTAGTGGACTCGTTGAGTTTTGGATATGTATGTATATTTTTAGCTTGTATTAGACATACATATGCCTTGAAGATTAAATAAGGAGTGTTATATGATTTTTCATGTTTTTGATAGAATTATGTTTTAAGGAATAATTGAGCTTAATGAAATATTTTTCATGATTATGATCTTCACATATTATTTGTACACTCATATCTATTGCTCATGTTTTGTTCTCATGAGTTATGCTTTATTGGTTAGAGTGATGATTATCATGTGAATTTCAATTTTGTTTTATTCCTTACTTGAAGGATTTCGTGCTAGTTAACAAGTTTTCCATTTAACTAGTTGCGATGTTCTTCATTTTGGTAGTGATTTTCAAACAAAACTACATTTTCAAATCTATCTTTGAAAACCCCTACCTTCCAAGGGCGGTAGGATGGGAGATCATGTTCATGTATGCCCTAAATTGAAAATCTTTAAAACTTGAATTATGATTGGGTGGTAGATAATATGATGTATACACTTGAACTTATTGTTATGTCAATTGGTATCATTGAACTCTTTCAATTGGTATCATTTTGACCTTTGGTATACTCATATGTTTATTATGTATGTATGTATGCTTTAAATTCCAAGTATATCAATTTCTATTGGTATCTATCTTTCATACATATATATGTTTGTATTTATGCTAGTGCTTGAGTTTCAATTTTGTTTAAATTGATTACTTTTAAATTGTTATCAAGACTATGCATGACTTTAGTTTGTATTTCATAAAGGGGGAGAAAATATGTTTTGTATTTCAATGGTATTTGTACTCCCACACTTTATGATTAAAAGTTGTTTATATGTTTTAAAATGAACAATTCTTACAATTGGTATCAATGTTTCTAAATTGGTAAAATATTTACAATTGGTATCATATTTAAGAAATTCAAAATTTGTTTTGGATTCAAGACTTATGTTTAATTACAATTGGTATTTTTCAAAATTTTGTTTAAAGAAAATATTCAAAGTTTTGATTTGTATTTCCTATATGCAAGGAGAGCTTAACATCTCTCTTACATATAGATTCATGTTGAGTATATTATAAATTGAGGAGCTTGACAACTCTTCTTTATATGATATACGTGTGTAGGGGGAGCTTCACATCTCCTCTTATGCATTACATAATATGTGTTATGTGAATTGGGGCTTATCATCCCTTCTTCATGTAATGCATATGTGTAGGGAAGCTAACTTAGCGTCTTCCTCTTCATGAATGTATATAGCATATAACATATATGATTCTTGTTTATTGGTATCAAGATGCTTCATTGACATATTTTTAATTGATATCATGTTTGTAGTCACCCCTTATTGATTTTGTTTTTTGTTTTAGACAAAAAGGGGGAGAACATTGTTTGCATTATTTTGATTGACAAAAAGGGGAGAAAGATTTTTACCCCTCATTTTATCTATGGTTTTGATTGTTTACCCCTTTGTTGATGATTGACAAAAAGGGGGAGAATTATTTGAGAGTTTAACATGCATATATAAAACTCAAATTACTTCTATGCATGATTGGTACATGTTTTATATGCATGCTTATGTTTTATATGCATATATTATGTTTTAATCTCAAGAATATTAAGTTTAATTGATTTATAGAGTTTGTTTTGTAATTGGTATCTAGAGCTTATTTTGTTTTGAATATTCCATTTGATATCTAGAACCATTTATTGTTTATGCATATGCATGTTTCATGTTTAATATTCATTGCATATATTTATTGTTTATCCCTATGCATGAGTTAAGGGGGAGCTTCCTTGAAGCTTATCTTTAATCCATGCATATATAACTCCATGAGTTTTGTCATCATCAAAAAGGGGGAGATTGTTGGCCCAATGGCCTTCCACTCTAGTTTTGATGATGATCAACACTCATGTAGTTATGTTTACTAATATTCTTATGTTTCTAAGTTTCAGATCATTAACAGGATATTAGGTTGGTGATTAGCTTCAACAAGATGATTAGAAGCTATTCATGATGATTCCGGTGCCAAAGCTTAAAGATCATACCTTTGCACTTGGAGAATCACGGAGTTTGGACCGAGTCTACTTGAAGATGGAAGATCGACAAGAAGACTTAGGTATCCTAGTTTAGATAGAGTTTTTAGATCCATTTGTAAAGCTTAGTTTAGTTGATATGCTCAAGTGCACAAAACACACACGTTTCATGATTTGGTTTTTGGTTTTCATGAATTATAGATCAAAACAAGTTTACCTTATACCTATGTATATTAGATATGTTCTAGATATACATACATGCTTTAAACTTGCTAGACAAACTTATTTTGACTATCCTATTCATGTTTTGGAAAATTCTAGTTTGATAAAATACAAGTTTTGTTTTTGATAAAATTGGCAAGACACAAAATTGAATTGATATGATTGATATATGTCTTGAAATTTTTATCACAAGTTTGGTTATCAAAGTAAAATGATAAAACAAGTTTTAGAAAAACATATTTTTAGAAAAACAGTTTTTATTGTGATTAAAACTATTTTTTAGATTTACTGTGATTTTATGGGATTTTTATTGAGTGAAAAGACCTATTTTCAAATCCCGTTTCTGTGCAGAACTGAGGACTGGCTGACAGGCTGGTCGGTCGACCGTGATGGTCGACCGCACCAAGGGCCGGTCGACCGATCCGGTCGACCGACGTGCACAGACGTGCACGTCTGTTAGGCACAGTGGACGGTCGACCGGGCCGGTCGACCGGGCCTGAGAGCTCTGCTCTCGGTTTATTTCGGTCGACCGGACCGGTCGACCGATGTTGCCCAACGGTCACATTTTTGACCGTTGGCGGTCGACCGGACCGGTCGACCGGCAGTTGGTCAGACTGCCACATCAGCCTAACGGCTAGTTTTTCCTAGGGGCTATATATACCCCATTTCTCCATTGTTTTAGACAAGAATTTTTGAGCTAAAAATTTTCAGTTTTCTGAAGAGTTTAAAAGAGTTTTTAAAAGAGTTTTTAAGTCAAAAAGATCTCATCTTTATTTGTTTTGGGTTTTTGAAAAATCAAAGAAAAATAGGTTTTTGGGATTTTTGCTTAGATCTTCAATTCTATCATATTGCAAGTATTTTCCAAAGATTTTTCTTTGTTGCTTGTTTCCAAAAACACTTGTTTCCACACTTGAGCTATCTTCTATCCTAAACTATTAGGATCTTTGTTTTGTGGAAAAAGAAAGAAAGAGAGAGTTTTGAGGTTGTTGTTTGTAACCTCTAAGTTGTACACCCTTATTCTTGTTGTATCCCTCTTAGGTAGAGTGATCGGGTGATTGGTTTGTATCCCTCAAGTGTGAGGTGATTGAGATTGGTTGTGAGCCTCTTTGGTAGAGGTGTTGTTGTTGGTTGTTGTATTTGGCTACGGGCCTAACCCCTCGGTTGTGAGGAGGTTGTTGTTTGAGAGAGGAGTTTGGTACTCCTAGAGTTGTAAGAAATCCTCTTCGGTAGAGGTTCCCTCGGTGGGAGTTAAGATAGTGGAAATCCTACACGGTGGTGTAGGCGGGGATGTAGAGCAAGGTGCTCGAACCTCGAAACAAATCTTGGTGTTTGCGTTTTGATCCATTGTCTCTCTAACTCTCTCTCTTATAATTGTGCAAAGCATCATACTCATCATCATATCATACTTGCTTGTGTTGAGCATCTTTTCATTCATATCTTATACATTGCTTGTGTTGCCTTGCATCTTTTATATTGCAATTCATTCTTATATGCTTGGCTTGATTGTGTGCATTTCATATTGCTTGGATTGCTTGTGTGTGTGTGCCTAACTTATACTCATCCAACAAGAGCTTCACATAGCACCTCAACCCATTTCAAGGGGAATCAAGAGGAGTTAGTCCAGAGCCTCGCAAGGAGAATTCGGCTACACTTGTTGTATTGTATTAGTTTGTGCATAATTTGCATTAGCTTCCGCATTTAGCGCACATAGTTTTGCATTTAGTTTCCTAGATTAGCACTTACACCTATTCACCCCCCTCTAGGTGTTTTTCACCTAAATCACCATTTAATTGGTGATTAAAAGCCTATATCATAGCCATTTACCTAGAAGAGCAGATTTGTCAAAACCTCAAAATCGGGCACAGGGCCTGACAGGGGACAGACGGGACGGCGCGCGGCTCGAAGCGCCACGCGCGCGGCCCCAGTATGGCCGCGGCCGCGGCCCCGGCCGCGTTTTGGGCCAGGGCCTGTCCCCTGGCCCCCCTCTTCCCTGGTGGCTATAAATACCCCTGGGGTTTCAGAGCAAGGATATACAGAGTTAGGAGTAGTTTTCATTCCATATACAGAGTTGGGAGTAGTTTTCATTCCATATACAGAGTTAGGAGTAGTTTCATTCCATGTTTAATTTAGGGTAGTTTAGTTAGGTTAGTTCTTCTTCCTCTTTGTATTTTCCATTTTGTAGATTTTATAATAGGGAGAGAGAGTGATCATGCTTGGAATGCAAGATTTCTTGTAATAGAAGGTGACAATCTATGAAAGGCGCTCTCTTTACCTCTCTATGTTTTCTTCTCTCTAATCTCTTTTACATGTTTAGCTGAACTTTTCTCTCATGGCAACTAACTACAAACCACCAACTTGCTAACTTCTTTTATGATAATCCATATGAATATAATAGCCTCGTTTTAGTCTTGCTCTTGCAAGAGCCATTGATGGCTCATGATGATGGATCTGACACTCTAACTTCCTAACCACTAACAAGCTAACATTACTTTACTTCATGCTTGCTCTTATCGGGTTTTGATGATTTAAGTGTAGCTTGCACTTGTTTGTTGAGTTGGGTTGTGATGGGTTACATATGGGTCATGCTTTGAATAGCTCTTGAACAAAGGACTAATGATGGCCAATGATACATGTGAGGTAACTATCACTAAGAGGTTAGCATGTTGGTGGAGTCATTAGTAGTTAGTGTCATGAGTTTTCTTTCTCTTTCACTTTGTTTTAGAAATATCAAAAACCACAAAAATCATTCTTTTCTATGTTTCCCACTTCTTTGTGTTTCACCGTATACTTCTCTTTTTCATTCTTTCTTTTATTTTCTTTACATTCTTTCAAGCATTGAAGAATTTTTAACAAACACGTGAATTAACCGGTAAATCTTCTATCACCTCCCGTCCTTGTGGATTTGACTTGTTTTAGCCTCTATGCTATAATGGAAGTTTCGAGGAAGCTAAAGCACACACACTTTAAATCTTGATTTCAAGGCATATGCTTTTTGTGCGCGATTTTCTCCCGATCAGTCAACTAAACCCAATCATGTAAGAGGCTGTCTGAGCTAAAATTATGAAGTTACTAGACAATGGGATCATTTACCCATATCCGATAGCCAAAGGGTTTGTCCAGTCCATGCTGTACCAAAGAAGGCAGGCTTTACTATGGTGGAAAATGATAAGAAGGAATTAGTAAAAACTCATCTTCCAATGAAGATTTTAGTCTGCATTGATTACCGAAAACTAAACATTGCCACTTGTAAAGACCATTTCCCTCTTCCATTCATTGACCAGATGCTCGAGAGATTTGCTGGACACGAGTATTATTGTTTCCTAGAAGGATATTCAGGATACAATCAAATTCCAATTGTTCCTAAGGATCAAGAAAAAACTACTTTCACCTGTCCCTTTGGAACGTTTTGCATATAGACAATGCCCTTTGGTCCAAGCAATGCTCCCGCAATGTTCCAACGTTGCATGCTTAGTCTCCCTTTGGACATGGTGGAAAAATTTCTTAAAATTTTTATGGATGATTTCTCTATATATGGTGATTCCTTTGACCAGTGCTTGCATCATCTGAAGCTTGTATTACAAAGATGCATGGAGAAAAACTTGACACTCAATTGGGAGGAGTATTATTTCATGGTCAAGCAAGGAATTATCCTGGGGCACAAAATTTCAAACAGAGGAATTCAGATTGATAGATCAAAGGGGGAGGTGATAGCAAAGCTCCCTGAACCAAAAAGCCTAAAAGACATTAGATCATTTCTAAGGCACGCTCACTTCTATAGAAGATCTATTAAGTAGTTTAGTAAAATTCCTAGACCTTTAACTAATCTCTTAGGAAAAGATGGGCCCTTCAATTTTGATAAAGAATGTCTACAAGCTTAGGAAGAACTAAAGCAAAGACTTGTCTCGGCGCCAATAATCTCAGCGCCTGATTAGACTAGACCCTTTGAAATCATCTGTGACACCTCTGATTATGCAATAGGCGCTGTCCTAGGATAGCGTATTAATAACGGAAACATGTTATTTATTATGCTAGTAGGACGCTTAACGAGACCTAACTCAACTACACAGCGACTAAAAAGGAATTTTAGCAGTTATGTTTGTGTTGGAGAAATTTTGTCAGTACCTACTAGGGTCTAGGACGACGATTTTCACTGACCACTCGGCCCACAGATACTGATGCAAACGAAGGATGCAAAAGCTAGGCTTATTCGATGGATACTTCTTTTGCAAGAGTTTGACTTTGAAATAAAAGATAAAAATAGCGTTGAGAATGTGGTGGCAGATCACCTTTCGAGGATTCCCAATGCACCAACAGAGACGATACCAATCAATGAAGATTTTCCTCACGAACACACCTTTACGATGTGTAATGAGCCCTGGTATGTTGATATTGCAAACTACCTTGCAACCGGGCGAACACCTTCAAATTGGCCAGGTCAGGACAAGCACCGCTTTATGACACAAATATGTTTTTTCTTTTGGGATGAACCGTATTTATTCAAATATTGTCCTGAACAGATAATTAGAAGGTGTCTTCCTGAGGATGAATATCAGAGCGTTCTGACATTTGTCACGAGTTAGCTTGTGGTGGACACTTAGGTCCACGAAAAATTGCTGAGAAAGTCCTTCAGAGTGGCTTCTACTGGCCCACTTTCTTCAAAGATGCTTATACTTTTTGCAAACACTGTACTAAATGTCAAATGACGGGTCGAATCACATGCAGAGATATGATGCCCCTTACACGAATTTTGGAAGTAGAAAATTTTGATTTGTGGGGTATCGATTTCAAGGGACCCTTTTCTATGTCTTATGGCAACAAATTCATTTTGGTAGTTGTAGACCATGTTTCAAAGTGGGCAAGCTGTTCCAACCAGAACAAATGACAAACAAGTTGTCATCAAATTCTTAAGAGAAGACATTATTTCGTGCTTCAGAGCCCCCCCTACGATAATTTGTGAAAACGGGAGTCATTTCTGCAATCGGGCTTTCGAAGCCCTAATGTGGAAATACTCCATTCCTCATAAATTATACATGGCTTATCACCCTTAGACAACGGGCAAGTGAAAGTTACTAATAGATAAATAAAACGGATATTGGAGAAAATAGTAGGACAGAATCGTAAGGACTGGTCCGTCAAACTTGTTGATGCCTTATGGGCATATCAGACCGCCTATAAGACTGTCCTCGATATGTCTCCATATCGAGTTATATTTTGGAAGCCATGCCATTTTCTCGTGGAGCTAGAGCACCATGCGATGTGGGTGATCAAACAATTAAACTTTGACATAAAGAAAGCCGGTGACTTGAGGAAGTTATAGATTTTCGAGCTGGAAGAGATAAGAAATGATGCATACGATAATGCTCGGACCTCTAATCACAGAACTAAACTCTTCCATGACAAATCCATTAATAGGAAGAATTTTGTCCCCGAACAAAAAGTTCTGTTGTACAACTCCAGACTCCACCTTTTCCCTGGTAAGCTGAAAACTAGGTGGTCAGGACCATATATTGTACAAACCGTTGCCCCTCATGGTGCTATTGAGATTTCAGATCCCAAGAATGGTAGCATGTTCAAAGTCAATAGCCAACGACTAAAATCATTATACACCACGGAGTCAGAGTCACACGATATTCTTGAACTGGTTCTTTACGACCAGTCTACATGTGGCCAGGTCCTTCTGCACTCTCCCCCGGTGTTCCTTGTAAATCTTTTTGGTACCTACCTTATAAAATAAAACAAAGAAAAAAAATTAATAATAAGAATTAAATAAAAAATAAAATTAAAAGAACAATAAAAAACAAGAAAACAACATAAACAAATTAAAAATAAAAACAAAATAAAAAATATAATAATAATGGACCTAAGTGCTAAATAGCACCAAGATTTTCTTCCCTTTATATACCCGTTTTTCTCCATAATAACCAGTAATTTACCCTAGGTCTGAAATTTTCAATTTTTACCTTGGGCAAATATGGAAATCCATCCTTCTCAAGCCCCTATAAAAACCTCCTACCCCTCTACCGTTCTTTACCCTAAGTTCTGAGCGCCGATCTGAGAAGGAAGGAGAGACCGCCGCCACCCAAAATTTACCCAACCCCTAAAGCCCTATGTTATCCGCGTTTCCTCAGCCCCAGCCATGCATCCGCGATCATTTTGAAGAATCCAGAGCGCCATCAAATTTTGTAGAGGTTGCAACTTCCTGTAGATCTCAGATTTACAACACGATTTGTTATTCCCTCTGTAGACTGCTCTATGCAATCTGATTTTGGTTTTCCCCCACGTATTCCAAGGGAGGTATGCGATTTTCTTTCCTTTCCTTTGTATTTTCAGCCATGATACCTTCAATATTTACTGAGAAAGATTTTGCTAGACTCTTTAGCAATATTCATGGATATGGCCACACATTTTTGGATAGGATAAGGGAATGGAATTGGTATACATTGGTGTATGATAATTCTGACCATGAGGCTTACTATTGCCCAGAGCTTGTCAAGCTCTTTTATGCTTCTATTGACCAAGCTTCAATTGATTTTGACAACCACCAATTCACGGTACACTTAACTACTGGGGACATTATTGTCACTATTGACATGTCTGAGGATAATACACAAGTACCCAGCAACCCGCACCATAGCGAACCCCTGTCTTTTATTGAGTACATGACTATAATAGGGGCTCGCTGTACCGAATAGGATAGAGGGCTCAAAGCTAGCCCTACTTTCTGCCACATACATTGCGTTGGACGCTGGATCCAATACAACATCCTTGGGCTTGACCATACGACCTCTTTTAATAGGTCGGCGCTGTAAATCATTCACGATCTTATGACTAGGCAGCACAGCGTTTGCATCAACGCGATCATCTTTCACTGTATCATCCCAAACTCCACGCGCACACGCAGTGCCAAATACTCACATCCATTTTTGGTCACTCGTCTGTGTAAGAACTTCTTACCAGACGCTGTCTTTGATTCTTACGATAGAGTATTTGTTGCACCAGAGCGGGCAACAAGTGCTTGTAACTGTTGTCTCCATGCTTTCTAGACCCTTAGTGTCCAGCCCGAAGATGCCTCTGCTGAGTCCTCTTCGGAGGAACTCTTGGAGGCTGATGATGACCCGGCCTTTTGGCAGCAGGACCCACCTACTAAATCGAGAGCCTTCATGTCTACCATTTAGAGAGGCGTGAAGAAAATCTTTAAGGGGCAAGTTAAACTAAGAAAGCAGGTAGAGGAGCAGACTACTCACCTAGACTGCATAGAGGAGGGTTTGTGGTAATCGCAGTCTTCTGGACCTAGCACCACCGCTGTTCTGAGCCGAAGGAGGGGGTGATATCTTTTCTTTACCTATTTCATGCATATATTTTACTTACATACATTGGGGACAATGCATGAGATAGGTATGGGAGGGTAGATACTAACATAGATTTTTTTTCTTTCTTTCATTTTTTAGAATTTTTTTTTTAAGATTTTGATTTTCTAGGATTTTCTCAGATTTTTTCTTATATATAAAAAAAGAAAAAAAAAGAAAACAAAAAGAAAAATATTTTTGTGATCCATTTTTTAAAGGAATTAACTTGATCTTAGGAATTAGGAAAATTCTAAACTAGGATTTCTGGATATAAGTCAAAAAATGAGAAGTATTGTCAGATCTTTAAGTTAAGAAAGAAAAGAATAGAAAGATAGCTAGATTTGAATTTTTCCCAAGTACTATATACATTTACGGGTTGAGGGATAATCAAGGACTTAGTAACTTTATTTATATATAAAAAAGAAAAAGAAAAATAATAATATATATAAATAAATGTGTCAGAAATTAATGAATACTTGATCACCAATTAAGCTGCTTAGTTTTGCCTTAAGAAGCATAACCAATCATGCCTAAAGGTGATTGAGTCCTCAGCATTCGTGGCCAAGTTTACTTGAGTCCTTGAACCTTAGGGATATATCCTCATCTGGTGTCCTAAGACTATCTGGTCTGAGAGTCATCGGTAAAAGGCTCGCTACATGGGTTAATTAGAAAGCCTAATGAAGCTAAGGAAATAAATAAGTGTAAATATATATATAAACAAATAAAATTAAAAAATATATATATATAAAAATGTACCATAGTCTAAGAACAATTTCTCATACATATAAATGTATATATGTTAGGCTTGATACAAAATCTAGTTCTCTCTCTATTTTTGAAAACTTAACCTAAGTTGAAGGCGAAACTTCAAATCGAGGCTTATAAAAAGAAGGAAAAGTTCAGGGTAACCTAAAACCAAAAGATCACCTAAATTCTTGAAAAAAAATTGATCGTAAACTTTTTTCTTCCTTTTCTAAAATCACTAACATTTTTTTCTTTTACTTTAGATTTTGTGGGTGCAATCCGCTGAAAACCCTCGGGAGACAAAACTCCTCTAGGGGTAACCTAGAGGTTTAACAGCTTGTTGCACGAGCTCAGTGCAATCGTGTCACCTACGAAAGTGGTGTAATAACTTAGTTAGGATTTTCTTTTTTTCTTTGCTTATTTGCTCGGGGACGAGCAAAAGTTAGGTATGGGGGTGTGATTGGAGTTCATTTTGCATCATTTTATATCACCTTACCATGCTTTATATTAATAAAAATAGGATTTTTAATGTTTTCTCTCTTATATTATTAAAAATAGGATTTTTAATGCTTTATATTAATAAAAAAAGAAATACTGCAACAAATATGTCATAATATATATATATATATATATATATATGTTCTTATCAACTTTTATATGGTACCTGCAAGATAAACGTTAGATGGTACCAAACATAAAAGAACATATTAACCTTTAGGAGTCCAAATTCATTTAGAATTTGGTTTCCACCTGTTAGTATACACATAATTGCAAGAATTACATATATCATGAATGTATGATGCAATATAGGCATTTTTATCATGAATACTTAAATTCTTAGGAATTCATATAAACTTATTTTTCTTAGATTTTCTTTTTACAAAAGAATCATATGGATTACTACAATATGAAGATTTTTCAATATATCCAATACCATAATTATTATGTGACAACTTCCTAATAGATAATAAATCATTCAACTTTTCTTTTCATTGATTGAACTTAGTCACATTTTGCAAAATATCTTCATATTTCTTTTTGAAAACTGAAATATCTTCATCTAAAATAGAAATCCTTTTATTCAAAGACTCAGTTTCCTTTTTAAGAAAAATGTTCTCCTTTATAAACTTCTCATTATCATTTTTCAAAGATGATATGACTTTTTCAAACTCATCTTATTGAGAATTTATAGAAGATACTTGTAAAGCATAACATGAATTTTCCTTTAAAAATTTTTCATTTTCTTTGATAAAACTTTATTTTTTAGTTTTCATGATTTAGATCATTAAACAATTCATGAAATGCATCAGAAAGTTCAGTAAACGATACCTCATCATCTTCTAGTGCTATGTAACAAAGATTGACACGTTCTGTGGTTTCTTCTTCATCAGAGGACGAGGAATCACTATTTTCCCATGAGGCTTCATTGTTTTTCTTCTTTCTGAATTTTTGCTCATGTATTTGCCTTTATTCTTGAGCAATGGGCAATCCATCTTCATATGACCTGATTTATTGCAATTAAAGCATTTAAATTTACCTTGCATTAGGAATCTCCTGAATTTCTTTGAAAGCATTGCCATCTCCTCTTCATCGTCATTTGAATCGTCCGTGTCGGAGGATGCATGGAAGGCAAGTTCTTTCTTCTTTGAGTGGTGTTGTCGTTCCTCCTTCTTTCTTTCTTCCAATTGCACTTCATATGCCATTAGATTACCGATTAGATTTTCTAATGACAAAGTTGAGAGATCATTGGCTTCTTCAATTGCTGTTGTCTTCTTCTCCCATTCTGGTGTGAGTGCACGAAGGATCTTGCGAACTTTTTTGACTTGGGTGTAGTCCTTTCCAAGGGATGCTAAGGAATTGGTAAAGTCGGTGAATCTTGTTACCATTTCTGATATGGTTTCATTCTCCTCCATTTTGAATAATTCTAACCTGTGGACAAGAACGGATATTTTAGATTTCTTAACTTTATTTGTGCCTTCGTGTGTTACCTGAAGAGTATGCCATATTTGATGTGCAGAAGTGGCTGTTGACACTCTGTTGAACTCTTCTTTGGTTAATGCACAGAACAAGGCATTCATCAAAACATGTTCCAACATTCTCCCCCTTTTTGATGAAGACATTTGTGAAGCATTTCAATTGGAGCTCTAGCACAAGACGAATCAAGAATTCTTCATGATCAAGATGTCCCAAAGAGAGTTGATATGATATGGTTTGTAATTGTGAAATAGCATGTCAAAAGCCTTGATGCACACACACATATCATGTCTATATAGTCGACTTATAGCTCCTTATAGTCGACTAATCCATTTGGTAGTCGACTAACTCAAACTCCCTAGTCGACTAGTCATGTGTCCAAAAGAAATCCAACTCTCTGTTTGTCCATTAGTCGACTTGACAGACAAACCTAATTGACTAACAGACTCTGTAGTCGACTAATTCTATGCCCCTAGTCGACTAATCACTGGTCCAGTCGACTTAGATGTTAGTTGCAGTCGACTTGATTCAGTTAACCAGAAAACTATCACTCGAACTTATCTTGACATAGTCGACTAATACAAAAACATAGTCGACTAATCTTTGGAAAATTGCCTCGTATAGTCGACTAACTCAAAAGGCAAGTCGACTATATGCAGTTTCTGACTGTTGGATAGTTTCTGTTATCTGGTCTTTTTACAACGTTTTCTAATGTTTCAATCATTTCAAAAGGCACCTATAACTACCCTAACTAACCCTAAAGTGCAGCTATATATAGGGTTGTTATTCTAAAGGCCAAATACCAATCCAAATCTTCAGTTTTCTAAGATCAAAAATTCTGTCAATCCTGAAAACTGTTCCCACTTCAGTTCTTCACTAAATTCAAATTCCTTTGTGAGGTTCTCTGAAGTTTGTCTCCTATACTCAACCTTGTCCACGTTCATACACAATACCAAGGCTTATAGGAAAGTGTTGTAATACTCCAAGCAATCATTGTACACGGGTGTCTTCTTGGTGTAGAAGCAGTTGTACAAGGTGAAGTTTGTTCTCTTGGTGGAAGAGAAGGTGTTCTCTTGGTGGGAGAGAAGGTGTACACATTTGGCAAAGGGGATTTGTCAAGTGGTGTGCATGTTTGTATTTTGGGTGTACAAAATCAAGGATAAAGGAAAGTCTCAAGCGGGTGGCTTGGGGACTGGATGTAGGTCACGAGGACCGAACTAGGATAAATCTCTCGTGTTTACGTTTGTCTAAACTTTTCTAAGATTTGATTTCCTTTACCGTAAGTTTATTTATTTGTTTAACTTAATTCTTCTTTGTTTAGTATTTGTGTGACTTTGTAGTTTAGATCTATAAGTGCCAACAGAGAAAGTTTCGCATTTGGCATCATCTCGGGACCAACAATTGGTATCAGAGCGAGGAACTACAATTGGTATCAGAGCGAGGTCCTACAAGACAAAGTGAAAAACACAATACCTGTCGCTTCTATCCTCGGGGAGGTAATCGAAGTATACACGGGTCTGGAATATCGATAGGATAATCCAATTAAGAAAACTCTCATGAATATACTTAGACACATGTGGTCGTATCCTCATTGAGACCCGCATAAGAATGGCATGAAATTGGAGATACAACGCAACGACACATTGGATGCGTTTCTGGATAGGCACTCCTACTCAGTGTAACAATCCAGCACCTCCAAGTGAGATTAAACCCAGCATCTAAGTTATCCTTCATGTGAGGGATACCCCACACTTGAGCTGTCTCCCAAGTAAGAAAAATTTCACTACAAAATATGAATGGATGGATGTATTTGTTTGCCCATAATTTTAGACGAGGGGAGCCCGTAGACTAGCGTTTGTGTTCCGAGTGGGGGAAATCTCATCGGCAAAGCATTTAACGAGCGCTCCGAGAGGGAAAATTCCTACAATAGAGTGGGATACTCCTAGTGAGGAAAACCCATAGTGGAGGGTTTTGACTTCTCGTAGGACGGTCGAGAAAAGCTAGTAGGCATGTCTACATTAATGTCTCCAAGTGGGAGAAATCCCATCAGTGGAACGTATAAAAACTTCTATGAGTACGGAAAATCCTAGCAGGGAAGAAATTTATTGCCGCCTCTAAGTGGGGATATCCAATCTACGAGGCGTATGGATGGATCAATATTTATAAAGTAATCTTATCGCTGCCTCTGGTGGGAGAGTCTCCATTTATGGGGTGACTAGATGGATGTTCTATTAGGAAGTGATCTTGTCGCTGTCTTTGAGTGGTAGTCTCCATCTATGAGGTGACATATGGATGTACCATAATGGATGAAAGTGTTGGCCCAGGGGCCCATCACTATAGTTTTGATGATGATTAACTCATATAGTTATAGTTTACTAATAATCTTATATTTAAATAGTTTTAGTGATTGACTAAGATATTAGTAGGTATTTAGCTTCAACAAAGGAGTTTTGGAGCTTTCACATGTAGATTCAAGAGCTCGCGCGTCAAGATCGCATCTAGCACTCGGTTGGAGTCATGCTCGTTGGATCGCGTTTGGATCGAGTCGGCTTGGAGGCAAGAAGACTTCGGTTTGTATTTAGTTTAGTTGTTTAGATCTTGTGTAAAGGTAGATAGTATTGATATGCTCAAGTTCACATACACGCACAAGTTTAAGGTTTATTGGTTTTGGTTTTCGGTTTAACCAATTTTAGATTTCATGTCAAAAACATATATACATATATATATATATATATATCTTATATTTATATTGGATTCTATCCATATACAATATGCTTCAAAGTTGTTTCAATATCATGTTTTTATATTTATACAAGTTTTGGAGAAAACGGTTTTCCATTCCAAAAATCTAAGTTTTTGGAAAATACAGAATTTGTGTTTAAGCTTAATTTCAATATCACAAAAATAGTTCGAATTATTTATAATGTATGTTAAATTTTAGTCACACATATTTGTATTTCAAAGATCTTATAAGAACTTATTTTTGTGAAATTTATGAGATTTTATGGGATTTAATTGATATTAAAAAGACCAAGTTTTAATGCCTTAAAAACTATGCCGGGCGGTCAACCTATGTGCACAAACGTGCATGGCCACGTTTGGCTGGTGGACCGGTTGACTGGGCGGTCGACCGTCCAAAGAGCCTTGCTCTTTGGATCTAGGCCCAATCGACCGTCCAGATAGCACTGCTCTCTGGTTCGGGCCTCAGTTGACCAGGCGGTCGACGGGTGGCTCAACAGTCAAAAAAATGACTGTTGGCCGGTTGACCGGGCGGTCGACCGGAAGGACAATTTTGCCCTTTCTAGACTACCAACGGGCAGATTTTTGTGGGGTTATTAATAGCCCCCTCTTGAGTTGTTTTCAATAAGATTTTTAAGAGCAAAAATTTCTATATTTCCTAGTGTTTTAGCAATAAGTTTTCAAAGAGTTTTGGGTTAAAAAGAACTATCTTTATTTGTTTTAAAGGGTTGAAAAAATTAAAGAAAAAGAGAAGTCTTTGGGAATTGTTTTTTATCTTCATTTCTATTTTATCCTAGAAGTTTTCTCAAGTATTTTCTTTGTGATTTTGATTTCTAAACTCTTTGTTTTCTCACACTTAAGCTATCATATCTATCCTATCTATAGGATATTATTTTTATGGGAAAAAGTAGTTTGTGATCTTTGTGATCACCAAGAGTTGTAACCTTTCCTTTGCCTTGGCTTTGTGCCTTTCCCTCTAAGTGTAGGGGAGGTTGTACAATTGGGTTTGTGCTATCCCTCTAAGTGTAGAGGTGATTGTAGTTGGTTGGCTTTGTGCCTATCCCTCTAAGTGTAGAGGTGGTTGAAGTTGGTGTTTGGCTTTGTGTCTATCCCTCCAGTGAGAGGCGATTGTTGTTTGGCTTAGTGCCCTATCCCTCTATTGAGAGGTTGATCTTGTGTGGCTTAGTGCTTGCCTCTTGAGTAAAGTTTGTCAGTTGTTTGAGAGAGGAGTTGTGTACTTCAAATTTGTATTACCCAAATCTTCAGTGGAGGTTTCTGATTAGTCTACAATTATGCATTATTATATCGCATTCCCTACTGATTTATGAATAAAATGTCGGTCTAAACCGTGTTTTGGTCTCTCTTGCAGGTAAATCAAGAGTTTAAGGGTAAAGAAGTAATAAGAGCTTAATTAAACCCATTTTTGGGTAATTAAATCCGTATTACTTGGAGGCCAAGCAAGGGAACATCTAGAAGATGCATTGAACCTAGACCTTTGCTCACGTCAGACGAATATTCGGGCGAAATTACCAGAATTGGGATAGACCAGGAGAATCCTAGAAGCGTCGCGCATCCTCGTACCAAAGCCATGGATTTTGTCCCTGGTATGGCCGCGGATCGCGGCCCTATGGTGGGGCCACGCGTCGATCTTCAACGCGTGGCCCTGTCTCATCTTCTAGAATCATCCTATGCCTATAAATACCCCTGTAGAGGTCCAAAACAAAGCAGTTTTCATTTTTAAGCGAGGGTTTCTATATTTTAGGGTAGTGTAAGTAGGTGTTCTTCATTTCATTTCTTTGTATTTTCTTTCTTTTTAGATCTTGTAGTAGGGCTGAGAGATTCAGAGAGAGATAGAGAGGGATTGATGTAATAGATGGTGACAATCTATGTAAAGGTGCCTCCTTTCTTCTCCAATGTAATCTTCTCCATCTTCTACATGATGCTTTGCTAACTTTTTCTTCTTCTCATGGCAAGCTAACTACTAACTACTAACCATCTAACCACTTACTTGATAATCCACATGAATCTAATAGCCTTTACAAGGCCTTGCTCTTGCAAGAGCCATGGATTGCTCATGATGATGGATTCTAACATTCTAACATTTCTAACATCTAACCCACTAACTTGTTAACTTGCATTGTCTTCTTTATTTCATGCTCACCTCTAACCGATTTTGATGAATTAACAGTAGCTTGCAACTTGTTTGTGGTATGATGTGTTGTTTGAATGTAGAAGAACAATCTTATGAGCCATGCTTTGTATCGTCTCTTGATGCCAAGGACTAGTGATGGCCGAGGATCCATGTGAGGCAACTATCACTAAGAGGTTAGCATGGTTAGTGGAGCAATTAGTAGTTAGTAGCTATGAGTTTTCTTTTATCTTATTTTAAAATTATTTCCAAAATCCTTTCTCATTTTTCTATCGATGTTTTCACCATCCTTTAGTTCACCTTTGTTTCATCTTCTCTTTTCTATTTTGTTCTCCAAACCACTTCTCTTTGTTTTCTTCGCTGATTCCATCGCCTTCTCCACCTACCTCATGCTTGATTTCCTTTTCTTTTTTTTGTTTCCTTTTTCTTTTTGATTCCTTAACAAAGAAGAACTGTTAACAACCAACGTGAATAAAAACTGTTAATGCTTCTATCACCTCCCGTCCCTGTGGATTCGACCCGTTGAGCCAATGCTATAACGGAAGTATCGAGGGAACATTAGCACGTATACATTTTTACATTGATTTCATAATACACACGTTTAAGAGTGCTAGTTCCGCCCCGATCATCAATTTTTGGCGCCGTTGCCGGGGAACGGGAGTGGGTTTTGATTTCACATTTTTGTTAACATTCTCTCCTTTGTTTTGGTGCGCACGATATTCTTTACAGGATTTTAGCATTGCAGAATAAATACTAGCTTTGCATCTCCCTGCTCTAGAAAGGAGGGACCCAGCTTCTGAAGAAAACCGCGCAAACGCGACATTTGCCGCGCCAACGTGGCTATTTTGTAAACATTGTGTATCTTGTTGTGCTGGGATGTGTGAATTGTAATAGCTAGTGGATCTGTACTATTACTTTCCTGCTTAGATTGCCTACACACTACAATAAATTAAAGAACTAAAATATGGTATTTGGATGCTTTTAAAACGGTTTAGACATTTGCATTTAGGCACGTGTCAATTCAATTCCGATATACTATATTTTGTTCTGTTGTTGTGATCTGGATGAGGTGTACATATAGCATTGCATATAGCATAGGACAAACACGTGGGTGATTTATCGTTTTGTATTATATTCTAGTCTATATTGCACACTTGCACGAATTGAACTTAAGGGCATAACCCAATACAAGATAAGGTGGGGATTTCATCAACTTTCCTTAGCTCAAAAACTACCTCCCCATTCACACAACCCAAGCCCTAATAAAAATTGATAAACGTTGGCCTCTAGGGACATCTCGGACTCATTAAGAGATTGACCGAAGGTGGAACTTGTTTTGAATCTTACTCTTGTGAAATCGGTATCTAAGGTTTGGGATTAAGAGGTTACGCCTCGAAGATACCGTGGTTTGGCGTAATTAAGGCCCGTTACTTACGCACGGATACCTCCCACCGTATTTTGCCCCTACCTGGCCGATTAGCTTGTGGTCGGATTTAAGTAACAACCTCCCCCAGGTAATCGACCAGTTAGGAGTCGTCTAGGTCTAGGTCAACCTTAATATAGGCTTGATTTTGATTTTTTTTTCTTTTTGTTTGTGATTGTTTGTGAAATGGAATTCAACCATAACAATTCTTTCAATCCTAAAATGAATCAATATTTCACACCAACCCCATTTGATTCTGATAATTCCAACCTGGCTTTTTACAATATGAACCAACCAAATACACCGGGTGGCCTTATCTGAATCAATACAACCCATACCCTTATTCTTTTAACTATAATTTCCAAAATAATTTCAACTCTTCACAGAGTCAATGGGGATTCACCTCTCCCGAGTTAAATTTTCAACCCCTTTGTCTACCATATCAACCTTGTCCACGAATCTCATTCCCCGATTTCGCTTCCTATACTCCTTTTTCTGGACCTCCCATTGAAGAAAAATCCGAGCTAGAAAAAAATATAGAAGCCAATCTACAAGAGGCCGAGCAACAACTTCAGAAAATGTTGGCCTCTCCAATTTCACAATATTTTCAAGAGTCTTACTCAGTTCCACCTCCTCATAATGAACAAACATCTGCCCTAGAAACGAGTAAAGAACTCTTGTGTGAGTCTAAGCTTCAATCTCCAAACATGTTGGACTCACAATCTTCACAAAATTTCCAAAACCAAGATTCTTATACTCCCATTCTAGAACATCCACTTGCAGAAAATTCAACTCTAGAAAGGAGTATAGAAATCTTGCAGGAGTCTGCGTTACAATTTCAAAAATCTTCTTCTCAGTTTATTGATAGGTTGGAAACACAATTGAGTAAATTGGTCCACATTTATAAGAATGAGGAAACTCTCTCTGATCAACCTTTGACCAATCCAAATATCTCTATCAATTTGACCCATGACTCTTGTTGTTTTGAAAATCAAGATTCCTACACTCCTTTTCTAGAACAATCACTTGAAGATACATCACATCTAGAAAAGAGTATAGAAGTTTTGCAAGAGTCCGCACTACACTTTCAAAAATCCTCTACTGAGTCTATCAATAGGCTAGAAACACAATTGAGCCAATTGGTTAGCATTTATAAGAATGAGAAAACTCTATCTTATCAATTTTTGACCAATTCAGCTATCCTAAACTCTATTCATCTGACCCAGGACTCTTGTCATTTTGAAAATCAAGATTCACTTTTAGCACATCCACCTGAACTTGTCCAAACTTCAAATCCCATTGATATTTTGGCAAGTTATCCGTTTCCTGAAATTGAACTTGAGCATGAATATGATCCTGAACTTCAACTTGGTAATTCAATTTCACTTCCTGATTCAATATTGACTGAGGTGTTTTTACCTGAATTCAGGCCTTTTTCTGAGTCAGTATTGGATCCTGTAGCAGTCCATTGTGAAATTGAATCACCAATCTTTTATGATGATCATATTGAACTTGACCAATTTCATACTTTTGAAAGTCCCATTAATAAATTGGCAAGTTCTCATTTTTTTTGAATTGAACTCAATGAGAAATGTGGCTTTGATCCTCAAATTTGTGATCCAGTTCAAATTCCTGAATCAATATTGTCTCCTGTTATGTTACCCAATTTGAGCAAATTTTAGAGTCAGTTTTGATTCTCATACCCGTCATTCTTGAACTTGAATCACCAATCTTAGGAAGTCACATTCCATCATGGGAAAATGAATGTGGACTTGAGCTTCATCTTCTTGATTTGAACCCACTTCCTGAACAATCTCGACTCCCGAACCTTTACTGACTTAAGTCTTTTTTTTGAGTCGGTATTAGTTCCTGTATTTCTTGAGTCCAAATCAATCATTCCATTCTGGGACAAGGGTCTTGATAAATTTGACTCTGAAATTATTTTGAAAATTTGGAAATTAGATAGGGTAAATTTTTTAATAAAAATCATAAATATATATATTATTTTAGTGGGTTGTATTATAGAGGTCTCTGGTGAGTTCCTCCAGATTTCACGCACATTGGATTAGGCTGCATTTCGTGGACCAATCAGACCACCACCGGAACCACCAGCTTGAGGTGATTTTTCCTTCCCTCTCTATTTGTTTCATGCATACATACATCACGATGCATTGAGGAAAATGCATGAGATAAGTGTGGGAGAGGGTTTACTAACGTAGAGTTTTTTTAGATTTTCTTTCTTTTACACTTCTTTTAGGATACTTTTAGAAATCTTTTCTTTTGTATAGAAATTTTTCTCTTTCTTTAAAAACTTTTTGGAAATAAGAAACAAAGTTTTGATATATTTTTATGAAAATTAAGATGATCTTAGAAACTAAGGAAACTTCAATTATGACATCTTAAACCTAGTTGAAATAATGGATCTTTTTTAAAATTATAGGCTAAGTAAGATAAATTAGGGAGAAAATTTATCTTGAATTTTTTTACCTTAGATAGTATGCACTGCACATGTACACAATTTTTGGGATGGATACAAAGACCTAAAATGCTATAAAGTAAAAAATAAAGAAAAAATATATATACGAAAAAAATCACTTATTAAGCTGGATAATTATGCCTCAAGAAGCATGATTATTCACGCCTAACGGTGGTCATAAGAAAGCAATAATCCCCCTTAGTTTTGTGGCCATTTTACTCGAGTCCTTAAACCCGAGGGATGTTTTCTCATCTGGTGCCCAAAAACCGTCTGGCCTAGGAGTCATCGGTATAGGTTCATTACATGAGTGAACTGGAAAGCCTAAGAAAACTAATGGAAGAAAAAAAAAGAAGAAAAAGAAAAAAATATATGTATAAAATAAATGGCTTGATGGTTAGAAGTTGAAATCTCAGAAATTTTCACTATTCACAAAGTGCATATTATCTAGGTTTTATGAAAGATAAATATTCAATCCAATTTGAATTCTTACCTTAATTGAAGACAAGATCTTGCATAGAGACTAAGTTTAAGAAAGATTAATTTTGATGGACTTATGACCTTAGATCGCTTATATTTTTGCAAAAATAATTCATAAACTCGTCTCTCTTTCAAAATGCATTTTCAAAATACTAACATTTGTCTTCTTTCTTTATGGATTTTGTGGGTGCAATCTGCTGAAAACCCTCAGGAGACAATACTCCTCCTCTAGGGTAACCTAGAGGTTTAACGGCTTGTTGCACACGCTCAGTGCAATCGCGTCACCTGCGAAAGTGGTGTAATAACATTTGTAGTATAGTGTTTCTTTTCTCGTTTTGCTCGGGACGAGCAAAAGATAAGTGTGGGGGTGTGATTAGTCTATAATTATGCATTATTATATCGCATTCCCTACCGATTTATGAATAAAATGTCGGTCTAAACCGTGTTTTGGTATCTCTTGCAGGTAAATCAAGAGTTTAAGGGCAAAGAAGTAATAAGAGCTTAATTAAACCCATTTTGGGTAATTAAATCCGCATTACTCGGAGGCCAAGTAAGGGAACATTTAGAAGATGCATTAAACCTAGACCTTTGCTCACGTTAGACGAATATTCGGGCGACAAGGAGAATCCTAGAAGCGTCGCGCATCCCCGTACCAAAACTAGGGACTTTTGTCCCTGGTATGCCGCAGATCCGCAGGTAAAGCCGCGGATCACGGCCCTATGGTGAGGCCACGCGTCGATCTTCAACGCGTGGCCCTGTCTCATCTTCTAGAATCATCCTATGCCTATAAATACCCCTGTAGAGGTCCAAAACGAAGCAGTTTTCATTTTTAAGCTAGGGTTTCTATATTTTAGGGTAGTGTATGTAGGTGTTCTTCATTTAATTTCTTTTGTATTTTCTTTTCTTTTTAGATCTTGTAGTAGGGCTGAGAGATTCAGAGAGAGAAAGAGAGGGATTGATGTAATAGATGGTGAAAATCTATGTAAAGGTGCCTCCTTTCTTCTCCAATGTAATCTTCTCCATCTTCTACATGATGCTTTGCTAACTTTTTCTTCTTCTCATGGCAAGCTAACTACTAACTACTAACCATCTAACCACTTACTTGATAATCCACATAAATCTAATAGCCTCTACAAGGCCTTACTCTTGCAAGAGCCATGGATGGCTCATGATGATGGATTCTAACATTCTAACATTTCTAACATCTAACCCATTAACTTGCTAACTTGCAATGTCTTCTTTATTTCATGCTCACCTCTAACCGGTTTTGATGAATTAATAGTAGCTTGTAACTTGTTTGTGCTATGATGCGTTGTTTGAATGTAGAAGAACAATCTTATGAGCCATGCTTTGTATCGTCTCTTGAAGCCAAGGACTAGTGATGGCCGAGGATCCATGTGAGGCAACTATCACTAAGAGGTTAGCATGGTTAGTGAAGCAATTAGTAGTTAGTAGCCATGAGTTTTCTTTTATCTTGTTTTAAAAATTATTTCCAAAATCTTTTTCTCATTTTTCTATCGATGTTTTCACCATCCTCTTAGTTCACCTTTATTTCATCTTCTCTTTTCTATTTTGTTTTCCAAACCACTTCTCCTTTGTTTTCTTCGCCGATTCTATCGCCTTCTCCACCTACCTCATGCTTGATTTCCTTTTCTTTTCTTTTCTTTCCTTTTTTCTTTTCATTCTTTAACAAAGAAGAACTGTTAACAACTAACGTGAATAAAAACTGTTAATGCTTCTATCGCCTCCCGTCCCCGTGGATTCGACCCGTTGAGCCAATGCTATAACGGAAGTATCGAGGGAACATTAGCACTATACATTTTTATATTGATTTCATAATACACACGTTTAAGAGTGCCGGTTCCACCCCGATCATCAGTTTCCTGTGTGGGAAGTCCTGTGTGTACACTTTAGGGGAAATCCTTCTGTGTGAAGGCGGGGACGTAGAGCAGTGGCTCGAACTTCGAAACATATCTCGGTGTTTGAGATTGATCCACATCTCTAAACTCTCTCTGTCTCTCTTATACCTTGCATTATTTCATATTGTTCATTTTATGTTTATTTGCTTAGTATTGTTTGTGTGCTTCACTAGTGTTAAACCAAGAGAGCTTCATATAGCACCTCAACTCTTATTTAAAAGAATTTAGACGAGTTAGTCCAGAGCACTTCGCCGAAAATTCAGCTACACTCCTTTGTTACACTTAGTGTGTTGCAATTAGTTTTTAAATTCCGCATGATTTGTCATTAGATTAGCTATACACCTATTCACCCCATTCTAGGTGTACTTTCAGTTAGTATCAGAGCCTACGCTCAAATATTAGGTTTAACTACCTAAGAGTGAGATCTTGGTTTGCTAATCTATATTTACATTTGCACACTTATTTGTTTACACACACTCATGGACTTCATAACCCCTCCCATGTATGATACTTCAAACATTAATGTTTGGAATGTTAAAATGTCCATGTACCTTAAAACCCTAGGTATGCATGGTCACCTTGCCGCTACGAAGAAATCTTATCTTAGTAATAGCAAGCATATAGAGGCCAATGCACAATCCCTAGAGGCACTTAGATGCACTCAAAGCAAAGAATATTTATGTATGGTTCATCATTGTGATTCCACTTTTGCAGTGTGGAACACTTTGACCTCTCTCGCGCTTCAAACGACGAAATATGTTAAGGAGGAATCTAGTGGAGATAAGTCCGACCAACCTTGCTACATAATCCAGGGAAATGACTCCCTTGAGGTAAACTTGGACACCCATGTAGATGATTGTGCTAGTTCTTCAAGTGATGATTATGTTGATGCTGATGCTTTGAATGAAGAACTCTCTATTGTATGTAAAAACTTGCTAGGAAAATATAAACTTTTGAAAAAAAAGTCTTAAAATAAAAGAAAAAATAAGGATTTGTTTTCAAAACTTAACATGGCTTTGCAAGAGAGGGATGAGATTTCTAATGAAAGGGACTCATTGAAATCCCAACTTGATCTTGTTTTAAATAAAAACAAAATCTTAAAAAGCAAAAATGATTGTGATGATGTTTTGAAGAAAAAAGAGACTTTGACTTCAAAACTTGAAATTGTATTAAAAGAGAACCAAACTTTGAAAAATAAAATTTTCTTTAATTTCAAAGAATTTAGATTTAGTTTCAAAAGAAAATATGTCTTTGAAAAATTATTTAGATTCACATGTTTGCCATGCTACTATAGTTTCATCATCTAGTGTTGCATGCTCCACTTTATCTTGAAGTATTAAAAATGATATATGTATGTTGAAGAAAAAGTATTGATTGTTTGGGCTCTACTTTGAGCCAATGTGCTACAGATCACAAGAAATTGGAATCCATGTTTCGTAAGAAACATGCACCATATATACATGCACACAAACCACGCCATACACATGCTTCTCATGTTCATACTCATGACACTATGTACGCTCATGTGTACACTTGTACACATTGTGGACGTAAGGGCCACCTTGCAAAATTTTGTTATAATAGGATACATGATTCAAATTTTACAAATAAGTTTATTTGGGTTAGAAAAGGTGCTAACCCCTATGGACCCAATAGAATATGGGTACTAAAAGCCACTCTTATTTTATTTGATGTAGGTGTGGGCTCTCACTTGACATGAGTGCATTGGTGCCTTGATGGTGGATGCTTTTGTACTTGATGGACACTATTTTGGATGCATCACCTTTAAGGAAGTTTGCGGGAGGACCACCATGGTTTGGAGTCTTAGAGAATAGTGCATATGATTTTGGTAACTATCTCTAAACTCCTTGTTAGTTTACATGCTTTCATATTATTGATCTTTAGCATGTTTTCGTTTCTCATGATTATTTTATTTAATGCCATGTTAATTATACTTGTGATATACATATGTAGTATTTGAGATACACCCATGCTCATATGGATCCATATTTTATTTTCTCACTATAGTTTAACTATTGTGTACATCATGGTCTAAAACACATGCATATACTTAATGATCATATGGTTTATGGTTTTGTGCTTCATGTTTTTGATTGCATGTGTAGATGTAATTTTCATTAAAACTTGTGTATATACTTATACAACTAATGAGCCACATTTTATTTTTATATGTTTGTACTTAATTGCTTATTTGTACCCATTAGATGTACTAGTATAGCTTAGTTTGATGATTCTTGCATTTTAACTTGTATTCCCTATTTTATACATATTTTTATGATAATGTGTTTAGCTTCATGTATATGTCAATTTTGCCAAAACTTCAATTATATATGTCTATCCTTGAGTCATTTACCTTTTATGCAAATTTCTATTATGGACTCATTTGTGTTTGAGATATATATGTATACTTCTAGTTTAGACAAAACATACATATACCATGAAGCCTACATTGTTTTGATGATCATCATTTTTTTGAGGAATTTCATTTGAGCTTTATTGCCTATTTTCATGATTATGTGTTTCACATAACTATTATACACTCACATTATTTTTATTTACTCATTATTTTGTTTTATAAGTATCTTGTTGAGCTTTATATATCTTGAGTGTCAAATTTTGTGTAAAATGCATGTTTCATGAAATATATGATTTGGTTTCATATTTTTGAAGAATCTATAACTAGTTATTTTAAATTATCTTAAACTAGTTCATATTCTTCACTTGGAAGAGTTTTCAATTATGTTAAAACTATTTTCAAATCCTATTTTTGAAAACCCCTTCCTTCCAAGGGCAATGGGCGACCATGCCTTGTATGCTCAAATTGAATATCCTTTTAACATGTGTGTGAATAGGGAGGTAATTATGAGTAATACATTTGATTCTCATTATATTTTAATTAGTATCACAAATGATATTTTTATATTTGTATACTTATATTTGTGTTTTCTATATATGTATGGTTCAAACTTAAAATAGTATTAATTTTGATTGGTATTTACATTTTCATATATATATATATATATATATATATATAATATATATATATTATATATATATATATATATATATGACGATTTGATTGTGCTTACTATATCTTTACAACTTAAAGCACAAATTATGTTTATGCTAAGCTTGAGTTAGTCCTTAATGTCAATTTTTTTTAATTGGTATCCTATACAAGCTTATACATTATTTTTATTAGTATTTCATAAGGGGAAGAAAATTCGTGTTTTATCCTTAAATCAATTTTATTTTCAATTGATATCTTACTCCCGTTCTTATGATGAAAATATTTTGTTGTGGTATATGCTAACATTTTCAATATTGGTATCAATAATCTTAAATTGGTATTATTCTCAATTTGGTATCTTTATTGCAAAATAATTTGTATTTCCAAAGAACTATGGTTTGTATTTTCAATTGTTTTTTACTTTCAATTGGTATCAAAATTTACAATATATATTTCAAATGATATAAAAAACATACACTATTTTATTTTCTATTGGTATCAAAAATTTATAAGACATTTTAAATTAGTATCAAAATATTTTCAATTGGTATCTTTTAGTATCTTAAAATTTATTTATTTTTCATTTGCTATCATAAATTGGTACATAATGTTTCGATATATACCTTTATCATAAATTGATATATATTTCAATTGGTATTATATTTTTTTGATATGCATTGCTTATATGCAAGGGAAGCTTAACATCTTCTCTATAAATAGATTCATGTTGAGTTTATCTCATATTGAGGAGCATGACCTCTTTTCTCTATGTCTTACACGTGTATAGGGGGAGTTCACATCCTTTTATACATTGTATATTTTGCGTTATGTGATTAGGGTTTAGTCATCTCTTTTTCATGTAATTCATGTAAACAGGGGGAGATAACTTTACGTCTCTCCTCTTCATGAATATATATCGCATATATATAACGCCCCGATTCCACGGATACGGGGACGTCACTGCAACGTATATACGTAGGTCAGAAAGTGCCCCCACGTATATACGCTAAGCATAAAAGTACAAGCAAGGGATCAGAGTACAACACAAAGCGTGGTATACACACACACGCCAACATAAAAGGTACATATACAAAGTCATCACAGGATATGATAAACTATACATATTACATATGTCCTTTATCACAACCAAGTCCAAAAGTAAAATATACAATAAAGATACAAAATGCTCACGAGAAGGGTGAAGATCCCGTGAGTCAAAAAGGAGTCTGGCACGACGGAAGTAGAGCTAGTCTGCCTGCTCACTAAAGAAAGCTCGATCTACTGTGGACAGCTCCACTTCGATCCAAGCTTCAACCTGAACATACAAATCCAAGGGAGTCAGGACCTCCCAACAATGGACCGGCTATGTGCCAAGTGGCTAAGAGACAAGAATAGGGGTTAGAACACAAGAGTGGTATACAAGAACAGGTATAGCATAATCATGAAACAGGAAATGCAAGGTAAAGCTGATTACAGGTAAAAGTGATTGTATATGCTTAAGTCACGGTCCCATGAGGCTAATACATCGAGGGGATAATCCAAACAAGGAAACCCTCATATATATACCTTTGTCTCATGCCACAGAAATCCCAAGCATATAGAATCAGAGTTGCAAATCATATGACAGTCAAAACGGGAATATATAACAAGAATGATAAGAATCGTAACAAACATCAAAACAGGAATCATCACTGGAATCATGACGTAACGAGTAGACTAGGAGTCATAACATAACAGGTCTCTATTATTATTATCACTCGTCTGACCCATATATCTAGGTATGTGCCCGGGTGTACATCCCATCACACATACATCCATATATAAGCTATCCGAGGTTTGTTAACGGAAGTAGATGGAGAACTGATAGAACTTCTTATAGTGGTTTCCATACACCTGGAACCGGCTTTGGAGGCCAAAGTCCCCCTAACAGTAATATCATAACACTTACCGCCTAGTATATATATACAATATATATATAATACTTTTATATCCCATCACTATAAGCAAGATATCATTCCGGCATCCATCACTTCCTCCCATACCCATACAAGTTGTAGCTTATTAAGATTATCAGGTTACGGGAATAAACAGTCATAACAGTAATAGCCCTACAGATTCAAGAGGTGGCCCCCACCGTGAGGTGTGGCACTTTGCTCTGTGGGAATGGATTCTAGAGGTGGCCCCCACCGAGTATGGTGTGGCACTTAGTTCCATAACAATAACAACAATAGGACAGGGTTCCCGTAAACATAATAATCATAAAGTCAAGTATGTCACGCTGGGTTGTGAAGTGATAGCATGACAAGTGGTGATATTGCAAACAACCAAACATAGTAAGAGGTCGATATAGTCCGGGTCAGTCATGTTATAACAATAGGGTTTTGCCAAGTAGTGGCATGCCAGGTGGTCAAGTGATAACACATTGGAGGTCAGGTGATATACATGTGTTAAAAGGAAACATGAAACTGATAGTTCTGAATTATGGCAAGACAAGTGGAAACATAAGGACAATGCAGAGTTCGACGACCTCGAAGGGTCCGCCACGCATGGTATTCAATAAAGAAGCAATAAAGAAGCAAGAACATCACATGCATGGTACAAGCATCATAATGAAACAAGCAAATGTTTGGCAATACATAAACATAGAAATGTGAAGCGACAAGAGGTGATACACATCAAGTAATAGGTCATGAAGTACAAGTCATGAAGTACATGAACCAGGTATAAGATCCAAAGTTGAGAAAGTAATTAACTATAACAAACAGCCTAAGTTAGTCAACTAAGGTCAAGGGAATAGTCGACTAATAGAAGGGTTAGTCGACTAACAGTAGGGTCTAGTCGACTAAAACTGTGTAACAGAGAGTTGGGTTTCTGATTCAGGAAATGTTAATCGACTAGGTAGGAGGGGTAGTCGACTAATAGAAGGGTCAAGTCGACCTACAGACACTTAAGTCGACTAAGTCTGTTATACAGAGATAGGGTTTGATTCAGGAAGAGATAAGTCGACTAGGGTAAAAATAGAGTCGACTAGGCATCTCTAGTCGACTGGTAATAGTGACTAGTCGACTAAAACTGTGTAATCAGAAAAGGCTACGTTTCAGCTAAGGGTTTCTAGTCGACTAGGTTCTAGGTCAAGTCGACTAATCATGGTCGGGAAGCAGATTACAGAACAGAATTTGGTGATTGTTCTTGATGACTAAAAATGTGATTTTTATGACATGTGAACACAAGATATGGAGATACAAGTATACTAGGAATGGAACAAGTCTTGGTGAGTAAAAATACTCACTTAGAAAGGCTTGATTGAAGCTCTACGAGTCCGGGAAGTTTGTGGTCGTCAAATTGATCCACCGTGATGAAATCGACGAAGAAGGAGACGATCCCAATCCAAGAGTTGTTGTTGAGGTGGAGGTGAAGACCTAGGTGATGCCCATGAAGTTGGTGGTGGTGGAGTTGAAGAAGATGGTGGGGATTAGGGTTCTTGGTGAAGGTTAGATGGTGAAGAGAGTGAAAAAAGGAAGTAGAAATGTAAAGGAAGTTTAAATAGGGATTTTGATTTTGTGAAGGAGGTGTAAATTATGTAGATGAGAGGGGGCTTTGTGCAATGATGAGAGTGAGGTGATCTCTTGGCCAATCATGGCTTGCCAAGAGAGGGGGGAGGTGTCCCTACTATGGCCACTTGGCCGGCCATGGAAGAGAGAGAAAGAGAGGTGGAAGTGTGTGGAATTTTGGAGAAAGTGGGATTTTGGAAAATTGGAAAATTGGAAAAGAGGAATTCTTGTGGCTTGTGGAAGAAGGAAAGAAATAAGGAAAAGGAAAAAGAATTTAATAAGAGAAGATATTTTCTCTTGGGCTCAGAATAAAGCTGTTGAAAATACAGAATCCCGGGTTCGAATCGAGGATGCGGAAAACAATTCGGAAAATACCGGAATCGCCCGAAATTCAAGTATCTCGGAACGACTCGCAAATTTACCCAAAAATCAATAATAATATATGAAGACTCATAGTGAAATCCTTTTGAAGAAATACTTTATAGTTTTAAAACTAAAAATCCCGGAATCAGTTACCTACCGACTCCGTTGGAATTTCATAAAATCCTAAAATCCTCGGAAAAAGAATGTAAGTAGAAAATAGGATTCTAAGGAATAATGCCTAAAGGACCATCATGAAATTCCAAACTGTTTGAGAATTAAAAATCTGGGAATCGGTCAGCGGCACTGGCCGACACCGGTTCAGAAGAAATTCAATTTAATCCAAGAAAAATCCAGAAAATCTAATATATTGGAAAATAATATTTGAAATTGAAATCGGTCAAATCTAATCACCGGAAAGGCCAAATCGAATAATATACTATAATCGGTCTTCGGTTCAGACTAGGGCTGACTCCGAATCCACGAATCCACATCCAAGATAAAACAATCATACAAGGAATTCATAATACAGATTAAATACAGGAAAACAAATCAAAAAAAATACGATCGAAAATCTGAATACGCAACTAAGTACGTATCCGGGAACGGGGTATTACAATCCACCCACCTTACAAAAATTGCGTCCTCGCAATTTCATTAAGGGTGAAATGAACACAAAGGGGACAAAGGCTGGAATAAAGGGCTCATAAAACCAAAACAGGGAATAAGATGAATACAGGAAGGATCAGGATGGACAATGAAAGAATGATAAGAGAAAATATTTAGAATGATAACCAACTCAAATACAAGATCTGGGTGGGGTAGTGGTTACCATGATATCCTAAGGCTCCTGATCTGGATACTGGTCTTCACACTCTGCTGCGTCATCCGATGCCTCTGTTGCCATGATGTAACCTTGGCCTCTACCCTGATCTACTCTAGCTCTCATCCCCCTTTGCTGATGATCATACCGTTGGGGTGGAAATGGAACTCTTCGATCAACAGGATCTGGATTCCTCCTCAGTGGCGGTGCTGGAATTGCTGGAGCTGGATGTGCTGGGGCTGGAAGAGCTGGTCTGATCGGTGCCACATGTCCAAACTTCCTGTGTGGGCAATCCCTTAGCATATGACTCCCTGACCCGCACACTAAACATAATCCCTTGGCCACTCGACAATCCCTCTTATAATGTCCGGGCCTGTGGCAGAAGTTGCATACAATCTGAGACAGAGGAGGTTGGAATGGTCTCTTCATCATCGGGCCATGGGTTGCCCTATCTGCATCCTCCACATCCATCAACTCAAAAGGCCTCTTCTTGGCCTGGTTCCCCACCTGGTTCACTTCTTCTTCTCCAGTCCACGCTCTACTTCTCGAGCTATGGTGAGAACTTCAGAATAAGTCTTCAACTGCTGGGGCATTAAGAAAACTTGGATATCCATCTGCAAGCCCTGCTGGAATCTACTTGCTCGCTCTCCTCATCAGTTACCATGTACGGAGCAAAGCGGCTAAGTCTGAGAAATTCCGCGGCATACTCATCCACGGACTTATTCCCTTGCCGAAGTCTGATGAACTGCTCCTCCTTGTCTTTCTGAGCTGTGATAGGGAAGAATTGCTGTAGAAGCTCTTGGAGAATGTGTCCCAAGTGACAGGCTTCTCCAATCTTGCCTCCTCAGCTAGCCACCAAGTTCTAGCTATATCCTTCAATTGAATCTTGGCGACCTCCACTTGGTTTTCCTCTGGGACACGGGCTGCATTCAACAAGTCTGATGTGTCTGTCAGCCATTGCTCAGCATCCAAGGGTTTCTCTTCACCCGTGAATATAGCTGGCTGCAGCAGCGTCTGAAATCTGATATATCCCCGGCCTCTGTTCCTTAGGTGCTGCTATCTCTTGCCGGAGAAGATCGGTCTGCTGCTGCTGGTTCTCCATCATCATCTGGATAACCCTCAATATATCCACATTCTCTCCCGCTGCTCCATTCGATGCTGGTCCAGAGTTGCTACGACCCGATCTTCTATCCATGCCTAGTTGATGAAGAATGACTGGAAAGTGATGGAAAAAATGGAAGGATTTCAGGATATGAAGGAAGGAACCAAGAAGAACTAGATAATCAAGAAGGACTAGATGACTTTGTACATTGTAGTTGGCATTAGCAAATTACTAGAATTTGCCGCTTGATTGTACTATAGGTGGGAGAGCCTAGGCTCTGATACCAACCTGTAACGCCCCGATTCCACGGATACGGGGACGTCACTGCAACGTATATACGTAGGTCAGAAAGTGCCCCCACGTATATACGCTAAGCATAAAAGTACAAGCAAGGGATCAGAGTACAACACAAAGCGTGGTATACACACACACGCCAACATAAAAGGTACATATACAAAGTCATCACAGGATATGATAAACTATACATATTACATATGTCCTTTATCACAACCAAGTCCAAAAGTAAAATATACAATAAAGATACAAAATGCTCACGAGAAGGGTGAAGATCCCGTGAGTCAAAAAGGAGTCTGGCACGACGGAAGTAGAGCTAGTCTGCCTGCTCACTAAAGAAAGCTCGATCTACTGTGGACAGCTCCACTTCGATCCAAGCTTCAACCTGAACATACAAATCCAAGGGAGTCAGGACCTCCCAACAATGGACCGGCTATGTGCCAAGTGGCTAAGAGACAAGAATAGGGGTTAGAACACAAGAGTGGTATACAAGAACAGGTTATAGCATAATCATGAAACAGGAAATGCAAGGTAAAGCTGATTACAGGCAAAAGTGATTGTATATGCTTAAGTCACGGTCCCATGAGGCTAATACATCGAGGGGATAATCCAAACAAGGAAACCCTCATATATATACCTTTGTCTCATGCCACAGAAATCCCAAGCATATAGAATCAGAGTTGCAAATCATATGACAGTCAAAACGGGAATATATAACAAGAATGATAAGAATCGTAACAAACATCAAAACAGGAATCATCACTGGAATCATGACGTAACGAGTAGACTAGGAGTCATAACATAACAGGTCTCTATTATTATTATCACTCGTCTGACCCATATATCTAGGTATGTGCCCGGGTGTACATCCCATCACACATACATCCATATATAAGCTATCTGAGGTTTGTTAACGGAAGTAGATGGAGAACTGATAGAACTTCTTATAGTGGTTTCCATACACCTGGAACGCTTTGGAGGCTCAAAGTCCCCCTAACAGTAATATCATAACACTTACCGCCAGTATATATATATACATATATATATATACTTTTATATCCCATCACTATAAGCAAGATATCATTCCGGCATCCATCACTTCCTCCCATACCCATACAAGTTGTAGCTTATTAAGATTATCAGGTTACGGGAATAAACAGTCATAACAGTAATAGCCCTACAGATTCAAGAGGTGGCCCCCACCGTGAGGTGTGGCACTTTGCTCTGTGGGAATGGATTCTAGAGGTGGCCCCCACCGAGTATGGTGTGGCACTTAGTTCCATAACAATAACAACAATAGGACAGGGTTCCCGTAAACATAATAATCATAAAGTCAAGTATGTCACGCTGGGTGTGAAGTGATAGCATGACAAGTGGTGATATTGCAAACAACCAAACATAGTAAGAGGTCGATATAGTCCGGGTCAGTCATGTTATAACAATAGGGTTTTGCCAAGTAGTGGCATGCCAGGTGGTCAAGTGATAACACATTGGAGGTCAGGTGATATACATGTGTTAAAAGGAAACATGAAACTGATAGTTCTGAATTATGGCAAGACAAGTGGAAACATAAGGACAATGCAGAGTTCGACGACCTCGAAGGGTCCGCCACGCATGGTATTCAATAAAGAAGCAATAAAGAAGCAAGAACATCACATGCATGGTACAAGCATCATAATGAAACAAGCAAATGTTTGGCAATACATAAACATAGAAATGTGAAGCGACAAGAGGTGATACACATCAAGTAATAGGTCATGAAGTACAAGTCATGAAGTACATGAACCAGGTATAAGATCCAAAGTTGAGAAAGTAATTAACTATAACAAACAGCCCAAGTTAGTCGACTAAGGTCAAGGGAATAGTCGACTAATAGAAGGGTTAGTCGACTAACAGTAGGGTCTAGTCGACTAAAACTGTGTAACAGAGAGTTGGGTTTCTGATTCAGGAAATGTTAGTCGACTAGGTTAGGAGGGGTAGTCGACTAATAGAAGGGTCAAGTCGACCTACAGACACTTAAGTCGACTAAGTCTGTGATACAGAGAGTTAGGGTTTGATTCAGGAAGAGATAAGTCGACTAGGGTAAAAATAGTAGTCGACTAGGCATCTCTAGTCGACTGGTAATAGGGACTAGTCGACTAAAACTGTGTAATCAGAAAAGGCTACGTTTCAGCTAAGGGTTTCTAGTCGACTAGGTTCTAGGTCAAGTCGACTAATCATAGTCGGGAAGCAGATTACAGAACAGAATTTGGTGATTGTTCTTCATGACTAAAAATGTGATTTTTATGACATGTGAACACAAGATATGGAGATACAAGTATACTAGGAATGGAACAAGTCTTGGTGAGTAAAAATACTCACTTGGAAAGGCTTGATTGAAGCTCTACGAGTCCGGGAAGTTTGTGGTCATCAAATTGATCCACCGTGATGAAATCGACGAAGAAGGAGACGATCCCAATCCAAGAGTTGTTGTTGAGGTGGAGGTGAAGACCTAGGTGATGCCCATGAAGTTGGTGGTGGTGGAGTTGAAGAAGATGGTGGGGATTAGGGTTCTTGGTGAAGGTTAGATGGTGAAGAGAGTGAAAAAAGGAAGTAGAAATGTAAAGGGAAGTTAAATAGGGATTTTGATTTTGTGAAGGAGGTGTAAATTATGTAGATGAGAGGGGGCTTTGTGCAAATGAGGGAGTGAGGTGATCTCTTGGCCAATCATGGCTTGCCAAGAGAGGGGGGAGGTGTCCCTACTATGGCCACTTGGCGGCCATGGAAGAGAGAGAAAGAGAGGTGGAAGTGTGGAATTTTGGAGAAAGTGGGATTTTGGAAAATTGGAAAATTGGAAAAAGAGGAATTCTTGTGGCTTGTGGAAGAAGGAAAGAAATAAGGAAAAGGAAAAAGAATTTAATAAGAGAAGATATTTTCTCTGGGCTCAGAATAAAGCTGTTGAAAATACAGAATCCCGGGTTCGAATCGAGGATGCGGAAAACAATTCGGAAAATACCGGAATCGCCCGAAATTCAAGTATCTCGGAACGACTCGCAAATTTACCCAAAAATCAATAATAATATATGAAGACTCATAGTGAAATCCTTTTGAAGAAATATTTATAGTTTTAAAACTAAAAATCCCGGAATCAGTTACCTACCGACTCCGTTGGAATTTTCATAAAATCCTAAAATCCTCGGAAAAAGAATGTAAGTAGAAAATAGGATTCTAAGGAATAATGCCTAAAGGACCATCATGAAATTCCAAACTGTTTGAGAATTAAAAATCCGAGAATCGGTCAGCGGCACTGGCCGACACCGTTCAGAAGAAATTCAATTTAATCCAAGAAAAATCCAGAAAATCACAGAAAATCTAATATATTGGAAAATAATATTTGAAACTGAAATCGGTCAAATCTAATCACCGGAAAGGCCAAATCGAATAATATACTATAATCGGGTCTTCGGTTCAGACTAGGGCTGACTCCGAATCCACGAATCACATCCAAGATAAAACAATCATACAAGGAATTCATAATACAGATTAAATACAGGAAAACAAATCGAAAAAAATACGATCGAAAATCTGAATACGCAACTAAGTACGTATTCCGGGAACGGGGTATTACAATATATATCTTTAATATTATTTGATTTGTTTTCGCCCCTTTTGTTGATGAATTGACAAAAAGGGGGAGAAGTATTTGATGAGTTTATATATGCATGTTTATTTCATTTCCTTGATCTATAAAAAAAGGGGAGAAGAATTTTGAGAGTTTTATATATGCATGTTTATTTTCTTGTTTAATGCATATATGTTTTTGTTTATACAAAAAGAGGATAAGTATTAATGCAAAAAAAGGGGAGAAGTATTTAGAGAGTTTCTTTATGTTTATTTCCTTATTTATGCATATATGTGTTGTTTGGTTTATGCATTCATTGAACATCTTTACTGTTTATTGCTATGCATGACTTAAGGGGGAGCTTCTGTTAAGCTTAACTTTAATCCATGCATATATAACTCCATGAGTTTTGTCATCATCAAGAAGGGGGAGATTATTGGCCCAGAGGCCCATCACTCTAGTTTTGATGATGATTAACTCATATAGTTATAATTTACTAATAATCTTGTGTTTAAATAGTTTCAGTGATTGACAAAGATATTAGTAGGTGTTTAGCTTCAACAAATGAGTTTAGGAGCTTTCACATGTAGATTCAAGAGCTCACGCGTCAAGACCGCATCTAACACACGGTTGGAGTCAAGCTCGTTGAATCGTGATTGGATCGAGTCGGCTTACAGACAGGAAGACTTCGGTTTGTATTTAGTTTAGTTGTTTAGATCTTGTGTAAAGATAGATAGTATTGATATGCTTAAGTTCACATACATGCGCAAATTTAAGGTTTATTGGTTTGGTTTTCGGTTTAACAATTTTGGATTTCATGTCAAAAACATAGATATATATATCTTATATGTATATTGGGTTCTATCCATATACAATATGCTTCAAAGTTGTTTCAATATCATGTTTTTGTATTTATACAAGTTTTGGAGAAAACGGTTTTTCCATTTCAAAAATTCATGTTTTTGGAAAATACAAATTTTGTGTTTAAGCTTAATTTCAATATCACAAAATAGTTTAAATTGTTTATAATGTGTGTTGAATTTTAGTCACACATATTTGTATTTCAAAGATCTTATAAGAACTTATTTTTGTGAAATTTATGTGATTTTATGAGATTTATTGATATTAAAAAGATCAAGTTTTAACCGCATAAAAATTATGACCTGGCCTTCTGCCGGTTGACTGCACGGTCGACCGAGCCAGAAGTCGGTCGACCGGACGGTCGACCGATGTGCATAAACATGCACAACCACGTTTGGCTGGTGGGCCGATTGACCGCGCGGGGATCTGGCCTGGTCGACCGGGCGGTCGACCGGCCAGAGAGCACTGTTCTCCGGTTCTGGCCTCGGTCAATCGGGCGGTCGACCAGAAGGGCAATTTTTCCCTTTCCTGACTTCCAACAGGCAGATTTTTGAGGGGTTATAAATAGCCCCCTTATGAGTTATTTTCAACAAGATTTTTAAGAGCAAGAATTTCTATCTTTCCTAGTATTTTAGCAACAAGTTTTCAAAGAGTTTTTGGGTTAAAATGATCTATCTTTATTTGTTTTAAAGGGTTGAAAAAATCAAAGAAAAAGAGAAGTCTTTGGGAATTATTTTTGATTTTCATTTCTATTTTATCCTAGAAGTTTTCCCAAGTATTTTCTTTGTGATTTTAATTTTCAAACTCTTTGTTTTTTCACACTTGGGCTATCATATCTACCCTATTTATAGGATCTTGTTTTTGTGAGAAAAAGTAGTTAGTGATCTTTGTGATCACCAAGAGTTGTAACCTTTCCTTTGCCTTGACTTTGTGCCTTTCCCACTAACTGTAGAGGAGGTTGTGCAATTGGGTTTGTGGCTGTCCCTCTAAGTGTTTTGTGGTTGGTTGGTTTTGTGCCTATACCTCTAAGTCTAGAGGTGATTGAGGTTGGTGTTTGGCTTTGTGCCTACCCCTCTAATGAGAGGTAATTATTATTGGCTTAGTGCCCTATCCCTCTATTGAGAGGTTGATCGTGTGTAGCTTAGTGACTTGCCTCTTGTGTAGAGGTTGCTTGAGAGAGGAGTTGTGTAGTCTAAATTTTTATTACCTAAATCCTCAAAGGAGGTTCCCTTTGTAGGAAGTCCTGTGTGGAGGCTTTAGTGGAAATCTTTATGTGTGAAGGCAGGGATGTAGAGCAGTGGCTCGAACCTTGAAACATATCTCGATATTTGCGATTGATCCACTATCTCTAAACTCTCTCTCTCTCTCTTATACCTTGCATTATTTCATATTGTTCATTTCATCTTTATATGCATGGTATTGTTTGTGTGCCTCACTAGTGTTGAACCAAGAGAGCTTCATAAAGCACCTCAACTCTTATTTAGAGGAATTTAGAGGAGTTAGTCCAGAGCATTTCACAGGGAATTCGGCTATATTCTTTGGTTACACTTAGTGTGTTGCAATTAGCTTTAAATTCAGCATCATTTGTCATTAGATTAGCATACACCTATTCACCCCCTCTAGGTGTACTGTCAGAAAGTACTACAATATAGGGGTGTGTTGTTATGGTTTGAAGAATAAATAATATTTTATTTCAAAAATAGAGTACATGAATTGAAATTGTCAAAAGGTACTCTTGTGTGTTCATGATTTAGGGAGTAAGTCGATCTCCTTGTACTGGGTGATCATATGCTATTCCGCAAAGGTTGAGGTCTATATAAAGGGCTGAAATCTCTTGTAATTATTAAAAGAAAAAAAATCATAAAATAGAATCAAGCTTTACAATTTAAGTTTTATTTTCTCTCTTGTAAATACACTTTCTTATATAAAATTCTGATTTTTGAAGAAGAAATTCTATTGCTTTAGAAGAAGAATATCAGAGAAGAAGCGATGACTAAGGATTAGGCATGATCTCCAAATTATTATCATCTTTTCCTTTATATTTTACTTTTACTAAATGAAGATAGAAATCATGTTTATTGTTTTTCTTTTTAATTTTTTTTTTTTAATCATGAACAAATTCTCCATAGCTAAGGGATTGACATAGGCAATTTATATGAAAATTAAATCTTCTTTTTTGTTAGTTTCTGTTTACTACTTTGGTTTTCAAGTTAGACGTTTATTCAAGTTAAGTTTCTTTTTCTGTTTTAATGTCTATTAGCTAATGTATGCAACTATATTAATGGCTAGGTTTAAGACTGAGAGGAGATAACCTAGTAATACTTCATAGAATTAGAAAACGCATATCACAGGTTGAGACCAAAAGGAGATACAAAAGTGTGCAATCAATATAAAAAAATCATAGATCTTTATGTGTCCTTAGCTAGTAACTTCACTGGATCGAAAGATTGTGGTTTCTAAATTGAAGGGTAGAATTAATATTGCTCAAAGAGAATATTTATTGAAAGAAAGTTTTTCGATTATTAACATGAGTAGTAGGAAGTGATTAGCATAGCTAACTTGTTAATTTAGATTATTAGTTGTTGAAATCAATTGCCCTAGTGATTTTCTTGTCCAAAACCAACATCTCTCTAGTTTATTTTGCTTTTCTATCTTGATCTATATATAAAATGAAGTTTAGAGTCAATACAGTATCGGTACTCAATAAGATAACAATTCTTGTGGGTTCGACACTCTACTCATCAATTTATTACATGAAAATGATTGGTGCACTTGCCATATCAAACATCTGATCCAATCTTTTAATGAAGCAACATTTATTTAATCAAACCCTAAGATCCATTTAAATTATCGTCTAAATTATTATCAAACAAGGAAAAATAAGTCTAATAAATAATTCAGTTAGAACTAACACATTTTCTACAATCATGAACTAATCAACCACTGGATCAAATCAGTTGTAACCCCCAACTAAAAATTGAATTTAAATTATTTGCCTAATAAATAAAAACCCTAATCTCTACGTTTCCATCCCAAAAGAATAAGGAAACCCTAGCCTCCAATCTGCCCCTCTCCTCTTTCCCCCTTCTCGAAACCTATTCGTGACTGAAGCAAGGCGGTTTAAGGCATAGAGATCAAGGAGTACGTGGTGGAGAAGTATCCAAGTAAGTAGATCTAACTTTTATTATCAAATTTGTTTAGGCATTGTACCAATCACCTTGTCCACACTAATATTTGTGCATGAATTTTTACATTAACACTCAACCTAAAAATCTAATAAAAAAACACAGGATCATCCTCAATTATATCTCTTAATTAACATGACTTTTTACATAGTTTTTAGAATTTTTTCCATCACAAAAAAAGGAAAAAAATAAATTATCAGAAAACAATTAGGATTGGTATTATTATTAAGTTGTATACATGTATTATTAAACCAGTGGTATTACATCAAGGAAAGATTGGGCATTGAAAAGTAAGGTGCATTATGGGCATATTGGACCGCTTTCAAAACCCCAATTGGTATGTCACCTTACAGCTTGATTTATGAAAAGAGCTTACCATCACACGATAGAGTGTGAGCACAAATCATATTGGGTGTTGAAGTTGCTAAACTTTCATTTACAAATGGTAAGTGAGACACAATAGCTACAACTCAATGAAATGGATAGTTTCACAACAATGCCTATGAGAATGCTCGGATTTAGCAACAAACGACAAGGGGTGGCATGACAAGCACATATCAAGGCGTGAATTCTTAGTAGGCCAAAAAGTTCTCCAATACAATTCACATCTTCAATTATTTTCTAGTAAACTATCCTCAAGTTGGTCGGGACAGTTTCCAGTCGCACAAGTCTACCCTCGTGGCGTAGTGGAGATTCATAGCGAGAAGAAAGGCACCTTCAAAGTCAATGGATAGTGATTGAAGCCTATGTGGAGGGAAATTTCAATAAGTAAGAAGTCTCCTACCAACTAAAACAACCTTGATTAATGTTAAAAGAGAGTCTAGCTAATGGCTATATCCTAAAGCGCTTCTTGGAAGGCAAATCCAAATTTTCTAACCTTTTTTCTTTTATTTTTAGTCTAACCTTTCACTGATTATATCTTTCATTAATTTAATCAAGGTGTGTACAAATTTAAAGAAGATCACAAGAATTTACATTGTTTTGAAAGATGTAAAGTCAAATGAACACTCTCGGGACCCTCTATTTTTAGTCTAACCTTTCACTGATTATAGCTTTCATTAATTTAATCAAGGTGTGTACAAATTTAATGGAGATCACAAGAATTTACATTGTTTTGAAAGATGTAAAGTCAAATGAACAATCTCTGGACCCTCTACGCAAATTAATATTAGTCTGAAATAGAAACCCAGGATGAGTCTGTTGGCCCAGAGGCCTTCCACTCTAGTTTTGATGATGATTAACTCATGTAGTTATAGTTTACTAATAATCTTGTGATGTTTAGTTTCAGATACTTAGCCAAGATAGTAGGTGATTAGATTCAACAAAGGTGTTTTGGAGCTTTCACATGGTGATTCAAGAGCCCGAGCGTCAAGTTCATATCTAGCACTCATATGGAGTCAAGCTCGGTAGATCACGTTTGGATCGAGTGAACTTGGAGATGGCGCTCTACAAGAAGACTTCGGTACATTGTCTAGCTTATTGTTTAGATCCATTGTTAAAGATTAGATAGTTTGATATGCTAAAGTTCACAACACATACACGTTTCATGTTTTGGTTTTCGGTTTTTAGTTTAACCGATCTTTGTTTCCATGAATAGATAGAATCAAAATAAGTTTACATAATTTAATGTATATTAGATTTGTTTATATACATCTATGCTTCAACTAGTTAAACAAAGTTAGTTTGATAGTCTATTTCATGAGTTTGTAGTTTTGGTATTTTAATAAAACTTATTTTTGGATTTTAAGTCAAAAACATTGATATATATATATATATATATATATATATATATATATATATATATATATATATATATATATATATATATATATACATATATATATCTTTCATGTATATTTGATTATATTCATATACTATATGCGTCAAAGTTGTTTCAATATCATTTTTTTGTATTTGGATGAGTTTTGGACAAAACGATTTTTCAATTCAAAAAATTCAAGTTTTGAAAAATACGATTTTTGGTTTTCGGCAAAATTTCTAAGTTACAAAAATAGTTCAAAATGTTTGTAACATGGGTTGATTTTACTCAAACATGTTTGTATATCAGAGTATTATACTGAAACTATTTTTGTGAATTTTTAGAGATTTTATGGGATTTATTTGATAATTAAAAACCAGTTTTAAATCCTATAATCTGACCTGCCCGGACCAGGAGTCGGTCGATCGGTGACCGGTCGACCGACGTGCACAGCAGCCAGCCTTTTAGGCTGGTTGACCGAGCGGTCGACCGACTGAAGTCAACCCACTCTCGGGTTGGCACGGTCGACCGGGCGGTCGACCGGCAGGCACAACGGTCAGAAATTTGACCGTTGGCCAGTCGACCGGAAGGTCATTTTTGACCTTGTCAGCTGCCAACGGGCAAAATTTTTATGGGGGTTATAAATACCCCATTTGAAGTTGGTTTTCACTAAGACTTCCAAGAGCAAAATTTCTCCTATTTATAAGTGTTTTATACAAGTTTTCAAAAGAGCTTTTAGAGTCAAAAGGATTCATCTTTATTTGTTTTAAAGGGTTGGAAAAATCAAAGAAAAGTTGGATATTTAGGATATTGCTTTTGATCTTCATTTCAAACTTATTCTAGTTGTTTTCCCTAGTATTTTTCTTTGTGTTTTTGTTTACAAACTCTTTTTTTTTCACACTTGAGCTTATCTACTATTCTATCTATTAGGATCTTTATTTTGTGAGAAAATATAGTTTGTGGTTGTGAAAATCACCAAGTTGCAAACTCTCTTTATTGTGATATCCCTCTAGTGAGAGGAGATTGATTTGGTATCCCTCTATTGTGAGGTGATTGTGGAAGTTGTGGTTGGCTCCCTCTAGTGAGAGGTGGAGATTGTGTTTAGCTCCCTCTAGTGAGAGGTGGAGTTTGTGTTAGAATCCCTCAAGTGTGAGGTGATTGATTTGTATTGGCTATGTGCCTACCCCTCTTATGTGAGGTGGTTTTTGTGTTGGTTGTGCATTGCCTCTAGTGAGAGGTTGTATTGGTTGAGGGAGGAGCTGTGTACTCTCTGTTATTGTATTGCCCGAATCCTTGGTGGAGGTTCCCTGTGTGGGAGTCCTGTGTGGACAAGTTAGTGGAAATCCTTCTTTGTGAAGGCGGGGACGTAGAGCTGGGTGCTCGAACCTCGAAATAAATCTTGGTGTTTGCGTTTGATCCATTGACTCTAACTCTCTCTCTCTCTTATATTGTGCCTTGCATTGATTCATATTGTCATATCATACTTATATGCATGGTTGTGATTGTTTGTGTGCCTCACTTGTGTTTAACCACGAGAGCTTCATATAGCACCTCAACTCTTATTCAGAGGAATCAAGAGGAGTTAGTCCAGAGCCCTTCACCTGGAATTCGGCTGCACTCGTTGGTTACATTAAATGTGTTGCAATTTAGTTTTAATTTTCGTATTTTGTTCATTAGATTAGCCGTACACCTGTTCACCCCCCTCTAGGTGTACTTACAATTGCTATCAGAGCGTACGCTCCTGATATTAGGTTTAACCACCTAGGAGTGTGATCTTGGTTTTGCTAATCTATCATTTGCATTTGCATTTGCACACATATAGTTTGCACTCATGGATAGCCCTCCCATGTTTGATATCTCTAGACTTGATATATGGAAGGTTATGATGAGTTGTCATTTAAAAGCCCTAGGATATAAAGTTTACCTTGCCATTACCAAGGAATCCTACCTTAGTGATAGCAAGCATATAGAGGCCAATGCACTAGCCCTAAAGGCACTTAGAGCATCCTTTGATAAATAGTATTTACATGTATTTTCTCACTATGATTCTGCTTTTGCAGTATGGAACAATTTGACATCCCCTGAGCTACCAATGCTTATTAATAAGAAGAGGAAATCTAGTCGAGACAAGTCCGATGAACATGGCTTCATGGTCCAAGGGAATGACTCCCTTGAGATACAATCAGATACTCAACTAGATGCTAGTACTAGTTCATATTGCAATGAGTGTATGGATGCACAAGCCTTGAATGATGAACTTGCCAAAAATTATGAAAATTTGGTTTCAAAATATAAACTTTTGAAAAAGGATAATTTAGGTTTAAAAGAAGAAAGTAAAAATTTATCTTCTAGACTTGAGATTGCTTTGCAAGAAAGGGATGAGATTTCAAGTGAACGTGACTCACTTAAATCCCAACTTAATCTTGTCCTAAATGAAAACAAGATTTTGAAAAATAAAAATGATTGTAATGATATTTTGAAGAAAAAATGAAAATTTAACTTCAAAACTTGATTTTGTATTAAAAAGATTAATTCTTTGAAAAACAAAATTGATTTAATTTCACAAGAATTGGAAGATTGTTTAAAGAAAAAAGTTTCTTTGAAAAATGATTTGTCTACACATGTTTGCCATGCTAGTGTAGCTTCACCTAGCTTACATATTGCATGCACCTCTTCTTAATTGAAAATGATATATCTATGCTTAAGAAGAGTGTTGATTGTTTGGGCTCCACTTTTGAGTCATTGTGCTTTGAACCACTCACGTTTGGAATCTATGTTTCAAAAGAAACAAGTTCCTCCTATGCATGCACACAAACCACGGCATACACATGCTTCTCACGTTCACTCCCATAACACGATGTATGCTCATGTGAACACTTGTACACATTGTGGATGTAAGGGCCACCTTGGTAAGTTTTGTTATGATCGTATACATGATTAAAATTTAGCAACTAAATTTGTTTGGGTTAGAAAAGGAGTTAACCCCCATGGACCCAAAAGAGTGTGGGTACCAAATGTAAGTACACCTAGAGGGGGGTGAATAGGTGTACGACTAATCTAATGAACAAAATAAGGAAATTAAACCTAAAGTGCAACATACTTTGTGTAACCAACGAGTGCAGCCGAATTCCCGGTGAAGGGCTCTAGACTAACTCCTCTTGATTCCTCTGAATAAGAGTTGAGGTGTTATATGAAGCTCTCGTGGTTAGACACAAGACACAAACAATCACAACCAAGCATATAAGTATGATATGGCAATATGAATCAATGCAAGGCACAATATAAAAGAGAGAGTGAGTGAGCAAGAGTCAATGGATCAAACGCAAACACCGAGATTTGTTTCGAGGTTCGAGCACCCATCTCTACGTCCCCACCTTCACACAGAAGGATTTCCACTAACTTGTCCACATAGGACTCCCACACAGGGAACCTCCACTGAGGATTTGGGGCAATACAACCGGGAGTACACATCTCCTCTCTCAATTATAGACACAACCTCTACACTTAGAGGCTAGGCACAAAGTCACACAAATCAACCTCACAAATGAGGGATGGGCACAAAGCTAAACAACCAATCAACCTCACACTAGAGGGATAGGGCACAAAGCCACCACTCTAAAAATCCACCTCTACACAAGAGAGATAACACAAAGTAGGAGGGTTTACAACTTGGTGGTTTTCACAACCACAAACTATCTCTTTCTCATAAAACAATAATCCTAATAGATAGGATAGATAGATAAGCTCAAGTATGAGAAAACAAAGTGTTTTGAACAAAGAAAATCACTTGGGAAAAACTCCAAATAGATATTGAATTTTTAGACCAAAAACCAATTCCCAAAAGACTATTTTCTTTGAATTTTCAAACACTTTAAAAACAAATAGAGATTAAGAATTTTGAACCCAAAAAATTTTTGCTGAAAAACACTTGAGTATGAAATTTTTCTCTCTAAAAATCTTAGCCAAAACAGCCAAGAAATGGGGTATATAAAGGCCCCTGTGTGCACGTCCTTGTGCACGTCGGTCGACCGGTCCGGTCGACTGCCAGAGCTTGGCAAGGCATTTTCAGAACTTAAATACTGGGTTTTTATTATCCTATTAAATCCCATAAAAAAAATAGTTTCAGTATAATACTTTGATATACAAACATTTGTGGAAAAATTCAAAACATATTTCAAACAATTTGAACCAATTTTTGACTTAGAAATTTTGCCGAAAACCAAATTCTGTATTTTTCAAAACTTAGATTTTTGAATTGAAAATTCGTTTTGTCCAAAACTCATCCAAATACAAAAACATGATATTTAAAAAACTTGAAGCATGTTGTATATGGATATAATCCAATATACATGAAAGATATATATATCAATGTTTTTGACTTAAAATCCAAAGATAAATTTTGTTAAAATACTAAAACTCCAAACTCATGAAATAGACTATCAAATTAAGTTTGTTTAAATAGTTAAAGCATAGATGTATATAGAAGAAATCTAATATATATAAACCATGAAACTTGTATTGATTCAATCTATTCATGAAAACCAAGATCGGTTAAACCAAAGACCGAAAACCAAAACAAAAACATGAAACGTGTGTGTGTTGTGAACTTGAGCATATCACACTATCTAATCTTTAACAAATGGATCTAAGCAATGAACTAAACTATGTACCGAGGTCTTCTTATAGAGCGCCGTCTCCAAGTCGACTCGATCCAAACGTGATCCACCGAGCTTGACTCCAAATGAGTGCTTGATATGAACTTAACGCGCGGGCTCTTGAATCACCATGTAAAAGCTCCAAAACACCTTTGTTGAAGCTAATCACCTACTAATATCTTGGTTAAGTATCTGAAATTAAACATCACAAGATTATTAGTAAACTATAACTATATGAGTTAATCATCATCAAAACTAGAGTGGAAGGCCTGTGGGCCAACAATCTCTCCCTTTTTGATGATGACAAAACTCATGGAGTTATATATGCATGGATTAAAGTTAAGTTTCAAGGAAGCTCCCCCTTAACTCATGCATAGGAATAAACAATAAATATATGTAATGAATATTAAATATGAATATGCATAAACATGCATAATGAAATAAACATGCTCTTGATACCAAACTTTTTAAAATAAATTCCTTTTCCTTTTAAAATAAACATGTTCTTTAAATAATTGCTCTTAATGCCAATAAAAAATTTCAATTTGAAAACTTTATCAATAAAAGCAATAAAAGCTTTTGATACCAATCAATAAAAAAACTCTTGATACCAATTGAAAGATAATCAATAAAAAGCTCTTGATATCAACAATAAAAATTTTAACAAAAGTTCTTGATATCAATAAACCAAAACAACAAAATATGTTCTCTTGATACCACTAAAAACATGCATTATACAAACTCTCTTGATATCAATATAAAAACATGCATATAAACTCAAATCCTTCTCCCCCTTTTTGTCAATCATCAATAAGGGGTAAAAGAAAAACAATAAAACAACGTTCTCCCCATTTTTGTCCTAAACAAAAATACTTCAAGGGGTGAAATCAAATTAAAACATTATGATACCAATTGAAACAAAATATATCAATTTAGTTCATCATGATATCAATAAAACATACCATAAATAAGTCTATATTATACCAATTGAAAGTAAATAAAACATGTTGAAGAATTTAACCAAAATTTTGATATAAATTGAAAGATCTTGATACCAATAGTAAAAATTAGTACTAATTGAAAGTAATTTTTCATTAGAAGCATATGATACCAAAAATAATCAATATCATTTTTCAATCATTTTTCAACCTGAAGTGTGGGAGTAAAATATGAAGGGTAAGCAAAAACAATTAAAAAAAATGAAATATGAATTTTCTCCCCCTTTATGAAATACCAAACAAAATGATGCATAAGCTTGTATAAGATACCAATTGAAACATAATCAATAGAAATAGTGATTTAAGAAATCAAGCTTAGCATAATCATAATTTGTGCTTAAAGATTTAGAGATATAGTAAGCACAATTAAAGCATATGTATGTATGAAAAATTTGAATACCAATCGAAATTGATACTATGAAGAGAAGCATACATGTATAAAAACGTATATGAGTATACAAAAAGAATATCAATATTGATACCAATTGAAAAGATCCAATGATACTAATTGAAATATAATAAGATCAAGTGTATAACTCATACTTCCTACCACCCATTTCATGCACATGTTTTAAATGAATTTTCAATAATGAGCATACAAGGCATGGTCGCCCAACCAACCGCCCTTGAAATGTGTAGGGGTTTTCAAAAATAAGTTTGAAAATATAGTATATTTGAAAAACTCTACCATATGAAGAATACAAACTAGTTATAAGAAAATTTTGAAAACTAGTACGAAATCCTTCAAGTAAGGAATAAAATAAAAATGTATTTCATGAAAAACATGTAGATCACATGATCACCAAACACTCAAAATCTATATAGCACAAATGGTACTCATGAAAATAAAATCATGAGAAAACATTAAATAAAGTGAGTGAATAAGAGTTATGTGAAACACATCATCATGAAAATGGTCAATCAAGCTTAATATGAAATTCCCAAAAAAAAACATGAAAAATCATCAAAACTAGAATCCTTCAAGGTATATGTATGTCATGTACAAACTAAAGTAAACATACATATCCAAATATAAACGAGTCCACAAAAGTATATGCATGAAGGCAAGTGGCTCAAGGATGTATATATATAACTAATAGTTTAGACAAAATAGACATATACATGAAGTTAAACATAAACATGAAAAACATGGATAAAATAGGAGTACAAGTCAAAATATTTGAATCATCAAAACTAGACTATACTAGTACATCTAATGAGTACAAATAAGCATTCATGCACAAACATATAATAGTCTATTTGTGGCTCACTAGTTGTGCAAGTATATATCCTAGTTTTAATGAAAACTAACATCTAAACATGCAATCAAAACATGAAGCATAGAAAATAAAATAAAAACTCATAAACATACATATGATCATTATGTACATGCACATGCAAAGATCTAGGATATACACATTAGTTAAAATAAATGTGAGAACACAAAGGTATAAATCCATATTAAACATAGGTGTCTCAAATAACTAATCATGTATATCACTAATCTAAATATCATGGCATATAACATACTAATCATGAAACATCAAAACATGCCTAAAATAAATAATATGAAAGCATGTAAACATAATGAGGAGTAAGAGATCGTTACAAAAACCATGAGGGCAACTCTCCATGTCTCCAAAATAAGGTGGTTCTCCCTCCAAAATCCCTTGAAAGTGATGCATCCAAATTGTCCTCTTAAGCTCGGAACGCATCCACCTCAAGGCACCATCGCTCTCACGTCTGAAATCACCTAGAGGGGGGGTGAATAGGTGATGGCTATATGAATTATGGCAATTTTGCGGAATTAAAACTTTCACACACAAATAGCACAAATAAAGACTTGCAATAAATACTACAATTAAGGTGCAAGAATTGAAAGGAGTAGAGTTAGAGAAAATTGATCAAACGCAAACGCAAGGATGTGTTTCCGAGATTCGAGCCACGCTCTACGTCCCCGCCTTCACACTTGAAGGATTTGCACTACTATCGTTGATCCCACCGGATCGCCAATACAAGGACACACTTGTCCCTTACACTTGTGATGCCGCAACACCACCCGAAGCTCACTAGCTCCCTTGAGGCCGATGCCTCTACAACTTCACTCCAAGAAGAAATGAGTGATCACACTTGATCACTTTACAAAAGCTCACTTGCACAATCCTAGAACCAAATATGTAGATGTAAAGCTTGGGATTGTGGTGTGCAAAATCTAGAGAGAAGGTAGAGAGTAGGCCACAAGTTGGGTGTTGGAAATTTAGGCTTTGGAAAATCTTTATGAAGGAAAGCTTTGAAAATCTTTGTAAAACTCTTATGAAATATTTTGCAATAGTTGTCTAATCAATATGAGGTGACCCTCTATTTATAGGGGTCAAAAACAGCCTCAAAAACTCGTTGGAGACAAATCCCAAAAAGAAAAACAGTCAGAAAAACTAGCTGTTGGACCTGTCAGAACTTTTGACAGAGTCCGGTCGACCGGGTCGGTCGACCGCCAACGGTCAAAAATATGACCGTTGGGGCTCATCGGTCGACCGGGTCGGTCGACCGAAAACTCCCGTAAACGTAAATGAACTTCGGTCGACCGGGTCGGTCGACTGATATAGACGTGCACAGTATTGTGCACATCGGTCGACCGGGCCGGTCGACCGGTCACTGTAAGTTCTGAAAAAACAGAACTTCCAGAACCAGAAAATCTTGGTTTGGTTTTGGGTTTTGGGTAAGATTTTGGAACTTGTAAAAAACATGAAGTATAAGCATGTGTCATACTTCAAACATGTTAAAAGTAGTTTGATAAAATTCTTTTGAACACAAACTTGTTTTTCAATGAAAATGTTTTTCCAAAAACTATTATTTTTCTAAAACGCGTATTTTCAAATATGTTCTCTTTTAAAAACTAAGTTAGAAATGGAATTGAAAAATCTTTTTGAAGCCTAACTGAAATGTGTGTGTGTGATGATCCCATAGCTCTACTTCTAATATCTAGTTTTGACAAAATGTCTAAAATAAAAATACAATTACAAATTTTGTTTTCTTTGTCGTTTTGATCTTGTCTTGATCTTCACTTCATCATCTTGATCCCAAAGCATCCTAGTTGTGCGTAGCTTGGGAATCTTCATTTTAGCGGCGTCCAAACTTGTGAGTCTTTTAGCGGAGCCGTCAAAAACAACCTGTTAAATAACCTGAAATATTCTGAAATAAAACATGTTAAATACATAACTAAATATGTTTTGTTATCATCAAAATAACTGGGATAATGGCCTTTGGGCCAACAATCTCCCCCTTTTTGATGATGGCAAAACATATGTAGTTATCACAAAATATTTTGGGTAGAGACTTCAAGTGAAGCTCCCCCTCAACACAAGCATATGACAAAAATCGTATGTGGGCATAGTATATAAAAATGATAAACACATATTTCCATGTCAACAAGTACTCATAACATAGGACAAATACTCATGTCATATATCAAGATAGAACATGGATACATATAAAGAAATACGTCCACAAAGCATACATGTAGAAATCCAAATACATGTCCAAACCACAAATAAATACTGCATGTCCATAACACAAATACTACATGTCCAAAACACACAAATATCCAAACACATAAAATACTACAACACAAAATATCACAAATATCTCTCTCAAGATAACTCTCTCAAAATAACTCTCCCCCTTTTTGACATCATCAAAAGGGGAGGTCACTCATCATCATCTCCAGCTTCCTCATCAGCCGTCTGCTCTTCGTCACCAGCGTCTTCGCCTGAGGAAATGACCTCATCTGGGTCAATGCCATCGACTCTGGTCCGCGGTGGTGGAACTGAAGCACGAGCTCTGGGAGGGAATGGAGGACCGGTAGACGGAAGACGACAAGCAGTCGCAGTACGATCAGGAACGGTCATGGAAAACTGTGCAAAGAGAGCCTGAAACTGGACATCCACGAATCTCATGGAGTCAGCAAAGTATGACATGTCGTTCCTGACCTCTGCCCGAAAAGCAGCTTCCTGAACGTCACGAGCATCCAACTCCGCACGAACCCAGGCCTGGTGCGCCTCGATCTGAGTGTGGACCTCCGAAGAGAGAAGTGCCAGAACCTCTGGAGAAAAGACAGGAGCTGAAGCAGAAGAAGATCCTGGTGCAGATGATGAGCCAGGACCAGCAGGAGGAAGATGTGGTTGCACAGGGGCGTGTCTACGCAGCTGCGCTTCCATCATCTTCAGGATAACTCCATTGATGTTTGTCAGGGGGCTTGAAGGAGTTTCGGCAGAAAGATCAAAGTCAAGAGCTCGAAGAAGATGGGTAATAAGCATGCCGTAGGGCAAACTTCTACCCGCAGTACGGATCTGATCAGAGCCCATATGATAAGCTATGACTCTAGGAAAATTCACCTTAATGCCTTTAAGAAGACAATAGATGATCAAAGGGACACAACCCCTAGCATGGCTATACTCACCATGTTTGGGGACAATGTTGAAAAAGATAATCTTGGCAAGGACTTGAGATTGAAGTGTGTACCTACTCACTACCTCATTTCTAACCAACCCGGGATTGTCATTCCCGTGGATCAGAGTAGAGGCGGTGAGTGAAGACTCACCCTCAGGAAATTCGAAATCATGTAAATCATGAGAATACACATCTGCTCCGCCAGTGGAGAGATGCAGAATCCTAGCAAACCGACCGATAGAGAGGTCGATTTCCCTACCTAGAACTCTAGATGTGATCCGGTTACCATCAAATTCATAGTTGGCATAGAAGTAAGGAACAAGGGAAGTGTATACTTGTTCCTTAATGGTCAAGAACTCAACTAGATTATTATTTTGCAGGATTTGAGGGATATCTAGGTGTTCAAAATCCTGAATGGTAACAAATCTCCCTGAATTGATATTTCTAGTGGAGAGGTGGAGTATCTATCTTCAGCTAGATCATTTCTAAAGGGCCGTACAGGTCTAGGAACCTGAGATGAGGGTTGAGCAATACCCTTCCCCTTCTCAGTTCGAGATCTCTTAGGCATGATTAATAAAAATTTGATTTTTAGGTGAAATCAAGATTATGGCACGATCTAGAAGCTAAGCAACCTAAAATAGTGACAAAGGAATAGAAATATCTAAGCTAGAAGTGAAGATTCACAATAAAAATTCGATTTTTACCTTGATGAAAATTCTGAAACCCTAACTGAAAAATCCTGAAATTCTTCGAATCCGGTGGTTGGAAGTTGTTGAAATCGAAGATCTGAAGGTGGAATGAGGATTTGAGATGGGTTTTAAAAAGATTTGGATTTGGTTGAAGGATTGGAGAGAAATCAAATATGGGGAAATTTTGGGGGTTTCGGTCGCTGAGTGAAATGAGAGAGAGAGAGAGAGAGAAAATGAAATTATATAGCAGATTTGGGCAAAAACACGACGATCGGTCGACCGGTCGGTCGACCGAATCCAACCGAGAGCTCTGTAAATGATATCGGTCGACCGGGTCAATCGACCGAAATATCCCGAGACCACAACAGGCCAGCATCGGTCGACCGGAATTCTGGTCGGTCGACCGGTAGCACAGAAAAAAAAATAAAAAATTTTCTCTCAGGCAGAGTCGGTCGACCGGAGATTTATGGGTCGGTCGACCAGCTTTGCCTGAAAAACAGCTAACAGCAAATAGCCCAAAAAAAATTTAAGTAATTTTGTAATCTAAAACTGGTATTATATATTAAGCATATAGGAACACACCAACAGTTTTTAAATCTTCATTAAGTCTTTACAAACATCAAAATACAAGCAATCCAATTTTAATTTTATTTTCATATTTAAACAAAGATTTTAAAGATGTTGAAGCCGAATACCCAGTGACGGGTTCTGAACTTCATCCTCTTGATTCCTCTTGAATGAGTTGAGGTGCGCAATTGCCATCTTTAAGGTATTTGCTTAAATAAGAAAATTAACAAATGTTTAATTTTTATTTATGAAAATAATGTGTATATGCATATAAGTATATAATCACAAATACTAACTATACATGTGGACATGTGATGAACAAGGCATGAAACAAAGATATAAAAGTTAACACAAGGCACATATACATCATGATAGAAAGGTAGTTCTATACAAGCATATATCAATAGAATACAAAAGCAAACTATCAATTCTATACATATGTATACATGTCAAAAAAAATCAAAATTGAACATGGCATATACAATCATGTTAGAGTTGCAAGTTTATACTAATCATGTATCAATGAAGCATAAAACTAAACTAGCAATCCTATAACAATTGTATATACAAAATTAAAAACTCTTAAATGGAGATGTTACCAATTTACGGGCAATCTCCAAAATTAGGTGCCTCCACGATAGCGATGCAATCTTGATGTGTTCTTTAAGCTTTGTTGCATCCACCACCCGGCACCGTTTCCTCCTAAGTCTTGGAGGATGTAGATCCACCTATACCTGTTTTATTGAAATCGGTGGCTCTTTTGGTACCCAAATCTTAGTGGGTCCTTTGGGGTTAGATCCGGGGCGAACCCAAACAAATTTATTTTTAACATTGTTCTTAGCATAACAAAATTTTTCTAAATGGCCTTTGCGGCCACAATGTGTGCAAATATAAATTCTACCACTATTGTACATGAATGCATGCTTATGAGTGTGTGCAAGTTTCCGTGCATGTGTATGTGTATGTTGTGCATGTTTCCCTTGGGGGGCTCCCTTAGGAAATTTAGATGCTATCTTTTTCAAATCAAATGCATAGCTTTTTAAATTTGAGTCCAAAACTTCAACACGTTTTTGGATCTCAACAAAATCATTTTTATCAATTGAAACCATGGGGGTTTTGCCTTTACTAGCTAGTTTATATTTTTCAAAATCATTTTTCAATTTATCAAATGAACTAGATAAGGCATTTTTCTCATTTACTACTAATTCAAGTTTATTCTTTAAAACATCATTTTCCCTTTTTAACTTTTTATTATGAGATTGCGAAATCTCATATCTATGTTGTAATTCCTCAAAGAAACGTGCTAGTTCATCCATAGTGAGATCATCATCATCAAGAGTGTTATCAAGTGTTACCTTAGAAGCGTCGTCTCCTTGTGCCATGAAGCACATGTTGGCGGCGTCGTGCTCCTCTTCGGATTCCGACTCCGTGTCATCCCATGTAGCGGCCAACGCTTTCTTCTTTCTTCTCCCATTCTTGGATGTGGTTGCTTGTAGAGCGGGGCAATCGGCAATTAGGTGACCGATCTTCTTGCAATGAAAGCAAGGACCGGGTTCATCTCTTTTCTTCTCGTACCTTCCTTGAGGCTTCCCTCTTCGGAAGTTACTTTGCCGTCCCTTCTTATAGAACATCTTGCCCACCTTCCGGATGAGCATGGCGAAATCCTCATCGCAATCTTCCGATGAGTCATCCTCTTCGTGTATGGTAGGAGCGGCTTTGAAGGCAATGGTCTTCTTCTTTGGTGCCTCCCTTTCTTCTCTAACTTTCATCTCCATCTCATGCGTCTTGAGATTTCCGATGAAGCCGGAGAAGTCCATCTCCTCTTTGTCGTTTAGCTCCTTGAGAGTTGTCGCCTTGACTTCCCAAGCTTTGGGAAGAGCTCTAATCACCTTCCTTATCTTTTGATCATTATCAATCTTGTCGCCTAAGGAAGAAAGAGCATTAGTTATTTTTGTAAAACGGGTGAGCATGTCATCAATGCTCTCATTTTCAAACATATAAAAATTCTCATATTGAGAACGTAGCAAGTCAACTTTGGCTCTCTTGACTTGAGACGTTCCCTCATGAGTCACAATGAGTATGTTCCAAACCTCAAATGCGGATTTACAATTTATTATGCGTGCAAGGTCATCTTCATTTAATGCTTGGGTCAATGCATATTGTGCCCTAGCATTAGCCTCATAGTCTTTTGAAGTATCCTCGGACCATGTGCTCTCATCACTAGTGGGTTCAATAAAATCTTTGGTTATAGCCCTAGCTACCCTAACTCCTAGGGATTTAAGGAAGAGATTCATTTTCACCTTCCAAATGGGGAAGTTTAAACCATCAAACTTGGGTGGGGATTTAATGCTAGAAAAGTCCATGGATGCCATGAATGCACAAGCAAATGTAAATGCAACACAAATGAATATAGCCAAATATGGATCTCCCTAAGGTTGTTAGACCTAAGTTGTAGGGTTAGGCTCTGATACCAATTGAAATCACCTAGAGGGGGGTGAATAGGTGATGGCTATATGAATTATGGCAATTTGCGGAATTAAAACTTTCACACACAAATAGCACAAATAAAGACTTGCAATAAATACTACAATTAAGGTGCAAGAATTGAAAGGAGTAGAGTTAGAGAAAATTGATCAAACGCAAACGCAAGGATGTGTTTCCGAGGTTCGAGCCACGCTCTACGTCCCCGCCTTCACACTTGAAGGATTTGCACTACTATCGTTGATCCCACCGGATCGCCAATACAAGGACACACTTGTCCCTTACACTTGTGATGCCGCAACACCACCCGAAGCTCACTAGCTCCCTTGAGGCCGATGCCTCTACAACTTCACTCCAAGAAGAAATGAGTGATCACACTTGATCACTTTACAAAAGCTCACTTGCACAATCCTAGAACCAAATATGTAGATGTAAAGCTTGGGATTGTGGTGTGCAAAATCTAGAGAGAAGGTAGAGAGTAGGCCACAAGTTGGGTGTTGGAAATTTAGGCTTTGGAAAATCTTTTATGAAGGAAAGCTTTGAAAATCTTTGTAAAACTCTTATGAAATATTTTGCAATAGTTGTCTAATCAATATGAGGTGACCCTCTATTTATAGGGGTCAAAAACAGCCTCAAAAACTCGTTGGAGACAAATCCCAAAAGAAAAACAGTCAGAAAAACTAGCTGTTGGACCTGTCAGAACTTTTGACAGAGTCCGGTCGACCGGGTCGGTCGACCGCCAACGGTCAAAAATATGACCGTTGGGGCTCATCGGTCGACCGGGTCGGTCGACCGAAAACTCCCGTAAACGTAAATGAACTTCGGTCGACCGGGTCGGTCGACTGATATAGACGTGCACAGTATTGTGCACATCGGTCGACCGGGCCGGTCGACCGGTCACTGTAAGTTCTGAAAAAACAGAACTTCCAGAACCAGAAAATCTTGGTTTTGGTTTTGGGTTTTGGGTAAGATTTTGGAACTTGTAAAAACATGAAGTATAAGCATGTGTCATACTTCAAACATGTTAAAAGTAGTTTGATAAAATTCTTTTGAACACAAACTTGTTTTTCAATGAAAATGTTTTTCCAAAACTATTGTTTTTCTAAAACGCGTATTTTCAAATATGTTCTCTTTTAAAAACTAAGTTAGAAATGGAATTGAAAAATCTTTTTGAAGCCTAACTGAAATGTGTGTGTGTGATGATCCCATAGCTCTACTTCTAATATCTAGTTTTGACAAAATGTCTAAAATAAAAATACAATTACAAATTTTGTTTTCTTTGTCGTTTTGATCTTGTCTTGATCTTCACTTCATCATCTTGATCCCAAAGCATCCTAGTTGTGCGTAGCTTGGGAATCTTCATTTTAGCGGCGTCCAAACTTGTGAGTCTTTTAGCGGAGCCGTCAAAAACAACCTGTTAAATAACCTGAAATATTCTGAAATAAAACATGTTAAATACATAACTAAATATGTTTTATTATCATCAAAATAACTGGGATAATGGCCTTTGGGCCAACAACGTCATGCGAGAGCCCACACCTACATCAAATTGCATAGGAGTGGTCTTTGGTACCCAAACTCTTTTGGGCCTATGCGGGTTAGCTCCTTTCCTAACCCAAACAAATTTAATTGCTAAATTTACATCATGTATCTTGTCATAGCAAAATTTAACAAGGTGGCCCTTACGTCCACAATGTGTATAAGTGTACACATGAGCATACATTGTGTGATGGGTGTGACCGTAAGGAGCATGTGCATGCCGTGGTTTGTGTGCATTCATAGATGGAATTTGTTTCTTGCGAAACATGGATTCCAAACGTGTATGGTTCAAAGCACAATGGCTCAAAGTCGAGCCTAACAATTCACACTCTTCTTAAGAATACAAATATCATTTTCAATCATGGAAGAAGAGGTGCATGCAATAGGTGAGCTAGGTGAAGCTACACTAGCATGACAAACATGTGAATTTATATCATTTTTCAAAACAATATTCTTCTTAGATGCCACATCTAATTCTTTTGAAATAGAAATAATTTTATTTTTCAAAGAATCATTTTCTTTTAAAACAAAGTCAAGTTTTGAAGACAAGTTTTCATTGTTCTTCAAAATATTATTACAATCATTTTAATTTTAAAAATTCATTCTCTTTTAGGGCAAGGTCAAGTTTGGATTTCAATGAATCCCTTTCATTAGAAATCTCCACTTTCTCTTGCGAAACAAAATCTAGTTTTGAACACAAATCCTTATATTCTTCTTTTAGTTCAAAACTCTTCTTTTTTAGAAGATTATATTTTTCTAACAATTGTTCACATACAATTGATAGTTCTTCATTCAAAGCATTTGGATCAACATAATCATCACAAGAAGAACTAGCATCATCACCATCTAATTGAGTTTCTGAGTATACCTCAAGGGAGTCATTCCCTTAGACTATGTAGCATTGTTGCTCGGATTCTCCACTAGATTCATCCTCCGTTTGGATTGGCAATTGAAGCTTGGAGGAGGTCAACGTGTTCCACACTGCAAAGACGGAATCACAGTTAGAAACTAAGCACAAATATTCTTTGTTAAGCGTGCTTCTAAGTGCCTCAAGGGCTTGTGCATTGGCCTCTATAAGCTTGCTATTACCAAGATAGGATTTCTTGGTAGCGGCAAGGAAAACATGCAAGCCTAGGGTTTTCAAGTACATGGACATCCTAAATTTCCACATGTCAATGTTGGAAACATCAAACATGGGAGGTGTCAAGCAATCCATGAGTGTGTGTAAACAATATACGTGTTCAAATTCAAATGATAGACTAGCAAAACCAAGATCATACTCCTAGGTGGTTAAACCAAATATCAGGAGCGTAGGCTCTGATACCAATTGTAAGTACACCTAGAGGGGCGGTGAATAGGTGTACGGCTAATCTAATGAACAAAATGCGAAAATTAAAACTAAATTGCAACACACTTAGTGTAACCAACGAGTGCAGCCGAATTCCCGATGAAGGGCTCTAGACTAACACCTCTTGATTCCTCTGAATAAGAGTTGAGGTGATATATGAAGCTCTCATGGTTAGACACAACACAAACAATCACAACCAAGCATATAAGTATGATATGGCAATATGAATCAATGCAAGGCACAATATAAAAGAGAGAGTGAGTGAGTAAGAGTCAATGGATCAAACGCAAACACCGAGATTTGTTTCGAGGTTCGAGCACCCAGCTCTACGTCCCCACCTTCACACAGAAGGATTTCTACTAACTTGTCCACACAGGACTCCCACACAGGGAACCTCCACTGAGAATTTGAGGCAATACAATCGGGAGTACACAACTCCTCTCTCAATTACAAACACAACCTCTACACTTAGAGTCTAGGCACAAAGCCACACAAATTAACCTCACAAATGAGGGGTGGTCACAAAGCTAAACAACCAATCAACCTCTCACTAGAGGAATAGGGCACAAAGCCACCACTCCAAAAATTCACCTCTACACAAGAGGGATAACACAAAGTAGGACGGTTTACAACTTGGTGGTTTCCACAACCACAAACTATCTCTTTCTCACAAAACAATAATCCTAATAGATAGGATAGATAGATAAGCTCAAGTTTGAGAAAACAAAGTATTTTGAACAAAGAAAATCACTTAGGAAAAACTCCAAATAGATATAGAATTTTTAGACCAAAAACCAATTCCCAAAAGACTATTTTCTTTGAATTTTCAAACACTTTAAAAACAAATAGAGATTAAGAATTTTGAACCCAAAAACTTTTTACTGAAAAACACTTAAGGAGTATGAAATTTTTCTCTCTAAAAATCGTAGCCAAAACAGCCAAGAGATGGGGTATATAAAGGCCTCCAATCAAATCTGCCTGTTGGCTGGCAGAAAGGTCTGTTTTGACCTACCGGTCGACCGGCCAACGGTCAAAAAATTAACCATTGAGCCTGCTGGTTGACCACCAGATCGACCGCGCTCAGAACCGAGAGCAACGGCTCTCTGGCCGGTCGACCACCTGGTCGACCGGGTCAACCCAAGAGTGGGCTGACTTCAGTCGGTCGACCGTTCAGTCGACCGGCCTAAGGGGCTAGCCTGCGTGCATGTCCTTGTGCACGTCGGTCGACCGGTCCGGTCGACCGCTAGAGCCTGGCAGGGGGGTTTCAGAACATAAAAACTGGGTTTTTATTATCCTATTATACCCCATAAAATATCTAAAAATTTACAAAAATAGTTTCAGTATAATACTTTGATATACAAACATGTGTGAAAAAATTCAACACATATTTCAAACAATTTGAACTATTTTTGTGACTTAGAAATTTTGCCGAAAACCAAATTCCGTATTTTTTAAAACTTGGATTTTTGAATTGAAAATTCGTTTTGTCCAAAACTCATCCAAATACAAAAAGATGATTTTTAATCAACTTGAAGCATGTTGTATATGGATATAATCCAATATACATGAAAGATATATATATCAATATTTTTGACTTAAAATCAAAAATAAATTTTGTTAAAATACCAAAACTCCAAACTCATGAAATAGACTATCAAACTAAGTTTGTTTGAATAGTTGAAGCATAGATGTATATAGAACTAATCTAATATACATTAAACCATGTAAACTTGTATTGATTCAATCTATTCATGAAAACCAAGATCGGTTAAACTAAAGACCGAAAACCAAAACCAAAACATGAAACGTGTGTGTGTTGTGAACTTGAGCATATCACACTATCTAATCTTCAACAAATGGATCTAAACAATAATATAAACTATGTACCGAGGTCTTCTTGTAGAGCGCCGTCTCCAAGTCGACTCGATCCAAACGTGATCCACCGATCTTGACTCCAAATGAGTGCTTGATATGAACTTAACACTCGGGCTCTTGAATCACCATGTGAAAGCTTAATATTTTTCCATATTTAATGATCATGGGTATATTTTCTTGTATTTTTTGCAAAAATTAGGTCAAGACCATAAATAGGAGAAAAGAGCGAGTAAAGAAGAAAAATCGATAAAAAAAAGATGTTTGCAATGTGGTATACAGAGATCAAAGAATTCAGAGACAAAACAACCGTACTAAAGAAGATCACAATCTCATACAGAGGAGAAAAGTAAAATTTGGGAGTCAAAGTGAACAAAAGTTCGACAATATAGCCGAAGACTTCGGTTGTGCAGCCGTTGACCAGTCAACTATATGCTAGCGCCAACTCTAATATGTCTACACTCAAAATCAACTTTGATCGTAGTCTTCGCTGTGTAGCCGAAGATCTCAGTTACGCAACAGACTTATTTTAGAAACTGAAGTTGTAATTTTTATATAAAATTCTTATAAAATTAGGAGACTATACTCTAAATTCTATTTAGACTTTGGATGACTCTGCGGTATATAATAAACTTGCTAGATATTATACAATGTGTATCTCTCTTGAATTAAAATTCTCAATAAAAATTAGGATTTTAGTTTTACTGAAGTCTTTGCTATTGGAGATTTGGTGCTCTGAAGATGAAGACTAGCAAGGAGTAAATGTAGGGTTCTTCTAAATTGGTTATTTCTTCTCTTTTCTTTCATAACTTACTTTTTATGATGAAGTTCTCTTTGACAATCATGCTTTGCACTCATTCAATTATGAAGTTATTCTCCTTAGTTAGGGCATTGAGGAAGATAGATATTATGAAGATATAAACTTGTTGCTTTGTGTTAGAATTACGATTTTATTCCATGTTAAGTTTCTATTTTCACTTCTGGATGTTAATAATTGATGGCAATAATTATTTATATGGCTAGGTTTGAGACCAAAAGGAGATGACCTAGTATAGCATCATTGAAATAGAAACCACAAGTTGACATGTTGAGAGACTGAGAAGAGATGCGTAAGCTGTACAATTATGTGAGAAAAATTCACTAAACTTGATGCATCCTTTAACTTGTAAATCTACTAGATCGAGAGATTATAGGCTCTTGATTAAAAGATAGAACTAATGTTTATCGAGAGAGAATATTAGTTAGAATAAAGGCTTTCAATTGTTAACATGAATAGATGAATTTACTGACACAAGTACTAGTTTTATATCTGATTATATTTACTAAAATGGATTGCACTCCAATCAAGTCAACTCTTTTAGTTCAATTATTTACTTATCAAACAATCTTCAATTTTACTTTTTCAATAAAATTATGATAAATTAGTTCATACTTAGTTTGACATCAATCCTCGTGGGATGATACTCTACTCACAACTGAGTTACTTGTGAATGAACAGTGCAATTGCCATTCTCCCTGCATCATATACAAGCTAAGCCTAATATAATATGAGAAATCTGTATGAATCAAATATATGACTCATTACACTGTAGTATGACATATAGTTTCTCACATAAGATAACATTATTTTATAAATAAGCAAATAGAAAAAGGCTGAGTCCAATATACATAAAGAATCAAATAAACAAATAAGAATAGAGAGGAAGGTATAATAAATACTAAGGAGAGAATGACCATACAAGAAAAACACCAGGCTCCTTGCAATGTACACAATCTACCTCAGACACCTAATTAACAAAATAAAGTACCAATGAATCTGGATGCAAAGATCCAGAGGAGTCAGAAAACTCCTAGCGAATGTGTAAAACGAGAGAAACTGTAGATGTATGTTACATGTGTGTGCATACAATAATACTATTACGAAAATACTGGATAAAGAATGTAATAAATAAAATTGTAAATAGAATATAAGTCATCATTGTAAGAGAAACAACTGGTACTCAAAAATGTATACTTAAGACATAATATAATAACAATTGATATATTATGAATATAGTAATATTCAGAATATGAATAAATATTAAGAGGACTAGTTTATAATAGAATCATATGTCAGGTCAAATATCTATCATAGCATGCAAATACAATAACCGAACCCTGTCAATTTAAAGTGTATTATAGAAGATTTGTTGTTATTAATTATGTTAGCAAACAGTAATTGTCACATACAGTAAAGCGCAACCTATCCTACACCTATTAGACGTGTCAATTGAGGTTTTATGTTATTTGAAACTAATTGGTGGAGACATTATCTTTGTTTAAGTGTGTCTCGTACATACTCGGGACCACAACACAGTCTCCATGTACTGAATTAGGATGTACCATTAGGTACTCACAATATAAATAATATAGACATTGTGGGATGTCAGTCACCCCCGGAAAACCCCACTGTAGAACTCTCTTTCAATTGCGCAACCAGTATCCTTAGTCTACTCAAAATATAGATGTTGTCTTACCTATTAATTTTCCCATCCTTCTGTAAGTTGTTTAATGTCATTGTTACTTAGATTAATAAGATTTATAATTGTCTATGTTAACTAGATTACTGAAATAATACAATGACAGTAGCAATTATAGTGTAAACGGTATAACAATGTAACAGTATAATGAGTGTAGCAATATAATGATATTATAGTATAACCATATTTTTCAGTAATTTCGGTAACCTGAATTATACTATTAACATGACATGTATTGATTCATTACGATAAATAAAACAAGTAAAGGTGACCATTAGGGAATGGGGATGAATTAACAATGTCAGATATATTACATCCATTACATAATTAATCACAATAAATTAATAATAAGTCTCCCTGTAAGCTCTTACTGAATCTAAAGTGACACACAGTGTTTATTCCAAGATACACTAGTCGTACAAAATCACGGAGGTCAAAACCAAAACATTACTAAAGAGTGTAACATGGAATTAAGAGTTTGTCCTTACATCGAATACTCGACATCAATAAGGGATTATCAATACTCTAACAAAACAAATTTGTGGGTAAATCCAGAAGCTCTCGCCATTAATAACCCAAAATTAGCCCCATAGTACACGTTGAAATTAAATGTAAGATATTCATATATATAATCTAGATCCAACCATTATCAGTTCTCATCAAGAAACCAATTAAGATCCCATGTAAAGAATATCAATCCCAAGCCAAACCAAAACTCTAATAGTGTCCATAAATAGATCCAAGTCCAAAGATCCAATCTTTTAATGAAGCGACTCCTATTTAATCATATCCAGGATCCAATTAAATTCTCATATGAATTATTACAATATAAAGAATTATTAAGTTTGATAAATAAGAATCCGCATATTTAACTACGATCACGAACTAATCAAACCTCAAGACCAAATAATTTTACAGTCTCAAAATTCACCACAAGCGATCTAAATCAAAACGTTAAACTTGTAAACCAAAACTTATGTAGAAGCACTGACATTTAACAAGTAAATCATTCATCGACTAAACATTTAATAAATAAATTACTAGGAATTTCTTACTATATATTCATTTTAAAATACTTTCCAAAATTAAATGATAAATAATTCAAGCCATTCAATTTACAAAAATCAATGATTACTTTCAGCAGGCACAATCTAAATAATTCAGGGAAAAATACTCATTAATTTATACAACATTAAATATTAAAAATTTCATAATTTCCTTAATTACAGAAATTACTAGTTCAACCATATCTCCTAGGAGTTAAATATTATTTTCTAAAAACATTTATAATACTTACAGGCATAACCAATTCAAGCAATTTATTTGTACAATAAATTAAATCATGGAATTTAAAATTTTCTATATGTTAGAAAAATTAATTAAGGAATTTAATAATGAAACCTTAAATGAGTAATTACCAAAAATAAATTGATTTATCATGAAACATAATTTATTTAAAAAGTAGAAAAAACACTCGCCATTAATGGATTCGGGTTGTGATGAAAATGGGTTGGGTTGGAGACTTAAACCCAAAAGCATTTCCAAAATCCATTATGAAGTGGACTCAAGTCTTCTTTCACTGTTCTCTTGAAGGCAGAGTGTTGGTCCCGAGATGATGCCAACTGCGGAACTTTCTCTATTGGCACTTATGGATCTAAAATACAAAGTCAACTCAAATACTAAACAAAGAAGGATTAAAGTTAATCAAATAAATAAACTTGCAGTAAAGGAAATCAAATCTCAAAAAGTTTAGACAAACGCAAACACGAGAGATTTGATTTCCTTTACTGCAAGTTTATTTATTTGATAAACTTTAATCCTTCTTTGTTTAGTATTTGTGTTGACTTTGTATTTTAGATCCATAAGTGCCAACAGGAAAGTTCCGCATTTGGCATCATCTCGGGACCAACAATTGGTATCAGAGCGAGGTCCTACACAGAGATGGGGCAAATGAAGAGAATGCCAAAGGTGATCATTTCAGTAAGATGGCGAGGCTGGGGATGTGCAAGGGGTACTGGAGATTACCACGGGCAGGATGCACCAGAGATTGGGCTCATTCTAGACATTAGAGGAGCTTATGGCATAGCTACAACTGCGGTGGTAGAGGGAGGTGGTTGGTGGTGCCAATGACGGTGGCCTGGCAGATGTCGACAATGGTAAGGGGAAGGACAAACTGTGCTACCGAGAAGGATAAGGGGTTGGCTTCGGGTTCCTTTGGGTGTGAAGAGGAGAGAGAAGAAGGAGAATAAGAAGAAGAAGGTGGGAGGAGGAGCCGACGATAGGGGCTGTAGGCGGCTGTGCGCGCGGGCTACAGGTGAGGGAGGCTGGCAGCGATCTAATGAAAGCAAGAGAGGTTTCGAGAGAGGGAGATATGTTAGGGTTAGCGTTAGAGGAAAGAAAGAAATATATAAAGAAAGAGAATTATGGGATGTGATGGGTTAGTTTTATAATTTCTATTTTTTAATTTTTTTGTAAGTTATGGGCCTGGGCTGGTTCGGTGCAATTTTTATTATTATTCTAATTTTCTTAATATTATTTATTAATTAATTTTATAAATTATTATCATCTTTGTTGTAACATATATTATTGTTATTAAACATTTTAAATATTAAAACTTTATTTTCACTTTTTAGTTATAATTATTATTTGATATTTGTAATGAGATATGATTATTTAATATTAGATTATATATTTATTTATTATGGATATTACAATTTCTGGGAAAGTGTTTAGCAAAAGGGAGGGAACTCTTAGTGTTAACTAAAGAAATCCCAACAAAAGCACCAATGTGGTGGGAATTTTCCGACATAGACAATTGGACGCTTCCGATTGAATCTATTAAAAACATAAGAAAGAAAAACACCTTTCATTTCAGGAGAATCGGTGTGGTGTCAGCCAAAGACCCTCAGGTGTAAGAAAAAGAATTCTCGTGAAAGAAAGCGAATAGTGCTTATGCGTGGTGTTTCTAAAGATTATTAGAAGCTTCCCTTTTTCTTAGTGGAGGAGATGTATATATACCTGCTAGGGTTGTTAGTGGGGATGAAGATTGCAAATATTTCTGTAAGTGCACGATCTCTGGATCATAACCACTTTGATTGGTTTAGATAGACACATAAGAGATCTTATTGTTATTTACAATTATTCGCCTGGTTTGTTGAGATTAACTTGCAAGGGATTCACTGCTATTCACCATTGTTTGAACTGCATATATGCAATCTAGTAATAGTTTTAATTGGCTGAGATTATCTAGATTGATATGCAGAGGAATTTGTCCCTATCCATCGCCGCCCGCTTCGCTGAAGGGTTGTTACAACTGCATGAGTTGTACAATACCTGGAGAGTGGAATAAGATTATGGCTTACAATTGATTCTAAGATTTGCAAAGATTGTGTTACTGATCTTTCACTGATATGGAAGAGAAAGTCCTCAGAGTGGATCCTTGTCGTGGAGGCTGATGCCTCTGAATAACTGAGTATCTCCAGCAAAGTTGAGGATCCGGATGGATGGTTCCGTATCGATGTGGTCCAAAGAGGGACCTGAGATTTGAGGATCTGGATGGATGGCTCCAGATTGATGTGGGTTTAGGAAAACACCCAAGACTTTGTCTTTGGGCCTATGTTGGGCCTGCTGGCTTGTTTAGTTTGCTACAAAAGCCTGGTTGACCACTTCAGACGCCTCTGATGCAGCAGGACATGTGTGGTGATCTCGATAAGGGTCAAAAATTGATCACTACATCCACCATGCAATATATGAGCTCCAATGTTAATGAAGGCTATTTGTAGCAGTTTAGTGAGGGTTACTAGGGATTTTTTTTTGGTATTAAGTTGTAAAGTTTTTATGTGTTATTCTGAGACAGGATTTTTTTCAATATAAATGGACAATGGACCTTTTTAAATAAGTTTATATCATTCAAAAATGTTGCAGCATGTTTCCACTTGAGATGGCTCTCACTTAGTTAATTAATATTATTTTACATTATGATTTCTCAGTTTTGTTCTATGGTCCACAAAATATAGATTCTTTGTTAATCTCTTTGTTGTAGACTATGCTTTATTTTAACTTATAGTACATAAATTAGGGAATGGGGAAGAAAATAATATTGGCTGAGAGCAATTTGGATATAGTAATAGAATCGATAATCCAAAAATTAGTATCTACTAGTGAGGCTTGGCTCAATGGTAAGAATGCGGGAGCAGGCTGTAGAGAGTTCCAAGTTCAAGTCCTGGCTATAATCTATTTATTCAAAAAAAATCAAGACCAATATAATTAAGTTTTACTATTTACAATAATAATTCTACCAAGGGTATGTGAAGCTTATAAATCATTGGTCAATATAGTTAACATTATAATTATAGTTCATACAATTATCATTCATTTTTTAGATTATGATTTATTCTTCAACATGAGTTCTTTCCAACTTTGCCGTGGCGGAGATTTTTTACCGCAAGTGATGGGACGGCCGTTCCTCACCACAAGAGAGAGTAAAGCTGAATGAGGATTATTAGTATGAGAGAAAATAATGCATAGCACAAAAGAGACACAAAATTTTTATGTGCAAACTCAAATTGGGAAAAAATCCGGCGGAGGAAGAGGAGAACACACTATAATCCACTGGTTAAGAAAAAAGGGGGACAAAAAGGGGTCCCCCTTGTCGCTGGAGGAGAAGATCTGCATGCATAAGGGAGGATGGTCCGGGCATGATCCTTGTAACCGCATGATCTGCACGTTTTGATTTGTTGTAATGACTTTGATTGTTAGCGCTTGATTGTTGGGATTGCATGCAGAGGATCTCGCCTCCCTATAATTGGAGAGTGTTTCATGTTCTGAACATGGATGAAGATTTGGCTGTGAAACTGTCGGCAGAGATCAGGGATGATCTGTTACCATGGTGTAACTGAAGGTAAAGTCAAGGATAATGATCTACTGCCGAGGTTATCTTGCGTGAAGCTAATGTTTTTGAAAGCGGGAGAGCTCCATGATGGCTGGGAGCATCGGAGTACCTAGGTGAACGTGTCTTTAGGGCAAGGAGAAGCTTCTACAATGGCTCTAGAGTGATGGAGGCTTTTGTTGCTTGCGCACATGTCAGCACCCTATGAGGGTCAGATTTTAACCGCTACAGATACCCCCCGCTCTTCTGCTTATCGAAGTCTATCAGAGAGAAGTGGGAAAGCTAAGCTAGTGAAGGATTCCCTAATGCCCTAGGCTTGACTTGATGCTTATGTGCAGGGGAAGAGTGATCGTGGGAAAACCGTACGCGAAAAGTGTATGTTTTAAAATCAATAGTTAAAAGTGCGTGCTCTGGCTTCCTCGATACTTCCGTTATAGCATAGAGGCCAAACAGGTCGAATCCACAGGAGCGGGAAGCGATAGAAGCTTTACCGAAATGTTCACTTGTGTGTTAAACTTTCTTCAACGTTTTAAAGAATCAAAAGAAAAGAAAACAAAGAATGAAGAGAGAAGAGTACGGTGAAACACGAAGAAGTGGGAACATAGAAGAAATGATTTTTGTGATTTTTGTTTATATATCTAAAAAAAAGTAAAAAGAGAAAGAAAACACATGGCTACTAACTACTAATAGCTCCACTAACCATGCTAGCCTCTTAGTGATTGTTGTCTCACATGTATCCTTGGCTATCACTAGTCTTGGTTCAACAGCGTTTCAAAGCATAACCTATATGTTAACTCATCACATCCAAACTCAACAAACAAGTGCATGCTACACTTAAACTGTCACGCCCCGCTTTTCAAAATACGCTGAAGCGGAGACGCGACACGAGTCGACGACGCATATACGCAAGGAAAATCTCTCACGTATATGTGCTAAGCCTTCAGTAACCCGAAACAAGCTATAAATCCCAACTATAATAAATCATGATTACTGCAATATCACATATAAGCATCCACGCATGATATTACATAAATGAAGACTGGAATAACAACTGAACTGATATAACAAGAATCAGGAAATAATACGAAGGTTAGAAAGATAAGAGTACCAGAATAGAATAGGGAGAAGCTCCAACTATTCGCGAAGCGTATAGTCTCATCGTACACCTGCACAATAGAAACAAAGCTTCCAATATCTGGACGTGAAAATCTATGGTCGTCAGAAAGCGACCTTGTGAGTGAGTGTGTAACGGGAAGAGCTCGTGCATATAAACAATGTGCACAGAATAATGACAAGAATAACTGCAGATATAAGATAACTAAAAAACATGATCAACAGATAACTAAAGGATAACTGCATAACAACATGAATGAAGATAAAAGATAACTATCACAAATGTAAACTAATAGCTGATGTTAAAATGTGTAACCTAGTATATGTCACTAGTCTGATTGGTTATTATTAACCTAACTAATGTAGTACTTAGCTGTGTCCCATACCACAACCGTTTTCTCACATATCAAACAATGTTATCATTAATGTAACTACCTGCCAATGTAGTTCATGTGTTTTGGAAGAGTATCGTGCATGCCCAGTACCACGGTCTAACACCCCTGGCACTGAACCAGGACAAGCTGCAAGGCTCTAATATCTGAAGACCAGAGCCCCACACGAAAAGACAACTAGTGTGGCGCCGTAATCCGGCATAGCCCTCACAACTGACAACTGAATAGGTAGCCAGTACTACCTTGGTTCCCCATAGTTGGAACCCACAACTCGGTACCATAATAAGTCCTTCCAAAATACACGACATGCATCATCAGACAATTACCTCTGTTCCCTGGGTTATGGTGCCTTTTATTAATAAGCAATAATTTGAGTTATTACATAACAGTAACTGATATCTCCAACAACTACTGATATCAATACTAGCTAATATTCTGACAACTGATAACTGAAAACTGATATCTGACAACTGTGATATCTGACAACTGAGTAGCTGACAACTAATATCTGACATTTGAAATAGAATACTGGAGATATAGCCACTAACACAATAGTGTCACAAACAACTAGTAACTGATACGGATATCTACCAACTCCTATAAACTCTGAACACGTCATATGATCACCAACAAATAGTCTCACCAATAACTGATAAAGTGAAAACTGCCATCTGATAACTCTGAAATACAAGATCACTGATATAGAATAGATCACTATCACAATAGCTCAATCTCTATTAATTGAAGTAATCAATAACGAAACATGAAGCGCATGGTATATCCTTGAGATCAATAAGTCAACAGATACCGAAATCAATCTAAAGAGGAAACATCCTCAAACAGCTGCAATCTAGAATAATTCACTCATAAGTCAATACCAACAACTCATCCATACTAAATTGATATAATCAGTTGATACATCCAAGAACTTTTGCTTCTCATAATCCGAAACCAATATGATATCACATATCGAAGTCAAAGGTAAGATATCCACCCATCTGGTCGCAATCTAACAAAATCAGTCACATTTAAATACTGATCCATATCCAATGTCAATAACATAAATCTCAGTTCAACCCAAACTCCAACTAAGTCTATATACTGATCCAAGCATCAAGTAATCCAATCTCTTAGTAATGTAACAACATAACAAGTCTGTCATCAATATCCAAATGAATCATCACCTAAGTTATTACCAAAGAAAGAATAACAAGTTTGGAAAGTACTCTACAAATATATCATCTGTCCTCAAATAACCGAATAAATTCTTAACTGAATTATCACCAAGTAAGGAATATTAAGTCTGATAATTGTTCAGATAAATTGTAGATCGTAAACCACAATCACAAACCTATCGAACATAAGATCAACCTAGTGTACAGTCCAAGTTCCTTTACAATTAGTCCCAGTCCGAAACAGTAATCATCTATTCATGAAATGATATAACTCTAATATCTCAATGTCCAAATACAAGATCCTTATATATCTGATGCTCAACTATGTACTTAATCTATCCAATCAATAGATCGAGTCAAGTCACAGTCTAAAGGTATATCAAAACTAGGCCTAAGCCAACAACGCTAAACTATCAACACATGAAATGACGCTGATATAAGTGATTAGTATCCAATATTGCATATTTTACATCATAATCCCATGCATATTACAAATAAATATGTGATTTTTACTCCTCTTCTCTACATATTTGCAGGTACATACTTAAAGGAGAGTTAGCCAATTAATTACCTTAATTAGCAATAATTAAGGTGATTAATTAAAAGATTAAAGATAAAGCCAAATCTCAATCCAGATCCAGAGAGATCCTCGCAACAAATGAAGATTCTGGATATACCACGTGGCCAAACTAACTCTCAACAAACTCCAACAGAAAAATCCAGATCAACGGCCCAGATCTTGCCGCGGGGCGCGGCATGGGCGCGGCAAGATCCTGGCCGTTGAGCCCCGGATTTTGTGGCAACAAACTTTGATCTCGAAGCTTCTCATTTCTGCTATAAATACTGAACCTTCACCTGCGAGCTGGACTGATCAGAGAAGAGAGAGAGTTTAGTTCATAGTTTTGTATTTTGATAGTTTTTGTTTAGGGTTTTTAGCTCTCTATGATCTTCTTCTCCCTAGATTTCATTGCAAGAGAGAGTTGTATGAGAGAGAGAGCTTGTATCAACAAGGAGTGACAACTTGGAGCTATACAAGGATTGATCCATTCTCATCTACTCTACTTGAGCTTGATTCTAGTTTGTTTTCTTTCCTTACTTGCTTTGTTTACTTTCTAGCAATTTATTCATGTTTAGCTTTTCTTTTGTAATGGTGTGTAGCTAATTCTTTCTCCATGAACTAGCTAACTACTACCTTGCTAACTTCTATCTCATGGGTGATTGCTTTACTTCATCTTGCAATTTGTATGGTTTTCTCTTCTCCGATGGGTTTCTTTTCATTTCTTGGCAAGATCTTGTTGTAATTCTCCATATGATTCATGTGTGCCTCACTTGGAGCCTAGTCTTCGAACTAGTGCCTTGATGGAACATGGAGATGGAAGCACCAATATGCTATTTGATGTATAACTTCACTACTTCCATTAGTGAATGTTGTATGTTCTTCATTTGCATCACTTGAGTGTAGCTCTTTTGATTCCATTAGTGAAAGTCTATTTGTAGGCCTATGACCATCTATGGAGGCTACAAGACAAGTCCAAAAATGAATCCCCATCATCCAAGTGAGAAAGTAATTAGACCACAAGCAAGACGTATTCATGCCGATGAATCAACATGAGGCACGCATCACTATCACGGAGTTTAGTAAGTCTTTAGCAAGGTAGTTAAGGTTAGCTAGTCATGGTTTTATTTCAATCAATCTTTTCTAGAGTTTTCTTTTCTTTTAGTGTGAATACAACAAACCTCTTCTTGATTTCTTTTCCCACGACTTTTCCACCATGAACATATCCATACACTCTTTCATTCATTTCTTTGTATTTTATTCATTCTTTTAAGCAAGAGAAGAATTCTCGTTTCCTTTTCTCACGTGTATCGTAACGCTTCTACGCTAGCTCTCCTTGTGGTTCGACTCGGTATAGCTTTATGCTATAGCGGAAGAATGGAACAAGGTATAATAATCACATATTCGAAGTAAACAAGATCAAAGGTGAACTCTAAACCATAAACCATCTCTTTAATACCTGATTCTTGTGCAATTAACTTCACGTACCTTGGTTTGTACCCAATCAATTTTTTTGGCGCCGTTGCCGGGGGAGAGCAACGGTATTTTTAAAAGTGAGAAACTAAACGATATTTCTTCTCTGTTGCAGGTACAGGTTGAAGATACAGGAAACCTTGCACAGCAGAAACATATAAGTGGACCTGGGCCTCTGCTCAAGAAAGCAGAGCCCAGGATCCCTCCAAAGTGCCGCGGATCCACAAGATTTGCCGTGGAAACGCGGCACAGAGGAGTTCATTACTGACAAGTTTTCTGCAGGGGCTTCAGATCTGCAAAATATATCTACTGCTATACTTTAAATCCTGTATTTTTCACCAGATACCTGTTTAATTAATTCAACAGTAAAAAAATTGGTTGTAATTGTTAAAAATTGTTAGACATCTTGCATTATAGGCACGTGTCTTTCAGTTACTTTACATTTACTGTTGAAGAGTGCGGGGGACAAGGTACGTAATTCATTGCATATAGACTAGGACTCACTCTTTGTTTGATTTATCTTACTTGGAGTGAACCTTGTTTGTTTCTATATCGTACACTTGCACAATTCAATTTTAAGGGCAATACCTGTAAATAAGATAAGGTGAGGGAGGTCATTACCCTTTCCTTAGCCCGCAAACCACTATCCAAGCACTCACAATCCCAAGCTTGTAAATAAAATTTGATAGACGTTGGCCCTAGGGACATCCGGACTCACTTAGGAGATTATCCTAAGGGGGAAAAGTGTTGGAAATTGACTTCTGTAAAATCAGTGTCTAGGAAAGGGGTTGAGGGCCGAAAGCCCGAAGGTTGCTGGTTACTTAATTAAGGAACGTCTCCGGACGGAAAACCTCCCACCAACCTTACCCTTCCCTGGCTGATTTGCTTATAGTCAGAGTCTACACCAAACCTCCTGTGGACAGTCTATTTAGGAGTCATCTAGGACCAGAAACTCTAGACAAGCTTGGATTGATTTTTTCTTTGTTGTTTGTTATTTTTCTTTTTCGCTGGTGTGATCGGTGCACGTTGTTTGTGATTGTATATACGATAGTGGTTTTGTGATCCTAATTCTACACTTGCACTTACACATCCACTTCACATCATGACCAACAACGTCTCACTTCAGGATCGATTTTATCCGATTCGCACCTCCATTCCTTCATGCATTCTTCTCCCCGAGCCAAATGGAAATCACTTCGAGCTGAAACCACAATTCATTAGTACACTTCCCCACTTCCATGGTTTAGAGTCTGAGGACGCGTACCTCTTTATTCGTGAGTTTGAAGAGGTATGCCAAATGATGAGAATTTCCCAACTGTCTGAGGATGCTGTTAGGTTACGGTTCATACCGTTTGCACTTAAAGATTTAGCTAAGAAATGGCTTTATAATCTTCCTGTCAGTTCCATATCTTTATGGGAGGATTTTGTTAAAGTCTTTCTTAAGAAATTCTATCCTATCCACAAAACAGCCCTCATGAGAAAGAACATTATGCAATTCAAGTAAGAAATAAATGAACCTTTCTGGAAGTATCTTGAGCGTTTCAAAGACCTTCTTGCCCTGTGTCCCCATCACGGCATAGAGAAATGGCGTCTATGCCAGATTATCTATGATGGATTAGATTACCAAACGAAAACACTTTTAGAATCCATGTGCCAAGGGGAATTCTTGAAAAAAGATGAACATCAGGGGTGGGATCTCTTTGAAACCCTAGCTGAGAAAACCATTCAGTGGGAGTCTTGTCCTGACAAATCCACTTCCACCACTTCCAGAACTGGTACACACTCCAAAGAATCCTCTCTAGCTGCAGAAACCAAGATCACACAATTAATAAAGAGGATAGAACTGCTTGAGTCAAAAGGGAATTCTGTGGTCAACCAGGTCAACCCATTGCCTTTGATTAGACCAGGTTGCACCAACTGTCATGACCTTAGCCATGTCTTGGAGGAGTGTCCATTATCTCAGCTCCACTCATATCAGGAGAACATGAATGCAGTATTGACCAGACCCAATCATCATCCATACTCCAACACTTACAAGTCGGGATGGCAAAACCATCCAAATTTTTCATGGAGTCAGTCTGGTCCTGAGCATCATATGCCACCACTTCCACATCTGTACAATGCTCAGTTTCATCCATCCAGTTTCGATCAGAATTCACTGTATGTTCATCCATCTCAAAGTCCACCACAGTCATATCAGTCTTATCAGAATCCTTCACCATTCTACCAATCACAATTCCAATCTCCATATCCTCAACATCCACCCCAAAATAATTCCGAAATATCTGAGTTGAAACAAATGATAGAAACCTTAACAAAAAACCAGCAGCAGGAGTTGAATGAAATGAAGGTCCAAATTGGGCAATTGGCTGAGAATCAAAGAAATTTGTTCCCAAATCAGCCATTGCTAAATCCCAAAGTTGAAAATTCAGGACCCAGTCACTGTCATGCCATTCATACCCTGAGATCTGGTAAACAAGTTGACAATAAGGTTTCTAGTTCACAATCTCATCCAGTACCAAAGCCAACACCTCATGTCCCAATACAACCAACTTTTGACAAACCATCCTCTAGTGCAGAGCCATCCACATCTCAAGCCAAGGGGAAAGAAAAGGTAGATGAGCAACCTTATAAGCCTAGAGTACCATATCCAAATAGGCTTCTAAATAACAAGTCAAATGCTCACATGGAGAAAATAAAAGAAACATTCAATAAGGTCCAAATCAATGTCCCTCTTCTTGATGCCATACAACAAGTGCCATCATATGCCAAATTCTTAAAGGAGATGTGCACTAAGAAGAGGAAGACCCAAGTCCCTAAGAAAGTCTTCCTAGCATCATCCATCACTGAGTTGCTCACTGGTCCAATTCCTGTTAAATACAAAGACCCAGGGAGCCCCACCATTTCATGCATCATAGGACAGACTACAATAAATAGGGCACTTCTTGATTTGGGGGCCAGCATTAATCTCTTACCTTTCTCTGTGTACCAACAATTGGGGTTAGGTGATCTCCTCCCGACCCAAATGACCATCCAATTGGCTGACCGCTCTGTTACTAAACCCAAGGGGGTAATTCAAGATGTCCTTGTCAAAGTTGGAGAATTCTTTTATCCTGTTGACTTTGTTGTCCTTGAAACAAAACCAGTGTCAAATTCCAATCAAAGGGCACAAATTCCTGTCATTCTGGGACGACCATTCCTGGCTACTGCAAATGCAATCATTAATTGCCGGAATGGATCAATGAGGCTGACCTTTGGTAACATGACACATGAACTCAATGTCTTCCACACACAGCCTCACAAAACAAAAAATCAAACATTTGAGGTTAGCTTTATTGAGGACAATTGTGAGGATTCAAAAGATGAGTCACAATTCTGTGATTCTCTTCAAGAACCTCAATTGATATATCTTTTGAAGACTTGTTTGCTGATGAGATCATGTGTTTAGATGAGTCAACTCGGGGTAAGTTAGCTAATTGTCCACTTCCGGATGTTGACTTGAGCTTTGAAGAATTATATGGAGAGGAGTTAAAATTTCTAAACACTGAAAGCGATGAGATTCTGAGTGAGAGTGGTGATAAGGACTTTGTTTGTGAACGATGTGGTGGAATGAGTATGAATGAAAATAACAACCAATTGAAACTGGAAACACCTAGGGTTAGAATAATTCAGACCGTTTCCCAATGGAGCTCAAGAAAGAGAACACATTGGAACGATGGGAAACGGGCCAGAGGGAAGCGACCAAAAGCCCAGGTGAGAGTTACACTTGTATATTCCTTGTAAATAATTCCTTCCCCTTCCATTTTGTTTCATGCATACATATATCATAATGCATTGAGGACAATGCATGAAATAAGTGTGGGGGAGGGTTTACTAGCATAGGATCATAGGATTTTCAATTTTTTTTTTAGGATTTTCATTTTCTTTTAGGTTTTTATTTTCTTTTAGATTTTACCTTTCTTTATAGATTTTCTATTTTCTTTTAGATTTTACTTTTCAAATAATAAAAATAAAAAAAAAAACTTTTTGAAATAAGAGATAATGTTTTGTTCTATTTTTAAGAAAATTAAGATGTATCTTAGAGATTAAGAAAGCCTTAATTATGACATCTTAAACCTAGTTGAAGTAATAGATCTTGTTTGAAAATTATAGGCTAAGTAAGTAAAATTGTTGAGATATTTTTATCTTGAATTTTTTGCCTTAGATAAATATGCACTTTACACTTACACATTTCATGGGATGGAAACAAAAAAACCAAAAATGCCATATAAATAAATAAAAAAAAAAAAAGAAAAAAATATATATAAATAAAAGATCACTTATTAAGCTGGGAAATTGTGCCTCAAGAAGCATGATGACTCACGCCTAACAGTGATCTCACTTATTAAGCTGGGTAATTGTGCCTCAAGAAGCATGATTATTCACGCCTAACGGTGATTAAGAATAATCCCTCTTAGTTTTGTGGCCTTTTTCACTCGAGTCCTTAAACCCGAGGGATGTTTCCTCATCTGGTGCCCTAAGACCATCTGGTTTGGGAGTCATCGGTTATAGGCTCGCTACATGGGTGAATTAGAAAGCCTAATAAAACTAAGGGAAGAAAAAGGAAAAAATATATATATATATATAAATAAATGGCTTGATGGTTGGAGTTGAAATCCCAGAAATCTCCACTGTGCACGGTGTGCATATTATCTAGGTTTTATGAAAGATAAAATATTCAATCCAATTTTGAATTCTTACCTTAATTGAAAACAAAATCTTGCATGGATACTAAGTTTAAGGAAGAATAATTATAGGTGGACTTATGACCTAGGATCACTTATATTTTTGCAAAAATAGTTTGTAAACATGTCTCTTATTCAAAATGCGTTTTCAAAATACTAACATTTGTCTTCTTTCTTTATGGATTTTGTGGGTGTAATCCGCTGAAAACCCTCAGGAGACAACACTCCTCCTCTAGGGTAACCTAGAGGTTTAACGGCTTGTTGCACATGCTCAGTGCAATCGCGTCACCTGCGAAAGTGGTGCAATAAAAATTTGTAGCTTAGATTTTCTTTTCTTTTCTTTGTTTTGCTCGGGACGAGCAAAAGAATAAGTGTGGGGGTGTGATTAGTATCCAATATTGCATATTTTACATCATAATCCCCATGCATATTACAAATAAATATGTGATTTTTACTCCTCTTCTCTACATATTTGCAGGTACATACTTAAAGGAGAGTTAGCCAATTAATTACCTTAATTAGCAATAATTAAGGTGATTAATTAAAAGATTAAAGATAAAGCCAAATCTCAATCCAGATCCAGAGAGATCCTCGCAACAAATGAAGATTCTGGATATACCACGTGGCCAAACTAACTCTCAACAAACTCCAACAGAAAAATCCAGATCAACGGCCCAGATCTTGCCGCGGGGCGCGGCATGGGCGCGGCAAGATCCTGGCCGTTGAGCCCCGGATTTTGTGGCAACGAACTTTGATCTCGAAGCTTCTCATTTCTGCTATAAATACTGAACCTTCACCTGCGAGCTGGGACTGATCAGAGAAGAGAGAGAGTTTAGTTCATAGTTTTGTATTTTGATAGTTTTTGTTTAGGGTTTTTAGCTCTCTATGATCTTCTTCTCCCTAGATTTCATTGCAAGAGAGAGTTGTATGAGAGAGAGAGCTTGTATCAACAAGGAGTGACAACTTGGAGCTATACAAGGATTGATCCATTCTCATCTACTCTACTTGAGCTTGATTCTAGTTTGTTTTCTTTCCTTACTTGCTTTGTTTACTTTCTAGCAATTTATTCATGTTTAGCTTTTCTTTTGTAATGGTGTGTAGCTAATTCTTTCTCCATGAACTAGCTAACTACTACCTTGCTAACTTCTATCTCATGGGTGATTGCTTTACTTCATCTTGCAATTTGTATGGTTTTCTCTTCTCCGATGGGTTTCTTTTCATTTCTTGGCAAGATCTTGTTGTAATTCTCCATATGATTCATGTGTGCCTCACTTGGAGCCTAGTCTTCGAACTAGTGCCTTGATGGAACATGGAGATGGAAGCACCAATATGCTATTTGATGTATAACTTCACTACTTCCATTAGTGAATGTTGTATGTTCTTCATTTGCATCACTTGAGTGTAGCTCTTTTGATTCCATTAGTGAAAGTCTATTTGTAGGCCTATGACCATCTATGGAGGCTACAAGACAAGTCCAAAAATGAATCCCCATCATCCAAGTGAGAAAGTAATTAGACCACAAGCAAGACGTATTCATGCCGATGAATCAACATGAGGCACGCATCACTATCACGGAGTTTAGTAAGTCTTTAGCAAGGTAGTTAAGGTTAGCTAGTCATGGTTTTATTTCAATCAATCTTTTCTAGAGTTTTCTTTTCTTTTAGTGTGAATACAACAAACCTCTTCTTGATTTCTTTTCCCACGACTTTTCCACCATGAACATATCCATACACTCTTTCATTCATTTCTTTGTATTTTATTCATTCTTTTAAGCAAGAGAAGAATTCTCGTTTCCTTTTCTCACGTGTATCGTAACGCTTCTACGCTAGCTCTCCTTGTGGTTCGACTCGGTATAGCTTTATGCTATAGCGGAAGATTGGAACAAGGTATAATAATCACATATTCGAAGTAAACAAGATCAAAGGTGAACTCTAAACCATAAACCATCTCTTTAATACCTGATTCTTGTGCAATTAACTTCACGTACCTTGTTTAGTCCAATCAATAAGCCGATATCAACTACGTAAATAAAGTGAACAATTATAAATATCTCATGAAGTGGTACAAGTAATCAAACAGGTAAAATATAACAGAAAGTCACATAAAATGATAAGTGTAACGTGTAAACGCATACTGACAACGGTAAATAAAGAAATACACAAGAACGAACACTCACATGAAATGACGAGGTTTCGGAAACGAATCGCCGTCTGTTCTTCACTGCATGAACCGGTACTGGTCTACGGATCATCCCATGCATCGGTCTTCGAATTGGCTATGCATCAGGTTCACAACGAGCACGAATCCGAATCAGGTCCGGATCTCCTGTAGCTGGGTTCGGATCTCACCGAACGATTCCGAAATACTGTAACACGCAACCAACACATACCAATAAATATAAATACACAGACACGTGCACACAGACACATACGTGTACACCCACGTACAAATACATATACGGGTACAAACTAACAATCATGCATACATATATAAGTATACATATACGTACATACTACATGCATACATACCCACACTTACATACTATTTTATATTTATATAAATAAAACACATGCATGAATAATTAATTAAGACATATATAAATAAAACACATTAATTAAGACCAACTTATTAATTACCAAACTAACACACATGATTAAAGTACACATTCATGCATAAATACATGCATACATAAATACATGCTTATACATGCATGCATCAACATCATGTACCAAGCACACTCACTCACGCACACACACAAACACACACATTTTGATCAACTTCCCAATTATTACAAGATTGCCCTCACACATTTTATAACTTCTACATTATTACACAAATGCCACCATACAAATAAATGTAAAACCAACCTCGAGCCGATTTGCGGCGCACCGACGGAGGCTCCGACGGAGGCGTTCGGGGCCGCGGAGGATGTCGTTGGATAGAGCATCTCGCCGTGAAGGGCGTGGGTGCGTCTGCGCTCGCCGACGGTGATCCACGGCGATCCACGGAGAGCCGGAAAATGGCTCGGAGTAAGATGCCCCATACATGAAATATAAACACAAATTAATATGTACAATCCCAAATATGTAAATATCTTTATAACACTTAATAACTCACACACACACACGCATTATCTTAGACAAAACGAAAGGGAAAAGGAGGCTCATCCAACAAGGGCACGGCAAAGGAGCATGGAGAAAGCTCTGTTGTTGTTTATCCTATACTTTTAAAAAGGATAAACCAGAAAATGCAGCAGAAATTCACCCACCAAAGTGCTCCCACTTTGTGATGAAGGGCATGATATCATATTTCAAGAATCCTTCAATTCTTCGGGTTGGCACTTTACAAAATCATGTACTACAACCTCTCCATAATCAAGATGGAATGAAGCCATACAGCAACTGAAACATCTATACTCTTTATCAATAATGAACGAAATTCCTTCGATGGTGACATATCCAATCTCATGACCTTCCCTGATGCTACTGCCATAATCTTCTTCGCTTCTCTAGGCGGCGAGTGCAGCTATTGGTTGAGGCAAGGAGCAGCCGGCCAAGGAGGGTGCTGCCATGGATGTTGAGGAGGCCATGGCTGCGGCTGCTGCCGTCCATAGAGGGGAGGCCGGCGGCTGCGCCGGCTGGGTTGCTTTGTTGAAGAGGGCTGGGCGGCCTGCTGTTGGAGTGAAGGGCAACCAAGGGAGAAGTCAGCAGGGCTGGGGATCCGATCTGCTGTTGGATCGGCCGACTCGCTCCGACGGAGGATGGGTACACAGAGAATAAAGGGGAGCTGGCCAAGTACTGCTGGAGGAGATCCGGCCATGGACCTTGGCCTGAGGTGGCTGGGTTGTTGATGGGGGTAATAAATAAGAGATTAGGGATTAGAATTAGATGATAGATTATATATATGGTGGGTATTGGGTTTGTGGGTCTAATGGGTATTGGGTCTTAGGTGAGTGGATTTCGGGTTGGATTAGGAATCAATGAAATAGAAGTGGGCATGGATCCAAATGGGTAAATGGGTAGGACCATAGATAAAGGATACGGGTTAATGGGTATAGAATCAAGGGGAAGGAAAAGTACTACAAATAATAATAATAAATACAAACCATAAAATATTAATGATTAATAATAACACTAAAAATAATTAACCATAATAATAATAAACGCTATTAACAACAAGTATTATTAACAATAATAATAATAATAGTAGTAGTAACTATTAATAAAAATAAGAATCATAATTAGTAATATTAATAGTAGTTAGTAGCACTAATAATAGTAATCTTAATAATTAAACATACAATAATAATAATAAATAATAATATTAGTAACACTATTAGTAATTAATAAACACTAACAATATTAATAATAATAATACTAATAGTAATTAAAAATATTGATAAGAAATAATGGCAATAGTATATAAAGCCAAAGTGTCATTTACCATTGCAAAATAATTTATTTATTTAATAATGCAATAAGTCATAAATCAATATAATTAATAATAATAATAAAATTAATCAGTAAATTAAATTAAATACTTTAGGAAAATAAAATACAGTATTTGTAACCAGGGATCTTACATAAACCATTAAAACTAAACAAGAGTAAGTATGGAGTAAAGTAATGTTAGCTTGTTAGGGAGTTAGGATGTTAAGTGTTAGAATCCATCATCATGAGTCATCAGTGGCTCTTACAATAGGAAAGCTAAGTAGTGGCTATTAGATTCGTGCATATTATCAAGTAAAAGGTTAGCAAGTTAGTGGTTAGTAGTTAGTTGCCTTGAGAGAAAATTAGCTAAACATGTAAAAGGAGTTAGAAAGAAGAAAGCAAAGAGGGGTAAAGAGAGAACCTTTCATAGATTGTCATATTCCATTACAAGTACCCTTGTTTTCCACCCATGAACTACTCTCTTTCCTATTACAAGATCTACAAGAAATAGAAAATATATAGGAGGAAGAAGAAGAACAACTAAACTAAACTACCTAAAACTACAACAAGGAGAAAACCCTAAAAACTAACCTAAAAACTCCTCTCCTCCCTTGGTACTCTGGACATCCCAGGGTATTTATAGACGAACGAGGGCACCAGGGTGTCAGTACGGAGATTTGACGCGCGGCTCAATACAAGTACCGTGAAAATGCAGCTATGGTCGCGAAAAGCTATAGTGTGGCCATGCGAGTCATGTGGCCTGCCGTGCGCTATCACGTCACCCCCTATCTACTGTACTTATTGGTTCCTGGACTTGGGCCCGTGGTTCTGACAAAACTACCCTCGAAACTTAATGGCTATTCTTGCAGGCTTTTAATTACAAATTAGATGGTGATTTTGGGTCTTCTTCATTTCATGCCATGGACCTAGAAATATGCAAGAGAGATATTATTAACAAAATTTAATATTAAATAAATGTGAAGATGTGGTATGAAATATGCAATTTTAGAGACTAGTCACACCCCCACACTTATCTTTTGATCGTCCCGAGCAAAACAAAAAATAAGAAAATTATTACATCACTTTCACAGGTGACGCGATGTCACTGAGTATGGGCAACAAACTGTTAAACCTCTAGGTTTCTCCTAGAGGAGGAGTTTTATCTCCTGAGGATTTTCAGCGGATTACACCCACAAAATCCATAAAGGAAGAAATCAAATGCTAGTATTTTGAAAATACATTTTAAAATAGAGAAAAGTATTGAAATATTTTAGCGAAAATTTAAGTGATCCAAGATTATAGGTTAACCAAAAATTATTCTTTCTTAAACTAAGTCGAAATGTAAAATCTTATTATAAATTAAATGTAAGAATTTAAAATTGAATCGATTCTTTGATCTCAAATAAAACACTTAGAAAAATATGGACTTTGTGAATAGTTAAGAAATTTGGGATATTGACTCTAACTTTCATGCCATATTTTTTTCTTTTTCTTTATTCCCTTCATTTTCTTAGGTTTTCTAGCTTATCCGGGTGTGAGCCTCTAACCGATGACTCCCAAACCAGATAGTTTTAGGGCACCTAATGAGCAAACATCCCTCAGACTTAAGGACTCGAGTAAACAAGGCCACATAATTAAAAGGGATTATTTTGTTTTTTATCCACCATTTTAGACGTGAATAATCATGCTTCCTGAGGCATCATTACCCAACTTTAATAAGTGATTTTATTATCTTTTTTTATATATATAGTTTTTATGGCATTTTCAGTCATTGTTTCAATCCCAAGAAATTGTGTAAGTGTGAAGTGCATAAATCTAAGGCAAAAAAAAATTTAAGATCAAATTATCTTTCCAATCTTACTTCCTTATCCTAAAATTTATACAAGATCTATTATTTTAACTCAGTTTAAAAACTCATAATTTTAGGTCATCCTAATTCTTAAGATAATCTTAATTTTCTTAAAAAAAAATCAAAACTATTTCTCTTATTTCAAAAAGTTTTGTAAAAAGAAAAGAAAAAAGTTTTTTTACAAAAGAGAAATCTAAAAAATTTCTAAATAGAAGGGTAAAAAAAGAAAATTTAAAACAACCTACGTTAGTAAACCTCCCCCACACTTATCTCATGCATTGCCCTCAATGCATCGTGAATGTGTATATGCATGAAACAAATAAAAGGGAAGAAAAAGTACCTCATGGTGGTGGCTCCAGTGGTGGTCTAATTGATCATCGAATGGATCTTGCTGGAACCCACTAGTGACCTCTCTAATACGACCTAGTAAAATGTTAAAGACCTAGTAAAATGCTGGAATCCACTAGTGGATCTTTACTCGCTCTCATTGATTAATTCGCTCATTAACGAGTGTAACCTACTGATCGGTCGGGTAAAAGAATTTTTAGTCTGAATCATGTCTTTCATACTTTTTGCAATTGGTTCTTCTTGAAAAGGTGAGCGTGGAAGTTGATTTTGAAAATTGTGGTGAAATTGTGAGTCCATCAGATTTTGTGATTGTTGCTTGGACTCATGCAAGGGTTCCATACTCAAGTCTAGTATTGATGGTTATTCATTTTGAACCAGTAAGATTGGCAAAGATGAGTAGGACTCTTACAAATTTGGTTGAGATGATGAGTCAAAAATATTTTGAAATCGTTGCACTATTTCACGAAAGACTTCCAAACACTTTTCTAGGTCAGATTCTTCTTCAATTGGATGTTCTAGAAAAGGAGTATATGGAGTTTAATTTGGGAAGAATTGTGAATTGAGCAAATTTTGAATTTGTTGTTGGGACTCAAGCATAGCTTTCATACTCCTTTCCAAATTAGATTTTTCTTCGTTTGGTGGAACAGGAAAAGGAGTATATAAATCAAAATCGGAGAATGAATATTGTGAAATTGTGGACAAGGTGGTTGAAAATTTGACTCGGGGGAGGTGAATCCCCATTGACTCTGTGAAGAGTTGAAGTTATTTTGAAAATTATGATCATAAGATTGGGGATATGGGTCATATTGAGTCGAATAATCCCAATCCGGGCTATATGGTTGGTTTATGTTGTACATAACTAGGTCAGAGTTATCCGAGTCAAGTGAGGTCTGGATGAAATAAGGATTCGTATTAGAATTGTAAAAATTGTTTTTGTTAAAATCTATTTAACAATTAACAAAAAAGTAAACAAACAAACAAATAAACAAACAAATAAAAAAGAAAAAAAACAAGCCTATGCTAGGGTTGACTTAGCCTAGATGACTCCTAACTGGTTAGACTATCCACGGGGATTACATTGCCGAAATCCGACCACGAGTTAATTATCCTGGTAGGGGCAAGATTAGTGGGAGGTATCCATGCCGGAGCAACGGTCCTAATTATGCCCAGCCACTGTTCTTCGAGATTTTGCCTCTCAATCCCAACCTTAGACACTGATTTGATAAGAGTTAACTTTTAACAACTTTCCCCATAGGTCAATCTCTTAATGAATCTGAGATGTCCCTAGGAGCCATTGTCTAGCAATTTTTATTTAGGCTTGGGTTATGTGAGTAGGGAGGTGATTTTTGGGCTAAGCGAGGGTAATGACTTCCCCGCCTTATGTTGTATTGGGTTTCGCCCTTAAGTTCAATTCGTGCAAGTGTGCAATATAGATAAGAATGAATGCACAAAGAGAGTAAATCACCCACGTATTTGTCCTAACTATATGCAATGTAATATGTACACCTCCGTCAAGATAACAATAACATAAGAATAAAATACAGTATATTGGATTTGAAATCGACACGTGCCTAGATGCCAATGTCTAAACCGTTTTAAAGCATCCAATTTTCGTATTTTAATTCTTAAATTATTATAGTGTACAGGCAACAAAAACTAGCAACAGAATATAATAATATACAAGAATTTATCTAACCACACAAGAGCAAGTGTGGACTTCTGATGCTAAAAAATTTGACGAGCATACCAAAAACAAAGAAGAAAAGTTAACAAAAATATGAAATCAAACTGTTCCCATCCCCGGCAGTGGCGCCAAAATTTGATCATGGGAAATTGTGCATGAAAAGTGTATGTTTTGAAATCAATAGTTAAAAGTGCGTGCTTAGACTTCCTCGATACTTCTGTTATAGCATAGAGGCAAAACGGGTCGAATCCACAGGGACGGGAAACTATATAAGCTTTACCGAAATGTTTACGTGTGTGTTAAAGTTTCTTCAATGTTTTAAAGAATAAAAAAAAAAGAAATCAAAGAATGAAAAGAGAAGAGTACGGTGAAACACGAAGAAGTGAGAAACATCGAAGAAATAATTTTTGCGATTTTTGTTTGTATATCTAAAACAAAGTAAAAAGAGAAAAAAACTCATAGCTACTAACTACTAATGGCTCCACTAACCATGCTAACCTCTTAGTGATAGTTGCCTTACATGTATCCTTGGCCATCACTACTCCTTAGCTCAAGAGCAATTCAAAGCATAGCCCATATGTTAACTTATATATCCAAACTAAACAAACATGTGCAAACTACACTTAAACCATCAAAATTAAGCAAGCGTAAGCTTGGAGTAAAGTAATGTTAGCTTGTTAGAGAGTTAGGATGTTAGAGTGTTAATCTATCATCATGATCCATCAATGGCTCTTGCAAGAGCAAGGCCAAGTAGAGACTATTAGATTCATGTGGATTATCAAATAAGAAGTTAGCAAGTTAGCGATTTGTTGTTAGTTGCCTTGAAAGAAAATTAGCTAAACAAGTAAAATGAGTTAGAGAGAAGAAAACAATGAGAGGTAAAGAGAGAACCTTTCATAGATTACTACATTCCATTACAAGCACTCTTGCTTTCCACCCATAGGCTACTCTTTTTCCTATTACAAGATCTACAAGAAATGCAAAATATAAAGGAGGAGGAAGAAGAAGAACAACTAAACTAAACTACCTTAAACTACAAAAAAGGAGAAAACCCTAAAAACTAACCTAAAAACACCTCAAAACTCCTCTCCTCCCTTAGTGCTCTGGACATCCCTGGGTATTTATAGACAAACCAGGGCATCAGAGGGTCAATACCGAGCCACGCATCAAATATTGACGCGCAGCTCCACACAAGAGCCGCAGAAACACAGCCTGTGGCCGTGCGCGCGACGCCACCTGCCACGCACTGTCACGTCACCCCCCTTTCCGCTGTACTTGCTGGTTTCTGAACTCGGGCCCCTCATTTTGATGAAACCACCTCCAAAGTCAATGGCTATTCTTGTAGGCCTTTAATCACCAATTAAATAGAGATTTGGGGTCTTCTTCTTCATTTCATGACATGGACCTAGAAACAGCAAGAGAGGTATTATTAACAGAATTTAATATTAAATAATTACGAAGATGTGGTATGAAATATGCAATTTTAGGGACTAATCAAAGAGCTGGATCATTAATGCAGATCTTCGGAATTGATGTGAAAATATGTTGCTGGCTGATAGCTGGCATGCCAATTGATCTGACTTCTTAAAATTTGTAGCTGGCATCCATACAGATTCTGGCATCATGATGACTAAGATATCATGCTCCTTTACTTAATTGAAATTTTTGAGATGTGATCTAATTTTTCAGAGATCGAGAATTTAAATTAAAGGTGGTTTGTCTTCTTCGCATCCATCTATAAATTGGCTGAGTCTTTCATGTAGAAGTAGCCTCTGTCATCTCCCCTGAGAAGACTTGTCTCTGAATTACTCTTCTGTTATCTTGTTGAGCCGCTATCTTCTTCTGCTCTTTATCAGATGAATGAAGGAAAGGTGGAGGGATGGTAGTCAAGCATCCGCCACTTTGTAGTCTGTTTAGCGCAAAATATTAGTCCTCGCGATGAGCCAATAATAAAGCATCAGTCTTCGCGATAAGGCACCACCGCCAAGGGTGATTTCCTTGGTGGTCGCTTTGATTAGAGCCGATGATCTAGCTCTAAGTCGCCTATTTCTTCGAGGGGAGGATCATCGTAAAGACTTTGACCCTTCCTCCATATCAGGCATATAAGGAAGGAAGAGAAGGAGCTCTTTGGTTAATTACTTCTCACCGTGGAACCCGATCCTCTTCATTAGAACACCAAAGTGCAGAAATACTGCTTTCTCCTTCTGGACTGTTCGCCAGAATTCGTCTAGTCAGATGCTGCTGCCTCAGTCTTGGATAGCTCTTCTAGATTATTGTGGAGAGGAATGCTGGTCTGGCTGCCCTGAAGGCGTATGAGCTACTGTCGAGGCTTATAGCTGCCTGCTTATGAGTCATGACACTGATGTGGAAGGAAGACAACCCATGAAAGTTCTCCTCCGATGAGCAAGCCTTTGTTGTTCTTGAATCGGGGTCTGTAAATGGTGGCAGGTCCCAAATCTCCTGTATTTCTATTTCAAAAAGTAAACTGGAAGATGTAGAGCAATTTAATGTATTTCAAGTGTCGGATGTAATTATATAATGAGAATTAATTAAATATAATTTCATGTTATTTCATAATAAAAATGAATAAATTGTTTAGATCTTGCATGACTTACCTTGTGGAATGATCATGCCCCTTCAAAGGCCTGACTTTCAGGTGGCAAGAATGTTGTCTGTTTGCGTTATCATCTCCAGATGATGTCTTCATCTCTGAGTGTACAGGTATTTGATCTATGAGTGAAGTGAGGGCTTCAGTCGCGAAGATAGACTGGGTCGCTATGCACCAACCTCCAAGTGAAGTGAGGACTTCAGTCATGGAGAAGAATTATTGGATGGTAGCTCAACTAGGTGGGGGTGAACCGTTGGAAGCCCAGAGGCTATGTTGGTGCTATCATTCTTGAGCGGGATTTTCCCTTCTCGAAACTCATAAGCATGGGATCTGAGTGAGGGGAACATTCAGTTACGGAGCTGGGCTGGCAGTTACTCAATCAAGGATGAGCCTTTCAGGAGCAATTGCCCAGTTGAGGATGAGCCTTTAGAACCCAGAGATAGGTTTTGTACTATGACTCTCGACAAGGGCTTTCCTCCTCAGAACATAAACAAACTGGCAGTAGCCCAATAGGGGATAAACTTTTCACATGGTAGTTGACTGATTAGGGATGAGCCAAGACAGCTGCCCAGTTGGGATGAATGATCTGGATGGTAGTTGCCAATAAGGGATCCAGAAGTGTAATAGTTACCCGATTGGGGATGAGCCTTTCAAAAAATAGTTATCCAATCAGGGATGATCCTAAGAATTCAGTCGAAGGAGGATACTTGTGTAGTCATTCTCGAGTGGAGGCTTTCCTCCTCAGAACACACAGATAAAGGTCTTCAGATAAAGGTGAAATCACCTGAAGGGGGTGAATAAGTGATACACCAATATTAAAGCAAAATTTAAAACAATCACAATTAGCTACAATTAACTAACACTTAGCCAATCTCAGTTATCAAGAAAAAAGTCATATACCTGGAGAAGGGCTCTGAACTTCTCCTCATGATACCTCTTAAAATAGTGTTGAGTTTAACAATTGGTTCTTGATGTTTAGAGAGTTCAAACAAATGAGAGAGTTCAAATACTATTGCAATGTTAATCAAAGCAACAAGTATAAAAAAGAAGTATAATAATAATTGCAACAAATAATGGAGTAAGAGTTTAGAGAGATCAAAGGAGATGCAAATCACAAGCATAAAGAATTATTATTAAAGTTCAAGACACTTGCTCTATGTCTCCTCCTTTACCGCAAGGAAGGATTCCGCTATAATAAATTTTGATTACAATTCTTTCATGATCCTGCAAGACCTGGAGCCGCACCTTCACCTCACCACCCTCTTTCCAAGTGGAACTCTCGAAGAACAAAGAATACAACACTTGGTGATCTACACAAGATCACAAACGCTCCCTTTTACAATTTTTTATACCTCAGAGTTTAGAAGATAATGGCTGAAGAAAAGTGTGAGAAAACATAAGTAAATAGGATTTTGGAAACACAAAAAACAATGAACACTTGAAAAACCATATTTTCTTCAAAAACTTGTTGTGAAACTTGTTATAAAAAGATCTCTAATCATTCCTGTTTATAGGATAAGAGTTAAAACTTTAATCAGTAAATCAAACACTAAAAACATGTTAAAAATATAAAACCAATGTTAGAAATGAATCTGGACATGTTTGAATAAGAAAATTGTCATTGGGAGACAAAAAATGACACCTTAGCCACCTAGTTGTCAACAGCTATATAGGCCTGTCGATAGGCACGCTCCAGCGGTCAGATTTTTCATAAACTTTCGCAACAATTGTCGATAACATAGTCTAACTGTCAACAACAAATTCTAGCTATCGACAGACTGAGACATTCTCAATCTTTGTTGACCTAACTGTCAATAGCTACACTTGACTATTGACAGACTGAGCTTAGAGCAAATCTCTAGTGGGCGCTATCGATAACTGAGCTGTCTTCAGCCTGTGCACATGTATCAGCAGTCGACAACTATAGAGGGTTGTCGACTGTCCTGGTACATGGACAATGTAAACTTTTATCTTTAAAATATATTTTTCAAAATAATAAAATATATTAATTTAAATATATTTTAAGTAAAAATATGTATGTTAAAATCATATTTAAGATACAATTAAAAATTACTTAAACTTTATTTTTCAAACATAACTCTATAACTAAAAAAATCATAAAAATTATTTTGAAAAAAATATTTTGTGTGTGCTTTTGCTCTTTAGCATCAATTTTCTGCACTAAGTTTTAACAAACTAAATGTCTTACAAATAATGCACAATAGTAGACTCATTCTCCAAAGTCTTCAAGTAGATTTCTCTAAATAGTTGTCTTCTTTAAGAAGTTCAAATTATGCTTCAATAATTCTTGGATCCAATACTTGATCTTTGAATGCTTCAATAATTCTTTTTTGAAGATGAATACCACACTCTTGATAAATTGTGTACTAAAAATACTTTTAAGATAATTATTATCACAAACTACATGACTTTTAGAATCATCAAATAAAGAGTAATTGTTTTGGCCCAAGGGAACACTGCCCAGTTTTGTTTTGATAATTATAAACTACATGAAGTTATAAAGTACTAATCACACTACAACAATATAAAGTTTAAAAGGCACCTAAATTTATGTCATTTTCTTAGAAAAACACATAAAAATTTAGTGAACACCCGTTTCATAGAAACCTATGCCCAATGTCCTCATCACATAATAGAGAAGTTGCGATAGTGCCAAATTCTCTATGACGGACTAGACTACCAAACTAAGACACTCCTTGAGACTATGTGTCAAGGGGAATTTTTAAAAAAGATGAAAAACAGGGTTGGGATCTCTTTGAAGCTTTAGCAGAAAAAATCATTTAGTGGGAGTCTTGCCCTGAGAAAACTAACCCAACAACTTTCAGAACCGGTATACATTCAATCGAATCCTCTATAGCTGCCAAGGAAAAAATAACACAATTGATAAAGAGGCTAGAACTGCTAGAGGCTAGAGAACCTAATTCAGTAAATCAGGTCAACCCAACACCAGTGATTAATCCAGGTTGTACCTACTACCATGCTCTCAACCACCTGTTTAAGGAGTGTCCCATCTACCAAGCTCAAATGTATCCTGAAAACATGAATGCAGCATATGCCAGACCTAACTACAATCCATACTTCAAAACATACAACCCGGGATGGAGGAACCATCCAAACTTCTCATGGAGTTAGTCTGGTCATGAGCAACCAAGATAACAATTCCCACACTAATACCCTGCTCAGTCTCATCAACCTAGTTTCTACCAAGGTCAACCAAACTTTCAAACCAATTATCAACATAACTTTCAGCCCACATATCAGCAACAAAAACAACAGAATCATCCAGATAAAAAATTATCAGATTTGGAAAGAATTATTCAAACCCTGTACAAAACCCAGGCCTCAATGATGAACAACCACCGTCAAGCTATCAATAGGTTAGAGGTTCAAATAGGTCAACTGGCTAACTCATTAAATGAAAGACAAAAGGGAACACGGCCAAGTCAGCCATTGCCAAATCCTAAGAACCCCTTTCCTATTCATGAAGCTGAAGACATAGGTCCAAGTCAATACATTCATATCCTGAAATATGGAAAACAAATCGACAATAAGGTTTCTAGTCATCCTGTTCCTAATAAATTAGTGTCAAATTCTCGTGTAATTATACCCCAACTCAAAATGATCCATCTTCAAGTTCACAACCGTCAACCTCCAAGTCCAATAATAAAGACAAAATAGATGAGCAACCCTACAAGCCTATTGTACCATTCCCTAATAAGCTAGCAAATAACAAGACTACTGCTCAAATGGAGAAGATTAGGGAAATGTTCAAACAGGTTCAGATCAATATGCCCTTCTTGATGCAATACAACAAGTCCCATCATATGTGAAATTCCTAAAAGATATGTGCACCAAGAAGAGAAAAATAAATATTCCAAAGAAGGTCTTCCTTGCATCAAACATAAGTGAGTTGCTCACCGGGTCCATTCCTGTGAAATACAAAGACCCCGGGAGTCTAATCATTTCCTGTATCATAGGACAGACCACAATAAATAAGACCTTACTTGATCTAGGAGCCAACATCAATCTACTTCCCTTCTCTGTGTATCAGTAACTTGGGCTGGGCAACCTCCATCCAACTAGAGTTACTATACAATTGGCTGACCGATCTATAAAGATTCCCAAAGGGGAGATTACTGACGTTCTCATACGGGTCGGGGAATTCATTTACCCTGTGAATTTCATCGTTCTAGAGACACAACCCGTACAAAATCTGAAAGCACAGACCCTGTCATTTTAGGATGACCCTTCCTAGCCACTGCAAATGCAACAATAAACTGTAGGAACGGGTCGATGCGTCTGACTTTTAGAGATATGACGAAAGAGGAAAATGTTTTCCACCTGGGAAAATAACCTCGAGACTTGGATGATCAGTCATTTGAAGTGAACTTAATTGAAGGATTAACAAGTGGGCATGACAAGGAGATTGAATACAAGTCTGAAGGAGAATTCGAATTAGAGTCTGATGACTTCAATCTTCACCAAATAATCGAATAAACAGTGGAGTGGGCAACTAATGCAAATCCTATCCTCCGCCTACAAGAAGAACAACCATTGGTAGATCACATTCCCTCTTTCGAGCTTAAAGCTCTTCCTAGTCATCTCAAGTACTAGTACTTGGGTGAAAAGGAAGCTTATCCCGTAATAATAGCATCCCATCTTATGGATCAACAGGAAGAGGATCTTCTTGTGGTGTTGAGGGAAAATAGAGAAGCCATTGGTTGGACCATGGCTAATATAAAGGGGATCAGTCCATCCGTTATACAACACCGGATTCACTTAATGGAAGATGCAAAGCCAAAATGCAACCCACAGTGTAGACTAAAACCAATCATGCAAGAGGCTATCCGAGCTGAAATTCTAAAGTTACTGGACAATGAGATTATTTATCCCATATCAGACAGCCAATTGGTTAGTCCTGTCCACGCTGTACTAAAAAAGGCAGGCTTTACTGTGGTAGAAAATGATAAGAAGGAATTAGTACAAACTCGTCTTCCAACGAAGATTCGATTCTTTATTGATTACCAAAAATTGAACGCTGCTAGATGTAAAACCCACTGCCTTCTTCCATTCATAGACCAAATGCTCGAGAGACTAGTTGGACATGAATATTATTGTTTCCAGGATGGATATTCAGGATACAATTTAATCTCTGTCGCTCTCAAGGATCAAGACAAGACTACTTTCACCTGTCCTTTTGGAAATTTGCATACCAAAGAATGCCCTTTGGCTTATGCAATGCTCCTGCAATGTTCCAAAGTTGCATGCTTAGTCTCTTCTCTAACATGGTGGAATGATTTTTGTAAGTTTTCATGGATGACTTCTCAATATATGGTGATTCCTTTAACCGGTGCTTGGATCATCTGAAGCTGGTTTTACAACGATGCATAGAGAAAAACTAGACACCCAACTGGGAAAGTGTCATTTTATGGTCAAGCACGGAATCGTTCTGGCGCATGAAATTTCAAACAGGGGAATTGAAGTTGATAGATCAAAAGTGGAAGTGATAACGAAGCTCCCGGAGCCAAAATGCCTGAAAGACATTCGACCATTTCTAGGGCATGCTGACTTCTATAGAACATTTATTAAGGAGTTTAGCAAGATTTCTAGACCTTTAACTAACCTCTTAGGAAAAGATGTGCCCTTCAATTTTGATGAAAAATATCTACAAGCTTTGGAGGAGTTAAAGCAAGGACTTGTCTCGGCGTCAATAATCTCAGCGCCTGATTGGACTAGAGCATTTGAAATTATGTGTGACGCCTCCGATTATGCCATAGGCGCTGTTCTTAGGTAACGCCTTGATAACAGGCAACACGTAATTTATTACGCTAGTAGGACGCCCAATGATGCCCAACTAAATTACATAACGACTGAAAAGGAATTTTTAGCAGTTGTGTTTGTGTTGGAGAAGTTTCGCCATTACCTATAGGGCCTAGGACAACGTTTTTCACCGATCACTCTGGCCTAAGATACTTGATGCAAAAGAAGGATGCAACAGCTAGACTGATCCGATGGATACTTCTTTTTCAAGAGTTTGACTTGGAGATTAAAGATAAAAAAGGGCGTTGAGAATGTGGTGGCAGATCGCCTTTCGAGAATTCCCAATGCACCAACTGAGACAATACCTATCAATGAAAACTTTCCTGACGAACACTTCTTCACGATGTGTAAAGAGCTCTGGCATGCCGATATTGCAAACTACCTTGCTAGCGGGCAAACACCTTCAAGTTGGTCAGGTCAGGACAAGCATCGCTTTATGACACAAATATGGTTTTTCTTTTTGGATGAACCGTATTTATTCAATTATTGCCCCGACCGGATAATTAGAAGGTGTCTTCCTGAGGATCAACATCAGAGTGTTTTGACATTTTGTCATGAGTTAGCCTGTGGTGGACACTTTGGTCCACGAAAGACTGCTGAGAAAGTCCTTCAGAGTGGGTTCTACTAGCCCACTCTCTTTAAAGATGCCTATACTTTCGGCAAACTCTATGCCAAATTTCAAATTACGGGTCGAATCACACGAAGAAACATGATGACCCTTACACCGATCTTGGAGGTAGAAATTTTTGATTTATGAGGCATCGATTTCATGGGACCCTTTCCTATGTCTTACGGCAACCAATTCATCTTGGTAACTATAGACTACGTTTCAAAGTGGGCTGAAGCTGTTCCAATGAGAACAAATGACAACCAGTGTGTCATCAAATTCTTAAGGGAAAATATCATTTCGCGCTTTGGAGCCCCCCATGCGATAATTAGTGATAACAGGAGTCATTTCTGCAACCGGGCTTTCGAAGCCCTAATGCAGAAATACTCTATTTCTCATAAATTGTCCACGGCTTATCACCCTCAGACTAATGGGCAAGTGAAAGTTACTAATAGACAGATAAAACTGATATTGGAGAAAGTTGTAGAACAAAACTATAAAGACTGGTCTATTAAACTCATTGATGCCTTATGAGCATATCGAACCGCCTACAAGACTGTCCATGGTATGTCTCCATATCGAGTTTTATTTTGGAAACCCTGCTATTTGCCTGTTGAGCTAGAACACCGTGCTATTGTAGGCAATAAAACAGTTAAACTTTGACTTAAAGAAAGTAGTGACTTGAGAAAATTGTAGATTTTTGAGCTAGAAGAGTTAAGAAATGATGCAGACGATAACGCTCGGATCTCTAAAAACAGAACAAAACTCTTCCATGACAAATCCATTCATAGAAAGAATTTTGTCCTAGGACAAAATGTTCTGTTGTATAACTCTAGGCTCACCTTTTCCCTGGTAAGCTGAAAACCAGGTGATCAGGACCGCATATTGTACATACAGTCTACCCTTATGATGGGATTGAAATTTCTGATCCAAAGAGTGGCAACATGTTCAAAGTTAATTGTCAAAGACTTAAGCCATTCTACACCACAGAGTCTGTGTCACACGATATTTTCGAACTGGGTCTTTGTGACCTGGTGTACATGTGACCAAATCGTTCTACCCTCTTCCCTGGTGTTTCTTGTACATCTTTTGGGACCTCACTTGTAAATTAAAAAAATAAAAAAATAAATATAAAAGTTTAAAATAAAAAATTAAAAATATAAACAACAAAATACAAAAAATGCAAATAAATAATATATAAACAAAATATTGGACCTAAGTTCTAAATAGCACTTAGGTTTTCTTCCCTTTACATACTGCTTTTCCCGTCTAATAAACTAGAATTTCCCTTGGGTTGCAATTTCCCCTTTTCACCTAGAGCAAAATTGGTAATCTATCCTTCTCCGGCCCCTATGTATACCCCCATCTATCTCTTTCGTTCTCTACCCTAACTTCTGAAGCCAGATCTAAGAAGAGAGAAGCGAGCGCCGCCACCTAAAATTTTCCCGAGCCCTACCTCCCAGCATCCTCCACGTTTTCTCGGCCCTTGCCGCGTGTCCGCGGCCTTCTGGTGGACTCTGGAGCACCGCCAAATTTTTTTTACAGTCGCCGTTGTCTGTAGATCTTAGATCTACTACCTGCTTGCCTGTTACACCTGTGGATTGCTCTCTGCAATCTACTTTTGATTTCCCCCCCCGAATCCGGGGGAGGTTTACAAATTTCTTTCCTCTACTTCGTATTTTCCATCATGGCCCCATCTATATTTGCTGAAAAAGACTTTGCTAGGATTTTTAGTGACATTAATTGTTATGGTCACATCTTTTGGATCGAATTCGTGAATGGAATTGGCATGCATTAGTCTACGATAACTTCAACCACGAGGCTTACCATTGTCCCGAGCTTGTCAAGCTCTTCTATACTTCACTTGGTGAAGCCTCTATTAACTTTGACACAAACCAATTCATGGTGCACATGCCCACGGGGGACCTTGTTATAATTGTTGATATATTGGAAGACGATACCCAAGTCCCCAGCAAACCGCAGCATTGCGATCCCTACCTTTAATCGACTACATGACAGTTATGGGGGTCACTGTACCGAGCAAGATAGGGGGCTCAAAGCCAGTATGATGTTTCACAACATCCATTGCGTTGGACGGTTGATCCAACGTAACATATTAGAGCTTAACCATAAGACCTCCTTCAATAGGCCGATGCTGCAGATCATTCATGATCTCATGACTCGGCAGCACACCATCTGTATTAACTCGACCATATTTCATACTATCATCACTAACTCCACGCGCACACACGGTGTCAAATACTCGCATCCCGTTTTGATCACTCGTCTGTGTAGGAACTTCTTACCAGATGCGGTCTTTGACTCGTACGATAGGGTATTTGTTGCACTAGAAAGGGATACAAGTGCTTACAATAGTTGCCTTTATACAGTCTTGACCCATAGTGCCCAACCTGAAGATGCCCTAGCCGAGTCCTCTTCGGAGGAACTTTTGGAGGATGACGATGACCCAGTTTTTTGGCAGTAGGACCCCCGAATTGATTCTCGCGCCTTCATGTCTACCATTTGGTGTGGCATGAAGAAGATATTTAAGGGGCAGGTTAGACTACGAAAGAATGTTGAGGAGTAGGCAACACGCTTCGACCGCATTGAGGAGGGTCTTTGGCGTTCGCAGTCGGCCGAACCTAGCACCACCGCTGCTCTGAGCCGAAGGAGGGGGTGACATCTTTTCTTTACCTGTTTCATGCATATACTTTACTTGCATACATTGGGGATAATGCATGAGATAGGCATGGGGGGTAGATACTAACATAGGAATTTTTTTTTAGTTTTTAGGATTTTTCTAGATTTTTTTGGATTTTCTTAGATTTTTATTTTTCTTTTAGATTTTTCTTTTGGATTTTTCTTTTAGATTTTTTTATGATTTTTATTTTCTTATATATATAAAAAAAGAGAAAAATAAAAAAAATAATATGTATATATATTTTCTGTGATCCATTTTTGAAAAGAATTAACTTGATCTTAGGTATTAAGGAAATTCTAAACTAGGGTTTCATAATATAAGTCAAAATGAGAAGTATTATTGGATCTTTAGGTTAAGAAAGAAAAGAATAGAAAGATAGCTAAATTTTAAAATTTTTTAAAACATTATATATATTTACATGTCGAGGGATTAATCAAGGACTTAGTAACTTTGTCTATATATATAAAAAGAAAGAGAAAAAAGGAAAAAATAAAATAATAATAATAAATAAAAACTTGATCACCAATTAAGCTGGTTAATTGTGTCTTAAGAAGCATAACCAGTCACGCCTAAAGATAGTTAAGTCCTTATCATTTGTGGCCTAGTTTACTTGAGTCCTTGGACCTTAGGGATGTATCTTCATCTGGTGCCCTAAAACCGTCTGGTCTGGGAGTCATCTGTAAAAGGCTTGCTACATGGGTAAATTAGAAAGCCTAATGAAGCTAAGGAATAAATAAATGTAAATATATAAAAAAATTTAAAAATATATATATAAATAAATGTACCATAATATAAAATCAATCCCTCATACATATAAATGTATATATACTAGGCTTGATACAAAATCTAGTTTTCTCTCTATTTTTGAAAACTTAACCTAAGTTTGAAACGAAACTTCAAAAGGAGGCTTATAAAAAGAAGGAAAAGTTTAAGGTAACCTGAAACTAAAAGATCACCGAAATTCTTGAAAAAAATGGATCATAAAATTTTTCTTTTCTTTCTTTTTTGTAAAATCAATAACATTTTCTTTCACTTTGGATTTTGTGGGTGCAATCTGCTAAAACCCTCAGGAGACAACACTCCTCTAGGGTAAACTAGAGGTTTAACGGCTTGTTGCACGAGCTCAGTGCAATCGTGTAACCTACGGAAGTGGTGTAATAATGTAGGTAGGGTTTTTTCTCTTTGCTTATTTTGCTCGGGGACGAGCAAAAGCTAGGTATAGGGGTGTGATTGGAGTTCATTTTTGCATCATTTTTACACCACCTCACCATACTTTATGATAATAAAAATGGGATTTTTATTGCTTTTCTCTCTTATTTTTCATGTCATTATTTAATGGAGAAGAAGACCCAAATCTTGAGATTTTTGAAGAATTAAAGAAGCTTTTAGGAGCCCACAACCATGAAGCCAATTCTGGAACGATCCAGAGTATATTCTCCAACTCCTAGAAGCTCCAAGTGGGCACACGTAGCCCAACAGAATGTTAGAGAATTCGTTGGCGCAACTTCCAAGATGCTGCCGCAGAAACGCGGCCCTGGCCGCGGATCCGTGGCACTTCCTTAGCCGTTGATTGAGCATTTGATCCTACAGCTGTGGTGGGACGTGATCTTCTCCTGAAGCCTATAAATAGACCCCCATGACCCCTATAAAAAAGGGAGGAAAGAATTGCATTTTATTTAGGAAAATTATTAGGATTTCTTTAAGCTTTCTTTAGTATTCTTGTGTAATTTTCATTTTCACCTTCTAGATTAAGAAAAAGAGAGTGAGGGATCTCTGTAATTGAAGAAGTGACAACTCAATACAAGGGCTCAAGCTTTCCTTCCTCAAGTCTTTTCTTATTCTATTGTATTACTTTCAAGTTCTTACTTTCTTGCATTTTCTTTCTACCATGAATTCTTTCTTGTTTTTATTTTCTATGGCTAACTAACTCACTAACATGACTAACTTCTAATACTACTAACTACTAACTCTTGGGTGATTTCTAACTTATATGAATTGTTGGATGTTTTTATTCCTAAGTCTTGTAATTAACAAGTCTTCTAATTCCACTGATGATGAGTAATGTTTCAATTCTGGTAAATGCTCTGTATCACCTCCATATGATTCATGTGTGCCCCATTTAGAGCTTTTTCTCTTGAACAAGTGCCTTGATGGAACATGAAGATAGATCACTTTAGTATGCTAACTACTATTGTATAAGTTTCTTATTTCATGCTAGATTGTTATACCTTTGATGAATTAATGAATCTTACATTCTTTTTTAGCATACCTAAGTGTGAATACATATGTTCCATTATTGAGAATCTATTGGGAGCCAATGATCCAAGGAGTCCACCTAGCCAAAGCCTAGATGAGAACACAACCTCAATTTGGAACAATATTGATTTGACAAAGCAAGATGTACTAATGCTAATGAATCTACATGAGGCATGAATCACCCAACGAGCCTAGTAAGTTAGTAGTGTAGAGTGTTAGTTAGTCATGGCTTTCTCTTAATTAAATTTAAAAACTCCTTTCTACAAACTTTTTTTCCAACATCACCATTTTTCTATACCATTTTCCATTCCGGTTTCCATTCCGTTTTCCTTTTCTTAACAAACTCTACAAAATTCTTCACTCTCTTTTATCTTGTTTTATTTTTCCATTTTTAAACAAAGAAGAACTTTCGTTTTTCTTTCCAAAAACTTCAACATAAAAATCGTGAACGCTTCCATCGCTAGTCCTCCCTGCGGATACGACCCGTTATAGCTTACCCTACGAACAGTGATTCGAAGAAGTAAAGTAAATCTTCATACAAATTCAAAGTTTGATAATCAACACACGGACATGAACGGTTTACTCTAAAATCTCGCTCAACTCAATTCCTCCTTTCGAACAGATTGGTCGACAGGGCAGTAGGTCGAATAATCCAGAAAGTACTGACGATAGGCTAGTCAACCGTTCGGTCAGCCAATCAATGTGCACAGGAGTCGAATGACCTTATGCACAATCGGTCGACCGCTCGGTTGACCGAGACAGTGCTCAAAACAACGGTCGACTGGGCGGTCGACTGACCAAGCCCAAAAGTTAGCAAAAACATCATTTTTGAGATTAAGCCCATTTTTGAAATAATAGTATAAGTATAATAGATGTTATGGCAAGATATGGATTTCACGAAAACATGAATATGGCTGGTTATAAAAATTTTGAAAAATATAGAACTTGAAACAATGACTAGCTTAAAAAAATAAATTAAACCATAAAAAAAAAATCTGAAAACTTATTTTTGAGAAAAATATGTGTGTATCTTATTTGAGCATCATTTCATCTCAAAACTAAACATATAATGATCTTACAATGGAGTTACTTAAGATTCAAGTCTTCATCAAATAGAACTTCTCCAAGATCCTCCTTTTAATCATCCGAGCTTGAATCCCTTCCTTGACTTAACTTGATCTTCAAACCTTTCTTATGAGGAAGAGTAAGCATCTTCCTAGCTCTTGATCCCTGCAAGCTTATTAAATATTAGAACTCGATTAGTACCTTATAACTATGTATGTTTTACAATCATAAAAATAAAGCCGGAGAGTGCACCCTTGGGCTAACAATAAGAACCGGTAGACATCTTGTTTTGTCCAATGGGATGGTGTTTGATTTGTAACTAAGTAGTTAACTATGTTAGGGATACATAAGAGATGATCGACGACAATTGATCGGTCAGATATAGTGCATACATATTGTCACATTTCCATGCGTGTTATCTAAGTAAATCATATTAATAAGTCCTATTATTCTTTATAAAATGCAGGCCCATTGCTAAAGGATAGGCCAGAGAAACAAGCCCAAAAGCCCATTTAATTCAGAATAAATTCAAAATCAGGGAATCAGGGCAGATCTTGGCAAATCAGAGAGATTGAAAACCAGTTGAAATGAATCTTCCTGAATCAAGCGGTTGAAGCTAACAAATCAAAGATCGTTTCATCAAATCTGAGAGTTGCAATAGGAAACCAGCAAGACAAAAGGGAGTCCAAATCCACGCCAACCACCTATCCACCTGGATGTGGCCAATTGGCCACAACCAGGCTGCGAATCCACAGCTTGTTGGTGGAGATAAGGGGAGCGTTTGCTCCCCTTATCTCCACACTCCCTGCCCTCTGTGTTTTTGCTTATAAAAGCTTGGGTTTTGTATTGAAAAATTAGCGAGAACTAGGATTAAATTTCTTGCTCATTTTTAAGGTTTAGGCTCTTTGTTAGATAGTGTAGAAAAGTTGTATCTCTGTTCTTTAATTTGTAGTTTAGTGCAAATACTAGTGAGAGAGAGGAACTGAGTGATTGTAATCTGAAGATTGAAGTGACATCAATAAAGGATCAAGCTTTCTCCTCTTTCACTCAAATTCACGGGTATGTCTTGTGTTATTTTCATGTCTAGTTTTGTATTATTCATGAGTGGCTAAATCAGTTTTATGAGCTTACTATTACTCTTCTCTCTGATCCCTCTTCTTTTCGAATGGTTTTGATGAAGTTACCCAATGAATCATTTGCATGCCTAACTTAAGCCTTTCTTCTTGAAAGTGTTCTTGAAGGCACATGAGGATGGGTTTCAATTTTTAACTTCTTCCTCTTTTCAAAACATCTCTTGAACTTGTTTTTATCTCATACTTGAACTTTTTGATGATTTAACATTCAACTCAAGACGATTTCTTAAAGAAAAGAATTAACCTTTCCAACCATCTTATGTGCTTTGCTTAAAGCTTTCTAAAATAAATCTTAAGTTTTGCCTATGATCAAGTTGAGGCATTAAGATTTTAAAGAGAAGAACATATCATTGAGTAGTGAGATAGTGAGCCCAGATTTTCTTCTTCATTAAAAAATAACAAATCATTTTTTAAACTTTATATAAAATTCACCTTTTCCAAAGCCTTCTCCGAAGTTGCAAATTTTCTTTTAATCATCTCGCTTCATTCTTTTCTCTTTTCAATTAAAAAACGAGCATAATTCTTTGTTACTAAATGAAACATGGAAAAGCTTTCATCGCATTCCTCCTCGTGGACACGACCCGTTAGCCACAAGCTAAACGGTAAATCTCTTACCTCTTTGATTTCTACAATCAACAATATTTTCTACGCCCTTTTTATCTCGAATTTTGAGATCAAATTCTTGAAGGAGGAGAATCCAAAAAATTAGTTAGGCCTTAGCGTCTTTCTCAATTATGAGGTATCTAAGCGCAGAGTGACCAGTGAAGATGTTTGTTTTTGACTCAAGTAGATATGGTTGAAATTTCTCTAAGGCAAACACTACAACTAAGAATTCCTTCTCAGTTGTAGTGTGGTTAATTAAGCATCATTGAGAGTCCTACTTGAGTTGTAGAAAATATGCGCTGTGCAAAAACAACACATGTGGCAAAATCTGAAGCATCGTACGTGATCTCGAATTGTTTTGACCAATCTGGGGCGGAAATGATTAGTGTAGAAATAAGTTCTTTCTCAAGCTTCTCTCAAGTAATAAACACCCATTATTGAAATAAATGGCACATCCTTAACTAAAAAGTTAGTCAAGGGTCTAGAAATCTTGCTAAAGTTCTCAATAAATCTAAGATAGAGATAGGGGTGTCCTAAGAAAGATCAAGAATCCTTTACACATTTAGGCATAAGAAGCTTAGCTATGACATAAATCTTTACTTTATCCACTTCAATCCCTTTCCTAGAGATTTCATATCCTAAGACAATTTCTTGGTTTATCATGAAGTGTTCCCAATTAGTGACAAGCTCTTTTCAGCACATCATTGAAGGACAAGTTCTAGATGAAGCAATTGATCGAATGAATCTCCATAAATGGAGAAATAAACTATAAAAATTTCAAGAAACTATTCAACTATATCGGAGAATAAACTCAACATGCAACATTGAAACATTACGGGAGCACTGCACAGGCCAAAAGGCATTCGATGATAAGTAAAGGTCCCAAATGGACATGTGAACGTAGTCTTCTCTTTGTCCTCCAGAGCTATAAGAATCTGATTTTAACCTAAGTAACCATCTAGAAAATATTAATACTCATGGCCCGCTAGTCGTTCACGCATTTGATCAATAAATGAAAGAGAGAAATGGTCCTTATGAGTGGCAGCATTTAACTTTCAGTACTAAAAAAAGCCCGAATCTTGGTGGGGAGTCGCATTTGTTCTAACTCTTTGTTCACATTCTCTACCATGGTAAAACTGAATATCATAGGAACCGTATGAAGTGGGCCGACCCAGTGGCTATCAGAATAGAATAAATTATCCTATTGTCTAAAAGTTTCATTATTTCGGCATGAACAACTCTTGCATTATAAGGTTTAACCAACGTTGCAGGTCCCTTTTTGGTTTTACCCTTCATTGAGATGAATGCAATGTTGAACTATAGCTGGACTAAATCGCTTGATGTCGGTCATAATCCAACCAATGGCTTCTTCATGTTTTCTAAGAACTGACATAAGGCCAGAAGAGAGCGGACATAAAGCCCTCTTCTTGCCCTGCAGTCAACTGGGACGCGATGACGACTGGAAGGGTCTCTTGTCCACCTAGGTAGATGTACTTAAGATGTTTGGGCAAGGCTTTTAGTTCTAGGAAAAGAGATGACTCAATGGATGGATGAGTCAAGTTTGTTGGCTCTGGATTCAGTGAAATTGGGAACGATGCCTAATTCAAAATCGAATCGACAATTTTATCCATGTTGAATCCTCAGACTCCAGTTCGAACTTACAGTCGGCTTCTCACTCTATCTCCTCTTTGTGTTCACTTGTTATGTTCTCAATGAGATTCACCTTAAACGGTTGATTATCCATATCACGTGGTTATTTTTCTAGGCTGAAGACATTAACTTCTTTAGTCATGTCTTCAGAGGTTAACCTCTTGGATATGTTTTTACAATTGATGATTGCATTGGCAATAGTGAGGAAAGGGCATCCTAGGATGATGGGAGTTTGAGACCTCAGATTTCACACCGGTTGGGTCTCCAGAATAATAAAATCTATAGGGTAGATAAACTCTCCAACTCGGATAAGGACATCAGTTATTTCCCTTGGAAAATTTCACTAACCGGTCAGCCAATTGGATGGTGACTTTGGTTAGACTAAGCTTGCCCAACCCAAATTGTTGGTATACTGATAAGGGAGTAATTTAATACTTGCTCCTAAACCAAGAAGTTCACAACTGATTTCAGTTCATCCTATTGTGCAAGTAATGGTAGGATAGCTTAGATTCTTATACTTGACAGGGATACAGTCAAACAGTATATCACTGATGTTAGTGGCTAGAAATTTTTTTTGGCACATTAGGCTTTCTCTTCTTGGTGCGCACGTCCTTAAGGAATTTGGCATAGGATGTGACTTGTTGGATTGCATCAAGAAGGGGCAAATTTATCTTTATTTGATTAAACATCTCAAGTATTTTCTCCATTTGTGCAATTTGTTTGTTATTGTTCTTAAGCCTAAATGAAAGTTGGACTACAGGCTTGTGCACTTGATTAGCTAACTTGTATTTTTCAGACTTGCCAAAATTGGAAAAAGTGGAATTAAAAGAAGTGGATGCTTGCGTTTGATTATGCTGGATAAGATTTGATGGCATCGACACTTGGTTATCAACTTGTTTTTTCGACCTCAATATATGAACCATATTACATTGGTTTAACTGCTGATCTAGAGCAAGATTAGTTTGACTAGAGTTTCTAAAATTTGTCAATGGCTGAGCAAAGTTTACTTGGGCCGTCAACTTAGGGAATTAGCTAGATGACTCATTTGAATCTCTAATCTAGATATGGTTTAAGTGTGGTTATTCAATTGTTACCCCGTATTTTGCATGAAAGATGTTTAGGACATGATAAAAATTTTCATGCTCTTCTCCAAATCAGTTAGTTTCTTCTCAGCTAGAGGATTTTGGAATGAAGAGTGTGAAACTTTATTGAAAAAATTTGTTGATAATTGAAAGATTGGAAATGACTGAAAAATTGGACCTAGCATTATCATGGTTGTTTTGGCTCCATAAGAAATTTGGCTGATTTCTCTGACCGGGATATTTGCTAGTAGGGATTGTTATGTTACCTTAAGATGGTCGCATTCATGGGATCGGGCAACATTTGCTGAGCAAGAAAAGTAGAACACTTTTCGAACAAATGGTTCATGGCTTGATAGTAGACCCGAATTTGAAATATGGGATGGGCTGATTTGATTTACCGGGGCTGGCTCTTTTATTCCTAGAGCTTGCAATCATCTCACTAGGTTAGCCATTCCAGCCTCGATAAAATTGAAGACTCAATAGAATGGAGAACTCTTTTTGAAGAAATGGGATTGATATTACTAAATTTGTCAGGACTAGGTTCCCTCTGGATGGTCTTCCCCGCTAAATCCTCAAATAATTCTGACCCTTGATTTTCTTCCTTTTAAAGGAACCCCCCTTGGCACTTGATTTCTAAAAGAGTCTTCATTTAGTAATCTAAACTATCAAAGAGAATTTGCCATTGTCGCTACTTCTGTATACCATGATGAGGGCATTGGGAAAGAAGATTTTTGAAATGTTCAAAGTATCTCCAAAAGGTTCACTTGAGTCTTCAACTGCATTATGTTCTTCCTAATAAGGGGCAATTTATGGATAGGATAGAATTTCCTTAAGTAGACCTTGATGAAATCATCCCACGATGTGACAGAATCAACCATTAATTTGTAAAGCTATTTCGTGGTTAGGTCCTTAAGGGAAAAAGTAATAAAATGTAACCTAACAGTATTATCTCTGAGCAAGGGTATTCTCATAATAAGACATACTTTTTCAAATTTTCTTATGAAGAAGTACGCATCCTCGAACTCTAAACCATTAAACATAGGGAGAGTGTTAATGTATTAAGGCTTGAGTTCATAGTGGTTGTTTCCACCGGCTTTGGGAAGCCGAATACAGGATGGAAGGGATGTTCTAATGGAGTAGAACCTATCCTGCAAAGATAAAGTTTGAGCCATGACCAGATCTGGTTTTGGTGGTGAGCTGTTCTAATTAACCTAGATGTAACTTGGTCTCTTGACCACACTTGCATACACAATTAATACCACAAATAAGATCATCAATCAGTCACAAAAAAGAAAAAATCAATGAAGTCTATTCTAAGGTAAACTTAGACGTAGACGACTCCTAACTGGTTGCCTGTTCACAGAAAGTATATTGTAACAATTTAACCATAAGTTTATAGGCCAGGCAGGGGCAAAACACAGTGAGAGGTATCCGTATAGAGCAACGGGCCTTAATTATGCCAAACCACTAGTCTTCGATGATCTTATCTCTTAATCCCTAGTCTTTGACATCGATTTGACTAGGGTCAGGCTTTAACAACTTCTTCTTTAGATCAATACTCTAACAACTTCCTGTATACATCAATATTCTAGTGAATCTGAGATATCCTTAGGGCCAATATCTATTCAGATTTACCAAGGCTTAGGTTGTGAGTGAAGTGGAGATGGTTTGTGGGCTAAGGAAGGGCTTACTCTCTCACCTTGTCTTGTCTTTGGGATTTGTCCTTGTTCATTTTGGACCAAAGTATGCAAGTATTTAGCAAAAAATAAACACTCAAAGCAATGTAAATCACTCAAATTTTTTCCTAGGCTAGATGTAATGTATATATACCTTGTCTCCAGCATTCTTCAACAATAATTGATATGAAATGAAATTAGACAGATGTCTAGGATGCAAGTCTAACCATTTTTTTTTAATCAATTCAAGCAATGGGTTACTAATGAGATTAGAACAATATGAAAATACAACTATGAGGAAAAACTAAAAGTAACAAAGATTTATGTTTATAATTCTGAAACACGTGCAAAAAACCAACAAGTGGTTCAACCACTTGGGCACAGAAACACGGCTCAGTCCGCGTCTACACTATTAAAGGTTCAAATCCAGTGCTTTGCTTTCTGCAAATTCTGTTCTGCACCCCTCAGTATCTTGAAAAAATATTCCTAAACATAAAAACAAAGAACAAAAATTGTTAGAAAAATGTACCGTCCTCTCCCCGGCAATAACGCCAAAATTGCTTGGGAAAACTCGAGACTTTTAAAATATGTTATCTGAAAGCAAAAGTATTTCTCTAGCTTCTCGCAATTTAACCAGTACAACAAGTGGCCAAACGGGTCATGATCCATAAGGAGGGAAGTGATGAAAGTGTTTTGGTACGGTTCTTCATGCAATCTCTTCTCCGCTTAAGAAACCAAAATTGAAAAGAAAAGAGAAAGAAAGTGATTTGTTTTTTATTTTTATTTTTAAACTTTAAAAGATCGGAAAGCAAGAAAGGAAAAACTTAAAAGATGGAAGAAAGTAATTAGTGTTTTGAAAACAAGTTTCTAAATAGAAAGAAAACATAAATAGAAAGAGATTTAGTTTCTTTCTTAAACATGAGAAAAGCTTAAAGCTCTCTAATCATCTATCACCACTAACATACTAACTTTTGAGAGATATTTGTCTTACTCTGAATCATTAGAAAGAACACCTACCTTGGAGTTTGCATGGGCATTAAGCAAGACATATAAGATGGAAAGAAAAACTCCTAAAATCAACACTGAGTCAAAATGGAACTTTAAACAATCAAGATGTAACAAGCATAGAATAAGAAAAATTACTAAGTGCTAGATTAGCAAATAACAAGTTAGCACCCATACTCATGTGCCTTCAAGAATGCTCACATAATCGCAAGGCTTGGATTTAGGCATACATAAGATTCAATCAGGTTATCAATCAAAGAGTTAACAGTTAGTGGTGTTTAGAGATTAGCGAGCCATGAAGGAAAATTAGTTATTCATAATTAAAGTGAAGCAATGAAAAGAAGAAGTAAAATATTACATAATTAAAATTATAATACTTGACACAAAAGAGAATAAGGAGAAGAATTAAAATCTTATATTGAACTGTCACTTCCAATTATAATCGCTTTTTCTTTCTCATATAATAGCTATTGATCTAAACCACATGTCCCCTACTCCACTCCCTCCCCCGGGCCAGTGATTGAGGCTAACCTGCACAAAAAAATACGAGATTATAGAACTTAAAAAGAGAATGTGCAAGTGCTCAATTCTTACCGCTATAGCAAGTGGCTATGCGGGTCGTGATCCACAAGGAGGGTTTGCGATGGAAGCTTTTTACGGTTCTATTGAAATCGTTAAGAAAACAAAAGAAAGTTCTTCTCTGTTTTTAGAGTTAAGAAAAAGAGAAAGAAAGTTATAGTTAAAGTTAGAGAGAAAGCGAGAGATGAAGAAGGTGAAAAATCAGAAAACGATAAAAAGCGACTATGTACAATGAAGTGGAGAAGAATGAAAACGAATTGGAAGAAGTGGTTGGTGATCTAAAACTAAGAAAGAAAAGAAAAGAAGAAAAGAGATACTTACCTAGGTTGATTGATGACTTACTTGGAAACCTTTTGCAAGTTCTACCTTTTTGCTTCGGAGGCGTTCAACGCATAGATCATAAACTCAAGCTCGGTCCCCGTGCACATTATATCGTCAAGCCTACGAAGAACGAAGTGATGCGAGCTTGGAAGAGGAGAACGTCTTCATGAACTATCGCTGGCTCTCACGTAGCTTAGTTAGACTTGCTTTGGAATTCATTTGTACACTTCACAACAACCAAGGTAAAGTAGAAGAGGAAGAGAGAAGCAAAAACAAATGTAAAGTAAAGCAGAACAGAAAACAAACAAAGCATTTACCTTTATTACTTACTGAGACAATGAAAGAAAGGAGTAGGGTACATCGTCGGTGTCACTCTCAACATCATCCCCTCTCTCTTACTTACATGAATCTTCTTCTACTCTAAACTACATACAAGTTACATAAAAGCAAAAACTAAACTACAAAATGAAAAAACTAGTCTAAGATCCTAACTCTGCATTCGCCCCCTATTTCAGTGCACAATATGGCCTTTTATAGGAAGAAAACCCAACCACCAAGATCCCGGGGAGGTCGGGGGAGTTCACGCTCCCCGTAACTCCCCAAGATTGCCGCAGAATTGCGGCTTTTGCCGCAATTCTGCGGCAAAGGTGTGGCCAGATGGCCACACCCTGTTGGTGGGTCTGTCCGGGGTCTTCTTCTGGCTTTATCCTTTGTTAGTTTTGTCGTTGGAGCTCCGGATTCTGACGAAATGACCTTGGATTTCTTTGCTTTAACCGATCGATTCTGAGAGGATTCTTCTCAACCGGTTTCAACCTCTTGATTTTGCCCTGATTTTATTTGTGCGAATTAACTCTGATTTAATTCAGAATTCTGGTGGGCTTTTGGGCTCATTTCTCTTCATCTCCTTAAGGATTGGGCCTGCAAATAAATTAGACAAATAATTAGGACAATGCAGGCTTTTATTCTAAAATAAGTATGGAAATGTGACATTAAATATGCAACATTAGTGACCAATCACACCCCCATACCTATCTTTTGCTCGCCTCGAGCAAAACAACTAAGCTATACTAAGGATTATTAGACCACTTTCGCAGGTCACGCGATTGCACTGAGCATGTGCAACAAGCCGTTAAACCTCTAGGTTCCCCCTAGAGGACGAGTTTTGTCTCGTGAGGGTTTTCAGCGGATTGCACCCACAAAATCCATAAAGAAAGGGAAATAAAGAGTTAGTATTTTTGAAAAACATTTTGAAAGAGAAAAATATTTGAAATATGATTGTAAGATCTAAGCAATCTATAAGTTATAGGAAAACCGAATATTTCATTCCTAAACTTAGTCTCTACTCAAAAATTTGTTATCAATAAAAGTAAGGAGTCAAATTGTACTTCTCATCTAGTCTATTACTTTACCCTAAGTCATATGCACCTTGTGACTGTGAAAATTTTGACTAAGGGTTCATTGACTCTAACTCTTATGCCTTATTTATTTATATATATACTTTTTTTTTTGGTATTATTCCTTAGTTCTATTAGGCTTTCTAATCTGCCCATGTAACGAGCCTCTAATCGATGACTCCCAAACCAAACGGTCTTAGGGCACCAGGTGAGAAGACACCCCTAGGACTTAAGGACTCGAGCAGACAAGGCCACAAAACTAAGGATTTTATTATATGAACCTCTTTTAGGCGTGAATACTCATGCTTTATTAGGCACAGATACCCAGCTTAATCAGAGGATCTAATCATCTTTCGCATAAATACTAAGGCTTGCTTAGGCCAAAGCACCTAGCTAATCAATAATTAGACTTATTCATTTTTTTTTATATATATATTTTTTTATAAGGCATAAGAATCTTTATTTTTGAACCCTAAGTGTGTAAGTGTATGAAGTGTGCATATTTCATCAAGGTAAAGATCAAGACTAAATTACTTTGACAAATTATCTTCCTAACTCTATAAATCAAACAAATAATCTTATTTTGACCAAGTATAAGAAGTCCTAATTTGGATTTTCCTATTCCTTAAAATTTACTTAATTTCTTACAAAGATAAGTCAAAATATTTTTCTATTTTTCAAAAAGTTTTTAAAAGTAAAGAAAAGTGTTATTTTTTTTATTTTTTTTATTTTTTTAAGAAAAAGAAAAGTTATGTTAGACCCTCCCTCACACCTATCTCATGCATTGTCCTCAATGTATGAATTAATGCATAGATGCATGAAAAAGACGAAAGGGAAGGAACAGGTTACCTTAAGGTGGTGGCTCCGGTGGTAGTCTGATTGGTCCACGAAACGCGGCCCAATCAACTTTTCTTGGGTCTCGGAGGAACCCACCAAAAATATCTTTAATATAACCCACTAAAAAGATAACTCCATTAAGAAGTTTTATTAAAAATTTAACCCCATCTAATTTTCAAATTCCATAATTGATTTCGGAGTCAAATTTGTCAACCGCCTCGTCCCAGAATGGAGTATGAAATGATAGAACAGTTGACTTGGACTCAGGAAGGACAGGAACTAATACCGACTCAGGAAGGTCACTTAAGTCAAGTAAAGGTTCAGGAGTCGAAATTGGTTCAGAAATTGGGTCCAAGTCAAGAAGTTGAAACTCCGGTCCACATGTATTTTTCAACAATGGAATGTGACCTAATATGGGTGATTCTAGTTCAGGAAGGATTGGTGGAGGAATCAAAACTGACTCTAGAATATTATTCAAGTTTGGTAATACAACAGGAGTCAATATTGATTCAGAAAGTTGAACTGGATCACATATGTGAGAATCTAGGTCACATATCTCATTGAGTTCAATATCAAAAATTGGAGAACTTGCCAATTTATCCATGGGATTTTCAAAATTGTAAAGTTGGTCAAGTTCAACACGATCCTCAAATATAGGTGATTCAATTTCTTTATGAATTGGCACAGGATCCAATGTTGACTCTGGGAAAAGATTGAAGTCAGGTGAAGATACCAGAGTCATAATCGAATCAGGAAATGAAATTGAATCACGAAGTTGGGGTTCTGGATCATAATCATTTTCAAGTTCTATTTCAGGAAAGGAAAACTAGCCAAACTATCAATATTATTTGGAGTTTGGGTATGTTCACATGGTTGTTCTGAAATGGAATCTTGATTTTCAAAACTACATGACTCTTCGGCTCTAATAGAATAGTTAGTGACATCAGGACGGTGGGAACGTAGAGATTCGACCATCATATCTATGTCACGATTACGAGTGTTTTGAGCCTGAGTCATGGCTTCAAGCATCTTTTCATAGTTGATAGGTTCATTGTTTTGATGAAAAGATGAAGAATTGTCTTGGAAGTGGTAGTGAAATTGTGAGTCCATCAGATTTTGAGATTTGTGTTTGGACTCACGCATACTCATTTCCATAATTGATGGTTTCCTATTTTGGACGGGTTGAACTGAGTATGAATCTTGAACATAATGTGGACTGGGTGGAGAAGGAGGGTAAGGTGGTTGGAAATTATGCTCGGGGGAGGTGAATCCCCACTGACTCGGTGAAGAGTTGAAATCATTATGGAAATTGTAGTTATTAGATGGGGGGTATGGGTCATATTAATTCGGATAAGACCAATCCGGCGCACTAGGTTGGTCAAAGTCATGATATGCCGGGTTGGTAATATCCGAAAAAGAGTTTGATGTATAATATGGATTATTATTATAGTTGAAAAAATTATTATTATAGTCCATATCACACAATATAATACAAACAAAGAAAAACAACCAAATAAACAAACAAAAAAGAAAAAATTCTAGCCTAAGTTAGGATAGACTTAGGACCTAGACGACTCCTAACTGGTTAGACTGTCCACGGGAGGTCTAATGTAGACTTTAGCCACAAGCTAATCAGCCAGGTCAGGGCAAGGTTGGTGGGAGGTTTTCCGTCAAGGACGTTCCTTAATTAAATAACCACCAACCTTCGGGCTTTCGGCCCTCAATCCCTTTCCTAGATACTGATTTTGCAAGAGTTAGGTTCCAACATTGTTCCCCCTTAGGATAATCTCCTAATTGAGTCCGAGATGTCCCTAGGGCCAACGTCTACTCGATTTTAGTTAGGCTTGGGTTAGTGAGTGCTTGGAGATGGTTTTTGGGCTAAGGAAGGGTGATCAAATCCCACCTTATCTTGATTTGGGTTTTGCCCTTAGAATTAATTCGTGCAAGTGTGCAAGATATAGGAAAGTAGCATTCAAAAGCAAAATCACCCAAGAATGTTTCCTAAACTATATGCTATGCATACATACCTTGTCTCCAGCACTCTTCAACAGTAAAAGTAAATGAATTGAAAAGACACGTGCCTAGAAATGCAAATGTCTAATCAACTTTTAACGATTACAACCAATTTTTTACTGTTGACTTTATTAAGCAGGTATAGGGTGAATAATACAGGAAATTAAGTAATGCGGCAGAAGTATTTTGCAGAATCAGAGACCCTGCAGAAAAATGATCAGTAGTGCACTCCTTATTGCCGCAAATTTGCGGCAAAAACCAGGATTTTGCGGCAATTTGGAGGGATCCTGGTCTCTGCTTTCGAGAGCAGAGGCCCAGGTCCACTTATATGTTACTGCAATGCAAAGTTCCTATTTTCTTCAACCTGTAACCTGCAACAGAGAAGAAGATTCGTTTAGTTCTAAAAAATTTGCAATAAAAATTCAGATTTCAATAAAAACCGTTTTACCCTCCCCGGCAACGGCGCCAAAATATGATTGAGGCTAACCTGCACAAAAAAATACGAGATTATAGAACTTAAAAAGAGAATGTGCAAGTGCTCAATTCTTACCGCTATAGCAAGTGGCTATGCGGGTCGTGATCCACAAGGAGGGTTTGCGATTGAAGCTTTTTACGGTTCTATTGAAATCGTTAAGAAAACAAAAGAAAGTTCTTCTCTGTTTTTAGAGTTAAGAAAAAGAGAAAGAAAGTTATAGTTAAAGTTAGAGAGAAAGCGAGAGATGAAGAAGGTGAAAAATCAGAAAACGATAAAAAGCGACTATGTACAATGAAGTGGAGAAGAATGAAAACGAATTGGAAGAAGTGGTTGGTGATCTAAAACTAAGAAAGAAAAGAAAAGAAGTAAAGAGATACTTACCTAGGTTGATTGATGACTTACTTGGAAACCTTTTGCAAGTTCTACCTTTTTGCTTCGGAGGCGTTCAACGCATAGATCATAAACTCGAGCTCGGTCCCCGTGCACATTATATCGTCAAGCCTACGAAGAACGAAGTGATGCGAGCTTGGAAGAGGAGAACGTCTTCATGAACTATCGCTGGCTCTCACGTAGCTTAGTTAGACTTGCTTTGGAATTCATTTGTACACTTCAACAACAACCAAGGTAAAGTAGAAGAGGAAGAGAGAAGCAAAAACAAATATAAAGTAAAGCAGAACAGAAAACAAACAAAGCATTTACCTTTATTACTTACTGAGACAATGAAAGAAAGGAGTAGGGTACATCGTCGGTGTCACTCTCAACATCAGCCCCTCTCTCTTACTTACATGAATCTTCTTCTACTCTAAACTACATACAAGTTACATAAAAGTAAAAACTAAACTACAAAATGGAAAAACTAGTCTAAGATCCTAACTCTGCATTCGCCCCCTATTTCAGTGCACAATATGGCCTTTTATAGGAAGAAAACCCAACCACCAAGATCCCGGGGAGGTCGGGGGAGTTCACGCTCCCCGTAACTCCCCAAGATTGCCACAGAATTGCGGCTTTTGCCGCAATTCTGCGGCAAAGGTGTGGCCAGATGGCCACACCCTGTTGGTGGGTCTGTCCGGGGTCTTCTTCTGGCTTTATCCTTTGTTGGTTTTGTCGTTGGAGCTCCGGATTCTGACGAAATGACCTTGGATTTCTTGGCTTTAACCGATCGATTCTGAGAGGATTCTTCTCAACCGGTTTCAACCTCTTGATTTTGCCCTGATTTTATTTGTACGAATTAACTCTGATTTAATTCAGAATTCTGGTGGGCTTTTGGGCTCATTTCTCTTCATCTCCTTAAGGATTGGGCCTGCAAATAAATTAGACAAATAATTAGGACAATGCAGGCTTTTATTCTAAAATAAGTATGGAAATGTGACATTAAATATGCAACATTAGTGACCAATCAGCCAGGCACACCCGTTTCATAGAAATCTATGTTAAATTTAGCTCCAATCTTGAAGACACTCTCAGGGACAGGAGGAATGGTTGTATACAATGATGCATCAGGGAAGGGTCTCGGATGTGTATTGATGCAGCATGGACATGTGGTAGTTTATGCTCCACGAAATTAAAACCACATGAGAAGAACTACGTAAAGCATAATCTAGAACTGGCAGCTGTGATCTTTGCATTGAAGATATGGAGGCATTACTTATTGGGTGATCGAGTGTTGATTTACACTGATCACCAGAGCTTGAAATACATTTTCAGCTAGAATGAATTGAACATGAGGAAGAGGCGATGGCTCGAGTTGATGGCAGATTATTATATAGATCTGCAGTACCATCCCAGCAAGGTTAATGTGGTACTTGTTATCCTGAGTAGAAGACCTAAAGCCAACATGGTAGTGATGCTCACTCAGTAAGAGGAGTTACTTAAGAAGATGAGACGGCTAGACTTGATGGTGATTCGGAGGGTCGGTGGGTCCGTGCAGTTGATGGCATTTCATATCCAGCCGACATTGATGGAGGAAATCAGTGAGACACAGAAAGAAGTCCAAGATTGCTGAAGTTCAAGGAGCAAGTGAAAGCGAGGCTGAGGTCAGATGTTCGCATACATACTATGGTGCACTTTATTTCATGAATAGAATTTGTGTACCTCAGGGGGAGATTAGACAGAAGATCTTAGCCGAGGCCCACAGCTCAGCTTACTCTATACACCCTGGAGGAACAAAAATATTTTAGGATCTGAAGCAACATTTCTGGTGGAATGCGATGAAGAGAGAGATCGCACAATATGTGACGAAGTGTTTAGTATGTCAGCAAGTTAAGGCTGAACACTAGAGACCCGCTGGATTACTTCAGTCTTTGCCAATACTAGAATGGAAGTGGGAGCATGTTACAATGATTTTGTCACCGATTTACCCCCCAGTCCAAAGGGGAACAATGCTGTATGGGTAGTTGTTTACTGCCTCACTCAGTCAGCACATTTCATTTCATTCAGAGTGGGACAGTCTATAGAGCTCCTGGCAGACAATACATGAGAGAGAGTTTGATTGCATGGAGTTCCAGTTAGTATCGTGGACAGGGACACGAGATTCATATCTCGCTTCTGGGAGACCTTTCGATCCATCTGAAGTTTAGCACATCTTTTCATCAAGAGACAGACGGGCAGTTTGAGCGGACCATATAGATCCTAGAAGATATGTTGAGGGTACGTATAATAAACTTCAAGGGATCGTGGGAAGACCATCTACATTTGGCAGAGTTTTCCTACAATAACAGCTATTAGGCGAGCATCAAGATGGCTCCGTTCAAAGCCTTATACGATAGGAGATGCAGATCACCATTATATTGGGATGAAGTTAGTGAGAGAAGACATTTGGGGACCGGATATGATAGTACAGGCAGTGGACAAGATCAGAACTATCCAAGAGCACCTTCGTACAGCACAGGACAGATAAAGGAGTTGGGTAGATTCTAATAGAAGATCGTTGGAGTTTCAGGTAGGAGATCATGTGTTTTTGAGGGTATCTCTGACCAAGGGAGTCATAAGATTTGGTGCACGTGGGAAGCTGAGTCCGAGGTACATAGGCCCATTTGAGATATTGGAACGAGTTGAGATATTGGAATGAGTGGGAGAAGTGGCCTACAAATTGGCACTACAGCCATCACGGGAAGGAGTTTACAATGTGTTCCATGTGTCACAATTGAGAAGATATATCAGGGATGAGAGCCATATATTGGATTATTCAGAATTGAAGTTGTAGCCGGATTTATCATATACTGAGCAACCAATGGCTATATGGACAGAAGTGTTATGACCCTAAAGAATTAGACCATCACGTTGGTGCTAGTTTCATGGAACAGGCATAGTCCGGGAGAAGCAACTTAGGAGCGAGAAGACACCATTCGTAACTATTACCCGCATCTATTTGAGCCTTGAGTAGTAACTTTTCACTTGAACTCCATCTCTTGTCTTTTCAATTCTTTATTTCAATGTTCATCTCCTTCTTTATCAAAATTTCGAGGACGAAATTTTTGCTAGGTGGGTAGATTGTAACAACCCGTTCCCAGGATATGTACATAGATGCGTGTCCCAAATTTTTTCGACCGTATGGTTTCAATTTTCTTCCAGTATTTATTTTTGGGCTGTGATTTCTTATGTTATTATTTATCGGATCTGGATTCTTAGACCTTAGGTCTGCCTTGACCCAGACCGAGAACCCGATACCAGCATGCTATCTGATTTGACCATTCTGGTAGTTTGATTTGACCAATTTAAATTTCAAACACTATTTTTTAATATTTTAGATTTTGATTTTCTGAAATTTTTCAAAATTATTCTACAAAATCTTCAAAATCGGTATCGATAGGCATCACTTATTGATTCCTGAATTTTTAGTTTTCAAACGGAATTTGTTGGAACTTGCTTTTGATGATACATTTGTGAAGACATATCATTGGAGCTCTTTGTCACAAAGCTTAATCAAAAGTTCTGAAAAACACCTAGAGCGAGGGTGAATAGGTGTACTTGCTAATCTAGTGAACTAAAGGCGCTAAATGCGGAAGCAAATGCAAATTCTTGCAACACACTTAATACAACACACAAGTGTAGCCGAATTCCCCGTGAAGGGCTCTGGACTAACTCCTCTTGATTCCCCTTGAATGGGCTGAGGTGCTATGTGAAGCACTTGTGGTTAAGTATAAGTGAGGCACACACACAATCAAGCCAAGCATATAAGGATGAATAGCAATATGAAATAATGCAAGGCAACACAAGCAAGTATGATGATATGATATGAATGATGCTTTGCATAAATAAACAAGAGTGAGAGTTAGAGAGACAAGTGGATCAAACGCTAACAACAAGATATGTTTCGAGGTTCGAGCACCTTGCTCTACATCCTCGCCTCCACCACCGTGTAGGATTTCCAATCCACTACAACGTCCACCGAGGACTCCCACCGAGGGAACCTTCACCGAGAAGGATTTTACAACAAGGGAGTACCGAACTCCTCTCTCAAACACCGCCTCACAACCGAGGGGTAGGCCCGTAGCCAAACAACAACACCTCTACCGAAGAGGCTTTACAAACCAAACTCCACCTCTCACTAGAGGGAGCAAACCAATCACCCGATCACCTCTACCAAAGAGGGATACAACAAGAACAAGGGTGTTTACAACAAGTGGTTTCTTTCAACCACAAACAATCTCTCTTTCTTTTCTCTTTTCACAAAACAAAGATCCTAATAGATTAGGATAGAAGATATAGCTCAAGTGTGGAAATCAAGGTGTTTTTGGAAACAAGCAACAAAGAAAATACTTGGGAAAACTCTTATAAAAGATAGAGAATGAAAACCAATACAAATATCCCAAATTCCTATTTTCTTTAATTTTCCAAAACCCTTGAAAAATAATAAAGATGAAATCTTTTTGGCACTTAAATTCTTTTAAAAACTTGTTTTTAAAACGAGAGAATGGGAGAAAATCAGCTCTAAAAATCTTGGCTATAACCCCCAAGAGTTGGGGTATTTATAGCCCAAACAGAAAACTAGCCGTTAGGCTGATGTGGCAGCCTGACAGGCTAACGGTCGACCGGCCCGGTCGACCGCCAACGGTCAGAAATGTGACCGTTGGGCAAACACGGTCGACCGGCACGGTCGACCCAAACAAACAGAGAGCAGAGCTCTCAGACCCGGTCGACCCTGACGGTCGACCGTCCCAGTGTCTGCCAAACGTGCACAGATCTGTGCACGTTTGTCGACCGGCCCGGTCGACCGACTTCATCCCAAGTCGAGTAGATCAGTTGACTAGTCGACTGGTTGAAGCCTGGAACAAAATTCTGGGTCAGAAAACAGTTTAAAAATATTTTGAAAAATCTTTTAACACTTCTAAAAATCCACAAAACTTGTTTTAACATTTTATATTAAAATACAAACAAGTGATAAAAATTTCAAGACATACCTCAATCATATCAATTCATTTTGGAGTCTTGCAAATTTTATCAAAAACAACACTTGTATTTTTATCAAACTTGATTTTTCAATACATGAATAAGATAGTCAAAATAAGTTTGTATAGGAAGTGTAAGCATGTATGTATAACTAGAATACATCTATTATACATATAAACTATTTAAAGTTGTTTTGATCAATCTATTCATGAAAATAAATATCGGTTAAACTAAAAACCGAAAAACCAATATCCAAACATAAAACTTGTGTGTGTTGTGCACTTGAGCATATCAACTATACTAAGCTTTACAAATGGATCTAAAACAACCTAAACTAAACTAGGATACCTAAGTCTTCTTGACGATCTTCATCTTCAAGTAGACCCGATCCAAAACTCCATGCATGGGCTAGGCAATGTGTGATCTTGAAGCTTGAGCCCTAGAATCACCATGAAAAGCTTCTAAACTCCTTGTTGAAGCTAATCACCAACTAATATCTTGGTTAATGATCTGAAACTTAAACAACACAAGATAATTAGTAAACATAACTACATGAGTTAATCATCATCAAAACTAGGGTGGAAGGCCTTTAGGCCAACAAGTTCTACATGATCAAGACTTCCCAAAGCGAGTTGCTATGGATGTGTATTGTAATGGTTAATAGTATGTTAAAAGCCTTGAAACACACACACATCATTACTCTATTAGTCGACTTATACCCTTTAGTAGTCGACTTATACATAGTATAGTCGACTTGATATATTATGTAGTCGACTAGTCTTTGTTCTGAAAAACATACCAACTATCTGTTTCTGATGTGCACTCAATATTAGTCGACTTGCTAGTTTTTCCTAGTCGATTAATACATGGCCTAGTCAACTTATAAACTCTGCTGGTCAATTAGTTTCAGTTTCCAAAACCTGTCCTGTGTTTCAATCTTGACCTAGTCGACTTGGTCCCTTTTGTCGTCGACTAACCCAGTGTAAATTGCCTAGCCTAATCGACTAACCCCTACCCCTAGTCGACTAATGGCAGTTTCTGACTGTGGGATAGTTTCTGTTTTCTGGTGTTTTATCCAACATTTAAATATTCAAAATTGACCTGATAACTACCCTAACTGACTATGGATTTCAGCTATAAATAGGTATGTTATCCTATGCTAAAAACACCAATTAAAAATCAATAGTTTTCAGCCTAAAAACTCTATTCAAAATTCTGTTTTTCTGAAAACTTGTTTCCACTTTCTTTTTCTTCACCAATTCCTATTATATTGTGAAGATTTCTGAAAATCCACCTATAAGAGCCCCTGACAACGACCACATACAGATTCAAGGCTTATAGGATGAATTGTAATCACTCAAAGAGGAGCATTGTACAAGAGGGTCTTCGGGTTGAAGAGTGTTTGTACAAGGCGTTGTGGTATTCTTTATTGTAAGAAGAGTTGTACACATTGGGCAAAGGGGATTTGTCAAGTGGTGTGCAAGGTGTTGATTTTAGGTGTACAAAGTCAATGGTAAAAGGAAAATCTCAAGCGGGTGGCTTGGGGACTAGATGTAGGTTAAGAAGACCGAACGAGGATAAATCTCTTGTGTTTGCGTTTGCTTTACTCTCTGAGATTTAATTTCCTTTTATTGTAAGTACTTTATTTTTATAACGCTAATATCTTTGTTTGAGTATTAGCGTGTATTTTAGACCTAACAATTGGCATCATCTTGGGACCAACAATTGGTATCAGAGCACTGCATACCCAGTCAACAACATATAAGGATGGCAATGGAGTTCCCTTCATCATAATTCAAAGAAGGACATTCTACACCATGTCCACCACTATTCGATGGATCGAACTACAACTACTGGAAGTATAGAATGAAGATCATTTGCAATCGATCAACTACGAACTATGGAATATAGTAGAAGCAGCGTACACCAAACCGAGTACCAACTACATCGCTTGGAGTGATGATCAAAAGAAGAATGCGAATCTTGATGCCAAAGCAATGAATGCTTTATTCTATGCCTTAACCAAAGAAGAATTCAACCGTGTGTCAACAGCCACTTCTGCAAATCAAATATGGCACATACAATAGGTAACACATGAAGGCACATATAAGGTTAAGGAATCTAAAATTTCTATTCTTGTCCACAGATTTGAACTTTTCAAAATGAAGGAGAATGAAACCATCTCAGAAATGGTTATATGGTTCACCGACATAACAAATCCCTTAGCATCCCTTGAAAAGGAATACACCCAAGTCGAAAAAGTTCGCATGATCCTTCATGCACTCACACCAGATTGGGAGAAGAAGACAACTGCAATCGAAGAAGCAAACGAACTCTCCACTATGTCATTAGAAAACCTCATCAGTAATTTAATGGCATATGAAGTGCAACTCGAAGACATAAACAAGGATGAACAACATTCTCTCTCAAAGAAGAAAGAACTTGCCTTCCATGCATCCTCAGACACGAACAATTCAGATAATGATGAAGAGGAGATGGCAATGCTTTCAAGAAAATTTAGAAAATTCTTAAATCAAGGTAAGTTTAAATGTTTTAATTGTAATAAAATAGGTAATATGAGGAAGGATTGCCCATTGCTCAAAAACAAAGGTAAATTCAAGAGCAAATGTTCAGAAAGAAGAAAGACTACTAAGCTTCATGGAAAAATAGTGATTCCTCTTCCTCTGATGAAGAAGAAGCCACTGAACATGCCAACATCTATTACATGACGCTAGAAGAAGATGAGATACAATTTTCTGAACTCTTAGATGTAATTCAAGAATTATACAATGATCTTAAGAATGAAAAGATAAATAATAAAGTTTTGACAAAGGAAAATGAAAAACTTTTCAAAAAAAATTGTTGTTATGCTTCTCAAATTTCTTCTATAAATTCTCAAAAAGATGATTTGGAAAAAGTGATATCATCATTAAAAAAAGATAATGAGAATTTATTACAAAATAATGTTTTATTGAAAAGAGAAACTATATCTTTAAATGAAAGAATTTCTGTTTTAGATAAAGACATGTCAATTTTAAAATTGAAGTATGAAGAGATTTTGAAGAATGTGACTAAATTTAATCAAGGAAAAGAATAGTTGAATGATTTGTTATCATATCAGAAGATGTCACATAATCATTATGGCCTTTGATTTTTTGGAAAATCTACATATGTCAGTAATCCATATAATTCTTTTTTGAAAAGAAATACTGATATTATTTCAAAAAGAATTAAGAACAAATTCATATGGATTCCTAAAAACTTAAGCATTGTTGATAAAAATACTTATATTATATCATACATACATGATATATGTAATTCATGCAATTATGTGTATACTAACAGATGGAAACCAAATTCAAATTGGGTTTGGTCTCCTAAATGTTAATGCTTTGATCTTATAATTGGTACCTTCCTAATGTCTCTCTTTCAGGTACCATATAAGAAGTTTCATAAGAAAAATATTTTCAGAACATTTATCATACATATTTGTTATGATATATTTTTTGCAGGGGGAGAACACATGTTTTTCTATATCTGTTATAACCTATTTTCTGCAGGGGGAGAACATTTAACATATTCTCTACAGGGGGAGTATACGTGCACACAAAGTATCATCATCAAAAAGTGGGAGAATGTTGGAACTTGCTTTTAATGATACATTTGTGAAGACATATCATTGGAGCTCATTCGCACAAAGCTTATTCAAGAGTTCTACATGATCAAGACTTCCCAAAGAGAGTTGCTATGGATGTATATTATAATGGCTAATAGTATGTTAAAAGCCTTGAAAAACACACACATCATTCTCTATTAGTCGACTTTTACCCTTTAGTAGTGACTTATATATAGTATAGTCGACTTGATATATTATGTAGTCGACTAGTCTTTTTTGAAAAACATACCAACTCTCTGTTTCTAACCTGCACTCAATATTAGTTGACTTACTAGTTATTCCTAGTCGACTAATACCTGGACTAGTCGACTTATAAACTCTGCTGGTCGACTAGTTTCAGTTTCCAGAAACTTATCCTGTGTTCCAATCTTGACCTAGTCGACTTGGTCCCTTTTGTAGTCGATTAACCAAGTGTAAATTGCCTAACCTAGTCGACTAACACCCTCCCCTAGTCGACTAATGGCAGTTTCTGACTGTTGGATAGTTTCGATTTTCTGGTGTTTTATCTAATGTTATCCAATGTTTAAATATTCAAAATTGACTTGATATCTACCCAACTGACTATGGATTTCAGCTATAAATAGGTATGTTATCATAAGCTAAAAACACCAATTAAAAATCAATAGTTTTCAGCCTTAAAACTCTGTTTAAAATTCTGTTTTTCTGAAAACTTGTTTTCACCTTCTGTTTCTTCACCAATTCCTACTCTACTGTGAAGATTTCTAAAGGTCCACCTATAAGAGCCCTTGTCCACGATCACATACAGATTTAAGGCTTATAGGATCATTTGTAATCACTCAAAGAGGAGTATTGTACAAGAGCGTCTTTGAGTTGAAGAGAGTTTGTACAAGGTATTGTGGTCTTCTTGGTTGTAAGAAGAGTTGTACACATTTGGCAAAGGGGATTTGTCAAGTGGTGTGTAAGATGTTGTTTTGGGTATACAAAGTCAAAGGTTAAAGGAAAATCTCAAGCGGTTAGCTTGAGGACTGAATGTAGGTCAAGAGGATCGAACCAGGATAAATCTCTTGTGTTTGCGTTTGCTTTACTATCTGAGATTTAATTTACTTTTATTGCGTGTACTTTATTTTTATAACGCTAAAAACTTTGTTTGAGTGCTGACGTGTATTTTAGATCCAACAATTGGCATCATCTCGGGACCAACAAAATTGAATTTTCAGAAATGGCTTTCACATTGCTTCTTAGAATTTTATTTTCTATTTAAATATATATTTTTGGGATTTTTTAAAATTTATCAAAATTTGACCGATTCTGATGTCGACAGGTATCGCTATAAAAGTTCAGGTTTTTTAATTTGAAAATCTGATTTCACTTGGCATCTTAAAATAATATTTTCTATTTTGAGAATTTTTTGGAACGTTTCTGAAACAGTCGAATTTTACCCTATTTAAATAATAATATTATTTTCTGTTCTTTCCTTTTCTTGCTTTTTTCCTTCTCCACTTCTCTACTTTATACTCCCAAGATATTCTACTAATTTAATTATTTTATAATTATTTATTTATTATTTTTTCTTATTTCTTTTCTTTTTCCCTTTTCCTTTCTTTTTCTTTCTTTGTCTACTTTTCTTTCCTTCTCTAATTACTTCCCCCATACCCTGCACCAACACCCATCTCCCCACATCCATTGATGATTGCAAATAACAGCAGCACCCCCCACATCCCACCATATCTTTCCTATTCCCTTCCTCTTCTTCTTCTTCTTTTAATCTTTCCCTTCTCCTCCCGTATCTTCTCCATTTCATTTCTCCAAACCAACACCTTATCCATCTCCTCTCATGGCCGCTGCCACCACCCGCGCCACCAGCGCTGCCCCCTAGCCGCCAGCGCCACTTCCCCCACACCCCCTCTCCTCTCCTCCACCTCGCGTACCTTCAATCACCAACCCATCTCCTTCAATTTCAACAAAAACCCATCACTTCCCCTCCTCTTCTTCTCCAAAATTCACTACCAACTCCTCCAATTCCTCCACTCCAACTACCCCACCATTATCTCCTCCTCCTTCTCCAACCCCCACCATCACCAGCAACCATCGCAACTGCCACAACTACCACCACCACCATTTACCACCACCACAACCAACTACATCAACAAAACCAAATTCCACAACTCCACCCTTACTCCACTCCCTCCCCGGGCCAGGCGTGCTGCCCCCACCACCTCCGACGGTGCCGCCACCCCCCAGGGCCGCTGGCGGGTGGCCGGCCACCACCCCTCTCCTCTCCCTCCTTCTTTCTTCTTTCTTTCTTTCTTTCTTTCTTTTCCTTCTTTCCATATATACCCTTTTTATTTACTTCCCCTAATTACCCTCCCCTTTATTCCCTAATTACTCCACCATATCCTACAGCACTCTCTCTCTCTCTCTCATCTACAACTTTCTCTCTCTCTCTCTCACCTGCAACTCTCTCTCCTTTCCCTCTCCTCTCTCATTCTCTCTCTAATATTTATATATATATATTTATATTATTATATGGACTAGTAGTACCATGCTCGCTCGTGTTAGCAGACTTCACGGATTTTTCTCAGTATTGCATTCGAGTTTTTAGTCGAGTGCTTTGTTATTATTAATTATGCTTAGTAACTGCTACTCTAATGTTTATAGCATGTTATAGTGATATGTGGATATCTTATTACTACCATAACTTGCCTAACAATTGCTACTGTAGTTTTTAGTACATGATACCTCGCTATACAAGTAAATATATGATGTTGTACTCTGTATTGTCACCGGCACTTGACATGTTACGCTTGACACCTGATCTCTGACACGTGATATCTGACACCGACACTTTACATGTTATACTTGACACATGATATCTAACACCGACACTTGACATGTTATACTTGACACACCAGCACTTGATATGTTATACTGGACACCTGATCTAGGACACTTGATATCTACACTGGTACTTGACATGTCGTACTTGATACCTGATCCTGACACCTAATACATGACACATGCTAACACTCACTTGACACACTTTCACATGGTACAAACACATTGACCTAATATTGTGATACCTGACCGAATACTATTACCCCTGATGCCTATATTATATTGCATATTAATGACTATCACTTTTATGGGGACTTAGCAAGATTATTATATTGCTACCAGACATTTGGTACTCCTGAATTCCTGTGCTCCTGAGCTCCTATATACTTGAACCCCTGAAACAGGGAGACTCCTGACATTATGCTCCTGATATTATGCTCCTGTTGATCCCTGTGATAGGATAACCATTGATATTAGACTTTTGCGAATATCCTATGGACATTATCATTAGATAATCTGTAATAATTAAACAACTTATATTGGGACGGGGAAATTGATGGTTGCTGATATAGCTTCTGTGTTTATGGTGGCCAGACAAATGTTGTATAACTAATTCCTGGGATTCGACCTGGAGGCCACCAGGTGTTTCTGTGGGGTGTGCTGGCACCGCTACTCCTCTGCCTGCCTACCGGGTGTGTCGTAATCCACGGGGTATATTCCTTTGGGGAGCGGTGACACTCTATTCCTGTTCCGGTGTATACTAAGTCCTACAGGCATATAGTAAATCCCGGTGCCTAGCGGTACATTCCGGCTCAGTACCGGATGCCTCTAGACCGTTGTCTCGGGCATGCATGGGACCCATTCTAAACATGGTTCGTCGATCCCCATCAGTTTCCAATAACTAACCTCGCACGACTTGCATACAGAAGTATATGGTACAAGCCATATACTGAAAACAAACAAATTGAATGAGTCTCAATAATGACTTGATAATTTACTTCGTGCTACATGAATTTTATTGTCATATTCATATTTACTATCTATTGTAGTTACTCCATGCTTGCTGATTTGATTACATAAAATTTGGCCAGCTACACTTGTTATTTCTTTTACTTGCCACTTGGTTTCTTTTTGTACTCGCTGGGTTGCATCCTAACAACCCTGGATTTGCATGTTCAGATATTGCTGCTTGGACTGAGGTGGACTCTTCAGTTGAGGACCCGGCCTTCTTCGAGGAGCAGGCAAATCAGCCGTAGCTTCATCCCATCTTTCTCGCTTGTGAGATTCTCTCTTTCAGCTCATGAGTCCTTATCTTTTGTACCCTGTACAGTCTACTTTTGTACTTCCTGGTGATGTGATATTTATATAATATTATGTCACAGACTGTGATGACGAAGTACTTGTACTTTTGTGTTGGAATGTATATTATCACGTATTTTTGCACTCTGATTCTTATATTGTTCTGATGCTTAGCATACATAGGTGATGGTACCATCGCCCTGCGTAAGTACGTCACAGTAGTATCTCCGTATCTATGGGATCGGGGTGCTACACAAATCTTGTGATAAAGTACTGGGCGCTAAGCATGCCTACAGGCGGAGCAAGGTAGAACAAGGAGGTTTAAGTGCATTCCTCTAGCTATCACCAAACCTATAAAGGTACAAGGCCTAAAACCTATTGGGTAGCTAGCCCGGGAATGGGCTAAATGAAAGCCCGAAGGCTAGAGTACGCCTGGGGTCTAAGCGCACTACCAGTAGTTGCCATGAAACCCATAAGGATGCAAGGCCTAACACCCATTGGGTAGCCAACCCAGGAGTGAGCAGAAACCTAGAGTATGTACAAAGGTACCTGCATTGTTAGTACCACATATGCATTAGTATAATGTCATCTACCATATTACAAGCATTACAGTGCATCAGTTCAATACAAGTCATGATATGTCCACAGAATACAGCGCACCCACGCCCGTAAAATCACACTGGGCTAAATACAAAATACAACACAATTCCAAATCTAATATAATCTCAATAATGCGAGAAAAACCACTCGCCTAAAACACAAATCTCGAGGAAAATGTTGTGGACTCCGGGATACAATGCGTGCGTAAACTCTCAGGTGAAGAAACATACGAAGCAAGAGATGAAGGGGTAGTCTGAGGAGGCTTGGCCCCTTAGAGGTGTGCAGGTTGTGGTAGGCCCAAGGAGGAGGAGAGGGAGAGTAGGTAATGGTGTTGGTGGTTTTAGTAGTTACTTGATGGGGAAGTTGGATTCTAATGGAGATGGAAAATGAAAGTAAAGGAGGTGATGAGGATGGTGATGTTGAAAGTTGAAGTGGTAGTGGTGTGGGTGGTGTTAAGGTGATAAGAATAAAGATGGTAGTGATGGAGAGGGAAACATAAGAGGTAGTGATGATGATGGATGAGTGTAGTGGTCGTGACGATGTCTGTGAAGATGGCAAATTTGTCACTAGAGTGGTCGCCATAATGGCCACCAGAGATGTTGTCGAAGGGGTGTTGGCCGGCATTTAGCTTGTGGTGGTGGCCGCCCTAGGAGAGGGGGTGTGAGTCGTGTTTTTGTAGAGGGTTTTGCATGTGGTGATAAGTTTTGGAGATAGAGATGGATGGTGAAGTTTTGGTGATTATGGTGAAGTGGGAGGAGAAGAAGGAGGAAGAAGATGATGGTGGGAATTTGTGGGAGTTGTTGTTGTTGTAAAGTTGAAGGAAGAGTTGATGGTTAGGGTTTTTTTTTTTTGCAGAAATGAAGTTTAAAGGAGTGGTAATGGAGTATTTTTGGAGTTAGGAGTTAAAGGAAAGGGGAAGGAAATGGGAGTTAGGGTTTTTTGTGAAATGAAAAGGGAAGGAAGAAGTTTGGCAAGTTTTTGTGATGGGAGAGGAGTGATGAGTGGATTGGGATATTTAGAGGAGATATTTTGATGGAAGGTAGTAGAATGTTTTCGAAGAAAGTAGAAGTGTTTGAAAAGTGTTGGAAGGAAAAGGAAGGAAGAAAAAAAGGAAAAAAGAAAAGAAATGGGAAAAAGGAAAATTAGAAAAAAAAATAAGAAATAATTTGAATGGTGAAATCCCCGAGTTCAATAGCGGACGCGGAGTATTTTGGGAAAATTTCCGAAAAATGCTTGAAAATCAAGTATCGCAGAAAGATCCCTACAAATTCTCAAAAATAAAAAATATTATATGAAGATCATGCTGAAATCAATTTCAAGAAATTCAATCCCGTTTGAAATCTTGAAATCAATCGTCGATACCGATCGGCATCGAATCAGGTCAAATTTTGATAAATTCAAAAAATCCAAAAAACTGCATTAAGATAGTATATATTATTCTAAGGATTAATTTAAAAGTGGTTTCCAGAAATTTGACTCTGTTTGCAATTTAAATTTCTGAGAACAATCAGTGATACCAATCAATACCGATTTTAGAGATTTTATAAAACTAATTCTAAAAAATCATTAAAAATCTCAAATATTGTAAAATGTTGGTTGAAACTGAAGTTGGTCAAATTTAACTACCAAAGAGGTTAAATTAAGCAGTATCGCTATTCGAGCATAAATAAATATGAGAAAATAAGAAACTGCGTTTGAAAATCAGGATACGTATCTTGGTACATATTTTGGGGACAGGGGTTACACTCTCTCTTCTTTCTCTCTCTAAATCTCTCTCTAAAAAATATCTCTCTTTCCTAGGTGATGGTGGGTGGAGCTGTGCACAGGCTCGTGTGATATTTCAGAGTTCTGGATTTTGTGTCACATTTCATATATTAAGGCAAGTATTCTTACCTCATTTTGACTTCCCCGCTTCAATGGATGTTATGTATTATATGGATCATATAATGTATTTTCTGTGGATTATTGAATTTGTGTTGGTATATTTGTATTCGTTTGTGGACACGTGTATGCACCACTGTGAGTGCGTACCTTTATTTGCATGTAGCCAAGTGCCTATGATTACATGTATTAGATCTGTGAGGAATGCCTGTATTAGTGTAATTTACTTCCTGTGCATATACATTGCCTGCAATGTACCTTATTACTACTTTATAACATGCGTGGCTGACCCTTCGTGGTCGTTCAGCCTCCGGGCTCTACAGTCAGCATCCGAGCTTCACCACTCCATGGTAGTCATGTTATTTTCATGTTTATATGTGTGTATGGTACTAACATATAGTGTAGGTACCAACTCAGCCTCCGGGCTAATCCACTACTGTGCTACCCAGTAGAAATTTGCCTTGCACCCTTTGGGTTTTGAAGTAGCTGAGAGTGCGTTCAGACCATTATGTCTTTTAGCTCTGTCTGGTAGGTGAGCATGGCATTCAGTGCTCTATCACTAACTCTATCCGAGTTTAGTTACGTCATGAGCGATAGCTGCATAGTATCATGGCCTTACCTTGAGCGATATCTACGCCGGGCGTGATAGCATTTAGCGTTGTGCGCTAGCTTTGCTCCAGCCTCCTTAGCTCCGCTTGATTGTTCGAATATCTGCTCGCTGACTTTATTCCTGCCTTGCTCAACCTCCAGGCTTCACTACTCTGATAGCTTAGTTATTACCTGTTATTGTGTTTTACATCCATATGTTTGATACTAACACCTCACAGGTTCTTACTTGGCCTTTCGGCCCTTCAGCCTTTGGGCTTTCACCCACTTCCTCGAAAGAAGAGTGCGTTCAGATCATCAAGTCTTTTAGTTACACCTGATAGGCGGACCTAGTGCTTAGCGCTTTGCCGCTAACTCCATTCAAGTGTAGTTATACTGTGAATGCAGCTTCACCACGTACAATAGTATAGCGTTCATACGCTCGCTCCGTCATATGCGTTTAGCCATGGTGCGAGCCATAACCATGCTGAATGTGATGGCATCTAGTGTTGTACATAAGCTTCGCTCCAACTTGATTAGCTTCGCTTGGATGTATGCTTGCTTGAATGCCTGCTTAGCTACCTAATAAATCAACTATTATTCGTATCTTGATGGTTGTGTAGAGTTTGAAACCTATGCTTGCACTATTTTTCAACATTGTATCAATTTTTTATTTTCATACCAATCTTCATATGTGTACTGTTTCTCTCTATTAGTACCAATCCCTTGTATCAATACTATTTTCCTATATTAAGATATACGATAGTGATATCTATTTTAATTATTACTCGACATGCCATTGCTTGAAACCTATTTGATGTTACATATTACCTGCCACCTGAAATATTAGCACTTAACTTGGGATTATCTTATTTCAGAAATCCTGTCTTGCTTTCCTGCATTGCAAGTAGTGACATGTATCTCTAGTGCTTATGTACTCCTGTTACCCCTGAACTCTTGAACCTGTCTTGCTTTTGCTATTCCCGTAATATGATAATTACATAATAATAAACTATAAAAAGACTAACTTACATCAGGTAAGGGAAAAACTGATGGATTTCAAGTGGTGAATTGTTTGCAGTAGTATCAGTTATGTTGTGCAACTAAAACTTCCAAATCTACTTAAGAGCCTCCAGGTGTCCGAGGGAGCGCTGGCTCCCTACCTTCTATTACATTCCTGAATGGGCTTACAATAAGATCCACCTCCTGCTTGCCTAGCGGCAAGTTTTGGGTCAGCATCGGAACATCCTGGGTTGTGGTCTCAGGTATGAACGGGACCCATTGCAAACATAACCAATTGTTTCATCATCAGTTTCTAATAACAACCTCGACTTACTCATATATGGATGCATGTGAGATAGAATATACGCCAGTGCACATACTTAGATATATAGGTAGCACAAGTAGTAATAATAATAAGATGCTAATTAATAATTCATTGTGTTGTTTTTGCAATTCGGGTTGTACACGTTTAGATTACGATAATGTGAGGTATATGGATTATTCCTTTAATGTACTTATCTTATGATGCCGTAATCTAGGTTGTACTACTGATCTTGTCGTATTTGCTTTCGTCGGACAGATTTTAAATTTTATCATTATTATAATATATTATATATTTATGGTTTTAACACCTGTGTACTACTCCATAGATCTTCTGCTGTTACCATATTGTACACACCCTGTCTCTTGCTTAACATTGCACTTTATTACTGTAACTTAACCTTCTGACTTGCTTACTCTTAGTTTTATATAGATTCTTAAGTTACTGTATAATTACTTCTTTCAATGATTCATATTGTTTTCTTCAGCTATTATTAGGACAGCTCGGTTATGCATAATCAGTTGATGGAGATGTGAGTTATATGGTATATAGATGAGGGTTTCTTTGTTTAGAGTATCCCCTTGAGGTATCAATCTCATAAATCTATCTACTAAACCTATACAACTAGTTTGTCGCTTCTGTACATCTCATCACTGGATGCCTCTTTTATGTTCGAGTGTGTATGCTCACAACATGGTTTTCAACGTATTCTTTTGATTCAGATTTATCGATACACATATGCTTGTATCTGTACGCCACTTGGCATTCATCATACCACTCGTTGTGAAATTTCTGACTCTCTTGGATCTGCATGTTCAGATATTGAAGCTTGGAGCTAATGGATTCTCCCGATTGCTAATCTGAGTGGCGCAACGGATGTGTGGATCATCGGCAGACCGTACTGAGTCCCTTCAGGCCCCTACTAGGCCCTCGAGTTTTTCTTTTTATAACTTGTGAGCATCTTTTGTACTGTTCATACTTTTATGTCTCTTTATTTTTTCGTATTTGCGCCTATCGATGATGTAATATTCCTGTAATATTGTGTCATATCCTGTGATGACTTTATAATTATACTCACATGTTGGAATATATAATACACTATGTCTTTCATACTCTGATTTTTACCTGTATTGATGCTTAGCCTATATTTATGAGGGTATTTCTAGGCTACGTATATACGTTACAGTAACATCTCCGTACCAGCGGGATCAAGGCGTTACATAAACTTTCTTCCAAAGAAAATGCATGTTTCTCGATTATAGCTCTGCACATAGTGGATATCGCTGGTATGATCCTACTACAAATCGACTTCGCATTGCCTGACATGTGCTATTTTTTGAAAATACTCCTTACTATCACTATTCTGACATCAAGGATCTCTCTTTCCTATACAACACCATATCTACCAAGTCTTTCACCCCTCCTGTTCCAACTTATACACCTTCTTTACAAATTTCTACTCCACCACCACAAGTTTCACTCACAAGTCTTCTCCCTCATCTATTGGTACTCGGTTGCTTATGACTACTATGACTTACCTGGGTGAATAGCCTCCACCTTGTCGAAATTCACAACGCGACCTTCATCTTCCTGTTTGGTATTTTGCCACTACTAATACTACATATTCTTCTAGGTTTTCATCATTTATCTCTCCCCTCCATTCTCTATAGGAACCTAAGTCTTATTCTGAGACTTTATGTAATGCTCGAATCCCGAGGGTACGAAGACGTTACTGTGACGTATATACATAGGTCAAAAATGCCCTCACATATATATGTTAAGCATCAGTACAAGCATGAATTAGAGCTCGAAAATACGTGGTGCCTTATACATTCCAACATTTGAGTCAATTACAAAGTTATCACAGGATGTGACACAATATTACAAGGATATTACATCACCGATAGGCGCTAATGCAAGAATGCAAAGAGATTTACAATTATAAACAGTACAAAGGGCACTCTCGTTAAAAAGCAAGACTCGGGGGACGAATAGGGGGTTGGAAGGATGGGGCTCCTGATGGTTTGCCAATGATCAATACTTCCGCTCCGCATCTCTGATCAGCAACTGGGAGAATCCACAAGCTCCAAGCTTCGGGATCTGGACATGAGGAGTCAGGGGAGTGAGAGACTCCCCAACGAGTGGTGTGGTGAATGCCAACTGACGTGCAGGAATAAGCACACATGTATTGATAAATTCAAATCAATAGCATGCATCGAAAACTGTGTCGTGAGCATACAGACCCAAACATGGAGGCACTAATAGGTGAGATGTACAGATGCGACATAACCAGTTGTATGGGCTCAGTAGATAGAGTCATGAGATTGATACTTCGAGGGAATATTCCAAATAAAAAAAACCCTCATTTATAAACCATATACCTCATGTCTTCATCGAATGAGTACACACAACCTGAGCTGTCTACAATAACAGCTAAATACAACAGTATGAATCATCAAAAAATTATACGATAACTAATTATCGGTATAAATCAAGAATAAAAAAGTCAGGAGGTTAAGTATAGTATCTCAAGTGTAATGTTAGATATAAGACAGGCTGTGTATAATAAGATAACAGCAGGAGATCAGTAGAGTAGTACACCGGTGGTTAAGCCAGGAATGTAATATAATAATAATAATGGTAAAACAAAAAATCTGAAAAAAACTCGATAAAAGCAAATATGATAAGACCAGCAGTACAACCCTGATTATGGCTTCATGAGATAAGTACATCGAAGGAATAGTTCAAACAAGGAAACCCTCATCTATATACCATGTAGATCACTTCATCGTAATCCGAGTATATACAGCCCGAATTGCAAAACAACACGATTGATTAGTGTCTTATTATTATTACTCATTGTACCCATATATCTAGGTATGTGCCCTAGCGTTCCAACACACATACATCTATATATAAGCAAGTCGAGGTTGTTATTGAAAACTAATGATAAGACTAATATGTTATGTCTGAAGTAGGTCCCGTACATGCCCTGGACCACGACCCAGGGTGTTCTGTTGCTGGTGTACTGAATCGACTGCAAGGCCTACAGGAGGTGGGTCTTATATTAAGTCGATTGAGGAATTGATCGTACACATATTTTGCATTCTTTTTTTTAACTCCTACATTTATTATGTAATAAATCTGCTAATTTTCTTGTCTTAAATGTCTATTTTACAGAAGATAATCATGAAGAAAAGAGGATTAAAATAAATAATTACCAGTTAAAATCAGGTTTAACTGAATCTGTGTGGTTAGTTGAGGATGATTTCATATTTAATTAGAACGAATAAAGGATTCGAGAAATATTCAGCTGAAGATCAGAGCAAATCAGAAAGATAACACACAATGAAAAGCGGTAAAATTTAGATCTCTATAAATCTATTTTAGTTAACTAAAGATCCGCTGAGGATAACATCAAATACAGAGTCCAAATTAAAAATCCAAATGGATAATTGATAGAGAGAAGATCAACGGATAAGATTAAGCAATTTTGACTCGGATTCTTACTGGATAAATTTTAGTATTTGAATCATTACTTTGGCTATCGGAACTCAAATCTATTGATTCAAAATGATTCAGAAAGAAGACTTAAAGGGATACAACTCTTAAGTTGATCAATATTTCTAATTCTATAATTTGATAAGTTATAAACAACAATCAAGACGCTAATATTCTGCAGATCAGAACAGAATATCTACATCAAATCAAGTTTGGAGATAAGGGGAGGATTCAAATTCAGAAATCCAGCTTTCCCTATCTTCGTACTCCTCTAACTTATGCATTTCTCTTATAAATACCTATAATCTCAACGGCAAAGGGGGATGACCAAGTAGAGATAGATTTTAGGCCAGTTTTTTATTCTTTTTAGTGTAGGTTTTTTTTTCTTTTATATAATTTTTACTTTTCTTTATGTAACAGAGAGGAGAGACGAGTTTCATAGAGGAATGAGAGCAAGCTTGTACTGAAGGTGACACCGGTGTAAGTAAGTCTTTTCTTTCATCTTTATTTGAATCGAACTTAAGTTTATTTTTCTTCTTTACTCTTGTTTTCATTTACTTTCCTCTAATGTGTTGCAATCAAAGTGAATCCGATAGCCTCGAGACTGCTTTGCCATTGCAAGTGCCCTTGATGGCCAATGATGTTGAACAACCATTCTTTTATTAGTTTAGCTTACCCTTTTATTCATAATGTAGATCAGGAATGGAGAAGATCCTACACGCCTTCAAAGACTAGGTAAGTCGTAGGTACGAATCCAAGGTATATGAGCATTAAAAAGGTAACTAATTTTTAGTTTTTTTTCTTTTTAACTTTTAGTTTAGATGACCAACACCACAATGCCCCAACTCTTTTATCACTCTTTTTAATTTCTTTGTACCAATCAATTTTTTACTTTCTCCACCTTCTCAATCTGCCACTTTCTTTTTAAGTTAACTATAGCCTTTTCTTTTAAAGAACTAAAAGAAGATCTTTCACCATTCTTTGTAACCTAAAAGAGAATTTACTAAAAGCTTTCATTGCTAGTCCCTCCTTGTGGATCACGACCCGCATAACCACTTGCCATAGCGGCTTGCACTCTTTATTCTTAAGTTCTGAAATGCTGTATTCATGTGTGCAAGTAAAAACCTAAATCAAATTTTGGCACTGTTGTCGTGGAGGCACGGTAAGTAATTCTTTTTTTAAGTTTACATTTTTGGTTAACTTTCTTCTTTGTTCTTGGTGTGCAGTGATAAATATTAAGGAAATTTTTGCTGCAGTGGACATATAAGTGGCCCTGGACTCTGCTCAATAAACAGCGCCAGAAGCCCACAGATTTACTACATTCCAGTGGCAATCTGAGTGAACTACTAACATGTATTTCTGCAGGTTGGTTGAGTTGCAAAGCTAAATTTCTGTAACTATTTATTTTCTTGTTTGTCTCACTGTATATACTTTCTAACCTAATTAGTAAAATGATGTTTGTTAAATGCTAAAAATGGTTTAGACTTGCATTTAGGCATGTGTCTAATTCGTTTACATTTTACATTACTGTTGAAGAGTGCTAGAGCAAAGGTACGTGTGCATAGCCTGTAGTATAGGAACACTTTAGAATTATTTACATTGCTTTTCATGTACACTTTGCACAATCAATTTTAAGGGCTTGTCCTATAAACAAGATAAGGTGGGAAAATCATTACCCTCCCTTAGCCCACAAACAATCTCCTCATTCACTAACCCAAACCTAACTAAAACTGAGTAGACGTTGGCCCTAGGGATATATCAGACTTATATAAGAGACTAACCAAAGGGAGAAGTTGATTTAAATTTGACTCTTGCCAAGTTGGTGTCTAAGGTTGGGGATTGAGGGGCGAAACCTTGAAGGTTAGTGGTTTGACATAATTAGGCCTGTTGCTTATATACGGATACCTCTTACTGATCTTCCTTTACCTGACCGATTAACTTGTGGTCAGATTCAATAATATACCCCTCGTGGACAGTCTAACCAGTTAGGAGTCGTCTAGGTCTAAGGTCTATCCTAACTTAGGTTAGATTTTTTCTTTTTACTTGTTTGCTTATTTGTTTGTTTTTCTTTATTTGTGTTTGACAGTTCTTGTATGATATGGCTTATAACAATAATTTTTTCAATTTTAATGGTAATCCATATTACACCCTGACCTCTTTTTCAGATATTACCAACCCGGTATATCATAACTTTAACCAACCTAGTGTGCCGGATAGGTCTTATCCGAATCATTACATGCCCCAATTCCAGTACTATGAACAACATTGGAATAATCATCAGTACTTTTCACGGAGTCAATGGGGATACAACTACCCCGAGTCATATTGTCAACTACCCTGCCAACATCCAGCTTCATATCTTCTTGTCCCGAATAACCATTAGAAGAATTAATTGACAGGGAAAAGAGGATAGAAGCCTTAGATGAGCTTGAATGATGAATTCAAATTTTAGAAGGCTCAATATCCCATCAAAATTTTCAAGTCACAGATCCTTACTCAATTTTTCAAGGAGAACATGCCACATAGAAAAGAGTATGAAAATCATGATTCAATGCCAAATAATCCACTCAATATGATAGAAGCAAGAATTAGTAAATTAGAGAACATGCGAAGGAATAAGGAAACTCTCCCTATTCAATCTTTGACTATTCCCAACACTTCTAGCCATATTGATGAAAACCAAGAATCATGGTATCTTAAAGACTTTGACTAAGATTCAGTTTTAGCACAAAGCCTTGACTTGACCAATATCAACCCATTGGCGAATTGGCAAGTTTTTATTTTAATGAGATAGAACTTCATCATGAATGTGAACTCGATCCCCAACTTTGTGATTCAGTTTTCATCTTCGAATTTATATTGACTCCAGTATTCTTACCCAATTTGGACAAATTTTCTGAGCCAACATTTATGGGAAAAGAATATGAATATCAATTCTTGGACTTGGACTCAATGCTTGAACTAAATTAACTCTCGAACCGAAAGTTGATTTTTCTGAGTTAGTATTCGTTCCTGAACCTATTACTATTATTCTTGAGTCCAAGTTAACCATTCCACCAAGTCACATTCTTTTCATGGACATAGCTATAGACTATTATGACTCCGCGATGATTTTTCAAGACTGGTCATGTAAAGGGAGTAACTTTCGCGATAGGATCTTTCATGATCCTATTCATATTGGGGACTATAAATCTGTAAATAGAAAAGAGGTCAATAAAGATGGATTCCGTGAAGAGCATATTATCCTTATAGGGTAGCAACGCTTGACCCAATCAGACTATCACCGGAACCACCACCTTAAGGTAATACTTTCCTTCCCTTTCTTCTTTTTCATGCATCTATGCATTAATTCATACATTGAGCACAATGCATGAGATAGGTGCGTGGGAGGGTTCTAGCATAACCTTGGTTTTTCTTTTATTATAAAAAAAGAAAAAAGTTTTTTTAAACATTTTCTTTACTTTTAAAAACTTTTTAAAAATAGAAACAATATTTTGACATATTCTTTGTAAGAAATTAAGTCAATTTTAAGGAATAGGATAATCATAATTAGAATTTCTTATACTTGGTCAAAATAAGATTATCTTTTTGATTTCCAAGATTAGGAAGAAAATTTGAAAAAGTAATTTAGTTTTGATTTTTTACCTTGATGATATATGCTTGCTTTATATACTTACACACTTAGGGTCCAAAAACAAAGATTCTTATGCCTTATTTAAAGAAAAAGAAAAAACAAGAAAAAGAATATATATATAAATATATCTAAATCCTCTGATTAAACTGGATATTTGTGCCTAATAAAGCATAAGTATTCACGCCTAAAAGCGGTTCATATAATAAAGTCCTTAGTTTTGTGACCTTATTTGCTCGAGTTTTTAAGTCCTTGGGGTGTTTTCTTACCCGATGCCCTAAGACTGTTTGGTTTGGAAGTCATCGATTAAAGGCTCGTTATATAGGCAGATTACAAAGCCTAATAGAACTAAGGAATAATATCATCAAAAATTAAAAAAATAAAAGAAAAGAAAATAAGGCATAAGAGTTAGAGTTAAAGAACCCCGAGTCAAAATTTTACGGTCACAAATATGCATATGACTAGGGTAAAATAATAGATTAGATAAGTAATACAGTTTGACTTCATGCCTTTGTTGATAACAAGTTTTGAATAGAGACTAAGTTTAAGAATGAAAAAATCAGTTTTTTTATAACTTATAGATTACTTAATTCTTACAATAATATTTCAAATATTTTTCTCTTTCAAAATGTGTTTTCAAAATTCTAATACTTTTTTTCTCTTTCTTTATGGATTTTGTGGGTGTAGTCCACTGAAACCCTCATGAGACAAAACTCGTCCTCTAGGGAAAACATAGAGGTTTAACGGCTTATTGCACATACTCAGTGCAATCACATAACCTGTGAAACTGGTATAATAATCTTTGCTTTAGTTTTGTTGTTTTGCTAGAGTACGAGCAAGAGATAGGTGTGGGGGTGTGATCGTACACATATTTTGCATTCTTTTCATTACACTCCGACATTATCGTGTAATAAATCTACTAATTTTCTTGTCTGAAATGTCTATTTTACAGAAGATAATCATGAAAAGAAAGAGGATTAAAGCAAATAGATCCAGTTAAAATCAGATTTAACTGGATCTATTTGGTTAGCTGAGAATGATTTCATATTTAGTTGAAAAAATCAAGGATTGGAGCAAATATTCAGTTGAAGATTAGAGCAAATCAGAAAGATAACCGCAAATGGAAACCAGTAAAATTCAGATTTTTATAAATCCATTTTGGTTAGCTAAAAATCAACTGAGGATAACATCAAATACAGAGTCCAAATTTAAAATTCAAATGGATAAATGGATAGAGAGAAGATCAACGGATGAGATGAAGCAATTTTGACTCGGATTCTGACTGGATATATTTTAGTATTTGAATCATAACTTTTGCTAACGAAGCTCAAATTTAATGATTCAAGATGATCTAGAAATAAGACTTAAAGGGCTACAAATCTTAAGTTGATTGCTATTCCTAATTCTGTGATTTGATAAGTTATATTCAGCAATCAACACGCTAACAAGCTGCAGATCAGGACTGAATATCCACATCAAATCAAGTTTGGAGATGAGGGGCAGATTCAAATTCAGAAATATCCAGCTTCTCCTATCTTTGTACTCCTCTAACCTCTGCATTTCTCTTATAAATACCTACAATCTCAAAGGCAAAGGGGGACGACCAAGCAGAGATAGATTTTAGGCCAGTTTTTCATTCTTTTTGGCATAGGTTTTTAATTTTTTATATAATTTTTACTTTTCTTTATATAACTGAGAGGAGAGACGAGTTTCAGGGAGGAATGAAAGCAAGCTTGTACTGAGAGTGACACCGGTATAAGTAAGTCATTCTTTCATCTTTATTTGAACCGAATTGAAGTTTCTTTCTTCTTTACTCTTGTTTTCGTTTACTTTCCTCTGATGTGTTGCAATTTAAGTGAATCTGATAGCCTCGAGACTGCTTCGCTATTGCAAGTGCCCTTGATGGCCTATGGTGATAAACAACCATTCTTTTATTAGTTTAGCTTGCCCTTTTATTTATAGTGCTAATCAGGAATGGAGAAGATCCTACACGGCATGCTTGATCTCCTTCAAAAACTAGGCAAGCCGTAGCTACGGATCTGAGGTATATGAGCACCAAAGAGGTAAGTAATTTTAGTTTCTTTTCTTTTAACTTTTAGTTTAGATCACCAACACCACAATCTCCCAACTCTTTTATCACTCTTTTTAATTTCTTTGTACAAATTCATTTTCTATTTTCTCTACCTTCTCAATCTATCACTTTCTTTTTAACTTAACTGTAGCTTATTATTCTCTTTTCTTTTAAAGAACTAAAAGATCTTTAACCATTCTTTGTAACCTAAAAGAGAACTTACTAAAAAGCTTCCATCACTAATCCTTTCTTGTGGATCACAACTCGCATAGTCACTCGCTATAGCGATAGAATTGAGCACCTTGCACTCTTTATTCTTAAGTTCTGAAATTCTGTATTCTTATATGCAAGTAAAAACCTTAATCAGGAATGTAAGAGGAGGTAGGGAGCCAGCTCTCCCCTCGGTCACCTTGAGGCCCTCAGGTAAATTCAGAAGTTTTAGTTGCATAACATTTCTAATTCTACTGTAAACATATTCATCACTAGACGTTCATCAGTTTTTCCTTACCTAGTGTAGGTTATCCTTTTTGTAGTTTATTATGAAATTAGCAATTTATGGAAATGACCAGAGCAAGACAGGTTCAGGAAGTTACAGGAGTACATAAGTTACTATAAATTTAGGTTACTATATATAATACAGGGTAACAGATCGGAGTATATAATACAAGATAGCAAGACAGGATTCTCGTAAATGTGATAATTACAGGTCAAGCACTCAAGTATCAGGTGGCTGGTGATAAGTGATATCAAACAGGCGTCAGGTGATAGCATGCCGGAGTCAGGTGTTAAGTAATGGCTAGTCGAGTAATAAGCACAGTAAATATCACTATCATATATCATAATCCAGGAAAATGATACTGATACAGGGGATCAATACCAATATAAGAAGGTGGTACTAATACTGGATATCGATAAGAATACAGGAAAACTGTAGTGGCACAGGAGGTCGGTATGAATACCGGAAAGCAATATAATTTTGGAAAACGGTTCAAGTCAAGGTTTTAAACTCTTCACAACCATCAAGAAAAGGATAGTTAAATCATTAAGCAGGTAAATGGGCACGTAAGCAAGCGAGCATCCAAGCGGAGCTAAACAGTGCTAGGGATAAGGTCAGCGAACAATGTTTAATTATTAAAGTGCTCGGTGGAACTCAGGAACAACTCGGCTTAAGATGCGAGTATAAAGTCTGACAGAGTTCCGCCTAAGCGTGTTTAGTGGTAAAACACTGAGCATTGAACTGCCTTTCCAAGCGTAGCTATAAAGTCCAAAGAACTTTAATAAACCTCAGGGAGATTAAGCCCGGAGGCTGGGCCCAAAGGCAAGAGTACTTGCAGAAGATGTTAGTACTAAACATCAAACATGTAGAATATGGTCTACACTATAACATGCATCCATCCATAGAATACAGATACATCACACTGCACAAATACACAGGCTCAAGAACCCAATACAAAAGCGCAAAAAATACAGTAAACATATGTCAAAGCCGTGTATCCAGGAAAGCGACAACACTCGCCTAAATATGGAAAGCGAGAACACTGTGAAACTCTCGAAGTTCGGAAGTCCCAATAACCAACGCGCGTGTGCATTCAAATATAAGAAATATTATATTTATAGAGGAGGAGAGAGATGGATCAAGAAGGAGAGAGAATGAAAATATGGGGGCCGTAGACGCGGGAGTCACGTTACGCAAATGACGCAAACGCGGGGGTCGAGATTCGTGTCTAGCCAGGACACGAGAAGAACGCGCATGTGGGCATGAACATCACATCGCGTTGATACTAGAATGCAAGGATCTTTTTATGAAAGTGCCTAGATGTGGGGGTAAGCTCCGCGTCCAGCATAGAGAGAGAGATAGTCAGGAGAGAGAGTGCGTAAGAAATTGAGAGAGAGATAGACGGAGAGTGAGCAAGAGTAAGAGAAAGAAAAGAACGCGAGAAAGAGGGATTGAGAGAGAGAATGAAAGAGAGTGAGATAGAAAAAGGGAGAGAGGAAGATAGGCAGAGGGTGAGAGAAAGAAAGTACAGGAAAACAGAGAAGAGAAAAGGAAAGAAAGAAAGAACAAAAGGAAGAAAAGAAAGGAAGGAGGAGGAAGGAAGGAGGGGATGGCCGGCTAGCCTGCGGCCGGCTAGACGGCTGCATTAGCGGCCAAGGATGGCCGGAGGCCATGGGCGGCAGTCCATACCCATGGCAAAAATAGTGGTGTAACTCTAGTTATACGGGGAGATTTGGGTGTTGATGAAACGTTGTTTCGAAAAGCGAGGAAGGGATAGAATGAAAGAGCATGGTGGAGGAGGATGTTTGGTGAAGTCGGTGGTAGATGCAGTGGTGTAGGTGGTGGTGGAGATGGTGGAGAAGGTGGTGGTTTTTATGGGTGTTTTTGTGAAGAAGGAGGTGATGTTGGTGAAGGAATTGTGAATAAGGGGGTTGGAGTTGGAGAGAGTGGAAGAGGTTATAGGGTTGTGTTGGTGGTGGTGGCGGCCTGGGGACACTGACCAAGGAGGAGGAACGACAGGACTGTTGTTGCTGCCATTGGTGTTTTGAAGAAGAACAAAAAGTATAAGATGAAAAAATAAAAGAAGTTAGAGAAAGGGCATGTATGTAATATATATACACAAAGAGTGGGATTATTACAATTGACACCCTCACCACCTAAAACTCAGACTCGCATCTCATAAAATGAGAGCCATGTCTCCGAAAACCAGGCCCGCATCTGGTCAAATTGAGCCAGATGCAGAGATCAGATCCGCGTTGGAGTGATGACACAAAGTTACGTTGAAGAGGAGAGAGAAGAAGTGGAAACACAGTGGTAGGAATTGATGGGAGTGATTAGAGGGGAATTAAATGCATGAGAGGGACGAAGATGATACTCGCATCCAGCTGAAGCTAAGCCAAGATGCAGAACTGAGGTCCGCGTCTGGTACGAGCTGAGTACTCGTCATAAATGAGGAGAGAGAAAAAGTGGTTGGGATATTTATTGTGCGGCTGAGAAGTTCTGTGAAAGGAAAAGAAAAGAGATAAAAAGAAAAGAAAGAAGCAAAAGAATGAATGGTGGAGAAAAGTTTAGAAAATATAGAAAACCTCTTGGTAAAATTCTGGAACCTGAGAAAACATCGAAAATTCTAGAAAAGCCCAAAAAGTGAAGTAACTTGAAATGATTCCCAAAAATTTTTAAAAATAATAAATATTACTTTAAGACACATGATAATATCAGAATTTAGAAATTCAATCTCATTTTTGAATTGAAAATCCAGGAATCTACCGGCAATATTGGTTGGCACCTAAACTAGTGGAATTGATAAGTTTAGAAAAATTTTAAAAATGTATTTAGATAGAAAGTATGATTTTATGAAATAATATGAAAGCAGTTTCTAGAAGTTCAACTCTAGCTGTAAAATAAAAATCTGAGAATCGATCAGCGGTACTGGTTGACACCTGTTTTGAAGATTTGCAATTTAATTTAGAAAAATTTCAGAAAATCATGAAAAATCTAAAATATTGGAAAATGATGTTTAAAACTGAAATCGATCAAACCTGATTACTAAAAAAGTTAAATCGATGAATACACTAGGATCAGGTCCCTGGTTCAAACTCAGGTTGATTTTGAAATCAGGAATCCAGATCCAAATACCAAATAATGACATAATTAATCATAAAACAAAACAAAAATGAAAAATAATTAAAAGAATACGACCAAAAATCAAATTACGTATCTGAATACGTATTCTAGGTGTTGGCCTAAAGGCCATAAGCCCTAGTTTTGATGATAACAAAACATATGTGGTTATATTTTTAACAATTTTGTGTAACAAAGTTTCAGGTTAACTCTTTGTTGCATTTTGGCTCCATCATAAGACTCGCATATTTGAAAGCCAACAAGATGCAGATCCCGAGCCTAAGCGCATAGAAGAGCTCAAGGATCAAGTTTGCAAAAGAAGGCTATATAAAGATTTGTATTTTTTTTTTGCATTTTAGATAAGATTTATAGTCGTTTGTTAAAACCAAGATGATATATGTTGATAGCTCCGTTGAGATTGACACACACACACATCTTTCATATTCCTAAAGTATTTTAAAAAGAGTTCAAAACTATTCTCTTTTCCGTTTTCAAGATCAAATTTCAGAAAAATGAGTTTCAGAAAAATCGATTTTCAATTTAGAAAGGTATCTTTATAAAATATAGTTCTAACTTTGTTTTGTGTTTATCCATGATCACACACTGGTTCTATCAAAATCCTTAAAAATCTATTTTGTGTTTAAAGATCAAAGTTTTTTTTTTCAGAAAAAGACTGGTTTCAAAAGATTTCCATATCATGCTTTTGACCCAAGGTCGACTGACTGACCGGTCAACCATAAGCATAGCAGATTTGCTCTGTCGATCGACTGAGCGGTCGATTGACATGTACCAAAGTGCATTGTATGCATTTCGATCGACCATGCAGTCGATCGACTGTAAGAGCTTTAGTCTCGGTTGGGTCTAGTCGTCCACCCCAATGGCTAATAGAAAGTTTTGCTCTCTAGCTGGAAAAATAGCCGAACTCTATCCCCAACAGTCAAAAATCTACCATTGGCGGTCGACCGGCCGGTCGACCGACAGAAGGATTTCCTTCTGATTTTTCCCAATAGCTATATTCCAGTTTGCCTTTTTCTGGGTCTTTTCCCAATGAATCTTTTGGGTTTTCTCCTCTAGTTTTCATCCCTTATAAATAGTAGGACTGTAGAAAAACCCAAATACAACATTTAAGAAGTTTGAAAAGGAATTTACAAGTTTATAAGAAGATTTAGTCAAGTTTTAGCCTTTTCTTAAGAGATTTTCTTTTGAGCCAAAATTTCACATTCTTGATTTTTTTTTTTAGCTTGAGCATTCCCTCTACATCTTTGCAAGCTATTTTTACTACAGAATCTCAAAAAGTTTCACCTGATCATCTTGACTATAGGATTGTGCTTGTGAGCTATTTGTGATCAAGTAAAGATCACCGATTTTATTCTATTGTGAAGTTGTAGAGGTTGCGGCCTCGAGTTAGCTAGTGAGCTCCATGTTGGAGTTGCGGTACCGCGAGAGAGAACTTGTGAGTCTATTAAAATCTAATGAGAACTTGTAACTGTTGACAATTTAGTGAGATCGTCATAGTGAAAATCCTTCACAATAACGAAGGCGGGGACGTAGAGCTGTGGCTCGTACCTCGGAACATATCATCATGTTTGCTATTTCCTATTCTTTCTTTCTTCACTCTACTCACTCTTTACTTACTAGTACACTTATATTGTTTACTTATTTGCAAGTATTTCTTGCGTTGTGATTGGTATTTGCTAGGTTGCTAGCAAGTGTATTTTTATTCTGTATTATTTTTCATTTAGTATAGCCATCAGCTATTCACCCCCCTCTAGGTGATTTTCAATTGGTATCAGAGCCTAACCCTAGTTTTGGTTTAACTATCTTGGGGGGATCCCTTCATTAGGCTATATTCATTTGTTGCATTTGTTATTTGTGTGTGCACTTATACTTGTTTTCATGGCAGCACACGACTTCTCTGGCATCAAGTCCCCACCAAAATTTGATGGATTGAACTTCCCCATTTTGAAGGTCAAGATGAGCCAATTCCTTAAGTTCCTAGGAGTTAGAGTTGCTAAGGTCATTACTAAAGAATTTGTTTAATCTTACGGTGATAAGGATACATGGTCCGAAGTAACCGCTAAGGACTATGAGGCCAATGCAAAATCAAAATATGCACTTACATAAGTATTAAATAATGATGATCTTTCTCGCATAATTAATTGCAAATCAACTTATGAAGTTTCGAATGATCTAATCATTACTTACGAGGGGACGTCGCAAGTTAAGAGATGTAAAAGTTGACTTGCTTCATTCTCAATATGAAAATTTTTACTTGCTTGAAAATGAAAGTATGAGATGCTTACTCGGTTTATCAAGATTACTAATGGATTATCTTCTTTAGGTGACACCATTGACAATGATCAAAAGATTCACAAGGTTATTAGAGCTCTCACCGAAGATTGGGAAGTCAAAGCGACAACCCTTAAAGAACTCAACGATAGAAAGGAGATGAATTTCTCCAGCTTCATTGGAAATCTTAAAACCCATGAGATAGAAATGAAGGTGAGAGAAGAAAGCGATAGCTTTCAAGGCTACTCCCTCATCCTTTGATGAAGAAGAATCATCAGAAGATAGTGATGAGGACTTTGCTATGCTCAATCGGAATGTGGGCAAGTTGTTTTATAAAAAAGTAAGACAAAGCAACTTCCGAATAGGAAGACATCAAGGAAGATTTATAAAGAAGGAGGAGATGGGTCCTTACTTTCATTGAAAGAAGACGACTATAAAATTGCGGATTGCTGGTCACTTCAAGCCACTACCTCCAAGAACATGCATAGGATGAAGAAGGCAATGGTAGCCACTTGGGATGATTCAAGAACGGATTCTGAATAGGAGATTGATGCCACATGCGCTTGCTCATGACAAACAGAAAGGAGACTCCCATGGTAAATCTTGAAACCTCTTTAGAAGATAATGATTTAATTAAGGATGAACTTGCACAATTTTTTGAAGTATTACAAAATATGAAAATCACCTAGAGGGGGGGTGAATAGGTGATTATGCTAATCTAATGTACTTAATGCGGAATTTAAAAACTAGTTGCAATTACACTAGATGCAAGCAACAAGTGATGCACACAACCAAGCCAAGCATATAAGTATGAAAGAACAATGTGAAATAATGCAAGGCACAAAGTAAAGAGAGAAAGAGAGAGAGAGTAAGAGCCAAGGGAACAAGCGCAAACAACAAGATATGTTTCGAGGTTCGAGCACCCAGCTCTACATCCCCGCCTTCACCCAGAAGGATTTTAAGTCCACTAGCTTGTCCACAAAGGACTCCCACAAAGGGAACCTCCACCGAGGATTTGGTGCAATAACAATTACAAGGAGTACCCAACTCCTCTCCTTACAAACACAACCTCCTTCTTGAGGCACAACTCCAAGCCAACAACAATCACCTCACAACTTGAGGGATTAGCACAAACCAATACAAGGATCACCTCACCACTTGAGGGATACAACCCAAAGGCACAAAGCCAAGAAAAGATTGAGTTTACAACTTGGTGGTCCAAACAATAACCATAAACAATCTCTTTCTCCCGCACAAAGATCCTATAGAATAAGAAAGTAGATGTAGCTCAAGTGTGGAGAAAACCAATGGAATGGAAATCAAAATCACAAAGAAAATCCTTAGGAAAATCTGAAACAAAGATGAAGAAGTTGAATCAAAACTCTTTTTCCCAAAAACCCTTTTCTTTGATATTCCAAACCCTAGCAAAAACACCAAATAGATTGTTCAATTTAAATCCAAAAACTTCTTTTGATTGCTGTGAAAACACCAGAGAGTAAGGAATAATTCGGACAAAAAATCTTATGGAAAACTGGCCATTAATGGGGTATTTATAGCCCCCAGAAAAATATAGCCGTTGGCAGCAGATCCTGCCAAAAATGGCCTACCGGTCGACCGTGCGGTCGACCGGCCAACGGTCACATTTTGACCGTTGCCAGCTACCGGTCAACCGCCTGGTCGACCGAAACAAACAGAGAGTTGCCTGCATTCAGTCGGTCGCCCGTGCGGTCGATCGGACCATGTGGCAGCCAGCGTGCACGTATCCGTACACGTCGGTCGACTGATACAGTCGACCGGCTACTTTTGCGGTCGACCGTAGGGGTCGACCGACCTAGCCTGGCAGAGACTGTTCTGGTCAGCAAAAACATGTAATTTTTAATCCTAAAAATTCCCATTAAATCTCTAAAAATTCACAAAAATAGTTTTATCATTTTTCATTAAAGTACAAACTTGTGTTAAAAAGTTTAACACAAATCTCAAACATTTTGAACTATTTTTGTGTTATAGAAATTTTGCCAAAAACCAAAAACTGTATTTTCTAAAACTTAGATTTTTGAATAGAAAATACGTTTTGTCCCAAACTCATCCAAATACAAAAAAATGATATTTAAACAACATTTAGGCATGATGTATATGGATATAATCCTATATACATGAAATATATATATATATCATAGTTTTTGTCTTTAATTCTAAAATATGTTTTGTCAAAAATACTAAAACATAAAACACATGAAATAGACTATTAAACTAAGTTTGTCTAGAAAGTTAAGCATCCATGTATATAGAACAAATCTAGTACACATTAAACCAAGTAAACTTGTTTTGATCTGTCTATTCATGAAAACCAAGATCGGTTAAACCAAAAGAGGAAAAACCGAAAGCCAATATTCAAAACATGAAACGTGTGTGTTGTGAACTTGATCATATCATACTATTTTAATCTTTACAATTTGGATCTAAACACAAAACTAAACTATGGTACCGATGTCTTCTTGTAGAGCGCCGTCTCCAAGCCGACTCAATCGAAAACTCCTTGATTCACCGAGCAATTGCTATATATGATCTTTAACGCTCGGGCTCTTGAATCAACATGTGAAAGCTTCCAAATCATCTTGTTGAAGCTAATCACCTACTAATAACTTGATTAATGATCCGAAACTAAAATCACAAGATTATTAGTACACATAACTACATGAGTTAATCATCATCAAAACTAGAGGCCAACAATCTCCCCCTTTTTGATGATGACAAAACTCATGGAGTTATATATATGCATGGATCAAAGTTAAGTTTCAAAGAAGCTCCCCCTTAACTCATGCATAAATAAATAAACATAATGAATATGCAATGAAGGTTTTTTAAACATGAATGTATAGATAGCATAAACAATATATGCAATGAAGGCTTTTTAAACATGAATGCATAAACAATAAAAAGGTTCTAGATACCAATGAAATGTTCAAAAACAAAACATGCTCTAGATACTAATTAAAATTAAACTAAATTAAACTTAATATATGCAAAACATAAACATGCATATATAAAACTCAAAATCTTTCTCCCCCTTTTTGTCAATCATCAACAAAGGGGTAAACAATCAAAACAAAACAAAATTTTCTCACCCTTTTTAATACAAAGAATCAATCATCAATAAGGGTTAAATGCAAAACTGAATCAATACATTTTTCTCTCCCTTTTTGTCTAAAACAAAAACAAAACCAATTAGGGGTGACAATCAATTAAGGTACCAATTGAAAATATGTCAAAGAATAGCATCTTGATACCAATTGAAAGGAAACAAACAAAAAAAAATATTGATAACAATTTTAAGCAAAACACATGAAAATCTTGATACCAATTAAAATTAAACATATTAAATTTTGAATTGTCTAAACAAAAATTTTGATACTAATTGTAAATAATTTTCATTTTGAACATATGATACCAAATTTGAATTTTCAATCATAAAGTATGGGAGTGGAAAACAAATACCAATTGAAAGATGAAATACATGTTTTCTCTCCCTTTATGAAATACCAACAAAAACAATGCGTAGGCTTGATACCAATTTAAAAGTAATCAATTGAAACAAAATTGAAGCTCAAGCTTAGCATAAACACAAACATATATATGTATGGAAAATAGATACCAATTGAAATTGATATTCTTGGAAATGCAAGCATACATACATACAAACATATATGAGTATACAAGAAAGGTTAAAATTGATACCAATTGAAAGAATTCAATGATACCAATTGAAATAACAATAAGATCAAGTGTATACATCATATAACTACAACCCAATCATGGTTCAAGTTTTAATGATTTTCATTTTAAAACATACATGAACATGATCTCCCATCCAACCACCCATTGATGTTAGGGGTTTTCAAAAATAGATTTGAAAATATAGTATGTTTGAAAATCTCTACCATAGTGAAGAATACGAACTAGTTATAGGAAAAACTTTTAACACTAGTACGAAATCCTTCAAGCAAGGAATAAAACAAAATTGTTTTTCATGAAACACATGTAAATCATATGATCACTAAACACTCAAAATCCATAAAGCCCATATCATACTCATGAAAACAAAGTCATGAGAAACCTAATAAAGTGAGTGAGCAAGTGTAATGTTAAACACACAATCATGAAAATATTCAATTTAGCTCATGTGAAATTCCTTAAAAACATAAAAACATGAGAAACTAGATTTTCATTACAAATTGAAATTACCTAAAAGCATGAAAATCATCAATACAATTTAAACTTCAAGGTATATGTATGTCATGTACAAACTAAAGTATACATACATATCCTAAATATAATGAGTCCACAAAAGTATATGCATGAAGACACGTGGCTCAAGGATGTACATGTATAATCAATAGTTTGGACATGATAGACATATACATGAAGTTAAAACACATGATCATAGAAACATATTCAAGATGAGGAATACAAGTTAGAATGCATGAATCATCAAAACTAGGCTATACTAGCACATTTAATGGGTACAAATAAGCATCCAAGCACAAGCATATATAAAGATTTATTTGTGTCCCACTATATATACAAGTATAAATTCTAGTCTTAATGAAAACTAACATCTAAATAAGTAATCAAATCATTAAGCATAAAACGGGATATAAATCAACATGAAAATCATAAACATGATCATTATGTAAATCCACATGCTATTAGAATCATGATATACATAATAGCTAAACAAATGGTGAGAACACAACATATGGGTCCATATAAACATGGGTGATCTCAAAAGCTATACATGCATGTCAATGATCTAAGAATCATGGCATTTAACATAATGAACTCTAAACATCAAAAGCAAAACAAAAATCATAAACACACATAAGATCATTATGTATATGCATGTGCATTAGATTTAGGGCATACATATTAGTTTAAACAAGGTGAGAACACTAAATATAGATCCATATAAAACATGGGTGTCTCAAGTAACTAAACATGTATAACACTAAACTAATCAACATGACATAAGCATAATGAACAATAAGACATGGTATAGAATGATGAACATGAAAAGCATGCAAATATAAAAGGGAGTTAGAGATAGATACCAAAACGATGAAGGCATCTCTCAAGTTCTCCAAAACAAGGTGGTCCTCCTACCAAACCTTCCTTGAAAGTGATGCATTCAAAAATGGTTCTCTTTAAGCTTGGAACGCATCCACCTCAAGGCACCAATACTCTCACGTGATGCGAGAGCCCACACCTACATCAAAAATCAAAGGGGTGGTCTTTGGTACCCATTTTCTTTTGGGTCCATAGGGGTTAGTATCTTTTCTAACCCAAACAAGATTAATTGCTAAATTTTCAATATGTAGACGATCATAGCAAAATCTAGCAAGGTGGCCTTTTCGACCACAATGTGTACAAGTGTACACATGAGCATACATGTAATAGTGGTGACCGTGGGAAGCATGTGTATGCTGTGGAGGGTGTACATGTAAAAATGGACCTTGTTTCTTACGAACCAAGGTTTCCAAGCGTGTATGATTTGAAGTACATTGGCTCAAAGTGGAGCCCAAATAATCTACACTTTTCTTCAAAACATTTATGTCATTTTCAATAGTTGAAGATAAAGTGGAGCATGCAAAAGGTGTGCTAGAAGAAGAGTCTACACTAGTATGGCACACATGAGAATCTATATCAATTTTTAAAGATTCATTTTTCTTCAAAACCAAATTCAATTCTTTTGTAATGAAATCAATTTCATTTTTCAAAACAAGGTTATCTTTTAAAACAAAATCCAATTTTGAAGATAAAACCTCATTATCATTACAATAATTTTTGCTTTTCAAAACATCAATCTCTTTTAGGGTAAGGTCTAGTTGAGATCTTAGTGAGTCACGTTCACTAGTAATCTCTTCCTTCTCTTGCAAAACCGATTCAAAAGTTGAGCACAAATCCTTCATTTCTTCTTTTAATTCAAAATGATTCTTTTTCAAGAGATTATGTTTTTCCAAAAAATTTTCAAGCTTTGTGCCAAGTTCCATATTTAGGGTTTGAGCTTCTAAACAACCATCGCAATAGGAACTAGACCAATCATCTAGTTGAGAATCCGATTGTACCTCAAGGGAGTTTTTCCCTTGGACCATGAGGCAATGCTCGTCGGACTTGTCTCTCCTAGATCTCCTCAACTTGTTGATAATCCTTGGTAGCTCGGGAGAAGTCAATAAGCTCCAAACTGCAAAAGCCGAATCATAATGATCAAAAACCGGTAAAAGATCTTCATTAAGAGATGCTCTAAGTGTTTTAAGTGCAAATGCATTTGCCTTTTTATACTTGCTATGATTTGGGTAGGATTCTTGAGTAGTGGCTTGATAAACTAAATGGCCTAGGCCTTTTAAGTGACTAATCATATTGGCCTTCCAAACATCAAGTCTAAAAAAGTCAAACATAGGAGGGCTATCCATGAGTGCAACTATATGTGTGCAAATGAAAAATACAAATGAAGATTAGTAAACCAAGATCTCACTCCTAGGTGGTTAAACCTAAATATCAGGAGCGTAGGCTCTGATACCAATTGAAAATCACCTAGAGGGGGTGAATAGGTGATTATGCTAATCTAATGTACTTAATGCGAAATTTAAAAACTAATTGCAATTACACAAGATGCAAGCAACAAGTGATGCACACAACCAAGCCAAGCATATAAATATGAAAGAACAATGTGAAATAATACAAGGCACAATGTAAAGAGAGAGAGAGTAAGAGCCAAGGGAACAAGCGCAAACAACAAGATATGTTTCGAGGTTCAAGCACCCAACTCTACATCCCCGCCTTCACCCAGAAAGATTTTAAGTCCACTAGCTTGTCCACAAAGGACTCCCACAAAGGGAACCTTCACCGAGGTTTTGGGGCAATAACAATTACAAGGAGTACCCAACTCCTCTCCTTACAAACACAACCCCCTCCTTGAGGCACAACTCCAAGCCAACAACAATCACCTCACAACTTGAGGGATTAGCACAAACCAATACAAGGATCACCTCACCACTTGAGTGATACAACCCAAAGGCATAAAGCCAAGAAAAGATTGGGTTTACAACTTGGTGGTCTAAACAACAACCACAAACAATCTCTTTCTCCCACACAAAGATCCTATAGAATAAGAAAGTAGATGTAGCTCAAGGTGGAGAAAACCAATGGAATGGAAATCAAAATCACAAAGAAAATTCTTGGGAAAATCTGAAACAAAGATGAAGAAGTTGAATCAAAACTCTTTTTCCCAAAAACCCTTTCTTTGATATTCCAAACCCTAGCAAAAACACCAAATAGATTGTTCAATTTAAATCCAAAAACTTCTTTTGATTGCTGTGAAAACACCAGAGAGTAAGGAAAAATTTGCACAAAAAATCTTATGGAAAATTGGCCATTAATGGGGTATTTATAGCCCCCAGAAAAATATAGCCGTTGGCAGCAGATCCTGCCAAAAATGGCCTAACGGTCACATTTTGACCGTTGCCAGCTACCGGTCGACTGCCCGGTCGACCAAAAAAAAAGAGAGTTGCCTGCATGCAGTTGGTCGCCCGTGCGGTCGACCGGACCATGTGGCAGTCAGCGTGCACGTATCCGTGCACGTCGGTCAACTGATACGATCGACCGGCTACTTGTGCGGTCGACCGTAGGGGTCGACCGACCTAGCCTGGCAGAGACTGTTCTGGTCAGCAAAAACATGTAATTTTTAATCCTAAAAATTCCCATTAAATCTCTAAAAATCCACAAAAATAGTTTTATCATTTTTCATTGAAGTACAAACTTGTGTTAAAAAGTTTAACACAAATCTCAAACATTTTGAACTATTTTGTGTTATTGAAATTTTGGAAAAAACCAAAAACTGTATTTTCTAAAACTTGGTTTTTTGAATAGAAAATACATTTTGTCCGAAACTCATCCAAATACAAAAACATGATATTTAAAAAACATTTAGGCATGATGTTTATGGATATAATCCTATATATATGAAACATATATATATATATATCATAGTTTTTGTCTTTAATTCCAAAATATGTTTTGTCAAAAATACCAAAACATAAAACACATGAAACAGACTATTAAACTAAGTTTGTCTAGAAAGTTAAGCATGCATGTATATAGAACAAATCTAGTATACATTAAACCAAGTAAACTTGATTTGATCTGTCTATTCATGAAAACCAAGATCGGTTAAACCAAAAACAGAAAAACCGAAAGCCAATATTCAAAACATAAAACGTGTGTGTTGTGAACTTGAGCATATCATACTATTCTAATCTTTACAATTTGGATCTAAACACAAAACCGAAAGCCCAAAGCCGCAGATCCACGGCCGTTCGGTGGAGATAAGGGGAGTGTTTGCTCCCCTTATCTCCTCACTCCTCTTTCCTCTAGGTTTTTGCCTATAAAAGGCAAGTTTTGCACTGTAAAAGGCAGCAAAGATTATGATTAGAATTCTTGTTCACTTTTAGGGTTTTAAGAGTATTGATAGATAGTTCTGAGAAGCTGTATCTCATCTTCTTCTTTTAGTTTAGACCAACAAAGCGAGAAGAGTGGAATTGAGTGTGTAATTTATCTTTGAAGTGACAATCAATGGAGATTCAACTTGCATATTCAACTCAACTCAATTCGGTATGTCTATGTTAATTTTCATGTTAGTATTTGTTTTCTTTTTATCATGAGTAACTAAACTATCTTCTGGGCTTACTAATCAATCACTTCTACCTCATTTCTCTTGATTGATTTTTATGAAAGCAACTCTTTTGAATCAGAAAAATACCTGAGTTAAACTTTATTCTTGAAAGCACATGAGGATGTCTTTATTTTGAACTTGGACTTTTAAAGCACAAATCTTTTTAAACTATTTTTATTCATACTTGTTTCTTCACGCTTGACGGTTTAACATTCTCTTTTTAAATGTTGTGTTAAGAAAGACCTTAGGATTTAAACCAAAACCATCTTATATGTTTTACTTGAACATTAAAAGAAACTAAAAATTTTTGCTTATGATAAAAGTTATGCACCAAAGTGCTCCTGAGATAAGTAAGTAGTTGTAGAAGATTGTGAGCCCGGATCCTTTTCATAATTTAAATCACGTCCAAATCACTCTCAAATCATTTTTAAAAGATCATCTTTTCCAAAGCCTTTTTCATGTTTTAAAATTTTCTTTAAATCACTTCCCTTCTCTCCGTTCTCTTTTTCAATATAAAAAAAAGAAAAACGTCAGCACCTTTCTTTGTTATTTAACAATTCATTGAAAAGCTTCTATCGCATTCCTCCTCGTGGACAGGACCCATTAGCCCAGAGCCAGGTGGCAATTCTTATCACATTCATTTTACAATCACTTTTGGCGCTGTTGCTGGGGAGGGAACGATGTAATTATTTTCTATCAAGTTTGGCGTCTTGTTTCGGGGACGTCAAGACTCAATTTAGCGCTAAAGCTTTGCAGGATAAGACTTGTTATTTTGTCCTTTACTCTCGAAAGTAGGAAACAGAATTCCAAGAAATCGAGGCAAAAAAGCTTGAAATTTTTGGACTGCTAAAAACTCTTTTTTGCAGGACATATTGCTTTGCAAAAATACAGTTTTTATGTGTTATTTTTGCTATATTTGATATTCACACTCCCTATTTTTACTCTAACAGTAATCTGATTGATTGTTAATTGCTTAAAAAACTTTTAGACTTGCATTCTAGGCATTTGTCTAATTACGTTTCTTTTACAATTACTATTGAAGATAGCTGGAGAAAAGGTATGTATGCATAGCATATAGTTTAGGAACATTCTTGAGTGATATTTGCTTGTGAATGTTACTTTTCTATATCTTGTACACATTGCACAATCAATTTTAAGGGCAAAATCCAAATAAAGTTAAGTTAGGGAAGTTATTATCCTTCTCTAGCCCACAAACCATCTCCAATCACGTACAACCTAAGCCTAAGTTAAAATCTGATAGACATTGGCCTTGAGGACATCTCAAACTCATTAGGAGAATATCCTAAAGGGGAAGTTGTTAGAATTTGACTCCTGCCAAATCAGTGTCTACGGAAAGGGATTGAGGGGCGAAACCCCGAAGACTGGTGGTTTTGCTTAATTAGGCCCGTTGCTTTTGCGCGGATACCTCCTACCAATCTTGGCCTGACCTAGTTGATTAGCTTGTGGTCAAAGTCTGCATGATACCTCTTGTTGACAATCAACAAGTTAGGAGTTGTCTAGGTAAAGGTTACCTTAGACTAGGCTTGGTTATTTTCTCTTGTTGACTATTGGTGAACTTATTTGTGATTGTGTTTGTGTATGCGAGTGTGGTTAAGAGACCCTAATTCATCTAGGTTAACTAGAAACACATCACCATCCAAGTTCGAACTAAAACTAGATTCAGTTATGGCTCAACTGACTTCTTCGCAGGATAGGCTCTATCCCATTAGAACCTCACTTTCATCCTACATCCAACTTCCGTCGGTTGGTGAACACAACAGTTTATCAACACACTCCCTAAGTTCCATGACTTAAAGTCCGAAGATGCTTATTTCTTCATAAGAGACTTTGAGAAAGTATACTTAATGATGAAAATCTCATACCTTATAGATGATGCTGTTAGGTTGAGATTTGTCCCATTTGCTCTTAAGGACTTTGTTAAAAATTGACTTTACTGTTTAGCGGCCGGCTCTATCGCATCCTGAGATGGTTTCATTAAGGTCTTCTTGAGGAAATTCTATCTAATTCATAAGACCGCTCTCGTTCGGAAGAACATCATGCAGTTCAAGTAAGAACCTAGTGAACCATTTTGGAGGTAGTTTGAATGCTTCAAAGACCTCCTTGTCTAATGTCCTCATTATGGAATAGAGAAATGGCGATAATGCCAAATTCTTTATGACGGTTTAGATTACTCAACCAAAACCCTCTTAGGAACCATGTGCCAAGGGGGATTCTTGCAGAAGGATTGGATTTATATGAGAATCTAGCTGAAAAGACCATCCAATGGGAACCAACTAGTAAAAACTCAAGAAATTCAAACTTCATCTCTTCAAAAGGAGGTCTCTACTCTATTGCATCATCCAAGCTAACGAGGCTAAGTTAGCCAACCTAGCGCGACGACTGGAAACTTTAGTCAATCAGGTCAGCCCAAACCATTTTTAAACTCCAGGCTGTACATATTGTCAAGCTATGAATCATGCGTTGAGGAGTATCATGTGTTTCAAGCACAACAACAATATCCTAAACAGATGAATGCGGCCTTTTCACGGCCGAAAATGATCCTTATGCACCAACGTACAATCCTGATTGGAGAAATCACAATTTCTCATGGAGCTAACACGATAATGACCATCCATGGTCAAACAATGTAAGCCACTTTCATCATTCCAATAATTCTTCCAATCATCAACCCGACTTTTCTAATCACCATCATAATTCTCCCAACCATCTGCCAAAAATTTCAAATTATCAACAAAACTTTCCCAATCAAGCTCCACAACCTTCGTTCTAGAATCCTCAGCTTGAAAGGAGAATGACTAACTTTGAGAGAAACATAGAAAGATACATGAAGAAATAATATTCCCTCATGCAAACTATACAGAGGCTAGAAGTTCAAATGAGCCAATAAGCCAATCCACAGAATGAGGGCAAAAGGGTATCTTGCCCAGTCAGCCAATAAGCTCATTTGGCTGAGGTGCAATCATTGAATCAATGTAATGTTGTTCATACATTAAGGTCGGGAATTAGTGTCAACACCATCCAATCCCATTCAGCACAATCACAATCAAGCATCCACCTCATTTAGTCTCAATCCTTCTAAATCTGACGAATCTGAAATAGATAACAAGTCAGGTGTACAAGCCTATAGTACCATTTCCTAATAGGCTGAAGAACAACAAGCAGAATCCACACATGGGTAAGATAATTGAGATCTTCAACCAAGTGAAGATAAATGTGTAGGATCACCTAGAAGGGGGGTGAATAGGTGATGGCTAATCTAATGGTCACTCAATGCCAAATAATGCGGAAGTAAAAACTATTATGACCTAAACAAACTATTTACACTAAACACTGAAAAATCACCTAGAGGGGGGGGGGTGAATAGGTGATTATGCTAATCTATGTACTCAATGCGGAATTTAAAAACTTAATGCGATACACTCAAGTGCAATCAACAAGTGATGCACACAAAACCAAGCCAAGTAATATGAATGCACAATATGAATAGTTGCAAGGCACAAAGTAAAGAGAGAGATAGAGAGAGTCAATGGATCAAGCGCAAACAACAAGATATGTTACGAGGTTCGAGCACCTAGCTCTACATCCCCGCCTTCGACACACGAAGGATTTCTAATCCACTAGCAAGTCCACAAAGAACTCTCACAAGGAGTACCCAACTCCTCTCTTTACAACCACAACCTCCTCCTTGAGGCAAGCTCCAACAAAACAATCACCTCACAACCCGAGGGATTAGCACAAAGCAAACACAAGGATCACCTCACAACTTGAGGGATACAACCCAAGGCACTAAGCCAAACAAAGATTGGGTTTTTAACTTGGTGGTCTAAACAACAACCACAAACAATCTCTTTTTCCCACACAAATATCCTATAGAAAAGATAGTAGATTTTAGCTCAAGTGTGGAGAAAACCAAGGGATTTGAAACCAGCAACTCAAAGAAAATCTTTGGGAAATAATAGAAATGAACATAGTGAAGTTCAAACAAAAGCTTTTCCCAAAATCCCTTTTCTTTGATTTTTCAAACCCTAATAAAAACACCAAAAAGATTGTTCAATTTGAATCTAAAAACCTCTTTTGATTGCTGTGAAAACACCAGAGAATAGGAAAAAATTCGCACAAAAAATCTTAGAGAAAACCTCTTTCCAATGGGGTATTTATAGAACCCTGAAAAATATAGCCGTTGGCAGAAGATTTTGCCAAAATAACCCTGCCGGTCGACCGCACGGTCGACCGTCCAACGGTCAAATTTTGCCCGTTGGCGGCTGCCGGTCGACCGCCCCGGTCGACCCAAACAAACAGAGAGCTCTGCTCTCAGAACCAGTCGACCCGGACGGTCGACCGTCCAAATCTGCCAAACGTGCACGTATCTGTGCACGCCGGTCGACCGACCCGGTCGACCGACTTCAGGCCAAGTCGACTTGTCAGAAGACTAGTCGACTGGTTGAAGTCTGGAACAGGAAACTAGGTCAGAAAAAAAGTTTAAAAATGTTTTCAAAAATCTTTTAACATTCCTAAAAATCACCAAAAATAGTTTTATCATTTTGCATTGATATAAAAACATGTGATAAAAAGTTTAGCTCAAATATCAATCAATATGAACTATTTTTGTGTCTTATCATTTTTACCAAAAACCAAAAACTTTATTTTCTAAAACTTGGATTTTGAAATAGAAAATACGGTTTGTCTAAAAACTCTTCCAAATACAAAAACATGATATTTAAACACTTTGAAGCATGATGTATATGGATATAATCCTATATACATGAGTCATATATATATCATAGTTTGTCATTAATTCCAAAATATGTTTTGACAAAAATACCAAAACATAAAACACATGAATATGAAAGCCAAAACTAAGTTTGTCTAAGAAGTTAAGCATACATGTATATAGAACAAATCATATATACGTTAAACAATGTAAACTTGTTTTGATCTATCTATTCATGAAAACAAAGATCGGTTAAAACTAAAACCGATAAACCGAAAACCAATATTCAAAACATGAAACGTGTGTGTTGTGAACGTGAGCATTATCATACTATTCTAATCTTTACAATTTGGATCTAAAAACAAAACTAAACTATGGTACCGAAGTCTTCTTGTAGAGCGCAATCTCCAAGCCGACTCGATCCAAAACTCCTTGATCCACCGAGCAAGTGCTATATATGATCTTTGACGCTCGGGCTCTTGAATCAACATGTGAAAGCTTCCAAATCATCTTGTTGAAGCTAATCACCAACTAATAACTTGATTAATGATCTGAAACTAAAAATCACAAGATTATTAGTACACATAACTACATGAGTTTATCATCATCAAAACTAGAGTGGAAGGCCTCTGGGCCAACAATCTCCCCCTTTTTGATGATGACAAAACTCATGGAGTTATATATGCATGGATTAAAGTTAAGCTTCAAAGAAGCTCCCCCTTATCTCATGCATAAACAAATAAACAATAAATATGCAATGAATATCAAACATAAGCATGAAAAATGAAACATGCATATTTATGCATAAACAATAAAAGGTTCTAGATACCAATGAAATGTTTAAAAAAAACATGCTCTAGATACCAATTATAAAACATGAAAACAAAACATGTTCTAAATATCAATTAAAATTAAACTTAATATATGCAAATGCAAAACATCAACATGCATATATAAATCGAAACACTTCTCCCCCTTTTTGTCAATCATCAACAAAGGGGTACAAACCAAAACAAAACAAAATCTTCTCCCCCTTTTTTTAATACAAAGAATCAATTTTCGATGAGGGGTAAAAACAAAACCAAGTCAACAAATCTTTCTCCCCCTATTTGTTCGAAATAATAAATCAATGAGGGGTTATAAGCAATAAACAATGTTCTCCCCTTTTTGTCTAAAACAAAACAAAGTCAATTAGGGATGACAATCAATTAAGGTACCAATTAAATTTGATATTCTTGAAATATAAAGCATACATACCTACAAAATATATGAGTATACAATAAAGGTCAAGATTGATACCAATTGAAAGAATTCAATGATACCAATTGAAATAACAATAATGATCAAGTGTATATCTCATATGACTACCTCCCAATCATGGTTCAAGATTTTAAATGATTTTCATTTTAAAGCATACATGAACATGATCTCTCATCCATCCTCCCATCGAAGGTAGGGATTTTCAAAAATTAGATTTAAAAAAGTAGTATGTTTGAAAATCTCTACCATAGTGAAGAATACGAACTAGTTATATGAAAAAATTTTAAAAACTAGTACGAAATCCTTCAAGCAAGGAATAAAACAAAATTGTTTTTCATGAAACACATGTAAATCACATGATCACTAAACACTCAAAGTCCATAAATCTCATATCAAATTCTCATGAAAACAAATCATGAGTAAACTAATATAGTGAGTGTACAATAAAATGTGACACATATCAACATGAAAATATTCAATTAGGCTCACATGAAATTCCTTGAAAACATGAAGACATGAAAAGCTAGATTTTCATTTCCAATAGAAATGACCTAAAAACATGAAATTCATTATAAATGTGAAATTACTTGGCAAACATGAAATTCATCCAAACGATTTAAACTTCAAGGCATATGTATGTCATGTACAAACTAAAGTATACATACATATCCTAAACACAATGAGCCCACAAAAGTATATGCATGAAGGCACGTGGCTCAAGGATGTACATGTATAATCAATAGCTTGGGCAAGATACACATATACATGAAGTTAAACAAATAAACACGAAATCAAGAAAAGCTAAATTTTCACAAAAACTAATTTTATTTCAAGGTATATGTATGAATTGTCAACACACTAAGTATACATACATATCCCTAAACACAATTGAGTCCATATATATAGATTTGCATGAAAGGCAAATGACTCAAAGGGTATACATGTATATCTTAAGGTTTGGCAAAATAAACATATACATGAAATGAAAACTCATACACATAAAACAAATCTAAAAATAGGAATACAAGTTTAAAATGCATGAATCATCAAAACTAGACTATACTAGCATATTTAATGGGTACAAATAAGCATCCAAGCACAAACATATATAAAGATTTATTTGTGTCCCACTACATGTGCAAGTATAAATTCTAGTCTTAATGAAAACTAACATCTAAACAAGAAATCAAATCATTAAGCTTAAAACGGGAATCATGATCCAACATCAAAACATGAATTATTAAAACAAAAAGTCATAGTCAACCATATGATTAGCATGACAAGGACATGTGCTTTAGATCTATGATTAACATGATAGCTAAAACATAAAGAGAACACAAGATATGGGTCCATCCTAAGCATGGGTGTCTCAACAACTAATCATGTAAAGCATAAGTCTAATAAACATGGCAAATATCATACTAATCATGAAATAATAAAACATGATTCAACAAAACAAAAATCATACAATCATAAACATCCAAATGGTCATAATGCATATGCATGTGCATTAGATCTAGGGCATAAATGTTAGTTTAAACAAGGTGAGAACACTAAATGTAGATCCATTTAAAACATGGGTGCTCAAGTAACTAAACATGTATAACACTATTCTAATAAGCATGGTATAGGCATAATGAATAACAATACATAACATGCTATCAATAGATAAACAAGATAAGCATGCAAATAAAAATGGGAGTTAGAGAATGATACCAAAACCGATGAAGGTGCATCTCTAGTTCTCCAAAACACGGTGGTTCTCCCACCAAATCCCCTTGAGAGTGAAGCAATCATATGGTTCTCTTTTAAGCTTAGAACGCATCCACCTCAAGGCACCAATACTCTCACGTGATGTGAGAGCTCCCACCTACATCAAAAAGCATAGAGGTGGTCTTTGGTACCCATTTTCTTTTGGGTCCACGGGGGTTAGTATCTTTTCTAACCCAAACAAGATTACTTGCTAAATTTTCATTCTGTAAACGATCATAGCAAAATCTAGCAAGGTGGCTTTTCGATCACAATGTGTACATGTGTACACATGAGCATATATGTCATGGTTGTGTTCGTGGAAAGCATGTGTATGCCGTGTAGGGTGTGCATGCAAAGATGGACCTTGTTTCTTGCGAACCAAGGTTTCTAAACATGAATGATTCAATGTGCATTGGCTCAAAGTGGAGCCCAAACACTCAACACTTTTCTTCAAAACATTTATATCATTTTCAATAGTGGAAGATAAAGTGGAGCATGCAATAGGTGTGCAAGAGGAAGAAGAAGCTATACTAGCATGGCACACATGAGAATCAATATCAATTTTCAAAGATTCATTTTTCTTTAAAACTAAATCCAATTCTTTTGTAATTGAATCAATTTTATTTTTCAAGGAAAGGTTATCTTTAAAAGTAAGATCCAATTTTGAAGATAAAATCTCATTGTGCTTCACAACATCATCACAATCATTTTTTCTTTTAAAAACATCAACCTCATTAAGGGCAAGGTCTAGTTGAGATCTTAGTGAGTCACGTTCACTAGTGATCTCTTCCTTCTCTTGCAAAACCAATTCAAAATTAGAACACAAATCCTTTAATTCATTTTTCAAAACAAGGTTGTCCTCTTTCAAAAGATTGTGTTTTTCACAAAATTTCAAGCTTTTGAACAAGTTCCAAATTCAATGTTTGAACTTCAACACAACCATGGCAATAGGAACTAGAGCTATCATCTAATTGAGTGTCCGATTGTACCTCAAGGGAGTTATTCCCTTGGACCATGAAGCAATGCTCTTCGGACTTTTCTCTCTTAGATCTCCTCAACTTGTTGATAATCCTTGGAAGCTCGGGAGACGTCAATAAGCTCCAAACTGCAAAAGCCGAGTCATAATGATCAAACACGGGTAAAAGATGTTCACTAAGAGATGCTCTAAGTGCTCTAAGTGCTAATGCATTTGCCTTTTTATGCTTGCTACTTTTAGGGAATGATTCCATAGTGGAGGCTTGATAAATTAGATGTCCTAGGCTTTTTAAATGTCTACTCATATTGGCCTTCCAAGCATCAAGTCTAATATGGTCAAACATAGGAGGGCTATCCATGAGTGCAAACTAAATGAGTGCAAATGAGCAATGCAAATAAAGATTAGCAAACCAAGATCTCACTCCTAGGTGGTTAAACCTAAATATCAGGAGCACTAGCTCTGATACCAATTGAAAAATCACCTAGAGGGGGGGTGAATAGGTGATTATGCTAATCTATGTACTCAATGCGAAATTTAAAAACTTAATGCGATACACTCAAGTGCAATCAACAAGTGATGCACACACAACCAAGCCAAGTAATATGAATAGTTGCAAGGCACAAAGTAAAGAGAGAGATAGAGAGAGTCAATGGATCAAGCGCAAACAACAAGATATGTTACGAGGTTCGAGCACCCATCTCTACATCCCCGCCTTCGACACACGAAAGATTTCTAATCCACTAGCAAGTCCACAAAGAACTCTCACAAGGAGTACCCAACTCCTCTCTTTACAACCACAACCTCCTCCTTGAGGCAAGCTCCAACAAAACAATCACCTCACAACCTGAGGGATTAGCACAAAGCAAACACAAGGATCACCTCACAACTTGAGGGATACAACCCAAGGCACTAAGCCAAACAAAGATTGGGTTTTTAACTTGGTGGTCTAAACAACAACCACAAACAATGTCTTTTTCCCACACAAATATCCTATAGAAAAGATAGTAGATTTTAGCTCAAGTGTGGAGAAAACCAAGGGATTTGAAACCAGCAACTCAAAGAAAATCTTTGGGAAATAATAGAAATGAAGATAGTGAAGTTCAAACAAAAGCTTTTCCCAAAATCCCTTTTTTTTGATTTTTCAAACCCTAACAAAAACACCAAAAAGATTGTTCAATTTGAATCAAAAAACCTCTTTTGATTGCTGTGAAAACACCAGATAATAGGAAAAAATTCGCAAAAAAAATCTTAGAGAAAAACTCTTTCCAATGGGGTATTTATAGACCCCAAAAAAATATAGCCGTTGGCACCAGATTTTGCCAAAATAACCCTGCCGGTCGACCGCACGGTCGACCGTCCAACGGTCAAATTTTGCCCGTTGGCGGCTGCCGGTCGACCGCCCCGGTCGACCCAAACAAACAGAGAGCTCTGCTCTCAGACCCGGTCGACCCGGACCGTCGACCGTCCAAAGTCTGCCAAACGTGCACGTATCTATGCACGTCAGTTGATTGGAGCTAACCTGCACACAAAATACGAAATTAGAGAACTTAAGAAAGAATATGTGCAAGTGCTCAATTCTTCCGCTATAGCAAGTGGCTATGCGGGTCGTGATCCACAAGGAGGGTTTGCGATGGAAGCTTTACGTGTTTTTATTGAAATCGTTAAGAAGAAAAGCGAAAGTTCTTCTCTATTTTTAAAGTTATTAAAAAGAAAAGGAAAGTTATACTGAAGTTAAGAAGAAAGTGAAAGATGAGGAGGGTGGAAAAATCAGAAAACGGCGAAAGAAAGCGACAAGGAAGAGAAAAGGATGATTTAGAAGAGGTATTGTGTTTGTGATTTAATTTACAGAAATAAAAGAAAAGAAATAAAAACAATTGCTTACCTTCTTTTCGTCAAAAGCTTACCTCGAGTTTTCAGCAACGATTTTACCTTGAAGTGGAGGCATTCAGCGCATATCCCATAAGAGTCGAGTGTTTGGTCTCTTCCACATTACATCATCAAGATACGCAAGAATGAAATGATACGGAGAGACTCACAATTCCATCGTCATGAGCTATCGGTGGCACTCGCAAAGGCAAGGCTCTTTCGATGCTTTTAGACTCACTTGGAAGACGATTGTACGAAAAAGAAAAGTAAAATAGAAAAGAAGAAGAAGAAGAAGACTAAATAGAAGTGCATACACAAAAAGAACACCGATTTGATTTCATTACAATGAAAGAAAAGAAATAAGTCTTACACCGGTGTCACTCCAGCTCAAGCTTCAGTCTTGTTCTTCGATGAAAGTCGATCTCCTCTGAATTACATAAATGAAAACTAAAATTACATAAAAAGAAAGACTAAAAACCTAAACTAAGAAATGAAAACTAAGCTAAATCCTAGTCTCTGCATTCCCCCATTTTCAGTGCAGCAAATGCCTTTTTATAGGCAAAAACCCTAACAACCAAGATCCGGGGAGGTCGGGGGAGCAAACGCTCCCCCTAACTCCCCAAGATTGCCGCAGAATTGCGGCTTGGGCCGCAATTCTGCGGCACTGGTGTGGCCAGGTGGCCACACCCTGTTGGTGGGTCTGTCCGGGGTCTTCTTCTGGCTTTATCCTTTGTTAGTTTTGTCGTTGGAGCTCCGGATTCTGACGAAATGACCTTGGATTTCTTGGCTTTAACCGATCGATTCTGAGAGGATTCTTCTCAACCGGTTTCAACCTCTTGATTTTGCCCTGATTTTATTTGTGCGAATTAACTCTGATTTAATTCAGAATTCTGGTGGGCTTTTGGGCTCATTTCTCTTCATCTCCTTAAGGATTGGGCCTGCAAATAAATTAGACAAATAATTAGGACAATGCAGGCTTTTATTCTAAAATAAGTATGGAAATGTGACATTAAATATGCAACATTAGTGACCAATCACACCCCCATACCTATCTTTTGCTCGTCCTCGAGCAAAACAACTAAACTATACTAAGGATTATTAGACCACTTTCGCAGGTCACGCGATTGCACTGAGCATGTGCAACAAGCCGTTAAACCTTTAGGTTTCCCCTAGAGGACGAGTTTTGTCTCGTGAGGGTTTTCAGCGGATTGCACCCACAAAATCCATAAAGAAAGGGAAATAAAGAGTTAGTATTTTCGAAAAGCATTTTGAAAGAGAAAATTATTTGAAATATGATTGTAAGATCTAAGCAATCTATAAGTTATAGAAAAACCGAATCTTTCATTCCTAAACTTAGTCTCTATTCAAAAATTTGTTATCAATCAAAGTAAGGAGTCAAATTGTACTTCTCATCTAGTCTATTACTTTACCCTAAGTCATATGCACTTGTGACTGTGAAAATTTTGACTTAGGGTTCATTAACTCTAACTCTTATGCCTTATTTATTTATATATACTTTTTTTTGTGGTATTATTCCTTAGTTCTATTAGGCTTTCTAATCTGCCCATGTAACGAGCCTCTAATCGATGACTCCCAAACCAAACGGTCTTAGGGCACCAGGTGAGAAAACACCCCCAAGGACTTAAGGACTCGAGCAGACAAGGCCACAAAACTAAGGATTTTGTTATATGAACCTCTTTTAGGCGTGAATACTTATGCTTTATTAGGCACAAATACCCAGCTTAATCAGAGTTCTAATCATTTTTCGCATAAATACTAAGGCTTGCTTAGGCCAAAGCACCTAGCTAATCAATAATTAGACTTATTCATTTTTTTTCTCAAACTTATCTAATTATCTTTCGCATAAATACTAAGGCTTGCTTAGGCCAAAGCACCTAGCTAATCAATAATCAGACTTATTCATTATATATATATATATATATATATTTTATAAGGCATAAGAATCTTTGTTTTTGAACCCTAAGTGTGTGTAAGTGTATGAAATGTGCATATTTCATCAAGATAAAGATCAAAACTAAATTACTTTGACAAATTATCTTCCTAACCCTAAAAATCAAACAAATAATCGTATTTTGACCAAGTATAAGAAATCCTAATTTGGATTTTCCTATTCCTTAAAATTAACTTAATTTCTTACAAAAATAAGTCAAAATATTGTTTCTATTTTTCAAAAAGTTTTTAAAAGTAAAGAAAAATGTTAATTTTTTTTTTTAACAAAAAGAAAAGTTATGTTAGACCCTCCCCCACACCTATCTCATGCATTGTCCTCAATGTATGAATTAATGCATAGATGCATGAAAAAGACGACAGGCAAGGAAAGTGTTACCTTAGGGTGGTGGTTCCAGTGGTGGTCTGATTGGTCCACGAAACGCGGCCCAATCAACTTTTCTTGGGTCTCGAAGGAACCCACCAAAAATATCTTTAATACAACCCATTAAAAAGATAAATCCATTAAGAATTTTTATTAAAAATTTAACCCCATCTAATTTCCAAATTCCATAATTGATTTCGGAGTCAAATTTGTCAACCGCCTCGTCCCAGAATGGAGTATGAAATGATAGAACAGTTGACTTGGACTTAGGAAGGACAGGAACTAATACCGACTCAGGAAGGTGACTTAAGTCAAGTAAAGGTTCAGGAGTCGAAATAGGTTCAGAAATTGGGTCCAAGTCAAGAAATTGAAACTCCAGTCCACATGTATTTTCCAACAATGGAATGTGACCTAATGTGGGTGATTCTAGTTCAGAAATGATAGGTGGAGGAATCAAAACTGACTCTAAAATATAACTCAAGTTTGGTAATAAAACAGGAGTCAATATTGATTCAGAAAGTTGAACTGGATCACATATGTGAGAATCTAGGTCACATATCTCATTGAGTTCAATATCAAAAAATGGAGAACTTGCCAATTTATCCATGGGATTTTCAAAATTGTAAAGTTGGTCAAGTTCAACATGATCTTGAAAGATGGGTGATTCAATTTCTTTATGAATTGGTACAGGATCCAATGTTGACTCCGGGAAAAGATTGAAGTCAGGTGAAGATACCAGAGTCATGATCGAATCAGGAAGAAGAATTGAATCACTAAGTTGGGGTTCAAGATCATATTCATTCTCAAGTTCTATTTCAGGAAAAGGAAAACTTGCTAAACTATCAATATCTTTTTCAAAATTTGGAGTTTGGGCAAGTTCAAGTGGTTGTTCTGAAATGGAATCTTGATTTTCAAAACTACCTAACTCTTCGGCTCTAACAGAATAGTTAGTGACATCAGGACGGTGGGAACGTAGAGATTCGACCATCATATCTATGTCACGATTACGAGTGTTTTGAGCCTGAGTCATGGCTTCAAGCATCTTTTCATAGTTGATAGGTTCATTGTTTTGATGAAAAGATGAAGAATTGTCTTGGAAGTGGTAGTGAAATTGTGAGTCCATCAGATTTTGGGATTTGTGTTTGGACTCACGCATACTCATTTCCATAATTGATGGTTTCCTATTTTGGACGGGTGGAACTGAGTATGAATCTTGAACATAATGTGGACTGGGTGGAGAAGGAGGGCAAGGTGGTTGGAAATTATGCTCGGGGAGGTGAATCCCCACTGACTCGGTGAAGAGTTGAAATCATTTTGGAAATTATAGTTATTAGATGGGGGGTATAGGTCATATTGATTCGGATAAGACCAATCCGGCACACTAGGTTGGTCAAAGTTATGATATGCCGGGTTGGTAATATCCGAAAATGAAGTCGGTGTGTAATATGGATTATTATTGTAGTTGAAAAAATTATTATTATAGTCCATATCACACAATAGAATACAAACAAAGAAAAAACAAACAAATAAACAAACAAGAAAGAAAAAATGCTAACCTAAGTTAGGGTAGACTTAGGACCTAGACGACTCCTAACTGGTTAGACTGTCCACGGGAGGTCTAATGTAGACTTTAACCACAAGCTAATCAGCCAGGTCAGGGCAAGGTTGGTGGGAGGTTTTCCGTCAAAGACGTTCCTTAATTAAATAACCACCAACCTTCGGGCTTTCGGCCCTCAATCCCTTTCCTAGACACTGATTTTGCAGGAGTTAGATTCCAACATTTTTCCCCCTAGGATAATCTCCTAATTGAGTCCGAGATGTCCCTAGGGCCAACGTCTACTCAATTTTAGTTAGGCTTGGGTTAGTGAGTGCTCGGATTGTGGTTTTCGGGCTAAGGAAAGGGTAATGAACTCCCCACCTTATCTTATTTATCGGTTATGCCCTTAAAATTGAATTGTGCAAGTGTACAAGATAGATAACAAGGATTCACTCAAAGCATGAAAATCAAGCAAGAGATGATTCCTATGCAATGCTTACGTACCTTGCATCCAGCACTCTTCAACAGTAAAAGTAAATGAATTGAAAAGACACGTGCCTAGAAATGCAAATGTCTAATCAACTTTTAACGATTACAACCAATTTTTTACTGTTAACTTTATTAAGCAGGTATAGGGTGAATAATACAGGAAATAAGGTAATGCAGTAGAAGTATTTTGCAGAATCAGAGACCCTGCAGAAAAATGATCAGTAGTGCACTCCTTGTTGCCGCAAATTTGCGGCAAAAGCCAGGATTTTGCGGCAATTTGGAGGGATCCTGGTCTCTGCTTTCGAGAGCAGAGGCCCAGGTCCACTTATATGTCACTGTAATGCAAAGTTCCTGTTTTCTTCAACCTGTAACCTGCAACAGAGAAGAAGATTCGTTTAGTTCTAAAAAAATTTGCAATAAAAATTCAGATTTCAATAAAAACCGTTTTACCCTCCCCGACAATGGCGCCAAAATTTGATTGGAGCTAACCTGCACACAAATTACGAAATTAGAGAACTTAAGAAAGAATATGTGCAAGTGCTCAATTCTTCCGCTATAGCAAGTGGCTATGCGGGTCGTGATCCACAAGGAGGGTTTGCGATGGAAGCTTTATGTGTTTTATTGAAATCGTTAAGAAGAAAAGCGAAAGTTCTTCTCTGTTTTTAAAGTTAATAAAAAGAAAAGGAAAGTTATATTGAAGTTAAGAAGAAAGTGAAAGATGAAGAGGGTGGAAAAATCAGAAAACGGCGAAAGAAAGCGACAAGGAAGTGAAAAGGATGATTTAGAAGAGGTATTGTGTTTGTGATTTAATTTACAGAAATAAAAGAAAAGAAATAAAAACAATTGCTTACCTTCTTTTCGTCAAAAGCTTACCTCGAGTTTTCAGCAACGATTTTACCTTGAAGTGGAGGCATTCAGCGCATATCCCATAAGAGTCGAGTGTTTGGTCTCTTCCACATTACATCATCAAGATACGCAAGCATGAAATGATACGGAGAGACTCACAATTCCATCGTCATGAGCTATCGGTGGCACTCGCAAAGGCAAGGCTCTTTCGATGCTTTTAGACTCACTTGAAAGACGATTGTACGAAAAAGAAAAGTAAAATAGAAAAGAAGAAGAAGAAGAAAACTAAATAGAAGTGCATACACAAAAAGAACACCGATTCGATTTCATTACAATCAAAGAAAAGAAATAAGTCTTACACCGGTGTCACTCCAGCTCAAGCTTCAGTCTTTTTCTTCGATGAAAGTCGATCTCCTCTGAATTACATAAATGAATACTAAAATTACATAAAAAGAAAGACTAAAAACCTAAACTAAGAAATAAAAACTAAGCTAAATCCTAGTCTCTGCATTCCCCCATTTTCAGTGCAGCAAATGCCTTTTTATAGGCAAAAACCCTAACAACCAAGATCCCGGGAGGTCGGGGGAGCAAACGCTCCCCCTAACTCCCCAAGATTGCCACAGAATTGCGGCTTGGGCCGCAATTCTGCAGCACTGGTGTGGCCAGGTGGCCACACCCTGTTGGTGGGTCTGTCCGGGGTCTTCTTCTGGCTTTATCCTTTGTTGGTTTTGTCGTTGGAGCTCCGGATTTTGACAAAATGACCTTGGATTTCTTGGCTTTAACCGATCGATTCTGAGAGGATTCTTCTCAACCGGTTTCAACCTCTTGATTTTGCCCTGATTTTATTTGTGCGAATTAACTCTGATTTAATTCAGAATTCTGGTGGGCTTTTGGGCTCATTTCTCTTCATCTCCTTAAGGATTGGGCCTGCAAATAAATTAGACAAATAATTTGGACAATGCAGGCTTTTATTCTAAAATAAGTATGGAAATGTGACATTAAATATGCAACATTAGTGACCAATCATCGGTCGACCGACCCGGTCGACCGACTTCAGGCCAAGTCGACTTGTCAGAAGACTAGTCGACTGGTTTAAGTCTGGAACAGGAAACTAGGTCAGAAAAACAGTTTAAAAATATTTTCAAAAATCTTTTAACATTCCTAAAAATCACCAAAAATAGTTTTATCATTTTGCATTGATATAAAAACATGTGATAAAAAATTTAGCTCAAATATCAATCAATATGAACTATTTTTTGTCTTATCATTTTTACCAAAAACCAAAAACTGCATTTTCTAAAACTTGGATTTTGAAATAGAAAATACGGTTTGTCCAAAAACTCTTCCAAATACAAAAACATGATATTTAAACACTTTGAAGCATGATGTATATGGATATAATCCTATATACATGAATCATATATATATCATAGTTTATCATTAATTCCAAAATATGTTTTGACAAAAATACTAAAACATAAAACACATGAATATGAAAGCCAAAACTAAGTTTGTCTAAGAAGTTAAGCATACATGTATATAGAACAAATCATATATACATTAAACCATGTAAACTTGTTTTGATCTATCTATTCATGAAAACCAAGATCGGTTAAAACTAAAACAAATAAACCGTCAACCAATATTCAAAATATGAAACGTGTGTGTTGTGAACTTGAGCATTATCATACTATTCTAATCTTTACAATTTGGATCTAAATACAAAACTAAACCATGGTACCGAAGTCTTCTTGTAGAGCGCAATCTCCAAGCCGACTCGATCCAAAACTCCTTGATCCACCGAGCAAGTGCTATATATGATTTTTGACGCTCGGGCTCTTGAATCAACATGTGAAAGCTTCCAAATCATCTTGTTGAAGCTAATCACCAACTAATAACTTGATTAATGATCTGAAACTAAAAATCACAAGATTATTAGTACACATAACTACATGAGTTTATCATCATCAAAACTAGAGTGGAAGGCCTCTGGGCCAACAAACACCACGTATAACACAAGAGTGTAGCCGAATTCCCCGTGAAGGGCTCTGGACTAACTCCTCTAGATTCCCATAGATAAGGGTTGAGGTGCCGCGTTGGCTCTCTTGGTTAAATACAAGTGCTAGCAAACAAACCCAAGCAAGTATAACAATTAAGTACACAAGGTATATCAAGCAAATAAAGATGAAGACAATTTAAGCATGCAAGATATAAACAAGAGATAGAGAGAGTGAGCAATCGCAAACACAAGGGATTTGTTTCGAGGTTCGAGTACACTTGCTCTACATCCTCGCCTTCGACACACGAAGGATTTTCACTATAATCATCCCAATGGATCACTCTTCGGTGCCACAATACCTACAAGCTCTCGGACTCTCTAGCCCGTACACACCGCAAGCCCACCGGCTCGCCGAGGCCGAACCTCAAACAAAAAGTTCACACACGAACTCGAAACAACTGCGAACGCACTCGTCCGCCTCCTCAAGGAAACTATAAAAGATCTCTTGGTGATCTAAACACTTTGATCACCAATAAAAACTCTCACTACAACACTCCTATAAGATGAATAATCAATGGGTTGCTCAAGTGTTTGTGTGAGAAAACAAGGATGAGAATGGTGGAGGAAAACTCAAGAAATCTCTTTTTAAATACTCTTGATAAACTCTCCTTTTAATTGGAAGTATTTGCTCTCAATTTTGTGGAGAAAAACCTCTTAAAAGAGTAGGAAAAACTAGCTCTAAAAGTCTCCAAAAATCTTAATCAAAACAGCCCCCAAATGCCCCATTTTATAGGGCTGGAAAAACTAGCCGTTGGAGGCCTGACAGAACTGTCGGTCGACCGCCCGGTCGACCGGCCAGCGGTCATATTTCAGACCGTTGTGCCAACGGTCGACCGGTCGGTCGACCGAGGCCAGGATACAGAGAGCAAGTCTCTCTGTCCGGTCAACCGCCCGGTCGACCGGGGCCTTTCCAGAGAGCAGAGCTCTCTGAACGGTCGACCAGATCGGTCGACCGGCCCTCCTGCCAGAACTGGCGTGCACGTCTGTGCACGTCGGTCGACCGTAACGCTCGGCCGACTTCAAGCTGCGGTCGACCGTCCCGGTCGACCGGCTGAAGCCAGGAAACATAGTTAAGGGATTAAAAAACTAGGTCATTTTGGATGAAATAAAATCCCAAAAAATCACAGAAAATCTACAAAAATAGTTTTACCAATATAGTTTGATAAACAAACATGCTTGCACAAAATCAAGGCACGTTACAAATGATTTGGACTATTTTTGTAATATGGAAAAATTGGCTCAAATGAAAAATAGTATTTTTTCAAACTTGATTTTTCAAAACTTGTTTTTCTAAAACTTCACCAAATACAAAAACAAGATATTTAAACTACTTTGAAAGCCTATGGTGTATGGATATGATCCACTACACAAACATGGTGAAATAGCTATGTTTTTGACATTAAGCTCTAAACATGGTTTTGGTTAAAACATATAAACTAGAATACCAAAAACCAAGCATGTATTTTTCTAAAAGAAAATCTTTTGTAAAAACAAAAACTATCAAGAGTGTGTGTGTATACGTACTTGAGCAATCCACCAACTATTCTATCCTTTACATTTTATCTAAAAACAAAATCTTATAAAAACAAACCTAGACACAAGTCTTCATCTTCTTGAAGTCTATACTAGAAGCCTTCTAATCTTCTTGACTTGGTCCAAACACGATCCAATGGCTCTTGGACCAAACCGTGCTAGCTCCAAAACTTGACTTTAAATCCTTTGTTGAAGTTATGCACCTACTAAGATCTTGATCATAAATCTGTCACTAATTAAACACAAGATCATTAGTACTATAACTACAAGAGTTGATCATCATCAAAACTAGAGTGATGGGCCTTTGGGCCAACAATCTCCCCCTTTTTGATGATGTCAAAACTCATGAAGTTATATATGCGTGGATTAAAGAAAAGCCTCAAAGAAGCTCCCCCTTAACTCATGCATAACAAATAAACAAATAAATATGCAATGTATGCTCATAAACATGTATGCAAATGAAGGAGTAAACATGCTAATCAAGCATAAAACAAAATCACAAAATCTTTTTCTCATATTTGCAAAACATATATGCATAAACACACAAAATATTACTCCCCTTAAGCAAGGAAAACGAATACTTCTCCCCCTTAAGCAAGGAAAACATGCCAATATCTCAAATACTTCTCCCCCTTTTTGTCAATCATCAACAAAGGGGTTAAAGTAAAAACAAAATCATCAAATTTTTCTCCCCCTTTTTGTCATAAACAAAGAGACCAATAAGGGGTGTAAACAAATAAGTTAATAAAAGGTTATATGCGATATACATTCATGAAGAGGAAGACGGTAAAGTAACTTCCCTACACATATACATTACATGAAAGAGGGATGACAAGCCCTAATTTACATAACGTATAATATGTAATGCATAAGAGGAGATGTGAAGCTCTCCCTACACACGTGTATCACATAGAGAAGAGTTGTCAAGCTCCTCAATATACAATACACTCAACATGAATCTATATGTAGAAGAGATGTTAAGCTCTCCTTGCATATAGGCAATACAAATCAAAAATTTTGATTTTTCTTATAAAACAAAATTTTGAATCTTCTCAATAAAACAAATCTTGAGAATTTTTCTTAAAATTTTATTTTCTTATCATAAACAACTTTGTGCTTTAAACATGTAAAACAATTTTAACTCAAGCACAAACCAACTCATATATATGTATGAAAAATGAGTATACCAAATGAAATTGATACATACATATATATATGAAAACAAAATATGAGTGTATACAAAAGTAGAGTCAAATTGATACCAATTGAAATGATTCAATGATACCAATTGAAACAATAATAGGATCATGTGTATAACTCATAAAACATTGAAGAATAAATAACTAGTTAAATTAATTTTTGAAAAACTAGTTAAAAATCCTTTAAAAATATGAAATCAAATCATATGTATCTCATGAATCATACCAAATACACAAAAATTGACACTCAAAATCGATGAAGCTCAAAAACATGTTCATGAAACAAGGTCATGACAAAACAAATAAAGTGTGAGTGTACAAGAATCATGTGTTTAGCTTTTTCCATGAAAATAAACAATAATGCTCAAAACAAACATGAATCTTTTATTTTTATCAAACAAAACATAAAAATTCATTTTTCATCAAAACAAAACAAAGTTCTAGGCATATGTATGATTTATCTAAATCTAACAATATGCATACATATCCCAATATAAAAAGAGTCCATAATATATATTGCATGAAGGCAAGAGACTCACGAGTATACATGTATATTTATTAGATTTGAATACAAAAATACATATACATGAAGTAAACATGAAAATAGGCAAAAACAAGTATAAATGAAAGAATTATCAAAACTAGCCTATATATGTGCATATAGTGGGTACAAATGAGCATGAAGTGCAAACATATATGAATCAATTTGTTCTCACTATTTGTACATGTATAAATACAAGTTTTGATAAAAACTACATTTAAACTAGTATTTACCACATGAAGCACATAAAACATTTAAAATATGAACATGCTATATGATGTCAAAATTGAATAAGCATGTAAACTAAACTTGGAGTTTAGAAATAGTTACCAACTAAGGAATTATGTTCCAAAACTCCAAACATGGTGGCTGTCCCACCAAACCTCCTTGATAGCGGTGCATCAATTATATGTCCTTCAAGTCCATGCAACCACCATCAAGGCACCATCTCTCTCACGTCATGTGAGAGCCCTCACCTACATCAAAAACACAAGGTGGGAGTTTTGGTACCCATTTTTTCTTGGGTCCTTGGGGGTTAGATTGTAAGGCACCCAAACATTTTTATTTTTAGCAAAATTAATATGATGCAAATTATCAAAACAATATTTTGCTAAATGGCCTTTGCGGCCACAGTGTGTACACTTGTACACCTTAGGATGCTTATGTGTAAGTGTATGATCGTGGCGTGCAACATAAGCATATACATGATGATGATGTGCATAAGAATGTGGAGCTTGTTTCTTTGAAAATATAGACTCCAATCTAGAGTGATTAAATGCACATGAGCTCAAAGTTGAGCTCAAACAATCCATTTTATTTTTCAAAATATTTATCTCATTTGTGGTGGCATGTAAAGCATGATGAGATATAAAACTATTTTTCTTGTTCTTTTAGAAACATTTTCTTTTTCTTTTTCAAAAATTTTCCTTTTCAAAGAGTTGTTTTCTTGAAAAGCAACTTTCTTTTGTTTTTCCACCAAAACAATTTTAATTTTAAAACAAGTGTTTCCTTCACAAAGATCATTTAATTTGGACATTAAGGAAACATTCTCATTTTTCAAATCTTCTTTTTCTTTTTCTAAACATGCAATATTATTTTTAAGAGAATTATTTTCTTTATGCATGCAATCAAAATTCTTTTTCAAATTTTTATTTTCCTTTTTAATCATGTCATATTTTTCAAGGAGTAATTGACAAAATGAAGTAAACTCATCACATGACATGTCTTCATCATCTAACTCGGATTCGGTGTTTACCTCAAGGGGGTTATCCCCTTGGACCATATAGCACTTGTTGGAGACATCACTTCCAACATCCGAATCGCTCCCGACATAATATAGATCTTTTTCGCCAAGGGAGGTGATGATGTTTCAAACTACAAAAGCCGAATCAATGTTAGAAACCCTAGATAAATAATCATCATTTAGGGTAGACTTTAAAGCATTAAGGGATTTTCCATTAACCTCAATATTCTTGCCATTTAAACAATAATCATTAGTGATGGCAAGGTAAACATGAATGCCTAGGGCCTTGAGGTACAAAGACATCTTAACCTTCCAAATTTGGATGTTAAGAATGTCAAAAGTGGGTGGTGACATAAAGTCCATGGTGTGTGTACAAATAATGTGATTAGCCTAAAATGAGGATCTTTAACTCTAGGTTGTAAGACCCAAATTCAGAGCACTTGGCTCTGATACCAATTGTAGGATCACCTCGAGGGGGGTGAATAGGTGATGGCTAATCTAATGGTCACTCAATGCCAAATAATGCAAAAGTAAAAACTATTATGACCTAAACAAATTATTTACACTAAACACCACGTATAACACAAGAGTGTAGCCGAATTCCCCGTGGAGGGCTCTGGACTAACTCCTCTAGATTCCCCTAGATAAGGGTTGAGATGCCGCGTTGGCTCTCTTGGTTAAATACAAGTGTTAGCAAACAAACCCAAGCAAGTATAACAATTAAGTACACAAGGTACATCAAGCATATAAAGATGAACACAATTTAAGCATGCAAGATATAAACAAGAGATAGAGCGAGAGAGTGAGCAATCGCAAACACAAGGGATTTGTTTTGAGGTTCGAGCACACTTGCTCTACATCCCCGCCTTCGACACACGAAGGATTTCCACTATAATCGATCCCAATGGATCACTCCTCGGTGTCGTAACACCTACAAGCTCTCGGACTCTCTAGCCCGTACACACCGCAAACCCACCGGCTCGCCGAGGCCGCACCTCAAATAAAGAGTTCACACACGAACTCGAAACAACCGTGAACGCACTCGTCCGCCTCCTCAAGGAAACAAGAAAAGATCTCTTGGTGATCTAAACACTTTGATCACCAATAAAAACTCTCACTACAACACTCCTATAAGATGAATAATCAATGGGTTGCTCAAGTGTTTGTGTGAGAAAACAAGGATGAGCATGGTGGAGGAAACTCAAGAAATCTCTTTTTAAACACTCTTGATAAACTCTCCTTTTAATTGGAAGTATTTGCTCTCAATTTTGTGGAGAAAAACCTTTTAAAAGAGTAGGAAAAACTGGCTCTAAAAGTCTCCAAAAATCTTAATCAAAACAGCCCCCAAATGCCCCATTTTATAGGGCTGGAAAAACTAGCCGTTGGAGGCCTGACAGAACTGTCGGTCGACCGCCCGGTCGACCGGCCAACGGTCATATTTCAGACCGTTGTGCCATCGGTCGACCGGTCGGTCGACCGAGGCCAGGATACAGAGAGCAAGTCTCTTTGTCCGGTCGACCGCCCGGTCGACCGGGGCCTTTCCAGAGAGCAGAGCACTCTGGACGGTCGACCGGGTCGGTCGACCGGCCCTCCTGCCAGAACTGGCGTGCACGTCTGTGCACGTTGGTCGACCGTGACGGTCGGCCAACTTCAAGCTGCAGTCGACCGTCCCTGTCGATTGGCTGAAGCCATGAAACATAGTTAAGGGTTTAAAAAACTAGGTCTTTTTGGTTGAAGTAAAATCTCGTAAAATCACAGAAAATCTACAAAAATAGTTTTACCAATATACTTTGATAAACAAACATGCTTGCACAAAATCAAGGCATGTTATAAATGATTTGGACTATTTTTGTAATGTGAAAAAATGGCTCAAATGAAAAAAGTATTTTTTCAAACTTGATTTTTCAAAACTTGTTTTTCCAAAACATCACCAAATACAAAAACAAGATATTTAAACTACTTTGAAAGCCTATGGTGTATGGATATGATCCACTACACAAACATGGTGAATTATCTATGTTTTTGACATTAAGCTCTAAACATGGTTTTGGTTAAAACATATAAAGTAGAATACCAAAAACCAAGCATGTATTTTTCTAAAAGAAAATCTTTTGTAAAAACAAAAACTATCAAGAGTGTGTGTGTATATGTACTTAAGCAATCCACCAACTATTCTATCCTTTACATTTTATCTAAAAACAAAATCTTATAAAAACAAATCTAGACACAAGTCTTCACTTGAAGCCTTCTCATCTTCTTGACTTGGTCCAAACACGATCCAATGGCTCTTGGATCAAACCGTGCTAGCTCCAAAACTTGACTTTAAATCCTTTATTGAAGCTATGCACCTACTAAGATCTTGATCATAAATCTGTCACTAATTAAACACAAGATCATTAGTACTATAACTACATGAGTTGATCATCATCAAAACTAGAGTGATGGGCCTTTGGGCCAACAAAATGTGTCACTTCTTGATGCCATCCAACAAGTTTCATCCTATGCAAAATTCCTTAAGGATATGTGCACCAAAGAGAGAAGGACTAATGTACCAAAGAAAGTCTTCTAAGCCACTAACATTAGTAGCTACTGTCGGTCCGATCCTTGTCAAGTACAAGGATCCGAGTTGTCCCACCATTGCCTACACTATAGGACAAGCCGAGATTAGTCGTGCACTTCTTGACTTAGGGGCAAGTATAAACCTGCTTCCATTCTCAGTTTATCAACAACTCAGGAATCACAGTCACTGGCTAACCGTTCTGTGAAAGTTCCAACAGGGAAAATTAATGATGTCCTTATCCGGGTCGGGAAGTTTATCTACCTAGTTGATTTTATAGTTCTTGAGACGCAACCTGTGTCCAATCCTAGGGCTTAAACTCTTATTATCTTTGGGCGCCCATTCCTTGTTACTGCCAATGCTACTATCAATTGTAGGAATGGGTCTATGAGATTAACCTTTGGGGACATGACTAGGGAAGTCAATGTCTTCAACCTAGAAAAACAACCTCATAAGATAAGAGACCAAACGTTTGAGTTAAACTTTGTTGCAAACAATTATGATGAAAAAAGTGAAGGTATAGAGAATGAGTCTCTGTTTCTTAATGAATTATTTAAGAATGAATGCGATCATATTATTGAGAAGGCATATGTTGAAAATCTTAATTTTAGAATAATCTTTAAAAATGGGAAATTTGATTTGAATATCTTCACTTTCAATGAGCCAACCAATGATTTATCGCACGAGAATATAATTCAATAACCTCTTATTGACCTACTCTTTGAAAACCTCTTCGAAGAAGAACTCATGTGTTTGGATGTACCGACTAGGGATATTTTGGTTAATTACACACCTCCAGGGGAAAATGTTAACTTAAGTTTTAAGGAGATGTATGGAACTAAGTTAGAATTTCTAGGCATTCATAATGAGGAAGTTCCAACTGAGAAGTGTGATGGTGATCGATTTTTTTGATAATGGATGTAGAAATGTGAGGAAGAAAATCTTAACGAAGGTGAGACTGGGGAGGAATTTAGCTAAAATTACAAAAAGATTAGCTTCCACACTTTGCCCTATAAAGAGAACTCATCGGATAATGGAAGAGAGCTAGAGGGATGAGACCTAAAAAGATCTAGTTGTCGGAGAAATATGATGTTATACATATTTTTGTATACTATATATATATATAATTTTTTGTGCACGGCTTTTATATTTCATTTCATGCATCTATACATTTCTTTCATACATTGGGGACAATGCATGAGATAAGTGTGGGGGAGGACTCTAACATGACTAATATAACAAAAAAAAGTTTTTTATATATATAAAAAAAACTTTTTGAAAGAATAGAATAATATTTTGATATATTTTTTGTAAGAAATTAAGTCAATTTTAAGGAATAAGAAAATCATAATTAGGATTTTTTATACTTGGTCAAAATAAGATGACTTGTTTTATTTTCAAGGTTAGGAAAAAAATTAGTGAAAGTAATTTAATCTTGATCTTTATCTTGAAGAAATATGCACACTTTATACACACTTAGGGTTCAAAATAAAATTCTTATGCCTTATAAAAAAAACGAAAGAGAAAAAATATATATGTATATCTATGAAAAATAAACTAATCTAATTATTGATTAGCTAGGTGCCTTAGACTAAGAAAGCCTTGGTAATTATCCAAAGATGATTAGATAAGTTTGAAAAAAATTATATATATATATAAATCCTCTGATTAAGCTGGGTATTTGTGCCTCATGAAGCATAAGTATTCACACCTAAAAGGGATACATTTTATAAATAAAAATCCTTGATTTTGTGGCCTTGTTTGCTCGAGTGTTTAAGTCTTTAGGGGTGTTTTCTCACCTGGTGCCCTAAGACTGTCAGGTTTGGGTGTCATTGACTAAAGGCTCATTACATGGACAAATTAGAAGCCTAATGGAATTGAGGAATAAATACCACCAAAAAAAATAAATAAGGCATAAAATTTAATATTAAAGAATCTTTAGTCAAAACTTCACAGTCACGAAAGTGCATATGAATTAGGGTAGAGTAATAGATTAGATGAGACATACAATTTGACTCCTTACTTTGATTGATGACATGTTTCTGAATAGAGACTAAGTCTAGGAATGAAAAGTTCGATTTTCCTATGACTTATAGATTACTTGAACTCTTACAACATACCCTAAATATTTTCTATCTTCTCAAAATGCTTTTTCGAAAATACTAACATTTTTTCTCTTTCTTTATGGATTTTGTGGGTGCAATCCACTAAAAACCCTCATGAGACAAAACTCGTCCTCTAGGGGTAACCTAGAGGTTTAAGAGCTTGTTGCACATGCTCAGTGCAATCGAGTGACCTACAAAAGTGGTCCAATAATTGATTAGGATTAGTTTGATATTTTGCTCGAGGGCGAGCAAAAGATAAGTGTGGGGGGTGTGATCAGTCACATATATTGCATATATATTGTCACAATACCATGATCAGTCACATATATCTCCTCACTCCTCTCCCTTCTGAGTTTTTGCCTATAAAAGACAAGTTTTGCACTGAAAAAACAACGAAGACTAGGATAAGAATTCTTATTCATTTTTAGGATTTTAGGAGTATTATTAGATAGTTCTAAGAAGCTGCATCTCATCTTTATTATTGAGAGAAGAGATAAGTACTTTTTTTTGTTTAGACCAGTAAAGAGAGAAGAGTAAAATTGAGTTCATCTTTGAAGTGACAATCAAAAGAGATTCAACTTACTTATTCAACTTGACTCAATTCGGCATGTCTATGTTTAATTTTCATTCTAGTATTTGTTTTTTTTTATCATGAGCAACAAAACCATCTTCTGGGCTCACTAATCAATCTCTTCTACCTCCTTTCTCTTCATTGATTTTTATGAAAGCAACTCTTTTGAATCAGAAAAATACCTGAGTTAAACTTTGTTCTTGAAAGCACATGTGGATGTCTGTACTTTAAACTTGGACTTTAAAAGCACAAATCTTTTTAAATTGTTTTTATTTCATATTTGCTTCTTCACGCTTGATGGTTTAACATTCTCTTTTTAAATGTCGTGTTAAGAAAGACCTTAAGATTTAAACCAAAACCATCTTATTTGTTTTACTTTAACATTAAAAGAAACTAAAGGTTTTCCTTTACGATAAAAGTAACGCACCAAAGTGTTCTTGAGATAAGTAAGTAGTTAAGTAGAAGATTAGTGAGCCCAGATCCTTTTTATAATTTAAATCACATCCAAATCACTCTCAAATTATTTTTTAAAAGATCATCTTTTTCAAAGCCTTTTCCAAGTTTTAAAATTTTCTTTAAATCACTTCCCTTCTCTCCATTCTTCTTCTCAATTAAAAAAAAAAGAAAAATACCAACACCTTTCTTTGTTATTTAACAATTCATCGAAAAGCTTCTATCGCATTCCTCCTCGTGGACACGACCCGTTAGCCCAAAGCTAGATGGCAATTCTTATCACTTTAATTTTGCAATCTCTAAGTTAAATATGTTTAAACAAAAATATTTGGGTTCGAGAAAGTGCAACCCTATAGGACCCAAAAAGATTTTGGTACCAAAGAATACACTAAACTTGTTGATGTAGGTGTGTCGTCCTCCTGAAAGACATAGGGAGAGATGGTACCTTGGTGGTGAATGCATCGGAGCTCAAAAGATCAATCGTCATATTGCATCGCTATCAAGAACCACTTATTTTTGAGATTGCCTATGGTTTGGAAACTTCTCCATTTAAAAATTTCATTAGCTAGATCTATATATGCCTAGGGTTAGCTAGCTTTTCTTTTGTGTTAATATGCTTTAGTTGTGAATACATGATTTTTTATGGCTTTCTTATATTTGAGCTACTCAACTAACATTGCTTTTGCTCTTTATTTGCCCATGAATTGCTTGCCCATGTTTATAGTATTTTCCCATGGTCACTTGGTTGATAGATATCTTTGCGCGTATGTGTACATAGATTAATTTATTTGCTCATATATATGTATATATATTTTGTTTATATATCTATCTTGTGGTTGGGTATCATATCTAAACCATATTTAAGCAATAAATCATGATAGCAATTGCGTGCCTCAACTCTTATCAAGAGAAATGACGAGGAGAAGTTCAGAACTCGTTAAGGGTATTCGAATTTAATATCTTGTTTTTTTAATTGCTTAATGTATGACTACATTGTTGAAAAATATATTTTTAATAGAATAATAAAAAAATATTTTGGTATCATTTTCATATATTTTTCATTCTATAAGATTCCTGGTGTTATTTCTCTATTTTATGTATAAAAACATCCAAGTAAAAATATTTTTCAAAAACCCTTAATTCAATTTTTTTTAAAAACTATTTTTTGGGTAGTTACAGTCGACCAACCGGTTGACCGAGTTGACCTGATATAGGTCTGGTTGGCCAAGCAGTCGACCAAGAAAACCTGAAATACAAAAAAAATAAATTTTTGGCCTAAGTTGATCGACCGACCAGTCAACTAATTGTAACTGAGAAGCTCTCGATTAGACCCCGGTCGACTGGGCAGTCGACTGTGACTCAGGTCAGCAGTGCTTTTTACCCGTTTTAAAGGCCCTAAATCCCAACTCTCTCACTTTTCCCTTCTCCACTGTCTCCCTCTTCTTCTGCTCCCTATTTCCCTCATCTCTCCCAGACCCTTTGCAATCTCAAATTAAACTCTAAAATTTATTGGATCTCTCCTCAAAACTTCAGATTCACCTGTTTTCAAGGAGAAATTTTGGGTTCTTCAAGGTATAATCCCTAATATATCAAAACTTCTTTATTCATAATTTTTTTCTAAAATTAGTGCCAAACTCATGTTTATCATCTTCCTATCTTTACCTTGTCAAAGGGGCTTAGATCTGAGATGAGTAAACAACCTGAATAATCATCAAGCCATTTTGCTTCTTAGAATGCATCTTGTAGATTTTCTGTGATGCATAATATGCATGTAATTTCTTATAGAACTGTTGTGCTTGCTGATTTTGAGCACTTGGTTCTAGCAAACATTTTGAACATAAGCTCTCTTGAATACCTAGTCACCATTAAGGAACCCGTCTAGCCTGAGTTTGTGCATTATTTTTACTCTAATCTGACTTTCCAAAATAATCATATCAGATCGAGGGTTCTCGGTAAGGACATCAACATTTCTTTAGAATGATTTAGATCTCTACTGTGAGGGTGTAGATATATATAATATTGATATACATGATTTTGAATATCCTGACGGTGAATCTGCCCTTACCGCATCTCTCCTACTTCACGATGATGATAACCATGCTTTAATAAGAATGAGGAGGTGAATTATTATACGCTCACCGCCCAGGTTTAAGATAGTGTTTTATAATCTCCTGCCAAAATCAGGAGAATATAGTCGTGCATGGGGTTATGCTCCCCTCTTGATCTATTGCCTTCTAAAAGCATTAGAGTTAACATTCCTAAGTTCATAATCAATTTCATGGTCTCTGAGCACCTCCTGATCCCAAACCGGCACTTACCATGTGAGATGCTCATTACTCAACTGCTCAAACAATTAAAATTTTTCTACTGAACAGTCCATAGAATCGTCTGTTGATATCAGCAGCACTCTCTTAAAGAGGATGTGTGTGCTAGGGAGTATGCTCCTGCTCCTCAGTCCCCTCCTACAATTCATGTTGTTGCCCCTGGTCCTTTTCAGCCACCTCAGCTTATTTTGACCTATACAGAGCTCTCTCTACCCAGCTTCGTGAGCATGATCTAAAGATGACCGCAAATTTTGAAAGGATGAAGCAAAGAGTTCAGAATGACCCACAATATATCTACTCATCTATTCGTGTAACGGCCTGATCCCGCAGGTATGGAGACATTATTGCGGCGTATATACGCAAGTTGAAAATACCTTCATGTATATAGGCTAAACATCAGTACAGGTAAAAATTAGGGTATGGAAGCACATGGTGCATTATACATTCCAACATATGAGTATATTATAAAGTTATCACAAGATGTGACACAATATTAAAAGAATATTACATCACCGATCGGCGCAAATGCGAGAATACAAAGAGATGTGCAAGTATGAATAGTACAAATGGCGCTAACGAGTTTACAGATGAAAAACTCGAGAGACCGAAGGGGGGCCTGAAGGATAGGGCTCCAGACGGGCTGCCGATGTTCCACGCTAACGTTGCACCTCTCAGGCCAACAACTGGCAAAATCCACAAGCTCCAAACTCAGATTTGGACATGGGGATCCAAGGGAGTCAGAACTTCCCGACGAGTGGTGATGCTAATTCCAAGTGGTGTGCGAAGATAAGCAAACATGTATCAATAAATTCGAATCATAAACATGCATTGAAAACCGTCTCGTGAGAACAAGCATACAGAAGTAGGTAGATATATAGTAAGCGATATCAAGTAAGGAATACTCATGGTACGATAAGATAAGATCAAGAGACTGGTAGAATAGAACACAAGTAGTAAAGCAGGATGTAAGCAGCTATAATATAGTAACGATCATAAAATCGGAAATCTGATCTAAAATTCAATGAAAGCATACTTGGCAAAGCATATAACGGATACATAGTTGGCATCTTTTATTGTAATTATTACTCATCTTAACCCGATGTCCAGATATGTGAACTAGCATCCCAGCATACATATATCCATATCTTAGTAAACAAGGTTGTTATTGGAAACCAACAGGGGGTATCAACGAACAATGTTTACAGTAGGTCCCGTGCATACCCGGGACCACGGCGAAGGATGTTCCGCTACTGGAGAATGAAACCTACCCTAAGGCGATCAGGAGGGTCTTATAGAATGCCCTTTATCAAAATGGTACCAGGAAGGAGAGAGCCAGCACACCCCTCGGTCTCCTGGAGGCCCCCAGGTCAGATCGAAAGTTTTAGTTGCACAACATACCTAATACCACTGTAAACACGAATGATAGCCGTAAGTTTCCCCCGACCCGATGTAAGTTGTCCCATTTTATGGTTTATTTGATAATTATCAAATTTTGGGAATGAGCAGGAGCAAGCAAGGAATATCAGGAATACAGGTGTATCAGGAGTACAGTTTGTACTATATATCAAATTGTAATCAAGGCGTCAGGTCATTGTTCCCGTTATCATGGTAATTATAAGAGTCAAGTATATCATGCCGGGTGTCAAGTGATAGCATGACAAGAGGATGATCTTAGGCAGGTAAAAGTCATGTCATAACAAGGAGCAATTGTCAAGTAGAAGCATGTCGGGTGTCGGGTGATAACACATTAGTTGTCAAGTGATACAAACAGGTGTTAGGTATTAGCATATAGATGACAGATATCAAGTAATAGCATGTCAAGTGTTAACATATCAAGTATGTGTATAGCAAGTGATAGAGTAATAGCTGAGACAATCAAGCGGAGCTGAGCAATCTGGAGGTATGGACAGCAAACAGTGTTTAACACTAGAGAGCCAGGTGAGGTTACCGGGACGACGTAGCTTAAAGTGCGAGTAGAAAATCCAGCAGCATCTCGCCTAGACGAATCTAGTGGTAAAGCACTAAGCGCTAAGTATGCCTACCATGCGGAGCTGAAAGACCTGACGGTCTAGGCGCACTTCTCTTTCGAGATAGTGGGTGAAAGCCCAGAGGTTAAAGTACACTCGGGGTCTAGGACAACTCTCGGTAGCTACCATGAAACCCATAAGGGTACAGGCCTAGAACCATTAGATAGCCAGCCTGGGAATGAGCAGAAACCTAGAGTCAGTATAAGAGTACCTGTATGAGATGTTAGTACCATAGGAGTATACATACAAGTGTGATAATATCTAGAAAATCGTGGAGTGAAAAAATCTAGGACTGATAGGGCCCGGAGGCCAAGTAGAAAGCCTGAAAGCTTAAAGGGCTCGAAGGCCAAGTTGAGAGCTCGAAAGCTACTGACCACGAAGGGTCAGCCACGCATGGTATATAGTAGTAAAAAAGTAAATCATAGGCATGGTATATAAGCAAGAAGTAAACTACTCTAATATAAGCATTCGACATAGGTATATACATGTACAATCACGGACACTCGGTCACACACAATTATAGGGGCACAACCTAATACAAAAAATATATAAATCTATAATAAAATACATGTCGACCTGACGAAGTGGGGCACCCAAATCAAGGCGACGACACTCGCCCAAATCTCCAAAAAAGCCAAAAACTCTGAAATCCCCGAAACTCGCGCGCGGCAAAAATATAATAAAAAATATATAATTTTTAGAAAGAGAAGGAGAAGAGGAGGAAGAGAAGAGAGAGAAAGAGTTAGAGAGAGAAAAAGAGGGCTAGAGAGAGAAAGACCTAGAAAAAGAGAGATTTAGAGAGAGAAAATCTAGAGAAAGAGAGAGTTAGAGAGAGACTAGAGAGAAATCTAGAAAGAGAAGGAAAAAAGTTAGAGAGAAGGACTAGAGAGAGAATTCAGAGAGAGGAGGAGTAGAGAGAGATAGATAGAGGGAGAGAGAATAAGGAGAGAGAGCTAGACCGAAAGCTAGAGAGAAAGTGAAGGAGAGATAAAGAGAGAAAGGGGGAGAGGAGGGGATTGGCTGACCTCTGGTGGCTTACCAAGCGGCTGCCGGCAGCAATCCTGGCCATCGATGACCCAACAAAGAGAAGAGGGGGGAGGGAGAGAGAATAGGAGATCTGGAGAGAGAGAGATGAGAGAGAATTAGAGAGAGAAGGAGAGATTGGTTATAGAGAGAAAGAGTATAAGGGAGAAAAGGAAGAGCACTGGCCGGCCCTGTTGCCGGCGTGGCCAATAGGTGAGAGGGAGAAAAAGAGAAAGTAGAGAGAAAAAGAGAAAGAGAAAGAGAAGAGAAGGGAGGGGGCCTGCCGCCCCCTTCTCCGCCCATGCACAGGGAACCAGGAGGTCCCCTGGCCGTGCAGAGCAACCGGCGATGCTCGGTGGGGCTCAACCCCCCCCCCCCGCGGGGCGCCAGATCTGGAAGGAAAGAGAGAGAGATTTTAGAGAGGGAGATTGAGAATTAGTGGGAAAGGGGGAGAGAATTTGGGAGAGATAAAGGAGGAAGAGGATTTGGGTACGTTGCCAGGGGAAGGAGAAGAAAAAAATGAAAGGAAAGAGAAAGAAGAGAAAAAGATCAGGAGAAGAAAATGAAGGAAAAAGGAAAAAGAAAAGAAAAAGAAAAGAAAAGGAAGGATGAATGGATGGGATGGACAGGAAGGGGAGTTAATAGGGGGTAAGGCTGGTTGGTGGAATCTATGGGAAAAGAAAAAGAAAAGAAAGAAAGAAAGAAAGAAAGAAAGAAAATGGAAGATCTAAAATAATAATATTATAATATGGTCGAAAATATCAACTGTTCCAGAAAAATTCCAAACAATACCCAGAGGTAGAAAACACCATCGTGAGGAAGAATACAAAATCAGTTTTTAAAAATAAAATCCTATTTTCAAATTAAAAATCCTGAAGTCAATCGTCGATACCGGTCTACACCGGCTCGGCAGGATATTGATAAATTTAGAAAATTCTAAAAAAAATATATTAAAAAAATATGACTCTAAGAAGGAATGACAAAGCAGAATTCAGAAATTCTATTCTGATTGTGAACAAAAAATTCTGGAATCAACTAGCGATACTGGCCGATAAAAAATCCAGTAGAATTTTGATAAATTCAGAAAATTATCAGAAAAACTATTTAGATATGAAAAGTGATTTTAAGAAATAATTTGAAAGCCATTTCTTGATATTCAATTCTATTTGTAAATTAAAAATCTTAGAATCGGCCAGTGGCACTAGTCGACACCGATTTTGAAGATTTTCAATAATTTAGAAAAATCCCAGAAAATCATAAAAATCTAGAATATTGGAAAATGATATTTGAAACAAAAATAAGTCAAATCTAAATACTAGAAAGACTAAATCAAGCAATACGCTAGGATCGGGTCTCCGGTTCAGACTAGGGCTGACTGTGAGTCCACGAATCAAGATCTAAGGCAAAACGATCATATAAATAATTCATAATACAAAAAAATACAGAATGTAAATCAAAAAATATGATCAAAAAAATTTGAATACGCAACTAATTATGTATTCTGGGAGCGGGGTGTTAAAATTAGCTACCTTCAGACATGCATCGATGAGACCTATAGTTGGAACGCTTGGCCGGTTCTACTTCTAAGAGGCCATGCTCAGGCCCTTGCTACATCGGGACATCCATTCGACACTTGGGTACCTCCTCTAGCTCCTTTCGAGGCACTAGCTTGTTGGCCTGAAAGCCCATCACTCTAGTTTTGATGATGATTAACTCATGTAGTTATAGTACTAATGATATTGTGTTTAATTAGTATCAGATATTTGATCAAGATCTTGTTGGTATTAAGCTTCGATAAAGGATTTAAAGTCAAAGTTTTGGAGCTAGCACGTGTTGAATCAAGAGCTCGCGCATCAAGATTGCATCAAGTACTCAAGAGGAGTCTAACTCATTGGATCAAGATTTGGACCAAGTCAAGAAGGAGAAGAAGACCTTCAAGAGAAGATTTTCAAAAAGACTTGTGTCATGTTTGTAAGTGTAAAGATTTTGTTTTTAGATAAAATGTAAAGGATAGATTAGTTGGTGGATTGCTCAAGTTCACATACACTCTTACATAAGATTTAGATGTATTTTCATAAAAGAGTTTTCGTTTTGGAAAATACCGGTTTGCTTTTTAAGATTCAAAACATACATGTGTTTTATTAACTTATTTTAGAGCTTATTGTCAAAAATATAGATATTTCATCTCATATGTATAGTGAATCATATCCATACACACTAAGCTTCAAAAGTGTTTAAAATATCTTGTTTTTGTATTTGGAGAAGTTTTAAAAAAAATCAATTTTCAATTTGGAGATTATTTTTGAAAAATACAGATTTCTGTTAGCCAAAATTTCTATATTACAAAAATAGTTCAAAATAATTGTAACATGTTTTGATTTTTACTCAAACATGTTTGTATATCAAAGCATATCAATGAACTTATTTTTGTAGAATTTATGAGAATTTATGGAAATATATTGAAGGTAAAAAGACCATGTTTCAAATCCAAAAAAATTGTTGGACTGGCCTTCTACCGGTCGATCGGATGGTCGACTGATCCAGAAGTCGGTCGATCGCTCCGGTCGACCATGTGAACAAACGTTCACAGCGAGGGCCAATTGACCGCACGGTCGACCAACAGAGAGTTTCTGCTCTCTGTAAATGGCCCCGGTCGACCACTAGGTCATTTGCTAGTTTATGGTCGACTGGCCGGTCGATCGCTTTTCCCAACGGTCAGAATTCCGACCGTTGGCAGTCGACCGGGCGATCGACCTACAGCAGGCAGACCTACTGAGTTGGCTTCCAACGGCCACATTTTGAGAGCCTATAAATTGGGGCTGCCCTGAACTGTTTTCTACAAGAATTTAAGTGGGTTTTCAAGATAGTTTTTCCTACACTTAAGTGTTTATCTCCACTTATTTTAGAGCCAAATACTTCCATATCAAAAGGAGAGTTTTTTCAAGAGTGTTTTGTAAAAGAGATTTCTTGAGTTTTTCACCACCAAATCAAACCTTGTTTTCTCACACATACTTGAGCTATCCAATGACATATCTATCCTATAGGAGAGTTGTTGTGAGAGTATTTTTAGGTGATCAAAGTGTTTAGATCACCAAAATGTTCAATCTTGTATTTGAAGAGGCGGACTTACTGGTTCATATTGTTTCGAGTTCTAGTGAAAGCTCGGTGTAGAGGTGCGGCCTCGGCAAGCTAGTATGCATGCGATGTGTTGTTCTTGTGAGAACAATAGAGGGACTAGTGAGTCCAAGGAGTCCTAGTGTGAGCTCGTTGTAGGTGTTGTGGCACCGAGTGGTCTGGTGTGATCAATTTTAGTGGAAATCCTTCATAGTGTTGAAGGCGGGGACGTACAGCAAGGGTGCTCGAATCTCGAAACAAATCTCCTGTATTTGCGATTGCTCTCTCTATCTCTCACTTGTGTTTATATCTTGCATGCACTTATTGTCATATTCATTACTTGTTTGATATATTCTTATGCTTATATTGTTATATGCGTGGGATTGTTTGCTCATACTTGTATTCAATCAAGAGAGCCACAGCAGCATCTCAACTCTTATCTAGAGGAATCTTGAGGAGATAGTCTAGAGCCCTTCACGGGGAATTCGGCTAAACTCTTAGGTTATACTTGGTGTGTTGTGCATAATAATTTTTAGTTTGCATTAATAGTTTTAGTTCCGCATTAATTCATCATTAGATTAGCTAGTCACCTATTCACCCCCCTCTAGGTGATTTCAATTGGTATTAGAGCCAAGTGCTCTTGATTTTGGTCTAACAACCTAGAGTTAACGATTCTCATTTATAGCTAATCACAATATTTGTACACACACATAGATTTCATGTCACCTCCCACCTTTGATATTCTTAATAACCAAACTTGGAAGGTTAAGATATCTTCGTACCTCAAAGACTTAGGGATTCATGTTTATTTTGCCACTATTAAAGATTCATATTGTTTATATGGCAAACACCTTGAGGCTAATGCAAAAGCCATCCATGCTTTAAAGTCAACCATAAATGATGAATATTTATCTAGGGTATCTAACTTTGATTCAGCTTTTGTAGTATGGAATACTATAGTCTCCCTTGGTGAATAAAAGCAATATTATGTGGGGAGTGACTCGAATGATGGAAGTGATGTTTCCAACTTGTGCTACATGGTCCAAGGGGATAACCCCCTTGAGGTAAACTCCGAATCTGAGCTTGATGAGGATGTTGACTTGTCATATGATGATCTTGCTTCATTTTCTTAACAATTTCTTGAAAAATATGACTTGATTAAAAAAATAATAAAAAATTGAAAAATAAATTTGATCCATGTTAAAAGAAAAACATTCCTTTAAAAATAAATTGGAATGTATTTCAAAAGAAAATGATACGTTGAAAAAGGATAATACTTTCTTCAATTCTAAATTAAATGATCTTTGTGAAGGAAATACTTCTTTGAAAAATAAAATTATTTTGGTGGAAAAGAAAAAGAAATTATTTTGGAAGAAAACAACTCTTTGAAAAGAAAATTTGTTTCAAAAGAAAAGGAAAATATTCCTAAAAAGAAAAAGAGTATTGATTCTCATTCTCACCATACTTTTCATGCTACTATTGATAAAAATAAGATTCAAATTTTGAAAAATTGAGTAAATTGCTTGATTTCAACTCTAAGCAATTGTGCATTCAATCACAATATATTGAAAACCTTGTTTCAAAAGAAACAAGCTCCACATGTTCATGCACATCACCCACGGCACCATATGCACACTTCGCACACCATGATTACACTCATTCATTTGTGCGTCCTAGAGTGTACAAATATGCACATTGCGGCCGCAAAGGACACTTAGCAAAATTTTGTTATGATAAGGTAAATTCTTTAAATTTTGCTAATAAAAATGTTTGGGTTCTGAATAATGCTAACCCCCGTGGACCCAAAAGAAAATGGGTACCAAAGGCCCCATCTCTTGTGTTTGATACAGGTTTAGGCTCTCACATGACATGAGAAAATTGGTGCCTTGGTGGGGATGTATGGGATAGATGGACATACAATTGATGCATCACAATCAAGGAAGTTTAGTGGGAGGACCACCATGGTTTGGAGATATAGAGATGTGCCCTAATGGTTTTGGTAACTGTCTCTAACTCCTTATTAGTTTATATGCTTTTACATAGGTAATATTTTTAGCATGTTTTGATGTTGTGCTTCATGTGGTAAATACTTGTTTAGATGTACCTTTCATTAAAACTTGTGTCTATATTTGTACAAAAAGTGAGCAAAACATTTGATTCTTAGATGTTTGTACTTCATTACTCATTTGTACTGATTACATGTACATGTATAACTTAGTTTTGATGATTCCCTAATTTACACTTGTTTTACCTATTTTTGCATATGTTTTACTTCATGTATATGTCATTCTTTTCTAAAACTAATAAATATACATGTATACCCTTGAGTCTCTTGCCTTCATGCAAATAATATTATGGACTCTTTTGTGTTTGGGATATGTATGTATGTTTCTAGTTTTGGATAAAATATACATATACCTTAAAGTTTGTTTTTAAATAAAAAATACATTTTTGTAACTTACATGTTTTTGGTAAAAGATATTCATATTTGTTTTAAGCCTCATTGACTATATTCATGAAAATGCTATTCACATAATGTTTGTGCACTCATATTTAGTTTGTTTACTCATGACTTTGTTTTCATTAGCTTTTATGTGCTTTATAGATTTTGAGTGTCGACTCTTGTGTATTTAGTATATTTCATGAGATATACATGATTTGGTTTCATGTTTGAAAGATCTTTAACTAGTTTTTAAAAAATTACTTTAAACTAGTTATTTATTATTCATTTGGTAGTGTTTTCGATCTACAATTATCTTCAAATCATATTTTGAAAAACTTCTACCCTTAAAGGGCGGATGGATGGGTGACCATGCCTTATATGCTCTAATTGAAAATCTTTTTAACATGTGCATAAATAGGGTGGATAGTTATGAGTAATACACATGAACTTCATGAAATTCTATTTTTGTATACTCATATACGTTTTCTTGTATATGTATGCTTCAAATTTCAAATAATATCAATTTCAATTTGTATTTTCATTTTCATACACATATATATGATTTGATTGCGCTTGATTTACTATATCCTTATATGTTTAAAGCACAAATTATGTTTATGCTAAGCTTGACTTAAATCTTAATTTCAATTGGTATCTCAGTTGATATTTTAATAATCTTATGCATTATTTTCAGTTGGTTTCAATTGGTATCCAAATATACTTCATATTTTACCATTTATTTAATATCAAATTTACAATATAGTTCAATTGGTATCAATATGTTTTGATTTCAATTGGGTTTCGATTTAAAATGGCATCAAAAATGTCTTACCATTTATTTGGTATCAAAATTTACCATATTTTAATTGGTATCAAAATATAAAATATTTTATTTTCATTGGTATCAAAATTTACAAATGTTTTAATTTCAATTGGTATCAAAAATTTTCAATTTCAATAGGTATTAAAAATCTGGTGATATCTTAAAATTTTGTTTACTTACAAGTGGTATCTAAAAATTTGACTTAAGAAAATGCAAAATTTGTCCTTAAAGAGGATTTTAAAAATGTTTTGATATGTATTGCCTATATGCAAGGGGTGCTTAACATCTTTTCTATATATAGATTCATGTTAAGTGTATCTTATGTGGAGGAGCTTGACATCTCTTCTTTATGTAGTACACGTGTGTAGGGGGAGCTTAATATCTCCGCTTATATATTATATATTATTCTTTATGTGAGTTATGATTTTGTAATCCCTTCTTCATGTAATGCATGTATGTGGGGGAGCTAACTTATCGTCTTCCTCTTCATGAATGTGTATCGCATATATATCTTTATTGTTGATTTATTTTTCACCCCTTTGTTGATGATTGATAAAAAGGAGGAGAATGATTTTGAGTTTATATATGCATATTTGAAATTGAGTTTATGCATATATTGAGCTTATGTATTTTATGCTTATACAAAAGAAGAGGAGAAGGATTTTGAAAGTTTATACAAAAAGTGAGAGAAGGTTTTTGGGGAAAAGACTTTTTGGTTTATGCATATTTCTCTCACCTTGTTTATGCATGTATATTTATTTAGTTTATGCACTTCATTGAATATCTATTTGTTTATTGCTATGCATCAGTTAAGGGGGAGCTTCTATGAAGCTTAACTTTAATCCATGAATATATAACTACATGAGTTATGTCATCATCAAAAAAAGGGAGATTATTGGCCCGAAGGCCCATCATTCTAGTTTTGATGATGATTAACTCATGTAGTTATAGTACTAATAATCTTGTGTTTAATTAGTATTAGATATTTGATCAAGATCTTAGTTGGTGTTAAGCTTCAACAATGGATTTAAAGTCAAAGTATGGGAGTTAGCACGTGTTGATTCAAGATCTCGCGCATCAAGATTGCATCAAGTACTCAAGAGAAGTCTCCCTCATTGGATCAAGGCTTGGACTAAGTCAAGAAGGAGAAGAAGACCTTCAAGAGAAGATTTCTAAGAAGACTTGTGTCATGTTTGAAAGTGTCAAGATTTTATTTTTAGATAAAATGTAAAGGATAGATTAGTTGGTGGATTGCTCAAGTTCATATACACTTCCACAAAAGATTTAGATGTGTTTTCAGAAAAGAGTTTTCATTTTGAAAATTACCGGTTTGGTTTTTATGATTCAAAACATACATGTGTTTTTTTCAACTTATTTTAGAGTTTATTAAAAAACATAGATATTTCATCTCATATGTGTAGTGGATCATATCCATGCACATTAAGTTTCAAAAGTGTTTAAAATATCTTATTTTTGTATTTGGAGAAGTTTTGGAAAAATCGTTTTTAAATTTGGAGATTGTTTTTGGAAAATACTGATTCTGTTTAAGCCAAAATTTCTATATTACAAAAATAGTTCAAAATGTTTGTAACATATTTTGATTTTTACTTAAACACGTTTGTAGATCAAAGTATATCAATGGACTTATTTTTGTAGAATTTATGAGAATTTATGGGAATTTATTGAAGGTAAAAAGACCATGTTTCAAATCCCTAAAAATTGTTGGACTGGCCTTCCGCTTCGATCGACCGCTTCGATCGACCGATGTGCACAAACATGCACAGCAAGGGCCGATCGATCGCATGGTCGACCGACAGAGACTCTCTGCTCTCTGTAAATGGGACCGATCGACCAGACGATTGACCGCAAGGTCATTTGCCAGTTTACGGTCAACCGGCCGGTCGACCGCTTTTCCCAACGGTCGAAAATCTGACCGTTGGCGGTCGACCGACAACAGGCAAACCTGCTGTGTTGGCTTCCAACGATCACATATTGGGAGCCTATAAATTGGGGCTCTCTTGGACAGTTTTCTAGAAGATTTAAGTAGGTTTTTAAGATAGCTTTTCCTACACTTCTAAGTGTTTATTTCCACTTTAGAGCCAAATACTTCCATATCACAAGGAGAGTTTTTTAAAGAGTGTTTTGTAAAAGAGATTTCTTGAGTTTTTCACCACCAAATCAATCCTTGTTTTCTCACACATACTTGAGCTATCCATTGCAATATCTATCCTATAGGAGAGTTGCTGTGAGAGTATTTTTAGGTGAACAAAGTGTTTAGATCACCAAAGTGTTCAATCCTGTATTTGAGGAGGCGGACTTCCAGCTTCGCGTTGTTTCGAGTTCTAGTGAGAGCTCAGTGTAGAGGTGTGGCCTCGGCAAGCTAATGTGCTTGCGGCGTCTTGTTCTTGCGGGAACAAGAGAGGGACTAGTGAGTCCAAGGAGTTCTAGGTGAACTCGTTGTAGGTGTTGCGGCACCGAGTGATCCGGTGGGATCGATTTTAGTGGAAATCCTTCATAGCATTGAAGGTGTGGACGTAGAGCAAGGGTGCTCGAACCTCGAAACAAATCTTCCGTGTTTGCGATTGCTCTCTCTATCTCTCATTTGTGTTTATATCTTGCATGCTTTTATTGTTCATATCCATTACTTGCTTGATAAATTTGTTCTTAAATTGTTATATGCTTGGGATTGTTTTCTCACACTTGTATTCAACCAAGAGAGCCATAGGGCAACTCAACTATTATCTAGAGGAATCTGAAGGAGTTAGTCTAGAACCCTTCGCCGAGAATTCAGCTACACTCTTGTGTTATACCTTGTGTGTCTAGCTAAATAGTTTTTAGTTTGCATAAATAGTTTTAATTCCGCATTAATTCTTCAGTAGATTAGCTAGTCACCTATTCACCCCCCTCTAAGTGATTTCACAGCTCCTCCTGATGATACAGACTTTCAGGAAGATTGGCCCCTTTTGTATTGATGACAAAAAGGGGAGAGAAATTTTGTGGAGTTATCTAGGAGATTTTAGTTTCATGTCTTTATTTATGTACTCGTTTATTTGGACATATAGTATTTAGTGTTTGGACATGCGTTTCTATGTTTTAGTACTTATTTTGTGGTATGAAACTTGTTTTGAGGTTGGCATAAACCTTTGTATGGACAAATTTCTTTTGTGATATAATATTATCTTTAGAAAGTTATGTATCTTTTTTTATGGTTGATATTTGATACATATCTTCTATGCGTGGTATGTGGTGTGTTTGTATACTTATGTATCCTTTATAAACCAACCATTTTACCACCTATTTTGGAGGTTGGAGGTTATTGGTTGGTCAGAGAAAACCATTTGTGCATACACCTTTGTAATTCTGTATGCTTGGTATGCATGCTTTTATTGATGCATCTAACTGATAGGTCACATTTTGATAAATGCATGTGTTTAGGGGGAGTTTCGCTTGAAGTCTCTCCCTAATTATTTATGATAACTCCATATGTTTGGTCATCATCAAAAAGGGGGAGATTGTTAGCTCAAAGGCCATTAGCCCTAATTTTGATGATAACAAAACATATGTAGTTATACCTTTAACAATTTTGTTTAACAAAATTTCAGGTTAACTCTTTGTTGCATTTCGGCTCCATCACAAGACTCACACGTTTGGAAGCCAAGAAGATATAAATCCCAGAGCCTAAGCACATAGAAGAGCTCAAGGATTAAGTTTGCAAAAGAAGACTATATCAATATTTGTATTTTTAGTTTTTGCATTTTATATAATATTGACAGTTGTTTGTTAAAACCAAAATGATATAGTTTGATTGCTCTGTTGGGATTGACACACACACACACACACATCTTTCATATTCCTAAAATGTTTTAAGAAGAGTTCAAAACTATTCTCTTTTCCGTTTTCAAGATCAAGTTTCAGGAAAATGAGTTTCTGAAAAACTGGTTTTTGATTTAGAAGACTGTTTTTACAAAATATAGTTCTAACTTTGTTTTGTGCTGATCCATGATGACACACTAATTCTATCAAGTCCGTAAAACTCTATTTTGTGTATAAATATAAAAGTTTATTTTGTCAGAAAAAGACTAGTTTCAAAAAGATTTCCATAATAAGCTTTTGGCCCAAGGTCAGCAACTGACCGATCGACCATAGGCAGAGCAGATTTTCTACATCAGTCGAACAAGTGATCGACTAACATGCACTAAAGTGCATTATGTGGACTTCGACCAATCGTGCATTCAACCGACTGCAAGAGCTTTGCTCTTAATTGGGTCCGGTAGACTGCCCCGGTCGACGGACAGAAAGCTTTGCTCTCTGGTTGGGAAAAACGGTTGACCGATCGGTTGACCGCTATCCTCAACGGTCAAAAATCTGAATGTTGGTGGTCGACCGGCCGGTCGACCGGCGAAGAATTTCCTTTAATTTTTTCCCAACAGCTATATTCTAGTTTGTCTTTTCCTGGGTCTTTTCCCAACGACTCTTTTGAGCTTTCTGCTCTTGTTTTGATCCCATGTAAATAATGGGACTGTAGAAAAACCCAAATACAAGATTTAAGAAGTTTTAAATAGATTTTATAAGTTTACAAGAAGGTGTAGTCAAGTTTTAGCTTTTTCTTAAAAGATTTTTTTTTGAGCCAAAATTTCACATTCTTGATTTTTTAGCTTGAGCCTTCCCTCCATCTTTGCAAGCTATTTCCACTGCACAATCCTAAAGAGTTTAACCTCCTCATCTTGGTTATAGGTTTCTACTTGTGAGCCTTTTGTGATCAAGTAAATATCACTGATTTCCTTCCATTGTGAAGTTGTAGAGGTTGCAGCGTCAAGTGAGCTAATAAACTCCGTGTTGGTGTTGCGGCACCGCGAAAGAGGACTTGTGAGTCCATTGAGTTCTAGTGAGAACTTGTAACAGTTGATGATCTAGTGAGATCAGTCATAGTGAAAATTCTTCATAGCGTTGAAGGCGGAGACGTAGAGCAGTGGCTCAAACCTGAGAACATATTATCGTATTTGCGATTGCTTACTCTTTCTCTCGTCACTCTACTTTCTCTTTACTTACTTGCTTACTTATATTGTTTACTTATTTGCTAATATTTCTTGTGTTGTGATTGGTATTTACTAGGTTTCTAACAAGTATATGTTTATTCTACATTATTTGCCATTTAGTACAGCCATCACCTATTCACCCCTCTAGGATTATTCACCCCTCTAGGATCACAAGGAACAGGGTGTTACATTCTACCTACCTTAGAAAAATATCGTCCTTGAAATTTTTATAAGGAGAAGATGAACACAAGAAGGATAGGGATGGAAATTATGCCAATTAAGATATGAATAACTATGAGAAATGTTCACAATCAACTGAACGGTACATCGTGACCTGGACTACTCCCGCCCTTCCTCCCATATAAAACTTTAGACTGTGCTATATCAATACCAATCTGATATCCGTAATGAAGAACATTACCGAAACTTTTGAAAACTAATTTGCTCTGAATATTACATAAGATGAGCTGCCTTAGGAACTGGCCAAACTTTTACTATTTGAATTCTATTAGAAACAATGACGATTACTTCTTTCGAAAAGAAGAGACCCAGGACTACGATACTGACCAGTTTAGAACCCATACTTACTCTGTTGAACATGAAGCTATTTCTGACAGATAGTCTATAATAAGATTACCATATATTCCTCATGTTCTCTGTCACTATAGAAGTGACCGAAATAAAATAGATATAGAAATCCCGATAAATTGATCATAATTAAATATAGAAGACTGATAATAATGGCTGTTCTGAATGTTGAGCGTCGATTACTCTGAAGGGCCTGACGAAGAACTTGAAAGAGACGTAAAGAGTTCTGGATACTGACTTCTAGATGATAACCGGTCTATTATTAAAATATTTAGAGAATACCCAAGTCCTACATGGTTGACCGAAAAGATCTTCAATAAAGATTAGAAGCAGCAAGAAAATATGGTTCATTAAATCCATAAATCACGTTAGGCAAACGAAACTCAGGAAATGAGACTACAGTACTAATCTCTAACGGAACTAGCCACAAGCAAAGTCAAGACTGAGGGCCCTGCATGGCACAGTGTCAGATGCTAAGTATTAGGGTGCGGCAGAACTAACGCTCTGTGAGGCTTGCACTTTGCGAAGCTCATGTTGTGAAGTCAGCGCATAACACAACGCTAAATGCTAAGCGTCAGGGTGCAGCAAAGCCTACGTCTTGTCGAGTTTATATTGCTGGAACATGATCTTGCTTAGCGAGGTTGGCGAGGTCCATGGTGCATCAAATCCGCAAAAGTGCTTAATGTTACGGCTCCAAAAACATGATTAACAATTTATACTAACTGAGATTAATCCTGAATGTTGTCTGCTGGATAATGACTCCACGACAGATCATTTCTGAAAATTTCATAACTCTTGAGAAGTTAATAAAAAAGATCATGATTGCTCGTAAAATAATATAAATAGATAATACCATAGCTCTGTCTGACAGAAGTCCTAATCCTGAAAATGCATTTCATACCAATGCTCCCCATGCAGAGATATAGTCTGTCTGATAATATAAGTGATAGCTACCCTACTTCCTACATTGATCACCGTAATGCGTCAAAAATAGAATGTGAAGCCAAAGAACTGACTGATATTTGATAATACAGTGTACTAGAATCGAAGAATGCCAGAATAGGATGAGAAAGAATTATATCTGCCTGCCGGTACCTTGCTAGTCTACCTTTATCTTAAATTGGCATAAAAATCACAAAAACCTGAATAGTAAAAATTGAAGGGATAGGAATTAGCATGGAAAAAGGGAGGTGGTCACAGGAAATCTAAAATTGATGATGACAGTGCAATAGGAAAGATATAATATAGAAAACTTACCAACTCAAAGACATGATAAAATAGGGATAATTGTTACGGGTCGTATCTTTAGGGTTCCTGTCCCTGATTGTAGGCATCCCTTCCTATTCTTACTCCATTCAATTTCTTTGCTTCTTCTTCAGTCAAATTATATGTTTGACTCTTTTTGTCATCGGTCCTAGCTTTTTGGTCTCCTCTGCCTGACTATATGTTTGTCGTTGGGATGCAGTGAAGTCTATCTCCAAGTAGGTCCAGGATTCTCTACCAACAGTGGTACCTGATATATTGATTGGGTCGGTGCAGTATTCTCTGCCCTTTTGAACGGATAGTCACTCTTCAAATGATCCTCAGACCCACATACAAATCATAATTTATAAGTTTCCTGGCGATTGCATCGTAAGTGTTTGGCTTTAGACAGTACTCACATACAATATGCAGAGGGCGAGGAAAGAGTGATTGCTTGGCTAGCCCGGTATAAGGAACATCTTTATTTTCATCTTCAGGCCTTGCTGGAATTTACTTTCTCGGTTCTCCTCATCAGCCACCATATATAGCGCAAAATGACTGTGGCTTAGGAACTTTGCAACATACTTGTCCACTATTCGATCCTCCTACTGGAATCTAATAAATTATTCTTCCATCTCTTTTTGAGTTGTTACAGAAAAGAATCTTTTATAGAAATCCTTTAAGAACTGGTCCTAAGTGATGGGCTTCTCCAATTTCGCTTCTTCCGCCAACCACCATGTTCTGGCTGAATCCATCAACTGAATCTTGGCCACTTCCATTTTGTTCTTATCAGGGACACGGGCTACCTTCAGAAGATCAACGTGTCTACCAGCCACTGCTTTACATCTAGGGACTTCTCCATGCTCGAAAAGATCACCGGCTGTAATCCCCTGAAATCTGACACGTTACCTGGCTTTGGTTCCTGCAGTACAACCAATAATCTTTGTGCAAGATCTCCATCTATTCCTTTTGTTTTCCATCATACTTTTACAAAATCGCTTCCAATCAACACTTCCACCACTAGGGCTACCTTATGAAGAACCAGAACAATTATGATTCCCCATCCTTTCATGCTCGAGTTGGTCTAAGAATAACGAGAAACTTGAAATCACGTAGAGGGGGGTGAATAGGTAATGATGCTAATCAATGCACAAATTTAAAAATGAGATGATGCAACGATCACTCAAAGCAAGATTAGAAGCTGAATACCCCATGAAGGGTTCTGAACTTCTTCCTCGTGATTCCTCTAAATAAGAGTTTGAGGTACGCAATGCAATCTTGTTGTGAGAGTAAGATTGACAATATAACACAAGTAAACCAATCGCAAACGCAGGGATTTGTTTTGAGGTTCGAGCACCCAGCTTTACGTCTCCGCCTTCACCTAGAATGATTTTCGATCCGCTAGAACTTCCACAAAGAATTACAACCACTAGGGAGTACCCAACTCCTCAATCACACTCCTCTAGTCCAGAGGTAGTGGAGGAACAAATGCAATAATCACTTGGTAATCAAATGACCACAAACTCTCTTTTGAAAAACTTTCCTTTACAAAACCCTAGAGAATAATGTATAGGATTGAAGTTCAAGGTTTGTAAGTGAAAAATAAAACAAAGTAGAAGAGAGTTTTGAATCAAAAACATCAGAGAAAAAATAGAGATTAGAGCACAAAACTGAGAATAAAAAATTTCTTTCAAAAAGACTCAAGCTTTGATTTCTTTTGCAAATGTTGTTGTAATTATCCACAATCCCATCCACCCCTATTTATAGGATATAGGTAGGGATTAAAGGGTAAAGAACAATTTTGACTAATCAGGAAAGATAAGACCCAAAACCAGTCATAAACCTCGTTTGGAGAATAAAACCACATTTTAAAACATGTTTCAAAAACTATCCGTTTGGCTGTTAATACACTCACAGTTGACCGGCCCGGTCGATCGGTTTTAAAAATCTTTTGACCGTTGGCAGGCCTCGGTCGACCGCTCGGTCGACCATCCCAAACAGAGAGTTGGGTGCAGTCAACCGGTCGAAGCTCGATCGCACGACATGGGGTCCGATCGACCGCCCGGTCGACCGAATAACGTGCACACATGCACGCACCCAACGGTCAGAACTGCGGTCGACCGCTCTGACCTGAAATAGAGCCGGTCGACCGTCCGGTTGACCGCAACAGGTCAAAATAGATATTTTGGGAAAACGTTTTTGAAGATATGTTTATTGTCTGAAAATGATTTTTGTCAAGACTTTGTAAACTGCAATAAATTGAGTTTGCAAATGCTGGAATAGGTCTATTGAAATATTTTATACAAAAGACAAAAATAATCTTTTGAAAAACATGTGTAATTTTGTGCGTGTGGGAAATTTGAGCTTCAATACTATATACTATCCTTTAACAAACTAAAATATAAAAACTATATAGAAGGAAGTCTCTGAACCGCGTTGCCGAGCTAGAGCCTCCTCTCCTATGAAAGAGTCCTCTTGCGCCATCAACATATCAACATGCTTTTAGCGCCATTAACCTTGCAATATGCTTAAGCCATCAAGATTTGTACAAACCTGAAATTCATTCTAGAATAACTTATTAGTACCAAATAGTTTTTATATGTTTTGTTATCATCAAAACGTATATAAATGGAGAGTGTAACCTTTTGGGCCAACAATCTCCCCCTTTTTGATGATGACAAAACAAATAGGGAGGTAAAAAGGGAGGTAAAAACTCCCCCTCAAATAATGCTATAATAAACAAGTATAAAACAACTTATTATGAGAGAATTTCGAAATTACAAATATTTTGGAAAACAAAAACACCAAACATAAAACATATAGCAAAACAAACAACACAACAAAAACACCAAACATAAAACATATAGCAAAACAAACAACACATATTTCTTCCCCTTTTTGTCATACATCAAAAAGGGATATGATAGTAAGAAAACTTCCTTATTCAACAACACAAATATTTAGTTCACCACATATAAAAGAAAATCTATTGTAGTAAGTGGTTTAGTGAAAATATCGGCAAGTTAAAAATCAAGAAACATAATCAATATCAATATCACATTTCTCAAAATGATCTCTAAGAAAGTGATATCGAATCTCAATGTGCTTGGTCTTACAATGTTGATTTGCATTCTTAGTCATATGAATAGTATTAGTATTGTCACAAAATTTTTTGATATGGCCACAACGCAAATCATAATCAAGGAGAGTATGTTTCACTAGTACTCCGCCGCAACATACTCCGCCTCATCGGTTGAGAGGGCTACCGAATTTTATTTCTTAGAAGACCATGAAACAAGACAATTACCAAGAAATTGACATGTTCTACTAGTAATCTTCCTATCCACTCTACAACCCGCATAATCGGCATCCGAAAAACTCGTCATTGAGAATTCTTTACTTTTCGGATACCATAGACCCATTCCAATAGTGCCCTTAGTATAATGAATAATGCGTTTTACCGCAATTAAATGAGATTTTTTGGGACAAGATTGGAATCTAGCACAAAGACACACACTAAACATAATATCTGGCTTACTAGCCGTTAAATATAACAAACTACCAATCATGCTTCTATATAATTTTATGTCGACACATTTACCTTGGTCATCCTTATCAAGCTTGGTGGTGGTGGCCATGGGAGTGTTGCAAATTCTTGATTCTTCAAGCCCAAATTTCTTGATGAGTTCCTTGGAGTACTTAGCTTGACATATGAAAATCCCATCACGCATTTGCTTGATTTGAAGTCCAAGAAAATAGTTCAATTCACCCATCAATGACATCTTAAATTCACGTTGCATATATTGTTCAAACTCCTTGCAAAGTAATTCATTAGTAGAACCAAAAATTATATCATCAATATATATTTGTACTATAAGAATGTCACTACCAACATATTTAGTAAATAATGTGGTGTCTACTTTGCCTTTAACAAAATCATTTGATAGAAGAAAACTAGAAAGCCTTTTATACCAAGCTCTTGGAGCTTGTTTTAAACCATACAATGTTTTATCTAGTTTTAAAATAAAATTGGATGCATATGATCCACAAAATCGGGGGTTATTCAACATATACTTCCTCATCAACAAAACCATTTAAAAATGCATATTTTACATCCATTTGAAAAAGTTTAAAATTTTTATAGAATGCATAAGTTAGTGTGATCCGTATGGCTTCTAGCCGTGCTACAGGTGCAAAGGTCTCCTTAAAGTTGATTCCTTCAACTTGAGTGTAACCTTGGGCCACTAACCTAGCCTTATTCCTAACAACATTTCCTGACTCATCCAACTTGTTCCTAAAAATTCACTTAGTACCAATTATTGGTCTATCGTGGGGTCTAGGAATAAGATGCCAAACTTGGTTGCACTCAAATTGATTGAGCTCTTCTTGCATAGAGAGCAACCAATATGAGTCACCCTCGGCTTCGAGAATGTTTTTGGGTTCAAAATGAGAATGAATGCATAATGCCCACACAAATCATTGTGTTTGGAGCGAGTGGTTACCCCCTTTGATACATCACCTATGATGAGATCTTTAGGATGATTTAAGGCGTATCTCCAATCTTTAGGAAGTAAATGTGATTATTCCACTTCATCCTTTTAAACTCCACCAATAGGTTCTTGCTTGTATTCTAGGATGGGTGAGTCCTTCTACGATATTTTCTCCATGTCCTCACCTAATGAGTCATTCTCTACAACATTCTCTACAATAGCATTAGATTCTTCAAATTTAACATGCATAGATTCTTCAATAGTAAGAGATGATTTATTGAACGCTCTATATGCTTTGCTAGTACTAGAATAGTCAACAAAGATTGCTTCATAAGCTTTACCATCAAATTTACCCAAATTATCTTTGGTGTTAAAAACAAAACACTTGCTTCCAAAAACTTTAAAGTATGAAACATTTGGTTTTCTTAAATGATAAATTTTAAAAGAAGTTTTAAAAGTATTTTTACACAAATAAATTCAGTTGGATATGCAGCATGCGGTGTTTAAAGCCTCAGTCCATAAGTATTGAGAGAGCCCATATTCACTTATCATAGTCCTAGCCATTTCTTGAAGAGTTCTATTCTTCCGTTCAACTACTCCATTTTATTGTAGAGTTATAGGATATGACATTTCATGCTTAATTTCTTTTTCATCACAATAAGTCATGAAGAGTTGATTGACAAACTCACCACCTCTATCACTTCTTATCCATAAAATTTAAAATCCTTTTTGTTTTTCAACCCTTTTTTGAAAAATCTTAAAATGCGAAAAGTTTGATCTTTATGCTCCAAAAGGAAAACCCAAGTGAAACGAGAGAAATTATCGACTAAAAAAAAACATATCTATTTCCATTTAAGCTTTTAATTTTAGTTGGTCCAAAAAGATCCATGTGAATCAATTCTAATGGCCTAGATGACATGATATCCTTGATTGGTTTGAAAGAAGACTTGGTTTGTTTCCCAAGTTGGCACGCACCACAAACGCGGTCTTTTTCAAACTTCAAGCAAGGAATACCATTCACCAATTCCTTAGAATTTATTGTAGAAAGATGATCAAAAGAGGTATGGCCTAATCTTCTATGCCATAACCATGAAATCTCATCAAAAGCATTTAAACATTTTGTAGTACAATTCAAATTAAGTATATCAATAATATAGACATTATTTTCACGAAATCCAGTGAGAATACATTCATTGGTTTTACAATCAAAAATTTTGCAAGAAGATTCATCAAAACAACTTTGAGACCACGATCACACAGTTGACTAATACTAAGTAAATTATGTTTAAGCTCATCAACAAGAACTACATTTTCAATTAAAGGAGATGCACCAATCTTAATGTTATCTATACCGATGATGGTCCTTGGAGTCATCTCCGAAGGTGACGGTGCCACCTTAATAGGGTTGCGAAATTGTTGATGTCCCATGTCATATGTCTGGAGCAACCACTATCAAGGTACCACCGCTCGTTACGTCTTGGAGTCTTGGTGTGTACCTATATCAAATAATTTAAGGCTTGATTTGGTACCCATATTTTCTTGGGTCCTAATGCGTTAGTGTTTCGAACCCAAACAAGATTATTTGTACTATTTAAATGATCATAACAAAATTTAGCTAAATGACCATTTCAGCCACAATAAGTACATTTATAAATTCTTCAATATTTAAAAGCATAATGAGCAAGTGGTTTATGAACATGTGATTTATGAGCATGGGATGTTTTTGCATGATTGACATGTGATGTGTTGGCATGATGAATATGTGGAGTTTTAGCATGAGATGTTTTATCATGTTTAACATCAGAAGTATGCATATGCTTCTTTCAAAATATTTCTTCTAATTTAGTATTGTTAAAAGCACATTCTTTTAAATCATTTCCCAAATCATTTATTCTAGTTTTTAACATAGAAAACTCATTTTCATCAATTTTAGGATATTAAGCTTTGCAAGCAACTCTATAGGCATCAAAATCTATTTATGTTGAAATAAGAGTAGAAGATAATTCATCCTTTTCTTTTGAAGAAATAGCAATTTGATTTTTAAGCATTTCATTTTTCTTTTTCAATTTTAAACAATCTTCCTTTTTAGAATCAAAACTTTCTGAAAGTTCAATGAAGGCTTGTAATAACAATTCTTTACTTATTTCACTATCATCATCATGTGGTTCGATAGTTGCCTTAGGTGTGTTTGCCATGAAACACACATTGGCCGTGTCAACTTCATCTTCGGATTCACTTTCTGAGTCCCAAGTGGCTTTGTACACCTTCTTTTCAACCGGCTTCTTTTGCTTCAAGGAGGAAGATATCTTTTTCTTGAAATCTAGACAATCGGCCATGATGTGTCCGGGTTTCCGACAGTTGTAGCATATGATCTTTTTCTCCTCCTTCCCTTCCCATCGTCTTCTATAGTTGATATTATTCTTGCGGTATATTCTTTTTACATTTCTCACAAGAAGAGATAGCTCTTCATCATCTTCTTCATCTTCATCATCATTGCAGTTGGAGGTAGACTTGAAAGCTATAACTTTTTCTTTTGAGGCGCCGCTTCTTCTTTAGCCTTTTTCTCCATCTCATGAGTCATATGATTTTCAATAAGACTTATGAGCTCCATCTCGTCTTTGTCATTCAATTCTTTCAAGGTGGTAGCTTTGATTTCCTATAATGAAGAGAGAGCACGAATCACCTTACGCACCTTTTTGGTCGTTGCTTATTTCATCACCTAGAGAAGCAAAGCATTTGTGATTTTAGTAACCTTCGTAATCATATCATCAATAGGTTCATTTTCTTGTATTTTAAAACTTTCATATTGGGAACGCAAGAGATCTATTTTAGCTCTCTTGACTTGTAATATTCCCTCATGAGTGACCAATAAGTGTTGCCAAATCTTATAGGTGGATTTGTAATGGATGACCCGTGTTAAGTCATCCTCATTCAAAGCTTAAAGTAGGGCATTTTGAGCCTTCGAATTAGCATCACATTCCTTTGAGGTAAGATCGGACCAAGTGTCCTCCTCACCTTCGGGTTTACTAAAAGGCTTGGTCAAAGACTTAGCAACTAGGATACCTAGAGATTGTAGAAAAATGTTCATCCTAAATTTTCATATGGGAAAGTTGAGTGCATCAAATTTGGGAGGGGTCTTAATGTTATCGGCCATCTTTACTAGTGTATGAATGAATGTATTAAAATAGTGATTAGCAATTTATAGGATCTCTCTAAGGATGTGAAGCCAAAAACTAGAGTCCTAGCTCTGATCCAATTGAAATCACCTAGAGGGGGGTGAATAGGTGATAATGCTAATTAATGCACAAATTTAAAAATGAGATGATGCAACGATCACTCAAAGTAAGATTAGAAGCCGAATACCCCGTGAAGGGCTCTGAACTCCTTCCTCGTGATTCCTCTAAATAAGAGTTTAAGGTGCGCAGTGCAATCTTGTTGTGAGAGTATAGATCGACAATGTAAGAATGAATGGAAAGCACGTAAATACACAAGTAAACCAATCGCAAACACAGAGATTTGTTTCGAGATTTGAGCACCCAGCTCTACGTCCCCGCCTTTACCTAGAAGGATTTCCGATCTACTAGAACTTTCACGAAAGGATTACAACCACTAGGGAGTACCCAACTCTTTAATCACACTCCTTAAGTCCAGAAGTAGTGGAGCCAAAAATACAATAATCACTTGGTGATCAAAAGACCATGAACTCTCTTTTGAAAAACTTTTCTTTACAAAACCCTAGAGAATAATGTATAGGATTGAAGCTCAAGGTTTGTAAATGAAAAATAAAACAAAGTAGAAGAGAGTTTTGATTCAAAAATTTCAGAGAAAAATCAGAGATTAGAGAACAGAAACTAAGAATAAAAAGTTCTTTCAAAAAGACTCATGCTTTGATTTCTTTTGCAAATGTTGTTGTAATTCTCCTCAACCCCATCCACCCCTATTTATGGATATAGGTAGGTATTAAGGGTAAACAACAATTTTGACTAATCAGGAAACATAAGACCCAAACCTGCCATAAACCTCGTTTGGAGAATAAAACCACATTTTAAAATATGTTTAAAAAACTAGCAGTTTGGCTGTTAATACACCCACGGTCGACCAGCCCGGTCGATCGGTTTTCAAAATCTTTTGACTGTTGGTAGGCCCCGGTCAACTGCCCGGTCGACCGTCCCAAACAAAGAGTTGGGTGCAGTCAGTCGATCGAAGCTCGGTCGCCCGACATGGGGTCCGGTCGACCGGATGACATGCACACATGCACGCACCCAACGGTCAGAACTGCTGTCGACCGCTCGGTCAACCGTTCTGACCTGAAATAGAGCCGGTCGACCGTCCGGTCGACCGCAACAGGTCAAAACAAATATTTTGGGAAAATGTTTTTGAAGATATATTTAGTTTCAAAAAAAGATTTTTTGTCAAGACTTTGTGAACTACAATAAATTTAGTTTGCAAATACTGAAATAGGTCTATTGAAATATTTTATACAAGAGACAACAATAATCTTTTGAAAAACATGTGCAATTTTGTGTGTGTAGGGTATTTGAGCTTCAATATTATATACTATCCTTTAACAAACTAAAATATAAAAACTATATAGAAGGAAGTCTCTGAACCGCGTTGCTGAGTTAAAGCCTCCTCTCCTATGAAAGAGTCCTCTTGCGCCATCAACCTATCAACATGCTTTTAGCGCCATTAATCTTGCAATATGCTTAAAGCCATTAAGACTTGTACAAACCTGAAATTCATTCTAGAACAGCATATTAGTACCAAATAGCTTTTACATGTTTTGTTATCATCAAAACGTATATAAATGGAGAGTGTAACCTTTTAGGCCAACAAAACTGAAGTATGAAAATATAGGAGAACTTCAGAATTCAAGGGAAGAATTATCAAGAGAAAATGGATAACTCTGCACTTGTAGTTGGATTGTATAATTAGGACTCATGCATTCCAGCTACAAATTTCTTTATCATTAAATTGCCGACTGATTATACTTAGGATATGAGAGCTTAGGCTCTAATACCACCCTGTAACAACCCGATCTTGAGGGTACAAAAATGTTACCTCACATATATATGATAAGCATTAGTACAGGCATGATCAGAGTTCAAAAATACGTGGTGCATTATACATTCCAACATATGAGTACAATTATAAAGTCATCACAGGATGTGATACAATATTACAAGAATATTACATCACCGATAGGCGCAAATGTGAGAATACAAAGAGATATACAATTATGAACAATACAAAGGTGCTCTCGAGTTACAAAAGAAAACTCGAGGGACGAACAGGGGCCAGAAATGATGGGGCTCTGACGGTCTACCGATGATCTACACTTTCGCTGCGCATCTCTGATCAGCAAGCAGGAGAATCCACAAGCTCTAAGCTTCAAGATTTGGACATGAAGATCCAGGGGAGTCAGAAACTCCAAAATGAATGGGTGATGAATGCCAAGTGGAATGCAGGAATAAGCACACTTGTATTGATAAATCTGATTCAAAAGCATGCATTGAAAACTGTATCATGAGCATACACACCCAAACATGAAGGAGGCTCCAATAGGTGAGATGTACATATGTGACAAAACCAGTTATATGGGCTCAGTAGATAGATTCATGAGGTTGATACTTCGAGTGGATAATCTAAACAAGGAAACCCTTATCTATATACCATATACCTCATGTCTCCATCGACTGAGCAGCACAACCTAAGCTATCCACAATAATAGATAAATAGGATAGTATAAAACATTAAAAAAATACGATAACTAAGTATCTATATAAACCAAGAATAAACAAGTTGGAAGGTTAAGTACAGCAATTCAAGTGTAATGTCAGACATAAGACAAGCTATGTATAATAAGATAACAACAGGAGATCAGTAGAGTAGTATACAGGTGGTCAAGCAAGGAATGTAATATAGTAATAATAATAAAATTGAAACTCTGAATAAAAACCCGATAAAAGCAAATACGGCAAGACCAGCAGTACAACTCTGATTACGGCTTCATAAGATAATTACATCGAAGGAATAATCTAAACAAGGAAACCCTCATCTATATATCATATACCTCACTTCAGCGTAATATGAGTATATACAACCTGAATTGCAAAACAACACAATTGGTTACCGTCTTATTATTATTACTCATCATACCCATATATCTAGGTATGTACCCTAGCATCCCAACATACATACATCCATATATGAGTAAATCGAGGTTATTATTAGAAACTGATGATGAGACCAATGTGTTATGTTTACAGTGGGTCTTGGACATACCCGGGACTACGAACCAGGGTGTTCCGTTGCTGGTGTACGAAACCGACCGCAAGGCCTGTAGGAGATGGGTCTTATATTATGCCTATTCAGGAATGTAACAGGAGATAGGGAGCCAGCACTCCCCTCGGTCACTGGAGGCCCTCAGGTAGAACCAGAAGTTTTAGCTATACAACATATCTAATTCCACTGTAAACATATTCACTACTTAAAGTCCATCAGTTTTCCCCTTACCCAATGTAGGTTGTCCTTTTTATAGTATATTTTGTAATTACCAATTTACGGGAATGGCAGGAGTAGGACAGGTTCAGGAAGTCACAGGAGTACATAAGTACTGTAAATTCAGGTCACTGTGTATAATATAGGATAACAGGTCATTGTATATAATATAGGATAACAGGTTACTATATATAATACAAGATAGCAAGACAGGATTCTCGTAAATGTGATAATTACAGATCAAGCTGTCAAGTATCAGTTGGCAGGTGTTAAGTGATATCAAACAGGTAACAGGTAATAGCATGCCGGAGTCAGGTGTCAAGTAATGGCATGTCGAGTAATAAGCACAGTAAATATCACTACATATTTCATCATCCAGGAAAACGGTACCCATACAGGGGATCGATATAAATACAAGAAGGTGGTGCTGATACTGGATATCGGCATGAATATAGAAAAAATATACCAGCACAGGAGATCAATACGAATATCGGAAAGCAATATAATTTTGGAAGAAGTTAAGGTTTCAAACTCTTCATAACCATCGAGAAAAGGATAGTCAAATCATTAAGCAAGTAAATAGGCAAGTAAGCAAGTGAGCATCCAAGCGGAGCTAAGTAGTGTTGGCCCAAAGGCCCATCACTCTTGTTTTGATGATGATCAACTCATGTAGTTATAATACTAATGATCTTGTGTTTAATTAGCCTTAGATTTATGATCAAGATCTTAGTTGGTGTTTGCTTCAATAAAGGATTTAAAGTCAAGTTTTGGAGCTAGGACGTTTTGATTCAAGAGCCTATGCATCAAGACCACATCAAGTACTCAAGAGGAGTCTAACTTTTTGGATCAAGTTTGGACCAAGTCAAGAAGGAGAAGAAGACTTCAAGTGAAGACTTCAAGAGGAGACTTGAGTCTAGGTTTGTTTTGTTAAGATTTTATTTTTAGATAAGATATAACGGATAAAATAGTTGGTGGATTGCTCAAGTACACATACACACACACTCAAGATTTATTTGTGTTTTCATAAAAGATTTTCATTTGAAAAAATACCGTTTTGATTTTGGAGTTTAATATATACATGTGTTTTCACCAAAACTATTTTAGTGCTTATTGACAAAAACATAGATATTTCATCATGTATGTGAAGTGGATTATATCCATACACTCTATGCTTTAAAAGTGTTTAAAATATGTTGTTTTTGTATTTGGAGAAGTTTTGAAAAAATCTATTTTGGAAAAATACAGATTTTGTTTTATGCCAAAATTTCTAAGTTACAAAAATAGTTGAAAATGTTTGTAACATGGTTTGATTTTACTCAAACATGTTTGTTTATCAAAGTATTTAACTGAACTTATTTTTGTAGATTTTTAGAGATTTTATGGGATTTATCAAAGTCAAATGCCTAGTTTTTTAATCCCTAAAAGTTGTTTCTGGCTTCTACCGGTTGACCGCTCTAGGAGTCTGTCGATCGACGTGCACAGACTTGTACGCCAGTTCTGGCTGGGGGGCCAGTCGACCGGGTCGGTCGACCGCCAGAGAGCTTCTGCTCTCTGGAAAGCCCTGGTCGACCGGGTCGGTCAGCCGGTAGAGAGTTCTGCTCTCTGTTCCAGGCCACGGCCAACCGGACTGGTCGACCACTGGCCTAACGGTCAGATTTCTGACCGTTTGCAGTCGACCAGGCCGGTCGACCGACAGCAGTTAGAACAGCTGACTGGGCTGTAATAGCTAGTTTTTTGAGAGGCTATAAAAGTGGACTTTCTTGGGCTGTTTTACACAAGAATTTTGGAGAGTTTAAACCTAGTTTTTTCCATCTATTTCAGAAGTTTTCTCCTTAAAAGAAAGTTTATCAAGAGTGTTTTCAAAAGTAATTTTCTTGAGTTTTTTACCATAATTCAATCCTTTTTTTTTCTCACAATCACTTGAGCTATCCATTGCTATACCTGTCCTATAGGGATCTTTGTTGTGAGAGGATTTGAGGTGATCAAATGTTTAGATCACCAAAGACTTCGTCTTTGCTTTGAGGAGGCGGAATTGTGTGTTCGCGGTGTTTCGAGTTCTTGTGTGAACTCATTGTAGAGGTGCGGCCTCGGCGAGCTAGTGGGCTTGCGGTGTGTTTGTTCTTGCGGGAGCGAGTGAAGGGACTAGAGAGTCCAAGAGTTCTAGTGGGAACTCTTTGTAGGTGTTACGACACTGAGTGATCCGGTGGGATTGATTTTAGTGAAAATTATTCATAGTGTTAAAGGCGGGGACATAGAGCAAGTGTGCTTGAATCTCGAAACAATTCTCCCATGTTTGCGATTGCTCTCTATCTGTTACTTGTTTATATCTTACATGTTTATATTGTCTTTTTCTTTTTATGCTTGAAATACATTGTGTACTTAATTGTTATATGCTTGGGGATTGTTTGCTAACACTTGTATTCAACCAAAAGAGCCAATGCGGCACCTCAACTCTTATCTAGAGGAATCTTGAGGAGTTAGTCCAGGGCCCTTCACGGGGAATCCGGCCACACTCTTGTGTTATACGTGTTGTTTAGCTTAAGAAGTTTTATTTTGCATAAATAGTTTTAATTTCGCATTAATTGACTATTTGATTAGCTAGTCACCTATTCACCCCCCCTCTAGGTGATTACAATTGGTATCAGAGCCAAGTGCTCTTGATTGGGTCTAACAACCTTGAGTTAAAGATCATCATTTTATAGCTAATCACAATATTTGTACACACACACACATGGATTTCATGTCACCTTCCACCTTTGACATTCTTAACATCCAAACTTAGAAGGTTAAGATGTCTATGTACTTCAAAGACCTAGGCGTTCATGTTTATCTTGCTACTATTAAAGATTCATATGTTAATAATAGCAAGTATATTGAGGCTAACTCAAAATCCATTCATGCTTTGAAGGCTACCCTAAATAATGATTATTTATGTAGGGTTGCTAATCTTGACTCGGCTTTTGTAGTATGGAACACCATCATCTCCCCTGGAACAAGAACAATACTATGCGGGGAGCGACTCGGAGGTTGGAAGTAAATCTTCTAACGTATGCTACATGGTCTAAGGGGATACCCCCCTTGAGGTAACTACCGAATCCGAGTTAGAAGAAGATGTTGACATGTCTTATGATGCACTTACTTCATTTTGTCAACAACTACTTGAAAAATACGAATTGCTTAAAAAGATAACAAGAAAATGGAAAATAAATTTGATTGCTTATTAAAAGAAAAAGATTCTTTTCAAACTAAATTTGAAAATATTTCAAAAGGAAATGAATGTTTGAAAAATGAAAATGTTTCCTTGCTTTCTAAATTGAATGATCTTTGTGAAGGAAACACTACTTTGAAAAATAAAATTGTTTTGGTGGAAAAACAAAAAGAAGTTGCTTTGAACGAAAATAACTCTTTAAAAAGAAAAATTGTTGAAAAAGAAAAAGATAATCTTTCTAAAAAGAAAAAGAATAATGATTCTCATTCTCACCATATTTTACATGCTATTATTGATGAAAATGAAGTTAAATTTTTGAAAAATAGAATTGATTATTTAAGCTCAACTTTAAGTAATTGTGCATTTAACCATAAAAAATTGGAATCCTTATTTCAAAAGAAACAAGTTCCCCATGTTCATGCACAACACCCACAGCATGCATATGCACACTTTGCACGTCATGATCATACTCATTCACATGTGTATAGTAGAGTGTACAAGTGTACACATTGCGGCCGCAAAGGCCATTTAGCAAGATTTTGTTATGATAGAATAAATTTTTAAATTCGGCTAATAAAAAAAATGTTTGGGTTCCTTATAATGCTAACTCTCATGGACCCAAAAGAAAATGGGTACCAAAGTCCCCACCTTTTGTATTTGATGTAGGTGCGGGCTCTCACACGATGTGAGAGATTTGGTGCCTTGGTAGTGGATGCACATGAACTTGATGGATATACATTTGATGCACCGCTATCAAGGAAGTTTGGTGGGAAGACCAGCATATTTTGGAGAACTTAGAGTGTAGTTCATGAGATTTGGTAACATCTCTAAACTCCTAATTTATTTACATGTTTTTTACATATATGATATTTTTAGCATGTTCATGTTTTATGATTGTGCTTCATGTGGTAAATACTTGTTTTGATGTAGCTTTTGTTAAAACTTGTATATATACGTGTACATGTAGTGAGCAACATTTTGATTTATATACGTTTGCACTTCATTTTTCGTTTGTACTCACTATATGAACATGTATAGGCTAGTTTTGATGATTTCCTCATTTACACTTGTTTTGCTTATTTACATGTTTTACTTCATTTATATGTAATTTTTGTTTCAAATCTAATAAATATACATGTATACCGCTTGAGTCATTTGTCTTCATGTAATTTACATTATGGACTCTTTTCATGTTTGGGATATGTATGCATATTATTAGTTTTGGATAAAAACATACATATACCTAGAAGTTTGTTTTTATATGAAAAATGAATTTTCATGTTTTTTATGTTTTTTTAAAATGATATTCATGGTTGTTTTGAGCTTCATTGATTATCTTCATGGAAAATGCTAATTACATGATTCTTATACACTCACACTTTATTTATTTATTCATGACTTTGTTTCATGATTATTTTTGAGCCTTATAGATTTCGAGTGTCAACATTTATGTATTTAGTATATTTCATGATAGGCATATGATTTGGTTTCATGTTTTTGAAGGATCTTTAACTAGTTTTTCAAAAATTACATTAACTAGTTATCTATTCTTCGTTTGGTACTGCTTTTCAAAATAAAATATTTTCAAACTCTAGTTTTTGAAAACCCTACCTACCCCTTAATAGGCGGACGGATGGGCGATCATGCCTTGTATGCCTATTGAAAATCTCTTATCATGTGCATGTATAGGGTGGTTGGTTATGAGTTATACACTTGATTTACATCATATTTTCAATTAGTATCTCAATTGATATTTTTTTGTATATACTCATATTTTGTTTTTTTATATATGTATGCTTCATTTCATATAATATCAATTTCCATTGATATTTTCTTTTCATACATATATGATTTGTTTGTGCTTGATTTATTTACATGTTTAAAGCACAAAGTATGTTTATGCTAAGCTTAATCTTGATTTTCAATTGATTCCTCAATTGGAAAGTAGAGAAAACTTCTGATATCTTGATTGGTATCTATGAAAATTTAAATTGGTATCAAAATATAAAATATTTTCTTTCATTGGTATCAAAATTTCAATGTTATTTCAATTGGTAAAATGTTTTTCAATTACCTGTGTTTCAATTGGTAAAATGTTTCAATTTAATTTGGTATCACAAATGTTTCTATTTCAATATGGTATCTATATCTTGTGATATCTTGATTTGTTAATTTTAGAAGAAATTAAAATTTGCATTGTTTAGTTACAATTGGAATCTTAAAAATGTTTTGATATGTTTTATTTACAATTAATATCATAAAATTTTATTTATTTACAAAGGTATCTCAAAATGTGTTTTATTACCTTGAGTAAATTTCAAAATTTGTTTTAAGTAATTATTAAAAATTTGATGCAAAAAATGTTTTGATATTATTGCCTATATGCAAGGGGAGCTTAACATCTCTTCTACATATATATTCATATTGAGTGTATCTTATATTAAGGACCTTGACAACTCTTCTTTATGTGATACACGTGTATAGGGGGAGCTTCACATCTCCACTTATACATTGCATATTATGCGTTATGTGAGTTAGGGCTTGTCATCCCTTCTTCATATAATGCATATATGTAGGGAAGTTAACTTAGCGTCTTCCCCTTCATGAGTGCATATCTCATATATCTCTTTATTGGTTGATTTGATTTCACCCCTTTGTTGATTTTTTGTTTCGAACAAAAAGGGAGATAACATTATTTTGTGTTTACTTTCACCCCTTTGTTGATGATTAAAAAAAGGGGGAGAAGTATTTTAGTTGTTTTCCTTGCTTTATACATAAAGGGGGAGAAAGAATTTTTGTCTATGCATATTGTTCTGTTTTACAAAAAGGGAGGAAAAGAATTTGTTGAGTTTATATATACATATTTGTGTTTTTGCATATATTGAGTTTATGCATCTTGTATTTTAGAAAATAAAAAAAATGTTTTTGAAAGTTTAAACAAAAAGGGGGAGAAAAGTTTTTGGAAAAAGGATTTTGGATTTATTTTTGTCTCTCACCTTGTTGATGCATGATTAGTCGTTTAGTTTTATGTACTTCATTGCCATATCTTATTGCTTATTTGTTATGCATGAGTTAAGGGGGAGCTTCTTTGAAGCTTTATTTTAATCCATGCATATATAACTCCATAAATTTTGTCATCATCAAAAGGGGGAGATTGTTGGCCCAAAGGCCCATCACTCTAGTTTTGATGATGATCAACTCATGTAGTTATAGTACTAATGATCTTATATTTAATTAGTCTCAGATTTATGATCAAGATCTTAGTTGGTGTTTAGCTTCAACAAAGGATTTAAAGTCAAGTTTTGGAGCTAGCACGGTTTGATTCATGATTGTAAAATCAAAGAGTTTAAGAAATTACCGTGTAGCTTCGGGCTAACGGGTCGTGTCCACGAGGAGGAATGCAATTAAAGCTTTTCGCTGTTTTACTTAGTAACAAAGAATTGTGCTCGTTTTTTAATTGAAAAGAGAATGGAATGAAGGGAGATGATTAAAAGAGAAATTGCAACTTTGGAGAAGGCTTTGGAAAAAGGTGATTTTAAAAAAAAAATTTGAAAAGTGATTGATTGTTTTTAATAAAGAAGAAAATCTGGGTTCACTATCTCACTACTCAACCGTTTATTCTTCTACTGAAATCCTTAGTGCCTCAACTTGATCATAGGCAAAACTTAAGATTGACTTTAGAAAGTTTGAAGTAAAGCATATAAGATGGTTGGAAAAGTTCATTCTTCTCTTTAAGAAACCATTTTGAATCGAATGTTAAATCATCAAGAAGTTCAAGTATGAGATAAAAACAAGTTCAACAGACGTTCTTAAAAGAAGTAGGAGTTTAAAAATCCAAACCCATCTTCATGTGCCTTCAAGAACACTTTCAAGAAGAAAGGCTTTAAACTAGGCATGAAAATGATTCATTGGGTCTTTTTCATTAAAATCAGAAGAGAAGAAGAATTGGAGAGAGGTACAATAGTGAGCCCAGAAAACCTATTTAGCTACTCATGGAAGATAAAGAAAAATGCAAGTAAATAACGCAAGACATACCGTAAAATGAGTGGAAGAAATTGTAGCTCGATTCTTGTATTGATGTCACTTCAATCTTCAAGTTACAAGCACTCGATTCCTCTCTCTCACAGGTAATTATACTGAACTATAAATTGCAAAACAAAAATATAACTTTTGTACTATCTAACAAAGAGCCTAAACCTTAAAGTATAAACAAAAATTCTAATCCTAATCTTCGCTCCTTTCTTCTCTGTTGAAACTGGTATTTATAGGGAAAAACCAGAGGGGGGAATCATAGGAAGATTGGGGGAGCAAATGCTCCCCCGACCTCTTTAACAGAGCCGCATTCCGCGGGCTAGGGCCACGTTTCCGCAGCCCTGGTGTGGCCATATGGCTACACCTAAGCGGTGGGTGCTCCTGGTTTGATGATTCTCCCATATCTTCTGTTGGATTTCTCGTTTTTGCTCTAGGATTTGACGAAACAGCCTTTGATTGTTGGCTTCAACTGCTTAATTTGAGAGGATTCTTTTCAAACAGTTTTCAACCTCTCTAATATGCCAAGATTTTGCCCTGATTCCTTGATTTCGAATTTATTCTGAATTAAATCAGAATTTGGTGGGCTTTTGGGCTTGTTTCTCTTTCCTTTCTTTTAGCAAATTGGCCTACATTTAACAAAGAAGAAGAAGACTTATTAATAGGATTTATTAGCTAAAAAGTATTGTAAGGTGACAATGCATATGCAATATATGTGACTGATCACACCCCACACTTATCTTTTGCTCGCCCTTGAGAAAAACATCATACTAATTCTAATCAATTATTAGACCACTTTCGCAGGTCACTCGATTGCACTGAACATGTGCAACAAGCCGTTAAACCTCTAGGTTACCCCTAGAGGACGAGTTTTGTCTCGTGAGGGTTTTCAGTAGATTGCACCCACAAAATCTATAAAAAATGTTGGTATTTTCGAAGAGCATTTTAAAGGAGAAAATATTTGAAGTATATTTGTAAGGCTTTAAGTAATCTATAAGTTATAGGAATATCAAATTTTTCATTCTGAAACTTAATCTCTATTCAAAAACATGTCATCAATCAAAGAAAGGAGTCAAATTGTATTTCCAATCTAGTCTATAGGAATATCAAATTTTTCATTCCGAAACTCAGTCTCTATTCAAAACATGTCATCAATCAAAGTAAGGAGTCAAATTGTATTTCTAATCTAGTCTATAGGAATATCAAAATTTTCATTCCGAAACTCAGTCTCTATTCAAAAACATGTTATCAATCAAAGTAAGGAGTCAAATTGTACTTCTAATCTAGTCTATTAATTTATCCTGAGTCGTATGCACCATCGTGACTGTGAAGTTGACTAAGGGTTCTTTAACATTAACTCCTATGCCTTTTATATTTACTTTTGATTGAATTTATTCCTCAATTTTATTAGGCTTTCTAATCTGCCCATGTAACGAGCCTTCAGTCGGTGACACCCAAACCGGACAGTTTTAGGGCACCAGGTGAGAAAACACCCCTAAGAACTTAAACACTCGAGCAGAAAGGGCCACGAAACCAAGGTTTTTATTTATAAAATGTACCCCTTTTAGGCCTGAATACTTATGCTTCATGAGGCATAAATACCCAGCTTAATCAGAGGATTTATATTTATATTTTTTTTTCAAACTTATCTAATTATCTTTTGCATAAATACCAAGGCTTGCTTAGGCCAAAACACCTAGCTAATCGATAATTAGATATGTTTATTTTTTATTTACATATATTTTTATAAGGCATAAGAGTATTTGTTTTTAAACCCTAAGTGTGTAAGTGTATTTAGTATGCATATTTCATCAAGGTAAATATCTAGACTAAATTACTTTCAAAAAGTTTCTTCCTAACCCTAAAAATCAAACAAGTTATCTGACTTTGACCAAGTATAAGAAATCCTAATTATGATTTTCCAATTCCTTAAAATTAACTTAATTTCTTACAAAAAATATATCAAAATATTGTTCTAACCATTCAAAAAGCTTTTTTTATATATAAATATTTTTTTTTGTTTTTGTTTTTTTGTTGTTGTTATATTAGTCATGTTAATCCTTCCCCACACTTATCTCATGTATTGTCCCCAATGTATGAAAGAAATGTATAGATGCATGAAATAAAATGGAAAAGAGGAAAGTTACCGATACACGGGGTCAAAAAGGCCAATAGCCATTTCATTTACCGGTACCGATTCCAAGAAAGGTTTAAGGCGTTTACCATTTACCTTAAAGTCATTTCCATTCTTGGTGTCACTGATCTCAACTGCACCGTGTGGAAACACAGTTTTTACAACGAATGGCCCAGCCCATCGTGATTTTAATTTTCCTGGAAAAAGATGAAGCCTAGAAATATAGAGTAAGACTTTTTGTCCAAGGACAAAGGTTTTTCTTATGATGTGTTTATCATGAAAAACCTTAACTCTATCTTTAGTGATCCTATCATTTTCATAGGCCTCATTTCTTAACTCCTCTAATTCTGAAATTTGTAACTTCCGAAGGTCACCGGCCTTAGTCAAGTCGAAATTCAACTGCTTGATTGCCCATAAGGCCCGGTGCTCTAACTCAATGGGCAGGTGACAAGCTTTACCATAGACTAACCTATAAGGAGACATTCCTAGAATCGTCTTGAAAGCGGTCCTGTAGGCCCATAGGGCATCTACAAGTTTGATGGACCAATCTTTCCAGTTTTGGTTCACAGTTTTCTCTAAGATAAGCTTGACTTGTCTACTGGAAACCTCAACCTGCCCACTGGTTTAAGGATGATAAGGTGTGGATAACTTGCGAGTTATGGCATACTTTCATATAAGAGCTTCAAAGGATCTATTGCAAAAGTGAGTGCCATTATCACTGATGATAGCACGAGGGGTTCCGAAGCGTGAAAAAATGTTCTCTTTCAAAAACTTTATGACAACTTTGTAAACATTAGTTTTACAAGGAATGGCTTCTACCCACTTGGACACATAATCCATAGCAACCAATATGTATTGGTTTCTAAATGAATTAGGAAATGGACCCATAAAGTCGATGCCCTAAACATCAAAGAGTTCTATTTCTAGAATTGGGTTGAGGGGCATCATATTTCGTTTTAAGATCCTTCCTAACATCTGATATCTAGGGCACGTCTTGCAAAATTCATAAGCATCTTTGAACAAAGTGGGCCAATAGAACCCGCTTTGTAGCACTTTTTCAGTAGTCTTGCGGGGACCAAAGTGTCCACCGCATACAAGTTCGTGACAAAAGGATAGAACACTCTTAACCTCCTCATCGGGAATGCAACTCCTAATAATTTGGTCAGAACAGTACTTAAAAAGATACGGTTCCTCCTAAAAGAAATACCGGACTTGGGATAAGAACCGGTATATATCGCTTTTGGACCAATGAGACGGAGTTTAGTTTGTGACTAAGTAATTCACTATATCAGCAAACCAAGGTTCCCTAGAGATAGCTAAGAGATTTTCATCAGAAAAATCCTCATTTATGGGTAATTCGTTGCATGGAGAATTAGGGATTTATGAGAGATGGTCAGCAACGACATTTTCTACGCCTTTCTTGTCTCGAATCTCAAGATTGAATTTTTAAAGAAGGATGATCCAACGAATGAGTCGGGCCTTGGCATCCTTCTTCATCATGAGGTACCTAAGCGCAGAATGATCGGTGAAAATGGTAGTTTTGGACCTAGTAGGTGGGGACGAAATTTCTCTAAGGCAAACACTACTGCCAAGAATTTCTTTTCAGTCGTAGTGTAGTTTAATTGAGCATCGTTGAGAGTCCTACTAGAGTAGTAAATCACATGTTGCTTATTATCAATGCGTTGTCCTAGGACAGCGCCTATGGCAAAATCAAAAGCATCGCACATGATTTCGAATGGCTTAGACCAATCCGGTGCAGATATGATTGGTGCAGAAATAAGCTCTCTCTTAAGCTTCTCCTAAGAATTCATGCATTCAGCATCGAAAGTGAAGGACACATCCTTAGCTAACAGATTAGTCAAGGGCCTAGCATTTTTGCTAAAATCCTTGATGAATCTTCGGTAAAAACCACCGTGTTCTTGTTGGCCCAAGAGGTTACACTCTCCAATTGTTTTGTGTTTTGATGATGACAAACCAAATTAGAGCTATTTGGTACTAACAAGTTTGTTAAGATGAGTTTCAGGTTTTGTACCATGTTTAGAGACCATTTGCTTAGCTATTGCAAGAACTTCTAAGTTCCACAAAGCAAGGAAGGCAAATTGCACATCAAGGAAGGATCATAGAAGAGAAGGCACTAGCAAGGCATTGGATGGCTTAAAGACTTGAAGATAGCACAAGAAGTCTTCATGTAATTTGTTTTTCAGTTTATAGTATGTTAAAGAATAGTGGATAGGTTTGAAGCTCTATCACACACGTTTTTGCGCACATGCTCATTCCAAAATAATTTCTTATAAATTATACAAAAATATTTTGCATACAAGTTTTTGCCTACAGATATATATTTATGTTTTATACTATTCCCTGTTCAAAAGTATTTTTGTTAAAATCAAAATCCTCTTTGTTTTCTTTTCTAAAATCAATTTTTGACCTGATCCGGTCGACCGGGGCAGTCGACCGAGTCGTGTCAGTCTGGTCCGGTCGACCGGACCAGTCGACCGAAGTTCTGGCAGATGCACGTATCCATGTGCATGTCTGTCGGTCGACCGAGGTGGTCGACCGGACTATTGTTTTTGCTCACAGGTTTTATCGGTCGACCGGGTCGGTCGACCGCTAGCCTATAACGGTCGAATTTTTGTACTACCGGTCGACCGGCCGGTCGACCGATCTGATCGTTTGAACAGTAACGGGCAGATTTTTAAGAGCTGTTTATTTTTGTCTTTTGTGTTTAAAAATTCGTTTAAAGATATATTTTGATCTAATTACCTCCTAAACATCAGAAATTATGTTTTGTCCCTAAACCCTAGCCCTCTCCTATAAATAGGGGTGTTTGGGAGAGATTGGTTACAACAACAATTATTGCTAAAAATTCAAAAGTTTAAGGCTTTCAAAGTTCTTGGTTTTTGTGCTAAATTCTCTCAATTTTCTGAAGGGTTTTCAAAAGTTTTTCTCTGATTTCAATTTCTTTTCCTTACACACAAAAGAGCTTCAATTCTACTCATTATTCTCTAAGGACCTTTGTAAGGGAAGAGATTTTTGAAAGAGAGAGTTTGTGGTCTTTTGACTACCAAGGAAATCACTTGTTCTTGAGATTGTAGGAGTTGGGTACTCCATTGTAATTGTTCTTTGTGATAGTGGAAGTAGCTAGAATCCTTCTGGGGAAGGCGGGGAGTAGAGCTGGGTGCTCGAACCTCGATAACATATCCTTGTGTTTGCGATTGGTTTACTTTCTTGCACTCTTTTACTATACTTGCTCTTATTCTTGCTCATCATAATCATTGTCATATTTACTTGCTTGCATTCATCTTGTGAAACTTGATTGTTGTAGCTTTAAATTTTTAATTTGCCCCTTGATTAGCATTGTCACCTATTCACCCCCCCTCTAGGTGACTTTTCAATTGGTATCAGAGCTTGGACTCTAGGTTTGGCTTAACATCCATAGAGAGATCCTTAAATATTGCTAATCAACATTTTCATTTCATTCATTCATCACTAGTAAACATGGCCGACAACATTAAATCCCCACCTAAATTTGATGGCCTCAATTTCCCAATTTGGAAGGTTAGGATGACTATATTTTTGCAATCTTTGGGTAGCTTAGTAGCCAAGTCCTTGACCAAACCCTATGAAGCACCCGATGGTGATGAGAGCACTTGGACCGACCTTGACTTTAAACTATATGAGGCCAACTCCAAGGCCCAAAACTCCCTATTAACCGCCTTGAATGAGGATGACCTTACTAGGGTAATTCATTGCCAATCCGCCTATGAGATTTGGCAACACTTATTGGTCACACACGAGGGGATTTCACAAGTCAAGAGAGCTAAGATAGATCTCTTGAGGTCCCAATATGAGTCATTTAAAATGTTTGATGATGAGTCTATTGATAGTATGGCTACAAGGTTTACTAAAATCACTAATGGTCTTTCTTCCTTAGGTGATGACATCTCCAACGATCAAAAGGTGCGGAAAGTAATTCGGGCTCTTCCTTCATCATGGGAGATCAAGGCCACCACCTTAAAGGAGTTGAACGACAAGGACGAGATGGACATCATTAGTCTCATTGGGAACCTAAAGACCCATGAGATGGAGAAGAAGGCAAGAGAAGAAGCCACTACTTCAAAGAAGAAATCCATAGCCTTCAAGACTTTATCCACCAATGATGACGATGATGAAGACGAAGAAGAAGATGAGGAGCTAACTCTACTCGTGCGGAATGTCAAGAGGTTGTACCGAAAGAACAAGTTCAACTTCCGGAAAAGATTCGAGGGCAAAGAGGAGCGGAAGATCGTTTGCTATAATTGCCGCAAACCCGGACATATCATGGCGGATTGTCCGGAGTTCAAGAAGAAGATGACTTCCTCCTTCAAGCCAAAGAAACCGGAGGAGAAGAAAGCCTACAAAGCAACATGGGATTCGGAAAGCGAGTCCGAAGAGGAGGTGGATCAAGCTAATATGTGTTTCATGGCAAACACACCTAAGGTAACCCCTTAATCCCTTGATGATGAAGATGATGAACTAAGTAAGGAAGTTCTAGTTCATGCCTTTGTAGAACTTTCTGAAACTTATGATAACAAGAAAATTGAATGCATAAAATTACAAAAGGAAGTTGCTTTTCTTAAGAATCAACTTGCCATTGTTTCTAAAGAAAAAGATGATATTTCTTCTAATTTCATTTCCATGCAAAAAGAATTTTGTGCCTACAAGAGTACTTGTAAGGCAAAATCTCCTATTATTGATGAAAAAGAAATTTCTTCTTTTAAATCCAAAATGAATGATTTTGAAAAAGTTTTAAAAGATTGTGCCTTTAATACTAAGAAACTTGAAGAAAAATTTTCTAAAAAGCACACATCTCATGCTAAGATTCCTCATGCTCACACTACACCTAACACGTCTCATGTTCATGCTCACAATGCCCATGCTCACAAATCACACACCCATTATGCTTTTAAATATGGTAGAGTATATAGATGCACATATTGTGGTAAAAATGGACATTTAGCTAAGTTTTGCTATGATCAACTAAATGGAACAAATAATCTTGTTTGGGTTCATGACACTAACCCTAGAGGACCCAAGAAAATGTGAGTACCAAAATCAAGTCTTAAATTGTTTGATGTAGGTACACACCAAAGCTCCAAGACGTAGGGAGCGGTGGTACCTTGATAGTGGTTGTTCAAGACACATGACATGGGACATCAATAACTTCACAACCCTATCAAGGTACATGGAAGGTGGCACCGTCACCTTCGGGGATGACTCCAAAGGAACTATCATCGGTATAGGTAACATTCAAATTGGTGCATCTCCTATTATTGAGAATGTTATTTTAGTTGATGGTTTGAAACATAATTTGCTTAGCATTAGTCAACTTTGTGATCGTGGACTTAAAGTTATTTTTGATGATACTTCTTGTAAGATTTTTGATGTTAAATCCGACATTTGTATTCTTACCGGTTTTCGTGATAATAATGTTTATATTATTGACATGCTTAATTTAGATTGTTCTACTAAATGCTTGAATGCTTTTGATGAAAATTCTTGGCTTTGGCATAGAAGACTAGGACATGCATCTTTTGACCATATTTCTAGGATTAATTCAAAGGAATTGGTGAAGGGTATACCTTACTTGAATTTTGAGAAAGACCGCATTTGTAGTGCGTGCCAACTTGGGAAACAAACCAAGTCTTCCTTTAAACCAATCAAGGATATCATGTCAACTAGGCCTTTAGAATTAATTCATATGGATCTTTTTGGACCAACTAAAACTAAGAGTTTAAATGGAAGTAGATTTGCATTTGTTTTAGTTGATGATTTCTCCCGTTTTACTTGGGTTTTCTTTTTACAAAATAAAGATCAAACTTTTTCTCATTTTAAAATTTTTCGAAAAAGAGTTGAAAAAGAAAAGGGTTTTTCGATTTTGAGAATAAGGAGTGATAGAGGTGGTGAGTTTGTTAACCAACTCTTCATGACTTATTGTGATGAAAAGGGAATTAAGCATGAAATGTCTTGTCCTAGAACTCCACAACAAAATGGAGTTGTAGAAAGGAAAAATAGAACACTTCAAGAGATGGCTAGGACAATGATAAGTGAATATGACCTCCCTCAATATTTATGGGCCGAGGCCGTAAACACCGCATGCTATATATCAAATCGTATTTATTTGTGCAAAAATTCTTCAAAAACATCATTTGAAATGTATCATTCTAGAAAACCAAATGTTGCATATTTTAAGGTTTTTGGATGCAAGTGTTTTGTTTTGAATACTAAGGATAATTTGGGTAAATTTGATGCTAAAGCTTATGAGGCTATCTTTGTTGGATATTCCTCTACTAGCAAAGCATATAGAGTTTTCATTAGATCCTCTCAAACCATTGAAGAATCCATGCATGTTAAGTTTGAAGAATCTAATGTATTTGTTGAGAATGTTGTAGAGTTTGAACCATTAGGTGAAGACATGGAGAGACTATCCTTGAAGGACTCACCCGCTCAAGAAGAAAAGCTAGATCCTATTGGTGAAGTTCAAGAGGATAAGGAGGAAAGCACTCAACCGCTTCCTAAAGCTTGGAGATACGCTACAAATCATCCTAAGGAGCTCATCTTGGGTGATGCATCTAAAGGAGTCACTACGCGCTCCAAACTCCATGACCTATGTGGTAACTTTGCTTTCATTTCTCATTTTGAACCCAAAGGCATTCTCGAAGCCGAGACGGACCCATATTGGTTGCTTGCCATGCAAGAGGAACTCAATCAATTTGAGCGCAACCAAGTTTGGCACCTTGTTCCTAAGCCCCACGATAGACCAATAATTGGTACTAAGTGGATCTTTAGAAACAAGATGGATGAGTCCGGAAATGTCATTAGGAATAAAGCTAGGTTAGTGGCCCAAGGTTACACTCAAGTTGAAGGAATTGACTTTGAGGAGACCTTTGCACCCGTAGCACGGCTTGAAGCCATACGGATGACACTAGCTTTTGCATGTTTTAAAAATTTTAAACTTTTTCAAATGGATGTAAAAAGTGCATTTTTAAATGGTTTTGTTTATGAAGAAGTTTATGTTTCTCAACCTCCCGGTTTTGTTGATCATGTTCATCCCGATTTTGTTTTTAAACTTGATAAAGCTTTGTATGGATTGAAACAAGCTCCAAGAGCTTGGTATGAAAGGCTTTCTAGTTTTCTCATTTCAAATGATTTTGTTAAAGGCAAAGTAGACACAACTCTTTTTACTAAGCATGTTGATAATGATATTTTAATTGTGCAAATTTATGTTGATGATATAATTTTTGGATCTACTAATGAGCTTTTATGCAAGGATTTTGAGAAAGTCATGCAACTTGAATTTGAAATGTCTTCAATGGGTGAGCTCAATTTCTTCCTTGGACTCCAAATCAAGCAATTGCAAGACGGAACCTTCATTAACCAAGCCAAGTACGCAAAGGAGCTAGTAAAGAAGTTTGGGCTTGAAGGATCAAAGGCTTGCAACACTCCAATGGCAACTACAACCAAGCTTGATAAGGACGATCAAGGTAAAAATGTTGATATTAAATTATATAGAAGCATGATAGGAAGTCTTTTATATTTGACAGCAAGTAGGCCGGATATCATGTTTAGTGTGTGTCTTTGTGCTAGATTTCAATCGTGTCCTAAAGAGTCTCATCTTATTGCGGTAAAACGCATTATTCGTTATATTAAGGGCACTATTGGAACGGGTCTTTGGTATCCGAAAACTATAGATTTTTCAATGACTAGTTATTCGGATGCCGACTATGCGGGTTATAGAGTAGATAGAAAGAGTACTAGTGGGACATGTCAATTTCTTGGTAATTGTCTTGTTTCATGGTCCTCTAGGAAACAAAATTCTGTAGCTCTCTCAACCGCCGAGGCGGAGTATGTTGCCGCGGGGGCTTGTTGTGCACAAGTCCTTTGGATGAAACATACTCTCCTTGATTTTGATTTGCACTTTGATCATATAAAAATATTTTGTGATAATACTAGTACTATACACATGACCAAAAATGCAAATCAACATAGTAAGACCAAGCACATTGAGATTAGATATCACTTTCTTAGAGATCATTTTGAGAAAGGTGATATAGATATTGATTATGTTTCCACGGATTTACAACTAGCCGATATTTTCACTAAACCTCTTGATTTTGCTAGATTTTCGTTTATTTGTGGAGAACTTAATGTTTGTTTTATTGAATAGACATGTTTTTCATAACCCTTTTTGATGTATGACAAAAAGGGGGAGAATAATACATGACAAAAATAAGTTCATTTGGTCTTGGTTCCATATGAATTTATATGCTTTAATTTATTTTATGAATTTATATGTTTTGGTTTTATGAATTCTTGTGTTTTAGTTGTTTTGGTATTTTTGGTATCAAGAGCAATTTATGTGCTTTATTTGTTTTAATTAGTTTCAATAATTGGTGCATCATTTCAATTATTAGTATCTAGAGCATATTCTTGTGTTTTTATGTATAGCATAATTTGAGGGGGAGTTTTCTCCTCCCTACATTTTTGTCAATAGCCTATTTGTTTTGTCATCATCAAAAAGGGGGAGATTGTTGGCCCAAGAGGTTACACTCTCCAATTGTTTTGTGTTTTGATGATGACAAACCAAATTAGAGCTATTTGGTACTAACAAGTTTGCTAAGATGAGTTTCAGGTTTTGTACCATGTTTAGAGACCATTTGCTTAGCTATTGCAAGAACTTCTAAGTTCCACAAAGCAAGGAAGGCAAATTGCACATCAAGGAAGGATCATAGAAGAGAAGGCACTAGCAAGGCATTGGATGGCTCAAAGACTTGAAGATAGCACAAGAAGTCTTCATGTAATTTGTTTTTCAGTTTATAGTATGTTAAAGAATAGTGGATAGGTTTGAAGCTCTATCACACACGTTTTTGCGCACATGCTCATTCCAAAATAATTTCTTATAAATTATACAAAAATATTTTGCATACAAGTTTTTGCCTACAGATATATATTTATGTTTTATACTATTCCCTGTTCAAAAGTATTTTTGTTAAAATCAAAATCCTCTTTGTTTTCTTTTCTAAAATCAATTTTTGACCTGATCCGGTCGACCGGGGCAGTCGACCGAGTCTGTGTCAGTCTGGTCCGGTCGACCGGACCAGTCGACCGAAGTTCTGGCAGATGCACGTATCCATGTGCATGTCTGTCGGTCGACCGAGGCGGTCGACCGGACTATTGTTTTTGCTCACAGGTTTTATCGGTCGACCGGGTCGGTCGACCGCTAGCCTATAACGGTCGAATTTTTGTACTACCGGTCGACCGGCCCGGTCGACCGATCTGACCGTTTGAACAGTAACGGGCAGATTTTTAAGAGCTGTTTATTTTTGTCTTTTGTGTTTAAAAATTCGTTTAAAGATATATTTTGATCTAATTACCTCCTAAACATCAGAAATTATGTTTTGTCCCTAAACCCTAGCCCTCTCCTATAAATAGGGGTGTTTGGGGAGAGATTGGTTACAACAACAATTATTGCTAAAAATTCAAAAGTTTAAGGCTTTCAAAGTTCTTGGTTTTTGTGCTAAATTCTCTCAATTTTCTGAAGGGTTTTCAAAAGTTTTTCTCTGATTTCAATTTCTTTTCCTTACACACAAAAGAGCTTCAATTCTACTCATTATTCTCTAAGGACCTTTGTAAGGGAAGAGATTTTTGAAAGAGAGAGTTTGTGGTCTTTTGACTACCAAGGAAATCACTTCTTCTTGAGATTGTAGGAGTTGGGTACTCCATTGTAATTGTTCTTTGTGATAGTGGAAGTAGCTAGAATCCTTCTGGGGAAGGCGGGGAGTAGAGCTGGGTGCTCGAACCTCGATAACATATCCTTGTGTTTGCGATTGGTTTACTTTCTTGCACTCTTTTACTATACTTGCTCTTATTCTTGCTCATCATAATCATTGTCATATTTACTTGCTTGCATTCATCTTGTGAAACTTGATTGTTGTAGTTTTAAATTTTTAATTTGCCCCTTGATTAGCATTGTCACCTATTCACCCCCCCTCTAGGTGACTTTTCAGTTCTAAGAAGGATCTAATGTCCTTAACGCATTTGGGCATGGGAAGCTTTGCAATAACCTCAATTTGGCTCTATCCACTTCAATTCCTATCTTGGAGATTTCATGACCTAAGATAATTCCATATTTTACCATGAAGTAGCATTTCTCCCAATTCAGTGTCAGATTTTTCTCAACACAACGTTGGAGGACAAGTTCAAAATGGTGGAGACATTGAGTGAATGAATCTCCGTATATGGAGAAATCATCCATAAAGATCTCTAAGAATTGTTCTACCATATCAGAGAAAAGACTCAACATGCAATGTTGAAACGTTGCTGGGGAATTGCATAAGCCGAAAGGCATTCGACGATAAGCAAATGTCCCAAATGGACATGTGAACGTAGTCTTTTCTTGGTCCTCAGGAGCAATAGGGATCTTGTTATACCCCGAGTAACCGTCTAAGAAACAGTAATACTCGTGACCCATCAAACGTTCAAGCATTTGATCAATGAAGGGAAGTGAAAAATGGTCCTTACGAGTTGCAGCATTAAGCTTCCTATAGTTAATGCAAATTCGGATCTTCGTGGGAAGTCGAGTTTGGTCCAACTCGTTGTTCTCGTTTTCCACTATGGTGAATCCGGATTTCTTTGGAATCGTGTGGACAGGATTGACCCATTGGCTATCAGAAATGGGATAAATTATCCCATTGTCTAAGAGTTTTATAATTTCAGCATGAACAGCCTCTTACATTATAGGGTTTAACCTACGCTGCAGGTCTCTTTTAGGGGTGGCATTTTCATTGAGATGAATGCGATGTTGAACGATGGTTGGACTTAATCCCTTGATATCAGTCATAGTCCACCCAGTGGCTTCCCTATGTTTTCTTAGAATTGCTTTAATATCTTCTTCTTCCCCGTCATTTAAATGGGAGGCAATGATGACAGGAAAGGTCTCTCGTTCGCCTAGATAGACGTACTTGAGATGCGCAGGTAAGGCTTTCAATTTTAAGGAAGAGGAAGGCTCACTAGAAGGACTAGTCAAATTTGTTAGCTCTATTATTGGTGAAATAGGGTTCGAGGTCCAATTCACATCAGAATCTAGAACCTGATCAAGATTAAAGTCGTCAAACTCTAACCCGAAGTCACACTCAGTTTTTAGTTCCAATTCTTCCCTATGTTCACTTGTTAAGTTCTCAATTAGGTTGACTTCAAATGTTAGATCCTCAAAATCGCGGGGTTGTTTTTCTAGATTGAAGACATTGACTTCTCTAGTCATGTCCCCAAAGGTTAATCTCATGGACCCATTCCTACAATTGACGATGGCAATGGCAGTAGCAAGGAATGGTCGCCCTAAGATAACAGGAGTTTAAGCCCTATGATTGGAATTGGACACAGGTTGTGTCTCTAGAACTATGAAATCGACAGGGTAAATAAACTCTCCAACTCAGATAAGGACATCATTAATCTCTCCTTTTGGAACTTTTACTGAACGATCAGCCAGTTGGATGGTGACTCGAGTTGGACTAAGAACGCCCAACCTAAGTTGTTGATAAACTGAGAATGGAAGCAAGTTGATACTTGCCCCCAAGTCAAGAAGCGCACGACTAATCTCGGCTTGTCCTATTGTGCTGGCAATGGTGGGACTATCTGAATCCTTGTACTTGATAGGGATCGGACCCAATAGTAGCTCACTAATGTTAGTGGCTAAGAAGACCTTTTTTGTTACATTTCTTTCTCTTCTTGGTGCGCATGTTCTTAAGAAACTTAGCATAGGAAGGGACTTATTGCATGGCATCAAGAAGTGACACATTTATCTTCACTTAATTAAATATATCAATTATCTTGTCCATGTGTGGATTTTGCTTGTTGTTTTTCAGCCTATTAGGAAATGGTACTATAGGCTGGTGCACCTGACTGGTTGACTTATCTTTTTCAGATTCGTCAGATTTGTAAGGATTTGGATGAGATGAGGTGGATGCTTGATTGTGGTTGTGCTGAATGGGATTAATTGGCGTTGACACTTGATTATCAACTCTCTTTCCTGACCTCAATGTATGAACATCATTACATTGATTTAATGATTGATTCTCAGCCAAATGAGCTTGTTGAGAATTCCTAGGATTGGTTATTGGCTGACTAGGCAGGGTACCCTTCTTTCTCTCATTCTGTGAAGTGGCTATTTGCAAGAGAGAATCTTGGTTTTCATGTATCTTTCCATGATTCTTTCAAAGTCAGTCATTCTCCTTTCTAGTTGAGGATTCTGGAAGGAGGATTGTGAAGCTTGGTTGGGAAAGTTTTATTGATAGTTTGAAAAGTTAGGTGGATGGTTGGGAGAATTATTATGAAAATTGAAAAAGTTGGGTTGATGATTGGAAGAATTATTGGCATGATGGAAGTGGCTAGCATGATTTGATCGTGAATGGTCATTGTTATTTTGGCTCCATGAAAAATTAGGGTGATTTCTCCAGCCAGGATTGTACGTTGGTGTGTAAGGATTATTGTTCAGCCTTGAAAAGGCCGCATTAATCAGTTCATGGTATTGTTGCTGAGCCTGAAACACAGGGCACTCCTCGAACACATGATTCATGGCTTGGCAGTAAGTACAGCCCGGAGTTGGAAATTGGTTTGGGCTGACTTGATTGACTGGACTTGGTTCCTTAGTTTCTAGAGCTTCAAGTCTTCTTGCTAGGTTAGCTAACTTAGCCTCATTAGCGATGGATGATTCGATATAATGGAGACCTCCTTTTAAAGAGATGGAGTTAGGATTCCTAGAGGTTTCACTAGTAGGTTCCCATTGGATGGTCTTTTCAACTAGGTTTTCATACAAATCCCATCCTTCATTTTAGTCCTTCAGCAAGAATCCCCCTTGGCACATACTTTCTAAGAGGGTTTTGATAGAATAGTCTAAACCGTCATAAAGAATTTGGCATTGTCGCCATTTCTCTATTCCATGATGAGGACATTGGACAAGGAGGTCTTTAAAGCGTTCAAAGTACCTCCAGAACGGCTCACTCGGTTCTTGCTTGAATTGCATGATGGTCTTCCTAATGAGAGCGATCTTATGAATTGGATAGAATTTCTTTAAGAAGACCTTGATGAAACCATCCCAAGATATGATCGAACCGGCCGCTAAGCTGTAAAGCCGTTTCTTTGCTAAGTCCTTAGAGCGAAAGGGACAAATCTCAATCTAATTGCATCATCTACAAGGTGTGGGATTTTCATCATAAGACATACTTCCTCAAATTGTCTTAGAAAGAAGTAAGCACTTTCGGACTCAAATCTTGAAACTTGGGGAGTGTGTTGATGAATTGAGGCTTGAGATCAAAATTGTATTCACTAACCGATGAAAGTAGGATGCAAGATGGAAGTGAGGTTCGAATGGGATAGAACCTATCCTACAAGGATGTTAGTTGAGCCATAACCGGATCAGGTCTTGGTCCAAACTTGGGTGGTGATGTGTTTCTAATCAACCTAGATGAGTTAGGGTCTCTTGACCATACTTGCATAAACAAATACAATCACAATCACAAACAAGTTTACCAACAGTCAATAAGAGTAATCAACCAAACCTAATCTAAGGTAATCTTGACCTAACAACTCCTAACTGGTTGATTGTCCACAGGTGGTATAATGTAGACTTTGACCACAAGCTAATCAACCAGGTCAGGGCAAGATTGGTGTAAGGTTATCCGTCAAAGACGTTCCTTAATTAAGTAACCACCAACCTTCTTACTTTCGGCCCTCAATCCCCTTCCTAGACACTGATTTGGCAGGAGTCAAATTCCAACACCTTCCCCCTTAAGATAATCTCCTAGTGAGTTCAAGATGTCCCTAAAGCCAACGTCTATAGATTTTACTTAGGCTTAGGTTGTGCGTAGAATGCAAGTCTAAATGTTTTTTTTAAGCAATTAACAATCACTCAAATTACTGTTGGATTAAAACAGGGATGGTGGATAGCAGATATAGCAAGAATATAACATACAAAAACTTAATTTTTTTGCGACCAATATGTCCTGCAAAAAAGAGTTTTAGTAGTCCAACGAAATTTTCAACTTTTGCAGCGCAATTTCTTGAAATTCTGTTTCCTACTTTCGAGAGTAGGGGCACAGAATTTGTAAGTCTTCTCTTACAAAGCTTGAATGCTAGATCTGAATCTTCAAGTCCCTGAAACAACACACCAAACTTGTTAAAAAATAAATACACCATTCCCTCCTGATTAGTCTCTAATTTCGCATAATTTTCATCACATTCTCATATTTATTTCATGTAAAATTCTGCTAATAAAACCTTGCTTGCTTGATCCTAGGTCCATGGTGTGCAAATGAAGAAGAAGACCTATATCACAATTTAATTGGTGATTAAAGGCCTACCAATTAGCCATTGACTTTAGAGTGAAGATTTTGTCAGCCCATGGTGTCAAATCGCAAATCCAGGAGATCAAATGGACAGGAGACAGTCTGAGCAGCACGCTGCCCAAACTCTGGCGCGCGCAGCCCTGTCTTGGCAGCAAAAACGCGGCCAGAGCCGCGACCATCTTGGCGCGCGTGCGCCACAGCTTTGGGGCATGGGTCACCCACTGACCCCCCTTTCCCCTGGTGCCTATAAATGCCCCCCAGGGGTTTTCAGTTGAAGCAGATCTAGAGTTAGAGCAAGTTGTGTAGCCTTGTTTTTAGTTTGTAGTTATTGTTGTTGTTCTTCTTCTAGTTTTAAGTTTTAGCCATTAGAGTGAAAGAGAGAGAGTGTGTAAGTGTTGTATTTGAAGGGTGACAAGATAATACAAGTACTACTTCTCTTCCTTCTTTCTATTTACTTGTTTTCACCATTTACTTTTACTTCCTTGTTGCAGTGTAACTTCTTCCCTCTTTACTTCTTTTCTTTTACTTTGTTGTAGTGTAACTTCCTTCCTCTCCACTTCTTTTCCTTTATTGTTTCTTTTACTTTTATGGCTAACTAACTTTTCTATAGCATGGCTAACTAACTATTAACCCACTAATTTCTAACACTTGATTGATAACCCACATGAGTCAATAGTGTCAAACAAGCCTTATGCAAACAAGAGCTATGACATGTTAAGACGAGGGTTTTAACTCTAATTTACCTACAAGTACTTACTTTCTTATACTTCATACTTAATGAGTTTTAAATGATCCATGGGTTGTGTACTTTGCTTGTTATTGTAAGTTAGAGACTTTTCCTTTTAACTTTGATGATACTGTTAGTGCACTCATGTCTTCCCTTATTCTCGCCTTCTATTGGATCTTGATAAGGGAATATCTGAGTTTTTGCCATGTAAAGCTAAGTTTTAGGATGAACTTTCACTCGATTTTCACGTGAATAGTTCCAATACAAAAGGCTTGTGTTCGCCTATGATCCATCATGAGGTTATCTTCCAAAAGTTAGAAATTAGTGGGAGCACTTAGCAGAAAGTTAGCCATGCATTTTTACAACTAAGAAAAAAATCACTTTTACAAACCACCAAAACATTTTCCAACCATTCTTAAAAACAACTTATTTTCACTTTTCAATTCTTTATTTGGAAACAAGAACTTTCTTTCTTCTTAAACTTTGAAGCCACATCAAGCTTCCATCGCTCTCCCTCCTTATGGATACGACCTGTATAGCTACTTCGCTATTACGAAAGAATCGCAAAAACAGTAACATCACACCCAAACTTCCTTCTCTTATTTTAGTGCTTGCTTTTTGCCGATCACCTCCCCGGCAACGGCGCCAAAAATTGATTGTAAAATCAAAGAGTTTAAGAAATTACCGTGTAGCTTCAGGCTAACAGGTCATGTCCACGAGGATGAATGCGATGAAAGTTTTTCGGTGTTTTGTTTAGTAACAAAGAAGTGTGCTCATTTTTAATTGAAAAGAGAATGGGAAGAAGGGAGATGATTAAAAGAGAAATTGCAACTTTGGAGAAGGCTTTGGAAAAAGGTGATTTAAAAAAAACTTTGAAAAGTGATTGGTTGTTTTTAATAAAGAAGAAAATCTGGGCTCACTATCTCATTACTCAACCGTTTATTCTTTTATTGAAATCCTTAGTGCCTCAACTTGATCGTAGGCAAAACTTAAGGTTGACTTTAGAAAGTTTGAAGTAAAGCATATAAGATGGTTGGAAAAGTTAACTCTTTTCTTTAAGAAACCGTTTTGAATCGAATATTAAATCATCAAGAAGTTCAAGTATGAGATAAAAACAAGTTCAAGAGACGTTCTTAAAAGAAGTAGGAGTTTAAAGATCCAAACCCATCCTCATGTGCTTTCAAGAACACTTTCAAGAGAAAGGCTTTAAGTTAGGCATGCAAATGATTCATTGGGTCTTTTTCATGAAAATCAAAAAAGAAGAAGAATTGGAGAGAGGTACAATAGTGAGCCCAGAAAACCGATTTAGCTACTCATGGAAGTTAAAGAAAAATGCAAGTAAATAATGCAAGACATACCGTAAAATGAGTGGAAGAAAATGTAACTCGACTCTTGTATTGATGTCACTTCAATTTTCAAGTTACAAGCACTCAATTCCTCTCTCTCATAGGTATTTGTACTGAACTACAAATTGCAAAATAAAAATACAACTTTTGTATATCTAATAAAGAGCCTAAACCTTAAAGTATAAACAAAAATTCTAATCCTCGTCTTCCTCCTTTTTCAGTACAAAACCCAAGCTTTTATAGGCAAAAACCCAGAGGGCAGGGAGTGAGGAGATAAGGGGAGCAAACGCTCCCCTTATCTCGACCAACAAGCCGTGGATCCACGGCCTGGATGTGGCCAATTGGCCACATCCAGGTGGAGAGGTGGTTGGGGTGGATTTGGCCTCCCTTTTATCTTGCTGGATTCACTGTTGCATCTCCCAGATTTGACGAAATGATCTTTGATTTGTTGGCTTCAACTGCTTGATCAGGGAGATTCATTTCAACCGGTTTTCAACCTCTCTAATATGCCAAGATTTGCCCTGATTCCTTGATTTCAAATTTATTCTGAATTAAATCAGAATTTGATTGGTATTTGGGCTTGTTTCTCCTTCCTTTCTTTTAGCAATTGGGCCTACATTTAACAAAGAAGAAGAAGACTTATTAATAGGATTTATTAGCTAAAAAGTATGGTAAGGTGACAATGTAAATGCAACATATGTGACTGATCACACCCCCACACTTATCTTTTGCTCACCCTCGAGCAAAACATCAGACTAATTCTAATCAATTATTAGACCATTTTGCAGGTCACTCGATTGCACTGAACATGTGCAACAAGCCGTTAAACCTCTAGGTTACCCCTAGAGGACGAGTTTTGTCTCGTGAGGGTTTTCAGTGGATTGCACCCACAAAATCCATAAAAACTGTTAGTATTTTCGAAAAGCATTTTGAAAGGAGAAAATATTTGAAGTATATTTGTAAGGTTTTAAGTAATCTATAAGTTATAGGAATATCAAATTTTTCATTCTGAAACTCAGACTCTATTCAAAAACATGTCATCAATAAAAGTAAGGAGTCAATTTGTACTTCTCATCTAGTTTATTAATTTACCCTGAGTCGTATGCACCATCGTGATTATGAAGTTTGACTAAAAGTTCTTTAACATTAACTCCTATGCCTTATTTATATTTATTTTTGGTGGAATTTATTCCTCAAATTCATTAGGCTTTCTAATCTGCCCATGTACCGAGCCTTTAGTTGGTGACACCTATACCGGACAGTTTTAGGGCACCAGGTGAGAAAACACCCCTAAGGACTTAAACACTCGAGCTGACAAGGCCACGAAACCAAGGTTTTTATTTATAAAATGTACCCCTTTTAGGCGTGAATACTTATGCTTCATGAGGCACAAATACCCAGCTTAATTAAAGGATTATATATATATATTTCAAACTTATCTAATTATCTTTTGCATAAATACCAAGGCTTGCTTAGGCCAAAACACCTAGCTAATCAATAATTAGATTTGTTTATTTTTTCATACATATATATTTTTTTATAAGGCATAAGCGTCTTTCTTTTTAAACCCTAAGTGTGTAAGTGTATTTAGTGTGCATATTTCATCAAGGTAAATATCAAGAATAAATTACTTTCACAAATTTTCTTCCTAACCCTAAAAATCAAACAAGTCATCTGACTTTGACCAAGTATAAGAAATCCTAATTGTGATTTTCCTATTCCTTAAAATTGACTTAATTTCTTACAAAAAATATATCAAAATATTGTTCTAACCGTTCAAAAAGTTTTTTTTATATATATTTTTCCTTTTTTCCTTTTTTTTTTGGTTGTATGTTAGAACCCTCCCCCACACTTATCTCATGCATTGTCCCCAATGTATGGAAAAAATGTATAGATGCATGAAATAAAATAGAAAAGAGGAAAGTTACCGATACACTAGGTCAAAAAGACCCATAGCCGTTTCATTTACCAGCACTGATTCCAAGAAAGGTTTATAGCGTTGACCATTTACCTTAAAGTCATTTCCATTCTTGGTGTCATTGATCTCAACTGCACCATGTGGAAACACGGTTTTTACAACGAATGGCCCAGTCCATCTTGATTTCAATTTTTCTAGAAAAAGATGAAGCCTAGAATTATAGAGTAAGACTTTTTGTCCAGGGACAAAGGTTTTTCTTATGATGTGTTTATCATGAAAAATCTTAATTTTATCTTTAGTAATCCTAGCAATTTCATAGGCCTCATTTCTTAACTCCTTTAATTTGGAAATTTGTAACTTCCGAAGGTCACCGGCCTTAGTCAAGTCGAAATTCAACTGCTTGATTGCCTATAAGGCCCGGTGCTATAACTCAACGGGTAGGTGAGAAGCTTTACTATAGACTAACCTATAAGGAGACATTCCTAGAATCGTCTTGAAAGCGGTCCTGTAGGCCCATAGGGCATCTACAAGTTTGATGGACCAATCTTTCCGGTTTTGGTTCACAGTTTTCTTCAAGATAAGATTGACTTGTCTATTGGAAATCTCAACCTGCCCACTGATTTGAGGATGATAAGGTGTGGACAACTTGTGAGTTATGGCATACTTTCGCATAAGAGCTTCAAAGGATCTATTGCAAAAGTGAGTGCCATTATCACTGATGATAGCACGAGGGGTTCCGAAGCGTGAAAAAATGTTCTCTTTCAAAAACTTTATGACAACTTTGTTATCATTAGTTTTACAAGGAATGGCTTCTACCCACTTGGACACATAATCCACAGCAACCAATATGTATTGGTTTCCAAATGAATTAGGAAATGGACCCATAAAGTCGATTCCCCAAACATCAAAAGTTCTATTTCTAGAATTGGGTTGTGGGGCATCATATTTCGTTTTGAGATCCTTCCTACCATTTGGCATCTATAGCACGTCTTGCAAAATTCATAAGCATCCTTGAACAAAGTGGGCCAATAGAACCCGCTTTGTAGAACTTTTTTAGCAGTCTTGCGAGGACCAAAGTGCCCACCGCATGCAAGTTCATGACAAAAGGATAGAACACTCTTAACCTCCTCATCGGGAATGCATCTCCTAATAATTTGATCAGAATAGTACTTAAAAAGATACTGATCCTCTCAAAAGAAATACCGGACTTGGGATAAGAACCGGTATATATCGTTTTTGGACCAATGAGACGGAGTTTAGTTTGTGACTAAGTAATTCACTATATCAGCAAACCAAGGTTCCCTAGAGATAGCTAAGAGATTTTCATTAGGAAAATCCTCATTTATGGGTAATTCATTGCATGGAGAATTAGGGATTTGTGAGAGATGATCAGCAACGACATTTTCTACGCCTTTCTTGTCTCGAATCTCGAGATCGAATTCTTGAAGGAGGATCCAACGAATGAGTCGGGCCTTGGCATCTTTCTTCATCATGAGGTACCAAAGCGCAGAATGATCGGTGAAAATGGTAGTTTTGGACCCTAGTAGGTAGGGACGAAATTTCTCTAAGGCAAACACTACTGCCAAGAATTCCTTTTTTAATCTGAAGTATCGTTTTTTCCTCTATGGAAACATTGTTATGTTGCATATATTGGGCACATTTCAGATGAACATCCCTCGTCTCTTCTTAACCCAAGAGACCTTCTCAACCTTTCCTGATATTTCATTCCTTAGAGTACATTGCCACAATTATTAGGAAATAGCAGAGAGTTTGTATTATTCTTTATTGCACTAAAATTTATGAGTTTGTATCAAATTTATGGGTATTATACATTTCCTTTGTTGTTTCTTTTACTTTTATGGCTAACTAACTTTTCTATAGCATGGCTAACTAACTACTAACCCACTAATTTCTAACACTTGATTGATAACCCACATGAGTCAATAGTGTCAAACAAGCCTTATGCAAACAAGAGATATGACATCTTAAGACGAGGGTTTTAACTCTAATTTACCTACAAGTACTTACTTTCTTATACTTCATACTTAATGAGTTTTAAATGATCCATGGGTTGTGTACTTTGCTTGTTATTGTAAGTTAGAGACTTTTCCTTTTAACTTTGATGATACTGTTAGTGCACTCATGTCTTCCCTTATTCTCGCCTTCTATTGGATCTTGATAAGGGAATATTTGAGTTTTTGCCGTGTAAAGCTAAGTTTTAGGATGAACTTTCACTCGATTTTCACGTGAATAGTTCCAATACAAAAGGCTTGTGTTCGCCTATGATCCATCATGAGGCTATCTTCTAAAAGTTAGAAATTAGTGGGAGCACATAGCAGAAAGTTAGCCATGCATTTTTACAACTAAGAAAAAAATCACTTTTACAAACCACCAAAACATTTTCCAACCATTCTTAAAAACAACTTATTCTCACTTTTCAATTCTTTATTTGGAAACAAGAACTTTCTTTCTTCTTAAACTTTGAAGCCGCATCAAGCTTCCATCGCTCTCCCTCCTTATGGATACGACCTGTATAGCTACTTCGCTACTACGGAAGAATCGCAAAAACAGTAACATCACACCCAAACTTCCTACTCTTATTTTAGTGCTTGCTTTTTACCGATCACCTCCCCGGCAACGGCGCCAAAAATTGATTGTAAAATCAAAGAGTTTAAGAAATTACCGTGTAGCTTCAGGCTAACAGGTCATGTCCACGAGGAGGAATGCGATGAAAGTTTTTCGGTGTTTTGTTTAGTAACAAAGAATTGTGCTCATTTTTTAATTGAAAAGAGAATGGAAAGAAGGGAGATGATTAAAAGAGAAATTGTAACTTTGGAGAAGGCTTTGGAAAAAGGTGATTTAAAAAAAACTTTGAAAAGTGATTGGTTGTTTTTAATAAAGAAGAAAATCTGGGCTCACTATCTCATTACTCAACCGTTTATTCTTCTATAGAAATCCTTAGTGCCTCAACTTGATCATAGGCAAAACTTAAGGTTGACTTTAGAAAGTTTGAAGTAAAGCATATAAGATGGTTGGAAAAGTTCATTCTTTTCTTTAAGAAACCGTTTTGAATCAAATGTTAAAACATCAAGAAGTTCACGTATGAGTTAAAAACAAGTTCAAGAGACGTTCTTAAAAGAAGTAGCAGTTTAAAAATCTAAACCCATCCTCATGTGCATTCAAGAACACTCTCAAGAAGAAAGGCTTTAAGTTAGGCATGCAAATGATTCATTGGGTCTTTTTCATTAAAATCAGAAGAGAAGAAGAATTGGAGAGAGGTACAATAGTGAGCCCAGAAAACCGATTTAGCTACTCATGGAAGACAAAAAAAATGCAAGTAAATAATGTAAGACATACCGTAAAATGAGTGAAAGAAAATGTAGCTCGATTCTTGTATTGATGTCACTTCAATCTTCAAGTTACAAGCAGTCAATTCCTCTCTCTCACAGGTAATTGTATTGAACTACAAATTGCAAAACAAAAATACAACTTTTGTACTATCTAACAAAGAGCCTAAACCTTAAAGTATAAACAAAAATTCTAATCCTAATCTTCGCTCCTTTCTTCTCTGTTGAAACTGGTATTTATAGGAAAAAACCAGAAGGGGGAATCATAGGAAGATTGGGGGAGCAAACGCTTCCCAACCTCTTTAACAGAGCCACATTCTGCACGCTAGGGCCGCGTTTTCGCAGCCCTGGTGTGGCCAGATGGCCACATCCAAGTGGTGGGTGCTCCTGGTTTGATGATTCTCCCATATTTTCTGCTGGTTTTCTCATTTTTGCTCCAGGATTTGATGAAATAGCCTTTGATTGTTGGCTTCAACTGCTTGATTTGGGAGGATTTTTTTCAACCGATTTTCAACCTCTCTGATATGCCAAGATTTTGCCCTGATTCCTTGATTTCGAATTTATTTTGAATTAAATCAGAATTTGGTGGGCTTTTGGGCTTATTTCTCTTTCCTTTCTTTTAGCAATTGGGCCTACATTTAACAAAGAAGAAGAAGACTTATTAATAGGATTTATTTGCTAAAAAAGTATGGTAAGATGACAATGTACTTTTGGGCTTGTTTCTCCTTCCTTTTTTTTAGCAATTGGGCCTAAATTTAACAAAGAAGAAGAAGACTTATTAGTAGGATTTATTAGCTAAAAAGTATGATAAGGTGACAATACATATGCAATATATGTGACTGATCAATTCAAGAGTCTATGCATCAAGACCACATCAAGTAATCAAGAGGTTGAAGGTACACCTAGAGGGGGGGTGAATAGGTGTACGGCTAATCTAGTGAACTAAATTCGAAATTAAAACTTAATTGCAACTACACTTAATGCAACCAACGAGTGTAGCCGAATTCCCGGTGAAAGGCCTAGACTAACTCCTCTTGATTCCTCTGAATAAGAGTTGATGCGCTATATGAAGCTCTCATGGTTAAGCACAAGTGAGGCACACAAAAACAAACCAAGCATATAATATATGATTGAGCAATATGAATGATGCAAGGCACAAATAAAAGAGAGAGAGTATGAGTCAATGGATCAAATGCAAACAACAAGATTTGTTTCGAGGTTCGAGCACCCAGCTCTACGTCCCCACCTTCATCGAGAAGGATTTCCAATCCACGAATTTGTCCACCCAGGACTCCCACACAGGGAACCTCCACCGAGGATTTGGGGCAGCAACAACCAGGAGTACACAACTCCTCTCTCAACCTATACAACCTCTCACAGAGGCAACACAAACGCCACCTCACACAAGAGGGGTAGGCCCTTAGCCAAACAACCACAATCCACCTCACACTTAAGGGATACAAACTCAATCTCTACCTCTCACTAGAGGGAGCCAACTACAAGTCTCAACCTCTCACTAGAGTGAGCCAACCACCACTCCAAATCAACCTCTTCCCAAGAGGGAATCACAAAGTAGGAGGGTTACAACAAGGTGGTATATTTCAACTACAAACAAATTCTTCCACCAAATAAAGATCCTATGGATAGAATAGGAGATATAGCTCAAGTGTGGAAAACAAAGAGTTCGACATCAGAAACTCAAAAAAAACTATTAGGAAAAACAACTAGGATAAGATTTAAAATGAAGATCAAAAACCAATCCCAAAGTTTCTCCTTTTTCTTGAATTTTCCAACCCTTTAAAACAAATAAAGATGAATCCTTTTTGGCTCTAAAAACACTTTTGAAAACTTGTATAAAACACTTGTAGATAGGAGAATTTTTGGCTCTTGAAAAATTGTATAGAAACTCTCTCAAAATGGGGTATATAAAGGCCCCAAGAAAAACTAGCCATTGGGGCTGTTTTTCAGCCCTTGCGGCTGGCGGTCGACCAGCCCGGTCGACCGCCAACGGTCAAAAATTCTACCGTTCGAGCCTCGGTCGACCGGCTCGGTCGACCGCACCATTGAACAGAGAGCAGAGCTCTCTGTCGGCCCACCGACCCGGTCGACCGGGGCTTTCCAGAGAGCAGAAGCTCTCTGGCGGTCGACCGACTCGGTCGACCGGCCCTCCAGCCAAACTGGCGTGCACATTCTGTGCATGTCGGTCAACCGACTCCTAGCTTGGTCGACCTGTGCGGTAGACCGGCAGAAGCCAGACCAGACTAATCTAGGGATTGAAAACTTGGTTTTTATTTGTCAAATAAATCCCATAAAGCTTCTAAAAATTCACAAAAATAAGTTCTTGCTGATATTTGAAATACAAACTTGTTTGAGTAAAAATCAAACCAAGTTACAAACATTTTGAACTCTTTTTGTGTTATGAAAATTTTGCCGAAAACCAAAACCTGTATTTTCCAAAACTTAGATTTTTGAATTGATAATTCGTTTTGTCCAAAACTCATCCAACTACAAAAACATGATACTTAAACAACTTGAAGCATGTTGCATATGGATATAATCTAATATACATGTAATAGATATATATCAATGTTGTTGATATTAAATCTGAAAATATGTTTTGATAAAATACAAACCTAAATACATGAATAGGTTATCAAACTAAGTTTGTATAAATAGTAAAAGCATATATGTATATAGAACAAGTCTTATACTTTAAACCATGTAAACTTGTTGATCTACCTATTCATGAAAACCAAGATCGGTTAAACCGAAAACCAAAACATGAAAACTTAAACAAGTGTGTGTGTTGTGAACTTGAGCATATCACACTATTCTAGTCTTTACAAATGGATCTAAAACACAAAACTAAACTATGTACTGAAGTCTTCTTGATGAACTCCGTCAGCTGACTCGATCCAAACCGTATCAACCGAGCTTGAATCCAACGAGTGCTATATATGATCATGATGCTCGGACTCTTGAATCACCATGTGAGAAGCTCCAAAAAACCTTTGTTGAAGGTAATCACCTACTAATATCTTAGCTAAAGATCTGAAACTAAACATCACAAGATTATTAGTAAACATAACTACATGAGTTAATCATCATCAAAATTAGAGTGGAAGGCCACTGGGCCAACAATCTCCCCCTTTTTGATGATGACAAAACTCATGGAGTTATATATGCATGGATTAAAGTAAAGCTTCAAAGAAGCTCCCCCTTAACTCATGCATAGCAATAAACACTAAATTATATGCAATGAAAGCTTATAAACATGTATGCAAATACAAGGATATAAACATGCATAAACAAGCATGAACAAAACCTTTTTCTCCTATTTGCAAAACAAAACATATATACATAAACATAAATCCTTCTCCCCCTTTATGAAGGAAGACATGCATATATACCAAATACTTTTCCCTCTTTTTGTTAAAACTCACAAAATCATTTTTCTCATGCAAAAACACAAATATGCATATATAATAAACTCAAATACTTCTCCCCCTTTTTGTCAATCATCAACAAAGGGGTTAAAGTAAACACAAAAATAATGTTCTCCCCCATAAAGAGGTGAACTCAAATCAATCAATAAAGAGATAAATGCGATATACATTCATGAAGAGGAAGACGCTAAGTTAACTTCCTTAAATATATGCATTACATGAAGAAAGGATGACATGCCCTAATTCACATAACACATAATATGCAATGCGTAGAGGAGATGTGAAGCTCCCCCTACACACGTGTACCGCATAAAGAAGAGTTGTCAAGCTCCTTAATATAAGATACTCTCAACATGAATCTATATGTAGAAGAGATGTTAAGCTCCCCTTGCATATAGGCAATATAAATCAAAACATTTTTTTTATACTCTTATTAAAACAAAATTTTGAGATATCTTAGTAAATCAAATTTTAAGATACCAATATAAATTTTCATGGATACCAATTAAAGAATCTATCAATGTAGTGCATTATGATACCAATTGAAGGTAAACAAAATCTTGATACCAATTTTACCAATTGAAGATAATGCATAAGCTTGTATAAGATACTAATTGAAAACTAATCAATTGAAACAAGATAGTCATTTAAGAAATCAAGCTTAGCATAACAAAAAATTTGTGTTTTCATATATATATTTATCTTTGAGCACAAATAAAGCACATATATGTATGAAAAGATAGATACCAATCGAAATTGATACTATATGAAGTGTAAGCATACATATATCAAAAACATCTATATGAGTATACAAAAGAAATGTCAATATTGATACTAATTGAAACGATCCAATGATACCAATTGAAAACATAATATGATCAAGTGTATAACTCATATTTCCAATCCACCCATTTCATGCACATGTTTAAAAAGATTTTCAATAATAAGCATGCAAGGCATGGTTTCCCAACAAACCGCCCTTAAATGGGTAGGGGTTTTCAAAAATAGGTTTGAAAATACAGTATGTTTGAAAAGCTCTGCCATAATGAAGAATACGAACTAGTTTTAAGAAAAATTTGAAAACTAGTGCGAAATCCTTCAAGTAAGGAATAAAACAAATTTATATTTCATGAAAGACATGTAAATCACATGATCATCAACACTCAAAAAACATAAAGCCCATATCATACTCATGAAAACAAAATCATGAGAAACCATCAAATAAGGTGAGTGTACAAGTGTTATGTGAAACACATTATCATGAAAATAGTTAATTTAGCTCAATTAAGAAATTCCTTAAAACATGAAAATCATCAAAATGATTTAATCTTCAAGGCATATGTATGTCATGTACAAACTAAAGTATACATACATATTCAAAACATAACGAGTCCAAAAGTATATGCATGAAGGCAAGTGGCTCAAGGATGTATATGTATAGCTAATAGTTTAGACACAATAGACATATACATGAAGCTAAACATGTAAACATGAAAATCATGTAGAAAATGAGAATACAAGTCAAATGCATGAATCATCAAAACTAGACTATACTAGTACATCTAATGAGTACAAATGAGCGTTCAAGCACAAATATATAATAGTCTATTTGTGGCTCACTACATGTACAAGTATATATCCTAGTTTTAATAAAAACTAACATCTAAACAAGTAATAAAAAACATGAAGCATAGAAACAAAACAAAAACTCAAATGATCATTATGACAAATGCATGTGCATTAGATCTATGTTTACAAGATAGCTAAAACATAAAGAACACAAAAAATGGGTCCATATTAAACATGAGTGTCTCAAATACTAATCATGTATGTCATAGGACTAATAAACATGGCATATGACATAATGAGCATTAAAACAAGACATGCTAAAAATCAATGACATGAAAAGCATGCAAACAATAAATGAGGAGTAAGAGACTGTTACCAAAACCTAGAAGGCAACTCTCCATATCTCCAAAATAAGGTGGTCCTCCCACCAAACTCCCCTTGAAAGTGAAACATCCAAATAGTCCTCTTTAAGCTCGGAACGCATCCACTTTAAGGCACCATCACTCTTACGTCATGCGAGAGCCCACACCTACATCAAATACAATAGGGGTGGTCTTTGGTACCCACACTCTTTTGGGTCTATGGGGGTTAGCACCTTTCCTAACCCAAACAAACTTATTTGCTAAATTAGAATCATTTATACGATCGTAACAAAATTTAGCAAGGTGGCCCTTATGACCACAATGTGTACAAGTGTACACATGAGCATACAATATGTGATGTGCATGAGCGTGCGAAGCATGTGTATGCCGTGTATGGTGTGCATGCATAGAAGGAACTTGTTTCTTGCGAAACATAGTTTCCAAACATGAATGGTTCATGGCACAATGGCTCAAAGTGGAGCCCAAACAATCAATATTCTTCTTTAATAAATTTATATCATTTTAACTTATAAAGAAGTGTGGCATGCCATAGGTGAGCTAGGTGAAGCTACACTAGCATGGCAAACATGTGATTCTATATCATTTTTCAAAGAAGCATTTTTCTTAGATATCAAATCCAATTCCTTTGAAATAGAAACAATTTTCATTTTTAGAGAATCATTTTCTTTTAAAACAAAATCAACTTTTGAAGACAAGTTTTCATTTTTCTTCAAAATAATTTCACAATCATTTTTATTTTTCAAAATTGCATTTTCTTTTAGGGCAAGTTTAAGTTTAGATTTCAATGAATCCCTTTCATTAGAAATCTCCACTTTCTCTTGCAAAATCAAATCTAGTTTTGAACTCAAATCCTTATTTTCTTCTTTTAGTTCAAAACTCTTCTTTTTCAAAAGATTATATTTTTCTAATAGTTTTTCACATACAATTGATAGTTCTTCATTCAAAGCATTTAGATCAACATAGTCATTACATGAAGAACTAGCATCATCACTATCTAATTGAGTTTCTGAGTATACCTCAAGAGAGTCATTCCCTTGGACCATGTAGCATTGTTGCTCGGATTCTCCACTAGATTCATCCTCCGTTTGGATTGGCAATTGAAGCTTGGAAGAGGTCAACGTGTTCCACACTGAAAAGGCGGAATCACAGTTAGAAACAATCATAAGATATTCTTTGTTTAGCGTGCTTCTAAGTATCTCAAGGGCTTATGCATTGGCCTCTATATGATTGCTATTACCAAGATAGGATTTCTTGGTGGCGGTAAGGAAAACATGCAAGCCTAGCGTTTTCAAGTACATGGACATCCTAAATTTTCACATGTCATTGTTGGAAACGTCAAACATGGGATGTGACAAGCAATCCATGAGTGTGTGTAAACAGTATAAATGTGCAAATGCAAATGATAGATTAGCTAACCAAGATCACACTCCTAGGTGGTTAAACTAAATATCAGGAGCGTAGGCTCTGATACCAATTGAAGGTACACCTAGAGGGGGGATGAATAGGTGTACGGCTAATCTAGTGAACTAAATTCAGAAATTAAAACTTAATTGCAACTACACTTAATGCAATCAACGAGTGTAGCCGATTTCCCGGTGAAGGGCTCTGGACTAACTCCTCTTGATACCTCTGAATAGGAGTTGAGGCGCTATATGAAGCTCTCGTGGTTTAGCACAAGTGAGGCACACACAAACAGACCAAGCATATAATATATGAATGAGCAATATGAATGATGCAAGGCACAAATAAAAGAGAGAGAGTGTGAGTCAATGGATCAAACGCAAACAACAAGATTTGTTTCGAGGTTCGAGCACCCAGCTCTACGTCCCCACCTTCACTGAGAAGGATTTCCAATCCACTAACTTGTCCACCTAGGACTCCCACACAGGGAACCTCCACCGAGGATTGGGGCAACAACAACAAAGAGTACACAACTCCTCTCTTAACCAATACAACTTATCACAGAGGCAACACAAATACCACCTCACACAAGAGAGGTAGGCCCTTAGCCAAACAACCACAATCCACCTCACACTTGAGGGATACAAACTCAATCTCCACCTCTCACTAGAGGGAGCCAACTATCAATCTCAACCTCTCACTAGAGGGAGCCAACCACCACTCCAAATCAACCTCTACCCAAGAGGGAATCACAAAGTAGGAGGGTTACAACAACGTGGTTTATTTCAACCACAAATAACTTTTTCCACCAAATAAAGATCCTATAGATAGGATAGGAGATATAGCTCAAGTGTGGAAAATAAAGAGTTTGGAAATCAAAAACTCAAAGAAAACTATTGGGAAAAACAACTAGGATAAGATTTAAAATGAAGACCAAAAACCAATCCCAAAGTTGTTCCTTTTTCTTGAATTTTTCAACCCTTTAAAACAAATAAAGATGAATCCTTTTTGGCTCTAGAAAAAACTTTTGAAAACTTGAATAAAATACTTGTAGATAGGAGAATTTTTGGCTCTTGAAAAATTGTATAAAAACTCTCTCAAAATGGGGTATATAAAGGCCCCAAGAAAAACTAGCTGTTAGGGCTATTTTTTAGCCCTGGCGGCTGAAGGTCGACCGGCCCGGTCGACCGCCAACGGTCAAAAATTCGACCGTTGGAGCCTCGGTCGACCACACCCTGGAACAGAGAGCAGAGCTCTCTGCCGGTCGACCGACCAGGTCGACCGAGGCTTTCCAGGGAGCAGAAGCTCTCTGGCGGTCGATCGACCTGGTCGACCGGCCCTCCAGCCAAACTGGCGTGCACATTCTGTGCACGTCGGTCGACCAACTCCTAGCTCGGTCGACCGGCAGAAGCCAGACAAGACTAATCTAGGGATTGAAAACTTTGTTTTTATTTGTCAAATAAATCCCATAAAACTTCTAAAAATTCACAAAAATAAGTTCTTGCATGATATTTGAAATACAAACTTGTTTGAGTAAAAATCAAACTAAATTACAAACATTTTGTACTCTTTTTGTGTTATAGAAATTTTACCGAAAACCAAAACCTGCATTTTCCAAAACTTGAATTTTTGAAATGAAAATTCGTTTTGTCCAAAACTCATCCAACTACAAAAACATGATACTTAAACAACTTGAAGCATTTTGCATATGGATATAATCCAATATACATGTAATAGATATATATCAATGTTTTTGATATTAAATCCGAAAATATGTTTTGATAAAATACAAAACCTAAATACATGAATAGGTTATCAAACTAAGTTTGTATAAATAGTTAAAGCATAGATGTATATAGAACAAGTCGAATATACTTTAAACCATGTAAACTTGTTGATCTATCTATTCATGAAAACCAAGATCGGTTAAACCAAAATCGAAAACCAAAACATGAAAACTTAAACAAGTGTGTGTGTTGTGAACTTAAGCATATCACACTATTCTAGTCTTTACAAATGGATCTAAAACACAAAACTAAACTATGTACCGAAGTCTTCTTGACGAACTCCGTCTTCAAGCCGACTCGATCCAAACCGTGATCCACCGAGCTTGACTCCAATGAGTGCTATATATGATCTTGATGCTCGGGCTCTTGAATCACCATGTGAGAAGCTCCAAAACACCTATGTTGAAGCTAATCACCTACTAATATCTTGGCTAAAGATCTAAAACTAAACATCACAAGATTATTAGTAAACATAACTACATGAGTTAATTATCATCAAAACTAGAGTTGCAGGCCACTGGGCCAATAGAGGAGTCTAGCTCTTTGGATCAAGTTTGGACCCAGTCAAGAAGGAGAAGAAGACTTCAAGTGAAGAATTCAAGAGGAGACTTGAGTCAAGATTTGTTTTGTTAAGATTTTGCTTTTAGATAAAATGTAAAGGATAAAATAGTTGGTGAATTGCTCAAGTACGCATACACACATACTCAAGATTTATTTGTGTTTTCATATAAGATTTTTCATTTGGAAAAATACCGTTTTGGTTTTTGGAGTTTAATATATACATGTGTTTTAACCAAAACTATTTTAGTGTTATTGACAAAAACATAGATATTTCATCATGTATGTGTAGTGGATCTTATCCATACACTCTATGCTTTAAAAGTGTTTAAAATATCTTATTTTTGTATTTGGAGAAGTTTTGGAAAAATCTATTTTGGAAAAATACAGATTTTGTTTTATGCCAAAATTTCTAAGTTACAAAATAGTTCAAAATATTTGTAACATGGTTTGATTTTACTAAAATATGTTTGTTTATCAAAGTACTTAACTGAACTTATTTTTGTAAATTTTTAGAGATTTTATGGGATTTTATCAAAGTCAAAATGCGAAGTTTTTTAATCCCTAAAAGTTGTTTTCTGGCTTCTGCCAGTCGATCGGGCCAGTCGACCGCTCCAGGAGTCGGTCGACCGAATCGGTCAACTGACGTTCACAGACGTGCATGCCAATTTTGGCTGGAGGGCTGGTCGACCGGGTCGGTCGACCGCCAGAGAGCTTCTGCTCTCTAGAAAGCCCTGGTTGACCGGCAGAGAGTTCTGCTCTCGGTTCCAGGCCACGGTCGACCGGGCCGGTCGACCGCTGACCCAACGGTCAGATTTCTGAATGTTGGCGGTCGAATGGGCCAGTCGACCGACAACAGTCAGAACTGCTAACTGGGCTGTAACGGCTAGTTTTTGAGAGGCCTATAAAAGGGGACTTTCTTGGGCTATTTTACACAAGAATTTTGGAGAGTTTTAAACCTAGTTTTTCTCATCTATTTCAGAAGTTTTCTCCACTAGTTTGAGAGCAAATATTTCCAATTCAAAAGGAAGTTTATCAAGAGTGTTTTCAAAAGTTATTTTCTTGAGTTTTTCATCATAATTTCAATCCTTGTTTTTCTCATAATCACTTGAGCTATCCATTGCCATACCTATCCTATAGGGATCTTTGTTGTGAGAGGATTTGAGGTGATCAAGTGTTTAGATCACCAAAACTTAGTCTTTGTTTTGAGGAGGCAGACTTGTGTGTTCGTGCTGTTTCGAGTTCTTGTGTGAACTCATTGTAGAGGTGCGGCCACAACGAGCTAGTAGGCTTGCAGTATGTTTGTTCTTGTGGGAATGAGTGAAGGGACTAGAGAGTCCAAGAGTTCTAGCAGGAACTCCTTGTAGGTGTTATGTTACCGAGTGATCCGGTGGGATCAATTTTAGTAGAAATCCTTCATAGTGTTGAAGGCGGGGACATAGAGAAAGTGTGCTCGAACCTCGAAACAATTCTCCCCTGTTTGTGATTGCTCTCTCTCTATCTCTTACTTGTTTATATCTTGCATGCTTATGTTGTCTTTATCTTTATATGCTTGATATACATTGTGTGGTTAATTGTTATATGCTTGGGGATTGTTTGCTAACACTTGTATTCAACCAAGAGAGCCAACGCGACACCTCAACTCTTATCTAGAGGAATCTTAAGGAGTTACTCTAGAGCCTTTCACGGGGAATCCGGCTACACTCTTATGTTATACTTGGTGTTTAGCTTAAGAAGTTTGCATAAATAGTTTTAATTCTGCATTAATTGACCATTTGATTAGCTAGTCACCTATTTACCCCCCTCTAGGTGATTACAACTAGTGCTGGCGACAAGGTCAGCAAACAATATTTATTCACTAAAGCGCCCGGTGGAACTCGAGAACAGCTCAGCTTAAGATGCGAGTGTAAAATATGGCAGAGTTCCGCCTAAGCGTGTTTAGCTATAGAACGCTGAGCGTTGAACTGCCTTTCCAGGCATAGCTAGTGAAGGTCACCTAGAGCGAGGGTGAATAGGTGACTTGCTAATCTAATGCCAAATAATGTGGAATAAAAACTATTATGCAAACTAAATAAAAACAATGTATAACCAAAAAGTGAAGCCTAACTCCTAGTGAAGGGCTCTATACTTCTCCTCGAGATTCCTCTAGAATAAGAATTGAGGCGCTACTATAGCAATCTTAGTTAAACACAAATGTGAGCGCACAAACCAATATCAAGCATGTAAAGAATGAGCAATAATAACAATGCTAAGAATGAGCAATAATAACAATGCTAGATAGTAAAAAAACCAAACAAGCATATCAATTAAGCACAAGTAATTATCAAGCATGTAATAGATATGAACAATAAGAGCATGCAAGATATAAACACAAGTAAGAGAGAGATAAGCAATCGCAAACATGGGAGATTTGTTTGAGGTTCAAGCCACATGCTATATGTCCCCGTCTTCACCGCAACAAAGGATTTTCACTAAAAATTATCCTGTAATATCGCTCGGTACCGCAACACCTACAACGAGTTCCCTCAAGAATTCTTGAACCCTCAAATCCCTCACTTGTTCCTGCAAGAGCACTACACGACCCGAACCCGCAAGTTCGCCGAGGTCGCAACCTCCAACTCCTCCAAATTACAAATTGAAACACTTGGGAATCTCTTCTCTTGATCACCCACAAATACTTTCACAACAAAGATCCTATAAGATAGATATGGCAATGAAAAGCTCAAGCTTGTGTGAGAAAAATAAGATAAATTTGAAAGAGGAAAACTCAAGAAATCCTTTTGATAAAGTCAAGAAAACACTCTTGATAAATTTTTTTTTTGATATGGAAGTTAAACCCAAAAACTTGTTGAAAGATTTCTGTGAAAGATAGGAAAAATAGCTCTAGAAAATACGATTCAAAATCATGTACAAAACTAGCCCAAAAGTTCCTTTTATAGACTATCGAAAAACTAATTGTTGGGGCTAGGATGACCTGTCCGTCGACTGGCTGGTCGAGAGGCCAACGGTCGATCGACCGTTGGGCTGTCGGTTGACCAGTCGGTCGATCACCCCCAAAGGCACAGAGAAACTTTTCTCAATCGGTCGACCCAACATCGATCACCACCAAACCGAGAGTTAGTGAACCAATCGGTCGACCGATCGATCGACCGCTCCTTGCTATGGTCAACGGTCAGTCGACCGAGACAAGGGCATAGGTTTGCGCACATTCTTGTGCACGTCGATCGACCACTCGGTCAACCGAGCCATGCTTTGGTCCACCTGTCGGTTGGCCGATAGCAGCCCAGAAGCAGGAATTATAGGATATAAAGCTTGGGCTTTGAAATACCTATAAATTTCAATAAAAGTCCATAAACTTCACAAAAATAAGTTCATGTAAATATTTGAAGTACAAATATGTGTGATCAAAAAATCAACACATGTTCTAACAATTTAAACTATTTTTGAGGCAAGAAATTAAAACTTAAACAGAAAATCGTATTTTTCAAAAACAAACTTTAAAATGAAAAACTGATTTTTTTTTTCAAAACTTGTTCAAGTATGAAAACAAGATATTGAAATACATTTGAAGTATAGTGTGCATGGAAATGATCATGTACACATAGTAGAAGAGGTACTTTTTTTTCGACAATAAGCTCTAAAATAAGTATTGATAAATATAAAACTAAAGCACATGACATAACCTTATTAAAATAAGTTATCTAAACAATATGAAGTGATAGTGTATATGGATGAAATTCAATACACATATAAATCTTGTAAACTTGTTTTGATGGAATTCATTTATAAATCCAATATATGAATTCTTTGAAACTCCAAACCAAAACAAAAATTAAAGCTATTTCTTATGAAAACGCTATATAAATTTTGTGTGCGTATATGAGCTTGAGCAATCAACAACTAAACTATCATTTACATTTTATCCTAAAATAAAAGTCTTAAACTTACAAATATGACTCAAATCTTCTGAAAATCTTTTCTTGAAAATCTTATTCTTCATCTTGACTTGATCCAAACTTGATCGAAATGAGCTAGACTCCTCTTTGAGTACTTATGCGACCTGAAGAGCGAGCTCTTGAAGCAATATGCACTAGCTTTAAAACTTTACTTTGAATCTTTTATTAAAGCTAAACACCGACTAAGATCTTCAATGAATATCTGAAACTTAATAAATAAAAGGTTATTAGTACTATAACTATATGAGTTAATCATCATCAAAACTTGAGTGATAGGCCATTAGGACAACAGCTAGAAAGTCTAGAGGACTTTAATAAACCTCGGAGAGGTTAGGCCCTGAGGCTAGGCCCAAAGGCAAGAGTACCTGTAGAAGATGTTAATACCAAAAAGCACACATGTAGAATATGGTATACACTATTACAAGCATCCGTTCACAGAATACAGATACATCACATTGTACAAATACACATGTTCAGAAACCCAATACAAAGTGCCAGAAAATGCAATAAATGCCCGTCGAAACGAGGTATCCCAGGGGAGCGAGAACACTAACTAAATACGAAAAACACCATGAATCCCCGAAGTCTAGAGTCCTAATAACCAACGTGCATGCACGTTCAAATATAAGAAATATATATTTTATAGAGGAGAGTGAAGAATCCAAAAGGAGAGAGAATGAAAAGTGGGGCCCGCAGATGCGGGAAGGTGTTATGCAAATGACACAAACGTGGGGGTCGAGATTCGCGTCTAGCTAGGACATGAGAAGAACGCGGACGCGGGCATGAGCTCTGCGTCGCGCTGATACTAGTATCGAAGATCACATTAAGAAACTGCTTGAACACAAGGGTGAGCTCTACATCCAGCAGAAAGAGAGAGAGAAAGAGAGAGCTTAGGACAGAGAGCGGGTGAGAGATTAAGAGAGAGATGAGGGAGAGTGAGCAAGAGTGAGAAATAGAAAAGAATGCGAGAAATGGAATTGAGAGAGAGTGAGATAGAGAGTGAGAAAGAGAGAGGAAGATAGGTAGAGAGAGAAATAGAGTGCAGGAAAACAGAAAAGAGAAAGGAAAGAAAGAAAGAAAGAAGGAAGAAATAAAAAAAAAGGAAGAAGGAAGGAGGGGATGACCGGTTGGCTTGGGGCCAGCCTGGGGCCGACCAGGGGCGACCAGGGGGTCGTGGCGGTAGCCCATGCCAAAGAAAAAAGAGTGGTGCAATTTGTTTGCCCAAGGTTACAACCACTGGTTTAGGGTTTTGATGATAACAAATATATGTGGTTATTTGTACTAATCAAGTTCAAGTGTTTAAGTTTATCTCAGGGATCTAAGGATTCAGGGAGATTTCTTCCTCTAAAGAAAGATATTGGAGACTTAAGAAGACTCAAATACAGGATCAAAAGCTCAAAGCAGTCAACGTCGCTAATGGAGAAAACTCATTGAAGATCTTGTAGCCACTTAGAGCCTAGTAAGAACTTAGTTAGTTAAAGTGCAAAATATAGTAGTAATGCTCAAGAAGTTACACACACAAATTATATAATTTCGAAAAATACAAGTTTTGGTAGTATCAGTATTTTGCATGTTTATTTTAATGCATGTCTCATAATTTTGCCAAAATTTTATAACAAGTTTAGAACATGTATTTCATCACTTATTGATTGAGCTGGATCCTATACACAAAATACAGAATTATAGAACTTTAAGAGAGAAAAGTGCAAGGTGCTCAATACTACCGCTATAGCAAGTGGCTATGCAGGTCGTGATTCACAAGGAGGGACTAGGATGGAAGCTTTTTTAGTAAGTTTTCTTTTAAGATACAAAGGATGGTTAAATTCTTCTTTTAGTTTGTTCTTGTAATGAAGAAGAGAAAAATTAGGTTAAAGTGAGTTTGGAAGAAGATGGTAGATTAAGAAGATGGAGAAACTAGAAATGACATGTACAAGAAATGGAAAAGGAGTGATAAAAGAAATGGTAGATTATGGTGTTCTAAACTAAAGAATAAAAAGAAAAGACTCTAAAACTTACTTACCTCCTTTGGCCAAATGCTTACCTTGAATCTTTTTGCAATGAAGTTACCTTGAAGTGAGGTGATCATCGTATAGCCCATAAGAGTTGATTCCCGTTCCTCTATATTATATCATCAAGACGTTGAAGTACGAAGTGATACAGAATGAAACTAAAAATCCATCGTCATGAGCTATCACTCGCAAAGGCAAGGCTCTTTCGATGCTTTAAGACTCTCTTGGATAGCAATTTGGTGCCAAAAGAAGAAAAGTAGAGAAGAAGAGAAGAACAAAAACAAAGTAATGCAAAAGGGAAACTATAGATTCGATTTCATAACAATAAGAGAAAGAAGAAAATCTAATACCGGTGTCACTTTCAGCACAAACTTCATTCTCATTCTCCTATGAAACTCTGATCTCCTCTGATTTACATAAATTAAAACTAAAAATTACACGGAAAAAATTGAAAATCACCTAGAGGGGGGGGGGTGAATAGGTGACAATGCTAATCTATGACTAAATGCGGAATTTAAAATTTAATGCAAATTACACTCAAGTGCTATCAACAAGTGATGCACACAACCAAGCCAAGCAAATATGAATAAGCAATGTAAGTAAATGCAAGGCACAAAGTAAAGAGAGAGTAGAGAGAGAGCCAATGGATCAAGCGCAACACAAGGATTGTTATCGAGGTTCGAGCACCCAGCTCTACATCCCCGCCTTCGACACACGAAGGATTTCCACTAGCTCGTCCACCTAGGACCCTTTACAAAGAGTACCCACTCCTCTCTTTACAACCTCCTCCTTGAGGCACAAATCCAAGTCAACCAATACAACCTCCTCCTTGAGCAAATACCAACCAATACAACAAACTCCCAATCACCACCAATACAAGGATCACCTCTCAACTAGAGGGATACAACCCAAAGCACAAAGCTAAGAAAAGATTGGGTTACAACTTGGTGGTCACAACAACAACCACAAACAACTTCTTCTTCTCCCACACAAAAATCCTATAGATATAGATAGTAGATTATAGCTCAAGTGTGGAGAAAACTAAGGGATTTGAAACCAGCAACTCAAAGAAAATCTTTGGGAATAAATGAAACCAAGATAGAGAAGTTCAATTCAAAAGCTTTTCCAAAATCCTTTTCTTTGATTTTTCAAACCCTAATGAAAACCCAAAAAGATTGTTCAATTTGAATCCAAAAACCTATTTTGATTGCAGCAAAAACACCAAGAGATAGAAAATTTTAGCCCAAAAATTCTTAGAGAAAAACTCTCTCAAATGGAGTATTTATAGGTAATTCAGAAAACTAGCCGTTTACAGAATATATGCCAGAAATAGCCTGCCGTGGACCGGCCCGGTCGACCGCCCAACGTTCGAATTTTCGAACGTTACAGCTGCCGCCGTCTACCGGTCCGGTCGACCGAAAATTCCTGAGAGCAAACAGCTCTCCGTCGGTCGACCGCTTCGGTCGATCGGCCCATTGGGCTGCAGACGTGCACAGGTCTGTGCACTTCGGTCGACCGAACCGGTCGACCGGCCCTTGGTGCGGTCGACCGCTTCGGTCGACGACCAGGCCTGTCAGCCTATAAATGGGTCAGAAAAACAGTGGTAAAAAATATTCCAATAATCCCACAAAATCTCTAAAATTCCACAAAAATAGTTTTATCATTTTATATTGAAATACAAACTTGTGTTAAAAATCCTAACACAAATTTCAAACATATTTGACTATTTTGTGTCATAGAAATTTTGCCAAAAACCAAAAACCGTATTTTTCTAAAACCTTGTATTTTGAATAGAAAATACACATTGTCTAAAACTCATCCAAATACAAAAATATGATATTTAAACACTTTGATGCAAGTTGTATATGAATAGAAATTCAATATACAAGAAACATATAGATATCATGATTTTTGTCATTAAGTCCAAAATAATGTTTTGATAAAAATACCAAAACATAAAACACATGAAATAGAATATCAAACTAAGTTTGTTTAAGCAATAGAAGCATGCATGTATATAGAACAAATCATATATACACTAAACCATGTAAACTTATTTTGATATAAAATCTATTCATGAAAACCAAGGTCGGTTAAACCAAAAACCGAAAAATAATATTCAAAACGTGAAAACATGTGTGATGTGAACTTGAGCTTATCATACTATACTATCTTTACAATTAAGATCTAAACCCAACTAAAAACTATGGATACCTAAGTCTTCTTGTAGAGCGCAATCTCCAAGTTGACTCGATCCAAAACTCCTTTGATTCACCGAGCAATTGCAATATATCATCTTTGATGCCGCGGGCTCTTGAAACAACATGTGCAAGCTTCCAAATCATCTTGTTGAAGCTAAACCCAACTAATATCTTGATTAATGATCTGAGACTAAAACACAAGATTATTAGTACACATAACTACATGAGTTAGTCATCATCAAAACTAGAGTGAAAGCCTTTGGGCAACAATCTCCCCCTTTTTGATGATGACAAACTCATGGAGTTATATATGCATGGATTAAAGTAAAGCTTCAAAGAAGCTCCCCTTAACTCATGCAAAACATATAAGGTATGCATGAATGTTCTCAAACACATAATAAAACATACCAAAACAAAAACATATGCATAAATCAACCATGCATATAAACTACAAATTCCTCTCCCCCTTTTTGTCACTCATCAACAAAGGGGTAAAACAAACATAATGAAGGCAAATATTTCTCCCCTAAAATCAACGAAGGGATAAAACATAAAATTGCTAAATCTCTTGATACCAAAAAAAAACAAATCAAACATAGCTAAAACTTTAGATATACAAAACAAGTTCTTGATATCAATTGAGATAATCAATAAATTGAGGAATGCCAATACCAACATTATATAAGGCATTGAAACAAGAATAATCATTTTATATCACAATGAAAACATGCAATGTAAACTATAAGACAAATTGATACAAATTTAAGTAAACAAATAGCCTCTAGATACCAATAGAAGAAATTTTTAACACAAATGGCTTCTTGATACCAATTACACAACAATGTAATTTTCCAATCATTTTTCATCATAAAGTTAGGGAGTGGAAAGCAAAACAAATACTTATTGAAATACAAAATACGAATTTTCTCCCCCTTTATGAAATACCAAAGAAACTTATGCATAAGCTTGTATTAAGATACCAATTGAAAAACTTCATCAATTGAAACATATAGTCATTTAAAATCAAGCTATGCAAAATCAAGATTTGTGCTCTAAAATATATGAATATGATAGGCACAAAGGAACTTCTATGTATGTAAAAGATTAGATATCAATTGAAATTGATACTATATGAGGTGCAAACATACATACAAAGCAAACACATATGAGTATACAAAAATATGTCATATTGATACCAATTGAAAGAACTCAATGATACCAATTGAAATAACAAAAGTAAGGTCAAGTGTATAACTCATATCAACTACCACCCAATCATGGTTCAGATAAAAGGATTTTCATTATAAAGCATACATGAACATGATCTCCCTTCCAACCGCCCATAGATGGTAGGGGTTTTCAAATAGATTTAAACAATATAGTATGTTTTGAAATCACTACCTCATGAAGAATATCACAACTAGTTATGTAAGTCAACTAGTACGAAATTCTTCAAGATAAATAAAGGATTTTTCATAAAACATGGAAATCACATGATCACTAAACACTCAAAAATCTATATGGCACCATAATACTCATGAAAATCAAGTCATGAGAAAACATCATAAGGTGAGTGTACAAGTGTTGTGAGAAACATATCATCATGAAAATTGACAATTAGGCTCAATATGGAAATCATCAAGATATGAACATAAATGAATCATGAAATCATGAAGTTCATCTAGGATGTGAAATCACCAATTGAAATTTGAAAAAATCACTTATTGAAGTCCATGATATTAATTGAAAAATCATCTTAAAAATAAGATTTTCATCATAAATGGGAAATCACATAAAAAACATGAAATTATCCAAATGATCTTAAACTTCAAGGCATATGTATGTCATGTACAAACTAAAGTA